>CM060911.1:272331133-273640508 GCA_030737875.1 Allium sativum
TGTCTTCCTATTTGGAGGGATCAACAGCCAGTGCAGCAGTGTGGCTTGGGTTTTGTTGATGCTCGGATAGTTGATTCTGGTGTAGGGGATTTCATCCCTCTTATCCAGTATTTTCTTAGAAGGATAGCTGGTAGTAAGGTTGATCTTTGGATTGGCAAGGATTTTGCCTCTTTATATAGTTATGTCGACCTAGTGGGTCTGCTGTGTTTTGTTCACGATTCTCGTTTGCCTGAGCGGTGGGATGTGGGAAGTCGAAGCATGCAACCTCTCTCCAGTAGAGATGGCGAGGCAGCTTCGACTTTGTCTTCGCTGGTTTTGGATTGTTTGGTTCCTGCTGCTCCTTTTGCACAACAGGATTGGATTTGTCGTTTACAGGTTCGTCCCTCATCCTTGTATTCCTTTTCTATTTGGGTTGGTGTTGATTGTGAGTTTGTTGTGTGTGCGCTTTGGGTTGTATGTGGTGTGTTTCCTTGTTTGTGGAGTGGTTCCCCTGTTCCATGCGAACAACGAGGGATTGTTTCTTCTGACATCGTTAGTGCACATCCCTCGTGGAAGGAATCCTCGAGCATTTGTTCTTCGATTTGTTCGAATGAGGGAAGTGAACGTGATGCTTTGGTTTTTTCCTTTCCATCTGTTTTTTCATCGTTGTATCGTTTGGTCGGACTTTGCGCTATACTGAGTCTTCTGTTTGTGATTATCGGATCAGCAACTATTTTATTGTGTGTGTGTGTGTGTTTGGCAGTAGGGTTCAGATTTTTTGTGCTTGATATTCGTTTGTGGCCCTGTGCAGTTTTGGGTTTGTGACTGCCTGTGCAGTTTTGGGTTTTCTGCACATCAAATCTATTTGTGATTGCCTGTGCAGTTTTGGGTTTGTGCCCGGTTTGTAGGGTTGTCAACGGATACTTTCGGATGCGGATAGTGCCGTATCCGCATCCGAAATCATTTTTGAATATCGGATATCCGCGTTCGTGGATACAGATAGATATCAGATAATTACCTGCTCCGTCAACGATTGATAAATTAATGAACATAAATGAATTTTTTTTAGTTTAATATTACGTTTTTATTTCAACTTAATTGATTACTAAAGTGCTAAAATAAATCAATATGATGATAATTTATAATTTTGAGCAATTAGTGTGCATTTAATAGACTTTCAACTTTACGACATAATAAATTAGTATATTTTCTTATGCTAAAATACACATAATTTAAGCTATAATCATGAAAAAAAGCGGACAGATAATTTTTGAATGCGGATGTGATTATCCGCATCCGTTTTTCCAAATATCAGATATTTATCCGCTTTTCGAATGCGGATGCAAACGAATTTTGGATTTTTCAGATATTCATTGACAACCCTAAATTGGTTTATGAACTGTTATATCTTTTACTGCGAATGGCGTGCGGTGGTTAGTGTTTTCGGTGGTCGCTGTATAGCATACGCTAGGCCATATGCTATACGGCGACCATCGGATAAACACTGCCCCCGTTCGGCGTTGACAGTGAAGTTTTGGATGGGGTTTTGCGCATTGTTCCAGCTTTCCTTTTCTGTACGATTCGTAGCCCCATCATCCCTAGGATTATCTTGACAGTGTAGGGATGTCAATATAATGACATCTCGGCTGTCAGAGGATCCTTACAACGATGTGAAACATCCTTCCGCGGCGTTTCGATATTTCCTTCCATTTCCCTTCCTTCGTTGACATCTTCGCTCCCTGTCTCTTATGTCCCGTCGGCTATTTATTCATCTCGTTTGCATTTGATCCCTCTCCTTAGTAAGTTGGAGATAATGACTATTAACTGCCGTCTATCTCGTCCAACTAAAAACTCTTATTCGGTTAGGATGACAGCTTTGTCATTTAGCTCGTCCAACTCTAGTTCTTCTTTAAAATCTGTGGTTTTGCTCGTGGGCAAAGCTCGAGATAGTCTTTGACCAATTCTATTCGTTTAGTGTATGGACATTCGAGGGTAGTGCCTCGGACCCCTCACACCATTCACACTCGCTCTAAAGCAGCAGTCGAGTGGACCGTTAGATCTATTCGACACACTCTTTATCTTATCTGGTTGGATTTCTTGTTTTTTTTAGTTTTTTTTTTGGAATGACGGACTATTTGATCTGGAACGTTCATGGCATCGGTAACGATGATTCTTTATCTCATCTTAAGCGAATAGTTAGGAAACATCCCGTTCGGTTGGTAACACTTTAAAAGCCTTTTATGGGCCCGAAGTGATTTCCAACATTGTGCTCTCCTTGGGTTTTAGGGGAGTGTTGTCCAACATATCCGATAAGATCTGGATATTGTGGGTAAAAGGCATTTCCATTCATCTGCTCTTCAATTCCTCTCAGCTTCTTTCTGTTGAATGTTCGCTTTCGAGCTTCCTTACCCCTTTTCTTTTTCCAGCAATCTACGCCAGGTGCAATCGCACCGTGCGTAAGTGCTTACGGAATGACATTTTATCTCTTCCTAGGCTTGTCTTGACGACTTGTGTTTTAGAGAGAGATTTTAATGTGGTTTCATGCCAAGCTGAGAAGAGAGGGGGATCGTCTATTAATCGATTAGTGATTGAGGATTTTAATGCTTTCATTATTGACTCGGGTTTGTCTGAGGTATCTTTTGTTGGATCAGTTTACACTTGGTGTAATAACCAAGATGGTCTGAATATGATACTGGTTCGTCTGGATAGGGTTTTCGTTTCTGAAGGGTGGTTTAACCTTCCCTTCTCTTTCTGTGTGTCTCACGTTCACCGTACCAATCAGATCATGCACCTTTACTCGTGCTTTGTTCCCCTTTGCCTTAAGGGGGCCATCGTCGTTCCATTTTCAGCCCATGTGGCGTTCGCACCATAATTTCTTTCAGACCGTAGAGGATTCTTGGTCGGGTCCGGTTTCAAATAATCCTATCGCTATTTTCTCGCTCAAACTTAAATGTCTTAAATTCTGTCTTAAGGATTGGAACCTTTCGGGTTTCAAAAATATTTTTGATCGTGTTTGGCCGACGGAAGAGAAACTTATTCTAGCGGAATACTCTTACGACGATAATCCTTCTTTTCCTACCGAGGAAGAATGAGTTCAGGCCAAAACCGCATATTCTTCGGAATTGCACATCGAGAATGATTTTCTTCGTCAAAAGGCGAGGATCAAGTGGATTGTCGATGGCGATCCGAACTCCAAATTCTTCCGTTCCACCATTCGTAAGGAGAACAACATTCTGTCTATTCATTAAATTCTTTGACCCGATCTTTCTTTGGCTTCTTCCCTGGAGGAGGTCAAAGAGACTATCGTCTCTCACTTCCAAAACTTTCTCCAGTGTCCATCAATTATGTTATCTGATCCTGCTCTTTTGTCTGTTGTCCCCAGGTTGGTTCTCCGTTCTGAGTTTGAGTGTCTTATTTTCCCCCATAATGTTGAGGGAATTAGAACTTTTTTTTTAACTCTTAGCAAGGATAGTGTGAGTGACCCAGATGGATTCGACGGTATTTTTTATCGTAGTTCTGATCGATAATTCAGCTAAACCTATGCGATACCATTATTAAAAATTTGTATGTTCTAATTTGATATAATTTTGATAAAAATATTTGGTGTAAATTATTATCACTACCGGGTAACGCTTAAATAAAGAAAAACTGGATTTCACTAATGTTATGCAAGCAGTGAATTTGTTTATAATATCTTACAATCTGCTAAATGACACATAGACATTAATATTCGAATTATTAGATACTAATCGCCGGTTGAAGTTACACTTAGAAGTAACCCAATCGAAATGTTGAATACTCCTTTTACCACCTGCTTAGTTAGTTATAAATTAATTAATATATAGGAAATATTAATTATAAAATTTTATTTATTTTGTGTTGATCAATATTAAATAGTGTGTCTATAATAGTTATGAATACACTTATAGTTATACAATATAGACATACATTTAAATTCGATTTATTGTGTTATTTATTTCTTATATGATATAGTTATAAATGGTTATAATGATAGCAAAAGAAGGCCAACCATATGATGGCACAAGAGGCCAGCCATATGATGACTAAGGATGGGTTGAAAAGTAAGAGGGAAAGAAGGATCAAAATCCTCCTTTTATTATAAGATCCTTATTACGTATTCATCTATGAACCTTCGTTTTTTTTTTCCTGCTCTCTTGTTTCATTCTCTACAATAAAGGATAATCACTCCCCCTCCCTTCTCTACAAAATTTTCAAACTTAAAATATTAAATCAAATAGGATTCAAAAACTAGTGGTAGCTCCATTCAGTTAGGTCACATTTTCTCGATTCATGATTCGACCAAGAGGTGATTAGAATAAATGTTTCTAGGTGTATTAATTAGGCTTTGATGAAAGACAACGATCTATTTAAGATCATATATCAATGTATATATAATGTTATTACATTGTATATGTGATTGAACAACTATGGAATATAATATGTATCTTTACATGCCATCGTCAACATTTGTAAGAATGTGCTCTAAGATATATATATATATATATATAAGTTTCCAGAAAATATAGAGCAATTACTAGAGACGTGAAGCAATTAACAGAACGTGATTTCTGGATTACGTGAAGAACAGTTAACTAAAGCTATATTATTACTAGGCTTATTAGGCTTGCCTGTGAAGTCTGAGGAGATTTTAAAAAAAGTGAAAATGGTGCAGATTAAGGATCTTAAGGCTAGATTAACACTAGAAGGTGGATTTGTTTTGGGGGAGGGGTTGGGGAAGGAAGGTAAACAGTGCTTACTTAAAATTGTGAACCTTCAAGAAATCTCTTTGATTATGATTATGAGTATATGTACAGAATGATCACAAAATCAAATAAGTAAATAAAAATGCAATAAAAGTAAAAAGACGGAAAGGAAAGAACACATCAGGAATTTTTGTATTGGTTCAAAGTTAACTTACATCCAGTTTCGCACTACGTACGATCTTTATTAATATCAACGATTACACTCCTTGATTTAAGGCCACAATGAGACACCCTCTATAATACCGACCTCTGCGTAGGTCAGTCTGAGTAGTTTATATAATGAATGCATATTTGGACCTTTTGATCTTGATTACAATTTCTCATATAACTCTACTTCGCACTTTGATCTTGGTAAAAATGGAGAGATTTTGATGAAGAATCAAATCGAAGAAGAAACAAATGGACTCGGTTGTTAAATAAACATAATATAGTTATAGGATTTAATATTTTCAAGAGAAGAGTAAAGAGAGTAAAGAAATATGAAGGAAGTTCATTAATCTTGTTTCTAGAAAAAAAAGGTATTTATAGTGGTGAAGTGATATGGCTATTACAACAACCTATCGTGAAAAGACACTTCATTTCAAATTTGATTTTTGGAACATGCCGACATGTATAATACTCCTATGTCGACATGTCTTAGTTAAAAAATAAAACAATTTGTTTGGAAAATGAATATATATATATATATATATATAATATTTTGAAACTTTGTAGACATATTTAGTCATAGTAGTGTATAATTTAAACATTATAATACTTAAGAAAACTTGTTAAAAACATTTAAAATAATTTAAGTAAAGTATAATAAAACCATATATATAATCAAACATATGAAACTAAAACTAAAACTACAAAAGTATTAAACCATAATTGTTGAGTTAAAAGACTAAATAAAAAATGTAAGTTAAAATTAAGTAAAATCAAAATCTAAAGTATAATATCAAAATATAAATACATGTATAAAATCAAAATATGTCTATTTATGAAAAACCAAGGTATATAACAAGTATAAAATTGAAAATAAAAGTAAGTATTAAATCAAAATTACTTTACAAGTACAAGTAGTAAAATCAAAGTAGAATAGTGGAGTATTAAAATCAAAGTATAAAAGTATAAATATTAAAATTAATAAGTGTAAAAATGTTTCAAGGTAAATTTACTTTTTGATGAATCTTTGAAAGGGCTATTTTTAAACAAAGGATATTTGAAAATATTTCGTAAAGAGTTTTGAAATTTCATTTCGAAATCATTTTGAAAACAGGAATATTCTTGAAAATTCATTTTGTAAAAATGGATGGAGATCAGATAAGTGCAACCTGAGTTTATCGTAATTTATAAGACTATAATATCTTGAATTCATGAATTCCTAAACTCCTGGAACTCATGAGTCTTTATTTTCTTGAATCAACATTCTAAATCTTCAATCTTAATATTGTACACTCTTAATTATTAATTACCTACATAACATCCTGCTATACATCTTGCATTACACACCTTGGATAATGATTAGTAAATGTTAAATATAAAATATTCATTATCTGAGGTTGTTATCATCAAAACTACAATCCATAGTACTAACACAAAATATTCTTGATGTTGATGCTCTTTCACGTGTGATGTTTAAGTGTGAAAATGTGTTAATCTAAATTGAAGAACATGGTATTTCCGAGTGCTTTTTATTATAATGCTTAATATTTGCTACCATGCATTGTGTACTTTGCTAGCACAGACTAAGTTCTAGTAATTGTGTTAGACAGGGTAGAACAGTGGATAAAGGAGTTTGTGACTGTAAGTGTTGTGCATTTGATGCATTATATTATGAAGGTAATTTATTATTTAGTAATTAATAAAATATAAATCAATTTCAAAAATAATATTATCAATATGTGTGCAAATTGAACCCGATAGCAAAAAAAATGTTGTAATTCATTTATTTGAATTTGAAACTATTAAGGTGTCAATATTATATATGTATATGCACATATAGTTTAGGCCATTTGGGTGGGCCATTTTGTATTTGATTTTTATGTAGTTTTCTTGCTTTATTTTCTTTGACTTTGTATTGTTAACATACAAAATTTATATGTGTTATTTTCCCTTGTAAGACACCCGCTTAGGTTAGGGGGGTCACACGGTTTTGGTAGGACATATAATCAAAGTATATGATTAGTTTTTCGAATAAAACGTACCAATGTTTTTTTTAAATATATGCGCACATCTCAATTTTATTTATACCTGTTCATAACTTGGATTTTTTTCAATTTTTTTTGATGGAATATACACAAATACATAGTTACAATATATGTTTAAATGCAATCTTGTAGTTTACAACATTTGAATATACCTATAAAGTCAATACAAAATATGGAAAATTTATTTGGTAAAAATTTATACATTTTTAATGTTACTTTCAATTATTTTTTCAAATTTTGTTATTTTAAAATGATTTTCGTGTGGAAATCATAATAAAAAACAATTTTCATTAAAATAGAAAATGAAAACAAATCATTTTCTGGTTGAATGTTAGTGTTTTATTATATATATTCATTTATATCAAAATGAATGTATGAATATATATACACATACATATTTAATGTATATATATATTTTTTATCAGTTACATGAATAACTAATTTTTTAAAATGGATATGTGTATAAAAATTTTTAATCTTATTTTACAAAACACGCCAAGACGACAACCAAAAAAAAAAAAAAACACATTACCAAAACAGAGCAATAACCACAAAACAAAACACACAATAGCAGCGGCCAACTCCACTCAAAAGGCTATAAAAGGAGCTGTGATCCAGAAGCCCTCACAAGATAAGACAAGAAAAAAACCAAAGCACAAGATTGGAATAACCTCCCCTGAAATCAAGTCAACCTGCTCAAAGCCTCCATGCGCTCAAGCGAAGCAAAGAAAGCTCCAATCAGAACAACCAGGAAATCCAACCAAAACATGCTCCAACTACCAAAAGCACCGACTCTAGATTAGTGGAAGAGTCATCCGGACTGGCACTCCAACATGCACCCAATTAAGCATGTAAAAAAAGACCCTCGGCCCACCCCTACACCGGGATGGGATTCCCGGGTAATAGTGAAAACACAAGCTAAGTAAAGAGAAATAGGATCGAGATTGCCCCTGAAAGGTCTATCTCTGAGAGCCAAATAAACATCACTCGATACCTTACGAATGATGGGCGAAAAGCTCATAGGAGATACATCAAAATCGCCTTGTTACGAGAACACCAAAGTTGCCAGCAGATGGGACAAAGAAAAAGCTTGAAAGGGATCGACCAATGATTCTTTCCAAGCCCCCCAGCCCATCAAGAAAGAAGCAGGTCAAGCAAGGAAAGGAGGATCCCATGGAGATCAATCGAATCCCCGAAGAAGGACCAGACCTCGATTGCACGGTCACTGGCCAAGAATAAGTGTGAAATCAACTCTAGCGCTATGCAGTTAAAGCCCCGCTATAACCCCGTAGAATCCCTGTTGTAGCTCGTAGCGCTCTTCAACCGCTACGCTATTTCTATTTAGCATGGATGAACAATAGATCTGTTTTTATCCCTACCATTTTCCGTTGCATCCAGTAAATCAAGGCTTTTTAACATCCACTTTACCAATATTAATATACAGAGCTTGATTTAACTAGTTTCCTTTTTAAAAAGACAACAAAGTTAGTGCAAAGAGTTAATATTAAGGCATAGGGGTCCAATATATTATAGTCATTAAATCTAGTGTGCGTTACCATCATGTTCTTTGATTTGTTATATAATATTAATTAATATTCGTTTTTTCTACACATATAGTACGCGAATGATACTTAATTAAATTATAATTGTATATTTGCACATCTATTGAACTTTTGGCACCTCCGCTATATCCCAGCTATTTCCTTACTACACCTTTTTGCACCTTCATCGCTATAGAATCGCAAACCGCTTTAGCTGCACAGTCCAACGAGCCGGATTGCCAACACTGGCAATGAGGCACTAGTGGGATGCCCATCTTCATAAGGTTTTCATCCAGTGGAAGATCCTAATGAAAGATTTTTCACATAAGAATGAAGACCTTGAGAGGAATGCGAATGTCCCAAAGATAAAACCGGGTTTCTGACAATTGGAATTCTTGTAGAATTCCAAGCTTTCCACAGGGTGAAAAGTCCTCCATTCCATGAAAAACCACGTCCGTGGAGATAGGAAAAACCTTTGATCAACTTTATCCATTTCCGTGTCTCACTCACGTAGGATGCGACCCCAGAATAGTTCGAAGGCAAGAGGCGACAGTGATTCATATGAAGAAATGGAGCTCAAAGGGAGTTGTTCAATCGGAACCGAACCCATAGCTTACAATCGTAAGCCTCTTAGACATCCCTAAGATTCTGCAGACCAAGACACCCCTAGTGCCTCGGATGACAAACAGTTTCCCATGAGACCCAATGGTGTCTCTTAGAGCGGTCTTTTTTACCTTAGAAAAAAAGATGATGCCAAAGAACCATAGGATCGAAAGAAATAGGATATAGGCGTCATCGCAGCGAAGATATGTGACCTTAGAAAGTTGAGTGCTGACTAATAAGAAAAAGCCTGCCAGCTTTGGAGATGAGAGTTGAGATCCATCTAAAGATTTTCCCCTAGCTTTATCAGTTAGGGGATCGAAAATCGCGTTAAGCTTACAGCCTTAGTAAAGAACGATGCTAAGATAAGCAACCCGAAAATCCAACAAGGTCTCGATCCACGAGACCCTAGATGGATCCATAGACTTTGCAGGGACGAAATAGCTCTTCAAAGCATTAAACAATTGCCCTGAACAATGTTCGTAAAGGTGAAGGAAGCCTTGGAGTCAGCGGATGGAAATATGATTCCCATTAGAGAAGATAATGATGTCATCCACATAAAATAGAGAGGAGATCCCAAGTCATCCACTTAGGGTGCCAAACCGGTGAACCGAACCTTCTCTGAGATAGTTAGAGAGTGCAACCCTTTGACGAGAGTCTCTGGGGTGATAAAAAAAAAGCTGTGGAGACAGGGGATTACCTTGAATAAATCCCCTTCCCGAATGGAAATAACCTTTCGTCGCTCCATTGATTAGAACATAGAACCAATAGTTCGAATTTTGCCTCCAAATAAGATCAGTAAGTGGATCAAGAAAAATGAAAGATCGGAGAACCCTGATGATGAAGGATTAGGACATGCTGTCATAGGCTTTTGCCATATCTAGCTTAACCACCGCATTTAAACCTTGGGTTTTTCGTTCGATTTAAGAGATAAGTTCCTGAGCTGGTAGGACATTGTCAATAATCAAACGACCTTTGACAAAACTAGCCCAAAACGAGTAAATAATACAGTCAAGGATAGTGGAGAGCCAGTAGACAAAATCTTGGAGATGACCTTTTTCGATAAGTTATAGAGACCGATTGGCTTGAAATCGGAGCAAGAACGAGGGTTCTCACATTTAGGGATGAGAACAAGGTTGGTAGGCGTTCATCCCTTGGGAAGCATACCACCAGAGAAGAAAGAGTGCATTGCCATGAAGAAGTCTTGGCGATTGACCTTCCAAGCACAACGAGAAAAAAAATCCCATTGAAACCGTTTAGACCGTTCGAGGTACCCTTATTGAGCGAGAAAACACAAGATTGAATTTCCTTCATGGTGGGAGGTATGCAAAGGGCAGGGCCTCTGAAGGAAGAATCAAGAGAGAAATATTGGAAAGAAGAACAGGATCCGACTGGTCGACGGACGGGCTCTGCAAAACAGACCGAAGTTAGGAATGACAATCTCTTTTACCGTCGAGGGAGACGAAGCCAAGGAAAGATCAGGGAGAATGATCTGGCAGATAGAAAGAATATCATTCTTCTTTCTAATGGTAGAACAGAAGAATTTAGAGTTGTAGTCGCCATTAACAACCCACTTAATTCTCGCTTTACGACAAAGGAACTCATTCTCAATGCTCAAGTCGGAGTTGAAGGCGAGTGGGGCTTGAACCCATTCCACCTTGTTGGAAGCCGTAGTATCGACATCAAAAGAAGCTTCTGCCAAGATTAGAAATTCTTCCACCTCTATCAAAGATATTCTTAAACACCTGAGTGTTCCATACCTTTAGACATGATTTGAGGCGCCTGAGTTTAAGATAGAAAACAACTATTGGGATGCCCGATGCTGGAAGAGACCAGGAGCACATCATAGTTGAAATGAAGGAGCGATGGGACTATCAGATGGGACTAAAACGAAAAAGGTAGTACCATATAAACAAAAGGGGTGCATTTCAAAATCATAGGACCATGTTTCGGGTTAGTGTGATGAAGATGTTCAACCAAGTAAGAGTAAGGAAAGCCAAACCAATCCTACAAACCAAATACCCAGTCAAGACGAGAAAGGATCATGTTGGTACCTTCTTGGTTGTTACGCCATATAAAATTCGATCCAACAAAATATACATTAGAAAGGCAAGACTGGATAATGAAGGAATTGAGATCCTCAACCATGACACGGTTGATTGAGGATCCACAACATTTCTCTACTAGGAACGAGACAACTTTGAAATCCCCCTAATGACGCTCCTAAACTAATATCGGAAAGGGGAATTATTTCTTTCCACAAACAAAAACGCTCAATTCGATCACATCTAGCGTAATCCGTAGAAAATAGGAAAGGAGAAGGGAAAATAAGAAGCAAGCACTCCAAAGACAAGAGTTGAGTTGAGTCGAAAATTAGACAAACTTAGATTTATTTGGCCTAAAGAATCCAAATCTTGTTGGATACGTTGAGAAATCCTCCCCCAAAATTACGGCGAAGGAAGATATCAAACATCACTTCCGTACCCGTGAAAGATTCATATAATGCCACCAAAAAAGTATAATGTTTCTTAACGATGTGCTTGAGACGCAAAAGAGATCGGATATAAGAGTTAGTGCAACACCCAACAGCAGGCCCTACAACAGATACTAAGAGGGCCATCTTACCAGTAGCCGACAAAAGGTCGTCTCTTCTGGAAGAAAGACGTGAACTTGCCGACAAGAGGAATTCCTAGCAAGGCAATCTAAGTGGTCATTAATGAACCTTATCTCGGCCTTACTAAGAACGAAGGAACCAAGTGAAAAGGAGGAGCGGGGGGAGATGATAAAACATTAATTAATAAAATTGATGTGAGGACTTCACCTTTGCAGAACTACCATGAGACTGGAAATCCTTCTCGAAGGTGGAAGACCGATCAACGAGAATCGAGAAAGGAGCCTTTGACGGTCCCCTTCAAAATAAAGATACCAAAGGCCGCATATGTTGTATATGACGTAGTTGTATACACAATTATATGATTTTTGTTTGATGATAACAACCAAATATTTTTTTATTATAAATATGTTTGTTACTGTACTGTTTCATGTATACATCACAGACAGGAATATAATATTTAAATAAAATACGACTGTAAAAACATTCAAATATTCACACAGTATTTTATTTAAGTATAATATCTTATTTCAATATTTAACAGTACAGGTTTACAACTCCACTATTTGCTCAACACTGTAGTTCACTGAAATAAAATTCATTCATACACAATTTCTTTTGTTACATAGCTCCTCACTACAACACTCTGGCTATACATCTCATATATATATATATACACAATCACTCACTTATACAATCACTTTTATACACTGACTCTATCACTCAGTTGACATTTCAAATACAGATACGCACTAACACTGTTGTTGTCTTCATCTTCAATCTTCTGTCTTCACAACATCTTTCAGCCAGTCCAATCTTCATACCTGTCATATACAGAAACACACACAGAGTATCTGGAATAGAAATATTTTTAAAAACTTTAGCAGATATATTTTTTAGTTTAAAAGCTTTATTTGCCTCAGTTTTCTGGTGTGTTTTCTCATCATCTTTCTGACTTGATCAGCCTCGACATAACCATACTGGTTTGCTGATCAGAACCAGTATTAAACTCAGCTGATTCTGACCAGCCCCAGCACAGTACAGTCAGTCTGCTGATGTGTATCACAGTTACACACACACACATATATATATATATACAATTGTCAAATTTGACACAAGACAGGTCAAAATCAAAAGGAGAGATGAAAATCAAAATGTGCATCAGCAAAAATACAAACAACTCAATACAAAAGAAAGTGCAGCCCAAACATGGTTCTGCTCATATACATGGATCAATTTTCAAGCAATTGCAAGTAGCAAGCATGGTCAATGGAGGATGTACTTCATTTCAACAAGTTTTGGAAATGTCAAACATACACAGCAAACACAAGAAAATGAAGTATCATGGTAATCACATTTACATATACACTAGTTTGTATGTGCACTAATGTGAACAAAGGAAAAATGAAGTGTTGAGCTCAATGTACATGGCAACAGCAAAACAAGCATTTCAGGCAGTTTATAAGCCTTTCAAGTTCAGGTGAATACAGATTTACGAGCATATCATGACAGAGCAAACATTCATGGGTGAAAGTTTCAGACCAACCAAGAAATGGAAATACAAATAGCGTCAAAGTCTATGTGTACACAACAGTGAAGTACAACGTACAAGAAGGTGACTTTATTCAAGTTTTCAGGTGCGTTATATAGCATGACATGTTATGGGGAAAACATGATACAACTGCATAGATGAGGATCCATGATCAAGGTCAAGCGTTCAAGGTTCACTCAACAGACAAGTGTCAAGATAGTGTAAAGATTAAACACACACTGGTATATATGATAAAGATGCAGCCTCACAATCAAGGGATCAAATCACTGCAAAGAAACCACATATGTGCATGTATTTTTGGCATGAATTCAATCAACATAGGAAAGTGTGGACCAAGATTTTTTTAATTCGAGAAACCGTGCATGGATCTCGAAACAGAGGATTATATATTTCCAGTTTTGTATATGAACATATATGGCAAATGGCAAGTATTCAATACTGGAAGGAATACAGAGAGTTAATTTTAGAAATTCAAGTTTGGCAACAGTTTTTTTGTATAGTTCAAGGGCAGAAATCATGCAGTGTTTTTGAGGTAATAAATCATGTTGTGTAATCTCTACAATCTACATGCAAGGGGGAAATTTAATTTCGAAAAAAAAAATCATGCAAGTATCTCAATCTGATGGAATCTATTCAAGGCAACATCTTTGGTATGTTATTTTTGGAACACCTGTTTTGGGAAAACATTCATTTCGAAAATATTCATTTTGGGCAAGAGAATTTTCGAGAGTTAACTCCAGAAATTCAGCATACAACAAAATCAAGCATGGGAAGTTTTTACCAGAGAAATCATGGCATGTATTTCAATTTTTGGCGGTGTTATTTCTGGAAACCATTTATTTTCAGTCAAGACATTTTCTTCACAAATACTAATATGTTTTCCAAGACCAGAAAGTCGATTTTTTTTCTCTAGAAAGTCAATCAAGGCTCGATCAAATCAAGCAAGTGTTTCAAGGGAAATTTATTTGTTTACACGCTAATAAATAGATAAGGTTCAGAGAGGGGCATAGCTCATGAATGAATTAATTCAAATTCAAGAAAAATCAAAAGAGGAAACAATATGAATCAGCCAAGTCATCAATTGGTGAAATCAGAGTTTTAGGGTTTCGATTCTACCCTATTTTAACACCATTACATCACAGGCACAAGGTGATCGAAAACTACAATCAACTCAAGAACAAAAAGGATTCAAATAAAAATTATTTTACCAGAGTTTCGATCGCAAGAAGGACCAAATCAATCGAAGAACATGAGCAACAACACACTCGAGCCTGCAGAGAAATTCCAGAAGACCTTCTATCACAGCATCGATTTTATTTGGGGGAGAATTTCAAAAACCCTAGGAGCTGCCGCCATGTTTTTTTTTGAGAGAGAGAAATCCGGAAATATGATGGAATGAATTAGAGAATGGCCAGCCTTGGTTTAATCATGATTTTCAAAAGGGGATGACCCTTCTATTTTAAAGACTAGGGTTTTCATTGTTTTTTAGTTGTTTTAAATTTATTTGTATTGTAAAACCAAATCAATCAGTTTCTAGGTCTGTAAAATCTGGAAAATCGGTTAGGATGTTAACTGACAGTCCACTAGAGTCTGTAAAATCTAGGGTTACTGATTACAGGGTTGTAATCAGGGGTGATCTAGGGGATTAGATCAGTCTAGGGTTTTGAGCGTAGGGTTAGTACTAGAGCAGGGAGTGCGAGTTTACAGTGTCTGTAAGCGGGATCTGTTATTAACTCCTAGTAGAAACCTTAGGAATGCAGCAGTAGGCAGGATTTTGCCGAAGCTGGGTATCTCTGTGTGTTATTTACTTTCTGTATTTTTATTTCTACTGCATTCTGTGATATGATAATTTTTTATATCCTGCTAAAAATCAATAAACCCTATCCATCCCCCCTCTAGGATTAATCTAGATCCAACAAGTGGTATCAAAGCAGGTTATTTCATTAACTCTAGAGTCATGGGTCATCCTAGTTGTCAGTCTTCTGAGAGTTAGTCTAGTGATATTCCAATTATTTTCAATGTAATAGATTTTTTAATATGGAAATCAAAATTCGAATTATATTTAAAATTTGTAAATTTTGAATATTGGAATATTATTGAATATTTGGGAGATATGTTAGATAAGAAGAATAAGGTTTTTAATGCTCGTGTTATGCATATTATTTATTCCTATCTTGATAATGATCAATTACAATTTATCTCTCATTGTTTAACTGCGCAAGATATCTGGAGAACTCTCAACGCGTTGTATGGAAAATCTGACGACTGCTCAAAAACCCAGAATGGCAACTCAGATACAGATCTATGCTTAACAGGTCATATAGATGATTTTTTGGATAAATCAAATGATGGAGATTCAATAGACTAGGAGACAGGAAATTTCTCTTTTTAAGATTTAGTTTATATGTGTGTTTAACTAAATCTGTTGATTAACTCCAACTGAAAATTAAAACTTTGAAATCTGAAAATTCTGAGTTGCGATGCAAAAGTAATGATTTGGAATTGAAATTTGAAAGTAGAAAATTTTCTAATTCTATGTACAAAAATTGTTTGAATTTGGAAAATAACCTTGCTCATCTTAATGAAAATCTTGAACAGCTTGAAAACCAAATTTTGATTTTGAAAAACAATGAGGATGAGCTAACTCATAAAAACAATTTTTTGCAAAAGGAACTAGATAATTTCAAGATATATGAAAATTCCAATTTTGAAATCTTTGAAAAAGATAACTTGTTGAAAACTGAATCTGCTTTGAAAGAGCTTGAAAACAAAATTGAAAGATTCATATTTTTTGAAAAACAACAATTTGAAAAGCAAATTCAGTTTGAATATGAGATTCTTGAATCTAAGACCAAAATCAAGTTGCTTGAAAACGCAAATTTAATTTTGAAATAGAATGATACTGAAAGGAGAAAGATCAGCATTAATCGTTGTTCGAATCTGATGAAATAGAATTCTGACCTTAAATCTAAAATTCAACAACTTGAATCAACTCTGATCAAATTTTCTAACGGAGAAAAATCTTTAAATATGTTGTTGAAAAATCAACTCTTTTCAGGAAATAAAAGTGGTCTTGGTTTTGGAAAAAGAAATGATTTTGATAATTTGGACTATTGTGATTTTAAAAATCCTTCAAACTGCTTCAAGAAGGGTAATTCTGAAAACCTGATTTTTGAAAATTCCAAAAGTTTTTTGAATTACAAACGAGATGAGGATTGGTTTGATAAAAAATCATCTAATTCATTTTGGATCCCAAAAGGAAATAAAGTAAATTCGTCTAAACTCAAACAAGTTTGGGTCCCAAAGGGTACAAAGGTAAATTCGGATGGATTGTTATACAAACAGGTTTGGGTACCAAAACGAACAAATACAACTGTGAGTGGTTTTACTGCCTTTGTTAGATCACTCAATCCTCTAAACAGTTAGGTACCAGAGGATGCTGAGGAACAGCTGTGCAAAAAGGGATTTGAAATCAAGCTGGTCTATATTTTTGTGTCATTCACAGTTCCTTTAGCCAAGTAGTTGAGTTAGAGATTCTTTTGCTTACATCATTTTCAGGTATGATCTCTAAACTCATCTCTGTAAATATTCTTTGTTTTTTATTTTTCTATGTTTATTCCTCCTTCTATCCTTTCTGTTTATTTATTTTTTTCTGTTTTTTAATTGACACTGCCATATTCTTCTTATTCTGTGCTTTCTTAACTTCCAATAGCAGAAGTCATGTTTTTCTGTAAATTTGCTTCTCTTGAATAAAACTCTAATGTTTAATAATTTCCAGATCTTGAATTCAAATTTGTAAATATTTCTGCAATTGTTTTGAAGCTTATTTTCTGATTTTTGAATTTCTAACAGTGCTAAAGCATTCATATCATATCTTGAACACTGTTAGTTTAAATTCCTAAATTTTTGAAGATTTGAATATTTAATGAAATTTCATATATATCTGCTGTTTTGAGTTTTCACTAATTCTTTTTAGAAAATCTTGAAATAATACTCATTACAGCACACCAATATTTACTTGTGGTGATAATTTCATTATTTTTCAGATTGGCTTGGAAATTTTAAATTGTCTTGATGATTGAACAATTATTATAATATCTTTGAATTGGCAATTATCTCACGACCATCTCCATTACCTATCATTATTCTGCCATCCATCATGTTTTTATATTAATGTGGAGAGTTTAATATTTTGTAAAAATCATCTTGAATAAATTGTAGAAATATTTGTGATAGAAATAGGACTATGTTATTTTTCAAAATTAGTGACAATTGAAAATTTTCAATGATCCCGGTACAGTCAAGCATATTTCATAATATAATTAATTTAGAAATTTATTTCACATTCCATTTCTGTTCCTACCCCATTTTCTATCATCCATATATTGGTTTTGTATATCGAGGAGTTTTTTCCTTTTAAAGCTGAAATGATAAATATATATAATTAATATATAAGTGTGTCTTTAACCGCATTTAAAGATCCAAGCTCTGGTCATGCATGGTTAAGAGACAACTTGTAATTTAAGCTGCGACTGACCTCATTTAAAAATCCAAGCTCTGGTTATGCATGGTCAGTGTGCTCTTAAATAAAAAATAAAAGAAAAGGAAATAATGTGCTATAAATTGAAATTAATCTGAAATTCTCCTTGGTGTATAAAAACTAGCCTATCAATCCATCTTTCTAATCTGTGAAGTGTGTTAATATTTTATGACGTATTATGATTTATTGGTTGATAGCTATTGGGATGTTAGAGTATTTGATTTTGTCACTTAAATTGAATTATTAATTATAGTCCAAATCCGTCACTGTTTTTGAACTTCATTTTTATAAAATTATTTTGAAAATAGTTGAAAATATATGTTTTTGAAACTCTCTCCATTTTATATAAAATTCATCGTAAATCCGTCATTCTCTACAATGTGAAATATGCCACTAGTTCTCAGAATATTATGATTTTTGTTTGGCGGATTGAGATTTATGATGACAATTCTTCCTCTTTAGCTGATATTATATTTCTAGTCATTTTTCATATATATTTTAAGTTCTGTATCCTTTTGATGATAACAAAAGGAGGAGAATGGGTTGAGATTTTGATTTATGAGTGAATATTTTATTAATATTCTTAATTTTGAAAATCCATTATTTTTTCATTCATTTCACTCATGCACAATTATAGGGGGAGTTTCTGCTATAGGGGGAGCAAATAAATAGGGGAGTTCAATATTCACTGTCAAACACATATATTATGCTCAAAATCTTTTATTCGTTTGTCGTCATCAAAAGGGGGAGATTGTTGTATATGATGTAGTTGTATACACAATTATATGATTTTTGTTTGATGATAACAACCAAATGTATTTTTATTACAAATGTGTTTGTTACTGTACTGTTTCATATATACATCACAGACAGGAATATAATATTTTAAAAAAATACGACTGTACAGACATTCAAATATTCACACGGTATTTTATTTAAGTATAATATTTTATTTTAATATTTAATAGTACAGGTTTACAACTCCACTATTTGCTCAACACTGTAATTCACTGAAATAAAATTCATTCATATACAATTTCTTTTATTACATAGCTCCTCACTACAACACCTTGGCTATACGTCTCATATATACATACACACAATCACTCACTTATACAATCACTTTTATACACTGACTCTATCACTCAGTTGACATTTCAAATACAGACACACACTAACACTGTTCTTGTCTTCATCTTCAATCTTCTGTCTTCACAACATCTTTCAGTCAGTCTAGTCTTCATACCTGTCATATACAGAAACACACACAATATCTGGAACAGAAATATTTTTTAAACTTTAGCAGATATATTTTTTATTTTAAAAGCTTTATTTGCCTCAGTTTTCTAGTGTATTTTCTCATCATCTTTCTGACTTGATCAGCCTCGACATAACCATACCGGTTTGCTGATCAGAAACAACATTAAACTCAGCTGATTCTGACCAGCCCCAACACAGTACAGTCAGTCTGCTGATGTGTATCACAGTTACACATATACACACAATTGTCAAATTTGACACAAGACAGGTCAAAATCAAAAGGAGAGATGAAAATCAAAATGTGCATCAGAAAAAATACAAACAACTCAATACAAAAGAAAGTGCAGCCCAAACATGGTTCAACTCATATACATGGATCAATTTTCAAGCAATTGCAAGCAATTTCAAGCAGCATGCATGGTCAATGGAGGATGTACATCATTTCAACAAGTTTTGGAAATGTCAAACATACACAGCAAACACAAGAAAATGGAGTATCATGGTAATCACGTTTACATATACATTGGTTTGAATGTGTACTAATGTGAACAAAGGCAAAATGAAGTGTCGAGCTCACTGTACATGGCAACAGTAAAACAAGCATTTCAGGCAGTTTATAAAGGCATAGCCTTTCAAGTTCAGGTGAATACAGATTTACGAGCATATCATGACAGAGCAAACATTCATGGGTGAAAGTTTCAGACCAACCAAGAAATGGAAATACAAATAGCATCAAAGTCTATGTGTACACAACAGTGAAGTACAATGTACAAGCAGGTGACTTTATTCAAGTTTTCAGGTGCGTTATATAGCATGACAGGTTATGGGGAAAACATGATACAACTGCATAGATGAGGATCCATGATCAAGGTCAAGTGTTCAAGGTTCACTCAACAAACAAGTGTCAAGACAGTGTAAAGATTAAACACACACTGGTATATATGATAAAGATGCAGCCTCACAATCAAGGGATCAAATCAGTGAAAAGAAATCACATATGTGCATGTATTTTTGGCATGAATTCAATCAACATAGGAAAGTGTGGACCAATATTTTTTTAATTCGAGAAACCATGCATGGATCCCGAAACAGAGGATTGTATATTTCCAGTTTTGTATATGAACATATATGGCAAATGGTAAGTATTCAATACTGGAAGGAATACAGAGAATTAATTTTAGAAATTGAATTTTGGCAACATTTTTTTATATAGTTCAAGGGCAAAAATCATGCAGTGTTTTTGAGGTAAGAAATCATGTTGTGTAATCTCTACAATCTACATGCAAGGGGGAAATTTGATTGCCAAAAATAAATAAATCATGCAAGTATCTCAGTCTGATGAAATCTATTCAAGGCAACATTTCTGGTATGTTTTTTTGGAACACCTGTTTTGGGAAAACATTCATTTCGAAAATATTCATTTTGGGCAAGAGAATTTTCGAGAGTTAACTCCAGAAATTCAACATACAACAAAATTAAGCATGGGAAGTTTTTACTAGAAAAATCATGGCATGTATTTCAATTTTTGGAGGAGCTATTTCTGGAAACCATTTATTTTCAGTCAAGACATTTTCTTCACAAATACTAATATGTTTTACAAGACCAGAAAGTCGAATTTTTGTTTCTAGAAAGTCAATCAAGGCTCGATCAAATCAAGCAAGTGTTCCAAGGGAAATTTATTTGTTTACATGCAAATAAACAGATAAGATTCCAAGAGGGACATAGCTCATAAATGAATTTTATTCAAATTCAAGCAAAATCAAAAGAGGAAACAATATGAATCAGCCAAGTCATCAGTTGATGAAATCAGAGTTTTAGGGTTTCGATTCTACCATATTTTAACACCATTACATCACAGGCACAAGGTGATCGAAAACCACAATCAACTCAAGAACAAAAAGGATTCAAATAAAAATTATTTTACCAGAGTTTCGATCGCAAGAAGGTTCAAATCAATCGAAGAACACGAGCAACAACACACTCGAGCTTACAGAGAAATTCTAGAAGACCTTCTATCACAGCATTGATTTGATTTGAGGGAGAATTTTAAATACCCTAAGAGCCGCCGCCATGTTTTTTTGGGAGAGAGGAATCGGGAAATATGATGGAATGAATTAGAGAATGGCCGACCTTGGTTTAACCATGATTTTCAAAAGGGGATGACCCTTCTATTTTAAAGACTAGGGGTTTTATTGTTTTTTAGTTGTTTTAAATTTTATTTGTATTGTAAAACCAAATCAATCAGTTTCTAGGTCGGTAAAATCTAGAAAACCGGTTAGGCTGTTAATTGGCAGTTCATTAAAGTCTGTAAAATCTAGGGTTACTGATTATAGGGTTGTAATCAGGGGAAATATGATCTAGGAGATTAGATCAGTCTAGGGTTTTGGGCGTAGGGTTAGTACAGGAGCAGGGAGTGCGAGTTACAGTGTCTGTAAGCAGGATCTGTTATTAACTCCTAGTAGAAACCTTAGGAATGCAGCAGTAGGCAGGATTTTGCCGAAGCTGGGTATCTCTGTGTGTTATTTACTTTCTGTATTTTTATTTATGTTGCATTCTATGATATGATAATTTTTAATATCCTGCTAAAAATCAATAAACCCCATTCACCCCATCTAGGGTTATTCTAGATCCAACAGCATAAAACGGTAGTCCACTTCGATGACCGACATATAGACCTTATCAATGGTGAAATCTATATGACTACGATCGAAAGTCAAAACCCTTGCAACACTCGATAAACAAACCAAAAGAAAGCCCAAAAAAAAAAACACAACAAACAAGGATCACAACCACATCATTGTTGACTGGATGTTATCGAAAGAGGTTTAGCAGCACATGACCACCGGCGAGGAGCGCCATCCAAAAACATATAAGTGTATACATACATGCATATGTATGCTTGACAAATAAATTTAATCTTCAATATATGCATAAATTGAAATTATAATATTAAAATAAATTTGATTAGATTTGAATACAATGTGCAACAACATTATATATACATACATACATACATACATACATACATATATATATACATATATACACATAATATGTACGTTTTACATTGTCATTTATAATAAATATTAGTATACAAAAATTTACGCAATTACACACTAGACGACAAGTGTGTATACACACAGGTAACATCTCCATTGTAATGCAAATCACAACATCTATGCATGACATGTTAAACTAGGTATACCATTATGTGTTGCACGTGCATACCTTTATGTGTATATGATACACATATCATTTTATATAATATAAATTAACATTAAACTCTATTAGAATTAAATATAATATTCATTTTATTAAAATAGATTAAATTAGATCTAGAAAAATTAAGATGTCATGGGACCAGTAAGTTCCACATGGTATTTTTTTGAAGTTTACAAATCTACTTTGCTGCATAATTCCAAATTTAATAATGCATCAGAACCCAAATGCTTAAGCGGTCTCTATATTTGTCATAGTAGAGCTAACTTAATAAAACCTACCCATAGTAGAATGTATAAAAAAGCATTAAACGAGGTAAGAATTAGATAATCCAGTACTCTTCCCTGCCTAGCTACTGAACTACTTTAAAGGATGAGGAAGTGCAAAGATCATCCCCAATATAAAGGTCTAAATTAATTAAGGGATCTGTCTACATTTCTAAATCAATTTTGAAACTAAATTTAAAATTTTAGTTTATAAGGTTAAATTAACTTAATTCATATTTTAGATTTAAAATGTTAAATTTAACATCAATAATAATTTTATAAATGTTATTAAATAATTTATGATATTATTTTAAAAATAGATTAATTATTTTTGAAAATTATTAATTTATTTGGATTAATAAATTGAGTAATTAAATTGTACCAAATAATATATATTCATATATGTAATGTAACCCTCCTTTCTCTAAGGTCGGAAGCTAAAAGCTACAGATGTTGTAGTCATCTCTAGTTTCGACTTCCGATGGTAGAAAAATCGGATGTTAATCAACCATAACATCAGTCAACACCGGAGTATGAATTTTTACATCATTGATATCAATATTCATTCATACAAACTTCGTAATATCCATCTAGATAAAATATAACTTATTGCAGATTATACTCTGAGAGCTACATAAGACGATGCCTCTTCAGTTGATCGGAGTATCAATGTCGGTATATAAAAACATGTGCATATAAAAAAGATACAAAGGGACAAAATAAAATAGAACACTATGGAACTCCTAACGTATAGCCCCATGCTCGCCTCCGGAAGCATATACGAAAAGGCTCCTAAAAAAGTTAACCCTCATCCTACTTAATTGATTACCCGAGAGTTTAAGGGGAAGTCAAAATTATGGGTCAGTCAAAAAGATTGATGTGAATAATAAATTGCTACCCGACACTATAGACGCCTAATGAGACCATGTCGTGTAGTGGAACAAGTTTCCTTCTCATTAGAATCATGCTACGAAACAATGCTAACCCTGCATCCCTACACTACAATGATTAGTACAATCATCACAATGATACAAAAAATAGCAATAGAATATGCTACATACATAATAGTTTCCTAATCCCTTCGTTACACTGGTTATCTATCTTAAGGGTTTCAACATTTTACTGAATTTCCCATCCCCTCATTGCATTGACTAACTATCTCAATGGTTTCATCATTTTACATAACATTTATGTTTCCATCTATGCTTCCTGGTGTCAAATCCCACTATTTAGAAACCACTTCCCTTCGTATTCATTTTACTTCGAACAACACGAAGCAATAGAGCCGCTTTCTTATTACTATTTATAAACTGCGCGAAGTAATGGAATTCCTCCTTTCGATCCCCCTTTCATGCTTCGTAAGGTAACCCCCTACTAACACCAGAACTGAAGGCTTATTCTTAAATTTCCCGAACAGCATAAAGCAGCTGGCCCGTCTGGTTTAACCTCCTGTGCTTCGCATAGTAACTCTTGCTAACTCAAAATCGAAAGCTCAATCTAAAGTCCCCTGAACTATGCGAAGTAGCAACCTCAGGCATTAATATTCATATTTTGATTTAATTGGTGCTCCTTAGTTTTTCCATCCGTTGTACCTTCCCAAGGTTCCACACATATGCAATGTCTTAAAGAATGGTAAATAACCAACAACATAAGCATCTCAAGGGTTCAATCAACATTCAGTTTATACTTAAATGGGTGCGACACCTATGTCATCCCCAATCCCCTCGGCTCCTACATAGGTGCCGAAGCCATATTCAATTCATCCTGAAAGAAACGACCCTTCCCACAAACAACAACAATCAATGCTCAATGCCTGTTGTCACACAAATGACGATAAACTAATCAAAAGGGGCAAACCTTTCCGCTTCACACTGTAATCAAAATTGATTCCTGTTGTCACTCTAATGGTGGCATACAATAGGGGCAGAACCCCCATTCCATTTCAAAAAGCAATTTAATAGAAGTCTTCTTGTTGTCACTACCGACACTCGCAACTAAAGAGACGAAACCTCAAAACATTTGATTTTAGAAAAGTTCCTTGCCGAACCCATCCATGCCAAAGGAAGTATTTATAGAAAACAGATTTATAAAGGCATGCCATCATAGGCAATGTCTTGAAGGCTTTCAATGCTTTCATAAGCATAGGCTTCGGTAGGAAGCCTCTTCTGGTTCCAACGAAAAGCGTAAAGCCCATATTCCTTTCAGGGTCCTTATTTAAAATACTTTCTTTATGAAACATTTCTTTTATGGAACTGAACCCCTTCGGCTTAACTGAAAGAGTCGGGGAGAAAGCCTCTTGTGGAGTAGCTAACTTTTAAAACCAAAATATTTATAAGTATCAGGACCATTACCGAAACCAAAAGGATAGAGGCTCAAGCCTTGAACACTTCGTATACCATACTTGTGATATTCAAGCATCCAATGCTACCGAAGGATGATTCCGACCTAATCGAAAGGTACTTCCGGATAAGCAGTGGCACTAACAATAAATGTGGTAAAAGTTGATTTATTTCCGTATAAAACGCTACTTTATATCCACTCCACCATATTTATTAAACTCTCACTAGTACATATATTTAAAATATTGGCGTACATAGTCTTTTTACAATACTTTTGTACCAGCCGTGTATAAAATATTTATACATATATTTTAATCATTTTAATCAATATTCAAACATTTCCTAGGCAATTCAATCATAGAAAATTCATAAAATCATGGGAAATCTAGAAATTTGAAACCTATCTCAAAAATATATGACAAACGTCATATCAAAATTTAATGGAAATCAGAGATGCCTAACTATAGGTTTCGACTGATGAACCTATTTATTTTCATACATTTAAATCGTGCACACGAAACCAATCACATATATTTAAAACATTTATGTAACATATAAATCATGAAATCATTCACGAACAACGACATATGTTTCGGTTATAATTAAATGGACGAAGCCTCAATAAGTACAGAATATTATTCACCTTGTTTGGATAGAGGTAATGAGATATGTTGATGAAGTTCCAAGCCCTAAAATTCCTAGCTTTTTCTCTCTTTCTTCTCCTAACTTCAATGGTTGACCACTTTTAGTTTTCTTAAATTTTCAGAAATGAATGTATAATGAAAACACTGTGGGAATATATGCTATATATATATATATATATATATAGGTGCCGTAGGTTTCGACTTTCCCCCTCTTTTATCCCTCTTTTTAATGCAAATTTACTTGGTCTATTTGTCTTATGGCCAACCTTCTAATTAATTCATTAAGAAAAAATCACATACCCTCATCCACAACATTATTCTTATTTAATCACCTAATTAAATTATTAAATAATGCCTTTTGAAAATTAAGGATGTTATATCCTCCCCTTTAGGGGATTTCATCCTCGAAATATAGACAAGGACTAAACAATCATAACAACCAACAATCAAGCAACAATGCTATATATACTAGTGTATCATACTAGTATCTAATATATAAAGCAATATATATTATATCGCAAGCAAATTATGGTAGGTCTCATTAATCATGGCTTCACTTTCCCAAGCGCAGTCCCTTTCATCAGCACTCCGCTGGACTTTCGCTAGCTTAACCATCCTAGTTCTCAATTTTCTTTTGTGTCTATCCGCAAATCTCATTGGTTGTCTAACGAAAGTCAAGCCAAGTTCCATCACTGACTCTTCCAATTCATTCAAATCCATGGTACCATCGGGGTCATGCACATTCCTTCGAAGGTGCGACATGTGAAATACATTATGGACTCCCGCAAAATTATCCGGTAGTTCCACTCTATTGAAAAGCTTCCTAATACTTTGCGAAATAGGGAAAGGTCCAATAAACCTCGGTGCTAGCTTTTAGGACTTTCCGAAATGAAAGATGCCCTTCATCGATGACACTTTTACGAAGACTCTATCTCTAACCAAGAATTCCAAGTCCTTATGCCTTCTATCCGCGTAGCTCTTTTGCATGGACTAAGCGTCCTTCATCAGCCTCTAGATGACCTCAATCTTTTTCTTGGATTCTGTTATTAACTTTAGTCCAAGAACCAACCTGTCGCATTTCTCCAATCTCCAACCAACTGATGGCGGTTTACATGGTCTTCCGTATAGAGCATCAAAAGGTGTCATCTCCTATACTAGTCTAGCTGTTATTATAGGAAAATTTCAATAAATGTAAATAGTCCACCTTAAACCACCAAAGTCCAAGATGAAAGCTCTCAACGTATATTCCAGTACCATATTTACCCTTTCAATCCGTCCATCGTATGTGGATGATACGCATTATTCATCTCCAGCTTCGTTCCCAATGCCTTCTGCAAACTCTTCAAGAACCCACTTGTAAATGAAGGATCCCTATCGCTCACGACACTACTAGGAATTCCATAAAGTCCCACTATATTCTTTACTATATCTCAGCCAAAACCGCTGTCACCCTATTATATTTTATGGGTATAAAATGGGACTTTTGGTTAGTCTATCCACAACAATCCATATGCTTTCATTTCCCTTTATTGTTCTCGACTACCCATAAATGAAGTCCATGGTTATAGAATTCCACTTTCAAATTGGAATATCTAATGGTTGAAGTAAACCACTAGGATTCTGACGTTCAGCTTTCACTTGCTAGCAGTTCTGAAGCTACTTCACCCACAAGCCTGCATCCTTCTTTACGCCATCCCAATAGAAACTTCTCTTTATATCTTGCTACCACCAGGATGTATCATAAACTTCGAACGATGACACTCCCTAAGCACTTTTTTCCTCAAGTCACCAATGTCCGGAACACATACTTACCTTTCTTCCTTAACTAACTGTTTCGGTCAAGAGTGAAACCTTTTAGGTTATTTCCTTCTTCTACAACTTTGAGCATCTTGATCCTTTTGGATAATGCTTCTTCCTACTTAACAACAATCTTCTCAATCAAAACCAGTCGAACTTCCAAACATGAGACCATAAGCATGCTTCCACTAGAATATGATGTTGACCTGTTCCCTACATTACAAGCAACCAAAGCTTCTAAGTCTTTCCATTCATTCAATATAGAAGACATCATCCCTTGTCTTCTTCTACTCAATGCTAAAATCATAAGTAGTCAAAAAAATCCAACCATCTCTACTGTCGCATATTCAGTTCCTTCTGAGAAAAAATTATCTCAAAGACTTATGGTCTATAAAGAAATCGAACCTTTTCCCAATAAATAATGCCTCCAAATTTTCAAGGAAAAAATAATATAACAACTGACTCAATATCATGAGTTAGGCATCTTACTTCGTGTGCCCTCAGCTATCAGGATGCATAGACAACAACTCTTCCCTTCTGCAAAAGAACAACTCCTAAGCCTATTCCGCATGTAACAGTATAAACCACCAAATTTTGGTTTCCATCTGGCACCACTAACATCGGAGCATCAGTCAACAAGTGCTTCAAATTATAGAATGCATCTTTACACTTATCTGACCATAAAAACTTAACATCCTTTCTGGTCAGTTTAATAAGCAGCATCACAACCTTTGAGAAGTCTTTAATAAACCTTCAATAGTGCCCAACCAATCTAAGAAAGCTTCGGACTTCTGTAACACTTCCAGTCCTCTTTCAATTAACAACAACATCAACCTTCACAGGATCTACCGAAAGACCTTTACCTGAAACCACATGAACAAAACTTTCTCTTCCCAAAATCAACACTTAGAAAATTTTTTCCTTCAATTAGTGCTTTTGCAAAGCCTATAAAACAATCCAAATGTGGCACTCGTGCTTCTTTGCCACTTTTTAATACACTAATATATCATCAATGAAAACCAACACATAACTACCTATAAGCTTCGAAACACCCGGTTCATCAAATTCACAAAGAAATCATGCACGTTCATCAATCTAGACGGCATAAACACCCATTCATATGATTCATATCTCATATGAGACTATACCAATGGAATGCTTTCTTCCACTATCCTTAGTTGGTGGTAACCAGTAGCCAAATCTAACTAAGAAAACACTTTCACACCACTCAACTGATCAAATAGATCATCAATACGAGGAAAAGAATACTTATTCTTCAGTGTCCTCTCATTGAGCTTCCGATAGTCAATGAACATTCTCAACGTTCCATCAGGTTTCTTCACAAACACACCAGAAATGCCCTAAGGCGAGCTACTCGAACGAATAAAACTTCTTCCTTCTAAATCACAAGTTGAAACTTCAGATCTCTCATCTCCGAATGGGTCATTCGGCTAGGTGTTTCGACTCACTAGCTCCGCCCCCAGCTCTAAATCAATAGAGAGCTCAACATACCTCTTCGGTGGCAAGCCTATGACTGGTTCAAAGACATCATAAAATTCCTTTACAACATGAACACTACTTACCTTTTCCTCCATTTCCAAAACACATAGGAATGAGGATATCTACGGAACCAACCTTCACGCCTGGAACACAATCCTTCATACCTATCGAGATGTCTCAACGACACTTCCCTACTTTAACAGATCAATCTAGCATCATAATGATTCAACCAATCCACTCCCAAAATAGTGCTGGAACCATCAAATCAAAAGCATACAAGCTACAAACAAAAGTGAAAACTAGTTATCGAATTTTTAGGTCATCACATCTTATCCCAAGAGTCACAAAGCCTCTTATACAATTAACTACTTTAAAGGAAGTAATGAGGTATGATGGTTCCGAAAACAACTTATCTACTACGCATCTAGAGATAAAGGAATGGGATGTTCCAGCGCTATTTTTTTAACAGCTATGATACGGGACAAAAGTGTACCTTCCAACATTGTTTTTCCTTTCTCAGCAGCTATCGGTCCAGAAGACGAAGGCTCTATAGCAAGAACTTTCCTTTTCGCTGCTTACAGACACATGTTTTTTAAATCTCCAACTGGTTACAATTGAAGCACCGAATATTCCGCCTCCCAATAGTGAACTTGGTAATGGTTTCCTTGCACTTGGTGGAGTAATGGCCTTTCTGATGGAACTTAAAACAAACTACTTGCGCTTATTTCTTCTTTGGCTTTCCTCCCTCCCGAGCTTTCTTTCCTCTGGAAAATTTCCTTTTTCTCCCCCGAAAGTTTTGGTTCCACTCAGTTTCCCAAGCCCTTCAAGCACCTATTCATTATAGATAGTCATCTTAACAACAACATCAGTAGGGTCTCGTAAATGAGGCATCATTTCTTTCGCAATCCCAAATAAAAGACCCTTAATAAACTTCTCATTCCTTAATACAACAGTGTCAATTATCCCCCGAGCATAGTGATACAACTCGTTAAACTTAACAGCATACTCAACCACTTAAAAATCCTCTTACTTTAGATTAACAGACTTTCTCATCATCATAAACTGGGTAGCTTCAAATACAAACCTTTCCCTAATCCTCCTCCGAAAGTCTTTCCAAATGATTTCTTCTTCTAGTGTCATTGTAATAAAACTGTTCCACTAATGAAAAGTGTTACATTGCAACTGTCTGGATGCCAACCTCATCATCTTCTCTTCCACCAACCCCAAGTCTTCTAACATTCTTTCACAATAAGCAACCGCGTATCCAGGCAGAAACTTCCTATGTCCTATGCAGAGGTTTTCCTCCCAAGCTAGAATAGTCCTGATTCAATTTCTCATAGATGTTTCCAACTTGCGCTTAGGGATTAGCTCCTCCGAGACCAGTAGCAACTCTAACACGTAATGTTTGAATGAACATTTGGAACAAATTCTTCATATCAACCGGTGGAGTAGCAGCACCTTAGTTATCATTAGACCTTTAACCCTGACTTTCACTAGCATCAAGTTAAACATTTTCATCAGTTGTGCTGGTTTCGTCATCGATATTCAGCGTTGCATTCCTTCTCTCCATATCTTACTTTTTTTTCCTTATACAAATTTTAATAAGATACCGAAGAGTGACCCTGAGACTGTGCAGCACATACGTACCTATATAATAATATACAAATACTTCATAGTTTTGTTATCTCAACCTTTGGTATTTCCTCTGATCTTTTGGTTTTTAGTTGAAAAATCTTTTGAAGAAAAGGTTATTAAATTTACATAAACCTATGCTCTAACACCAAATTGTGACACACCATACTCTAAGGCCGAAAGCTAAATGATATAGATGCTGCAGCCATATCTAGTTTCAACTTTCGATGATATAAAAATTGAACATTAATTAACCATAGCATCAGTCAACTCAAGAGAATATTTTTTTTTAATAAAACAATCATTGATACCAATATTCATTCTTATAACCCTTCGCAATACCCATTCAAAAAAAAACTTATTACAAATTATACCCCATTAGCTACATCTGACGATGCCCCCTCGGTTGATCAGAGTATCGATAGTGGCATTGAAAAATATGTCGATACATATAACAAAAGATACAATGAAATGGAACAAAATAGAACACAGTGAAAATCCTATTAGCTATAGCCTCCTATACGCCTCTGGAAGCATATACAAATGGGTTCTTGAAATACCTTAATCCTCAGCCTATTAAATTGAGCACCTGAGAGTTTAAGGAAAAAGAAAAAACTATGGGTCAGTCCAAAAAACTTTGTGAATAATAAATTGCTACCTGACACTATAGATGTCTTACGAGACCATACCGCATAGCGGAATAGCTTTTCCTCTCGTTAAAACCTTGCTACAAAATAATGCTAATCCTGTGTCCCTGCACTACAATGGTTAATACAATCATCACAATGATATAACAAATAACAATATAATACGCCACACACACAATGGATTTCCCATCTCTCCGTTACACTGATTACCTATCTTAAAGGCTTCAATATTTTACTGGATTTCCCATCCCCCTTTACGATGACTAACTATGTTAATGGTTTCATCATTTTACAAGGCATTTGTGATTTCATTTATGCTTCGTGAGGGGGGGGGTGTCAAATCTAACTATTCTCGAAGTCATTACCCTTCGTTTTCATTTGATTTCCAACTGCACGAAGCAATATGTCCAATTTCTTAATACAATTTCGAAACTGTGCGAAGCGATGGAATTCCTTCTTCCAACCCCTTCCCATGCTTTGTAAGGTAACTCCTTACTAATGACAGGACCGAAGGTTAATCCTTAAATCACCAAAACTATGCAAAGCAATAAGCCCTTCCGTTTTAATCTCCTATGTTGCGCAGTGTAACTCCTCGCTAACACGAGACCAAAACTAAAACCTAAGTCCCTGACTGCATGAAGCAATGGGCTTAGGCACCAATATTCATATTTTAATTTAATCTGTGTTCCCTTGTTTTACCGCCCATTGTTCTTTCCCTAGGTTTTACAAATATGCAATGTCTTAAACAATGACTAACAAACAAAAACATAAGCATCTCAACGGGTTCAATCATTGTTCATTTATACTTCAATGTGCAAGACACTCGTGCCGTCCCCAGTCCCCTCGGCTTTCACATAGGCGTTGAAGCCATATTCAATTCATTTTGAAAGAGACTACCCTTCGTGCAAACAACAATAATCAATGCCCAATGCCTATGATAATAGAAATGACGGCAAGTTAATCCTAAAGGGCCAACCCTTACATATTCACACAACAATCAATAATCAATGCCTGTCATCACTCAAATAACAATAGGCAATAAAGGAAGAACCCTTACTCCATTTTTGAAAATAATTTGCAAAAAGTCACCTTGTCGTCACTACCAATGCCAGCCAAAGAGACAAAACTTCAAAACATTTGGTTTTAGATATCATACAATAAACACCATATCAAAATTTCATAGCAATCAAAGATGTCTAACTATAAACTTCGGCCTATGAACCTTCTTATTTTCATAGATTTTAATCATACACATGAAACCAATCATGTATATTTCAAAATATTCATGTAACATCAAATAACCAATCATGAACAACAACACATATGTTTTGTCTATAAACAAGTGTCTGAAACCTCAATAGGTGGAGAGTTTAGTCACCTTGTTTGGATAGAGGTGATGAGGTTTGTTGATGGGGTTACGAGCTCTAAGATTCTCAACTTTTTCTTTCTTCTCTTAACTTCAACGGTCGACCTCTTTTAGTTTGCTTAAGTTTTTAGAAGTGAATGTAGAATGAAAACAATGTGGGGTGGGGGATATGCTACATATATGGGGGCTACAAGTTCCAATTTTGCCTCTCTCATATTCCTTCTTTAATGCACATTTACTTGGTTTATTTGTTTTATGGCCATCCTTCTAGTTAATTCATTAAGCACAAATATCATACCCTTATCTACCACATTATTCCTCTTTAATCACCCAAATAAAGTATTGAATAATGCCTTTCGAAAATTAGAGATGTTGCATGTAATATTATCTTATGATGTTGAGATAATATATGTTTAATCAATAAAATTTGTGTTAATCAATTAAATAATTATATGCTAAGCAATAAAAAAATATAACACATACATAAGTACACACACATACACATACACATATATGAGTTATATGTTTAAATGTAAATGTTATAGTGCACACATGCAATTTAAAATGTTTAAAATGAGTAAAATAAATTAATGTAAATGTTAACTTATTTAGTTACTAAATTAATTGCATACGATATAACTAGTAAAGTTAATATAATATAATAGGTAGGATTATTATATAAGTTTTGCTGTGTTACCTAACTTTTTGATCTAGCTATTTCCATCTATTTAAACAAGCACGACTTGACGATTATTAAGGCAGACAACTGAGAGTAATGATCTAAAGGTCCTGAGATCTTGTCCAAACAAGACCATGAGTTAACAGATCGACAAGTCAATAAGATTGGTGTTCCACAATAAACTAAGTATTGGATAAAAATTGATTTAGTACTTTGGATAGAAACTGATGCAATTAGCATTACACAAAAGTGGATATAGGTAATTCAAGGATGAGCCATATAAACCCGTGTGTGATCTTTACTTGCTAGTTATATGATTTCTCCCTGCTTAATTTTAGTTCTTCATTCTTTCTTCTCTAGGAATCTGTCCTTGGGTGTTTGTATCATTTCTGCTGCAAATAATTTTGTGCTTTCATCGAGAAATATCTCATTCTCTACCCAGTCTCATCTTATATTCGTCGATCTCTGTACCATGAGGTAAATCTGATTTTCTGCTATTGGTTTCCTTGTTCGCTACTCATATTTTCAGGAGAATCTAAGAAATCTTTTTATCATCGCTCCAAACAAAGGACATACCATTTCCCAAGCTAGTGCTACTAATACATAGGATGATTCTAGTGTTCAACAACGAGATCAAAATGTTGTTACAACAACCAATGCTGCTTCCAACATGTTATATCTAGTTACTAGAACAAATCTTATGGGCCTAATGAGAGGTCCAAAAAATACTCAAGGATAAATAAATCAAGACATTCAAGAGAATTCGCTTTAAGGACTCAAGTCAATTAATTGACTTCCAACAACTTGATAGAGGTAGGAGATCTCCAACTCGTTTAGATTATGACTACATAGCCATCTCATCATCTAAACACAACCATAGAAGCCAACGCTTGTGAATTAAGGAGATGTAGGGGAAATGCTACACGAGGAAACTAGACCAACTCTCATCATCATGATTAGGTCAACACTGATACTAACACCGGGGTCAGTACAATATCATTATATAGACATATTGGACATTCTTATAACTCCACCTTCCTTCCTATTTGTTCTATAATCGATCGAGAAGATAGAAACCAAGAGCATGCTGCTAGTTTGCCACCAAGCAATGCTGCCAAATATATTGCCCAAAAGGTTCTTCTAAAATAACAAGAATTGATAAGGCATGGTACAAGTTAGGAGACAAAGGTGATCATGTCTGCTAATATAAGACGAGCTTTTAGACTCTCGATCTGATGGTAATTGTAAGGTAAGATATGAGAGACGATCAAGGAAATTCTAATGAAGATTAGGGAGTTACTCGAAACCACACACTGTTCGCTTATAGCAATTTCATGTGAAATTACCATAAAGATTCAATATGCGTATAATGCATGCTTATGGAGGAATGATGGACCCAATTAACATCTTATGAGATATAAGTAGCATATGTTTGTAGTCAAAGCCACCGACGCCATCAAGTGCAAGAGTTCCCTTTTTCTAGAAGCTATAGGAATGATGTGGTTCACTAAATTTTCACATAGGTTGATTTCTTCCTTTGAGGAGTTAGAGCAAAAGTTCCTGGCTTAATTGCACATCCATGTGGTTCCTCTAATTATGTTCTGACTTTGTCCTGTTTAATCAGGCTCTATTGAGTAGTTATAGGACTTCTTTAAACAATTCAGTGTTGCTATGGTAGAGATCTACAACCTGAATAACGAAGCAATTCTAATGGGTATAATTAGGGGAGTTGACCACAAGTCAAATTTCGATGACTGGTTGGCTAGAGAGTCTCCTTCCACACTGGACCAGTTTTACAATAATGAAACCTAGTTCTTGAGAAGGGATGAGGCAAAATGAACTCACAAAGATGCATGACATAAAAGATGAAGGAGTACAAAGAAATGTAGTAGTGAAATAGTACAAAGGGGGATTCGGGGAAGTTGAAGTCAACATTCAGAGTAAAAATCGGCAGAATGATCAGAAAAGAGGTAGCGATGGTGAAGGAGACTGCGATCAAAGAAGGGATTCGATAAAGCGATATAAATTCCCTATACATAATAACTACACTCCGCCTAATAACTCGTTGAAAATATATTTTTGGAGACTTGCTATACGATGTAATATAGAAAGCTAGCTCCTAGAGAGTTTCCAAAGAGGGAGAAGTCCTAGAAAATAGCGTTTATCTTATGAGATACACAGCCATAACATTACTGAGTGCCGTTATCCAAGACATGTTATTGAATAGCTCGTTTGATAAAAGAGGGTACAACAGTATATGAGGGCCCCACATGACAAAAGTGATAGAATTCAAGTCCTGACCAAAGTCAGATAACATATAAAACTACTAATTAACCAATTCAATAGAGAGGTATAGTTACTAAACCAACGTTGGTGTGCCACATCCAACCGACAGAAAAAATGAGGGAAGAAAAACGATATGTTAATGCCATTAAACATGTCGAGCATACAATGCAATACTGCAGAAATGGTGGCACTAGCTAACCAGTAAAGTACGATGATTGACGATGTCATCTTTGAAAGGTCAGAGATGCTGACAAGTTAGATGCCAGGGTGATTAGTCCACTTGTTATTTCAATTGTAACTGACCTTGCTTTGGTATGGAAAGTCCTTGTTGACTATGGGAGATCCCTAAACATCATGTTTAGGAGGATTACAACCAGATGTTGTTAGAGGCCAAAGACTTAAAGCCATGTATAACTCAGATCCGCGACTTCAATGAAACCACTAATGGATCGGAAGGATGGTGTAATTATCGGTTAGTCTTAGTGAGGTAGTTTTCTGAAGAGTGCAATTCCTCTCATTCATTATACTTGGCATATTCTCTCTATAATAACACTTTCTTGGGCATACCGAACCTGTTTGAATTCTGGGCATATCTCATCTCAATGTGCTTGCTCATGAAGTTCCTCACAAAGAATGACCGAATGGACAGGTTCCCACCAAAGAGAAGGACAAAGATGTAGAGCCTTCCCCATCCATTGAGAATAATGTCGCATAGTAGCAAACGACCGTGGCTGATCTCGAGCAATGTAGTTGTTACTAAATATAGTTTGGATTACTTACTCCTAACAATGATAAAATACCTCCTTAATAAAGAAACATTTTTTAAGAATAAATGTATATCTCATGATCAAACATTGACCAAGAAAAGACAAAAAGCTAGGATACTTGAGGACTGCACTCATTGAGCTAATAGTCGAAATTCCAGTTATCCACAATGACCATCAGTGGTCTTAAAGATCAGATCAGCTCAACCCTAGACTGATAAAGAAACTTGCAAACTTCCTTCAGGTGAACTTGGAGTGTTCGCTTGGAACTTTACAGATATGTGTGGATTCTCACTGAGTATTGCCAGCTACCCCATAAATATTGACCTGAAGTTCACTCCATTTAAGCCATGGCATTAAATCCTAGGATCAAAGAGATCGATTGTACTTAAAGATGAGGTAGGCAAGCTACTCAAAAAATTCTTCATCGTAAGTTGCTCTCTACAAATGGGTCTCCAGTATAGTCCTTGTAAAAATTTCTAAGAAATTGAAGCACGTGCATAAATTACACTAGCCTATAAAACTCATGCATGCGAGATAGCTTTCCTCTTCCGAGGATAGACCAGGTTATAGATTCAACTACTGGACGTGAGCTCCTCTCCGTTATGACCACGAACTTTGGTTATAACTAGATCCTAATGCATTTTTTAGACCAAGAACATACCAACCTCATTACTGACCTAGGATTATACTGCTACATCGTTATGCCTTGTGGATTGAAGAACGCTTGAGCTACCTATCAATGACCGGTAAGCCAAACGTTCAAAGACCAGAATGGGATATCTATAGAAGTGTATATGGAAAAAATACTCGTGAAGTCATGGCAGTCGAACCATTACAACAAAGACTTAGTTGAGATATTTAGTGTTCTCTGCAAGTAGAAATGGAACCTAATCCTTTGAAATGCTCTTTTGGTATTGTTTCAGAAAATTTGTTGGGTTTAATGTCTAGCACTTATGGGATTGAAGCCAACCCCAAGAAAATAGATTCCACTCGAAAGATCAAAGTTATAAAGAAAATAAGAGACGTCCAAGGTCTTAATGGGAATGTCACTGCCCTGAGTCGATTCGTCTCCCGGATTACGGGGAAATGCATTCTCTTCTTTAAGTTAATCAAATGTGGAAGGCATAAATTTTGCTTGAACTTAAGATTGTACTAATGCGTTCCAAGTTTTAGTGAGTTGCTTGGAGAGAAACCGGTTCATCTAGTTTTGTGCATGCTATCAATTTCGCACTTATGCATTAGGAACTTCGGATCTAGAGGCTTATCTATTATATTAAAAAAAGGGTGCTGAAAGAAATATCCTAAAGCTAGAACAACTCATCTAATGTCTTTTAATCTCCTTCGGAATCTCCACCCTTATTTTTAGGCTTATATTACTAAAGAGTACACTAACCTACCGCTACGACAGATCCTTCAACAAGTTAAGGAATCTAGAAGGTTAGTAAAATGGAATATTGAGCTGATCCAATTCTATATCGCCAACCTACCTTAAAATCTATCCAAGGACAAGCATTAGTGGCTATCATCACTGAATTTACTACACCAAATGAGTCTTCAGAAAATAGTGAACCAAAAACAATATAATTGTCATATTTTTAGATAGGGTACCTAACAATCAATGTTCTAGAATTGGAGTTATGTTGTAACTCCCGAGGGAACTACCATACTATATAACTTGCCTTTTTGGCCATTAATGTAGAACTTGAGTACAATTTAATTTTCAGGATCAATCTTGCAAACGAGCTAGGTATTAAAGTTACTCAAATCATTTTGGAATTCCAACTCTCATATGCCAAGTCTGAAAAGAGATCCATATAAAAGGAGCATGACTTGCTCCTTATGTTAACCAGTCCATGAACTACTCAATGACTTTGAAAATTACACGATCAAGCATATCATTAGAAAACATAAAGATAAAGCTGATTCATTGGCTAAGCTAGACAATTCTAGAAATGCACAAAACATGAGCTTGGTTCGAATTTGAATACAAGAAGCTCTAAGTATCGATCAGATGTAAGTTGATTGGATATTAACTACGAAGCCAAGAAATGAGTCATGGATGATTCTAATCGAGGACTACGTCCAACTAGGGTCTTTCATGAAAGTCGTAATAAATAATGGTCAATTCAAAGAAAAGCTCACGATACATCATTCAAGATGAAATGTTGTAGATGAAGGGTTTCTTTGTTCCATTACTTTAGTATGTCACCAACAAAGATTACAAATGAGAGTTACATGAAGTACACGATATGACTACCATTAGCCCACTGTTAACTGAAATGCAACTGATTACAGACGATGTTGTGATATATACCTGGGATTTGCTAAAATTCCGATGGGCCCACTGACATGTATCACTCAAATGGTTAGCTTATGACTATTCATAGTTTAGGTCATAAACGTCATCGACAAACCATCAGTGTCCAAATGTGGTGCGATGTACATCATTGTCCTAGTTGATTGCTCCAATTAGTGGGTTGAAGCTGGACACATTACGGTAATATCAATCGAGACAGTAATTAACTTCATGGTCTAAAACATTATATGTCTTTTGGTCTTCTCAGGAAAATTATTACTGATAGTGTAACCCAAGTTGATAGTTCAAAGCTCAAGGACTTTTGCCGATTCAATCACATTCAAAAGCGATTTATGATAGTTCCTCACTCTCAATCCAATGGGAAACTTAATGCAGTTAATAAAATCATTAAGTCCATCACATAGAAGCATTTTAAAAAACCTAGAGGCACGTGGGTTGACGAACTTTTATTAACATTATGGGACTATAAGACCACCTAGAAATTCGTTGACTAGTCCTACTGCCATTGTTTACAACTTCAAAGCCATCTTCCAGGTCTAACTAGGAGTCCCTTGTAGTTGAGTAAAATACTGCAATTTCAGGACCAGGAGAGATCTCCTTTTACAATCTCAATGTGACTAATGTGAAGAGAGAAGAAGCTATCTTGAGAGTTGCTTCCTGCCGACAATGAGTCACATGATACTATAACATCAAGGTTCGACTTAGGAAGTTTGAAACTTACAATCTTTTCCTAAATTAAAACTTCCCTAGTCCTACTCACCACCAAGGCCCAAAGCAGGAAGGACATCATCATTAAACAAAGGTTTGTGTATGGAATATTTAGGCTAATAATTGTTGATGGCTCTAGTTACTAAGAGTGTGAAATAATTAACATATTTGATGTTACTTCACTTAGATCTATTTCATTTATTCCATTCATTAATATTTCACAATTTATTTCCAAGCGATGTAATAAGGCAAGCATCGCTAAAATTTGTCTTAAGGTACAATAACAGCTGGTACCCGCTACTTCGTAAAGTTTGTAATCATATGTACTTAAAATAGAGTGAATCGACCAACTCTCACTTATGATTCAATATGCAGAGTATAAACTATATGGTAAATGTGAATCAACCATCTACTCATCGATTTGTGCCTTAAAACACAATGATGCTTAGTGTTAAGATCAAAATGGATATGATCCAACCATCCAACCAACTATGTCCCATGTTTCATTCGGAGAAGTATAAACTTAATCTGAATGTTATACGACTATTTAATTTCCGAAGTAGTAAACATGATCTGACCATTTATCGAGTCAACTGTAATCCTTAGAGCTTGGATATGAGTATAAAAAAAAGCGAGTGTGACCAGACCAATCCTTTATGAAATCTATCCAAAAGTTGATACACATTAGCCGTAACTCTAACTTGAACTAATGATTAGAAAGTATATTTCATAGGATAATACATGACGTCCATAACTCTAAATTTAAGTGGCGACGGGAGTGTACAAATCTACTGGGCAAATTCCAATGCCTACAAATAACTCTGTAGTTCTACGATAAGGGAATGGGTGCAGGCCTTCATAAGGTTGAATGTAGTGATAAAATCCTAAGCTTTGCACTTTAACTACACGCGATTTGAGGACATGACTGAAATGATGCCTTGAAAAGGGATCATTCCATTGATGCTCTGTCTTATAAGAGAACAAATATAATTTAAGTGTTAACAACGAGAAGTTAATTATGTAACTCAATGAATGGAAATCATAAATACTTGAATCGGCTAAACAAGGAATGCTGGATAAAAAGAAACTAACTTTTTATTCACACCAAAATGCTTATAAATAAGCAGCGCAAGTTTATTATCCTATGTCGGACAAAAAATGAGAGCCATATTTGTATATATCTTGCCAACAAATCACCAGAAACAACTTTAGTAGATGTACCTAAGCAGAGTTGAGTCAATGACTATCAATAATATTAATATTCACCCTTCCTTGGATTCCTTGGTGGTACACTACCAATGTCCTTGTCTTTCTTCTTCGTCTTGGAGATATTTCCTCCCTTGTTTCACTCATAATTGCTGTAGACTTCGAACAATAGGATAGATCCATTTCATGCTCTGGAAAATGCTGGGCAAGCCCCTTGTTGTAGTTGGGATCATTTGGTGCTGGCAGGATGTAGCATCCCTAATTTTACTAAATATTATTTATAACATTTATAATACAAGTGAGAATGATATTTGATTAATTAACGAGTTGAGCCATAGTTAATAAACTTATTAGATCAATTATATTAGCTTTAGAGAAGTAAGAATATTGGAGGGGGAAAATAGAAAAAGGACATCTATACACATAACACTTACCATATCTTATTTTCCACTTTACACATCATTTTGCAAAACTAAGCGAAGACATAACAATGGTCACACGTCTTTGCTGCTATGACTCCTAGTTCCTCCTTTCGTTCTTTGGCATCGTCCTTTTTCTAGTGGTAAAAAGGACAATGATAATCGTCATCATTGGATTTCTTGGGATGTTGTTTGTTGTCCCAAAAGTGAAGGAGGCTTTGGCCTTCAAAATCCTAAGGATATCTACACTGCCTATGCTTGCAAGTTGTGGGTACGGTTTAGAGCGAACGATTTTCTTTGGGCGAGTTTTCTCCATGCTAAGTACTGTAGGATTTTGGTTACAAATTTCACTGGTGTACCATCCTATGCTAGCGAGACGTGGAAACAGATGCAATTTGTGAAATCCTTCTCTGATTCACACGGTGGAGGGTCAGGTTAGGATGGCGATCCCTTCTCAATAAGGGCGACTTGGAGTTCAGTGAGGACCCCTTCTCTAATGCTCCTTATTTTTTCTTTCATATGGGACGTTTGACTCCCTATGAAGGTTTCATTGTTTATGTGGAGAACTCTTCACAAAGGGTTACCACTAGAAGAATCTTCAGAGGATTGGCATCCCGCTCGTGTCCTATTGCAGATGTTGCCGAGCCGGTGACTTGGAGTCCAACGCTCATTTGTTTTTCTTTAGCTCCTGTGCCAGAACTATCTGAAACTACTTCGGGAATTTGGTTAGTCTCCGAGGTAGTTCCACTTCCCTTGTAGATTTACTAAGAGACCAGTGGTCTGACATCTCAGGAAAATCTGTACGTTTTATTTTTTTCCGTCTGATTCCACGTCTTATCTGTTGGCACCTTTAGTGCTCGCGGAATAAGGCCATTTTCGATGAGTCTCCAATGGATCCTCCCACCATTATACGGAGGGTAAGGAATGACGTGTTCCTTGCCTTCCGTGGTAGACCTTTCAAGGGATTTGTTGGCACCCGCTTTATTTGTTTGACGCGTACTTTTGATATCAGCTCTAGTCCTCCAGCTTCACATGCAGGGATTGGTTGATTCTATCTGTTGTTTGTTACTTCTTACGTCACCTTTCCCCCTATTTTAGGTCTTTTGTTGTTTTCTACTCGTGTAGGACCTGGATTTATAAGTACTCTTGGGCTTGATTGGGTTGAACGAGATGGTGCTCTAGTTTGGAGCAAGCAGGCTTTGTCTTATTCAGGCGGCTTCTTGGACGCGTACGCTTTGGGATTCCTTAGGATATCGTATTAGCTATCTCCCGTTGTCATGATCTAGCTGTATTTGGAGGCTTCTGGTCTGGCTATGCTACTGTAGGGCTTGTTCATTATGCCCCTCTTAAATCTGTTTGAGGAAGCTTTTAGCTAGCAGCTTTTGTTTCACTACCTGGCTATTTTTATTCTCTTATATTTTCCTTTTTTATATCACAGTTTTTGTTGTCGTTATTAACTACGAAGCTATTTTTGTATGCCATGGGAGAAAGGCTTTTTGCTCCACTTTTGCTATATAGTATTTATTTGTTTGTTAAAAAAAGCCATAACAACGGTCATTTCTTAAATAAAGAGGCATAAAAAGATTAGCTTGAACTAGTGTTGATGTTGTGACAATTGTAATTATGAGTACTTCGATCAATCGTGGAGGTATCTTCATATGTCGCTCTAGAATTATTTATGTAATAATATTTGATTTGAAACCTAAGATATATTTTGGGATTATGTAATGCAATAAATGTGAAAGGAAATTACATTTAAATTTTGTTCATGTTCATGTGCATTTGATACTGATATCATTAACATGTCCTCGAATGTTGGAAATTAATACTATAGATGACTGCAACATTCATAGCATTTAGTTTTGGACCTCAGAATGAGGGATATTATAGTTTGGTATCAGAACACAAGGATGTGAAATACTAAAAGACTCTTGAACTTTAAAAATGCTTTTAAAACGTAATCCGAATTAGTTTAAAGAAGAAAAGTTGTATGGGTTAACACTATAGTAACATACTTATATTTGTATTATATAAATATGTAGATCCTATCTCTATTGTTCTTTTTCTTTGGCTCTCAAGGTCGTTCTCCCGTATCACACCAATATTTGGATATAGATAAAGGACATGAGATATTGAGATTTGAAAGTGGAAAAATGAAAGGATCAATCTTGGAGGACGAAATACTACAGCTAATGGAAATGTTCAACCAATTATTTAGAGAAACTAAGGTCGACCATCTATTGCTGCTACTAATGTTGTTATAAGGGCATCATCAGTGGACACGGAAGACAAGGACTAATTCTTCTTTGGTTGACTCAAGCTAGAAATGTTGTTGTTACAGGAGGAGGTAATGCTCGAGTTGCATATCCCAAAGTTCCTGCTACAAATTATGTTACTTTGCGTTGGGACTACGCGAGGCTAAGCGGGAAGTAGTTCATTGGAATTGAGGATGAAAATAAAGTAGATAACTAGTTACTTCATTGTGAAAGGATTTTTGTAGATCTTGGACTATATGATGAACACAACAGGAGACTTGCCTCTGGACAACTACAAGGAGCCGCTTTTTCTAGTGGAATAATGTTTGGGAGTAGCGCTGCATGAGATGCCATGGGTTGAAGTTAGCAGGAAATTCGATGAAAGATTTATGTCAAAGTCGTAAAGTCTTCTTTTATATGGAAGTTTTTTGTATTAAGCAAGAAAACATATCTATTCTTGTGTATGGTACGAGATTTGAGTTTTTTTTCTTGTTATGTTATAGTGAATACCGTACTTAAGCGAAACAAGAAGTTTATTAGAGGTTTGAAACTAAAGTTGGCTAAAGACACTATGCCATACATTACAAGTTCATGTGATGTCATGGTAGAGATAACAGTGAGGAATGAAGAGATGATTGCTTTTTGATTAATAAGGTAGGGAGTTCATAGAGTGGGCTAGGTCAAAAACATAAATTTTACTTGAAGAAGGGAGCACAAAAGGAAGGAGCTTCCAAGAAAGGTGAATCTGAGTTAGTTTGTTCCAAGTCCAAAAAGAAGAGCTACCATCTAAGATATACTGCTATTGGAAAAAAAAGAATATCAAGGATATCCATTGTATTTGTGATGAGATAGAACAATATAAAAACAAATTTCTAGATCTTGCAAAGGGAAAGCTGTTTTCTCTGGAGCCTTCTACCTCGAAGCTGACTGCTAAAGAGAAGGGAAAGCCTATGATGGCAGGTATGCTTTTCGTTCACTATTTACCTTTTTAATTACTAATTGATAGTGGTGCATCAAATTCTTTCATAATTCATTGTTTGGTAAATAAATTATTTTTAGAACCATCATACCTTACTACATCCTTTAGGGTAGCAAATCCTATAGGAGGCTATGCAATTCTAGGAATGAAGTACGAAAATTTCAAATTTGAGTTGCTAGGGTACACTTTTGTGTATTCAATGTTTTTTATTTCATTATCTTTAGGATCATATTGGGTATGGATTGGTTAGAAAAATACCATGCTAGGATAACTTGTCATGTTACGGAAATATTATTTGGACACCCCAGTTGTAGTGATCGAATTATATAGTCAGTTGAGAATGCAAGTTGCATGCATCATTAGGAACAGAACAGTCGGATGTTGGAATAAGTCAAGTTCCTATATTAAAGGAGTTTGCAGATGTATTTGAACTAGTTACAGGATTATCACCGAATAGAACTATTGAGTTTAGAATAGATCTTGTACCTGGATCTGAACTCATGATTAGGCATCCTAAAAGATGATACCAACCGATATGAATGAGCTAAATGTGTGTTTGGTGGACTTAGAGGGAAAGTACTTTATTAGACAAAGTAGCTTGCTTTGGGAGCCACCGTGGTGCTCATGAAGAAGCCCAATGGATTATTGAGATTGTGTATCAACTATCAAAAGCTGAATGAGAAGAAGATGAAGATATGTATCCTTTTCCAAGAATCGATGACTTGTTTGATCAGTTGAGTGGAACCGAGGTGTTTTCTTAACTGGATTTGGCAACATGGTTCCATTAATTGAGAGTTGTTAAAGAAAACATTCCATTAACAACGTTTAGAACTCGATATGGATCATTGGAGTGGTTAGTCATGCCACTTGTGTTGATTAATGCACTAACTTTCTTTATAGGCTTGATAAATTGGATTTTCGAAGAGCATTTGAGTTGGTTGGTGTTGGTATTCATAGATGATATCTTGGTATATCCTAAGAGTGAGTAGGATCGTGAAGTTCGTCTTAAGATAGTTCTCAAGATCTTAAGTCAACATTAATTTAAGGCTAAATTCTTGAAATGTCGTTTTTAGGAGGCTGAAGTAAAGTTTTTTTAGTCATATAGTTTTAGAAAGAGGATTAGCGTGGATCTAGTCAAGATAGAAGCTGTTAATATTTGGAAAAAACAAGAGATTGTTATGGAGGTTATGAATTTTCCTGGATAAGATGGATACTACAGGAGATTCATTAAAGATTTCTTGCGTATAGCGACACCGATAACTAAGCTTACTAGGAAGAATGTTACGTTTGTTTGGGCAGATAAATGCAAGGAAGCATTTCAGTGTTTGAAATATTTATCGACTAATACACCTGTGTTAATTGTATATGAAAGGAATCAAGATTTGGTTGTTTATACCGATGCATATGGAATTGTATTAGGAAATCTTTTGATGCAACATGGCAAAGTCATTGCTTGCGCTTCTTGACAGCTCAGGTCGTGAGAAGTTTTATGCCCTACTCATTATTCGGAGCTAGCTACGACTATTTATTCTTTAAAGGTATAGAGATGTTACGTATTAGGAGAAACGTTTGAGTTGTTCATGGATCATAAGTCTTTAAGGTTCTTTTCCTCTTGGAAGGAGCTGAATATGAGACAGTAATGACGATTAGAGTTCATTTCTGCCTAAGATTTTGGAATCGAGTATACAGCTGGAAAATGAATAAAATCATTGATGCACTTAGAAGAAAGGACTAAAATGCAGTGTTAGCCTTGCTGCAAGAAAGGAAAAATCTAGTGGCTTTGACTGCTTGTGATATGCAGTTGAGACTGGTACCTTTTGAGTTAGTGATCTACATGAATTTCATGTATAGAAGTTCAGCTAAGTTTGACTGAGCGGATTTCTACTGAGCAAGGGGGATACTCAGAATTAGTTGAAAGGCTTAGAAGACTCGGAGAAGGTGTAGTGACCCGTACTTCCCCATCTCCGAAGAGAAGAGAAAGAACGAATTACCGTGAGAACACGACACAAAATAAAACGCAAACAGAAGAACATTTCATTGTTAATTACAACAATTCCATCAGATACAAGAATATACAGAGTATGAATGAATAAAATACATTCGATAAATATCAGAGATTACAACAAATTACATAGCAGCGGAAAATAATACAAAACACAACTGAAAGTAACACACGGATACAGAGCTTTTCGAGCATCGTTCCAGCTGTAAATCAGGATCCTGTGAATATAAATCTGCAAAACCGAAACTACTAGCTGCTCGTGTCGAAAATAGGGGCACCCAGAGTTTAGGTTAAAACAATAAACTCCAGGTCAGTCATGGGACTGGTGTGAGAACTAAAACAGTTATTAATCTTTATTTTTAAAGTTAGGTAAATCAAGAGACCACGCCGTATAGCACGGAACGGGTTTCCTCCCAAGAATACCAGTGCATAAAACAAACAGCGCAATGCTAAATAAAGAAAAATGAAGCTATTATAAGACCCAGGTCCCATCACACAATGCAACGCAAGCCGGAGGATAGGGTTTTTACCTTATAATAGCCAAAGCATGCTTGATACGTTTAAAACGCATTATTTTGATATTACTATAATTATATAGTGTCAAAACAATTTCAATCATAAATATCAATCATAGGCGGCATGAATGACCCATACCACTATGTCGCCATACTAGGTTCTACAAATAAAACCGCAATATCACGTATTGGAAATTGGATTTCCGTCATGAGTCGTGGCAAGGGGCAAGCTCCTCTCCGTTCGAGACACTCTAGCAAATGTCTCAGGACCCCACTATGATCCTTGGAATCGGTTGGGCTGGTCCTCACCTAACTTTGGAGGATTAGTTATTCCTGAACACACGTTTCCCGGTCCTAACAGACCTATATCCGAGGCGTCTCACATTCCAACAACCACACAGGTGAAAAATATATAAATGTCAGCCAGTTTAAGCACTGACACCACCACTAGCTAGAAATAAACGTCGTGTTCTCCCAACGGTCCGTATCCCGTTTTTTACTCATACCGAGGTGTGAGGCTCGCGAATTCACGTTATACACAAAGCTGCGCCACACAGGCCGTGCTTTGATCATCAACCACAAGACTTTGCTTTTCAACAGAAGCCTTGATCAATTGCCACTTACGCGTGCCACACTGGCAATTCACTCCATGTGACTGATGTCCATCGATATACAACCTCTGAGCTCGTACGTCTCATAGAAGGGCGTTAAGAAAGAGAATAAATTCTCCACCGCCAAACAGATGTATATTTAATAGAGATCAATCAATACAGAATAAAATCCAATGTCAGACACACAGTCCATTTACAAGTTCGTTCTGGGTCTGAACGAAACCGGAGGCACTTTCCTCGCATATCCATAGATCTCCAAGTACGTCTGGACGATCACCAACTGATTCCCTCATCTTGGGTGTACAGCCCAATCAAGATCATCAGTAATCGCCCAAATGATGTGAAGACTTCCGGTCTTCAACCACCGTCTTCATCTTCGACTTATCGCCGAATCGGTTATTCAGAATAGGTAGAAACCCGGCCTTTCTGAATAACCCACGTATATAATAAACAAATGTTACACAAACACAACAAACGCCTCATTCCAATTCAGAATGTTCTTTTATTCACAAAATCACATTCTTAGGGAAAGGTTCCCATTAATTTTATCCAAGATAAATTTTTCTAAATTTATTCTTTAATCTTCCTTTGGATATCATTTCAAACCATGTTATGGTTTTCCAAACTACTCGGGATTAGCGAACCACACCGAAGTAATTATTTATTTTATTTCCCAATCCCAACCTATATATCCCATGGAGCAAAACTGGTAATACTCCATATCTAACACCACGGTGCTATCGGTAAAATTAATTACCATTTTACGTTCAAATCTAATTAAAGATTTAACTACCGCTTTGGAGAAAAACTGGTGGTACTCCATTCTTGATCACCTTTCAGATTTGATAATTCAAATTATCAATTCACATTTCAATCTAATTAAAGATTCATTAAAACTCCACTTAGTTTTAATCTTTTCAAAAATCGATATCCTGTCTTTAACTGGGTTAAAGAACCAATGTCATCTAAAACACGGTTCACGATAAACCCAAAATCACATTCAAATTTAATTCCAATTAAATATTATTTAATTGGTACACTTCATTAAATCTAAATAGAAGGATTTAATCTTTTTCTCTATTGGGTTTAAGAACAGTGTTAATGAAGACACCATTCACGACAAACCCAAATCACATTTGAAATTAAATACAAGACTCTGAATAGAAAATATATCGGCTTATATTCAATATCAAATTCTGAAACCAACAAATATCGTATTGGAAATAACGATATAAATATATCTTTCAAACTCCCATTACAATATCTGTATAATCACGAAATCCAACATCGAAATATTCCGAAGGTAATTTCGATTGAAATCTATTTCCACTTCACGTATTGGAATTCTGATTATTTTTAAAACCACTTCAAATTCAATTTATCTATTTCAAAAATAAATTGATATTAATTCTAGTTCAAAACTAGTTCATTTTGATAAAAATCTATTTTTATCTTTTAAAAGGTGGAATTTTTCATCCCAATTTTTCCCAAATCATTTCTTATGATTTTACACAAATTATTGATATTTTTAATAATTTTATCAAGGCCCGTACAGTCGATTTCCATCAACGGCCATCGCACTGCACTTACAGCGACCTTTTTCAAATTTGATTTGGACATAATTCCAAATCCAACCATTAGATTTCTAATTTCTCACATTCGTTAGAAAGCTCTTTTCAATACGAACCCAACGGTTCCGGTTTTAGGAGAATCCGACGGTCGGATCTCCCGTAATGTCCATTCGAAGTCAATGGTCGAAATTCACGAACTGCCGCAGCGCGACGCGTTCTATTCAGGCCATTATATATATATATATATAATATATATATATATATATATATATAATATATTTCGTCGGTTTCTTTTTAAAACGTATTTTATAAAGCGTTTTAAATTCGTTTTCGAAAACAATCTCAACTTTCATTTCAAATTCAAATCAAAATTGAATTTTTCCTTATAAATTCGTTTTAAATTCATTTCAAATTGATTTCAATTCAAATCGATTTCAATTCAATTTCAATTTAATTTCAATTTCTAATTCATTCAATTCAAATTCATTCAATTCGAATTCATTCAATTCGAATTCATTCAATTCGATTCGAATTTCTTTTCTATTCAATTCAGTTCGAATTCATTCAATTCGATTCGAATTTCTTTTCTATTCAATTCAATTCAATTCGAATTCATTTTCTAAATATTCGATTTTTAAATCTCTTTTCAATATTCATTATAAAAACGAATATAATCGATATAAATATCGTTCACGTCAAAATGGCGCATCTCTAATCAACACGGCTATATATGTATACATATATATATATATTTCAATAAATTCGTTATTCTATTCAACAAATGAATATTTTCTTCAATACATGAATATATATTTTATTCAACACATGAATATCGTCAACACATGACTATTTATATTTTATAATATTCTTTATTTTCCAATTGGAAGGAGGCCCAATCAATTACCATATAATGTTAATTATATGGATTTCTACACAACACATGTATATAATAGCACTGACAAATAATCAACCATCATCCAAAGTGCACTACACTGTATAAGCATCAAATATAGATATCTAACGCTTATAACAGCCTGTCAATCAATCGATCGACATACAACTAATTATTGGGATTAGTGTATGCCGTATTTTATCCCAATACCCGTGTGGGGTTTCAAATCAACAAACACAGATTTTTATTTATTCACATACCCGTTAAAAATTATATTTTCAACGATAAAATATTTTTAACTATATAAATATTTTATTTCATCTCACAACACACAATAAAATTTTCACCACAACAAACAATCAAACATACAAGCCATCCATGGTCTGTGGACGAGGGTGTTGGGTGCTTCTAAGCACCGTCTGCATCCTAGTATATATTTTAACTAGAAAAGAAAATTTAAAGTGAGAAGTTCTCACCGAATTAGCTAAACCAAACTTCTCGACTCTTCATATGTAGAAAATCTCCGCCGTTTCTTCTTTCATCACTTTCGTCATCCGTATTCACTACATATATAAAAATCGAATTTTTTACTTTGCCATTCAATATATAAAAAATCGAATTTTTATTTCGTTATTTAATATATAAAAATAGAATTTTTAGTACTATGCTATATGGATAAAAATCACATTTTTATACCGCTACTATATAGGTAAAAATTCTATTTTTACACCGCTACTTTATAGATAAAAATTCTATTTTTACAACGGTGTTCTTATAATAAAGATTATATTTTTATCACGCTATTCCCTATATAAAGATTTCGCCTTTTCAAATATAAAGATTTCGCCTTTTCAAATATAAAGATTTCGCCCTTTCAAATATAAAGATTGAATTTTTATTTCATCACTATAAAAATCACATTTTTATTTCAACATATATATAATAAAAATCAGATTTTTATTTTGCTACATATATAAAGATAATATTTTTATATTCTCTATTATATAGAAATTCTATTTTCAATACATTACTTATATAAAAATAGTATTTTTATATCTTCTATTATATAAAGATCATATTTTTAATACACTACACAAGTAAAAATCATATTTTTGATTCATTACATATATAAAAATCGTATTTTTATTCTATCTATCACATACAAATATATCTCTACTATATAAAAAACACATCTTTTCAATTTCTAAAAACCGTTCTTTTCAGTTTTAAAAATCCGTTCTTTTCATTAAAGAAAATCAAATCTTTTATAAAGTAACAATCTTTGTCATGTTAAAAATCAATACTTTGCCATCGTAAAAATCCTAGCCTTGTCATTGTAAAAATCCTAGCTTTGTCATTGTAAAAATCCTAGCTTTGTATATTTATAAATCTTAACTGAAATTAAAACAATATTTAAAGCAAAAATAAAAATAAACACTCACGGTTTTTGGGAGGAGGGCTTGGCGTCGTCGGGTGGCTCGACGGATGGGAGGGGGCGGCTCTCGTGGGGTTTGAAAGGGGGCGGAGGCTGCGTTCGATTGGAAGGAGGGGGGCTCGCGATACGTGAGGAGGAGAGAGGGAGGGCGCGGGGGAAGGGCGTCGCCGTTGAGGGGGGGGGGGGGCGACGTGTTCGGCGCCGCCTTGGGCGGTGGCGGGAGGGCTAGGGCACGAGCGCCCTTTTTCTCTTTTTTTTTAAATGAAATGAACGTGGAAGGAGAGAGGTAAGTGAGGGGGAGATATATAATAATATATATTATTTAATTAATTTAATTTCAAAAAGGTACTTTTTATTTTGACTTCGAAACGAGACCCACCGCCTGTCGTCCATAGCTAATTACCCCCATTCCGAACACAATGGGATATGTATCGTAGGCTGATCGACCATTTCAATCAGTTTTCGTCAAAATCAAAATATAACTCTAAATATTGAATTTGAACGTACATTTCAATCTACTGGGGTCACATACTAATTCGAAAAATTCCAGAAAAATATTTTCTAGCTTCGTATTGACGATACGGTCCTAACAAAACTAATTTCGCCCAATTCTGAGACCGTTTGAAAAATGGCCATTTTTCAGTCAATTATAATCAACTGAAATTGGTTAAACGCGTTTTCCTTTGCCACGCTCACATATTGATTCGAAAAATTACGAAAATTGGAATCTAGTAATAACTTGACATCCTGGATCCAACAAAAGTGGTTTCGTCAAAAACCGAGGTAGTTTGCAAAATTCCCATTTTTAAGGGCCAGAATTTCATAGCGACTATTCTGAATTTTCAACTGGACATATCTTTTGATTCCCGCTATGAAATTTCGATTTTTCAGATTCGTTGGAAAGATATTATCAATTAGATTCCATTATTTTTGGTTTCACTAAAATCCGGTTTATTTTGCACCCGGTACATTCAATTGAAGTTTGAAATCGAATTATCGAACTACCGCGCCATTTTCAATTCCTTTTATAATTATATATAATTATTTATATTCTAACGACGACGTATATAGATATATACGTTCAATTTCTATTCAAAATAAATTTCTCGTCGATATTATTTAAAATAATTCATTTTAAATATTCAAAATTCGTTAAAATTGCCAAAATAAAATTTTTAAATTGGCTCAGATTTTCCGGGTTGTTACAGAAGGAATCAAGAATAAATGATCTAAAGGTTTTTTCTCTTGATAAAGAGGATGTCTAAGGAAGAAGAGACAATTTTGTGTTTCAAATGTTGAATACCTTAGGAAGTAAGTTTTTTGGATGTGTCATCGATTGAAACTTACTATTCATCCAAGAGGAATCATTGTGTATCAGGATATGCAGAGGCTTTCTTCTGGGGGGGAATGAAGAAAGATGTTGGCTTATGCATAAGACAGTGCTTGAATTGTACAAAATGAAAGCCTAGCATCAAAAGCCAAGTGGGTTTGAACCTTTGAATATTCCAATTTTGAAACAGGATTCGGTTTCCATGGATTTTTTTCAAAGGATTGATAATATCAAATAAAGAAAATGATAGTATATGGGTCATGGATGATAGGTTAACCGAAACTACTCATTTTGTTCCTGTTAAGTAAAATAAAATGTCTCATGTACTGGCTAAGTTATTCATAAAGAATATAACTAGACCTCATGGGAATTCTAATAGCATAGTTAAAGATAAAGATCCTTCACCAACAAATTTTGGAAGAGTTTGGAGAAAGTTTTTGGTACCAACCTCAGTATGAGTACAGTGTATCACCTTCAGACCGATGGAAAGATGGAGAGAGTCAAAAAGTTGTAGAAGATTTATTAAGAGATTTCGTACTAGATTTTGGTGGTTCATTAGAAGTTTGGTTACACCTTTTGAAGTTTTCCTATGACAATAGTTCCCAGACTAGTATAAAATGACACCATTTGAGGCACTATACGGAAGACCTTGCAAGTCACTAGTTTGTTGGACACAAACTAGAGATAGAGTCATTCTTGGGCTATAATTGGTAAGCAAGGCTATGGAAAAGATCAAGTTAATTTAGGATACAATGAGGGAAGCTCAACCAGAACAAAAAGTTATGGGGATAAGCGACAAAAGACCCAGAGTTCTAAACCGAAGACCAAATTTTTGTCAAAGTATCATAGATCAAAGGTGTAATCCAGTTTAGAAAACTGAAGAATTGTCATTGAGGATTATGGACCGTATCCTATTATAGAGAGAATCAAGAAGCTCTCCTACGTGATAGAGTTACTACATATATTAAATTAGGTCAATAATGTTTTTCATGTTTTGCACCTTAGGAAGTGTGTCCAAGATGTACTATAGATTCGAGGCACTAGAAGAGTTAGTACTAGAGCCAGATACAACCCTAATTAGACATCTCGAGAGGATTGTCACCAGAGATGAGAAGAATCTAAGGAATCAATTAGTCAAATTGGTAAAAGTCCGGTAGAGCGACAATGATAAATACCGCACTTAGGAAACTAAGGCTAGCATTAGGGTTACTAATCATGATTTGATTGATGGTATGTTTACCTACACTCATTTGATTGATATGTGTTCCTTATCGCAATTTCGCGGATGAAACTCTTTAAAGAGGGAAGGATGTAACATCCATAATTTACTAAATATTATTTAGAACATCTGATAGGGCAAATAAAATAAAATAATATTGAGATTTGATTAATTAACAAGCCGAGCCATTGTTAATAAGCTAATCAGATCAATTAGATTTTGATTAAGAGAAATGGGAACATGAGAAGGAAAAAACAGGAAAAGGACATTTCCTCTACATATAACCCTTACCATCTTTCACTTTCCAATTTACACATCATTTTGCAAAACAAAACAAATACATAAGGTCGATCATTGCATAGATAACTAGGAAGAAAGGGATAAGCTAAAGATGGAATCAAGCTTAGGAATAGAATCTCATTTTTCTTATAACCCTTCAAGATGAATAATGATATTCACTCATTTTCTTGCGTGTTCGGTTTGGATTTATGTTAGACCCAAATTGATTCCATGTTTATGTGTTACATTATGGCATGTTTAGATAATGGAAGTTCACATATATGCTCGTTGGTGATAATTATGCGTTTTCATGAAATTTTCATGTAGGTTTTTTGTAAAACCTTATCATATGACACTCTAATGCCTTGAGGTTTTTAGATAAGACGAGGAATAATATTTTAGAGATGAGCTTTAAATTTTTGAATATTCCAAATAATTATGAATAATTTATGAATTTTTAAGACAACAAATTGTTATTTGGATTTAATTATCTAAAGCTATATCTAATTATATTTTAGTTTTGTAAATTTCATATATGGTAACCGATATAAAAAAGGATTTATTACGATTTTAGGGTTTCTTTCCATGGATTTATGATTTAATATGAATTTTACAAGCTAAAGGAACTTAGGGATATAATTAAGGATTAATTAAATAATGGTTTCCAGAGTTAAGTTTTTGCATTATTTTAACGTTCAAATTTTTTTAATCTATGATATAAGAATGAAAAGAAGATATACAAACCAATAAGTATTTGCCAAATAATAAGCGGTTGGTGAAAAGTATCTCTTAAAAAAATATTTGTTTTCTTAACTTAATTACAACTCAATCACTTCAAAATAGTCATTTTGCTTCATTCTTTATCTTCGAGTGAAGCCACTTTATTGCTTCAACTTTATGGACAAGCGCACGATGCTAAGACTGCTTAGCTTATAGTGCTTCGAAGCCTTATTTATATTTCAAAGATCCCTCATGTGTTTAAATGCTTCGAAGCCATATAGGCTCGAGGCAAAGTATTTAAAACTGTTTAGTTTTAAAGCCATATGTTTCCAGTTGTTTTGCTTCGAAGCCACAGAGGCTCGAACCGTTGTATTGTGACACTTCAAAAACCATAGAGGTTAAAAGCAGATGGTTTCATAATAATGCCTATAAATCCTTATTATTTTTTCTATTTTGAACTATATCGAATTGCTTCAAACCAAGGCAATTTTATGATTTTTTTTCTCATTTTGAATGGTTTCAAATGGGTTCGAGGGACTTTGAGAAATACTTGTTTCGAAAGGAATTTGGGATTCGATGCCACATGTTTTGAAGTATGCTTACTTCCAAGATATAAAATACATCAACATTATTTTGCATCATATTTATGGCGTAAACGTTTTGTTTAGTAAATGGTTATCGAATACCCTTATTTTAAAAGATAACATTGAAAGGGATTGAATTTTAAAGGCCATGGTTTCCTAGGAAATATTTTGTAAAGTATTTTAGCCTAGTGATTTACTGAATTGATAGTGCCTTCACATTAGATAGATGGAAAAAGGATAGCAATGACTCGATAGATTAGAAAACTAGATGAGATTATTGTAAGATCAGCCCAATTCTTAGGTTATCGCCCCTAGCTAAATCAACATTCTAGTGCGTAAGGCAGGGTTAGATTTAGGCCAAAATTAGATTACATGCAAAAAGGGATGCAATGAGATATGTTATTGGTGAACCCGCAAAATCATTAGGCTCGTAGTCAGCTTAGCAAAACTAAGAGAGATAGGGGTCAGGAAGGAACTAAAGTTGGATAGACCGCCCAGTTTAACTCCAACAATTAGTTGGATATTTTAGCAAATTATTAGTTTTAACTCATCCATTTGAAGTTAGAGAGACAGTTGGATAGACAGATAGTCAAAAGTAGGCGGATGGTTGGAGACTACCCATAAGAGAAAGATAGTCATAGTTAGACCAATAGTTAGAACAACCCAGGATATGGAAAATCAAAATAAGGTTTAGACAGATAGTTAGAGTTACCCTTAAGATAGATAGTGAGGACATGCATGCATATGTTAATTCATGATTAATTATGATTATCATGTTTATCAACCATTTTGATTGCTGGTACTACTTGGATAATTGATTAATTGTTTGATTAAGGATACTAGTAACAGAATACCCGTGCTACTAAGTCGGGTGGTCTCACTAGATATCTAGTAATTTGAGTTGGAATATTGTTATTCATTCTTGACTATTGTCTGACCTAAAGTTTTTATTTTTCCCTTTTAATTCCCGGATGCCCTGTTGAGCAATTCAGGAGGAAGTTTATGGTTTTTTGCTCTATTAACGAATAAAGTTAGTGCAGATATGCAAAAAGCACCATTAGCTATTCTAGGAGCTTTATTTTGATTCTGATGTGTTTTGAACTCATGTTTGAACTCATGTTTGAACTTATGTTGACATCATAATAATTTTTATTATATGTATTCTAATAACTATATGGGGGATCTTCATACCTTGCTCTAAAAGTATTTATGTAATTATATTTTATTTGAGACTTGGATATATTTTGGGATTATGTAATGCAGTGAATGTGTGATGTAAAACCTATTTTGAAAATTACATTTAAATTTTGTTCATCTTCATGCGCATTTGATAATGATAGCATTAACATGTGCATGCCTGATTATCGGAATTTAATATTGTAGATGGCTACAATATTTGTGGTGTTTAGTTTTGGGCCTCTAAATGGAGGATGTTACAAAGGCAAGTGGCTTTAGCATAAGAACAACTGGCTCCTTCTTGATGGCCAACTGCTGGTCCTGTTTCGCGACCACCTCCTTTATAATGAGCATGTCGTTGTACCCGGCCTATCCATATATGTAATATCTTCCTCGTCGATCTCAATCTGGGGGTTGCTTGTGTCTATGTCCATCAACGCATCATTCATGTAGGAATGCAAGTGCGACATCTCACCGACGAAGGAGGTAGCATACTTCCAAGAGCTCCCTTTGTTTTAGTCTCTTCCACCATGGTTTGCTTTCTATCCCAAGCATCTACAGCCGGAAGACCTATAACGATTAGCTTTTCATGCAACTTAGGTAATGTAATATGAAAATTGCTGGATCATTCACATGTAATAAAAAATTTGTCAAATTCTGTAGAAATCAAGGATATGCCTTAGGTCTCATCATCGTCATGAGCTGGAGTCCCGCCTTCAAGAATGAAAGTCAACATTTTTGACACTTGGAAGTTGGGATCTTGAGGAACGTACTTAGAAGCTAGAGTAGAAGTCTAAATAGTAGAGGACCATAAGTGATATATTATGCGAATGGAAAGCAAGTGGTGACATCTTAACCCAATGGTTAGCGCCCCGTTTTTCGGGTGGAGTTGCGCTTAGACTTTTGCTAGCATTTTCCCTTCCTTTCTCTATCTCCACCTCTAGTTATCACTCTCTTTCTCTTCCAAGAAACACCAACCTTCTCTTGATGTTTCTAGTTCGTTACCCTTTAGAAATCACAAATTAACTCCTAAACATGGTAAAAATGTAAATTAATTATTTTTCATCCACTGTTACGTGCTTCCAAATTGCTAATAGGGTCGGAGGAACATTTGAAGTTATTCCAAGTTATGATACGAAGCTCTTGATCACAAAACCCAAAGATAATAGGGTTGAATTCCTCCTTTCTTTACTCCTCGGCCTGCTCAAATCATTTCTTTATATTCTTCTTACCTACCTTGTCTTGGATGTATTTATCACACGCGTATCGTTTCTCCATCTAAGTATTCCTCCAAATTAACCTTCAATTCGGTGTTTTCCTTCACCGGTTTCTTTTTCTCATTTGCAAGTGTCCCTTTCACTTTGTACAATCCATCTTCAATGAGTTGGTCATAAGGGGAATTTTATCTAGTTCCTTCGGAAAGAGTAACCTTAACATCAGGAATCTCTTTGCGAAAAATCTCTGCATCCCTCTCTGTTATCGAAAAACCTATTTCAAAATCCTTATCTTCTTTTTTTTCAAAAGGTGGTGGTCATTTTATCTGAAGCAACCTTATGATTCAAATCTCCAATCTCCGCCTCTCTCTCGTTTATGACTTTCAACATCTTCTTCAATTTTTTTTTCATTCATCTATACTAATTATGGATGGGAAAAAACTTTATCGACCATTCTTCTATCGGTCTAAGGGAGATCAGACGTATTCATAGAGTAAACATTAGATCAAAGAAATATTTCTTTAAGAACTGATGCTTTAGATCTGCAAACATTTCAGCAGAAGTAGCACTGAGGAAATGTTGTCTTTGGTTTCTTTTACCTTCTTTTCAGGCCCTGGTCAAATATACACAGGGATATTTGTTTAGAGTTACACTGCAGACATATTCATAGAGTAACCTAATGTTGCATGGTGCAGTGCTTGTGTTGTGAGCATCTTCATATCCCCCAAATGGGATATTTGTTTAGAGTTACACTCGATGGAGTAACTTGTGTCACATTAACAGGAGAATAATTTCCATTGAACTAAGGAAGAAGCTCTCAAGATTGATGTTCCCAAAATCGAAGAACACAGTTTCAAGTGTTAAGTCATCGAGTCACTCCCCCAAATGCGTTATAAAAGAAATTATGCCAATTGAGAGATATTACTCGATTAACTTAGAAATTCATGATGGGGGTTCAAATATACACTCACTTCTTTCAGTCATGTGGGCAACATGCGTAGAACCAATCTTATTAAAATTACCAAGTTTTTTACATCCTTCGATAACGATGTGACTTTTCAAAGTTGATTTAGAATAAGTAAGTGGTAGAGCATTCTTTTATTGGTTAGGTTAAACGCTGTAACGACAACGGATTTCGCCCGGGCCTAATCGATCGCTAAATCGACCAAGACCGTTCGAATCCTGTATACGCTAACTCTGGGCGTACAACACATCAGAACAAATAACAGAAGACTTTTATAAACATCATAATAATGTTACATCAGAGTACATAATATATCAGAGTATACCGAAATATAATACAGCGGAAGATTAATTTACATGAAATGTAATACAATGCACAGCGGAAAATAAATAAAGTAACACAGCGGAAGATAATCAATGTCTGGACACAGCTTTAAGCTTCAATCCAGAATCCTGCTTATATATCTGCAAAATAGACTCCTCGACTGCCCGTGTGGAAAATAAGGGCACCCGAGTTTGCAAAGTGAAACAAACTACGAGTCAGTCATGGGACTGGTGTGAGAAACTCTAAACAGTTATAATTAGCTTATTTAATAATATGGCATATCACGGGACCACGCCGCTAACGCGGAACGGGTTTACCCCCATGAATGTCAGTGTATAAACAACAATCAATATAGATATATGGATCTACTATGCATCAATCAACATGCAATATCCCAATCTACCCATTTAGATTAATCACCACACATATATTTTCTAAATCCAATTCAATTTACAGAAATTATTTCTTTGGACTTTATTTCTCGATTTCTATTTCAAATCATTTGAAATACATATCTAGCTTTATATCAAAGTAGATTTCACTTCGGGATCTCAAATCAAATCGTTTGGAAATATGAATTCCAAAACATAACAATGCATACAAACAAGTATACAACCAAATATCGGGCTCCCCCTAGACATGGCAAAGGGCACGCACCTAAGCAACTCGATATATATATGTGCACCTCCCACTATGGAGCAGGCTACATCGACGATGCACCTCCCACACATGGAAGCATACACCGCCCATCTCACCCATATTTTTAGTCGTCCGGGTTACTCGAATCTCTAGCCACATACCAAATCATCTCATATCCCGAAGTAGGGAAAATCATTTCACAACACAATAATCACAAGTACTTTCAAAATAAAGTACTTCACATCAGCAGTTCACGCATATGATTAGTCACTATTAATCACATAACCTTTGAGCTCGTACATCTCAAAGAAGGGTGTTAAGCAAGAGAATAAATTTTTCGCCACCAAACAGATATGTTATCAATAGCAACTAATCGGATACGTGATGAGCCACAATGTAAAATCATTTTAGAAATCATTGGGTTAGGCCTCAAAATCCTTTCTGTTTTATAAAACATTCCCTACCCAAAATTGGGAATATATTTCTTTTCACTCAAGAAAAACATCATTTCAAAATCATTCATTAAATTTGAAATGAACACAACTCGCTAAACACCTTATCGTCAAATCGTGAAGTGTTTCACAAGGTGTTAGCACACAGATATTCTTATCCAACCCATTGCTAACTACAAAAGCATATTTTGCTCATAAACTGGTCGAGCACAATCCAAACAATCAATCAGTCCCATTTGACATTAAATATAAGGTTTTGAATAGAGATAGTATCGACTTATATTCACCATCAAATTCTGAAACCAACAGATATCATATCGGGAATAACGATATCGATATCTTCCAAATTCCCATCACAATATCTGTATAATCACGGAATCCAATATCGAAATATTCCAAATATTATTTCCATTCCAAACCATTCCAATTCATACATTGGAATATTCTAGTTATATTAAAACCATTTCAATCCAATTTATTTATTTAAAAATAACCGGATTATAGTTCTAGTTAATAACTAATTCATTTCGATAAAAATATATTTTTATCTTTACCAATGTAGAATTTTTAATCTCATTCTTTCCAAATCATTTATTATGATTTTACATAAATTATCAATATTTTTAATAATTTTATCAAGGCTCGTACAGTCGATTTCCATCAACGGTCATCGAACTGCACTTACAGCGACCTTTTCCAATTTTTGGTTTGGACATAATTCCAAATCTAACCGTTAGATTTCTAATTTCTCATATTCGTTAGAAATCTCTTTTCAATACGAACCCAACGGTTCTGGTTTTAGGAGAATCCGACGGTCGGATCTCCCGTAACGTCCATTCGAAGTCTGTGGTCGAAATTCGCGAACTGCCGCGGCGCGACGCGTTCTATTCAGGCCATTATATATATATATATATATATATAATATATATATTATACATATTTCGTCGATTTCAATTCAAAACGTATTTTATAAATCGTTTTAAATTCATTTTAAAAACGATTTTCACTTCCATTTCAATTTCAAATCAAAATTGAATTTTCCACTACATGAAAATTTTATACATCTCATATATATGTTAAAAATAATATTTTTAACAAACCAATATTTATTTCATTCACACTTCATATATACATGTTTTTTTACCTTTCATATATATTTCATTTTCATTCGTATATATATTATTTTCACTTCATATATATATATATATATCGTTTTCACATTTCGTACATATATCGTTTTCACATTTCGTATATATATCGTTTTCACTTCATATATATATATATAATTTTCACTTCTACTATATATAATTCATTTCATATATATAATATTTTTCATTTCATATATATATAATTTTCACTTCTTATATATATATATATAATTCATTTCATATCACGATCAATTTTCACACAGAATACAATCAAACAAGTCGTCCATGGTCTGTGGACGATGGGGAGCAGTTCATATATGCAGTTATAAAATAAATAACTGTACAAAAAATTTATAGTGAGAGAATTCTCACATTGGGATCCACTCCGTCAGTTTTATCTGAATTTCTGAACTGTTTGAGTTTTTGATTTTTTTCCCTCAAATTCTAAGCTGCTTCGTTTTGACTCTAGTCTGCTCCATGCTGTAGTTCTCGTCAAGATGGTTCTAACGCATGTCATTTCATCATTTTCTGATTTCATTTGAAAAAGATATGATAATTTAAACTTTGCATTACATAAATTAATTTAATTAATAGTTAATTAAACCTTAACTCTAAGTTAATCACCGTTCAAATAGATCTGGACCGTTTCCCTTCTTCTTCTCTTTTCTTGCGTTAAACTCCTGTAACCCGTGAAAACCCAATGTCGATGCCCAAGGGTTTGAAATCGCTGCACCACCACAGCGTCGGAGCCTCATCCACCTACGCCACCTCGAAGACTGCGCCACACCCTTCCATCGCCAGCAGTTCAAAGAATTCCGGTCCCCCTCAGCACGCTGAAATCGAGCTCGGACTTGACCAGTTTGAGCTTGAAAATCGAGCAAACCCCCACCCTAATCACGATCTTATCCGTATGAAACTGAAGTCCATAAAAATCTCTACCATTTTCGTTGAAAACCCCTTATCTGATTCGAAATGTTTTGAGAATAAATGGATGGATAAAATTCGACAATCTTAGCCATTGAAAGGAATGAAGACGGCGGCGGCTGATTGTGAGGGAGTGAGAGAAACTAGGGTTTAATCTTCTATTTATATATTTTATTATTATTATTTTATTCATGAATTATTTGTTTAACATCACGAGCTCCAAACAAACTCCAACAACTGTCGCCCCTAGCTAATTACCCCGATTCCGAACGTAATGGAATATGTTTCGTAACCCAATTCGGCTATTACGATCATTTTTCATCAAATTTAAAATATAAATCAGTATATTCAATTTAAACGTATATTTTAATTTACCAGGGCCACATACAGACTCTAAAAATTCCCGGAAAATTATTTCTAGCTTCGTATTGACAATACGGTCCTAACAAAACTAATTTCGTCCAATTCTGAGACCGTTTGAAAAATGGTCATTTTCTGGTCGATCAAAATTGACTGAAACTGTCAAAACACGTTTTCTTTTGCCACGCTCACATATTGATCCAGAAAATTATGAAAATTGGAATCTAGCAATAATTTGACATCCCGGATCCAACAAAAGTGGTTTCGTCGAAAACGAAGGTCGTTTGCAAAATGGCTATTTTTAAGGCCTTTATATATATATTAAAATATATATAAATTTCACAACGACTTTTCTGAATTTTAAACTAGACATATCTTTCAACTTCTAATGTGAAATCTCAGTTTCTTACATCCGTTAGAAAGATATGATTAAACAGATTCAAATATTTCTTGTTTCGCTAAAATCCGATTTATATTGAATTCTGTATATTCAATTGAACTTTGAAATCGAATTTTCGAACTACCGCGCCATTTTCAATTCCTTTTATAATTAAAATAAAATATTTATATTCTAACGTTGATTCAAATAAATATGTACGTTCTAATTCTATTCAAAATAAATTTCTCATCGTAATTATTTACAATAATTCATTTTAAATATTCAAAATTCATTAAAATTGCCAAAATAAAAATTTTAAATTGGCTCGGATTTCCGGGTTATTACAATCTCCCCCACTTAAAACTTTTCGTCCCCGAAAAGGAACGAAGCTGAAAGTTGTTTAACAAATCAACTCAACTTTCATTATTTTCTGTACGACTTATGTTCTTCAACTTTTCAGTTTCTAAGAACTTTTCAAATTTTTCAAAAATTTGGCTAACACCCTAAATTTTCGAAAAATTTCGCCATAACCTCCCCTGCACCGGGAGCTTCGAGATATTTCAAATAGCCTCCCATGGCCCTCACCAATCCAAAAAGAAAAAGAAACAACCAAGCGACTAGCCAATCGGCTCATAAAATCATCCAACCCAAAGAAATACAATAAACATGTACCTATTTGTTGGGCAAACAATTTTACTCCTCTGCTCTAGTCTCCTTGCTATGACCTGTTCAATGTAAGTACATGTACATGCATGCAATTTCAAACAAATTTCAATTCAGTTCAATATTTGTTCAATTTGGCTAAATGGTTCAAAATTCTAATTAATCAAAACAATAATCAAACAACACAATCAGCAATCAATTAGTTGATTAGCTTTTCAAATATATAACTTTATATATACTCAAAAATCCTATTTTTAAAACCAGGTTATATATAATCACAAATACGATGTTTTTATAAACATATGACTCTCAACTCATTCTGAGGCATTTCTATCCCCATCTCTAACGAGACACTCATTCTAGAATGCTAATGATTCTATCTCTAAGGAGGATTCTTTCATAGGATATTACTAATCCTACCTCTGATGAGTCTTTTATTCTGTTCTAACGAGTTGTACCCCCAAAGATTTGAGTTAACCAAAGCTCCGATACCAGCTGTAACGACAACGAATTTCGCCCGGGCCTAATCGATCGCTAAATCGACCAAGACCGTTCGAATCCCGTATACGCTAACTCTGGGCATACAACACATCAGAACAAATAACAGAAGACTTTTATAAACATCATAATAATGTTACATCAGAGTATACCGAAATATAATACAGCGGAAGATTAATTTACATGAAATGTAATACAATGCACAGCGGAAAATAAATAAAGTAACACAGCGGAAGATAATCAATGTCTGGACACAGCTTTAAGCTTCAATCCAGAATCCTGCTTATATATCTGCAAAATAGACTCCTCGACTGCCCGTGTGGAAAATAAGGGCACCCGAGTTTGCAAAGTGAAACAAAATACGAGTCAGTCATGGGACTGGTGTGAGAAACTCTAAACAGTTATAATTAGCTTATTTAATAATATGGCATATCACGGGACCACGCCGCTAACGCGGAACGGGTTTACCCCCATGAATGTCAGTGTATAAACAACAATCAATATAGATATATGGATCTACTATGCATCAATCAACATGCAATATCCCAATCTACCCATTTAGATTAATCACCACACGTAGATTTTCTAAATCCAATTCAATTTACAGAAATTATTCATTTGGACTTTATTTCCCGATTTCTATTTCAAATCATTTGAAATACATATCTAGCTTTATATCAAAGTAGATTTCACTTTGGGATCTCAAATCAAATCGTTTGGAAATATGAATTCCAAAACATAACAATGCATACAAACAAGCATGCAACCAAATATCGGGCTCCCCCTAGACAAGGCAAAGGGTACGCACCTAAGCAACTCGATATATATGTGCACCTCCCACTATGGAGCAGGCTACACCGCCGATGCACCTCCCACACATGGAAGCATACACCTCCCATCTCACCCATACTTTTAGTTGTCCGGGTTACCCGAATATCTAGCCACATACCAAATCATCTCATATCCCGAAGTAGGGAAAATCATTTCACAACATAATAATCACAAGTACTTGCAAAGTATAGTACTTCACATCAATAGTTCACGCATCTGATTAGTCACTATTAATCACATAACCTTTGAGCTCGTATGTCTCAAAGAAGGGTGTTAAGCAAGAGAATAAATTCTCCGCCCCAAACAAATATGTTATCAATAGCAACTAATCAGATACGCGATGAACCACAATGTAAAACCATAATACATTTCTAAATCATTTTAGAAATCTTCGGGTTAGGCCTCAAAATCATTTCTGTTTTATAAAACATTTTTATAAAACATTCCCTGTCCAAAATCGGAAATATATTTCTTTTCACTCAAGAAAAACATCATTTCAAAATCATTTATTAAATTTGAAACGAACACAACTCGCTAAACACCTTATCGTCAAATCGTGAAGTGTTTCACAAGGTGTTAGCACACAGATATTCTTACGCAACCCAATGCTAACTAGAAAAGCATATTTTGCTCATAAACTGGCCGAGTACAATCCAAACAATCAATCAGTCCCATTTGACATTAAATATAAGGTTTTGAATAGAGATAGTATCGACTTATATTCAACATCAAATCCTGAAACCAACAGATATCATATCGGGAATAACGATATCGATATCTTCCAAATTCCCATCAAAATATCCGTATAATCACGGAATTCAATATCGAAATATTCCTAATATTATTTCCATTCCAATTCATACATTGGAATATTCTGGTTGTATTAAAACCATTTCAATCCAATTTATTTATTTAAAAATAACCGGATTATAGTTCTAGTTAATAACTAATTCATTTCGATAAAAATATATTTTTATCTTTACAAATGTGGAATTTTTAATCCCATTCTTTCCAAGTCATTTATTATGATTTTACACAAATTATCAATATTTTTAATAATTTTATCGAGGCTCGTACAGTCGATTTCCATCAACGGTCATCGAACTGCACTTACGACGACCTTTTCCAATTTTGTTTTGGACATAATTACAAATTCAACCATTAGATTTCTAATTTCTCATATTCATTAGAATGCTTTTTTCGGTACGAACCCAACGGTTCTGGTTTTAGGAGAATCCGACGGTCGGATCTCCTGTAACGTCCATTCGAAGTCTACGGTCGAAATTCGCGAACTGCCGCGGTGCGGCGCGTTCTATTCAGGCCATTATATATATAATATATATTATATATATTTTGTCGATTTCAATTCAAAACGTATTTTATAAATCGTTTTAAATTCATTTTAAAAACGATTTTCAGTTCCATTTCAATTTCAAATCAAAATTGAATTTTCCACTACATGAAAATTTTATACATCTCATATATATGTTAAAAATAATATTTTTAACAAACCAATATTTATTTCATTCACACTTCATATATACATGTTTTTTTACCTTTCATATATATTTCATTTTCATTTCGTATATATATTATTTTCACTTCATATATATATCGTTTTCACATTTCGTATATATATCGTTTTAACATTTCGTATATATATCGTTTTCACTTCATATATATATAATTTTCAATTCTAATATATATAATTCATTTCATATATATAATATTTTTCATTTCATATATATATAATTTTCACTTTTTATATATATAATTCATTTCATATCACAATCAATTTTCATACAGAATACAATCAAACAAATCGTCCATGGTCTGTGGACGACGGTGAGCAGTTCATATACGCAGTTATAAAATAAATAACTGTACAGAAAATTTATAGTTAGAGAATTCTCACATTGGGATCCCCTCCGTCAGTTTTTATCTGAATTTCTGAACTGTTTGAGTTTTTGAATTTTTTCTCAAATTCTAAGCTGTTTCGTTTTGACTCTAGTCTGCTCCATGCTGTAGTTCTCGTCAAGATGGTTCTAACGCATGTTGTTTCATCATTTTCTGATTTCATTTGAAAAGGATATGATAATTTAAACTTTGCATTACATAAATTAATTTAATTAATAGTTAATTAAACCTTAACTCTAAGATAATCACCGTTCAAACAGATCTGGACCGTTGCCCTTCTTCTTCCCTTTTCTTGCGTTAAACTCCTGTAACCCGTGAAAACCCAATGTCGATGCCCAAGGGTTTGAAATCGCTGCACCACCACAGCGTCGGAGCCTCAACCACCTACGCCACCTCGAAGACTGCGCCACACCCTTCCATCGCCAGCAATTCAAAGAATTTCGGTCCCCCTCAGCGCGCTGAAATCGAGCTCGAACTTGACCAGTTTGAGCTTGAAAATCGAGCAAACCCCCACCCTAATCATGATCTTATCCGTATGAAACTGAAGTCCATAAAAATCTCTACCATTTTCGTTGAAAAACCCTTATCTAATTCGAAATGTTTTGAGAATAAATGGTTGGATAAAATTCGACAATCTTAGCCATTGAAAGGAATGAAGACGGCTGATTGTGAGGGAGTGAGAGAAACTAGGGTTTAATCTTCTATTTATATATTTTATTATTATTATTTTATTTGTGAATTATTGTTTAACATCACGAACTCCAAACGAACTCCAACGACTGTCACCCCTAGCTAATTACCCCCATTCCGAACATAATGGAATATGTTTCGTAACCCAATTCGGCCGTTACGATCAGTTTTCATCAAATTTAAATTATAAATCAGTATATTCAATTTAAACATACATTTTAATTTACCAGGGCCACATACGGACTCTAAAAATTCCGAAAAAAATTATTTCTAGCTTCGTATTGACGATACGGTCCTAACAAAACTAATTTCATCCAATTCTGAGACCGTTTGAAAAATGGTCATTTTCTGGTCGATCAAAATTGACTTAAACTGTCAAAACACGTTTTCTTTCGCCACGCTCACATATTGATCCAAAAAATTATGAAAATTGGAATCTAGCAATAATTTAACATCCCGGATTCAACAAAAGTGGTTTCGTCGAAAACGAAGGTCGTTTGCAAAATGGCTATTTTTAAGGCCTTTATATATATTAATATATATATAAATTTCACAGCGACTTTTCTGAATTTTAAACTGGACATATCTTTCAACTTCTAATGTGAAATCTCAGTTTCTTCCATCCATTAGAAAGATATGATAAAACAGATTCAAATATTTCTTGTTTCGCTGAAATCCGATTTATATTGAATTCTGTATATTCAATTGAACTTTGAAATCGAATTTTCGAACTACTGCGCCATTTTCAATTCTTTTATAATTAAAATAAAATATTTATATTCTAACGTCGATTCAAATAAATATATGCGTTCTAATTCTATTCAAAATAAATTTCTCATCGTAATTATTTATAATAATTCACTTTTAAATATTCAAAATTCATTAAAATTGCCAAAATAAGAAATTTAAATTGGCTCGGATTTCCGGGTTATTACAAACACGTATCAGGTATCATCTTCCAAAGGTTCGCAATGGATATATTTGAGAATTAGAATGTATGTATTAAGGAAGAATGCATAGTTGCTTGAGTGAAACTACGTGAGAGAAAGAAAGCCTTATATAATGCGTCATATCCCGGATGCATAGATTAAATGCCGAAGAGCATCCAACTATGCACCTATATCGATTACGGGTTGTGTATCCCTTGGTTTATAAGCGCCCTCTCTATATGGGCTGGAATCTGCATCTTCAATCTTATGCTTACCATGTTTGTTTTGTTTTTCAAATAATCTCATCTATTCTAGGGGGAATATAATCCATAGGACCTTATAAAATTAAAACTCCTTCCAAAAATTTTGGAGTTGGAGGAATACTTGTTACCAAGCCTTTATCAATATTGTGTGGAGGTTTATGAGCTTGCTGCGAAGCTTTAGGATGATTGACCTAGCGACCTGAAGTCATTTTAGCAGAAACAACCACCGAACTCGATTCGACGTTTGAATAGTGGTGTGTAATTGTGTGAACAACCTTTTCTGCAACCACCGCTACACTGTTATCAGAGTTTTTGGTTCCCATAGCTATGAAACTCAACCGATAATTATAGTTTGAGCAATTATCTTATACTGCTTGTTCTAATTGTAGATAAGTTCAATGTGCATAGTGCTATGAAGAAGTGTATAATTCAGAGATATAATAACAATGATAATGAGATTCGTAGTTCGACCGAAGCGATCATCATCACTTAATGTCTCGCCAGCTCTCACATAAGTAATTGTTGGTTTTGACTAAGCCTTTGCATTGATCATCGGGACTCCAGAGTTCAACATTCATGTTGATGTTCTTCTTTTTATATAAATATATTCAGATGTATGCATAATGTTCGGTTCTTGTGCTAGTTCGGGATATGCAAATCATTTATGGTCTAATCCTACATCTAAACTCCTTGGCCAAGTATTAAATGTGCCTAAGTTTATGCGTGTGTATGTGGAAGTACATGCTCAAAGCATACAAGGGAATGTCTAACCAAGTTTTGGCCTAAGCACGAAGTTGGACCCGATCCTACACATGAAACTCAAACGTTTAAAGGAAAATTTCCGTTCTGTCTCTTTAGCCAATTTGATCCCAATATCTCGCTAATCCACACCTACCTGATCCTTCTTCTCTAATTCTATGATGAACCAAGACCTCCATCTCTACTTCTTTAACCACTATTGATGATATGATTCCTTCATCTCCTTCATCCCATCTTCAAAACGATACATCCTCAAATTCATCATCAAAAAGTCCTCACTGGCACCATCTTATCTTATATATCGTGGCTCTAGCATCTCAATAGGTGTAACCATATCATGCTTTACCATCAATTTTATGGTTAAATCGTTCAAAACAAAGAGTCAAACCCATCTATAAGAAGTTGTAGCAAGTTCATCTCGATATGAAATAACCAGATCTGGTCTCAAATCTTGGAAGGTAGAGGCATCATAAGGTGGGGGTGTGGATTGATGGACAAATCAAGGGATAACAAAAGGGAGATTGTTGGGAAATTTAAGGTTTTTAAAGGTCGCCTAGAGATGATGGTTTTAGATCACCGATGCGGTGGAGGTAACCGCAAGGAGTGAGGACTTAAATATCAATATGTGATTAGCTCACATAACATTCTCGAGCCCAAAATGACTTGAAGTAATCAGATCAGTGACAATTCCTATTCTAATCGTATTGGTACCAGACCCATATGTATGCCTATATATAAAAAGAAAGACGAAAATATTTATGCGTTCTTGTTTGCAAGTACATGTATATGTTGTTCGATCTGATAATGACTTATTTACATTTGAATGTACTTAGGAGCCGACCACCAAAAAATTATAATGAACATACAAGCTTGTGTGACATTTCAATGTTCAAATTCTTGACTCGACCAGAACTGGCGATTACACTTGAACTCCAAATAAAGGTTGAGTTTAGATTGCCAAAGTCTACCAACTCAATTGCTCAGCTCAATGGAATTAAACAAAGATGATGGTTAATAAATAGAAATCTCTTACTTATACTTTCATATATTGACCAAGTGTTGCAATACAAAAAAGAGATGAAGCTTTTCTCAAATCTATTTATGGAAGGATAACGACCATTTCAAAAGCAACTTGTCTCAATTCAGAGCATGTTATATTTACAACAAAATGTACTTTGAAGAGTAAGTACTACCCGACCTTTTGATCCAACTATTTCCAACTGTTTAAACAAGCATGACTTGATGATTATCAAAAGGAACAACAAAAGTGACGATTCAAAGGTCGTGAGACCTAATATAAACAAGATCATGAGGTAATAGTCAAACAATCAAGTAGAATGATGTTCCAAGTTACATTAAGATCAGATCATAAATGAATTAGTACTCCAGATCGGAACTAATCCAATGATCAATCCAGCATTACAAAAGTTCAACAAAGATTGCCTATATTCAACATATAGCAAAACAACTTCACAAACTAACTTTGAAATGAAGACACTGACACTTACGGGGCTTCCCTATCGGATCTCAGGTCCCATCGCATGGTAAAATTGGATCCTTATTTATCCGATTCATATGTAAATGATACCAATATAGTTCACTATCGAATTGTGAGGCTATATTCTTGTGGCGAGCTCGTCTCCATCCTGAGATTCTTTTGTGGAATTTCTACCCCATCTATGGATTCCCTCTATCAATAAATACAAGTCAATTTAGAGAAAAATGGATCTTCTTCTTCTAAATCTTGATCTTCAATATTTTAATTCCTTTCACCAAATCTTTGTCAATCTGAATTGTGTAATTGCCAACTTTCAACAATAAAGTGACAATTTTTTTAATTTGGACGTGTGCAATTCATTGGCTATATCTTTATAACTTATATACGATGTTTACTTGTTGTTTCTATAATTCTCTTTAGTTGATTTTAGTTTCTCCATATTTTCTTCCATATAAATCTATTCTTGGGTGTTTGTACCGTTTTTGGTACAAATATTTAGATTATTAACTGCTGCGCAAAATTAAACTTATACAAGACAAGGTAGAGAAATAAAAAATCAAATAAAGTTAAGGAATAACTACACACGTATAGCATGCATATCATAATTTCCAATATGCTCGACACTTGAATCACAAGGTATTTCAAAAGGAATACATTATTTTATAAGAAATATTTTATTTCATAAGTCAGTCTCATTCAATTAAATATATTAAAAGCATGAATATTTATACCCTCTTTAATTTATATGAAATTACTTACATAATCTATGGCTATTGAGAAAAATCAAGCGAGAAATGTTATGTGTACTATATTTAGTACATTGAATAGATGATATAATATAATTAAATGTATTTATTAAGCAGACTCAAGGTACATCTATTACATTATGGCTATCACAAAATGTAAGGTGTGAGGGAGTACGTTATGGTAAGGAATCGTACGTAAGGATATGTGTGTCGTACAATCGATAAGGAATTACTTATCATGGGGCTATGATTTATTGAGCAAATTCAAGGTCGAAATCCCAATGCAGGTGTAATGATCAAATTACCCACTTTTAACTAAAAAGTAATGATGCAAAAATTGTTTTAATTTTTTCTAAGATAATTAGTTCAAAGAAAACTAAAAATGTAACTTAAAATCTTCTTCAAAAATCTCCATTTTTCAAGGCTAAAATTCATTTTAAATGTTATCCACACTGCATATATTTAAAGCAACATAAGTAGGGTTAACATTAATATAAGGAAATACATATTTGCTAAGTAAATACAAAGTGAGATGTGACTTTTATCCAACATTCTAAAAATAAAAATAAAAAGAATGAAATGTCATATATTACATAACAACATTGCACAAGTGGAGTGCAAAGTATGTTGGACAAAGGGGACTTGTAACAACCCGAATTCAGACAAACCGATTTTTTTTCTAAAATTCTAGTCTATCGAAACTCGTGTTGGTTTGCCTTGGTATCCTACAGAAAAGACATAGACATAAAATATGTCAGAGCTCAGAAAATATCTCACAGTGGAATGGATAAAATATAATGTAATCAAAATATAGCTTTACCGTAGTAATAAAACTGCATAACCAGTATCCAAAGCTATCATGCCTCTGTTACAATTCTAACTTGCAAGTATGTGACGAGGAGGGGGTCAGAACACAAGTTCTGGTGACTGGATTTAAACTACACACTTTGGATAATCCTACATATATCGTTCAATCACATTTTCTTATTTATTAGGTTACTTGGGTTAACAGCACTCAAGGCTTACACATACGTCGTACCCATTTACTCCCCAGTGGATTAACCTAATATGATATATATGTAACTACCCCCAATATTGAGGTACACCCCATGGTACCCCAATCGCACAGTCTCTACCGCCATGTCACAGAAATGTACGTAGTCCCTTATCCTACGCCAGAGTGACGTACGGATATATATATAACAACGTTAGGTTCCGCATATATCTGTCATTACTATGCTACGCAAGCGTACGGACTGCCACCTTCGATCACATCAGATTCAACCATAGAGTAATGCCCTCGAGTCTACGATACACCATCTAGAGCAGACATGCATGTATCTAGACTTTCCCACGTACTTTTCGTCAATCGTACTCGATGCCTTAACCGCACATATTCTCTACTGTGCACTGAATTCCCTGGCAGGGCTATACAAGAAACATGGAACTCTACTAGGAGCTTTTCAGATATCTTTATAAATAGATGCTAAGGTCTGCATATTCAGTGGCTATAGTCCCACCTGACCCCTCCCTCAACTAGTGAAAGATGAATAAGAATGAGAACTAATATCCTGGCCCTCTAGCACCCCAAACAAACAAATCCTAATTGGCCACCCTCACCCATAGCCTTGATAGCAAAAGGTATATGGCCTCTTGGAGTTCTCCGCCTTTCCGCATCGCGCATCACGTAACAAACTGACTGTCGATGGTAGGTACCCGTCGACTTACTATTTCCTAGGTTAGTCCTATCAGGGTATACAACGTTGGTCACAACCTATTGTAAGGCTCCTCGGATCGTCGAATCACCTATGCCACTCTACAGTCTTTTGATTTCCCACTATCGTGGCAACCAAGGCATAATCACTGGTACAACACGCAGACCTACCCTATTTAGGCACTAACGGACCCTTGTCACCACACAAAGGGCTACCAGGAATACCCTCCACGTCCGAGGAAGCCGCGTGCTTCCCCATCCAGTCCTTCGGAGCCAACAGAATATCGAGCAGAATAATCAGATGGACGTGCGCTCCCCTCGTGTCGCATGACACTATGATGATCTACCCCATTGGGTTATTTACCCTCAAAGGTGCGGTCTGGTCCAAGCGCCTCATTTTAACATGTTATTAGACCCTATGTCTAAACATTCTTTTATGCGCTTGCCTTACCTCATCAGGTTTCCATCTAACTTGTTATTCCCATTCACATTAACTTCTTATTCAAGTTACTAAGTTATTCTTGCTTATTAATTTCAGTTATATAACTTAACCCATTTAAGTTTATTAATAAGCCTATAACATGTTATTCTCTAGATTGTGATCCAAGGTCTGTAATACACAATCTCTATATATTCTTGTTTGATTTCAAGGTTACAATAACATGTTTACATAATTAAGTATATCTCAATTCACATGTTTTCTATTAAGATGTCAATTATCATTTATGATTAAATATAACTTATTTCATTTCATAAGTTTGCCTCACTCTTTCCTATTTAATCATATTTCCATCTTACACTGTCACTACAACTTATCGTTGTTTACTTGTTATCAGTTCTCTTAACTAATGTTCACTAATAAGTCTCCTTTCCATTTATTATAACCTATGTTATAATTTACTCTTGTCCCTAGGACAAGCCTTAATATGATATTCTTATCAGCATATTTCAGATTTCCAAGTTTACAAATTACTTAATTTATAATTAAGTATAACTTCTTACATTTTATAAATTTCTCCCATTTATTGATTACTTAATTTACAATTAAGTACCATTTTTCTCATTACACAAGTTATCTCATTTTCTCACTAGTTTATTATAACCTAAGTTATAATATCCACTTGTCCCTAGGACAAGTATACCTATTATATAACATTCTCATTAATGTAATTTATTTATAATAGGTTATTATCATTCCCCGTTCATTCCCTTTCCTTTACTGTTGTAATTATCTTTCATTCAATTCCATTTATTTACATTGATTACAATTAATGTTGTTTATCAGTCCTGCCATTTACACACACACACACACACACACACACATATATATATATATATGTATATATTTACGCACTAGACCTCTCACATTAAGCCTATACTTGTGGATGCTGGATTTGTCGGGCAGTTCCGGGCTGACTTCTACCACAGTTAGGCTTAACCTCGTGTCTTAGCGCCACTACATGTTTTATTTATGCACTTAGACCCCCCACAATAGATTTACTACTTGTGAATGCTAGATATGCCGGGCGGTTCCGGGAAGACTTATATCACATGTGTAATCTAACCTCGTGTCTAAGTGCGGTTATAGTTTCCTATTTACTTTAAATTTTCTATATAATCTAAGCATGTCATTCTTTCAAATTTTCACTATAATCTATATTTTTCATGTCATCACATTAAGCCCATTTTATGTCGCATGTTCTGTTTAACATGTAATTAATTATATTCTAACATGTAATTAATTTCATCTCAAAATATCATGTGATCATCAAATCATGAAATTTTTCTAACTTAACATGTAATTATTCCAATTTCTACAATTAAGGATTCGATTACATAAATGTCACAAGTTAACATGAAATTAAAACAACAGTAATCTGAAACGACCCAAACTCACCGTAAGGGAAAGCTCGGATTGAGTTGAGAACACGACAAATCAGAACACAAACAATAGATCATTTCATTGCTTATTACAACAATTTCAACAAAGTACAAGAACAAAAGAGAGTATGAATAAATAATATACATCATAAAAATATCAGAGATTTAAATTATAAAGCAGCGGAAAAATAATACATAACACAACTGAAAGAGATACACGGATACAAAGCTTTCCGAATATAGCTCCAGCTGTAAATCCAGGATCCTGGGAAAATAATATCTGCAAAACCAAAACTACTAGCTGCCCATGCGGAAAATAGGGGAACCCAGAGTTTAGGTTAAAACAATAAACTCCAGGTCGGTCATGGGACTGGTGTGAGAACTAAAACAACTATTTAAAACTTTACTTTAAAATAAAGTAAATCAAGGGATCACGCCATATAACACAGAACAGGTTTTCTCCCAAGAATACCAGTGCATAAAACAAACAACGTAATGCTTTTTGAAAAAATGGAGCTATTATAAGACTCACGTCCCATCACAGAGTGCAATGCAAGCTGGAGGATAGAGTTTTACCTTATAATAGCCAAACATGCTTGATACGTTTAAACAAATCGTTTTGATATTACTATAAGTGTATAGTGTATAAAACAACTTCAAATATAAATGTATCAATCACAGACGGCATAACTACCATATACTATGTCGCCATACTAGTTCTGCAATTAAAACCGAAATGTCACATATTGGAAATTGGATTCCATCATGAGTCGAGGCAAGGGATGTACTCCTCTCCGACTTCGATACACTCTAGAAAATGCCTCAGGGTTACACACCGCGGGGCAACCTTTGGATCCTGCAGGGTCGGTCCACATATACTTTAGTGGATTGGTTATTCTTGAACACACGTTTCCCGGTCCTATCGAACCTATCCATCGGCCCTGTAGTGACCGATATATCCGAGGCGCCTCGCAATCCATCATCCACACAGGTAAAATAAATAAATGTCTAGGCTCCATACCATGACACCACCCATAGCTAGTAGGAAACGTCATGTCCTCCCCACGTCCCCTATCCCGTTTTTGACTCATATCGGATGTGTGGCTCGCGAATTAACGCTATACACAAAGCTATGCTATTTAAAGCCATGCTTTGATCATCAACCACAAGACTCTTCTTTTCAACAGAAGCCTTGATCATTTTCATCTCAGCATGCCATACTGACAGTTCACGCTATGCAAATGATATTTATCAATATACAACCTCTAAGCTAATACGTCTCAGAGAAGGGCGTTAAGCAAGAGAATAAATTCTCCGTCGCCAAACAGATATATATTCAATAGAAATCAATCAACATAGAATAAAACCCAATGTCAGACTAACATCCATTTACTAGTTCGTTCTGGGTCTGGACAAAACCGGAGGCACCTTATTCCTCGTCCCATATGTCCAATATAGGACAAAGGTCCTCGCATATCCGGTCGATCTCCAAGTACGTCTGGACGATCACCACTTATTACCTTGTCTTGGGTGTACAGCCCAATCAAGACACTCAGTAATCATCCAAACGGTGTGAAGAATTCCGGTCTTCAACCAATCATCGACTTATCGTTGAATCAATTATTCAGAATGGGTATAAACCCGGCCTTTTCGAATAATTCACGTATCTCATAAACAAATGCTACATAAACACAACATACACCTCATTCAAACCCAGAATATTCTTTTATTCAAATATTCACATTTTTAGGGAAATGTTCCCATTAGGTTTTTTAAAGATAAATTCATTTAAATTTATTCTTCAATCTTCCTTTGGATATCAATTCAAAATCAAATTAAGGTTTATCTACTAGTCGGGATTAGCGAACTTTACCGAAGTAATCAATTATTTATATTAACCCAATCCCAACCTATCCATCCCATGGAGTAAAAACTGGTAGTACCCCATGTCTAACACCCACGGTGTTATCGGTAAATTTAATTGTCATTTCCCGTTCAAATCTAATTAAAGGTTTAACTTTCGCCTGGAGTAAAACTAGTGGTACTCCATTCTCGATCATTTCCCAAATTTGATAATTTAAATTATCACATTCTCATTTCAATCTAATTAAAGATTCAATAAAACTTCACTTAGTTTCAATCTCATAAATCATTACTTAATGATTATTCAACTTTGGGAAATCAAACATGCCACATCGACAATCTACACCGTACCACTGATTTCTGCCAGTATATAACATCTAAGCTCGTACGTCTCAGAGAAGGGTGCTAAGCAAGAGATTAAATTCTCTGCCACCAAACAGATATATATTTAGCAGAGATCAATAATACTGTTCGAAATACAATGTTAGACATGTAATCTTGTCTTTAACTGGGTTAAAGAACCAATGTCATTTAAAACACCATTCACGATAAACCCAAAATCATATTCCATTAACTATGGAATCTTCACGGAAAACAAATCAATATATAATCGATATCAATTTTCGTATTCGACTAATAATATAAATGGAATAAGGACAAAGCATTTTAAATTCCATATATATTAACAGTATTCCTCCACAGAAGCTCACTTCGATTATTATCAAATCGAATTCCATTCAATACATTAAATTGGAAAACTTTAATTTGGAAAATTTCCATTAAATCCTATATATTTCAAATCACATTTCACAATTAACCGGGTTAAAGAACGAATGTCGTTAAAAACACAGTTCACAATAAACCAATTTACATTCCATTTTATTCCAATTACTAAATATAACTGGAAACTCTAATAATCTTAATTAAAAGATTTATTCTTTTCACCATGGGATTTAAGAACAGTGTTACTCAAGACATCATTCACGACAAACACAAAATCCAATTTGATATTAAATATAAGGCTCTAAACAGAAATTATATCGGCTTACATTCAATATCAAATTCTGAAACCAACACATATCGTATGGGGAATAACGATATATATCTATCTTCCAAATTCCTCCACAATATCCGTATAGTCACGGAATCCAATATCGAAATCTCCCAAAGATGATTTCTATTAAAATTCATTCCAATTTATATATTGGTAATTTCAGGTTTTATTAAGACCCTTTATTAATCCAATTTATTTATTTAAAAATTATTGGATTTCAAATCTAGTTAATACTAGTTCATTTGGATAAAAATATATTTTTATCTTTACAAACGTGGAATTTGTCATCCAAATTCTTCCCACATCATTTATTATGATTTTACACAAATTATTAATATTTTTAATAATTTTATCAAGGTCCGTACAGTCGGTTTCCAACAACGGCCACCGAATTGCATCCATAGCGACCTTTTCCAAATTTGATTTGGACATAATTCCAAATCCAACCATTAGATTTCAAATCTCTTATATTTATTGGAAATCTCTTTTCGATACGAACCCAACGGTTCTGGTTTTAGGAGAATTCGACGGTCGAATCTCCCTAATGTCGGTTCGAAGTCAATGGTCAAAATTCGCGAACGGTCGCTGCGTGACTCGTTCTATTCAAGCCATTAATATATATATATATTTCATTCAAAACGTATTTTATAAATTCGTTTTAAAAAATATTTCCACTTTCATTTCAAGTTTAAATCAAAATTAAATACTCCTTATCATTATAATATTTAAATGATAATATTTTCAAAATATCAGTATTTCAAATAATTTCTTTTTCGATATTCATTATAAAAATGAATAAAATCGATGTAAATTTCGCTCGCGTTAAAATGGCACAAATCTAATCAACACGGCTTCACATATTTCAATATTTTCTTGTCCATCCAAAATCTGACAACAAAATCATATTTTGATCTATACTGAATAATGTTTTAAAACTATACATAATATTAATTTAAAACTATACTAAATAATATTTGAAAACTATACTATATATTATTTTAAAACTATATAGAATATTAATTTAAAACTATACTGAATAATATTTGAAAACTATACTATATATTATTTTAAAACTATACAAAATATTAATTTAAAACTATAATATTTGAAAACTATATTGTATATTATTTTAAAACTATACGTTATTTCTGAACTGGAATCAAACTCAATCAATTATCATATAAATATATTTATATGGGTTTCCATACATCGCATGCATTCACAATAATGATTAATAATCATTAAGCATCCACGCATCATCCAGAGTGCATTCTGCCACTGTATAAGCATTAAAATAAATAAATAACGCTTATACAGTCTGTCAACCCATCGATTTACATACAACTAAATATTGGGGTTAGTGTATGTCAAATATCATCCCAATACCTGTGTGGGGTTTTCAATCAACAAATACTGATTATTATTTGTGCAATTGGGCGACGTGTAAAAATTATCGTCCCAATCAAGATCAGTTAAATAGGTGTACATAAACAAACTATCGATTTGTAAATGAATATTTATTTTATTTCAGGAGAATTTTATACAGCGTATATAAATAATTTATACAACGCATATATATATATATTATTTACTCCATTTCAATATCACAATCACAATACACGGTACAGTCAATTTTTTCCACAATACAATCAAATACACAAATCATCCATGGTTTGTACAAAAAGTAGTGTCAGGAGCTACTAAGCCCCTTCTGCAACCAATTATATAATAAGTGTAAAATAATTTGAGTGAGAGAGAGTTCTCACATTTGGTTGCACTTTGTCAGTCTTTAACTGGTGATTCTGGTACCGTTTGGATTTAAAATTTGCCTTAAATTTTAGTTTGCTCTGTTTCCGTTCTGGTCAGTTCCATGTTGTAGCACTCGATCACACGATTCCAATACGATTTGTTTCACTGCATTCTGATTTCGTATGCAAGATATATGACCATTTATACATTAATTACTTTAATAACTAGTTAAATAAGTAAATTATTTAATTAATTACTTAACCCTCTTAATCTCTTTCCTTTTTTCTGTATACATTGTTCCTCTCCAGGTTTCATAAGAACCATCATCGACTCTAATTCTCACGTAGTTGCGCCTATCTCAAGCTTCCAGACCACCATCAAAAACTACCACATCGTCAAGCTCTGCAACCCCAACCACCGCCTGCCACCTTATGAAGTTCTACGGCCCCTGCACCTTAAAATTAGGGCACAACCGTCGGCCCCTTGAGGTCAAAAATTGAACGACCCACAACCCTATACTTGATCTCTACCGTATGAAACGAAAGAGCTCGAGAATCTCAGCAGTTTTCGTATTAAAATCACGAGCTAATTCAAAAAGAATTGAGAGAGATTAAGGTTCAAGTTTGGGAGGATTTCGGCATTAGGTTTTCTAACTAGCGGCGCGCTGGATAATTGTGGACGTAGATTAGGGTTTGCGTGGAAAGATGCTTATATATATTTATATTTTATTATTATTTAATTTCAAAAATCCATGTTAATCGGTTCGAACTCCAAATCCAACCCAACGATTATTGTTCCTAACCAAATACGCCTATTCCGAACACAATGTGATATATTTCATAAGCCAATTCGACCGTTTTGATCAGTTTTTATTAAAATTAAAATATAAATTAATATAACGATCAATATTGAATTTGAACGTACATTTTAATTTACTAGGGCCACATACTGACTCCAGAAATTACAGAAAAATAAATCTAACTATGTTTTGACGATACGGTCCTAACAAAACTAATTTCGTCGAATTTGGAGTGTCAGAAAATATAGTTAAAAAGGTTCTAACATTTCTTGTTTCGTCCAATTCTGATTTAAAATGAATTTTGTATACTCAATTGAAATTAGTAATCGAATTTTCAAACTACCGCGCCATTTTAGGCTCGTTTTATAATTAAAATAAATTTATACGTTCTAACTTCGATTAAAATAAATTTTAATCGTTATTAATTAAAAATAAATCATTTTAAATATTCAAAATCCATTGAAATAGCTAAAATAAAAATTTTAAATTGGTTCAGAAATTCTGGGTTGTTACATAATCGCTACACATGTAATAACAAGTTTATATTTCAACATATGAACATTAAACGTTTCAACATTTGAATTTCTAACATATTCATATTAGTATTCCAACATGTCATAATTGCATTTCAAAATTATTGATCATTCTAATTGATTTACATGACATGTTAACGGGGAACGTTAAACGATAATATACCAGATCTAAGAATTTACCTTACTTCGTAGATGATTCTGAACACCTTCTTATTACTATTCATTCTTTTCCTCTAGATCTTGATTCAGAATTTTCCTAAACTAATTATCTTATTTTTCTGAAGATATTTAAGGAGAAAGAGGAATGACACAGTATAGAAGTCGTCTCAGAAATATGAGATTTAGTCTAGGCTCTATTAGCCTATTTATATGTGTTCAGGATCTTATCATACACGCAGCGCTGAGTCATCAACGAACCTTGTTAAGAAAACAGTCCAGATTTGTAGACGAATCTAGCCAGATATGGGGTGGGGTCGACCCTCTTATGGGTGGGTCGACTCCTAGGTCGACCCCCCATGGGTCCCGTGAGCTATTTTGGCGTAGAAGTTTGAATTTTGAATTTATGGACCTTATTTAAGTGTTATATTCACATGAAATTTTCTTATATGTATACAAAAGTAGTAATGACCATTTTACGCGTATATATTTATGCACAACTTTCATTTTGTTTTTAAAATTCAAATGGTATTGCACCGTTATTTGATTCTTGCCATATTCCTATGATTTCAGCCTTATCTTAAATTTTATCTTTTATGTATATATATATATATTCCTACATATATATACACGTATATTCTCATATACATATATATTTTCTTTGTTTCCTTATATGTATATTTTTCCTTATATGTGCGTTTATACATATTTTTCCATATGAACATGTGTTATTTTAGCCATTCCCTTAAAACAAAAATATGACGGCGGCGGGGATCAAACTCTGTACCTCTTGTATGCAAGTCACATGTTCTAAACAACGGGGCTACTAAGGCTATTGTTAACAAGGTTTAGAACAATGGTAATTATTGTTCTCTTCTTACTTCTCTTTTTCATGTTTTCTACAATATTTTATTTAACCTAATCTTTTACTTTTATTTCTCTTTTATTATTAATGCATAATCAGTGCATGTAACACATTTACACCACATGCAACCAATCTTTTCTTTCTTTGAGTGTATGCATTACATTTTTATTTGCATTATCTTTATTTGCATTATCTTTATTTTATTCTTTATATATACATTTATATCTATGCATACATATACATATATGCATTATTTGATTATTAAATCATCATAAAATGCAGGGTGTTACATTCTCCCACCCTTAGGAAATTTTGTCCTCGAAATTTGATAAGGGTAAAATCAATTAACCCCTCGCATAATATACATCTATCATGAGTGCATCCAATTTTTGTAAACATTGTGCACTTGTGCAAAGTTAATTACAATACAATAATGCATGTATGCCTAAGCGGTACCTACTATATGTATGCAAATTTTTCAAAAATCCTTTTAAAATATGATGCTCACATCCTAAATATACTGGCAGTACTACATGAATGCAATATTTTGAAAATCAAAATATATTTTCATCCAAATTTCCCACATTCTTGCAGAGCAAGAATGTAGTTCATCCAATTGTTGCATCCGAAATCCTACCAACCAATTTTTTTTTTGAATTTAAGAAAAATATAATTTTCTAAATTCGAATTCTTATGTTACAAAAAGGCGGAAAACGAAAAACTTCACATCTCCTGTTTTTCTTTTTCATCTTATCTTGGATTTTTTTTATTTTTATCCATCTTTTCTCATAATTTTTCATTTTTCTTTAACTGTCATGTTTGTTGATTTACTAAATTTGTTGTTTCCTTTTTAGTTGTACCATTTCTCTTTTATTAGCTTATTTAATCATTTGTTCTAAGTTTAGTTTTCAAATGAGCCTTCTAGTCTTTCAACTAAAACAGGAAAACATACACTCTACATAGCTACTACTAAGTTCCAAGAATCTCGGGACTAAGTCTCCCTCAGGCAACAAGCTTGAATCTCGGGACTAAGTCTCCCTCAGGCAACAAGCTTGAATCTCGGGACTAAGTCTCCCTCAGGCAACAAGCTTGAACCACGGGATCAATGACAAATTTAGCTGTTACCCTAACTACCCAATAGGAGCAAAATAATAGAATGATCCCAACAGAAATGCACTAACGGGTTGTACCCCTAACATGAAAATTAACAACAGAATCTAAATACTTACTTGACCTTTACTATCTAGTAGTCGCCACTAGTCCTAGCTGCGTACCAATAATTATTTCAAGCAACATCCTAGGCTTTTCAATGCTTACACATTCTACGGGAGCTTACTATTATTCCAAGATAATTTTCGCTATTTTCTTCATAGCCTCAAAAAAAAAAAATTGCCGTCTTTCCTAGGCACTAATCCTTACCTACTCCATACTTTTTAAAACATAGTTTGGCCCTTTTCATTTAATTTTTTTTTCCAAAAATTTAAAATTGTCAAAACTTTATTTTCCTCGTGAAAAATAAAAAATGTAAATCATTTTTTTTAACAAAAATTGGAGTTGATAAGGACAACTTTTCTCAATCGGGTTCATCACTTGTTCTTGCCTATAAGGTCAGTTCAGTCTCTTACTACAAGGTGCAAACTTCCACTCTATTCTTAATTTCTACAACTTATTTTGTCCACCCATCAAAGTTTTCTCTTTTAAACGATTTATCGAAAATGATTGTCAAAAGAATAGAGATCTCAAAACTTTCTTTATTAAAATTTTTTGTATGAAATATAACAAGGAAACTAGCGAGCTATACATGCTCTATAATATGCACCTTTTACTGAGAGAATTTTACTTTAGACAAAGTTTTCGCAAGAAACCACTATTTACAAAATATACCCCATTTTACTTTAAAACTTAATATGTGTACTTTACATATTTAAAACTGTAACTTTTAAGATTAAAACTTGAAAACACCATAAACCACTTTCCCAAAACTTCTACAATTTCAAGTTCTTAAAAGTGAATAATGGGGTTAGACTCAAAGTGGGTTTCCAATTTTTCTAGGCTTTCCTAGACACTCAACTATATATATTCCTAGTCCCTTTCTCTTTTTAACATTTTCCAATTTATAAGGTTTTACTGCCAAGCCCACTAATCCGAAATACTAACATATGGGATCCTACTTTCTCTATTTCAAAATATATCGTACACTTCCCACCCAAATTTCCTAAGGGTCTCAGATTTCCATATTCATTACTTTAGTGTACAAAACAAACGTCCCATTTCTTATAATATTATACTCTTTATATTTAGTGGGTTTCTCTATGGATCTAGGTATATATATAATATTTATATTTTTGAAAATAAAAATACGTTCACTCACTATTTATAAAGGAATTCTAAACCTAAGCTCTTATACCAGATGTAACAACCTGAATTCGGACAGACCAATTTTTTTTCTAAAATTCTAATCTATCGAAACTCGTGTTGGTTTGCTCTGGTATCCTGCAGAAAAGACAGAGACATAAAATATATCAGAGCTCAGAAAATATCCCATAGCGGAATGGATAAAATATAATGTAATCAAAATATAGCCTTACCGTAGTAATAATACTGCCTAACCAGTATCCAAAGCTATCATGCCTCTGCTACAATTCTAACCTGCGAGTATGTGATGAGGAGGGGGTCAGAACACAAGTTCTAGTGACTGGATTTAAACTACACACTTTGGATAATCCTACATATACCGTTCAATCACACTTTCTTATTTATTAGGTTACTTGGGTTAACAACACTCAAGGTTTACACACACGTCGTACGCATTTACTCCCAGTGGATTAACCTAATATAGTATATATGTAGCTACCCCCAATATTGAGGTACACCCCATGGTATGGTACCCCACTCGCACGGTCTCTACCGTCATGTCATAGAAATGTACGTAGTCCCTCATCCTACGCTAGAGTGACGTACGGATCTCTATATAACAACGTTACGTTCCGCATATATCTGTCATTATTATGCTACGTAAGCGTACAGAGTGCCACCTTCGATCGCATCAGATTCTGCCATAGAGTAATGCCCTCGAGACTATGATACACCACCCAGAGCAGACATGCATGTATCTTGACTTTCATACGTACATATCGTCAATCGTACTCGATGCCTTAACCGCACATATTCTCTACTGTGCACCGATTACCATGGCAGGGCTATACAAGAAACATAGAACTCGGTCGGGAGCTTTTCAGATGTCTATATAAACAGATGCTAAGGTCTCCATTTTAAGTGGCTATGGTCCCACCTGACCCCTCCCTGAACTAGTGAAAGGCGAATAAGATTGAGAACTAATATCCTGGCCCTCAATCACCTTAAACAAACAATAAATCCTAATTGGCTACCCTTACCCATAGCCTTGATAGAAAAAGGTCTATGGTCTCTTTGAGTTTTCCGCCTTTCCACATCGCGCATCATGTACCGAGCTGATTGTCGATGGTAGGTACCCGACGACTTATTATCTCCTAGGTTAGACCTATCTGGGTATAAAACATTGGTCGTTACCTAGCCTAGTCACAAGGCTCCTCGGATCGTCGAATCACCTATGCCACCCTACAGTCTTTTGATTTCCCACTATCGTGGAAACCAAGGCATATTCACTGGTACAACGCGCAGACCTACCCTATGTGGGCACCGGTGGACCCTTGTCACCGCACAGAGGGGTACCGGGAATACCCTCCACGTTCCAAGAAGCCGCGCGCTTCCCCTTCCAGTCCTTCGAAGCCAACAGAATACCGAGCAGAATAATTAGATGGACGTGCGCTCCCCTCGTGTCCCATGACACCATGATGATCTACCCTGTTGGGTTATTCACCCTCAAACGTGCAGACTGGTCCAAGCACCTCATTTTAATATGTTATTAAACCCTATGTCTAAACATTCTTTTATGCGCTTGCCTTACCTCATCATGTTTCCATCTAACTTGGTTATTCCCATTCACATTGACTTCTTATTCAAGTTACCAAGTTACTCTTGCTTATTAATTTCAGTTATATAACTTAACCCATTTAAGTTTATTAATAAGCCCACAACGTGTTATTCTCTAGATTGTGATCCAAACTCTGTAATACACAATTCCTTTATATTCTTGTTTGATTTCAAGGTTAATAACATGTTCTACGTAATTAAGTATATCTCCATTCACATGTTTTTTATTAACATGTCACTTATTATTTATGATTAAATATAACTTATTTCTTTTCATAAGTTTGCCTCACTCTTTCCTATTTAATCATATTTCCATCTTACACTGTCACTACAACTTGTCGTTGTTTACTTGTTAACTTAATTATCTTAACTAATTTCACAAATAAGTCTCCTTTCCATTTATTATAACCTATGTTATAATTTCCGCTTGTCCCTAGGACAAGACTTAATATGTTATTCTTATCGACAGATTTCATATTTCCAAGTTTACAAATTACTTAATTCATAATTAAGTACAACTTCTTACATTTTATAAATTTTCCCACATTTGCTGATTACTTAACTTACAATTAAGTACCATTTTTCTCATTACACAAGTTATCTCATTTTCTTACTAGTTTATTATAACCTATGTTATAATATCCACTTGTCCCTAGGACAAGTCTACCTATTATATAACATTCTCATTAATGTAATTTATTTATAATAGGTTATTATCATTCCCCGTTCATTCTCTTTCCTTTACTGTTGTAATTATATTTCATTCAATTCCATTTATTTCCATTTATTTCAATTAATGTTGTTTATCAGTCCTGCCATTTACATATTTTTATATATATGTATATATATTCATACACTAGACCTCTCACATTAAGCCTATACTTGTGGATGTTGGATTTTCCGGGTGGTTCCGGGCAGACTTCCACCACATGTTGGCTTAACCTCATGTCTTAGCACCACTATATGTTTTATTTATGCACTTAGACCCCCTCATTAGATTTACTACTTGCGAATGCTGGATATGCTGGGCGGTTCCGGGCAGACTTCTATCACAAGTGTAATCTAACCTCGTGTCTAAGTTCGGTTACAGTTTCCTATTTACTGTAAATTTTCTATATAATCTAGACATATCCATTCTTTCAATTTTTCACTGTAATCTATATTTTTCATGTCATCACATTAAGCCCATTTTATGTCGCATGTTCTGTTTAACATGTAGTTAATCCTATTCTAACATGTAATCAATTTAATCTCAAAATATCATGTGATCGTCAAATCATGAAATTTTTCTAACTTAACATGTAATTATTCCAATTTCTACAATTAAGGGTTCAATTACATAAATGTCATAATTTAACATGAAATTAAAACAACAGTAATCGCTATACATGTATTAACAAGTTTATATTTCAATATATGAACATTAAACATTTCAACATATGAACTTCTAACATATTCATATTAATATTCCAACATGTCATAATAGCATTTAAACATTTTTGATCATTCTAATTGATTTGCATTACATGTTAAAGGGGAACATTAAACGATAATATACCATTATCAAAAATGATATAACTTAATTCCACTTACCTTATTTGCTTTCCAAATCCTGAATCTGGTCCAGATCTAGCATTCCATGGTTTTCCCCTAATTGGATTCAGGACCTAACAACCATGGATTCATATTTTTATTAAAAGAAAAAGAGAAGAAAGATGAAGAAAATTGAATAGACTAGATCTAAGAATTTACCTTACATCGTAGATGATTCTGAACACCTTCTTATTACTATTCATTCTTTTCCTCCAGATCTTGATTCAGAATTTTCCTAAACTAATTATCTTACTTTTCTAAAGTGATTTGAGGAGGAAGAGGAATGGAAGAGTATAGACGTCGTTTCAGAAGTATGAAATTTAAGCTAGGCTCTTCTAGCCTATTTATAGATGTTCAGGATCTTATCGTACACGCAATGCTGAGTCAGCAATGAACCTTGTTAAGAAAATAGTCCAGATTCATGGACGAATCAAGCCAGATCTAGGGTGGGGTCAACCCTTGGGTCGACCCCCTACAAGGGTGTCGACCCCTGGATCGACCCCCATATGGGTGGGTCGACCCCTAGGTCGACCTCCCATAGGTCCCACGAGCTATTTTGGCGCAAAATTTTGAATTTCGAATTTTTGAGTTTTTGGACCTTATTTAAGTGTTATATTCACATGAAATTTTCTTATACGTATACAAAAATTGTAATGACCATTTTACGTGTATATATATACGCACATCTTTCGTTGGAGATCGAACTCTGTACCTCTTGTATGCAAGTCACATGTTCTAACCAATTGGGCTATTAAAGATATTGTTAACAAGGCTTAGAACAATGGTAATTATTGTTCTCTTCTTACTTCTCTTTTTCATGTTTGCTACAATATTTTATTTAACCCATTGCATGAATCTTTTTCATTTATTTCTCTTTTATTATTAATGCATAATCAATACATGTAACACATTTACACTGCATGCAACTAATCTTTTCTTTATTTTAATGTATGCTTTACATTTTTAATTGCATTATATTTATTTTATTCTTCATATATACATTTATATCTATGCATATATATACGCATATGCATTATTTAATTACTAAATCATCATAACATGCATGGTGTTACAGGACTCCTTTTATCCTATATGTGGAAGAGGGGGGAAGAGATGGCTATGACGATGTGGCACATTTTGAGAGGAGAGTAGGTACTTAAGGTATATTTTTGTAATTTGTTTATCCATTTAAAGAAAAACAATTTTATTATTTTTCCTCTCTCATTTCCATTCACTTACACTTTTTTAAAAGGCTCCATTTTATTTCAAATCTTGAAAACACTCTTTATTGGCTTTCAAGTGTTTTCAAAAATTCAAAAAAAATTCTTTTCTTTATTTTTATCCTTAAAAAGGTTTAAATTCCTCCTTTCTACTTCCTATAATATCTTCCATTCAAAAATGCCCACAATCACCTCCATTGCCTTTGGCCGAGTCTGAAGCACCCTTAGTCGAGCTTATATCACCTAGACCAAGCAATTAATCGTCACTTTGGTCGAAAAGGAAGCCTTGCTAAGGAAAAGGCAAGATCTAGGTTATTTAAGTTTAAGAAGGTTTTATCAACTTACTTAATATTTGGGGGTAAAAGATATTTTATTTTAAAAATAACATCTTGATGTTATGAGTATTATTTATATGCGGAAATGCTTGTGTATTGGTTAGCTATGTTTTTTGAATGTATGCATGTATATTCTTGTATGTAAGAAAGACTTGGACTTGGGATTGAAGTCCAAAAATCATGTGAATGATGTAAAATTGAGACCTAACTTTTGTTTTATAGATGTGGTATGAATATTTTTGTTATAATCATTAATATGAGTTTGTATGCTAAGAAAAGTTAGCATCTTTGATTCTTTGCTTGGTAAAGTGGCAAGAAATCCCTTATATAAAACTATACTGACTAGTTTTAATTTGCTAAAAACATCTTCAAGTTATAACCTATTTAGTTTTCCAAAATTTACTTTTATGTTTATAAAGTAAGTAATGTTTTCATAAGATAAATTTTGAAAAAGTAACTCACAAAAATAGATTTAACTTATCATATTCATAATTATAGTTATTATGGATGCGGTTTTGGTAAAAGATCGACTTTTTGTAAATTAAAAGTGTTTACACTTAAGTATAACTTTAAAATATTTTTCAAACATGAAATTAGTATTAACTTGGTTAATAAATTATCTGTTAAGTTGGGATTAATCAACTAGGTAATAAGTAACATTAGATATAATGTACTAAGTAAAGGTAATTAATTTTTAAAGGTTAACTATTTGCTTAATTTTTACTCAAGCATGTTTTAAATTTGTAATTAATTATTAACTAATTAAGATTTAAGTTTTTATTGTCTGATAATTAATTTAGGATTATTTACTTATTAATTATTATTTAGTTAAAGGTTTAAGTATCTATTATTTAATTAAAGTTTAAATATTTATTTATTGTTAATTAAACAAATGATAAGTTATTTATAAATTATTATTAAGTAAGCGGTTGATAATTAATTAATTATTAATTAACTAAGGGTTTTGATTATGAATTATTTATTTATTAAAGTAGGTTTAATTAATTATTTTTTGGCAAGACCGACGTGGTTGAGTGGATCCCTACCACTTTATTAATGTACTGGTGAAAAGGAAGAAAGTTACAAAACACACAAGAAAACATAGTAACACATTACATTAGCACAAGAAGAACGACAAAAGAAAACACATACGTATAAGTCAATTAATTAATGTAGCAGCTGCATTATTCCTGGATCAAAGGTAAAGTTAAGCAGCTTCAAACTGTTCCTTACGTCATATATAACACTTTCTGCAAACTGTTTCTTACTCTTGGCATCTACAGGATTAAATACCCAAGTATTTCTCTCCCTCCAAGTTGCAATTAAGAATTTCTTTAGCGTGTAGCAAAGAATTCTCCCCCTGCTTCTTTTCCTACTCGTCGTCCTTTCCAAACTTGTCCATTCAGAAACATTGGATTTACTAGCACCCATCATGGCAGTCTTTTGCTTAATTTCTTCCCACAAAGTAAAGATTGCGCCACATTCAAAAAACAAGTGGTCAAAACACTCGTTTTGTTCACCACACATTGCACATTGCTGATCAGTAATCATCCCTATAGAAAAGAATTTATCTTTAGTTAACACAGCTCTATACAATACTTTCCCTGCAAACAAGTTTTCACGTGCACTGTTATCATTGTGCCAAATTCTATTCTTCCACTTACAAGACGTCACTGTATCACATCTTGACAAATAGTAGAATATATGTTTGATCTGAAATGGTATTTTCCTCCTACCCCATTGTGTGATACTACCTCTAGTTCCTTCGACCTTAACGTTGCGCGCTTCTCTCCAAAGATGGTTAAAGCGAGTCACAGCAGTGTCAGGAAGTAAGATTACATTATTGGAAATGTATTGGATAACTTTAGATTCTCTACTTATACCAGTCACTACAATTTCGATATCAGGGAGCTCTTGACATAGAATTAACGTATTCCGCAGCCATGGATCATGCCACAACTTCACAACAGTTTCGAAGCCCAACTTATAACTGAAGAATGGAAAGATTAAGTTTCTCATTTTGAATGTACTCCTCCATGTCCAGCTCAATTTTTGCAATTGCGGCATAATACAGAAGTTTTTGTTCTTGACAACATTTTTGCTTGACCACCTAACCCAAATATTGTCACTCTTCCTCAAAAAACTGTCATTGTGCTTGACAAAAGGCGCCTTGTTCCAGTCGATGATGTTAATAATCCTGAGCCCGCCATAACATAGGGTTTTTCCACCCTTTTAAATGCTATTGGAGCATGATACCTACCTTCCATCTTTCCTTTCCATATAAACTTCATAAAAGCTGATGTAATTAAATTGATTAACTTCGTGGGAAGAAGAAATGTCCTTGCCTACTACACTTACATGGAGAACACCACAGCTTTAATTAATGTGAGCCTACCAGCCTGGCTAAGAGGACGAGAAGTCGAGTATGACATACGGGATGTGATTCTGTTAAACAATGGCATGCACTGACTTGTTGGGATCTTGGCAGTGGTTAAAGGTAACCCAAGGTATGTGATTGTTTCATTGTTGCAAGCAATCCAGTTCTGGCCGAAAATTCATTTATATGTTCTGTTGAAAGGCCAGCGATCCTCATTTCAGACTTCTATAAGTTGACTTTTAGTCCAGTCATAGAATAGAATCTATCAAGAGTTTGAAAGATGGTATTTATAGTTCTACTGTTAGGAGTAAAGAATAGCACTAAATCGTCAGCAAACTTCAACGATGATATTCAAGGATCATTGAATTTAGGGTGCAGTATATAGTGACCATTTTCAATACATTCATTAAGCATTTGAGTCAATATTTTCATGATTAAAATAGATATATATGCTGATAAGGGGTCACCTTGTCTTATGCCCTGCTTACATCCAAAGTAGCCAACAGGAGATCCGTTAACCAAAATAGAATACATTGGAGTTGAGATGCACGAGTGTATCCATTTACTGAAATGAGGTGGAAAATTCATGTAACCCATTATTCTGACAATGGAATCCCACTGAAGCATATCAAATGCTTGCATAATGTCTAGTTTGAACATCACTCTAGGGCTGATGTTGCTATTTGAGTAGCCATTGAGTAACTCGTGTATGCTTCTACCGGAGAGAAAAGCATCTTGGTTAGATGAAATAACAGATGGGAGAATCGCTTTAAGTCTCGTAGCTATGATCTTTGATATGCATTTATAAATTGTATTGCAGCTTGAGATTGGTCGATAATCTAAGAAAGACGATGCATTCTTCTTTTTTGGGATTAAGGCTATATTAGTGCTATTGTATACTTGGTTCATGTTTGCGGTTTTGAAGAAGTTTCTCACTGCTCCGCACACTTTGACATGAATGTGGTTCCAGTATTTCTGGTAAAAGAAAGCATTGAACCCGTCGGGGCCGCTAGATGAATTGATGTTAAGAGAGAACATGGATTTTTTAACTTCATCATTGGAAACTTCATCACACAGTGAAATATAATCTACACTTGAAAGTTTAGGTAGGATATAAGGGTTAATTTGATCAACGTCTGGTCTAAAATCTTTTTTGTTCCCAAGTAAATCGGTAAAGTGATTCAGGAAATCTTTCTCAACCTCATCTTGTGTGTTAGCTGTGTTACCGTTATCATCAATAATTGTTACCATCTTTTCTCTACACTACTTGTCCTTCAAGGAAGCATGAAAGTATGCGCTGTTACTATCCCCATCCAATTTCAACTTAATTATAGCTTTTTGCTTGGCCATGTCAACTTCCGAATTCAATGCTTCAAGATATTGTTTTGAGGTGTATGTCTCTACGGTTGAGTGCACCGGATTTAAAGGGTCATGAGCCATGATAGTCTGTACTTCTTCAAGCTTTCTCCTCTAGTACGTCATTTGTTTGTTGTTGTTGCCATATTTTTGTTTTTCCCAGTCTCTCAGTGCAGCTTTAACTTCCTTCAGTTTGATCTGTAAAATAAACATTGGATTACCATAAATTTTTCTCCCCTAAGCTTCCAAAACAAAGTCTAGAAAGTCGGGTTCATTGAACCAGTTATTAAAATTTTAAAAGTAGAGGTGTAACACCCCACGTCCATTAATGTCACTCACAAAGGGAATGCATTAATTTCCATGGAGCATTTTAAGTGAATATAGAACAGAAAATCACAACAAGACAGATATAAAGCAGTACTTGGAAATTTAAGACTTTATTTCATTGCAGCAGAAAACACATATGTTTGATTACATCATCAAAACCATAAACCAAAGTCAAGTACATCATATCCATCTTGATAAAACAAAGTACATAAACTGAAAGACATAATCCCCAACATCAAAATAGCCATAAATAAAGAGAAGCTGAACTTTACTTCAGCGATCCAAGCAATCTTCTAAAAGCAGTCCAAAATCAAGCTCCACTGGTGCTAGTTCCAACCTAAGCACCTAGGGGGGAAAGGAAAGAGATGGAAAAAGGGGGATCAGACATAAAGACTGGCGAGTGCGGTAATTCTAACAATATAATTAACAAAGTAACTAGGCTAAGGCATAAGTTGGAAAATAAGGAAATGATCATGTACCATTGAGTATGACAGAGTAAACAAGGAAACAAGATGAACAACGATATCGTTAAAGCGCACCTAACCCACTAAGATAAATTTACTAAACTACACCAACACTATAGGATAATTGCTATACTGCACCGCCACTAGTATACTGCACCACCACTAGTCACCCTAAGGTTGATCCCGCCTACAGACTTAATAATAATATTGGTAGTTTCGTGCACCCCTAGCTGCCTTCATAGGTGCCGTCTGCCCCTATCTCCACTAAGTGTACCCACTACCCCCAAGCGATCGGCTCCCTAACTTGTAGATACCCGTGCTGTCCCCACAGTGGGGTGTATCACTCCCCAAAGTGGCAACCCGATACCACCAAGAATGCACGGCTTATACCTACACGATGCAACAACGTCTTAACTACCAGCCCGGGTCCACACACGCATATGAACCCGTTGGACTTGCGTTGCCACCGCTAACCCGGTTTGGCCTCTTACAGTCAAGCCCAGTATGCGTGTCCCGTCCTCGACTTGGGTCGAGCCCACAAAGATACGTATGGGTTACTGGTTGAAACGGGCCCCCATTACTTGACACAAGCTATCCACCTAAGCTTGGTCCCCTCTAGTACATCCCACTTAACCCACTTCTTATTCATGTTTCAATTACATGTTTCAATTTTGGTTAAGTGTTTCTAATCGTATTTCCAAATGCCACCCAAGGCACCTACTAGATTCCACATGCCACCCAAGGCACCCACTTAACCCCCTCATGTCCCACTACATGCTTATCTGGTTAAGTGTTTCTTAATTCATTAAGACCGTAACCTCATAAAGACCGTAACCTCATAAAGACCTCTCACATTAGACTGACATTTGTGTCAGCTGGATTTGTCGGGCGTGTCCGGGCAGTCTTACACCACAAAAGAGCCTAACCTCGTGTCTTTACAACTGTTACGTATTTAGTTTGTGCCTAAGACCTCTCACATTAGACTGGCATTTGTGGCAGCTAGATTTGTCGGGCGGGTCCGGGCAGTCTTACACCACAAAAGAGCCTAACCTCGTGTCTTAGACGATTAATTACTCCTAATTAATCATTCCCCAAATTTGAATTACTTTCCCTATTCAAATTATCAATCAATTCCAAATTTAACAATGTCCATAATTGACTCAATTATGTCCATCCATTTATGGTATGTAAAATCATACCAATTTTCACCACAATTATATTTTATGCCTTTTAAATATTTTTAATATTATCCCCTTTTTCCCCACGTAGTACGTTTGTTCGTTTAACGTAAAAATATACATTAGACTCGAATAGTCTAACTTATAAAATAAAAGAAAATATCACAATTTATACACATAATTAAAACATAAATCTAACATAGGGGTGAACTTGCATATGTGAATGATGATCTACATCTAAAACTTGCATAGGCCAAAATTACAACTTGCATAAATAACATATGTCATGGATCCAAATCTAAAGGTGTGAACTTGATGAAATAATGGCCACAAACTTGCATAAATAACATATGTCATAGATCTATATTTGCATAGGTAATAATCCTAAACTTGCATAACATGATTCATATCCAACTCATAAACTTACATAGGTGATTTATACATCGCAACAATGGTGTAGACTAGTATCTAACATGTAAAGTATCATGTAGAATTTAGCATATGTCATAGCCTAACTTTCGATTAAATTCTCACATAAACTAAGTGCCATAGCTATGCAAGGTCACATATAATTCTACCCAACTTGTATATGGTTCATGTTTGAATCAACATCTAAACTTTCCTACATATAATTTATCATATGAATCAATATAACAAACTAGCATAAGAAACATGATGATTCAACTAGACATAAGCCAATCATAGGATTATAACATGGGTGATAGCATCATAACTTTGCATCGTAGATGATAGCATCATAACATAATATCATAGAAATTGCAACATAACTCTACAACATAATTACAACATGAAATCAACAATTCATATCACATCCAAATTATCCGCATTATAACTCAATCCAATTCATTTATTAATTATTTTGTTAAAACTATTGAACTCACAACTCAAAAGCAGTCTTGAGTTCTGAATTCTGATTTCTGGAGTTGAATTAGCGCTCCTTTGATGAAGATTCGCTGTTAGAGTTGAAAAGGATTGAATTTGATTTGCTTTCTTCCTCTCTAATGGGCGGCGGCTATTCTGAGTTGCAAGGTGACGGCATGGAGGCCATGAATCCAATTTTGTTTTGATTTTAGGGTTTGAGTCTATAGGTGTTTTTATAGAGTTTAGGATTAGTTTAAGCCGTCCGATCAACCCAGAATTAATCCCAGCCAATCAGAGCAGATCAGAAACCCTAATGAGTCAGCACATAGTCACAAACAGGTCATCAATCAAATCTAGCCCGGGGGGGGGGGGGGAGGCGGGGCAGGTCGACCCTATGGTCGACCTGGCCCTGGCGGGAATTTTCCCGCCTAGCCTGTCTGACTCTGAAATTTGAATTTTCTGAAAATCTGTTTTGAATTTTTTGAAACTTCCGATCGCCATAACTTCTTCATACGAAGTCCAATTCACGCAAACTCGGACTCTATCTCAACCAGAATTCCGAGATGAACACAATGGCGCAACCCATTTCCCTTAATTCTCACGTCTGAGATTAATTATTCTTTAATTTAGTTAATTCGATTATTCAAAAATCCGGGGTGTTACATTCTCCCCTCCTTAAAGGATTTCGCCCCCGAAATCTCTAAGTTAAGGAGAATGCATATCCTAACATCCAAACAACCATCTACTCAACCATCAAACACAGGCATCCATTGTCCTTATAAATTCCTAATGATGTATGAACATATGCAAGAAGTGTGTGTATATGTTCCTTATTTAATGCAAAATCAGGCGGTCTACTGATTCAGTTGACCTCCTTAATGCAAACCATGATAGTGCCATGCGTCCATTATGTTTGCGAAGAACCTTATCGATACATATCATTTCTACATGTGTGCATAACCATTCACCAAAATGCAACATCCATATGATGGTACAAACATTATTCATCCATTACTTAAATATGTACACACATTTATATGCAATATGCAATATGAAGTGACTGAGCCGATCTAGTGCCTAAAGTGTGTGTATATGCATCCACGAGCAACCACTGGCAAACACTTGCATCCACATGCATCCATCATACATAACATGTCTCAAACACATGTTTCAACCATAGGACTGCCCTATCTAAAGGTCAAAGATACTAGCGAGAGGACATACCAAAAATAAGATAAGTACAAGCTAAGCAATAAAGGAGAAATTAAAAGACATACCCTCGAAAAGAAAAGGGTATAATGAACGCATCTTCTCTTCCGTCTCCCAAGTAGCGTTGCTCTCATCATCTCCCCATTGCACTTTGACTAGTTTGACCTCTCGATTCCTCAACTTCTTAATCTCCGACCCAAGAATGCACGTAGGAGCTCGTCGAATCATTGCATCACGCTCGATCTCCACCTCTCTAAGCAAGCTCGGCTCTACCACTTCCGCGGTCTCGTGCAAGCACTTCCTCAAATGTGATACATGGAATACGTCGTGTACACCACTAAGTCTCTCGGGCAACTCCACTCTATACGCCATCTGCCCAATCCTTTTATTAATAGGAAACGGTCCTACGAACCTTGGTGCTAACTTCCCAACGGACCCAAAGCGAACGACGTTCCGTAATGGAGACACCTTGACAAAGACCATGTCCCCAACATCAAACTCAAGATCTGACCTCCTCTTGTCCGCATAAGATTTCTGTCTATCTTGTGCCGTCTTCATCCTCCTTCGAATCAAATCGATCTTCTCCGAAGTCTCTCTAATCATATCGGGTCCAAGCAAGATCTTATCCGTAGATTCCCACCAACATGTAGGCGAACGACACGGTCGTCCATAAAGAGCTTCGAACAGTGCCATGCCAATGCTAGACTGAAAGCTATTATTATATGCGAACTCTACCAACGGAAGATGTTCCTCCCATGTACCTCCAAAATCTAAGACACATAATCTCGATAGGTCCTCTAGAATACGATTCACCCTCTCGGTCTGGCCGTCCGTCTGAGGATGATATGCGGTGCTCAAACATAACTGAGTCCCTACCGCCTCTTGCAAGCTCTTCCAAAACTCGCTAGTGAAGATGGGATCGTGATCGCTCACTATGCTAGAAGGAACACCGTGCAAACGAACTATTTCTCGAATGTATACGGAGGCTAACCATGGAGCAGTCCTCTTATTCTTCACGGGAATGAAATGGGTGCTCTTAGTAAGTCTATCTACCACGACCCAAATCCCCGTATTACCCTTCCTCGATCTTGGTAATCCGTCAATAAAGTCCATCGAGACGCTTTCCCACCTTCATTGTGGGACCTCCAATGGGTGAAGCAATCCACCGGGCTTCTTTTGCTCTGCTTTTACTTGTTGGCACACCAAGCATCTAGCGACATACTCAGCCACATTTTTCTTCATGCCGGCCCAAAAGTAAACTCGTCTCATGTCCATGTACATCTTGTCCCCGCTGGGATGAATGGTCATCTTTGAACGATGGGCATCATCAAGAATGGTCTTCCTCAGATTCTCGTCCCGTGGTACACAAAGTCTACCGTCCCTACGCAACCAACCCTTATCATCTAGGGTATACCTAAGGAGATGACTCGATGACTCCCCTCCTTTGAGCTTTTCTACTAACTCAACCAACTGTGGGTCGTCTCGCTGTGCCTCGCAAATCCGTCCCAAAACATAGGTCTGACCTCTAAGGATGCTAGCAAACCAGGTACGAAGTCAATGGAAGCTGTAAAGTCAAACGTAGAGATGAACTCTAAACTTCGCCGCTCAACAAACAACGGACTCAAGGATAATCTTTTTCTACATAAGGCCTCTGCCACCACGTTACCCTTGCCAGGGGTATATGCTATCTTGAAGTCGTAGGATGCTAAGAACTCCATCCACCTTTGCTGCCTTAAGTTCAAGTCCTTCTGAGAGAATAAGTATTTTAGCGATTTGTGGTCAGTGAACAATTCGAATTTCTCGCCAAGAAGATAATGACGCCAAGACTTGAGCGCGAAAACGATAGCGGCCAACTCTAGGTCATGTGTAGGGTAATTTCTTTCATGCACTCTCAACTGCCTTCCACCATAGGCTATTACCCTTCCCTCTTGCATTAAGACTGTGCCTGGTCCTGTCCCCCAAGCGTCGGTATAAACGGTAAATGGCTTACTTCCGTCTAGCAACACTAAGACTAGGGTTGTGGTCAAAGCTCTCTTTAAACGTTGGAACGCATCATCACAATCTACATCTCACATGAAAACTAAGTTCTTCTTCGTCAAACGTGTTAATGGAGCTGATATTTTAGCGAAGTCTTTGATGAACTTCCTATAGTAGCCAACCAACCCTAAGAAACTTGTAACAACCCGCATTCTACGCATCGGAGGATCATAGAATATTTATTTCTTTCACGTACGAAGTCGTATGGTCATGTAACTTTGGGGAACGACTATTGGGGTCATTTCCCATATTCATGATTTTTGCCGATTTTTAAATGACCGTTTTTCCCCTAGCTGATCTTGTTTCGGCCATAACTTTTGATTGGAAAGGAGTTTTGACCTGAAACCACTTCCATTGGCTTTGAATGATGGTTTACCTTTCCGTAGAGTGGTCACATGTGAAAAACGGACTTACCGTTTGGGAGATATGGCTGAAATAAGGTTTGGAAGGTGAAAAATTGCTTAACCGGGCCAAATAGGGTGATTAGTGAATGGGTCCAAAACCCATTTCGGGATTAGGGTTATGTGGGGGCTGAAATGTGTTAGGGTTTCATTCCATTTCAGTTTTCTAGCCTCCACTTACCTCTAAGAAACCCTAAAAATGGCTTCCAACCTCTAAATCACCTCCAAATCATTAGCAACTTGAAGATTGGGCTTAGCAACATCAAATCAAGAGAGGTCTACACCAAATCAACATTGGAGCTGTTGTTTTGCATTGGGATCTTCACCAAATCAGAGATTTATTTCAGATCTAAGGTTTATTTGTGGCTAAGGTGAGTGATTTGCATAGTTCCTCACTAATCATGGTTGATAGGGGTAATTAGTGAAGATTAGCGAATTTATACATTAATAAATTCTGGAAAAATACTCATAAATTCTTAAATAATGTTTTAGACCTCTGATATGAATTTGGGGTAATTTGGTTAAGTTTTGCTAATCCTATCATTAGTTTTGCTTAAACATGCTTAAGGGAAAATATGGGATTTTGGCTAGGTTTGATCCATTTTAACCTATCATATTGATGTTTTGGTGTTTGTGGTTGATTATACATGTTGTTATGACTGTATGGTATGCTTTGTGATTGATTAGAATAGTTGGAATGGTCGAAAACGCCGTCGAGTGGCGTAAACTGCTTGCTGGAAAAAGTGCAGGAAGACATCCGAACCGGATCGGATCGGTTAGGAGGGCCTGAACCGAACCACTGCAACGCCCTTCCCCACGATAGCTCGTACCCGAACCGCTCTCACACTTCACACCCGACCCGATCAGAGGAGGGCAACATGAACTGGGGAAGCTCCGATCCAATCGCACCTCTCGTGGCATGCAGCACTCCGATCTGACCCGCATGGCCACCTCCGAACCGAACCGACGCGTGGTGATTGGACTTGAAGAACCCGACCCAATCCACCAGGGGTGATGTCTGTCGATCCGATCCAGTGAAGAAGGAGCATTCCGATCCGAACCGAACTGATTATTAGGGGGAGATCCGAACCGATCCGATGACGACCAAAAACCCGAGATGCAAAGGTAGTCCAAGTTGGAAGTTAGAGCTCATGATCCAGTTGGGAACCAATGAGTTCACTTCGTGATTGGGCTTTGCTGCGGGACGTGTGCTAAGGAGTTGTCGACGTTCATAACTTCGATTCACCATGAATGAGAGGACTACGTTATCAGTGCAGTAGAGTCATTATGACTCGAGGGGCAAAGTGATCGTAGTAAGACTATGAGCCAGCGCAGATGGGGTGAACAACTCCATGGGGCAAGTGGACATAGTAAAGGATTAGTAGGACTATGAGCCAGCGCAGATGGGGTGAATAACTCCATGGGGCAAGTGGACATAGTCAAGGATTAGTAAGGCTATGAGCCAGCGCAGATGGGTTGAATAATTCCATGGGGCAAGTGGACATAGCGAAGGATTAGTGGCTATGGATCAGTGCAGATGATGCCATTATGACTTCATGGGGCAAGGTGATCGTAGCAAGGTATTGAGGTGATCGAAGTAGTGAATGTTGTATGCTTTACGCACTTGAGTTAGAGATGTGAGGATGGTTGCTATGCTTGATTGTTTACCATCACTATGACATGCACACCCCCACCCGCGTATGCTTATACACCATATGTTAGTGGCACCTTAGAGTGTTGTACAGTATGTAGTGCTAACTCTTTGGTTGCAGGTCCAGGTCCAGGTATGGTTTAGTATACCTGTTATTGTTCTGTTTAGCTGCTTATCGCTCATACCAGACTTTTGTCTGACCCAGAGTTTTATGTCTCTTCTTATTACTCTGGGTCTCACACGAGCAGACTAGAGACATGTTAGCTGGTGATGCACGAGTTGCTGATTCGGAGACGAGCAGGAGGCTCCTACGTATGATATCTACATATATTCTCCCTGTGTCGTTGGTGGTCACTACTTGGGCATTAGTAGTGTACCTTTCTTTATCTTGCTTTTGCTATAGAGACAGTATTTTGAAGTTGTAATAAGTTGTATTTTGGATTTCCGCTGCTATGATGTTTAGTTCTAGTTTTCAGCTTATGCACTGTCTCACCTGTTTTATGTCAAGTATGTTGTTATTATATTTTGTTCTATACGCTGTGAGACATCCTACAGGTTCTTTGTTGATTCTTCGTCTTCTTTCTTTTCTTCTGACGACTGTCCCATGCTAACTGAACATGTGTACAATGCACTTTTGGAGTAAATGTCGGTTGGTGCGGGGCGGGCCGTCACACTTGGTATCAGAGCTCTAGGTTGCGTAGTTAACCTAGGGAAAGACACTAGGGAGAGATAGTACGTATATGAGAGCGCGTATTTGTGATTACTTTGGTTTTCAAAAGCTATCTATATATATACTATTAGTAGTATAAAGATGAAGTCGCACTGCACTGGCACCACTATGGAGATGGTTAATTGTTTTCTCTTTATAGATTTGACGATGAATCGAGAAACGAGGGGTGCTGGTAGAGGGACCAATAATGGGAATACTCCCGACATGAGGACGATGTTCACTGACTTCATGAGGGAGATGCTTAGGGATGTTCAGGGAGCAGTTCCCAATGCCGGAAATGGTGGTGGTCCAATAATGCAGGCGCCTAGGGTTGATTTCGCCAAGTTGTGTAAGGATTACACTAACCTTAGTGGGAAACCGTTCCATTGAACGGAGTCGGCCACGGATGTTCAGGATTGGTTGGATAGCTGTGATCGTATTTTCGGAGACTTGGGTATCGAGGATGCGATGAAGAGAAGGCTAGCGTCTCGTCAGCTGCAAGGGCGAGCGATGAATTGGTGGAATGTTGTTAAGACAGCCACTCCCGAGGATCAAGTTACATGGAATCAGTTTAAGGCTCGCTTTAGCGACAAGTTTATCCCGGCTGCTCAGAAGTCAGAATTATTTAGGAAGTTCTTGGAACTCAAGCAGAATGGTAGGGCAGTCTCGGACTATATTGCTGAGTTCGACACTTTGTCAAAGTATGGACTTTCTCTTATCGATACTCCTGAGAAGAAGAATGAGAAGTTCATTACTGGTTTGGATGGATGCTTGGGGGAAAGGCTAATTAACCACATCGATGAGACTTTTGAATCGATTGTTGGGAAAACTTTGAGGTCAGAGAGTCTTTACCCTAAGCCAAAGACTGAGGTTGCATCTGCAGAAGGGCCAAAGCCGCAAGCAAGTGGCGGAGGCAAGAATAACTCTCAGAACAAGAGGAGGCAGAATCAGACTAAGGATGGCTAGAAAAAGAGTAAGAGGGATGTGGAGTGCTTCAGCTGTGGTAAGAAGGGCCATTATGCTAAGGATTGTCGGGCCAAGTCAGCGGATAAGAAGTGCTTCAACTATGGCCAAGTGGGACATTTTAAGGATAGTGTCCACAACCTCTTAAAGAGAAGCAGATTGTGAAAGCATATGCTCTTAATGCTATTCCTTCTTCGTCGAATGCCCCAACTGCGGCGGAGAAAGGAAAGAATGTCGTCACTCAAGGTATGCTTTCTATTTCTGATGTACCTGTTCAAGTTTTGTTTGATACTGGGGCTTCCCGTTCCTTCATATCTAGTGACCTGGTAGATAGGTTGGGACTGGAACCCGAGATAGTCGATTGACCTTTGGTTGTGACGAACCCGATTGGTGGTTCGACTAACCTTAGTATGATTTGCCGAAATTTGGTCTTATCGAGTCATGGATGCATGTTTGTTTGTGATTGCTTTGTTTTGGGCTTTACTGGGTATGGCATTATTTTGGGAGTCGATTGGCTCCAAAGATATGGGGTGGTGGTGGACTGTGAGGGTTCTTCGGTGACTATTAGAGCGGATGATAGGCGGAGGGTAGTGTTGGGTAGCCAACTATGGGATGGAGTTATGGCTACTTTTCTAAATTCCCTTGACATCTCGCATGACGAGTTATCAGAAGTTCCTGTTGTTGGCCAGTATCCGGACATCTTCAAGGAAGCGACCGGGCTTCCACCACACCGATAGATTGAGTTCCGTATTGATTTAGTGAAAGATGCCAGACCTATAGTGATGCCACTTCGTCATATGGCACCAAGGGAGCAGCGAGAGCTCGGGGTGCAAGTAAGCGATCTATTGAAGAAGGGATTTATTAGAAGAAGTGTCTCCGAGTGGGGAGCACTAGTTGTGTTTGCCACTAAGGCAGATGGTTCACTTCGTTTGTGTGTGGACTATCGCGAGTTGAATAAGGTGACGAGGAAGAATAAGTATCCTCTACCGCGGATAGATGATTTGTTTGATCAACTGGAAGGAGCAAGAGTGTTCTCCCAATTGGACCTCGCGACAGGATTTCATCAGCTTCGAGTAGCAGCTGATAGTATAGCTAAAACGGCATTTAGGACGCCGTCTGGATTTTATGAGTGGTTGGTCATGCCATTTGGGTTGACCAATGCACCAGCATACTTCGTGGATCTTATGAATAGGGTATTCAGGGATCAATTGAATAAGATTGTTCTTGTGTTCGTGGATGATATCCTTGTTAACTCGAGGACAGAGGAGGAACACAAGGAACATTTGAGGATAGTGTTGGAGGTGTTGAGAAAACACCAATTGAAAGCGAAGTTTTCTAAGTGTCACTTCTGGAGGAGGGAAGTGAGATTCTTGGGCCATGTTGTTTCAGAGAATGGTATTGCCGTGGACCCTGCGAAGGTGGCAACGGTACAGGTTTGGCCAACGCACAGGAATGCAACAAATGTAAGAAGTTTCTTGGGGTTAGCTGGATATTATCGTAAGTTTATCCAAGATTTCTCCAAGGTAGCAGCACCGTTGACTCAGTTGACTAAGAAGAATCAAGCCTTCGTCTGGGACGGAGTGTGTGAAAATGCATTCAAGAGTCTAAAAGAAAAGTTGACGCGTGCACCAGTGTTAGTCATTCCTAAAGGGAATGAAGAGATGACGGTATACACGGATGCTTGTGGTACCGGACTAGGTGCTGCATTGATGCAAGGAGGTAGGGTAGTAGCTTATGCTAGTCGGCAACTAAAGCCACATGAGAAAAGGTACCCTACCCATGATTTGGAACTAGCAGCGATCGTGTTTGCGCTGAAGATGTGGAGACATTATCTCTTGGGAGAGAGATTTGAGTTGTTTACCGATCATAAATCGTTAAAGTATCTCTTCTCTCAGAAAGATCTGAATCTCCGTCAGCAGAGATGGTTAGAGTTCTTGGCTTCGTATGATTCTGATATCGCATATACACCTGGGAAAGGCAATGCGGTAGCCGATGCCTTGAGTAGGAGACATGCCAGTTTAGGGGATATGTTTCTTGAATGGAAGCAACTGGAGTATATCGCATGGTTTGATTTCAGACCAAAGTGCGAATTGGATCCAGAAATGCTAGCTAGTTTGGCGATCAGACCCACTTTGATAGAGCGGATTGGTTCCAGCCAGAGGGACAATCCTAATCTATTGGAAATCATCTCCAAGTTAGAGATGAATATCGACGGTGAGGAGATGAATTTGTATGGGCTTGATCGAGATGGATGGCTTAGAAAGAATGGAAGACTAGTTGTACCCAACGTGAATGGTTTGAGAGATGAAGTGCTTAGAGAATGTCATCACTCAAAATTGACTATACACCCCGGTGGTGATAAGATGTATCGAGACATGAGACAGACTTACTACTGGGAAGGGATGAAAAGAGACGTTGGGAAGTTTATATCCAAATGCATGAATTGCCAGCTAGTTAAAGCCGAGCAAAAGAAGCCTAGTGGTTTGTTGCAACCATTGGAAATTCCCGAATGGAAATGGGAACAAGTCTCGATGGATTTCATCGATGGTTTACCATGGACTAGATCGGGACATGATAGCATTTGGGTAATTGTGGATCGATTGACCAAGAGTGCTAGATTTATACCAGTCAAATCGACCAGAACGGCAGCAAAGTTAGCGAAACTGTATATAAAGTGGGTAGTGAGATTTGATGGAGTACCTAAAGGCATTGTGAGTGACCGAGATCCGTTGTTTACTAGTGGATTTTGGAAGAGCTTACAAGAGGCTCTAGGGTCAGAATTACATCTCAGTACCGCGTATCATCCTCAAACCGACGGTCAGACGGAGAGGGTGAATCGTATATTGGAAGATCTCTTGAGAGCTTGTATATTGGATTTTGGTGGATCATGGGATGACCATTTGCATCTAGTAGAGTTTGCATATAATAATAGTTACCAATCCAGTATCGGTATGGCTCCATATGAAGCTTTGTACGGAAGGCCGTGCAACTCACCATCATGTTGGTTAGAGACCGGTGAGAAGTTTGTGCTTGGACCAGATGTGGTAAGAGAAACTTCAGATAAGATTAAGGTCATTCGACAACGAATGAAGGCTGCCCAAGATAGGCAGAAGAGTTATGCTGATAAGAGGAGAAGAGACTTAAAATTCTTCGTTGGTGACTTGGTGTTTGTCAAGATCTCTCCATTGAAGAGCGTGATTCGATTTGGCAGGAGAGGCAAGTTAGCACCAAGATTCGTTGGTCCATTCCCAGTTCTCGAACAAGTTGGGAATTTGGCGTATAGAGTTGACTTACCAGAGAAGATGGCGGGAGTTCACAACGTATTTCATGTTTCCCAGCTAAGGAAGTTCGTGCACGACCCAGGTCTGACTATTTCACCTGATCAGTTAGAGGACTTCGAAGTAGAACCCGAGGCGGTTGGGAACCGCAAGCCGATTCGTATTGTCGGGGACGATACGAAGCAACTTCGAAGGAAGGTGGTGAAGCTAGTCAAGGTTCAGGGGGGTGAGAACGAGAATGACTGTACTTGGGAGACAGAGGAGAGCATTAAGGAGACGTATCCAGATTTCTTTGTCTGGTAAGATTTACTTTGCGATTTAGTTATTCTGCATGCTAGGATAGACTTGTTTTGCATGTTTGATTGTTGTTTTATGGATGATAGGCATGCGGGACCCTTTGTGTGTTTTGGTTAGGGAATTTCGGGGGCGAAATTTCTTAAGGGGGGGAGAATGTAACAACCCGCATTCTACGCATCGGAGGATCGTAGAATATTTATTTCTTTCACGTACGAAGTCGTATGGTCATGTAACTTTGGGGAACGACTATTGGGGTCATTTCCCATGTTCATGATTTTTGCCGATTTTTAAATGACCGTTTTGCACCTAGCTGATATTGTTTCGGCCATAACTTTTGATTGGAAAGGAGTTTTGACCTGAAACCACTTCCATTGGCTTCGAATGATGGTTTACCTTTCCGTAGAGTGGTCACATGTGAAAAACGGACTTACCGTTTGGGAGATATGGCTGAAATAAGGTTTGGAAGGTGAAAAACTGCTTAACCGGGTCAAATAGGGTGATTAGTGAATGGGCCCAAAACCTATTTCGGGATTAGGGTTATGTGGGGGCTGAAATGAGTTAGGGTTTCATTCCATTTTAGTTTTCTAGCCTCCACTTACCTGTAAGAAACCCTAAAAATGGCTTCCAACCTCTAAATCACCTCCAAATCATTAGCAACTTGAAGATTGGGCTTAGCAACATCAAATCAAGAGAGGTCTACACCAAATCAACATTGGAGCTGCTGTTTTTCATTGGGATCTTCACTAAATCAGAGATTTATTTCAGATCTAAGGTTTATTTGTGGCTAAGGTGAGTGATTTGCATAGTTCCTCACTAATCATGGTTGATTAAGGGTAATTAGTGAAGATTAGCGAATTTATACATTAATAAATTCTGGAAAAATACTCATAAATTCTTAAATATTGTTTTAGACCTCTGATATGAATTTGGGGTAATTTGGTTAAGTTTTGCTAATCCTATCATTAGTTTTTCTTAAACATGCTTAAGGGAAAATATGGGGTTTTGTCTAGGTTTGATCCATTTTAACCTATCATATTGATGTTTTGGTGTTTGTGGTTGATTATACATGCTGCTATGACTGTATGGTATGCTTTGTGATTGATTAGAATAGTTGGAATGGTCAAAAACGCCGTCGAGTGGCGTAAACTGCTTGCTGGAAAAAGTGCAGGAAGACATCCGAACCGGATCGGATCGGTTAGGAGGGCCCGAACCGAACCACTGCAACGCCCTTCCCCACGGTAGCTCGTACCCGAACCGCTCTCACACTTCACACCCGACCCGATCAGAGGAGGGCAACATGAACTGGGAAAGCTCCGATCCAATCGCACCTCTCGTGCATGCAGCACTCCGATCCGACCCGCATGGCCACCTCCGAACCGAACCGACGCGTGGTGATTGGACTTGAAGAACCCGACCCGATCCACCAGAGGTGATGTCTGTCGATCCGATCCAGTGAAGAAGGAGCATTCCGATCCGAACCGAACTGATTATTATGGGGAGATCCGAACCGATCCGATGACGACCAAAAACCCGAGATGCAAAGGTAGTCCAAGTTGGAAGTTAGAGCTCAGGATCCAGTTGGGAACCAATGAGTTCACTTCGTGATTAGGCTTTGCTACGGGACGTGTGCCAAGGAGTTGTCGACGTTCATAACTTCGATTCACCAAGAATGAGAGGACTACGTTATCAGTGCAGTAGAGTCATTATGACTCGAAGGGCAAAGTGATCGTAGTAAGACTATGAGCCAGCGCAGATGGGGTGAACAACTCCATGGGGCAAGTGGACATAGTAAAGGATTAGTAGGACTATGAGCCAGCGCAGATGGGGGTGAATAACTCCATGGGGCAAGTGGACATAGTCAAGGATTAGTAAGGTTATGAGCCAGCGCAGATGGGGTGAATAACTCCATGGGGCAAGTGGACATAGCGAAGGATTAGTGGCTATGGATCAGTGCAGATGAAGCCATTATGACTTCATGGGGCCAAGGTGATCGCAGCAAGGTATTGAGGTGATCGAAGTGGTGAATGTCGTATGCTTTATGCACTTTAGTGAGAGATGTGAGGATGGTTGCTATGCTTGATTGTTTACCATCACTATGACATGCACACCCCCACCCCCGTATGCTTATACACCATATGTTAGTGGCACCTTAGGGTGTTGTACAGTATGTAGTGCTAACTCTTTGGTTGCAGGTCCAGGTCCAGGTCCAGGTATGGTTTAGTATACCTGTTATTGTTCTGTTTAGCTGCTTATCGCTCATACCAGACTTTTGTCTGACCCAGAGTTTTATGTCTCTTCTTATTACTCTGGGTCTCACACGAGCAGACTAGAGACATGTTAGCTGGTGATGCACGAGTTGCTGATTCGGAGACGAGCAGGAGGCTCCTACGTATGATATCTACATATATTCTCCCTGTGTCGTTGGTGGTCACTACTTGGGCATTAGTAGTGTACCTTTCTTTATCTTGCTTTTGCTATAGAGATAGTATTTTGAAGTTGTAATAAGCTGTATTTTGGATTTCCGCTGTTATGATGTTTAGTTCTGGTTTTCAGCTTATGCACTGTCTCACCTGTTTTATGTCAAGTATGTTGTTATTATATTTTGTTCTATACGCTGTGAGACATCCTACAGGTTCTTTGTTGATTCTTCGTCTTCTTTCTTTTCTTCTGACTACCGTCCCGTGCTAACTGGACATGTGTACATCGCACTTTTGGAGTAAATGTCGGTCGTTGCGGGGCGGGCCGTCACAAAACTCCTCACCTCGGTCGCATTTTTAGGAACCTTCCAATCTTGGATGGCCACTACCTTCGCGGTATCCACGGCTATCCCTTCTTTGGAAACCACGTGTCCTAAGAATCGCACTTCCTTTCTCCAAAAGTGACATTTAGAAAATTTAGCTTTAAGGCGATGCGCTCGAAGAGTCTCCAACACTTCCTTAAGATGTAGGGCATGCTCTTCTTCGCTTTTAGAAAAGATCAAGATGTCATCTACAAAGACTACCACGAATTTATTAAGGTACTCCCTAAACACCCTACTCATCAAATCAACAAAGTATGCGGGGGCGTTTGTCAAACCGAAGGTCATCACCAGCCACTCGAAGAAACCGTCTGGAGTCCTAAAGGCAGTCTTGTCTATGCTATCCTCAGCCACTCTCAACTGATGGAAACCCGTGGCTAAGTCCAACTGCGAAAACACTGAGGCGCCAACTAATTGATCGAAGAGATCATCAATCCTCGGCAGTGGGTGTCTATTCTTCTTAGTAAGCTTATTAAGTTCTCTATAGTCCACACAAAGTCTAAGGGACCCATCCGCCTTCGTGGCAAACACTACTGGAGCACCCCACTCCGATATACTACGTCTGATGAACCCCTTCTCAAGCAATTCTTTTACTTGCTTACTGAGTTCCCTTCTCTCTCTTGGAGCCATGTGGCGCACTGGCTTTGCATTGTCCACTAGATATATTCGAAAGTCTATCTCACGTTTTGGGGGTAAACCCCTCACCTCATCGAAGACATCATCATATTCACGGACTATACGAACTGAATGTAAATCATCATCGGATGCATCAAGGGACTCTAGGTAGCTAAGCATTACCGGACCTCTAGGGTCACAAGAAATATCAAGGGTCCTTCCATAACGAGTCAACAATCTAACTACCCTTCTTTCACAATCTAGGATGGCCCCATATCTAGTCAGCCAATCCATACCTAGAATCAAGTCGTAGCCCATAAAGCCCAGAACAAAGGCGTTGCATTCAAACTCAACGCCCAAGATAAACACTCTCAAATCCCGACAGATCATAGAAAGACGAGCCGAACCATCAATAGGATTTGAGACTTCTAAGGGATCAGTAACTAGACTAGTATCTAGGTGCAGTGTTTCAACTAATGGTGTAGAAATAAACGAATGCGATGCGCCAGAATCGAATAAAGTACGGACAGGATGATCAAACAGAAAAACTAAACTTTCAACGGAAATTGCTCTACCTCGTTCTTGCAGCGGTGGGACCACGAGAGCCTGAACTTGTCCCCTTGCCTGCCCTGGTGCCATAAGAGCTTGCACCTGTCCTCCCAACGTAGACCCTGCCCTCTGCCCTTTCTTTGGGAAGTCCTTAATAAGATGTCCCGCTTCGCCATAGTGGAAACAACCAGTCTTCTTTTTCTTCCTACAATCTTTGCTTAGATGGCCGGGTGTCCCACAGTTAAAGCATTTCTTCTTCCCCTTAGCATTGTTGCCTTTGCCACCTTTCTTGTTTTGTTGTTGCTGTTGCGGCTTCTTTTGATCCCCTTTCTTCTCGGGTGCCTTATTAGCATTGGCGCCCTTCTCCTCTTCATGCATGAGCGCCATGTCAACTAACCTCTCAAAGGTAGCCCCCATGGGAATGTGGGTCATAGCTAACCCATGAAGCGGCTCGTTTAAACCCTTAACAAATCTTAAAGCCTTCTTTTCTGGAGTGTTCACCAAGTCTAAGCCAAACCTTGCCAATTGGCTGAATTTGTTGACGTACTCTTTCACTGATAAATTTCCTTGCTTCAGCGACAAAAGTCTTTCCATGTATAGATTCTCTTCAGATCGTTAGAGAAACTTCGCCTCAAACCTCTGCCTAAAATCTAGCCATGTATCGACTGGACATCCCCCATTAGTGACCTCCCACCAAAACGAGGCCTCATCCTTCATTAGCCAGGCAGCTAGCTGGACTTTTCTTCCATCATCCACTTCAAAGATTCCAAACAATTCTTCCACCTCCTTTAGCCAGTTACGAGCTTCAACAAATATCTCCGTCCCGTGAAAAGGTTTCCCACCCATTGCTCTAAAGTCCTTACATATCTTTGCAAAATTATCGACACGAGGAGGAGGGGGAGGATTTGCTGGACCTGCGGTGGCGGCCCTAGCCTCGAGATATTAACGAAACCAACCGGGTACATGAACACCCTCTGGTATCTCAGATGCTTCAGACATGCTGAAACGAAAAAGGAAAGATTCAATATAAAAGAACCGAGGTAAAGATATATGGCTCTTGGGGTTATGCTTTCCAAAATATACTTTTCTCTTGAAAATACTTTCCTTAAAACATACTTTTGAAAGTACTTCTTTATAAAAATTGCTTTGAAAAATAGTTTTTCAAAAATTCATATCTGTTCTGGTAACCTTCAGCTCTGATACCACGTGTAACACCCCACGTCCATTAATGTCACTCACAAAGGGAATGCATTAATTTCCATGGAGCATTTTAAGTGAATATAGAACAGAAAATCACAACAAGACAGATATAAAGCAGTACTTGGAAATTTAAGACTTTATTTCATTGCAGCGGAAAACACATATGTTTGATTACATCATCAAAACCATAAACCAAAGTCAAGTACATCATATCCATCTTGATAAAAAAAGTACATAAACTGAAAGACATAATCCCCAACATCAAAATAGCCATAAATAAAGAGAAGCTGAACTTTACTTCAGCGATCCAAGCAATCTTCTAAAAGCAGTCCAAATTCAAGCTCCACTGGTGCTAGTTCCAACCTGAGCACCTAGGGGTGGAAAGGAAAGAGATGGAAAAAGGGGGGTCAGACATAAAGTCTAGCGAGTGCGATAATTCTAACAATATAATTAACAAAGTAACTAGGCTAAGGCATAAGTTGGAAAATAAGGAAATGATCATGAACCATTGAGTATGACAGAGTAAACAAGGAAACAAGATGAACAATGATATCGTTAAAGCGCACCTAACCCACTAAGATAAATTTACTAAACTGCACCAACACTATAGGATAATTGCTATACTGCACCGCCACTAGTATACTGCACCACCACTAGTCACCTTAAGGTTGATCCCGCCTACAGACTTAATAATAATATTGGTAGTTTCGTGCACCCCTAGCTGCCTTCATAGGTGCCGTCTGCCCCTATCTCCACTAGGTGTACCCACTACCCCCAAGCGATCGGCTCCCTAACTCGTAGATACCCGTGCTGGCCCCACAGTGGGGTGTATCACTCCCCAAAGTGGCAACCCGATACCACCAAGAATGCACGGCTTATACCTACACGATGCAACAATGTCTTACCTACCAGCCCGGGTCCACACACGCATATGAACCCGTTGGACTTGCGTTGCCACTGCTAACCCGGTTTGGCCTCTTACAGTCAAGCCCAGTATGCATGTCCCGTCCTCACTTGGGTCGAGCCCACAAAGATACGTATGGGTTAATGGTTGAAACGGGCCCCAATTACTTGACACAAGCTATCCACCTAAGCTTGGTCCCCTCTAGTACATCCTACTTAACCCACTTCTTATTCATGTTTCAATTACATGTTTCAATTTTGGTTAAGTGTTTCTAATCGTATTTCCAAATGCCACCCAAGGCACCCACTAGATTCCACATGCCACCCAAGGCACCCACTTAACCCCCTCATGTCCCACTACATGCTTATCTGGTTAAGTGTTTCTTAATTCATTAAGACCGTAACCTCATAAAGACCTCTCACATTAGACTGACATTTGTGGCAGCTGGATTTGACGGGCGGGTCCGGGCAGTCTTACACCACAAAAGAGCCTAACCTCGTGTCTTTACAACTGTTACGTATTTAGTTTGTGCCTAAGACCTCTCACATTAGACTGGCATTTGTGGCAGCTGGATTTGCCGGGCGGGTCCGGGCAGTCTTACACCACAAAAGAGCCTAACCTCGTGTCTTAGACGATTAATTACTCCTAATTAATCATTCCCCAAATTTGAATTACTTTCCCTATTCAAATTATCAATCAATTCCAATTTAACGATGTCCATAATTGACTCAATTATGTCCATCCATTTATGGTATGTAAAATCATACCAATTTTCACCACAATTATATTTTATGCCTTTTAAATATTTTTAATATTATCCCCTTTTTCCCCACGTAGTACGTTTGTTCGTTTAACGTAAAAATATACGTTAGACTCGAATAGTCTAACTTATAAAATAAAAGAAAACATCACAATTTATACACATAATTAAAACATAAATCTAACATAGGGGTGAACTTGCATATGTGAATGATGTTCTACATCTAAAACTTGCATAGGCCAAAATTACAACTTGCATAAATAACATATGTCATGGATCCAAATCTAAAGGTGTGAACTTGATGAAATAATGGCCACAAACTTGCATAAATAACATATGTCATAGATCTATATTTGCATAGGTAATAATCCTAAACTTGCATAACATGATTCATATCCAACTCATAAACTTACATAGGTGATTTATACATCGCAACAATGGTGTAGACTAGTATCTAACATGTAAAGTATCATGTAGAATTTAGCATATGTCATAGCCTAACTTTCGATTAAATTCTCACATAAACTAAGTGCCATAGCTATGCAAGGTCACATATAATTCTACCCAACTTGTATATGGTTCATGTTTGAATCAACATCTAAACTTTCCTACATATGATTTATCATATGAATAAATATAACAAACTAGCATAAGAAACATGATGATTCAACTAGACATAAGCCAATCATAGGATTATAACATGGGTGATAGCATCATAACTTTGCATCGTAGATGATAGCATCATAACATAATATCATAGAAATTACAACATAATTCTAAAACATAATTACAACATGAAATCAACAATTCATATCACATCCAAATTATCCGCATTATAACTCAATCCAATTCATTTATTAATTATTTTGTTAAAACTATCGAGCTCACAACTCAAAAGCAATCTTGAGTTCTGAATTCTGATTTCTGCAGTTGAATTAGCGCTCCTTTTATGAAGATTCGCTGTTAGAGTTGAAAAGGATTGAATTTGATTTGCTTTCTTCCTCTCTAATGGGCGGCGGCTATTCTGAGTTGCAAGGTGACGGCATGGAGGACATGAATCAAATTTTGTTTTGATTTTAGTGTTTGAGTCTATAGGTGTTTTTATAGAGTTTAGGATTAGTTTAAGTCGTCCGATCAACCCAGAATTAATCCCAACCAATCAGAGCAGATCAGAAACCCTAATGAGTCAGCACATAGTCACAAACAGGTCATCAATCAAATCTGCCCAGAGGGGGGGGGGGGCAGGTCGACCCCCAGGTCGACCCTATGGTCGACCTGGTTAAGGAAGGCGACCCTATGGTCGACCTGGTTAAGGAAGGCGACCCTATGGTCGACCTGGCCCTGGCGGGAATTTTCCCGCCTAGCCTGTCTGACTCCGAAATTTGAATTTTATGAAAATCTGTTTTGAATTTTCTGAAACTTCCGATCGCCATAACTTCTTCATACGAAGTCCAATTCACGTAAACTCGGACTCTATCTCAACCAGAATTCCGAGACGAACATAATGGCGCAACCCGTTTCCCTTAATTCTCACATCTGAGATTAATTATTCTTTAATTTAGTTAATTCGATTATATAAAAATCCGGGGTGTAACAAGAGGATTTTTTCATGACGTGCCCGCTGAGGTGTAGTATAATAGGGGAGTGATCAGAAAGCAGCGGGGGTGGTTGATCATTAGAGAAGGCAGGCCAAATGTTGTATGTAGGTGAGTTACATAATGCATGGTCAATCAGAGAGTAGGTTCTTGGTATAGATCTACTTTTGTTATTCCAAGAAAAAGGAAGACCACTCCTTTTAATGTTGATAAGGTTGCCTTGATCATAGCATTTTTCAGTGGAGAAATTTCGGTTAATGACAGATGGTTGCCGCTAAACTTTGGGAAACATCAAAACAACAATTAAAGTCACCCAATATTAACCAAGGATTAGTTGCTTGATAGAGAGTGGGAATTTATCCAGAAGAAGTTGTCTAACATTCAATGAGTTCGCAGCATACATAATAGTCAAGAAGAACATGATGATCATCGAAGACGAAAGCACTACAATGTATCATTTGAGAAGTGGTTTGGACAGTGTTTATTTGGATTTTTGAGGGATCAAATAGCAAAAGAATTCTGCCAAAAGGGGCTTCAATAAGGTTCTGCGGATGTTGCCACGTGGAATTGATGTATTTAGAAGCCCACAGAGATAAATTAAGGTTTAGTTTAGTTTCATGCAAGCGAGGAGGCACAAATTATTCTCAGCAATACGCAATTTACATTGATCTAACATCGTATCAACGTGTCTGCCATGAATGTTCCAGACACCAATGTTTTTCATCATAATTAAATTGAAGGGGGAATTGGTGCTTCTCTTTTCTTACTTCTTAGCCCGTACTCGCTATGTACACTGTCAGAAGCGCTCTTCTTTTTATATTTACTTTTCAGGTAGGATATTGGGTTAACTAAAGAATAAAGGGTTAACTTGTTATTTAACTAAAGGTTTAATTTTTTATTAATTAGTAATTAAGTTAAGTTAAAATTTAATTTTGATTTAATAAAGGGTTAATTTGTTATTTTTTTAACGAGGTTTAAGTTCTTAATCATTAATTTTTCAATAATCCATTTGTTTAAAAGACAACTTAATTTACTAAAGAATTGTTTGAATGCATGTGATTCTCTTATTATACTATTTAGTAGTCAAATAAATATAAATATATTGCACTAAGACTTCGACATTTGTGTAGCAAAATAAATCCCTGTTGTACTATAAATTGAATACTTTATTAATGGACCTTTTGTACTCTTTTTGGATCGACTTATGTAAGTCAATTTTTGGCTTTTTGAAAGTCAAAATAAACTACTTTTTGGTATGAGTAAGTCAAAAATGATTTATTTTACTTTTGCATTAAATTAAATAGACTGTTTGGACAATTATTAGTAGAATAAATCACCTTTTTGCTATCATGTTATTTTTTTACATCTATTCTTATCTCCTAATTAGTTTATATTGAAATGTTATTCACTGATAGATACCACTAGATTTTATTTACATATCAATTGCTTTTGTACGTATCCATGTTATGACTTTGAAGTTCAATCTAAAATGTAATTGTAACTTATTGCAGCATCATTATGGTAGAATAATGTTCATAAGTTCACTAATTATCTTACCTTAAATTGTTTTAAAAATAATTAGCGATTTTGTTAATGATGCTTTAAAAATAATTATTTATTTAGTTACAGTATTTTAAAGTTAATTAATTATTCGTTTGTGATTTTAAAGGCAATTAATCAATATAATAAAAGTGTTTACAAATAATAAATTTTTTTAATTTCTTAATAATATTTTATTAAGACATATGATATTTTATCATAGAGGTTTGTATGAAGGAATTTATTAAAAGATTTTCATAAAAGAATTTTATAAAAATGCTTTATGCAAAAGGCATGAGAATATGGAATGGGCTTCTGGAAAGGGATTTTTATAAATGGAACCAGAATTGACTTTATTATATAACCCTTCTTAAAATTATCATGGTATGGGAATTCTCTTCCATATGGTTTCAGATTTATAATAAATGATGTTTTAAATGACGTCTTTTTTTGACCCATTCAATGTGATTTTGAATAAAAAGAATTCTATCTTAACTCATTTTATGAATATACTTATATCGACAAGATAAATATAGAATATTTTGGTACATAATGAAAGAAGTGTAATTAATGAGAGAATGATTAAGTGAGACTTAGTTGTTTCCATGGAATTAAATCTATATTTGATTATGTGGTTATTTGATAGCTAAATAATCGACTATTAAATTTTAGTCAAAATATAACTTTGGACATATCTAGGAGAAATGCAGGGTTATGACACCTTCACCCTCGAGATGCTAGACTATTTATATAAACCCTTTTTATTCTCCTAAGAAAAATGATAAGGAGATCCATCCATTTAGATGGTTAGGAGGTGATCCCCATCATATGTATTATCTGTTTGTTTTCAAAGAAACCAAAATTGAGATTATCGAGAAATAACCATCTTTATTTGTTTGGAGAGACCAAGATCAGTTGTATTGTATGAAAGCCACTTCGAACTGACATAAGAATTCAAATTGGAAGACATCCTAAATATGGAATCAAGGATGTGGCTTTTTGAAGTGCAAGGGTTGCTTGTTGCTAATCCTAAGAATGTTGTAGATTTAATGCCTTTGGCTTGTTTATAACCTGAACAACATGTATTCATGAATGTTATCATTGCATGGAACTTGTAAGACATTGTTAGCATTCAAGTGGGATTTCTTGAGAAAGTAAAAAAGGTAATCGTGACCTCCTATGCTTCATAACCTAGTAACAACTACAACAAGTGACAAGAAGCAGTGCCATGCCATTCACTACCATTAGAATTAATCATTTCCCAATATAAAATCCATATTGTATATCTGGTTGCATGCCCATAAGAAAAGTGGGGCCAGGTTGGTGCATATTCATTTTTTAGCATGATGCCTGGGGAGTTATGTAATCTGGTATGCCATGTTAAAAGGGCCTTTGATCTGTGTTGGCAAGGGGTCCATATATGGCCCTTGGTAAATTTTCTAAAGGTGTTTTATGGTAGGAGGTACGCCGATATACCAATCATTAATGGAAATCCAATCTCTAATATACCCATTATGGATCTACTTATATAATTATTATGTTGGAATTCAAAATTTTAACATTTCGACAATGATTAATATATAATTTACCCTACACGTTATTAAAATACAGCTGGATTTTCTATAAATTTATTTTGGTTTATGTAAGCTCTATTGTAAAATCCTTTTTGCCTCCTGCCTAGGTAGTAGGCTAGCCATACTGTCAAAATATTTTCCTATTCCTTCTAGATGAGGCTTGCGGCATTACTTAAGTATATAAACGAGTTTTTGGAACTTCATTATGTACCAATTTAAACTTGGTTCCTCTCATAAAAATTAAAAGGTTTGGTTCAAATAGTTTTTTCTTCATGGTTTCTCCCAAAAATATATTTAAAACCTATATTAATCTTTTCAAGTTAGTAAATACTAAATAAAATACTTATGTTTTATCCAAAATGCTTCATTTTATTGAAAAGCCTAGTTTCTGTTAATCCATGATTACCTTGTTTCTAAATGATTATTCACTAGTCTAGGCCTTCTAGGTAAAGAATTTTGCAACCTTAACCGTACGTAAAAACTTATCCGTGTATACATGCGACATGGTATTATGAGATACCTTTCTTTTCAAACAAATTTACAAATATAATGATCCACATGATGTTTGTTTTCCTCACATTTTTTTACCGGATTGAGATGGCGGTTGTTGGCCTACTTTGTGACTAAGCCACACAAAATCCAGACATTCACCATCGAATGTAATAGGAAGCAAAAAACATAGTCATTGATTAGCAAAGAGATCGGGTCAAAGTGAGCGATAAGCTTCGGATCGATAGGAGATTTTTGCTGAACTTGAGGATTGGGCCAAACCCCATCAAGTCGGATGAAGTCGACCAGACCCGCGCATACCCAGGTTTTGGCCACTAAGCATCTTTGGTTCGGATTGAACAGGAACCGACCCGACCCCATTTCTATCATTCTGAAGCGGCTACCTAATCATTTAGTGACCTACTATTTAGCCTACAAGTTTGGATCGAGTAACACTTGTTAAGGCATGAAGTGAAGAAGCATTCTCCATCTGATCTTGAGTTCTCCTCTGCAGCCACCATGTGGCATTCGACCCAGGGATTTCAATCACCTATAAATACATGGGAGCAGGGGATTTCAAAGGATCTTTTGGCATACATTGCACTTGAACTCCACAATCATCATCACCATTGTTGTTCAACCAGTATTGTACTCGTCATCATTGAGTATAATTCCTCAAATATTAAGAGAGGATTGATTGTATCCGAGTGACCGAGTGATTATAATCATTATGCTTGTAATTATCTATCGAATCAAAGAATTATAAAGTGGACATAGGCTCGTTAACGCCGAACCACTATTAATCTTGTGTGTTCAATTGCTTCTCTCTGTTTTTAACTTATATCTCCTCATTGTTCTCTACAAAACCTAGTCAATTGGTTGTTAGTGCCATTTTTTGGTCTAACATGTTGGTGCTTTCACTGAGAATGTTGCATTCTCAGCCTTTTGGATTATTATTCTACTGTTTGGATCACTAAGTCCGAAGAGATAATCCACATTTTCATTAGTTTTAAAGCTTTCGTCGATTTCAACAAATTTGAATTCCATGGCTCCGAGGAAAGATAAGAATCAACAACCTTCTTGATGGAATGAAGCTAATGAAGAGCCATAAGATGATTCACAAATCCTTACCGACTCACAAAACCTAGGGTCGAATGCAACTAGGTTGGGTCCGACCAAACCGAATGATGGCACTTCGACCCGACCCAAGAGTGCTGTTCTAAACCAACCCAATGTGGATGTCCCAACCCAAACCAAAATTGGTGCTTCAACTCTAGCTGCTACCACTATCAATCAACCTATTTTGCAGAGTGGTTTTGCACGCTTGCTCGCCATGATGGAATAAACAAATGTGTCATTAGAGACTCAAAGACGCTATAATGCTGCATGACTAGGTAATGGGAAGAGCTATGCAGGCAAAGAACACCTTCTCAAACCCATCTCAATGCAACAGAAGATTCATCTTCCTCTGAGGAAAATGAATGCCATCCACACCAAAGAAGGCCTCTTGAAAGACCTGAAAACCTCAAGCAAGTCCGATTCGGTTCAATGGTTCCAAGTAGGATGCAACACGCTGTCTAGGTCGTAATGATCCCAGCCTAGCGGAACCTATGCTACTACCAATGCACGGATCCTATGTTCTCCTTAAAGTCCGAAACCTTACTCATCCCACCCAGGCAGAACTTCTTTAGCTTACTCGTCCAGTAACTGACCAGGACCGCAGGTGTAACGACCCGTATTTTTACGGTATAATAATTAATTTATTTAATTATTTAAATAGGGATTTAGAGAATTAAATGGTCATTGAATTAAATAATATTGAATATTTAATTAAATTAAATAATAGAATAATATATTTAATTTCTGAAATAGCCGGAAATAGTAGAATTCACAGTATTGTGTGAATTGGTCAATTTAAAATATATAATTCAGTTTGGAGTTGAATTTGAATAACGAATATTTTAGATAACGGCAGTTTGAACATATGAATTATATTATAATTATAATCGAGCTCGAAATGGCGCGGTAGTTCGCTATTTGGCGATTCGAACTTCAACTGAATACACAGAATCCGTTTTAAATCGGATTTCTACGAAACAAGAAACGTTCAGAGCTGGTGAAGTATATTTTTCTAGTGGAAGAGAAAAATGGGGATTTTGTCGTGTAGATTTTGAGTTATGCCCAAATCAAAATTTCAAAAAGTCGCTATGGAATTCCTTTATAATCTATAACGATTTATAAAAGGATTTTAATATAAATCGAATATCGATATAACTGGAAAATTGGAAATAACATGTTATAAATCCAATTGGAGCTGTATGATATTCTGTGTGAATATATATACGATAATATTAAATTATTTTTATTTAATTTAATTATTTTTAAATATATTTATATATTTAAATGGGTTATTTAGAGCTTTAAAAATAGCCAGTTTTGCAACAACCTCCGTTTTTGACGATACCAATTTTGTTGGATCCGGAATATTAAATTATTGTTAGATTCCAATTTTCGTGATTTTTAGAGTCAGTGTGTGGTCGTACGGATTTTTAATGTGAAATAAAGTCAGTATTTTGACGGTTAAAAATACGCTGTGTGAGCAAACGGAGTCGGAATTCGACGAAACCAGTTTCATTGGGTTCGTAGTGTCGAACAGTAGCTGCATGCCAATTTTCATGATTTTTGGGTGTCGTATGTGATCATGAGGATTTTTAAAGTCAAATACAAATAATAGTTGATTAAAATCGAATATAATAATGGATATGAAAATATCTAATTTCTCCTATAAGTACCACAAACTTCCCAAACCCTAAACAGAATTTTCCTCTGGTCAATTTCATTTCTGCCGCAACCCTTTTTCTTCAAACAGTGGAAATCAGGTCTTCAAAAATCAAAAGAAAATTAAAGAAATTTCTAAAAATCACAACTCGAACATTGTTGCGATCTCTGAAGGATTCCCTTCAAATCCATGTGTATATTATATAGTGTGACGCGGTTCTGGTATAACTCGAATACCACCAGTTTACCTAGGGCACGGTTTTTCTCGAAGTTAAGGCGTCGATGTGGAAATCGGATGTGGTATTTGTGTTTGTGGAGGAGAATGGCTCGAGATGTGCATTTTTGGTGGCATTTGGGGGTAAAATGTGATGCAAGGTCACTGTGTGGTGGCTTACAGGCCTGAACGACGGGATGGAGGGGAGACCGTCGAGTTCATCTATTTGGGTAGGAAAGGAAGGAGATTTTCAAGAGGAGTGTAATGGTGATAAGGGTTTTGTGAATGGCGGCGTGAGGTAGGAGAATGAGGTGGTGGAAGCGGCCGTAATGGTGAGGTGCAGGTGTTGTGATGTTACGAGGAAGAAGGAATTGTTAATGGGTCGGTGTAGAAGAGAGGTTGGGCCAAAAGTATAGGTGAAGACCATTTAGATAAAAGAAAATTTAATTAATTTTAATTTAAATTAGTATAAACTTGTATAAGTCATATCTTATTCATACGTGATCAGAACTGGACGAAACAAGATCCGTTGGGATCGTATGGACGATGGCTACACCATGGAACTGACCCGAAGTGAATTGGAGCTCGTTTGGATTTATGGTGAAATTAAACGCCTGAATCAAATCAATGACCAATTATCGTTATTTAACAATAACCGTCCAATGTGAGTAAATCTCACTAACTCTACTCGATTTATATTTTTATAAAATATTTTTAGAATTTATAAATGATGGTTATTTGCTGTGTGGTGGCTGTTTGGTTGAACTGCTAGTTAATTGGCTGGAAATATAGATAATAATAATATATATAAATCGTTAATCGAATATTAATTCTGTTTATCAGAATACTTCATATTCGTGTTATTTATGTTGATTAACATCTGTGGATGCAGGCAAATAGGTCGGAGGGATCCAACTAGATTCGTCAACATTTATTTTACTGTTTTTCATATATTGTGATATATGATGTGATTTATAATCTGTTGTTGATTATGTGTGTTTGATCATCGTTATTTGGTACTTTTAAACACCAAAGGAAATACTAGAATGTGAAAAGGGAAATTTCAAACTATAATTTGAAATAAAATATTTATATAAAATCAAAGGACTTTATATAAAAAAGGAAATTTGAAGTGAATATTAAATTTTGAAAGTTTACAAAATCAAAAGGGATTTTATAAAAAGGATTTTGCGAAGGGTATATAGAAGAATTTTATGGAATCAAAAAGGTTTTATAAAAAGAAGGGATACGTGAAAATTTAAGAAGAAACTTCTACATAAAATTATTAACAGTTATATGGAAGTTTAAAAGACCGTTTTGGGTAAATTACTTAATGGAAGGAGAGAGTTATATGAAATCAAAGAATTTTGTATAAAGGGAATTTTTGAAGTAAATATTGAGTTTAAGGATTTTATAAAATCAATGGATTTTATAAAAAGAATTATTTAGAGAATTTATAGAATTATAAAAGGAAATGGGCGAGATATAAAAGAACTATGAGATGATGGATTTAAAGGAGATTCTTAAATAGAAAGCTGTTTTAACAGTTAAAATGAGAAGATTAATTTATAAATAATATTTTATAAATTAAATAAAAATGTTTTTCTTTTGATAAATGAAATATATAAGTCCGAACTTATATAGAGAAGTAGAGATCGGTTTTAACACCGATATTTTAAATAGAATGTGAACTCAGCATTTATAAAGGGAATTTTAAACGAGATTTAAGTGTTAGAAATAAAAAGAAGATTTCGTGTAAATAAATCTATAAATAGAAGTTGGAATTGGGATATTGTTTTAAAATACGAAATCAAACTAAAGGGACTGTATAAAAGGGATATTATTCACATTCAACGTGAAAAATGGAATTAAGTAAAGATTTTAGAAATAAAAATATTTGTAAAGGAAATTGGGTTTTTGAAATAGAAGTTAAACAGAAATGGAATTTAAAATGGTTAGAAATAAATATCTTGTTTAGAAATGAAGACAAGTGTTGTGATTTATAAACAATGTTTATAAATGAATTAAAAATATAATTATCAGTGGATAATTGAGATTTTAAATCCAAAAGTGAGTGTAAAATGGGAAGGTTGAGTTGTTTTAAAAAGGAAAGGATGGAATGTCTTTCGATGATCGAAATATGAATAGAATTAAATAAAATATATAAAGATTGGTAATTAGAATTCAACTGGGCTAGATGTTATGAAATAATTTACTTAAGGAAGTATATATTGAATAAAAATCAGGATTTAACCAGATAATGAATATTCGGTTGAAAACCGATATTTGATAATCGAATATAAGTTATTCGAAGAAGAGAGTTAATCGAATATAAGTTATTCGAAGAAAGGGATAATCAAATATAAGTTATTCGAAGAAAGGGATAATCGAATATAGGTTATTCGAAAGAAAGAGATAATCGAATATGGTTATTCGAAAGGGAGTTATCGAATAGAGATTATTCGAGAGAGAGAATTATAAGTTGAAATTCGATTATATCGAATTAGGGAAAGTACTATTTACTTTTCGTTTTTAAATCAAGATTTATTTATTTAGTTATTTATTTATAAATTAATTGTTTGTTTATTTATTTAAATTAAGAAATAGAAGTTATATTTAAGTTATTATATTTCAGAAGTATGGGATTATAACACCATCGCTATAATCAAATGATTTTGGTAAAAGAAGTGGATTCGTAAATAGAATCCGAGTTACGTAAGGAAGTTGGTTAAAAGATTTAAAAGGGTGAACTTTGTCTTTTTCGAGGTTAGAAATGTTGTTCAATTAAGGTCTGAGAGGTAATTATACCCCAACTTGATTGACTTCGTTTTTAACTAAGGGATGGGTAAGGTTCTTTAGTGAAAGTTGGTTAAGTAAATTTAGTTAATGAGTGTAATGGTTTGAATTGGCTTAGTGATGTTTTATTTAAACATCTGTTTGAATCAAATGAAGGAGTTTTGGAAATGTTTTCCAAATAAGAATTAAAAATGTTTTCTAATATAGAAATGAAGGAATGGAGCAAGTACGGAACTGTTTTCAAATGATTAATAAAGTTCATTTTCTAAATTTAGAAAATAAGTATTTACAAATATATAGAAATGGGAAATGAATAAATTAATAATAAATTAAATTAAAGGAGATAAATGTTGAATGTTGATTGATCGATCGAATTTCTATCTGGAAATAGGATCGTTGGTTATACACCTATTTTTCTTTGACAGTTAAATCACCGACTATCGAAGTTTTTGACCATTTTTCTGTTGTCAATACGGAGAGACCGGGATCAGATTCATTATTTGAAAACCACTCTGTATGGTCGTTAGCATTGCGATCAAATATGATGAAGATAATTGAAGAAGGAGTTATGCAATGCTATCCTGTTTACAGAATAGTGCCTTCGGTTTGTCCAGTCCCAGAACAACGTGAATGAACGAATGTCTAACAGAGTATATCTAACGGATCGTGTAAGTTGATCTCTTCAAACGTACTTACGTTTGGTGGCTGGGGAATTCGTTTCTCTTAGCTTTATACCCGTGGTATTTTTGGGGAAATCAATTTGTGATTTGGCGGGTATGACGATGTGGCATTCAAAGTGAATGGTGGTCAGGAGTTCCAAAAGATACGTAATGACCTCAAGCCTCATCAACCGGGAAATGACAGAAATCGGGCTGGCAGCATGGCTATGTGGGTCGCTCCCATTAGGGTGTATATCACCTATCTAGAGAAAATCCATTTCATTCTTTTATCTATTTTCGATGCTGTCCCTTTTCGGGAAACGGTGGGTAGCTCTCAACCATTGGTGATATATATTCGATAATCTCAAGCGAAATGAGTGGTCGGTCATGTGTGGGCCAGGTTGCAAGACATTCTTGTTGAACCCAGTGTATTCGCCTCTAGAGATACACTATCGGCAGGTGGTCCCATACCTTGTCATAGTCGGAATCCAATCCCCAATAAGAGCCCGCGATTTTGATTTGTATATTATATATGTGGAACGTAAGATGCAAGCGTTCTGCTAGATTGTTAATTACTTGTGATTAGACACTATTATAATATCAGAAAAGTATTGATTTCCAAAAGTATTTTGGGTTATCGTAAGGTAAAAACCGTCCGTATTTATGTGTGGATCGATCTTACGATTACCTTTTCTTTTGAAAAGGATTTTGAAAAGTTAAACTAAATGATTTTAGTTTACTCACACCAGTCCCATGACTGACCCAGAGTTTATTTTGTTTTGTTTTCCCTAAACTCTTAGGTGCCCAAATTTGTACGGGCAGTCAAGTAGTTCAGGTCTTTACAGTTATACTTGGAGGAGCTTGAAGCAGGAGGCTTCAGGGTTATATAGCTATTGTTAATTCTGCTGTATGTTAGTGTTGTACTCTGATAATGTTATTCTATAGATATATATATATATATATATTGTTTAATTGCAAAGTTATGTTATATGTTATATTTTATTCATTCCGCCTTGAGTTTCATATTACTCTGATTTTGTTATGTGGTGATCTTCTTCTTCTTCTATTCTAATTTTCTATCTTATCTATTCTCACCCTCTAACTTCTTTCTATTAATAATCTGGTATTTCCGATGTCTGAATAGTCAACATGGTAGTTTTGTGTTGATTTTCGGAGTCAAAAATCCCAGTTCGTTACAGTGGTATCAGAGCTGAAGGTTAAGTGATTACCTTGGCTTTGTGGCATGACTCGGTAGAGATGGGGTTAGTAATACCCTAGATTGAGTTTGAGTGTGTATATACGAGTGAACGTATTTGAAGATTTTATAAAAATTGTTTTATATTGTGGAGATTTATTGGTTGGGTAGTTTGTGAATTCTGGTCGATCAGTTTGATCCACTGTATCGGTAGGAGTTTTCAAACACTTGAATACGATAAACCAACACAGTATGTTTTGAAAGAGGGTAAATGAAATAATTTTGCCCAAACTATATTTTGATATAAATGAATGGTTAATATTGGAAATATTATAGTATGTTGGATGTGTTGATTGTTATTATAATCAAATGAGATTATAAAAAGTGAAATGGTTAAATATAACCAATTAGAATTCATATAAGTGTAATATATGGATTCAGATGAATTAAATCTGAATTTAAAATCAGAGTTGGAATTAAAATTCCTAAAAGTTGAAAGAGTGTTTGTAAGTGGATTTGGATTAAGTAGATGAGAATTTTAAAATCCTGGGAGATTTTAAATTATTTTCCAAACATTATAAAGATATTTTGAAATAATTTCAAAATGGTTATGATTAAGAGATGGTTTTGAAAAGTGATATAGTGTTGAACTCACTTCGACAACTGGGAAATAACTTTGATGATGCTGGCCACATCATCAGTGTTCATTTTCGAGTTGTAAGTGACGAATTACTACCAAAGATTTTGTGTTGAATTGTTTTGAGAAAACAAGTTGTTTTGAATCCTGAAAAGGAATATTTGATTTTTGAAAGAGATAAACTGTTTAAAAAACTCCCAGGAGGGATTGTTTGAACAAAAACAAATTTAAACAGAAATTTGTGAAAACAACTGGAATTGAATTGAAACCAATTAATTGGAAATTGAATTGGAATATAACATATCAAGTAAAATCATATTTTTAATTATGAGATAAGAACCTGAAATGGTATTGGATTGGTGAGTTAGGAGTTTGGAATCGAGAATGGAACTCGAGTTTGAAATGGAATTTGGCTTTGGATAAGTGAATAATTGTGATTGAGATTTTATTGATTGAAATTGATGGGAAATCGATTAGTATAGATGGATATATGATCAGCAGGTATTGGGTAGAAGCAAGTGCAAGAATATAATGATATGCCCGACAAAAAGGTACATGTTTAAATTTCCATATGAGGTTTTATGCGCCGAATCGGCAAGCCGCTTGGCTTTTTGATTTTCTTTTTGAAAGGAAAGGGCCTAGAGAGGCGAGTTGGGGTTTGAACTATTGACCGGTACAAAGGAGGTGCTGGCGAAATTTTTCAGAAATTTCGGGTGTTAGAAAATTTTCAGAGTTTATGGAAATTTTCGTTAGTAGGAATAAATTAATAATTTAATTGAAATTAAACTAGTACAGTGAAACTGAAGTTAAATAAGTAAAAAATATTTTTAACCAGTTAATAGGGTTTGTTTTCTACCTTGGCAATTTCAAGGACGAAATTATTTTAAAGGGAGAAGAATGTAACGACCCGTATTTTTACGGTATAATAATTAATTTATTTAATTATTTAAATAGGGACTTAGAGAATTGAATGGTCATTGGATTAAATAATATTGAATATTTAATTAAATTAAATAATAGAATAATATATTTAATTTCTGAAATAGCCGGAAATAGTAGAATTCACAGTATTGTGTGAATTGGTCAATTTAAAATATATAATTCAGTTTGGAATTGAATTTGAATAACGAATATATTTAGATAATGACAGTTTGAATGTATGAATTATATTATAATTATAATCGAGCTCGAAATGGCGCGGTAGTTCGTTATTTGGCGATTCGAACTTCAACTGAATATACAGAATCCGTTTTAAATCGGATTTCTGTGAAACAAGAAACGTTCGGAGCTGGTGAAGTATATTTTTCTAGTGGAAGAGAAAAATGGGGATTTCGTCATGTAGATTTTGAGTTATGTCTAAATCAAAATTTCGAAAAGTCGCTATGGAATTCCTTTATAATTTTAACGATTTATAAAAGGATTTAAATATAAATCGAATATCGATATAACTGGAAAATTGGAAATATCAAGTTATAAATCCTATTGGAGCTGTACGATATTCTATGTGAATATATATACGATAATATTAAATTATTTTTATTTAATTATTTTTAAATATATTTATATATTTAAATGGGTTATTTAGAGCTTTAAAAATAGCCAGTTTTGCAAACGACCTCCGTTTTCGACGAAACCAATTTTGTTGGATTCAGAATATTAAATTATTGTTAGATTCCATTTTTCGTGATTTTTAGAGTCAGTGTGTGGTCGTACGGATTTTTAATGTGAAATACAGTTAGTATTTTGACGGTTAAAAATACGTTGTATGAGCAAACGGAGTCGGAATTCGACGAAACCAGTTTCGTTAGGTCCGCAGTGTCGAACAGTAGCTGCATGCCAATTTTCATGATTTTTGGGTGTCGTATGTGATCATGAGGAATTTTAAAGTCAAATACAAATAGTAGTTGATTAAAATCGAATATAATAATGGATATGAAAATATCTAAATTCTCCTGTAAGTACCACAAACCCTAAACAGAATTTTCCTCTGGTCAATTTCATTTCCGCCACAACCCTTTTTCTTCAAACAGTGGAAATCTGGTCTTCAAAAATCAAAAGAAAATTAAAGAAATTTCTAAAAATCACAACTCAAACATTGTTGCGATCTCTGAAGGATTCCCTTCAAATCCATGTGTATATTATATAGTGTGACACGGTTCTGGTATAACTCGAATACCAATAGTTTACCTAGGGCATGGTTTTTCTCGAAGTTAAGGCGTCGATGTGGAAATCGGATGTGGTATTTGTGTTTGTGGAGGAGAATGACTCGAGGTGTGCATTTTTGGTGCCATTTGGGAGTAAAAAGTGACGAAAGGTCACTGTGTGGTGGCGTACAGGCCTGAACGACAGGATGGAGGGGAGACCGTCAAGTTCATCTATTTGGTGTGGAGAGGAAGGAGATTTTCAAGAGGAGTGTAATGGTGATAAGGGTTTTGTGAATGGCGGCGTGAGGTAGGAGAATGAGGTGGTGGAAGCAGCCGTAATGGTGAGGAGCAGGTGTTGTGATGTTACAAGGAAGAAGGAATTGTTAATGGGTCAGTGTAGAAGAGAGGTTGGGCCAAAAGAATAGGTGAAGACCATTTAGATAAAAGGAAATTTAATTAATTTTAATTTAAATTAGTATAAACTTGTATAAGTCATATCTTATTCATACGTGATCAGAACTGGACGAAACAAGATCCGTTGGGATCGTATGAACGATGGCTACACCATGGAACTGACCCGAAGTGAATTGGAGCTCGTTTGGATTTATGGTGAAATTAAACGCCTGAATCAAATCAATGACCAATTATCGTTATTTAATGATAACCGTCCAATGTGAGTAAATCTCACTAACTCTACTCAATTTATATTTTTATAAAATATTTTTAGAATTTATAAATGATGGTTGTTTGTTGTGTGGTGGCTGTTTGGTTGAATTGCTAGTTAATTGGCTGGAAATATAGATAATAATATATATATAAATCGTTAATAGAATATTAATTATGTTTATCAGAATACTTCATATTTGTGTTATTTATGTTGATTAACATCTGTGGATGCAGGGAAACAGGTCGGAGAGATCCAACTAAATTCGTCAACATTTATTTTACTGTTTTTCATATATTGTGATATATGATGTGATTTATAATCTGTTGTTGATTATGTGTGTTTGATCATCGTTATTTGGTACTTTTAAACACCAAAGGAAATACTAGAATGTGAAAAGGGAAATTTCAAACTATTATTTGAAATAAAATATTTATATAAAATCAAAGGACTTTATATAAAAAAGGAAATTTGAAGTGAATATTAAATTTTGAAAGTTTACAAAATCAAAAGGGATTTTATCAAAAGGAATTTGCGAAGGGTATATTGAAAGAAGAATTTTATGGAATCAAAAAGGTTTTATAAAAAGAAGGGATACATGAAAACTTAAGAAGAAACTTCTATATAAAATTATTAACAGTTATATGGAAGTTTAAAAGACTGTTTTGGGTAAATTACTTAATGGAAGGAGAGAGTTATATGAAATCAAAGAATTTTGTATAAAGGGAATTTTTGAAGTAAATATTGAGTTTAAGGATTTTATAAAATCAATGGATTTTATAAAAAGATTTATTTAGAGAATTTATAGAATTATAAAAGGAAATGGGCGAGATATAAAAGAACTATGAGATGATGGATTTAAAGGAGATTCTTAAATAGAAAGCTGTTTTAACAGATAAAATGAGAAGACTAATTTATAAATTAAATAAAAATGTTTATCTTTTGATAAATAAAATTTATAAGTCTGAACTTAAGAGAAGTAGAGATCGGTTTTAACACCGATATTTTAAATAGAATGTGAACTCAGTATTTATAAAGGGAATTTTAAATGAGATTTAAGTGTTAGAAATAAAAAGAAGATTTCGTATAAATAAATCTATAAATAGAAGTTGGAATTGGGATATTGTTTTAAAATACGAAATCAAACTAAAGGGACTGTATAAAAGGGATATTATTCACATTCAATGTGAAAAATGGAATTAAGTAAAGATTTTAGAAATAAAAACATTTGTAAGGGAAATTGGGTTTTTGAAATAGAAGTTAAACAGAAATGGAATTTAAAAATGGTTAGAAATAAATAACTTGTTTAAAAATGAAGACAAGTGTTGTGATTTATAAACAATGTTTATAAATGAATTAAAAATATAATTATCAGTGGATAATTGAGATTTCAAATCCAAAAGTGAGTGTAAAATGGGAAGGTTAAGTTGTTTTAAAAAGGAAAGGATGGAATGTCTTTCGATGATCGAAATATGAATAGAATTAAATAAAATATATAAAGATTGGTAATTAGAATTCAACTGGGCTAGATGTTATGAAATAATTTATTTAAGGAAGTATATATTGAATAAAAAAAGCAGGATTTAACCAGATAATGAATATTCGGTTAAAAACCGATATTTGATAATCGAATATAAGTTATTCGAAGAAAGGGATAATCGAATATAAGTTATTCGAAGAAAGGGATAATCGAATATAGGTTATTCGAAAGAAAGAGATAATCGAATATGGTTATTCGAAAGGGAGTCATCGAATAGAGATTATTCGAGAGAGAGAATTATAAATTGAAATTCGATTATATCGAATTAGGGAAAGTACTATTTACTTTTCATTTTTAAATCAATATTTATTTATAAATTAGTTGTTTGTTTGTTTATTCAAATTAAGAAATAGAAGTTATATTTAAGTTGTTATATTTCAGAAGTATGGGATTATAACACCATCATTATAATCAAATGATTTTGGTAAAGAAGTGGATTCATAAATAGAATCCGAGTTACGTAAGGAAGTTGGTTAAAAGATTTAAAAGGGTGAACTTTGTCTATTTCGAGGTTAGAAATGTTGTTCAGTTAAGGTTTGAGAGGTAATTATACCCTAACTTGATTGACTTCGTTTTTAACTAAGGGACGGGTAAGGTTCGATAGTGAAAGTTGGTTAAGTAAATTTAGTTAATGAGTGTAATGGTTTGAATTGGCTTAGTGATGTTTTATTTAAACATCTGTTTAAATCAAATGAAGGAGTTTTGGAAATGTTTTCCAAATAAGAATCAGAAATATATAGAAATGGGAAATGAATAAATTAATGATAAATTAAATTAAAGGAGATAAATGTTGAATGTTGATTGATCGATCAAATTTCTATCAGGAAATAAGATCATTGGTTGTACACCTATTTTTTCTTTGATAGTTAAATCACCGACTATCGAAGTTTTTGACCATTTTTCCATCGTCAATATGGAGAGACCGAGATCAGATTCATTATCTGAAAACCACTCTGTATAGACGTTAGCATTGCGATCAAATATGATGAAGATAATTGAAGACGGAGTTATGCAAGGGCTATCCTGTTTACAGAATAGTGCCTCCGATTTGTCCAGTCCCAGGACAACGTGAATGGACGAATGTCTAACAGAGTATATCTAACGGATCGCGTAAGTTGATCTCTTCAAACATACTTACGTTTGGTGGTGGGGATTTCGTTTCTCTTAGCTTTATACCCATGGTATTTTTGGAGAAATCAATTTGTGATTTGGCAGGTATGACGATGTGGCATTCAAAGTGAATGGTGGTCAGGTGTTCCAAAAGATACGTAATGACCTCAAGCCTCATCAACCGGGAAATGACATAAATCGGGCAGGCAACATGGCTATGTGGGTCGCTCCCATTAGGGTGTATATCACCTATCTAGAGAAAATCCATTTCATTCTTTTATCTATTTTCGATGTTGTCTTTTTTCGGGAAACGATGGGCAGCTCCCAACCATTAGTTATATACATTCGATACACTCAAGCGAAATGAGTGGTCGGTCATGTGTGGGCTGGGTTGCAAGACGTTCTTGTTGAACCCAGTTTATTCGCCTCTAGAGATACACTATCGGCAGGTGGTCCCATAACTTGTCATAGTCGGAATCCACTCCCCAATAAGAGCCCGCGACTTTGATTTGTATATTATATATGTGGAACGTGAGATGCAAGCGTTCTGCTAGATTGTTAATTACTTGTGATTAGACACTATTATAATATCAAAAAAGTATTGATTTCCAAAGTGTTTTGGGTTATCATAAGGTAAAAACCGTCCGTATTTATGTGTGGATCGGTCTTACGATTACCTTTTCTTTTGAAAAGGATTTTGAAAAGTTAAACTAAATGATTTGAGTTTACTCACACCAGTCCCATGACTGACCCAGAGTTTATTTTGTTTTGTTTTCCCTAAACTCTTGGGTGCCCAAATTTGTACGGATAGTCAAGTAGTTCAGGTCTTTACAGTTATATTTGGAGGAGCTTGAAGCAGGAGGCTTCAGGGTTATATAGCTATTGTTAATTCCGTTATGTGTAAGTGTTGTACTCTGATAATGTTATTATATATATATTGTTTTATTGCAAAGTTATGTTATATATTATATTTTATTCGTTCCGCTATGAGTTTCATATTACTCTGATTCTGTTCTGTGGTGATCTTCTTCTTCTTCTATTCTAATTTTCTATCTTATCTATTCTCACCCTCTAACTTCTTTCTATTAATGATCTGGTATTTCCGATGTCTGAATAGTCAACATGGTAGTTTTGTGTTGATTTTCGGAGTCGAAAATCCCATTTCATTACAACAGGAGGCAAGGAAACTCTACTCAGACAGTAGGTTAGGTGACGTTGCCAGAAGCAAGCGCAGGTGGGTCCAGGAGAGTTGAAAGCGTTGAACTCAAAAGCATGCTTTGACCAATGCCGCAGTAGAAGCAATGGTACGCAAAATAGTGGCTGATAGTAGAGGCTACACCAATGAAGACTGCGGTATTGATCGCAGCCATACGCCCTTCACCGATGGCATATTGGACATCTAGTTTCCTAGGCAATTCAACCTGGCCACCATGAACCATTATGCGGGAAAAACTGATCCAAGACATCATTTAATGCGATACTCGTGTTATATGAATGCCGCAGCAGCTCTATACGCTGTGAAGTGCAAAGATTTTTTGATATACCCGGAGGATGTCGCTATGATGTGGTTTACCCGACTTCAACCGCGATCGGTTTCCAACTTTAAAGAGTTAAGCGAAAGATTCCTGAATCAGTTTCGGTTGTACGCCCAGAAATCCAAGAATGTCGTCGAGCTTTCAGTAGTTAAGCAAGCTCCTAGGGATGCTTTAAAGTCATATTTGGACCGCTTAAATTTAGCAGTTACTGAAGTGAGTAATCCCCACGAACAAACTATCTTAATGGCATTAATAAACGGAGTTGATAAAGATATTGAGTTTGGGAAGTACCTAGTTGGAAAACCGCCTATAATTATGGAATTGTTTTATGAGAAAGATAATATTCTCTTATGACAAGAAGAATAGTACTTGAATCAGAAGATATCTTGTGAAGTCGCAAGAGAAGATATCCAGAGCAATGTCGCCATCAAAACAATCTGGTGATAGCTTAAGGAAAGTTGAAGTCAACATGGGAAACCAAAATAAAGGGAATGGCTGCCAAGGTAGAGACGACAACAAGAGAAATAGGAATTGGAGGAACGATCCTAAGAAAAAGCATCGATTCCAATCCTTTGAAAGCTACATGCCTTTAAACGATACCTTCGAAAACATCTACCTGGACCACGTGATTCAATACAAAACGCCTTCGCCGAGAAACTCAATGGAAAAGGAATGCGAGACAGGAAAGTTTTTCTTATTTCATGAATCATATAGACATTCAACTAATCAATGCTGCCACCTAAGAGATGTAGTGGAAAGACAACTTCGCAAAGGAAAACTGGATGAGTATAAAGTCTCCTTGAGGGACAGGGGTATGGAGGTTTAGCTCCAAATCTGGGTCAACCACCTCCTAGAGCCATTACCTAACAAAAAGGAAAGGGAATAGTTATCAACACCATTGTCGGAGGACTGCACCTGGTAGGATTCAATGCCAGGACCATGGAAAAGTACGTCAATGCTGCAAAGCATCTAAACGTAGGAGAGTGCAATGCTTCCGAGGATACCGCACCCATAAAATAGCAGAAAATGATGAAAGACGACATTATCTTCCATGACAAAGAGAGTGGGAATAGAAGCCCTGAGTATAGACCTGTTGGTAATATTAGTTATCGTTGGTCCAACAACCGTGCAGAAACTCCTTGTTGATTGCAGGATTTTTGTCAACATCCTATTCAAGAAAGCATTCGACCAGATGAAGTTGGAAGCTAAAGATCTGAAGCCATGCACTAGATGGATACGTGTCTTAAATAACAACAACACCGATGCGAGTGGTAGATTTATCTGTAGAACTCGGGGAAGGAGACTGCAGGAAAGTGCGGATCCTCCCACTTGTTGTCATGAACATTGATTCTTCATATAATGCCTTCCTGGGTCGGCTCTAACATAATTTAAAGCCTGCATCGCACCTTGGTGTCTATGTTTATTGTTGAAATTCCCAACTGAATCGGGAATAGGGACTATCCGTGGAGATCAGGTGATTGGGAGAGCCTGTTACTTAGCTGAATGGAAGGCACTCTGCCAAGGAGATGATGTGGAGCCCAAGAAAACCTCCTCCCCTACTCGGGAGGCTTCGGCGTAGCAAATAAAGGATACATCCCAGCTAGAGTCGCCAAATTATTAGTCAGAGGATATTGATCCCAAAGAGGATAAGGAACCAGGATGTAGAAAGGCGACATCTAATGAAGCAACTATGGATATTCTAATTAATGACATTGACCCTGCTAGGGTCTTGAAGATCCAATCTCATTTAGATCCCCTCCGGACGAGGGAACTGACAGATTTTTTACGAGCCAACCTGGATGTTTTTGCATGGACACATGCTGACATGTGCGGGATATCGCCGTCCATTATGAGTCACATGCTAAGCATAAACCCAAAGTACACCCCTGTCAAGCAAAAGAGATATATGCTCGGCCCGAAGAGGTCAGCTGCCTTAAAAGAAGAAGTCAAGAAGCTAAGAGGCAACGGTTTTATACGAGATGCTACATATCCCGACTAGATATCGAACCCCGTCCTTTTTAAGAAAGCTAATGGAAAGTGGCGTACATGCACCGACTTTTCAGATTTGGACAAGGTTTACCCAAAGGACAACTTCCTATTAATCAGAATTGATCAATTAGTGGATTCGACGGCAGAATCTGAGCTTCTTTCTTTTATGGATGCATACTTAGTTCAAAACAAGATTCCTACGCATGTGCCTGATCAAGAACTTAGAAGTTTCATCACAGATCTCGGATTATATTGCTACGTGATGATGCTATTCGGACTAAAGAATGCCAAGGAAACGTACCAACGTTTAGTAAATCGTATGTTCCATAACCAAATTGGAAAGTGTATGGAAGTATATGTAGATTATATGCGCGTGAAGTCCAAGAAGTCATCAGATCATGTATTAGATTTGGAATAGATGTTTAATATCCTTCGACACTATGGAATGAACCTAAACCCCTTGAAGTGCTCTTTTGGCATTGCATCAGGGAAGTTTTTAGGTTTCATAGTCAGTTCACGTGGAATCAAAAACAACCTCGACCAGATTGTAGCGATCAGGAACATTAGTGAGCCACAGAGAATTAAATATGTGCAAAGCTTAGCTGGGAAGGTTGCAACACTTAGCAGATTTATTTCGAGGGCTACTGACAAATGCTTCCCTTTCTTCGATTTGATAAAAAAAGGGGAAGCACAATTTCGAATGGACCCCGAATTGGATTGAAGCCTTTCAGAACTTGTTGTGTCACTTAGAGTGGCCCCTGATATTGTCTAAGCTAGTGGATCACAAAGACTTGTTTATATACTTAGCAGTGTCATCGCATGCAATCAGTTCGACACTTGTTCGTGAGGATGGTAAAGTTCAAAGACCAGTGTATTACGCGAGCAAAAAGTTAGCAGCAGTGGAACACAACTACCCAAAGATTAAGAAGCTCGCTTACAGCTTGTTGATAGCTTCAAGAAAGCTTCATCACTACTTTTAGGCTCATCCAATTGTGATATATGTTGATTAGCCATTACGACAGGTCTTGTAACGACCTGAGGCATCAGGAAGACTACTCAAGTGGAACACCAAGCTAAGCCAATTTGCTCTCAATTTCTTCCAAGAAAGTTTATACGGTGGAAAGCACTAGCAGACTTCATCGCATAATTTACCATTCCCGAAGAGGATTTATTAGAAGAAGGAGATGGCCCCTCAGAATGAAAGATGGAATCGAGCACTTGGAAATTGTACACAGACTGTGCTCGGAATGATCGACGGCCTAGCGCTAGAGTCATATTAATAACTCCTGAAGGACGGTCTATTTATCATGCTTTGTGACTAGATTTACACGCTATTAATAACGATTTTGAGTATGAGGCCCTAATTGCTGGGCTGAAACTCGCTAAGGAGTTGGGAGTAGTTGCATTGAATATCTTTTGTGATTCTCATATTGTTGTTTGCCAGGTTCGAAAAGAGTTTCAGGCAAAAGGACCACGACTTGCAACTTACCTAGAAAGGGTCGAGGAGCTGCTGGACGGTTTGGAACATTATACCATCTCCCATATACCCTGAGCAGAAAATCAGAAGGAGAACAAGCTGGCCAAGTTGGCGTGCTCCGACAACCCAGAAGAGACGAAGATGGTCCCAATCGATACGCTAGAAAATACGAGCATTGATCTGATGGAAGTTGATCTAGTTTTGGAGACCGATCCCGAGAGAGAGTCATAGATGACCACTGTAAAGAATTTCCTGCAACATGGCATGCTTGAGAGACGTACATCATTCGTAAAGCATTGAGATATGTCATATAGGGAAACATACTCTATCGACTGGGGTTCTCAGTTCCTTTACTCTGGTGTATAGCACATGACATTGTTAAGCATGTATTGAGGGAAGTGCACAAAGGCGATTGTGGATATCACACCGGAAGACAAACATTGACAAAGAAAATACTGAGGTACGACTACTTTTGGCCTATCATAAATTGAGATTCATCTAATCACTCACGACACTGCGACAGGTGCCAGAAGTTTGTGAAGATTCCTAGAGCACCTCCCCACCAACTTAGCTCGATGGTGAGTTCGTGGTCGTTCATTGTATGGGGGATAGATATCGTCGGAAGACTTCCAATTACCAAAGGCGGAGCAATATATGCAATTGTGGCTATGGACTACTTTATGAAGTGGGTAGAAGCTGAATAGTTGAACACAATCACGATGAAGCGGGTGATTAATTTCATCGTCGGAAATATCATTTGTCGGTTCGGGTCTCTAAAGTTATCATAACCGACAATGGAACTCAATTCGATAGTACAAAGTTTAGGGATTTCTGTCAAAGATATCACATTGAGGAAAGATACACCGCTGTCGCACATCCAAAGTCGAGACAAGTAGAAGTAGTGAAAAATATTATTAAGTCCATTCTGAAAAAGCGATTGAAACTGGCAAAAGCCACGTGGGTCGATGAATTACCCTTGGCCTTATGGAACCACAGAGCGACCTACAAGTCAGTGATGGGCCACACTCCCTTCTCACTATCGTTCATATTAGAAGATGTTATCCTAGTGGAATTGGAAGTCCCTTCTCACCGGACGATATACTACAATCCATTGACGAACAAGGCTCTTCTTCTCAAGTCTTTAGACATGATTGACAAGAAGAGAGATGAAGCGGACTTGCATGCCTCGTGGAACCGACGCCAAATTGCCTGATACTTTAGCAAAAAGGTTCGACCTAGAACCTTTGGGCCTGGTAACCTCGTACTGAAGCGTGACTTTTCGGCTATTATCTTCATGGGCCCGAAGTGGGAAGGACCATACGTCATCCAGTGGAGGCTTGATAACAGAGCTTTCAGGCTAACAACCGTTGATGGTGATCATCTCCTAAAAGAATGGAATGTCTTGCATCTACGACACTACCTGACTTAAACTCGTATTTACTCTTTTGTTTTTCAGACTTTGTAATGGGGCACGACTTGCCCAGAATAGTTTGATTGATACAAACAAAAGATTATAAAGTGGATGCAGGTTAAGATTTGGCCCAACCACTAAAAAAATATCATGTGTCGTTTACCATTTCTACGTTAATAATTATCTGTGCCCTGTCATATGTTTGAAACCCACTCCATGCTCTATGACTGTTTTGATATTTGATTCGATGCTCTAATACAACCGGCTGGTGTGACCCGACCACTTGCGCGACAAGCTTTATCCACCTAAGTGTAGAATAGAATATAGAATAAGATCGAGTTCGAGAACGACACTCAAGTACGTAGAATCCCGCAATAGGAATTAGAGTGTTGAAGAAATGCCTACGTGAATGACACGACTGTTCGCCTGACCAACTCAAACTCTCTCGATTCGAGAGTGAGTATAAAAGTAAGCGTTATTACTGCATCATGACTAGAGACCTCTTTAACCAAAATTCTAATCTGGGCTTACGACAAGAGAGTATAAAAGCACTAAGACCTAGTGCTGAAAGAAATTAGCTCCTATCCTACGGAAGGATTAGGGATAAGATTTCTAGTTGAGTCCGAAGTCTCCACAAACGCTGAGGGCAATTGAATGTCGTTGCTAATCAATCTCGAAAAAGCCCTAGCCAGGCAGTGTGTTCAAGATTGATTCGGGGGCATACACATACACATCACACCCTTTTTGGTAACTGCAGTATGATCTGTTCATTACTTAGTTTAGTAATGATTTTCGATTTCAGGAATTTTAGTTTGCAGAGGTGCTAGATTAAAACCCTTGTTTGACTGTGATGTGATTTATTAATCATTGCCTAGTCTAGTATGTTTTAACTACAAATACATATGACTAAAATATGTTACAAACTTGCAAATGAATGACACTACAAGAATACTGCTTTATTTACAAAGTGCAGATTACAAAAGATAACTGGTCAAAACGCGAGGGCCGCACTCGCAACAACCACAGTAAGCTAGTGGAAAACAAAAAAGAAATCAAAAAAATGCTTCACTTGGGTTTGGGAGAGAGCTTGGGCTTCTTGGCATCCTTAAGCCTTTTCTTCTCCTCCTTCTCAGCATTAGTAAGGACACACTTCTTATTCTTAGATTTCTCAAATGGGAGATCTTCTATGTTAGCAGTGGAGCTCTGAGCCAACTCTGTAGTTATCAATCTAGAAAGCTTGATGGTCACTTTGGTACTAGAAGGAAGAACCATTTCGATAGGATCAACTGAGATGGGCTCCTCTTTGTTTTCAGCTTTGGCCTTCAAGAGTTACTCCGTCCTTCTTTACATATATGCAAGGGTTAGGTCCTCAGTCTCATCAGAAGCTCCCATGACTAGGACCTCCTCTTCTGCTTCACCTTCTTTGTTGTCCAGAATCTTTAAAGCGTCGACCATATCTCCTTCTTTGGAGGCTTCGGCACTGGAAAGCACTATAGCCTTGTCAGTGGCTTCTTCTTGCTTTTCTCCAGCCTCGCCAGCAGGCTTTGTACCTAAAGAAAGAAGAGAAACAATTATTAGCTTTAGAGAGAGTACAGGTCTTTTAATTGTTTGCTCAGTGTGACAACAGGCTAGAATAGCTTTGACAAATTGTGGAGAAAAGGCGGAGATACCTTCGGCTGACTGGTCCCTAGGAGTGAGTGGAGTTGCAGCTTCGATGATGGAAGAAAAGAGTGCACTCTTGGAAATCTCTAGGCAATCAGGGTCATACTCCTGTGCCTCAATATTCTCGGGCATTGCGGAGGAAGAGCTTTTGCCACCATCAATCGTACTCTTTCCCTTGGCTTGACGTTTAGCATCCTTAATAGCTTTGTAAAGCAACCTCCTTGTCTCTACCAAACGCTATGGCTCCTCTCCTCTCAAGTATGTCTTCATCAACTCCTCTTCGTCGATGGTGTTAATCTTTAGCCGGCGCTTCTCATAATCAACGATTTCATCCCACACGTCGACTAAAGTTATCACGTAATCTTTAATCCATGATATATCTCGGGTCTGGAGTATTTGAGCAAAAAGGAAATCATAAGTTGTTCGTATTCGTCCAACCCTTCTTGGGCCTTAAAAAGATGTGCCTTAGAAGCAGTAGTAGATTCAAGTGCAAGGTTGGTGTTTCCTTCAACTAATACCGTTCTCTCCTCAGCCTCCGCTAACTTGGCCTTCAAACTGGAAATCTCCTTATTAAGATCCGCTTTCTCTTGATCATGATGGGTGTAGGATAGTTTCAACTCGGAATTCTCAAAAGTGACATCCTCAACATGTTTCTTAACCCTTAAGAGCTATTGGCTGTGGGAGTCCAGCTCATTGCGGAAGCGTGTCTGTAGCTCACTATGAAACTTCTTATAGCTTTTGACATCAGGCTATGCAAGGACAAGTTTGCCTGAGCTTCCTCACATTCTCTAACGGCAGCAACCCTGCCAGATGCATCTTGTTAAGATATGAGCTTTTGATTGTCTAAGTCCTACTGAAGCTCCTTGATAATATTATACAGCTTTCGAGTGCACTTTCAAGTCTCTTTGTATTAATTGTCTAGCGAAGTCTATTTGAGACTTGATGGGATCAGACCAGTTATCAGGGACCGACTCATTTTGGGTACAAAATGCATGTTCCTAAAGTGATATTCTAGGAACCATTTCTTCAATATCTGGATTCTATGCTCTGTAGAAGGGTAAAGATTCACAGGACCTGTTGTGGTAGTATCCATAAGTTTGCGCTAAGTAGGAACTACGAGCACACTACCTTTATCCTATTCTTTATTCTTGTCCCTAATCTTGTCTTTGGGATCTGAATGCCTTTTTGATGGCTTATCTTGAGTGTGTGACTGCTTTGGGAGGACTAGAGCTTTGGGAGGTTGTTTGTCTCCTTCACGACGGCTCTGGTGACTCTTGTACTTGTCGGAGTATGACTTACATGGAGAAAGGGAGCGCGAAAAGTGGTGATGATGTGGTTCATAATGCCTCCTATATTCTCTCTCATGGCTATCCCTGCGATCGTGTTCAACATCAGAGCCTACCTGGGAAGACTCTCATAGACATTCCTGAGATTGTAGCTGCGACGATGCATCGTTCCTGCAAGTTAATGAAAACCAATATTATAACCAAGAAGCAATGTATCACACATGTGCTATGACATGCACCGCTAGTGTGGTGTGTGTCCTAAGTGATCCCCCCAGCCAACCAGAGCCCGTAGTCCGGTTCGAAGGTGTTTTCTTCCCAGTCTTCGTGGGTGTAATTTCTTCTTCAGAAGTAGGAAATAAAGAGACAGAACCAATGTCTTTAGAAGTGTATATATCACCAGGTAATGGGAGATCATCTAATCCTTTAAACATGGATTCTTCTTGATGAGAGTTGTTAGTAAGTGTTTTGGCGGGAGATGGTGTTCGAGGAGAAGGTTGCCTCTTGAAAGCCGAAGCATCTTTTGGAGAAGCATCCCGAGTCTCCTCCCCAACTGACCTCTCCAGAAGTTCTTCGGTGCGAACGTTTATCGAAGAAGGACTCTTCGGAAGGATAATAGACTCTTGCTCTGGAACTGTCTGTCTCTCTCCCGGTTGTGTTCGTTGAATCGAACCCATGGAGTCCTTACTCTTTGAACTTTCTCCTACCTCAATTGCAGTCATATCTTGTCCCTTGACAGGGCACACTGCTAATCTCCACAGGAACAGGAGGAGCTTGAACTTGGGGCTCGTATATGTAAGCATTCCATCTATGTCTTATGCTCTGCCTCATATTAAGTAGATAGTGACAATGAAGAAGCTCGTCCACCAAACATTTTATAATGCTTAAGAAGTATGGATTGCCATTTATTAGAAGATTCAGGCTATCCAGATATATTCGGCCTTGTTCTTTTCTTGGGTATGGAACTGAAAATAAGAGATAAAGGCTAATGCACTTGTTAATATAGTTGTAATAAGGGGACCCAGAATTTGGAGCTTACTTGAATTGACCTATCTCCCATCACATCCAGGCTGGTATTTAATATAGAACCATTCGGGCCTTATGTCGCTCACACTGCAATATCCTTCGCTATGTATTTTTCTCTTAGGCATGGATTCAAAGTAAATGAAGGAAGAAGTCTCTTTCGCACAATGTTTAAAATGATAGAAGAAATTTACATCCTAAAAAGTGAGCTCCATGCCTAAGATTTCCATATATGTTATGTGCAACGTGTATACATAAGAATATGTTGTTGGTTGGAGTTGCAGGGGGCAATCCGCATCCGTCTTAGAAAGTCGACGACAAAGGGCGGAAATGGAGGAATGGCAACGACTGTGAACATCAACCAACTGATGGCCATGTACCCTTTCGGAGGATTGTGGGGTCTGTCTGTAACATTAGTTGCCACTCTAATTTTCTCCCACCCGTGCCTTAAACATATTTGCCTAAGTCTGGCTTCATTAGTCGTCGAGACCCAAGAGTCGTCGGTTTCGTATAGAATGATTGCACTTTCAAATTCGTCAAGAGCTCGGTTATATCCTACTCCTCCTCCTCCTCCTCCTCCTCCTTCTTCTTCATCCATTGAGATTTCTCCCCCAGACACACTCCACATTTTCATGAAGCTCAACTTTGAAATATGAGCGCGTACTATCCCAGTCTGAATCTGATGGAGAACATCAGGATTAGGATTGCTTGACGATTCTAGAGCTTTACATTTACTTGACTCGAAGAATCTTGTCGGGTATCTACTAGACATATTGGTTGTACTAGAAATATCAAGGGTTCGAGTATAGTTGCCCATGCCCACTATGTGTGCTATTGTGTGTAGTGCAGATACAAAAAGACATAAGAATAACAGGAGAAGCGTGTAGTTGATTGTGATATGCATTAAATTGTCAAATGATCTTATGATCATCAAGTCCAGAATTTTTCATATATATATATATATATATAGTGATTCCGAAATTCATTCTTGAAGGCTCTATCGCAATTGTATGCAAGTTCATGAGTTATGATTATCTCCATTCAAGTTACGCATATGCATTGCAATAGCTTGGAGTTGTCAAAGTCATCACATTTGCTGAATTTGTCAATGTCCAAAAATACATGAAAGTTATATTGAATATGTAGGCGTTGAGTCGAATAAGACACCGGGTCGAATCCACTCCGGGTCAAAACAACCCGATCTGACCCTGTTGAAAAAGCTGCTAACTCTCCAATCATTCCCTTCGATCCTCTATTTGACCCACTAACACTAGATCTGTCTAATTCTTTACTCCACTTCCTTCTCTTCCGTTCGGGTACCATCAGCTTGATCTCCCCAATTCCTCAAAGTAAGAAAAAATTCATGCCCAATGCTTCGATGCCTGATTCAAGGCCCGATGGCCACCACTTAGAGGCGGGTGTGACATCGCCAACAATGGCAGCGACCCCAAGATTCTCGACATCAACGCCAAAGCAGTTGGTGGTGAAGACCAATGCATAATTCTAGTTCAATTTGATCATGGATTAGGATTAAAGATACAAGATGAGCAATTTCATCACCCACCTGTAAACCGAATCTGAAAATCGAGATGAATTTGTGAAGGATTGAAGGCCAGGGTTTCGATGGAATTAGGGTAGTTCGGTGACAGTAAAAGCAAAGTGGAAAGAGAAATAATGGAGTATTATATAATGGGTAAAAGGGTCATTCTTATTCTTCTCGGTGTGATGAGCTAATCTGGCCTTTCAAAAACAAGGATAGTTCGTTAAAGAGCATTGGATCGAATGCTCCATGGGTTGAATAAACTCGTCCCGACCCGATAGCCATGCAGAACACCCGATCAGAATTAATATGAACTACTTACCCAAGAGGACGCGAAGCCATCTCTGGAAATTAAATGTGTTTATATGACTCATAATCTCACATTTCACAGGTTAATAAAGTTATGATAATCAACCGCGTTCTTTCGGAACCATCCACATACGTTGGTAATAATTCACAAAACAGAATGATAGAAGCACATAATTTAGACTTACTGACTCGGCAAAGAGAGGAGAGTTACCAGTAAATCTGATCGTACTCTTGTTGGAGATTCAAGATTGCCAGATGTAACAACAATCAAGTCCGGGGTGATCCTCCCATTTATATACACAATGCAAAGGAACCAAGAAACACGACTTTATAAAGGGTCACAACTTCACAGTTGGACACGACTATTGACAATCACCTATTCAAGAATAGACAGATTGACAACTTCAGAGCACGCCCCATCTTCAATAAGGCATGCTTTAAGGGGGGAAAATGTTGGCCTACTTTGTGACTAGGCCACACAAAGTTCAGATATTCATGATCGAATGTACTAGGAAGCAAAAAACATAGCCATTCATTAGCAAAGTGATCGAGTCGAAGTGGGGGATAAACTTCAGATCGGATAGGAGATTTTTGCAAAACTTGAGTATCGGTTCAAACCCCATTGGGTCGGATGAAGTCGACTCGACGCGCGCATACCTAAGATTTGGCCATTGAGCATTTTTGTTTCGAATTGAACATGAACCGACCCCATGCCCATCATTCTGAAGCGACTACCTAATCAATTGGTGACTTAATATTTAGCCTATTTGAAGCGGGTAACACTTGTTAAGCCACAAAGTGAAGAAGTATTCTCCATCAAATCTCGAGATGTCCTCTGTAGTCGCCATGTGGCATTCGACTCGGGAACTCCAATCACTATAAATACATGAGAACAAGGCACTTTGAAGGATCTTTTGACATGCGTTTCACCCGAACTCCACAATCATCATCACCAGTTGTTCAATCAATATTTTCCTCTTCATCATTGAGTATAATTCCTCAAATATTGAGAGAGGATTGATTGTATTCGAGTGATTATAATCATTGTACTTGTAATTCTCTATCGAATCAAAGAATTATAAAGTGGACGTAGGCTAATTAACGTCGAACCACTATAAATCTTGTGTGTTCGACTGCTTTTCTCTATTTTTGGCTTATATTTCCTCGTTATTCTTTGCAAAACCTAGTCAATTGGGTGTTAATGTCATTTTTTTGTCTAACAGCGGTGATGATGGTTTTGATGACAACAACCTTGTTTAACTATTATTGTTACAAAATACATACTAACATATTCTTTAGAATATATATATACAGGAAATATATATAGGTATTAATTATTGAAGACTGTACAATTTAAAAAATCAAGATTTCAAAGAAGAATATTTTAAGATAGATGACTTATGAGTAACAAGAGTTGAAGAAATAAAAAATAATAGAGTCCAGATTTCTTGTTGAAACTCCAAAATAGCACTGAATTCTTATTTTAATCTTTCTCACTATTTTTAATATTCTTATCTTATTTTCAAACTGATTTCAAAATTACTTCCTTATTTCAAATCTATATATCTTAGTTTAAAATTATTTTAACTCCTAATATATCTTTTATTTTAAATCCTTATTAAAATATTTCTTATTTATATGATTGATACTAATTTTATATTAAGTTGAATTTAACCATTTAAGTCTTAAATTTCCTTTACTTATATTTATATATTTGGTTTTAAAGTGCTTCTTATATTATGTGTTTTGGTATCATTTTATATAGTTTTAAAATCATTCTTATATATGTTTTAAAATCATTTTTATATATGTTTTTAATACATATTTTTACTTTAAATGCTCTGTTTTAATGTATTAGAAAACAGATGGTTTTAACTCAAGATTCACCATAATTTGTTTAAACAATACATGTATAAATTTGAAATATTATTTTTCAAAATTTATAGAAGCATATCGACATGGTCAACCCCCCATGTTGACATGGTGACTGTTGAATTTCAAATTCAAAATTTTAAAATTTGTATCTTTTGATTTCAAATCTTTTCTGAAAGGTTTTGACTGTTGGGAGATTTTAAATAGGCTTCTAAATTCGAGTTTTTTTTAAATTAATTTCATTATTTTCTTCCTCCTTTATCTTCTCTCCATTAAAACTCTTAAAATTTTAAATTATATACTTATACTCTGCCAAATTTCAAACAGAATCACATCAATCTCTTTCTACTTTGATTCTCTATAACGCTCTCTCAAAGATTAAAGTGCTACTCAAAAGTTATAGGTTTTGTTATCAAAGATTACAAGATCAAGTTTTATTGAGTCTATCTACCAAAACTGATATTAAAATGGTGTGGTTTAGCCCATTCAAATTGAATAGATGTGGTCATAGCCCATACAAATCGACTAGGTATGATTATAGCTGGGAAATCAATTGGTACTCATTGTACTCCAAAAATAGGCGGGGTGTTCCTCGTGGCCTTGAAAATGAGCGTTGTATTTTGAAGATTATTATTGAAAATAAATTTGCATCAAACCAGAGTTGTGTAGACTGAATGTAGGGTAACTCCAAACAAGTATAAAATTCTGGTGTGTACTTTCCTTTTACTACTTGTTATTTACTATTGTCTACATCTATATTTGATTATGTGATTATCTCATATATGTGATTTGCATTTCATTTTAAATAACTCAAAAAGGTTTCAAGGAATTTATAAAATCCAAAACACCTCTTTTAGTGTTTAGTTTGCCTTAAGATCCTTAATCGACATTTCCCAACAACTGATCTAGGCGTTATTTTTCTTATAATGCTCGAGACATACTAAGCATATTTCTAGATTCAACTAGATGATTTGGAGATTCAGGAGACAAATTGGATGCCTTTGATACATACTCCTGCATTTTCTTTTTTCTTTTTCCATTTGATTCTTCTTTGTATTTTTTAGCATTTTAAGGACACGATGTTATAAATGTCCAGGATGATCACAGGTTTATTAGTTCAATGATATGTATGTGTATAAATATTTCTTCTTCTTCGTAAAGACCTATTACATGAAATATATTACTAGTCACGATTATGTAATTCTTATCTACCGTTTCTCTTATTTCACCTTAATTATCCATCTTTCCGACATTTGGATGTTCAATGTATGAATATTGTGGATGTATTAGTGTTAACTTCCAAGGATCAAAAAGGAAGATCGTCACATTTTGTATTACAATTGAAGGCTAAGAAGGAGCCTTGTTTTTTGGTGGGGTTATGTCATTTGAGGTAGGATAACAAAGGCCATAGGATTAGTTTAAGTGTATTATATATGAGCACATATTTGTTAGTTTTAAAAAATGTTTTACATTGTAAGGATTGTTCTGTTAAGTGGATTATGGATTCTAATTAGTATGAGTAGCTAATGTTATTGATAAGGATATCGAAACACTTGAATAAGATCAATCTTCACAATATATTTTTTGAAATTGGAAAATAAAATAAGTTTACATAGGATTATATTTTTATATGTAAAGAAATAAATAATCAAATGATAGTTTGAGCCGGGCGAACGATACTAATTCGAAAGTAAGGCTTAGAAAGTGACCAAATCAGATGTGCAACAATGGTATATACACACCATACGAGCTTATGTACATTGTCTTCAGTATTCTATGATTAATGAGAAATTAGGTATATAGCTCTCTAATTGTTATAAGACAACATGAATGATCGGGTGAGTAACAACCAATGGTTGTTGAGCGTGAGGTATAATCAATACATTATTTGTCATCCTTATGCAATGTAAAGGACCTAAAAAAATCTTGCTTTAGGGTACCGGGATTTGTCCCTCTGGCCTGTCCACACCTCCCCCTCCCCCCGGTTATTGCCGATGTTGTTTGCTAGTACTGCAGGTCTGGTTTTACAAGTTTTACTGGTTTCTTGGTATGCTAGTCTTTGGATACGATGTCTTGCCTTTTCTTTGGAGACTCTTCTAGGAATCCGCCCTAGGCTCTTGGGTTGGGTTGCGACTAGAGGCTTTGACATGCAGCTTTCATTCAGTAGTGTTATTCGTGTGGGGATGGTTATTGGGTGCTTGGTGGTCTTCTATGTTAATGGGAGTGGCATTGTAGTGGCTTTACCAGGAACAGTCTCTTGCAGCTGGTGATTATGGAGCAGTCATATCTGTTCTTTGGTGCCTTCGGACTTCATTTGTGATCCTCACCAGTTGGCCTTCTTCGGATCTTGACCGTGTTTACAGTGACTGATTTCTTTTTCCTGATCTGGTTGGAGGTGTTTGGATCTTTTAGGTCCACGGCTTTGTGTGTGTGGGTTTGTCATTATTTTTGTATTTTTTCTTGTTTGGGTGTGTTCACAGTTTCTGTAGTTGGTTCTACAGTTTCTGTTTTTGTGAGCATTGGAGAATGGCTTGATTATCTCTTTTGTTAAATAAAGAGAGAGATGCTTAGTTCTGTTAGAAGATGCAAATTCTAATGAAAAACCAATTGGTGGTTGTTTAAAGATTACTGATTATTACAGAGATGAAATTTTATGGTTAAAAGTTGATTAAAAAAAGTAAAAGACCTAAACTTGTCAAAGTTGTAAGCTTATTTGTTAGCATTTTTTTGAAATGTTAAAAATTAGTATGATTTATTTTTAGATGATTGTGTGATGAAACTTCAGAGTCAAAATTCTTTTATGGGGGAGAATGCAACGACACGGAGTATCATTGTGATTTGTGAATATATAAATATATATATGTTCAATTAATGATTTTTAATGAACAAATAACCTATTTAATTAAGAACGAATGAAGTGAAAGTTGTTTTGAAATTTTGTTTTCAAAAATAACCAGTTCAAAGAAAAATATAAAATGTGATATATTTTCTCTCTCCAAAATCTTAAGTATTTAGGGTCTAAAAGTTGTTTGAAAATTTGTAAGCACCTTAGTGCACATAGACATACATTTAATAATAACACCCACAGGGTTAGTAATAATACCAGGTAAGTATTTTACATGAGTAAATATAAAGTGAGAAGTGACTTTATCCAACATCTTAAAGTAAAAATAATGAAATGTCACATACCACATAACATCATGGTAACGATAGAGTGTAAAAACATGTTGGACAAAGGGGGAATCCTTTTGCCTTGCATGTGGAGGATGAGGGAGGAGATAATTGTAATGATGTGCACATTTTGATCGGATAATAGTTACGTAAGGGGTAGTATGGTAATTTGGTTGTCTCATTTTGGATAAAACCAATTCTCTTATTTTTCATCTATCATTTTCCGTTCACTTATTTATTTTTAGAAAATAACTGCAAAGATCCACCTTTGGGTCCGGTTCAATGCGGTAATTAAAAAACCTAAACTGTTATCAAAGGTGGATTGTTAGGGGCTCTTACACATTGGAACAAACAAAAGAACTTTTCATTATCATTACAACAATTTTACATTAGAGTACAAGAATATATTAGAGTACAAGAATATATCAAAGTACAATAGATATATGAGTACACTTAAAATACATATAACCTGGAAACATAAAACTCACAGTGGAAGACTAAGAAATTATTCAGATTATAGCTCCTACCATAATACAGAATCTTGCTATACAAGTATCTGCAAAAAAAAACTACTAGCTTCCGGTGTGGAAAATTATGGGCACTCGGAGTTTAAGTGGGAAACAATAAACTCCGAGCCATTCATGGGACTGGTGTGAAAACTAAAACAATTACTTTCATTTTAAAGTAAGGTAATTCATAGGACCACGCTGTATAACATGGAATGGGTTTTCCCCATATGAATACCAGTGCATAAAAACTCGCAATGCTCTTTTGAAAATGAAGCTACCATAAGATCTTACGCCACACACACAATGCAAACACACATTTGGGTGAGGTTTCCCTTATCATAACCAAAAATGCTTGATACATGAAAACTCTCTTATATTATTATTAGTGCATAGTGTGAAATTCACTTTCGCAAATAAATGTATCAATCTTAGCCACCATAGGTACCATAATATTATACTGACTTTCTGCGCGTTTTACGTAGGATCTACAATAGAAAGTCGTATAGGCATAACGGATGATCCGGGTTCGCAATTATATACCGACCCAAACCGTTCTCAAAGTGGGGTTTCCAACAAATGGACAAGGCTAAAGAACTTCCTTACTGAATGGGCATGCCTCTAGAGGGATGTTCCGAGAAGTAAACTATTCTCCGCCAACACAGGGCCATCGGTGTTATCTAAGCCATGCTGCATGAGTATACCATTTCCTGGTCATGACCGACCTTTTCTACGAGTACCCGAATTTCCAATAAAACTACAATGGTATAATGCCTAGGCTCCATACCACTACCTCATCAAACCACATAACAAATGCCTGGGGTTCATACCATGGTGTTGTTTCAAAAATCTAGAAAGAAATGGTCATCACCTAAGGGGCGCGACCCCCATAACTTGCTGCATCCTTTCCTGTTTCAGTCATTTCCGCGATTTGAGGCTTGTCGAAGTCTCGTTACACAAACCTAAGCCATGCTTTGATCATCAAAAGCTCATTACTTAGAATGCCACACTGTCAATTCACAACATATAATTGGTGTCTATTAATATATAACCCTACGAGTACATAAGTCTCAGAGGAAGGTGTTAAGATAAGAGAATAAATCTTCCTCCACCAACTGATATATCATTAATAAACATCAATTTATTTTGTCATGACTTACACTGTCAGACATACATCTATTTACAAGTTCGTTTTAGGTCTGAACGAAACTGAACGTACCTTATTCCCTGTCCAATAAATGAGAGAGGCCTTTGTAAATCCAAAATTCCTTCAAGTACGTCCGGACCATTGCGACTTAACCCGTATAAAATCCACCTACAAATGGAAGCTACCCATTTAAGACATTCAGCAAGCAGTCCTTTCGATGTGAAGGTTTCCATTCTTCACCCTCGTCTTCAATAGCTTTTGATTTTCTTAAACACAATGTTTTATTATTTGGAATGGTTTACAAATCCAAACACTATTCCCAGTGTTTCCGAATAATAAGCGTAATTTAAAAACGTATGGAGAACATACATGGATATCATAAGTTTCATTCTATTTTGGATTATTCTTTGATTTCAATCAAACCTTAACACAAAGGTTATTTCTTAAAACAAAATCTCATTACCAATCCCATCCACTTAATGGAACATAGAGGAAGACACCATTCCCACTCTATCGATCTAGGGCAATTCCTACCTATGATAGAATGTGAATAGCTCCTTACCTCCAATCCATATCTACATTTATTTTGGTAAATCCCAATTACCTTCACTAATCCCTTTTTCATTTCATTCATTAAAATCTTTATATAAAGATTTATTTAAAACTCTAACTTAGTTTTAAAACTTAAAAAGCATCATTCAATGATTACTTAACTTTGGAAGCCAATCCTGTCTTTAGCTGGGTTAAAGAATATATGTTATTCAAGATATCATTCACCACAAACCCAAATTATACTTTCATTCTAAATGAAAGCTTCACGGAAATCATATCAGCTCATAATAGATACAAATTTCCATATCGCACAAACACTATAAGTGGAATAAGCAGACCCTTTTAAATTCCTCAAATAGTATCTGTCTTCATCTAATGATAATTATCTCGATTATCACTAAATCGATTCCCATTAAACTCCAAATTTAATTTATTAATCATTAAAAAATGAGTACTCAAGTCATAGATGAAAAAAATTGAGTTCAAAACCATTAAATAATCATTTTCAGAAAATGTCGTAACATCGTCACAAAAAGCGCTGCGAATAGGCTTCTCTTAGCTAGTTTAGTCAAAATGCCTTTTATCTTATCCAAAACTTCATTTTTTCAATTTAAATTACTTTCAAACCATTTACTATGGTTTATCATAATTTTTCCCTATTTTTAATAATTTAAAAATAGTTCATTTCATTAAAAATCCAATTTCGGCACTTACACTGTAATTTCTAGATTTTTTCTAGAAAACTGATTTTGACTTATTTCAAAATCTAACCGTTGGATTTTAAAACTTTACATTTCATTTGAAAGATCATTTAATTTATAACCCAACGTTTTCCATTTCGGGAAAATCCGATGGTCGAATCTCTAGGTACGTTAATTTGAAGTCATTGGTCGAAATTCGCGAACTACCGCTGTGCGACTAGTCCTATTCAGACCAAACTTTGATTTATAATCAAAATTAAATCAAATTACTTCTAAAATAGCTTATTAATTATATAAAACATATATAATTAATTTTGGAAACTATGTTTCAATTATTTCTCTTAAAAATCAAATATTTCATTATTGTATCATTTTAACATTATTTAAATAATTAAAATAATATTATTTTTTAAAACTTATTATTTAAAGTCCAAATTTTTCCCGAAGTCCATTATAAAAATAAATAAGATAAATTGGAAAAGAAAATCTTATTAAAACATTTCTTTGATACCCAACTGAACTTCACTTTTTAGAGTTACTATTCATTTTCAATTTAAATTTGAAAACATGCCTATATTACTTAAAACTAATTCAAATCAAATTCTTATTTTTATGAAAACTATTCGTAACTACTTTAACTATGTTTCCAAATTATTTCGGATTCAAAATTCTAACTTTTATTTTTCACTGAATATTTTATTAATAAAATATTCAATTAAATTCCAAATCAGATTAAAGTTCAACCAATCACCTTATAATTCATTTATGTGGATTTCACACATGATTATCATCTAGTAACAGTTATTTACAACTATTAACATTCAATTACCACATAGCGGCATCATCAACATAAGTGTTAAGATCATCAGTACTTAATACCCAATCACTATTGTTAATTTAGGTATTAAATCTCATTAACACTTCATTGCCATAACTAGCAAATCACATCCACATTAACACACGTCGCAATTCAAATTGCAAATTAATGTCAACAAATTCATATCAATCATTCCATACACCATTTACATACAAACACCATTTAGCATATGATCCAGTTTTTTGTCCTATTACTTAAATCATGGTTTATCTCACGTATAAGCACCAAATTGCTTACTAACTCTTCCAAAATTATATCTTTAGCCAACTAACCATTTTAACTTCAATGTTATAATATTGTTAGATCACTTACTTAAATATTTGGCCACATTAGTTCACAATGGCTTGTCCTTAACACATGCAACACAAAGGAACCAACTTTATGAACATTAGTTAACTATTTTTTTAGCAGTATGAATTAGCTAACTTATATCACAAAGAACTACAAATTTTATCAACATTTTTCACAAAAAATAACCATCATTAGTCACCGCAACATCATTAGCAAGCATTAACATCACACACAGTTTCATGAACATCTTAGCAACATAAGTACAAAAATTAGCTAACAATCTAAATGTAAGTTTACAATTCCGATTGAGGGATCCACTCGACCAATCTTTACAAAAGGTAAGACCTTTTGTTTCCAAAATAGCAACTGTAGCCCTTTAAATCAACACAACTCAAAGTAGATCCTTTTGTAACCCAAATAACTTCAAACTATAAAGTATATATTTTATTTAGCACTAATAATTGGAAAAGGTGGAATTTTTGCAACTTAAACTTGGTTTAAGGGAAAGGGTTTGTCACACATGGTATATAGGGGGTAGATGTGGTTGTGTGAGTTTCTTGGGGTGTAAGGGTGAGTATGGTGGTGGTGTAGGGTTATTAAGTTCTTGGGTAGGTGGAAAATGAAGTAAAAATGGGATTTTTATTGGAATGGAAGGGGTTTTTGAAAAATGGAGGCCACGTGTGGGGGGATGAAGGTGCTAGGGTGGTTCGCATGCTAGGGTGGAGATCTGGTGGAGGGTGGTGGTAGAGTAGGTGACATGGGGATCTAAGTGGAGAAGGAGAAGAGAAAGAATGGAAATGGAGGGAAAATTGGAAAATAAGCAGAAATGAAAACAAACGAGTCTCTCTCTCATTCACATGTCAAAGTGCATAAGAAAGAGGGATTTTGGAAGAAGATGACAGGTGTGGAGGGGGTTACTTGAGTTGTCTAAATGGTGGAGGCTTAAGGTACTTAAGTGTTAAGGCTTTTCCTTATTATATTTAAAAGTAACTTTTTAGGTTTACATGGGTAAGGTATTATCTCCCTTAAAATTAATATAAATTATATGAAACCCTTAGTACATGTTAATATGTCATTTAGGTTGTCACTAACCATTTTACCAATATTTTCAAATGTTCCAATATTATTCAAAACTACTTAGTTTCAATAGAATTTCAATAAACGGTTCCTACACGCTTTCAACTAGTATAATCAAACCGTAAGTCCGATCAATATGAAATATGAAATTCTAGTATATTTCACTAATATGGATCCAATGAACTTAGTTTCATCGAATTCGGAGACTATCTCAAAAATGGTCTATTTTCAGGCTACTAAAATAATACTAAATTATTGAATTTCAATATATTTACTTTTAATTCAATTTTAAAAGATCACTAACCATATTTTTAACTTTAATAAAATATAACATAAAACTAGAACTTATTTTTAATTGTTTTTAGGTTCAGACTCAATATTTGGCTATTTAATATCCACTAAAAATGAAATAAAAATTTATATTTTAAATTGACTAAAAATACGTGTTGATATAATTTCCCTCACTTAAAAAGATTTCGTCCTCGAGACGGAACTGAAAGTCCCTTGCTTAACCAACACAACCTTCATTCTAATTGACTCAAGTTGTTCAACCTTTTTAGTTCCTAACAATCCCCAATTCTCAAAATTTGGCTAATGCCTTAAATTTTAGATTTTTTTTACCATAACCTCCTTTGTATGGCCCTATCGGTACACCTACAACTTGACTCTATGCCCTAACCAATCCAAAAGAGAATCCAAAAGCCAGGCGGCTCATAAAATCATCAAATCTAATATGGTAAATATGTACCTTTTATTGTCGGGCATTCCATTTTATTCCTCTTCTTATCTTCCACTTAATAACCTGTCTAATACGTACATGCCCAATTCCAACTAATTTCCAGTCTCTAACCCATGAATTTAATTGTAGTCAATTCCACTTGACATAACTTCAGATCCAATCCAGTTCTGTTTAACTTCTCTTAAGTTAAATTTTAATTCATTTGACTCAATTTTGTCTTTTGAACCAATTTAACTTGTGCTAGTTAAATTTAAAGCTCAAATCATTTTCCATCACTTATGAGTTCATGTATATTTTGATGTTTTAGTTGGAATTGTATATCCATCCCATTTTCAAAACTCGAAAATAGAATCTGGTGATGTCGCGGTCATCGACAGAATCATCCTCAAATGACTAGAATGTGATTCTATATCTATCCAATATATCTAAGACTTTGTATATACGTTGATCAGATGTATATTCAAAATCTTCTTATACACGATAGTCCAACCTCAACATCAAACAAAATACTCAACTCTTATTTATTAGTTAAACCGATTATCACACATCACAACTAGAAATCAATTGGTTGATTAACTTTTCAAATTTATATGTTGTCAAAACATATATCTTTTATATACTCAAAATATATTTTCAAAGTCAAAATCATTTATATATGAAAAACACTAAAACTTCTCTCTCGTATACGTAATACTCTTAACTCAATCTAGGGCATTACTACCCCCATCTCTAATGAGTTTTTCTTCTAGAATATTGCTAATCATATCCCTGATGAGTTATTTCCTTCTATTTTTTTGAGTTGTACCCGCAAAGCTTTGTAAACCAAAGCACTGATACCACTGTGTAACGATCCGCTTTTGGATCTAATTCAACTCCATAATTAAACCGACCTAAACCATTCTCAAAAGGTGGCTTGTTAGCGGCACTTACACATTAGAAGAAGCAAAAGAACTTTTCATTATCATTACAACAATTTTACATTAGAGTATAAGAGTATACTGAAAATACATATACAGCGGAAATATAAAACTCTCAGCGGAAGACTAAGAAATTATCCAAAGTATAACACTTTCCATAATCTAGAATCACGCTCTATAAATATCGGAAAAACCAAAACTACTAGCTTCCCGTATGGTAAACAATAGGCACTCTGGGTTTAGGTGGGAAACAATAAATTCGGAGTCAGTATAAAACTGGTGTGAAAACTATAACAATTACTTTCATTTTAAAGTAAGGTAATTCATTGGACCACGCTGTATAACACGGAATGGGTTGTTCCCATATGAATACCAATGCATAAAAACTCGTAATACTCTTTTGAAAATGAAGCTACCATAAGATCTCGCGACACACACAAACAAAATGCAAACGCATATATTGGCAAGGTTTTCCTTATGATAACCAAAAATGCTTAATACGTGAAAATTCTCTTATATTATTATTAGTGCATTGTGTGAAATTCACTTTCGCAAATAAATGTATCAATCTTAGTCATCATAGATACAATAATATTTTACTAACCTCTGATGCATTTTATGTAGGATCTACAATAGAAAGCCGTATGGGCACGTAGCGGATGATCCAGGTTTAGAATCGTATACAGACCCAAACCGCTCTCAAAGTGGGTTTTCCAACAGATGACCAAGGCTAAGAAACTTCCTTACCGGATGGGCATACCTCTAGAGGGACGTCCCAAGAAGTAAACCCTTCTCTAGCAACACAGAGTCGTTAGTGCTATCCAAGCTATCCCGCACAAGTATGCCATTTCCTGGTTGTTACCAACCTTTTCTAGGGTACTTGAATTTCCAACAAAACCACAATGGTAAAATGCCTGGGCTTCATACCATAGCACTACCTCGTCAAAACCACATACCAAACACCTGGGATCCATATGTAGTGTTGCTTCAAAAATCTAAACGGAAATGGTCATCCCCTATGGGGCGTGACCTCCATAACATTGTTGCATCCTTTCCTGTTTCGGTCATTTCGGGGATGTGAGGCTTGTCGAAGTCTTATTACACAAATCTATGGTTTAATAAACCATTCTTTGATCATCAATAGCTCATCACTTAGCATGCCACACTTTCAGTTCACAACATATAATCGGTGTATATTAATATATAACCCTCTGAGTACATAAGTTTTAAAGGAGGGTGTTAAGCTAAGAGAATAAATCCTCCGCCATAACCTGATATATCATCAATAGACATAAATTTATTATGTCGCAACTTACAATTCAGACATACATCCATTTACAAGTTCGTTCTGGGACTGAACGAAGCCGAAGGCACCTTATTCCTCGTCCAATAAAGAAGATAGACCCTTGCAAATCCGAAATTCCTTTAAGTACGTCCGGACCACCGCTACTTAACTGATATAAAATACATCTGCAAATGTAAGCTACCCATTTAAGACATTCAGAAAGTAGTCCTTGCAGTTAGAAGGTTCTCGATCTTCGACGTCGTCTTCAGTAGCTCTTGATTTGCTTCAACACATTGTTTTATTATTCAGAATGGCTTACGGATCCAAACACCGTTCCCAGTCATTTCGAATAATAAGCGCAATTTAAAAACGTGTGGAGAACATACAGGGATATCATAAGTTTCATTCTATTTTGGATTATTCTTTGATTTCAATCAAACCTTAACATAAAAGTTATTTCTTAAATCAAAATCCCATTCCCAATCCCATCCACTTAATGGAACACCGAGTAAGACACCATTCCCACTCTATCGATCTAAGGCAATTTCTATCTACGACAGAATGTGAATAGCTTCTTACCTCTAATCCATATAAACATTTTTTTGGCAAATCCCAATTACCTTTATTAATCCCTTTTTCATTTCATTCATTCAAATCTTTATCTAAAGGTTTATTTAAAACTTTTACTTAGTTTTAAAATTTCAAAATCATTATTCAATTAGTACTTAACATTGGAAGCAAACCATGTCTTTTGCTGGGTTGAAGAATAGATATTATTCAAGACAGCCTTCAAAACAAACTCAAAATCATATTTTCATCATAAATGAAATCTTCACGGATATCTTTTCAGCTCATAATCGATATAGATTTCTGCATCAAACTAACATTACAAGCGAAATAAGGGAAGATCCTTTTACATTCTTTAAATAGTATCTGTCTTCATCTATAGATAATTATCTCGATTATCACTAAATTGATTCTCGTTAAATTCCAAATTTATTTTATTAGTCATTCAAAAATGATTACTCAAGTCAAAGATGAAAACAATTGAGTTTAAAACCTTAAAATAATCTTTTTTAGATAATGTTGTAATAGTGTGAGAACCGCTCCGTACCCCTTGCACCAAACGGAGGAGAAGTGCGCTGTGTGACATGCCAGGCCGATATAGGATGATCATCGGGGTAAAGTAATTTGAAAACAAAACCTTTCGTATAACTCATAGCATAGGATAATATATGATAATAAAATATGCAACAAGATATAGTAATGAAGCACAATTGAACAGAGAATCAAATTTCCATAAAACCATATAATCTTCAGTACAATACTCCTTGATACAAGAATCTATGAATACAATGTACCTTACTACATCCCTCAAAGTCTCAATAACAAAAACATACAGCGGAAATAGAAATAAATAGCTAAATAGTATGTAGTAATAATATGCCAGCCTTATGCTCGTCACTGCGCAGCAACACTGGCACCAAACTTGCTCGGTTCCCAACGTCTCTTGCAAACTCATACAAAGCTCAGTTCCCAACGTCTCTTGCAAACTCTTCCAAAATCCACTAGCGAATAACGAATCTCGATCGCTGATAATACTCTTTGGATTCCCATGGAATTGAACTATCCACTTAAGATATAATTCAGCAAACTTCGATTCATTTCTAGTTGATTAGACAAGAATAAACTTTGCTCTCTTGGTCAAGCGATCCACGATGACCGAGATAATATCATTTCCTTCCCTTGTCCTAGGTAATCCATGAATGAAATCCATCAACACTTGCTCCCATTTCCACATAGGAACTTGCAATGGCTGTAACAATCCGCTCGGCTTCTTCTTCTCAGCTTTAACCAACTGACAGTTCATTTTTTTCGAGATAAATTTCCTGACATCTCGTTTCATACCTTCCCAGTAGTAACTCGTTTCATATCTCGATACATCTTATTACCTCCTAGATGTATCGTCAATCTAGAGTGATGACATTCCTTCAGAAGCTCATCTCTCAATCCATTTATGTCAGGAAGAACCAATCGTCCATTCTTACGAAACAAACCACCTTAATCGACTTTGAAATCCTTGATCTCCTCTGGTTCCACTCTCATCTCTAACCTTTGAACGATCTCCATAAGATAATCGTCTCGCTTCTGGCTTTCACCAATCCTTTTGACGAGAGTTAGTCTAATCGATAAGCTTGTTAACATCTCAGGTTCTAACTCACAATGAGGTCTAAGATCAAATCTGACCAAATACACTAGATGCTTCCATTCTGTGAACATGGCTCCCAAACTCGTATGTCTTCGAGTTAACGCATCGACCACCGCATTACCTTTTCCTGAAGTATAGGTTATTATAAAATCGTACGAACCCAGAAACTCTAACCATTGGTTCTGCCGAAGATTCAAACCCTTTTAAGAGAAAAGATACTTCAACGACTTATAATATGTAAACAACTCAAATCTAACTCCCAAAAAATAATGTCTCCGCATCTTTAGAGCAAATATTATCGCTGCTAACTCTAAATCATGAGTAGACTAATTCCTTTCGTGTAGCTTCAGTTGTCGACTCGCATAAGCCACAAACCTACCTTTCTGCACTAACACTACCTCAAGTCCAGTGCCACATGCATCGGTATATACCACCATCTCTTCATTCCCATTCGGAATAGTCAAAACATTAGCATTCGTCGATCTTTCTTTCAAAATTCCAAAAGCTTGCTCACACTTCGCATCCCACATAAAGACCTGATTATTCTTCGTCAACCTTGTTAATGGTGAAGCTATCTTAGAGAAATCCTAGATAAATCATCGATAATATCTAGCCTAACCAAGGAAACTCCTAATACCCGTCACATTCTTGGGTCGATCCCAATCTTGGAATGTCGCTACCTTAGCAGGACCCACCGCTATTCCTTGTCATGATACGACATGACCGAAGAACCTTATTTCTTCCTTCCAAAAGGACAGTTCGAAAACTTATCCCTCAACTAATGTTTTTGAAGATTTCCAAAACGATTCATAAGTGTGCCGTGTGTTCTTCCTCATCCCTTGAGTATACCAATACGGCATTTACAAATACAAGTACGAACTTGTTTAACTGATCCCTGAAAACCCGATTCATGAAATCCACAAAATATGCTAGTGCGTTAGTAAATCCAAATGGCATCACCAACCACTCATAAAATCTGGATGGTGTCCTAAAAGCAGTCTTTGGTTCGCTATCCCTGGCCACTCTCAATTGGTGAAATCCCGTTGTCAAATCCATTTGGGAAAACACCTTGGCTTTGTGAAGCTGATCAAAAAAGTCATCTATTCTCGACAATGTATACTTGTTCTTCTTGGTTACCTTATTCAGCTCACGGTAATCAACATATAATCATAATGATCCATCAGCCTTAGTCGCAAACACTAGTACACCCCACTTGGATACACTTTTCTGAATGAATCCCTTACTCAAAAGATCGTCCACTTGCACCTCTAACTCTCGCTGTTCCTTGGGCGCCATCCACCTAAGAGGCATAACAATAGGTCTGGCTCCATCCACTAAATCAATTCAAAACTCAATCTATCACTGTAGCAGCAACCCTCTGACTTCATCAAACACATCAAAAAACTCTAATATGATTGGCATCAATGACAACCCATCCCGTGAAGTCACAAGCAAATATAAAAAGATAATCAGAACCTCATCCTCTGGTAGACAACGTATCATAATTTTTCACCCGTCCACATTATCGATTGCCATCTCGAGCCTTTCGTAATCAACAATAGCTGCATACTTCTTGATCCAGTCCATCCCCAAAATAATCCCAAATCTAGCAAAATTTAAAATAAAACAATCACACGCAAAAGAGAAACCATGACTCGATGAAATTTGACCATGAAAAAGCATACAAAGATTTGATGAACCCCTACTGGATTAGTCACAACTAATAGTCTATCAACGATTCAGATTCTAAACCTACCTTGCAAACAATCTCATTATAAATAAAAGAATGCGGTGCTCCAGTATTGAACAAGACCAGAACTAAAACGTCTTTAATAGAAAGCATACATTGCACAATAACACTCTCCCCTTCTCCTACGCAGTCGGACCCTCAAGAAAGACGACATAGCATCCAAAGCATACACCCTCACAACCTGCTTATCCTTCGGTGGTTTCGGACCAACTATTTTTCATATATCCAGGCTTATCACAGTTAAAGCACTTCTTTTCCACCTTCGCATTCTTACAATCCTTGGAAAGATGACCCTTTTGCTGACAGTTATAACAAGTAATCTAACCCTTCGGCTTCTTTTGAACATTCTTTCCTTGCTGTTGCTTTCGTTTACCATTCCACTTTTTCTTATCACCACCACCTTGTTATAGTTTTGAATCCTCCTTTTTATTTTCAACAATAACCTCACCCTTTTGTGGAAACAAACCCTCCTTCCTTAAAGCCTTTTCAACTAATTTTTCAAAAGAGTCATCAATATGGTCAATTAGTTGTTTCCCGATACTCTCATTTAATCCCAAAATAAATTTCTCATTCTTTTGATAAGGAGTTTCGATATATGAACGAGCATACTTCAATAAAGCCTCAAACTCAGTCACATATTCAGACACAGACCTTCCGCCTTGCTTTAGCTCAACAAACTGCTTAAACAACATCGATTTCTAGACCGTAGAAATGGATTTCTCCTCAAACTTAGTTATAAACTAATCCCAAGTAATTTGGTCTTTCAGAGTCTCCAAAGTAATAGAGTTCCACCAATCCATTGCTCATCTTTACAACTGCCTTGATGCAAGGTTCCTCTTAGTCACATCATTGATTCCCAAGTCTCCAAAAATTCGAACACTGGTCTCCAACCAATTCTGAACTTCAACGACTGGTTTCGTTCCAACAAACAGCTTTCCACATAGAGAAGCATAGTCATTGCGGAGCTTCGCAAAATCAATAACCCTAGGAGACTGCACATGAACACCACCATCTACTGTTGCCCCTGGAGTGGGTATTCTCCTCATGATCGCTACCATCATGACCTCAGACATAGCAGGATAATCGGGCATGGCAGCTGCAGCTCCCGACTGGCTACCCTCGCCTCCCTCTCCAGTTATAGGCTCATTCCTAGCAGCGTGTCTCGATGTTCATCTCACTCTGAAATGAGAGTCAATTCACATTAGAGAAACCACATTGGTGTTCAAGTGCTTACTAACCTACTATACTATACCATGTACGTATATAATATAATAATCATCCAAATAAAATTACAAATATGTCACTCATACGTGTTTACATTCGCGAACTTTGGGTAAAATCAATTAACCAAAGCTCTTATACCTAATGTGACGACCCCCCCCCCCCGTACCCATTGCACCAAACTGATGAGAAGTGCGCTGTGTGAGGTGCCAGGCCGATATTAGACGATCATCAAGGCAGAATAATTCGAAAATAAAACTTGTTGTATAACTCACAGCGCATGGACAATATATAATAATAAAATATACAACAAGATATAGTAATGAAGCACAACTGAATAGAGAATCAACTTTCCATAAAATCATAGAATCTTCGGTACAATACTTCTTGATACAAGAATCTTTGAATACAATGTACCTCACTACATCCCTCAGAGTCTCAATAAAAACAACATACAATAGAAATAGAAAGAAATAGATAAATAGTAGGTAGTAATAATACGCCAGCCTCATGCTCGTCTCCATGCAGCAATACCGGCACCAAATCTGCTACCTGCTACTCAGTCTACCAACCATCAAATTGGTGAACAACCCAAGGTAATAAGAGGGAAACATAAAACCTTGTGTCAGACAGTAGTCTTAGTGAGTGATAAAATATCAAACAATAGTTACGCAGGATAATATGAGCACAGGAGGATCGACCCTTCGATCTACCTAGCAACCAACAAGTTAACACATGAAAACTGTCCATCACATGTCACATCAGAAATAAGAAAGGACAACCCCGATACCGCTTCTCTTCGACAACCTATAGCGATAGCCAACCCAAAAAAATAGAGAAGAAAGCACACAGAATCAAGCATAACATCCGTAGCATCCAACATCCTAGTTATCGCCGTATACAGGCGTGAATCCATCAGTTATCGAACTTGCATTTCACCAATCAAAAGGGCTAATGGAAAAACCCGGTTCTAGGAAAACTACCAAATGCCATCGTGACTCATATATTTGTCTTTCCATTCTCGATAACTAGGCCCATCATGACTGCCTAGGGTATATAATCTTCCTGAATATGATCATAATGGGCATCCCCACAATATACCTGCTTTGAGTCCACTAGAACACTTCAATAACCAATTATTCTTTAGCACAACAAATTTGCCAAGCCTTTCACTTCGGTGACTCAATCCAATCCTCGAGCTGTTCCATTATCATCCATGATTGACTTATATTATGTCGATCCACATCATACCGGATCGTATGTCGAATCACGACCATTTTCACATCAATCCGGCTTTGACCACTCCATCGTGAGTTCACAATCAAAGCACCATCAATATTTGAGTTGCACACCATCCATATGAAATTCCTTCGCAACCAAACTTTATTAGTAACTTCAAGAAGCCAAGACAATCATTCCCACCAAGCCACGACTCCCTACGTGCCACCCTTATGGGTCGATGCGGACCCATAATGGGTCGATGCCGACCCATCATGGGTCATTCACTTAGCCAAATTTAGCTAAGTGGATGGCCCATACTCATTTCTACCTCGGGGCATGATCCTCCAGTCTAATCTCCAATCGTTTTGACGTTCATTTTGAAGCTTCCGCCGACCCATCCATATCTCGAGAAACCAACCTTTGACCCATCACAAATCAACTCCGAATGACTTAAAATTTTTGTAGGAAGCTTCGATGTACCAACACAAAGCGACGCCACCAAAAATCACCTCCACTCGACACTCCACCATGGATCGGTGCTGACCCGTCACGGGCTGGTTCCGACCCATGCACTTAGTGCATTTGGGCACTAAATTTTGTATACTCCATTCCTTCGTCTTCCAGAGCGCCTCCGCCAAGTTTCGTCCTAATCCGATTATCTAAACCTCCGATTTGCTCTTTTCTTCAATCCTATGATTCTACGACAAACAATCTAACATACAACTCAAGCAACACAATCAATTAAATTAAAAAAAACTTCAATCCATACAACAATGATCATACAAACATGAAAAATTCATAAACATAGCATAACATAAGATCTAACATGATTTGGATCTAAATATATGAATAAACATGATTAATCTAATAGTTATCCAGTTAATACGATCAAATTAGGTTTTCCTAGGGTTTCTAGTTAATAATTGTACATATATGATCAGATCTAAGGTGATTTTAATGTGAAACATATGAATATGATCCTAATTTATCCATACAATCTGTAGCTTCTGTGTGAGAGATATCTATCTCACCAATTTCTAGATTCAATGCAAACTTAATGAACTCGGATCTGGACAACAATGAAATACCTCAAGTATGATGCAATCTGATGTGATATAATCCTTCTGATGATGATCAACTCTTCCCTGATGATGATTTATCTTCAAGATGCAATCTACGATGAATTTAATGAAAAGCATGGAGAAATAGGGTTTTAAGCTGAAACGGAGAATCACAGATGCCCAACCTAGAACTTAGAATGAAGAGATTAACTCTAGTTCTCTCCCCATGTCCCCTTATTTATATATGTTGGTTACAGGTCTAATGGGTGTGGCTAACCAACCCATTAGATGTTAACCAATCTGCCTAACACCAGCTGAAACTTATAACAGTGATTCCTCCCAAACCGCTGAACCAAATCCTTCATGTGACCACTCTACTGAATTTTAAACAGCCATTCCGGTCCAATGGAATTGATCACAACACCTGATTTGATCTTTATCAAAATTTATGTCCCAAACAGTAAACTCAAGGGGAAAATGGTCGTATCTGAATTCGGTTAAAATCATGGACATGTCTCATATCCCCATGAACAACATATCTAAACTTGAGAATGATCCGGCCACTAAGGAATAAAATATTATTATTTTACGATCGGTCAATACGTAAAATACAAGTTGTTACAAATAGCATCACAAAAAGCGCTACGAATAGGCTTCTATTAGCTAGTTTAGTCAAAATGACTTTGAACTTATCCAAAACTTCATTTATTTTTTCAATTTAAATTAGTTTCAAATCATTTATTATGAATATCATAATTTTTCCCTGTTTTTAATAATTATAAATAGTTCGTTTAATTAAAATCAGATTTCGGCACTTAAACTGCAAATTATGGAACTTTCCAGAGAACTGATTTTGACTTATTTCAAAATATAACTGTTGAATTTTAAAACTTTACATTTCGTTTGAAAGCAATTTTCATTTGTAACATAATGTTTTCCGTTTGGGGAAAATCCGATGGTAAGATCTCCCGGTATATCAATTTGAAGTGATTGGTAGAAATTCGCGAACTACCATTGCGCGACCTGTTCTATTTAGACCAAACTTCGATTTATAATCAAATTAAATCGAATTACTCCTAAAATATCTTATTAGTTATATAAAACATATATAATTAAATTTGGAAACTGTGTTTCAATAATTTCTCTTAAAAATCAAATATTTCATTATTTAATATTATTCAAATCATTAAAATAATATTATTTTCCAAACATTATCATTTGAAGTCCAATTTTTTCCTGAAGTCCATTATAAAAATAAATAAGATAGTTTGGAAAATCAAATCTTATTAAAACATTTTCTGGATACCCAAAACAAACTTCACTTTTTTAGAGTTACTATTCATTTTCAGTCAAAATTGAAAACATGCCTATATTACTTAAAACTAATTCAAATCCAATTCTTATTTTTACAAAAACTATTTGTAACTAATTCAACTATGTTTCAAAATTATTTCGGATTTTAAATTTAAACTTTTATTTTTCACTGAATATTTTATTAATAAAATATTCAATTAAATTCTAAATTGGAATAAAATTCTACCAATCACTATATAATTCATTTACATAGACTTCACACATGATTATCATCTAGTAATAGTTATTTACAGCTATTAACATTCAATTACCACATAGTGGCATCATCAGCATAAGTGTTAAGGTCATTAACACTTAATACCCAATCACCAATGATAATTCAGGTATTAAATCTCGTTAACACTGCATTGCCATAACTAGCAAATCACACCCACATCAACACACATCACATTCAAATTGCAAACTAATGCCAACAAATTCATATTAATCATTCCATACACCAATTACATACAAACAAAATTTAACAAATGATCAAGTTTTTTTTATTACCTGAAATCATGGTGTATCTCAAGTATAAGCACCAAATTGCTTACTAACTCTTCCAAAATATATCTTTAGCCAACTAACCATTTTAACTTCAATGTTATCATATCGTTAGCTCACTAACTTAAATATTTGTCTACTTTAGTTCATAATGGCTTGTCCTTAACACATGCAACATAAAGGAACCAACTATATGAACATTAGTTAACTATTTTTTTAGCAATATGAATTAGCTAACTTATACCACATAGAACTACAAACTTTATCAACATTTTTCACAAAACATAACCATCATTGGTCACCACAACCTCATTAGCAAGCCACTAACATCGTAAACAATTTCATGAACATCATTAGCAACATAACTACATGTTCGACCAAAAAGTCTAACTAACACCCAATTGAATAGATTTTGAAGAGAATAATGAAGAAATATAAACTGAAAACGAGAAAAAGCAAGAAAAAACATGAGATTTATTGTGGTTCAACGTTAACGAACCTACGTCCACTTTAGTATTCTTAACAACAGAGAATTACAAATACAATGCTTAAAATCTCTCAAACACTCGAGTATAATTGATTTCCTCTCAAATTTATGGAAACACGCTCGGAATAAGTATGGCAGGTTGCGGGTCGAATGGCAATGGCGGTAGCAATATGAAGTGTTCAGTCAAATGTCCAAAAGTCTTTTTCACCTCGTCAGGGTTGGGTATTTATAGGGGTCGCTTAGGGAATTCAAGTGGGAACAGTTATCGAATGCATGACATCAGGAATGGAATTATAGCTCGTGAGTAGGGTGCGGCTTATATGAAACATGGGTTTCAGTACGTGGCCACGTGTCATGCTCTCTATCTCGATAGGAGATAGTGGAGATTGTGGGAAACGACTCCTGGTTATACAAAAGTCGGGGTTGGATTGAGTTAATCCTGTTCGACCTGGGTTGCACTTTCCATTGATCGTCCCAAGGCCTTCTTTCTTATTCGACCCGAAGGCTATAAAGCTACATATAATCTGTTGAATCATTGGATAGACATGTTTCTTGACCTTAGAAATAGTATGACTCTTGGTATCTAATTCACGTGACTATACTCACTCGAACGTTGGATGGCTTTGTCTCAAGGCGGGCTAAGATTTTCCCCCCAAAGTACATCTTATCGTAGATGAGATGTGCTTAGATCTAGATAACCCACCCTTTCTCGAATGAATAGTAGTCAACAGTCGTGTTACTTCGTGAAGTCGTACCTTTTGATTTCTATATACCATGTATAAATATGAGATCATGCTCGTAATCGTTCTTATTGCATCTCGCAATCCAGGATCCCCAACTTGGATCATAGGCAAATCTAAAGGTAACTCCTTTAACTTTTATCAAATCAAAAAGTCAAAGTCATTTGTTTAAATGATATCGCTTTGTTAACTGTTGTCCATATGCACAAACAAGTCCAAAAAATTTCTTATGGTCCTCGAAATTTAATCAACACACATGAACATCGTGCTTCATAGTGAGTCTTGGAATATATTTGCGATTTCTTTTCATCTTTCTAGTTCTCTCAAGCTTTGATTTTTCCCGTTTCACAATCCATCTTGGATCGAAAAGCTTAAAATCGCGTTGGGTCAAAATACTCGACCCGCTAGCCTTTTCAAACAGAAGAGCTTCGATTCCCAGTTTTTCCTTCGAAAGACTAGGTCAACCCATCACTTCAGTGGGAATACGAATGGTTTCTTTTATATCATATAAGCCGACCCACTCTCTTTAACCTTCATTTTATTTCCTTGCTGCTAAATACCTTCGGATTTGTAACCCTAGAACTTGGAAATTCTTTGATTTCGATTTAGTTCTCCAACTCGACAAATAGGTAGGCCAAGGATTGATAGATTCACATTTTAATTCAAACATGCAAATTAATCAAGTTCGTTGACTCGGCAATTCCATCAATTACCATCGTGGCATTGAGATCTCAGAATTTGGAGCTATCGCTATCACTAGTGACGTCCAGATCATCATTGGTGGTGACCTTTACGCCTCGGGTCCTCTGGCGATGTCAGTGACGTTGGTGCATGAGCTCATTTCTCATTCTGATGTGCTGGAGGAGAATAGGGAAAGGTAATAGGGTTTTGAAACTTTGGAGGAGGAAAAGAAAGGAGAACGCCGGGTTTGGATCGAACGGGCTACTGGAGCAAAGGGTTAGAAGGGTGACGAATTTTGTATGCGCAGCGGGGTCGTGTCGAGTTATTTCGACCTGAAGCCATTTCAACTTGAGGCATTCAAACTCAGTTTCAATCCAACCCTTGTGTACTTTGACATATATCCAACTTAACGAGCATGAAGATTATAATAGATGCAATCCATCATGTGTACATATGTACTACTCGATCAGAGCTAATATATAAAATAATCTCTCGAACAGTTAGGATAGAGTCCCTTTGGATTTGGACTTAAGAACGGCACATTTTACTTGGAAATTCTGGACTTGATAACATAAACTTCTCCAATGCTATGATACATCTCAAACAACCACACACATTTACTGCTTCTTTCCTTTCATCACTTATCGTATCAGCACTGCACACACTAGCGCGTGCACACACAGGGGACACAGGCTACTTTAGTCTAATCATCGATGTTTCTTGGATAGTGTAGCAGGAATGTCTAGAAGGTATCCAACAAGATATTCAGAGTCCGAGAAAGGCAAGGCTCCAGAATTATCGACTAATCCCGATATTCTTCCATCGAACTCTAATTCAGACAGTACCGATTCTGAGTTCAAAGCCGATATTCACGAGAATGTAGAGACTTCCGAGGGAGATAATTTTGTGGATGAAGAAGACGGAAGAGTTGGAGATAATCGAGCTCCCGATGAATTCAACGACAGGATTATTCTAAATGAACCTCATGATTCTTTGGTTTCTACAACTGACGAACCCAGACTTAGATGATTGTGCTTGAGGCACAGGATAACTTGGGAAGAGGTCAGATTTGCAATGAACACTTTAGACAGACTTCACAATCCTCAAGAACGATACATGGCAATAAGCCGGTTAATGTGCTCAGTTGGATCCATTCCTCCGTTTCCTCCCTTCGTTGTCGATTTTATAAGACGATTAAGGATAGCTCCCATGCAACTCCAACCAACAGCCTACTCATATCTGTATACACTATGCATAGCGTACTTGGAGGTTCTAGGCGTGGAGCCTACCTTTGAAGACATAATTATTTTCTATCACTTCAAGCATCTCCAATGAGAGACTCCTTCCTTTATCTATTTTGAATCCGTTCCCAAGAGAAAAATCATCAATGATGGATTCAGTAGTGTGGGCGACATAAGGCTTAATTGATTCTATATTCGACGCCAACCGAGGTGTGCTAGGAGGTGGCTTCGATCTAGTGAGTTTCAAACGTTGACTTTCTTGTTTCAACAATTCTTATAGATTCAATGACCTTTCTTTCTTATTTTCAGTTCCAAATCTGAAGAAAACATAAAACCAAGTATACCAAGATCACCTGAACACTTAACTGAATGCTAATCTAGATTTCTTAAGTGTCAGAAAATGCTTAGTGGACGAGTTCCTTCATCGGCATCATCTACTTGACATGCGGCGGAGCATAGGACTTGGTGGAGGCCGTCCATATATATATATATATATATATATATATATGCATGCCCCTAGTACAAGTTCCTTTCGCACCCATGGGAACAGACGACATGCTCCTAGTCTAGGGGCAGACAACAGTAGTATCTGGAGCGAGAGAAACCTTAAAAAGTGGAGATTCTGTTGATCCAAGTCAAGAACATCAGCCGGGAGGAAAGGAGAAAACTCCTAAAAAAAGAGACGGAAGAGGTTTTAAGAGTCCCTCTCCAAAAACATGTTTTAATAGGAGATTTTGGAAGGACCAATTGGGGAGGAGCCTTGGGATACTTCTCCAAAAGAGCGATCTACTTTCGAGAGGCAACCTTCTCCCAAGACCCCATCTCCTGCCAAGTCAGCCACTCATGATTCCTATCAAGAGGAATCTATATTCAAAGGCTTGGGTGATCTTTCCTTGCCCGACCAAATATATTCTTCCCAAGACATTGGTTTTGGTTCTTTCTTTCCTCCTTATGAAGAAGAAGTTACACCTATAGAGGCTGGGAAGACGACACCTATGAGCCAAACTCCAGGCTCTGGTCCATTGGGGAGGTCACTTAGGATACACACCACACTGACACTGCATGTCATAACACCTGGGTGATATACTACTTTCTGGTTCTAACAATGGTTCATGTTAACTCACAGGAACATTGTCTCACCGGATATTTGACCCCAGAAAACTTCACTACAGTATTCCCAAATCTCAATTCTATGTTGAACACGATTACAGAGAAGACTACGGGAGGGACAACAAGAGACGCTATCATGCGAAATACCAAAAATCCTCACGTTCCCCTTCTCTGGCTCATTCAGATTCTAAAAAGTACAAAGGTCATCAAAGCCGTCGTGAAGAGGATAAGCAGGTTCACAAGGCTCCAGTTCCTCCCGAAGAAACATAACCTCAAGAAAACACTCTAAGAAGCAACATGACTCGAAAGAGAAATCCAAAGACAAGGACAATGATAAGGGTGGTGAGGCTATCATTTCCACTAAGTGCAAATCCATCGATATTTCTGCAACAAAACCTGTATGCTTGACCCCTCCACTGAGCAAAGAATAAAGGTATTGATGGAGCAATTCCTTAAAATCACTTTGGGAATATGCATTTCGTGCCCAATCTCTAACCAATCCCCACCAATCGTTCTGATAGCGTCAAAGCTCAGATAGACTTCGTGGATCGGCAATACTAAGAAACATGCAAGAATGCCTTAAAGCTATCTAAAATTATCAGGGAACTCCAGCTGGACTTGGATAATCAGAGACAAATGTGGGAGTGTGACACGTCACGTGTCAAACAAGTTGAGCAAGAGCTCAACGATGTCCAGGCTAAACTTGCGTTCGTGGAGCATGATGCCGAAAAGTATTAAAAAAATTGATGATGAGTTGCAACAATGCTTTCACATCGAGCTCACCACCAACAGCAAAGAAAGTACGACTCTTAAGAAGCAAGTTGAGGGCGTCACAATCGGGATGCTGAATTGAAACTATCATGCACTTGTCTTGAGAAGGAAAAGGTTGAGCTCGAGAGAGGGGTTGCCAATCTAAAGGCTAAGTTGGTGGAGGATGAGAAGATGGTCGTAACTATTGAGGGAAATGCTACCATTGCCCTTGAATCTGCTTCTACTTCCAAGGCACAACTCATCAAAGCCTAAGAATAGTTGGATGATTTTGGATATCTTTTGGTATCTTTCTTCACTCAAGTTCTACAAACCCGTGACATATCTTGGGAACAAGATTACCCTACAACATTAGTCGACACATGGTATGAGCTTGTTAATAAAGAGAAGCGCAGACTTAAGGTCGACACTGTGGATGAAGAGGAGTTGATGAGGACATTCTTGAATGGCGAAGAGCCGGAGCATCTAGCAGAGGGGAGAAGGCTTTAAAGGAGGCTATGGAAGCTACCAAACACCAACTCAGTGGTAAGGATGCTGTTGGGTTGCTCTATTTCTTCCTCTACAATGCCCAAAGCTGGGGAGGCGGAGAAATATGACCCTGAATGGTCAGGGTTTCCCTTACATGCCTTTCTTTCTCCCATAGTCGAAGCTATAACTCCTGCCACTCCTAAAGACCAATCAGGTAAAGGTATTTCCAAATTTTCTCCACACTCTTCCAAAGCTATTCTGGTGTGTCGTCATGCTATGAAGCTTCCAATTTAGAGGCCTGTTTTTTCTCCAGGGCTAACAATCATTGCTTTCCCTATTTTAGGTACAAAGCATGCTGATGTCGCATAAGAGAAGCAAAGGGAGTCAACTGACAAGCCTGTAGTGCTTCCCTGTGCTAATGTCCCCATGGAGGGAGAAATGATCGCGATTTTGAAGGAAATCAGTGGTAAAGAGGGTGAAGGAGATGAAGATGTTGCGTGCACAGGGACCTCTATCAAAACTGAGGATCTTACCCTTGCACAAATGAAAAAAGGAATGAACAACCCTTGAAGGCTAAGACTGAAAATTTGGAAGTGTGTATCTCCGTTGAACCCCTCCAAATAATTCCTCCTCCGGGTGCAAAGACTTATGTTATGGTTTCTGGGTCAATCTCGACGGATACAACTTCCTAATCCACTACTGATATAAAAGATCCCTTATCTAGTAAAACCAAGAAGAAGAAACGCCTCTTTACCGAGGCTGAGAAAAAGGAGCAGCGAAAGATGATAAAGTCCATGAAATTCAAGGCTACTTCCAAGTCGAAGTGAAATTCAAGGCTACTTCCAAGTCGAAGCGAAAGATGATAAACCTGCAATTTGTGAATAAAGAAATGTTCCTGCAATATCATATGTTTCCAATTTATTATTGCTTTCAGTAGGATGTATTCATAATCAAGATTTACTGAATTAAGTAATAAACTGGCCACGTATTAAAAAATGCGAGCGTTTGTTCAACAAACTCCTACACCCCATGCGTTTGTTGAAACGCCTGGATATTCAGCTTATATCGCGCGCAAATGCCCACAATTTTCATTTATAACCGATGTTAATTTTCCATTTTAATTTTTTATTATTAGTTACTACGTTCATATGCTGCCAAGTCAAGTTAAGACTGGAAGACGCGTCATCCATCCTCCGACAGATCCAAATGTCGGACCAGCACATGTTCTACCAGATCCCACGGTCACTACAGCTAGTCTACGAGTTTTGCACAACCTGCCTGAGACTATTGCACATCGAGTGTCTGTTGTTATTGCTATTGCAATGCCTCAGGTATAATATTTTATTTTCAATCATTAGATGAGCAACTATTTAACTATACACGAATGTTATTTAGTAGTTTATGTGTACGATAAATAATCATATGTTTAGGTACGACATATTGTTATTCGAGGTAGTTGGGCACATTGTATAACACATTTTGATCAGTTACCCAAGACGATATCGGTTAGGCTTTGTGCATCACCATTTGGGCCCTTTTTAGACTTACCTGGATTTGCTCATGTTGACTGATGCCTAGTTGAGGCTCCTACTGAGCGATGATGGCCTAGCACACACACTTTTCACTTCGTTGATTATGAGTTAGGGCTTACTCCTTTAAATTTTTACATGCTCACGGGCATTGAGGTTGGTCGTCCAGGTTGTGTCCCCGTCCCTTTTGATGGTTCATTTGAGGATGTTGATAGCTTTTCAGATCGGTTACTGGGTTTAGACCCTCAGTTCGTTGTTTCAGGTGTTATTACCCTACCTACTCTGCAGGACTATATAGCTTCCCATCGGACCACTAAGGCTATGCACACTCCACTTATCAGGGCTTTTTTTATTAAACCTTTTTGGCGTCATCTTTTTTAGCAACAACAAGGGGACTATTAGACTCGGTTTTTGGCTAGCCTTATAGACATTGAGCAACTACATATGATTGATCAGGGTATAGCAATATTAGGATATTTTTATGTAGCTTTGGATATTTACGTCGTACAACGCTTCAAGAAGCTGTACGGCATGTGGTACATTCTCCCGTTTTGGTATTACGAGTACATGGCGAACATGCACCCCAAACTTATCCCTGAGGCTATCATTACCTTATATATAATTTCCGAAACTACGCCCTTGGGGTTTGGCTATGCATCTAGCTCGTAGACACAGGGTGTGCATAACGAGCTTACGGAGGCGCGCATGCAGATGGATATAAGGAAGAGGGATGGAATTATCCAATGTCCGTGGCAGTAGTACATAGAGTTTTTAGCGTCTGAGCAGGACCATCCTCTCTTGTTTCAGGAAAGTCTTTCTAGGCATAGGGTACGCTTTCAGGTTCCTACGTGCCCTTTCATTTGGTATTTGGGGGAGCGCTGTTGGTTACAGCTATACGGTGTAGTGCGCATTCCTTCTGATCTGCTCCTATGGGTAGAGATGTTCGGCGATATACAATTAGGATCGTCATATATTGAGGGTATGAGGGGTGCAGGATGGGTTGATGGTGCCTTTTACAGTGCCCGGACATTTTGATTCATATTGGGTTCGAGTTGCACCACGCGCTTATGCTTTACCAGATTATATTCGGGGTTTGAACTCCAATCATATAGTCCCATCTACAGTAGCAGGTAGAGTCTCGGTCCATCCCCTACCTTTGAGCCCGTATCACCATAGTACACACAGAGCAGAGTGTTGGACCCCTCCCCCCCTCCACGCCACACACTTTTAGGGCGTTTGATGTACAAGGTTAGCTTGTTGAGATTCCATTGCAGTATCCATGCATTGACCCTCCCGGCTAGGGCTGTAAATTTTGTCTGAATGTCCGATGTACATTCGTGTCTGTGACCGAAATACGTCCGCCCGAGTACGTCCGATTTTCATTTAGGACACGAGTTAGGACAACTGTAAAAACCCGGAATTTTGGAACCAATTTAATTTTTTTTTATTTTAGCTATTTTAATTGGTTTTGAATATCTAAAATGATTTATTTCGATAATAACGACTAAAAATTAATTTAAATCGAAGTTAAAATGTATAAATTTATTTCAATTACAAAACGAGTTTGAAATGGCGCGGTAGTTTGAAAATTCGATTTTAAATTTCAATTGAATATATTGAATTCAATATAAATCGGATTTCAGTGAAACAAAAAATATTTGAAACTATTTAACTATATCTTTCTAACGAATGTAAGAAACTGAAATTTGACTTTATAAATTAAAAGTTATGTCCAGTTTAAAATTTGAAATAGTCGCTAAGGAATTTATATATATATTAAAATAATACATAACCTTTAAAAATAGCCATTTTTGCAAACGACCTCCGTTTTAGACGAAACCACTTTTGTTGGATTCGAAATGTCAAATTATTTCTAAATTTAAAATTCCATAATTTTTAGAATTAATATGTGAGCGTGGTAAATTAAAACGCGTTTGGTCATTTCAATTGAATTGGATCGACCAGTAAAAAGGCCATTTTTCAAACGATCTCCAAATTCGACGAAATTAGTTTTGTTAGGACCGTTTCATTAAAACATAGCTAGATTTATTTTTCTGGAATTTTTGGAGTTAGTATGTGGCCCCGGTAAATTAAAATGTATGCTGAAATCAATTTTGAACGTTATATTAATTTATATTTTAATTTAAAGAAAAAACTGATTAAAACAGTCGAATTGGCTTACGAAACATATCCCATTGTGTCCGGAATGGGGGTATTACGTTAGGGACGACAGTCGTTGGGTTTGATTTAGAGTTCGTAGCAACAAAAGGGTATTTTTAGAAATTAAATAAAATAAAAATATATTATAAATAGCCACGATCAATCAGAATTTTGGAAAAAAGAAAAAGAAAAACCCAAATTCTACGCGGCCTTCGGTGAATGAACGGGCGATTTGGGTCGATTCTTTTGCCCCAAATTTCTTCGTCCTCGTTGCGAATTAACTCCTAATTCCAATGCAAAAAATGGAAGCACTCTTCACGGTCGTTAAATCCATACGAGTTTGATTGGGTTTCATCAAGCGTGGAACTCGGAATTTCGAAGGAAACGGTTGTTGTTCGCCTAGAGATTCATGGCGCCTAAGGCGACCGAGTTCGCCGCCCCACTGGCTAGCGATGGCGCACCCCAAGGCGGACCACGTGGCATGTCCAGATCTGACGCCGGCGACATCTGGTGATGGCAATTTGAAGACCTAGGTTTGGAGCAGCTTGGAATGACGTCGGCCTGTGTAAAATGAGGAAGAAAGGTTTAATTTTGAAATTAATTAATTCGTTAATTACACTATAAATTATCCAATATATGTAACGCTGTAACTTCTCTATACGAGGTCCAAATCGCGTGAAACCAGATCCGTTGCGATCGTGGGGATGAGAGCTTCACAACAAGACTAACCGGACCCAATTTGGAGCTAGTTAGAATTTAGGACAAATTCGAATCCAAACCGTCCTTTAAAGAATGACGGAGTGGAAACAAATGTGAGAACTCTTTCTCACTCAAATTATTTTACAGTTAAACATATCCTAGATTGCATACGGGGCTTAGTAGCTCCTGACACTATTTTTTTGTACAAACCATAGGTATTTGCTTGGATTGAATGGTGGTGAAATTGGTTGATTGTGGTATATTGATTGTGATTGATTTATTATGATTGATTGGTTATTGTGTATGGCACGAGCCAGTATCAAGAGAGGGCAATGCTAGACATTGCTCCGGTTCTAATATCGCACCATTATAATGCCGAATGTTTTTTGAAACAGAAATCTATACGAAATTTTCTAAAATGAACTATATAAAATATTCATGTATTGAATAAAATGTTTGAAAAATAAAAATATCATTTTTATTGAATGTATAAACTATATAAAATAGTCAAGTGTTGAAATAAATATTTTATCGTTAAAAATATTTTTTTAACGTATATGTGAATGGCATAAAATTCTCCTAAAATGAAAATAATTATTCATTTACAAATCAGATAATTTGTTTATGTACATCCATTTAACTGACATTGATTAGGATGATAAATTGTACACATCGGCCAACTACACAAATAATATTCAGTATTTATTGGTTGAAACCCCACACGGGTATTGGGATGATATTTGACGTACACTAATCCCAATTGTTTAATTGTATGTCAATCGATTGGTTGACAGACTGTAGTAAGCGTTAATTATTTATATTTAATGCTTATGAATTGTGTAATGCACTCTGGATGACGGATGATTGTTTATCATGGTTGTTGTAACATGTGTTGTATGAAATCCATATAAATAAAATATATGTAATTGACTGAGTCTGATTCCAATTCAGCAGTAACAAATATTTTAAAATAATATTCAGTAAATGATTAAAATGTGAATTCGATGTCCGATTTTGGATGGACACAAAAATATTGAAACATGTGAAGTCGTATTGATTAGATATGCGCCATTTTAACGTGAACAATATTTACATCGATTTATTCATTTTTATAATGAATATCGAAAAAGAAATGATTTCAAAATCTAATATTTTTAAAATATTATCATTTAAATATTATAATGATATGGAATATTCAATTTTGATTTAAAATAGAAATGAAAGTGGGAATCTTTTTAAAACGAACTTATAGAATAAGTTTTTAACGAAATATATTATATATATATATATATTAATGGTTTGAATAGAACGCGTCGTGCCGCGACCGTTTGCGACTTTCGAACATTGACTTCAAATGGACATTACGGGAGATTCGACCGTCGGATTCTCCTAAAACCAGAACCATTGGTTTCGTGTCGGAAAGGGCTTTCTAATGTATATAAGAGATTTGAAATCTAATGGTTGGATTTGGAATTATTTCCAAACCAAATTTGGAAAAGGTCGCTATGGATGCAGTTCGGTGGCCGTTATTGGAAACCGACTGTATGGGCCTTGATAAAATTATTTAAAAAATTAATAATTTATGTAAAATCATAATAAATGATTTGGAAAGAAATTGGATGGAAAACTCCAGATTTGTAAAGATAAAAATATATTTTTATCAAAATGAACTAGTTGATAACTAGAAAGATAATCCAACGTTTTTAAATAGATAAATTGGATTGAAAATGGTTTTAATATAATTAGAATTTTCCAATGTATGAATTGGAAGGGATTTGAATAGAAGTCGTCTTGGGGATATTTCGATATTGGATTCCTTGACTATACGGATATTGTGGAGGAATTTGGAAGATAGATATATATCATTATTCCCCATATGACATGTATTGGTTTCAGAATTTGATATCGAATGTAAGCCGATATAATTTTTGTTTAGAGCCTTATATTTAATATCAAAGCCAAATTTAGGTTTGTCGTGAATGGTGTCTTCAGTAGCACAGTTCTAAAACCCCGTGTGAAAAGAATAAATCTTTAAATTAAGATTATTAGAGTTTCCAGTTATATTTAGTAATTGGAATAAAATGGAATGTGATTTTGGGTTTATTGTGAATTGTGTTTTTAACGACATTCGTTCTTTAACCCGATTATTAGTGAAATGTGATTTGTAATATATAAATCTTTTATTAAGATTTAATCAAAATTTTCCAAAGTAAAGTTTTCTAATTTAATATATTAAATGGAAATTTAATGGAATTTGATTTAGTGATAATCGAAGTGAGCTTCTGTGGAGGAAGATTGTTACTACATATGGAATTTAAAAGGCTTTGCCGTTATTCCATTTATATTATTAGTCGGATACAGAAATTTCTATCGATTATATATATCGATCTATTTTTCGTGAAGATTCCATAATTAATGGAATGTGATTTTGGGTTTATCATGAACCGTGTTTTAAATGACAATAGTTCTTTAACCCAGTTAAAGACAAGATTACACGTCTAACATTATATTTCGAACTGTATTGTTGATCTCTGCTAAATATATATCTGTTTGGTGGTGGAGAATTTATTCTCTTGCTTAACACCCTTCTCCGAGATATATGAGCTTAGAGGTTATATATTGGCAGAAATCAATGGTACGGTGTAGATTGTCAATGTAGCATGTTTGATTTCCCAAAGTTAAATAATCATTTAATAATGATTGTTGAAAGAATAAAACTAAGTGAAATTTTAATGAATCTTTAATTAGATTGAAATGAGAATGTGATAATTTAAATTATCAAATTTGGGAAATGATCGAGAATGGAGTACCACCAGTTTTATTTCAGGCGATAGTTAAATCTTTAATTAGATTTGAACGTGAAATGGTAATTAATTTTACCGATAACACTGTGGTGTTAGATATGGAGTATTACCCGTTTTGCTCCATGGGATGAATAAGTTGGGATTGGGGAATATAATAAATGTGATTACTTCGGTAAAGTTCGCTAATCCCGACTAGTTGATAAACCTTAATTTGGTTTAGAATTGTGAAAAGATAAGATAAAATCTTTTGAAATTGATATCCAAAGGAAGATTGAAGAATAATTTTAAAAGAATTTATATTTGATAAAATTAATGGGAACCTTTCCCTAAGAATGTGAAATTTGGATAAAAGAATATTCTGAATTGGAATGAGGCGTATGTTATGTTTTTATAGCACTTGATTATCAGTTACGTAAATTATTCGGAAAGGCTGGGTTTATACCCATTTTGAAAAATTGATTCGACGATAAGTCAACGATGAAGACGATGGTTGAAGACCGGAGATCTTCACATAGTATGGATGATTACTGATGTCTTGATTGGACTGTACACCCATGACAAGTTAATAAGTGGTGATCGTCCAGACGTACTTGGAGATCGACCGGATATGCGAGGACCTCTCTTCTGTATTGGACATATGGGACGAGGAATAAGGTGCCTTCGGTTTCGTTCAGACCTATAATGAACTTGTAAATAGATGTGGGTCTGACATTGGATTTTATTCTGTGTTGATTGATTTCTATTAAATATATATTTGTTTGGCGACGGAGAATTTATTCTCTTGCTTAACGCCCTTCTCTGAGACGTACGAGCTTAGAGGTTATATATTAATGGATATCAGTCGCATGGCATGAATTGTCAGTGTGGCATGCATAGATGCAGTGATCAAGGCTTCTATTGAAAAGCAGAGTCTTATGGTTGATGATCAGAGCACGGCTTTAAATAGCATAGCTTTGTGTATAGCGTTAATTCGCGAGCCTCACACCCAGTATGAGTCAAAAAGGGGATCAGATTGTAGGCAATGCACGACGTTTCTTTCTAGCTATGGGTGGTGTCATGGTACGAAGCCCAGACATTTATATTTTTACCTATGTGGATGATGGATAGCGAGGCGCCTCGGATATATCGTTCACTACGGGGCCGATGGATAGGTCCGGTAGGACCGGGAAACGTGTGTTCAGGAATAACTAATCCACTAACGTAAGTGTGGACCGGCCCTGAAGCATCCAAGGGTTCACTATGGGGGATATTGAGGCATTTTCTAGAGTGTCTCGAATCAATGAGGACCCATCTCTTGCCTCGACTCATAGATGGAATCCAATTTCCAATACGCGACTTTTCGGTTTTAGTTGTAAACCTATATGGCGACATAGTGGGATGGGGTGCTCATGCCGTCTATGATTGATACATTTATATTTGAAGTTGTTTTTGACACTATACACTTATAGTAATATCAAAATGATTTGTTTAAAACCGTACCAAGCATGTTTGGCTATTATAAGGAAAAACTCTATCCTCCGGCTTGTGTGATGGGACCTGAGTCTTATAATAGCTTCATTTTTTGAAAATCATTGCATTGTTTATAAACTGTTTTATGCACTGGTATTCTGGGGAGAAAATCCGTTTCGTGTTATACAACGTGGTCCCTTGATTTACTTTATTTCTAAAGTAAAGTTTTAAATAACTGTTTTAGTTCTCACACTATTCGCATGACTGACCTGGAGTTTATTGTTTTAACCTAAACTCTGGGTTCCCCTATTTTCAACACGGGCAGTTGGTAGTTTTGATTTTACAGATTTCTATTTTACAGATCCTGGTTTACAGCTGGAACTATATTCGGAAAGCTTTGTATCTGTGTATTTCTTTCAGTTGTATTTGTTAATGTATTTCCGCTACGCATTGTATTAATTTTCCGCTGCTTTGTAATTTAATCTCTGATATTTTTTTGATGTATATTATTTATTCATATTCTATTTTATTCTTGTACTCTGATGTAATTGTTGTAATAACAATGAAATGTTCTTCTGTTTGTGTTCTGATTTGTCGTGTTCTCAACTCAATCCGAGCTTTTCCTTACGGGTGAGTTTGGGTCGTTTCAGCAAAAAAAAAATTGTACGAGAAAAAATCATGTCCGGTCCGGGATCATCGGAGTTCATTCAAATTACTTGTAATTCGGTGTATAGCTGAGAGAAAATCTAGTAAGATGTACAAAATGTAATATAAATAGCCATGTCCGACCGAGTCCGATCGTGTCCATGTCCGAAAAGCATATGTACGTGTCCGACCGATTTTATTATGACATGAATGAGGACAACGAAATTTGTCCGAGAAAAAGTTTGGTCCGGTCCGTGTTCATTCCCATTTTTTTAAGGACAGAAACTGAACACATCCCTGTTCGATCCGGTCCAACCGATTTACACCCCTACTCCCGGCGTACCGTCAGCCGGTTTGTACCATTCACACGAGGTACGAAATAATTATAAAATACATTGGTATCTTTTTTTTTATAGAAGTTGCATGTTGTAATACAAGTTGTCACATTATCAGTACTCGCTTAATATGGACCACGATAGACGGTTATTGGCTGCTTTTGAGCGTATGACGCTGGAGTACACACAGGTCATGTACCAGAGTATGCATACAACTTTGGCAGAGCAGCAGGCTCATTACGAGGCCCAGATAGCTTCGTTACAGGCCCAGATCTAGCAGCAGGGTACTGGTGCTAATTCACCTACTTCTGATGATTTTGATGATGCCGATGATGACAGTTCCGATGGGTTTAGTGACGATGCTATGCCTATTGACTGATGGTACATGTAGTGACACTGGTGTATGTTTTTTTTATGTCTGGCATGTTTTACATTACACATTATGGGACATGTAGTGATGGAAGGACCGATTCACTGATTTTGGTATTTTATGTGCTGTGACATTGGTGTATGTTTTTGTTTAGACCGATATGCCGATGATGATATTACTGTTTATGTTGTGTTCTATATTTCTTATGACATTGGTATTTTCTGTGTATGTATCCCGAGCTGTTTATGTTGTGTTCTATATTTCTTGTGACATTGGTATATTCTGTGTATGTATCCCGAACTAAATGATTCATCAAATATCGTTAATAACGACCTTTAAACGGTTCGAAAACGAGGTCGTAACCTCGCGGTAGTTCATCGAATTCCGATTTGAAGTTCTATTAACTGTGTCGGGTTCGTTATAAACCCGATCTTCGTGCAACGAGTCACGTTGGGATCCCAAGAGTTAAATCTTTGCAATGGCAGTGAGAAATCTTGGTTTCGTGTTCAACATTGCAATTTACTGCCAATTTAAACTTTATAAATAGTCGCTATGGATTCGATTTAAAATAATAATACGAATAACTAAATCAAATAAAACTAAAATGGATTCAAAAATATCAAACGTATGTCCAAACTGCCTAGATTACCAATTCAGTAGTTACGTTAGCATTGGACGACTCAAATTATGAAGTAATCGTTACATGTACTAAATGATTCATCGAATATTGTTAATAACGACCTTTAAGCGGTTCAAAAAGAACAAATGGATTTCCATACATAGACAAATAACCACTTACATACGATACATAGATAACTCAAATTTTAACCATACATACGCTACATAGACAACTAAACTTTTAACCATACATACGCTACAAACACAAATAGCCTCTAATACAATATCAGCGAGTACATAGCGAACTAAAATTTAAACCAAACTAATGGTACGTACTCATCTGCACTCAAAACCCTTCTTCTCTTCTTCGCCTCATTATCTCTAATCTACGAGACTCGGTATACTCGCGTTGCAGATCATCCATTTGCGAAGTTTCCATAAACATGAACATATCATCCTCTTTTCGTCGCTTAACCCCAACAAGTTGATGAATTGCATCAATCCTTTCTTGGTAATGATTTGATTTGCTCTCGAGTGTGCTCGAATACATATCGTTTGACTCCTTAAAAAGTTTTCGGATTTCGCCCTCATTTGCTCCTACAACAATCTTTTTCTTTGCCGCCTTGGAACCTTCGGGCCTAACATATTGATCATCAGTAGCGTTTGGGTCTTCTTCTGATCCGAAAACATAACTGTCTTGCAATTCTCTCGGATTTGAACTGTCTCCAAATCTAGGAGCTTTCCTACGAATACTACTAGATTGGACGTCTTGGACTGTTTTTTTGCAATGATGATTTCCATTTCACGTGATTAACTAGTAGGTCATACACATGCAAGAACTAGTAGAAATGAGGTCCTTGTTTACTATCTGTTTTATAGATTTGTTTGAATAATTTTTTTGCGGCAATTCTTTGCATTACAAATATGCAACTTTTAATGCACCCCTATGATTTATAGTATTAAAAAAATGGTCAAAAATTATTACCATATGAGTATCACTACCAAAACCGTTTGGGTTACTCTGCTTCAGCTTGAACGTCGGCGAATCAAAACATTGGGTTTGATGATTAATTTTACAATAACGACCTTTGATGGAAGCAAAACTTCTATTCCGATCAATGTTCTTCCTATTGTACGCATTAGTGATTCGTCCCCAAAATGTTTCTCCACTTTGATTGGCACCACGAACAGGATCCACCGAAAGTGAACAGTAGATGTAGCAAAGATCATAGTCTTCCGTAGCATTCCAACTTGCAGTAGTTACATTCCTCCGATCGGTTGTGTGAGATCTTGTAAATCAAAAGATTTGAAGCTAATTCTTGCTGCATCGACATCAAAATAACCCATCATTTTAGTTTATAATTTTAGAGTTGTGGAAGAAGATTTGATGTTGTGGATAATAGAGGAGTGGTATATTTATAGGAATGTTTGGATTATAGCCGTTACAAAATATTGTCATTGTAAATGTAGTTGTTGGCCTCTAGGCATTTGTTCAACAGCCGCTACGAAAATTAAAGACGTTGCATTCCAAGCGTTTGTTGAATAAACGCTTGGAGTTCAGCGTCTGTTGAACAACCGCTAGACTTTAGGTGCATGTTCAACAACCGCCTCATACCAAGCGTTTGTTCAACAAGCGCTTCGGCAGTTTACACATTTTGAATCCCCCCCCCCCCGGCCCGAAATCCACACGAAACGAATTATCCAACCTCTGTTGGAGACGAAAAGGAGGTTGGATATCCGATTTTCTGATTTCCAATCTTTTGTTGGAGTTGCCCTAACTGCTCCCAATCTTTTCTAGATTTGATACCAATTGTTGAAAATTTCGAGATACCTAATACTTCCACTCTCTAGACAGCAATTAAACAAGATTTAGAATCACCAACTAGAAGACCAATAGATCTCACATATTGAACATTTGGAATAGATTTAAATAAAAAACATAAATTTTTTATCTAACTTTTCTTTATTATTAAGTTTGAGGAGATCCAAAAAGATTACAAATGAATGGGAAAAACACAAAATATTCTTAGTTATCTAAATTTAATTATATAAACATAAATCAAATGCAATAGACCCTAATTTTATATATTGATTAAATGCATTTTTCATTCATCTTCAGTTGCAATTTATAAAAGAAGATTGCTCAAGAATGTACATAATAACTCGATTAACTAATCAATTACTATTTTTATTTTGTGTTTTAAACTAATCGTTGATTGATGGACAAATGTCCAACTTAAGGTTTAGAAACAAGAAAATATCCTTAAGGATAGACTCAAAAGACTATTTTGATTGCAAGGACATTCCACCAATAAAAAAAAAGGTTACAATTTCTTAAAAAGCCCTAATTATTGCGTGTTTTCACTTCTTCTTCGGTCTTGTTTTTTTTAATTCCTCTTCGATTAAGTCATTTATACTTAGATTTTCTGATTTAATTTTCATTATTGTCAAGTGTGATTCTATCATTGCATCGTGATTTTAATTCTCGTTTGAAATTGAAAATTTTCAAATTTAGACTTTGTTTTATCCCTCTTTTTCTTCTATAAATTTTTTTATTTGGTCATTTATTACATTTTTGTTATTAAAATTGAGGTCGTTGAGTTCTTCTTTCATGTTCTAAGAGAAATTTGGGCAATAGTAGCATGTATGTTGTGTTTTCTTTTTTATTGAGCAATATTTCTTCTTTACTTTTAGTTGAATATTATTGTTTTTCTTCGTTGATGATATTGGATTCATATTGCTTTGGATGAAAGTGTATGAATGTGTTTGTTCGATCCAAATCAGGTTTCATGCATCATTGTCAGTTTTTATTAGTACCCTTTTCAGAATAATGAAGTTTTTTCCTTTAATGTTTATTTTGTATATGTATAAAGATAAAGTTGTTACATAGTCAATATGATTGCGTGCATCAAAATTTAATGTGTTGAATTACTGTAATATTATTATTGAACATTCAATGAACTTTAGTTCAGTATTATTTTTGTTACTAATCTGAGTATTGGGTTTTATGTGTCAGTTTTATAGACTGTTGGTACCATTTATGAATTTTTATGTTATTTTGCATTTTTGATTTTTATTGCATAACAAAATTATTATACTATAATAAAATGATACTCAAAATAAATATTTTTGTAAATGATGTTTTCCTTGCATTCATATTAGTCTTATTGAGAATATAGCCTTTTTTTTAACTTAGGGGATTTGTTTTTATATCATTTTTTTTCTTAGTATCATTTTTTGCAATAATACCATGGAATACTTTTACTATTTTGTTTATTTGAGTATATAAAAAAATTAATTTATTCATAGTAAATATGATGACAATCGAGTTAAATAAATGTTTTATTGGTATCAAATACTTAATGAGCATGTCTGAGCGTTAGTTTTACTGTTTATATGAAGATTAGCTGTTAGGTATCAATTTTAGTGACTGTAGTTATCATTTTTGAGAAAACTCTTTTATCGATGTTTTAGTTTTTTTTACAGTGGTGCAACAACCTATTTTGTTTGTAAGTATTGAAGATATTATTAAACCACATAAGAAAACATGTTGTAGGTCGGCCTTCTGCTAATTGAAAAGGAGAATTTACTATTATTCATAAAAGTAAAATCCATGTGGCATATGCAAGTCGCATGGTTATGATGAGCATAATTGTCAAGCTTCATAGAAAATATAATCTGATTTTCGTATTTTTATGAATTCCTCGATAATTATACTTAGTAGTATGTCTTTTTGACTATTTTATATAACTGAAATTCATTGTATAAGTATATTGGTTTAGCACATATTAGTGTGTACATTGGTTTTTGTCTTTGTAATTGATTTAAGTTGTGTAGTATCACTTTTAATTCATTGTTATTTGTTGAGAACATATAAGTGGCATGTGAAATAGTGAGTTATTGTATTTTTATGCTGGTTAGACTTTTTTTTTTGATATAATTTTAGAGGTCAATTACAAGCAGTGTTTTCATAACCCGACCCTACTACGTTCCGACCTCGAATTACCCTGAATCTTGGACCATCACAGCGCGGAACTCAATCAGACCTCCTTCATGCATGAACCCTGTTCGGACCTTCAAACCAGCGGTCCAACCTTCAAATTTACAGGGTTAAACCACAGTTTTTTGTTTTTTTTCCTACTTCTTATTGTGTAATTCTCCCTAATCATTTCATCTTTTGTATTGTTTTGAAAAGAACAACTAAAATATTTTAAAAAATCGTAACTGTTCAACATCTAAACCGTATATTTTACCACTTTGTTCTAAAAAAACATGTGCGTTTGTTTGTGCTCTTGCTATTTAATTATATAATGCAATCTATTAATGTTCGTGAACAAATAAATTATTTTCAAACTTTATTGTTCATTTATTTGAGTACACATAGGACTTGATTATTCGTATGTTCACTATTAACAAGCATACGCGGTTCTTGACGGTTCGACCGATCAGAACTTCAAAACCTTGGACTCTAAGTCCTCATGGTTTGACTCACGGTCCGATTATGAAACATTGGTTTCAAGTCTATAAAATTATGGTATCGTTTATGTATGTTGTTAGTATCGTTTTCAAGTACCACAAATTAAGATATAAGGATTTCTCATGCTTGTAGTATCAGTTTTAGATAATAATGAATTACAATATCATTTTTTTTATTGTATTAATATTACTTTTATGTAATGGTTTTAATTTTACGATGCCAGTTATGATGAAACGTTGAAAACTCTATAAAAGTGTGGAAGTTTTATTTGGCTTTAGTATTGTTGTTAAATTATACCAAACAACTATTAGATATCATTTTGCATACATGTAGGTGTCAGTTTTATTGGAAATAACATTCGAATTAATTTGCATAATAACTTAGCATGAGTTCATATCAAAAAGCCAGTAAATATGAGTTTGCATTATTTTGGTATCAGTTTGTCATCATATGTGACAGTAAATTAAACAATCAAATTTATAAAACATCACATTATATCAAACAACTAATATGTGTCATTTTAAAATAAATGTTCGTATCATTTTCTTAGGAAATAATATTTAAATTAATTTACATTATATAGTTGCGTATGAAATCAAATATAAAAGATATTAGATATGAGAGCGCGTTGTTCTGGTATTAATTTTTGTCATACATGATGGTGATCTAAGTTACCAAATTTATGCAATGACGACCAACTAAGTTATCAAATTTATAGAACACCACATTAAATCAAACAACTACTGGGTTATCATTTTTTGCATATAATTAGATATTAGTTTTAGGGAAAATGACATTTAGTTTTTTAATAAAATAAACAAGCATGAATTCAAATTAAACAGCTATTCCACATGAGTCTTCATTGCTATAGTATCACTTTTGTCATGCATGACAGTGAACTAAATAATTAAATTTATAGTGCATCATAATATATAACACAATTACGAGATACCAATTTTGTGTATTTATAGGTATCGGATTTGTATTATCATAAGTTTTTGCTTGCTTTAAATATCATTTTCAGATATAAAAATTATGGTATTATTTTTTATTGTATTAGTATCATTTTTGTGTAGTAATTTTAAACTTTTTTCTTCTAATTTTGAAGTGATTGTAATTATTTGTTTTCTCAGTTGTCATGTATTGAATGATGTGAAAAAGCTTAGAGATTAATATATATTTTAGATTATGTTATAGTGAAATGTTGACAAATCAATATAAGATATAGAAGTGTATTAGTTTTAGATTATATTTTTATTGAAATCAAATTAGTTTACATAATAGCCAAACATGAATTCCAATTACAAACCCTACTACACATGCGAGTTTCATTGTTTTCGATATTAGATTTTTTGTCATGCATGACTGTGAACTAATAGTTAAAGGGGATTGTTAAAGGGACTCCACATTTGGTTAAGAGGAGGATCAATTTTTATTTATTGTATGATTGTTATGGGGAGGACAAAACAAATCAGCTTCCCCTTAAACATATAAATTAAAATTCCGATATTAACCCCCTATAATCCTCATTAAAATAAACCATGTAACGTAAACCTTAATTAATGCTAACAATTTAATAATGCACATAAAATTAAAAGGCTAATTCTATTTATACAACAAAAATTGCTAAACATAAACTAAAAAAATATAATAAACTACTATACACCATATATTATTTTACATACACCGTTTCTTTTACTAAATTATCAATGTTCTCATCTTATTTTTCTTTCCTCTTTCAAACTTAAAACACAATTACCCAAAATTAGAAATTCTGCATCAAACTGAGTAAAATTTAATAAAATGAAATTTATTTCTTTTACTAATACTGTAATTTTTATAAACTTTTTGAAAAAAAAAATTCAATTTTAACGAAATTACTGTAATTTTACAAAATAAATCAACACTTCTAAATTAGACATTATTTCTGAATGTTTTCTTAATTGAAATTTTAGATTTCATGATTAAATAATTCATTAACATCTTTGTTAACATATATTGTTTGCATCAAGTTTTAATACTTTTAAGAATAATTTGACTTAGAATAATTTGACTTTTTATATGCAAAAGTTTTAAAAAAGCAACTATGAGAAAAGAGTAATTTAGTAATATAATTTATAGAAAAATAATGGTGTATGTTAAGTGGTTTTCGGTGTATAAATAGAATTTGCCAAATAAAAAATAGATATATTTAATGTAATGGAGACACAAGAAAGCTGCATGGTGATCAGAAAGCATCGGATTAGGTAATTAATTTTAATTTCATATTAGAATTGGTATGGTTAATTTAAAATAAATGCAAAAACAAAAAATTTAATCTAATGTGTTGTATCTAATTTGAGTAATTGATATGTTTAGTAATTTCCAAGTTTGTTATTTGCGTTGAATTTAGTAAGTTAGAGTTTAACATAAGTGACAAGCCTTGAGTAGTTTGGTCTCGTTTTCTTTTCTTTTTCAAATAAACCATACCCCCCTTAACAACAAAAAAATAAGCTGGAGTCCCCTTAAAATTGTCCTCCCCTTAACCAAATGTGGAGTCCATTTAACAATCCCCTGATTAAATTTACAGGACATAATATAATGTAACACAACTACTATATTTAGATCATTTTGAGCTAGGGGTTTCTATGTCTTGAGTAGAGGATTGCTGTTGAATTTTCATTTGATCTAGGTTTTAGCTTTCTTTTGTTGAGTATTGAAATTGAATTTCAGACAAAGGTAGATTTTTCATTTTGCCTGAATCTGTTGTTTGTTATTTGAGGATGTTTGCGATTCAATTGAAGATGATTTGTTGTTCGTTTTAATTGTCATCATTACGATAAGTGAATTTAGGTTTTGAGATTGAGTAGAAGAAAAAAAGTTGAGAATGAAGATGACAACGAGTGGAATGAAGCAGAAAAGCACAAAGCAGTGGTTTAGCTTTCGCCCCCCCCCCACCCCCCCCCCCCCCCCCACCCCCACCACACACACACACCCTCACCAATGTCCAAAATAAGAAATTCCCCTTCGTCAATTGGTTTTCCCTTTCAGTTTTCCTGAATTTGGCAAGTGCTTTAGTTTAATTACAAAATTCAAACTTCTTAACCTTATCTTTGCGTCTGAGAGCCAATCCTTTTGTTACTATTGTCTAAAACATCACACTTTAAAACAGAATCGTATAAAAGTCACTGTAGTTGATTTGACAAGTAGGATAAGCATACTGCCCATTGTCCGGATAATTTTCGCAAAAACACTGATTCAATCATTATGGTGGTCGTTCAAATTCCTGTAATTCTCATTTTTTAAAAGTGAAGCTTTGAATTGAATAAATAAAAGTAAAAAAACAAAAAAAGAGATATAGATGCAGATTGGAAAGTGAGTGTCAAAAAAATATATGCTGGAGGTGATGTATGTATCTACACTCCTAAGAAATGAATATATACTCTTTGTATCTATCTTTTATTCATAACACTTTACAAATGTCATACAAGGGCAAGGCTTTTGAATTCTTTATACATTCTCTAGGAATCCTATATCTCTTAATATTCTTAGTTAAGTCATGCAGAATTAATGTGAAACATATTACCTTAGAAGCATACAGAAGCCAAATAGGCAATTCTGGATATATGTATATACCATATTTCTTTGAGCTTAATTGTTCACCAGCCAACATATTCTAAAGTTGTATAGTGATTAAAGCCTTTAACGAAACAAGAATCTGTATCACATAAGAGGTTAGAAGAAAGTTTAGGAAGCATATTTATGTGTGATATAGGACCTTTGCCATATATTCACTTGGCTACATCAATCATTATAAAATAGCTCCTTCACAACCTTAATTTCAAATAATAAAAACTGCTCTATCTTTAGAATATGGGCGCATTTGACTACTTGTGGAACTTATGCAGTCTAACTAGAACTAAAGCAGTACTGTTAAGAAGAAAGAGAAAAAAGCCATTGCAGGTGATATATTTTACACCTTTGTCTACATTCTGAGCCGTATTCTTCTATTAGTTTAATTTGATTACTGAGCCTTATATAATATGACCTGCAAACGATTGTACACGGGTGTGACGCTGTTTTGAAGTAAATTTTTTTGCATGACAAGCATGTATGTGAAACAGTAATACATAGGTTGATCATATTTAATACTCTGCTTCATGTAAATGCAGACAGTTGAGCTTAAGGTGAAGATGGATTGCGAAGGCTGCGAACGGAAAGTAAGAAATGCTGCTAAATCACTCAGAGGTTAGAAATTTTCATATCAACTATTCTGGCTTAAGAATTTAATCCCTGTTATCAACCTTAAAAGTGACTTGTTGTCTCTCTCTTTTTGGTACCCCTCATGTGTTTTTACCATTTTAGCAGAAGTATTTAGGAATCAGATTTATTTTCGTAGCCAAAGGATTATGATACAATCAAATTCAAAGTAGGAATTCAAATCCAAAGCTTTATCATCCAAAAGGAATATGAGTTTTCTGTAGTTATTCTGGACATACTTGCTACCAGAAATCAAAATTAGCTATATATGATCAGTTTTCCAGAGAGAAAAAAGAACCAAAAAAAAAAAAAAAAAAAAAAAACAATGTAATGAAAAAATAAAATGGGAATAATAAAATTGGTAGTTATCAGCCAATAATTAATTAGTTCGCTGATTTTCATTTTATTTTATTATTCATCTACAGATACCTTTATGTGATGACCTGATTTGTTCAAAATCACATTAAATTCTGGTAGTCTGAATTATGACTCCTGTAGTTTTTTGTTTCTATCTTCTGAATTTTACTTAAACTGATAAAACCATATATGATCTATGGACAACTTTAGTATAAAGGATACAAAAACAGGATATCATCTATACTGGAAATTACAGAAGAGGCTCATTTGAAAAATATGACCATTACATTTAGTATTTGATGATCACAATCAGAATAGATGATCCATGAGTTTGAGCTGATTTTTAGATTCGATAATCATTCTCATCACATGAACAAAATAAAACTTTCATTGCTACATAATAGCTGATTTTGTATGTAACATTTCACATGTAGGTGTTACTTCTGTGGAAGTGATTCGGAAACAAAACCGAGTAATAATAAAAGGCTTCCTGGACCCAAACAAGGTGGTGAAAAGGATAAAACGCAAAACCGGAAAGAGATCAGTGGAGTTTTGGCCATACGTTCCTCTGGATACAGTAACATATCCACATGCTTCATATGATAAAAGAGCACCTGCAGGGTATGTAAGGAAGGCAAATCAAAACCCATCGGGGCCTGAAGAGCGTTATGTTCATATGTTCAATGATGACAACGCCAATGCTTGCTCTGTAATGTGAATGAAGTCACGGCTAGCTGCCCATTCAGCTTAATTATGCCCATCACTTATGTTAAGCTAGCCAATCTTTGTTAAGTTGATTAGTAGCTAGAATGGTACTTTTAATGATTGCTTCGCCGAAGGTATGTATCTTGAAAAACATATGGCCACCTAATAAGTTGAGTCGGACACAAAACCCGAGAAGAACTAGAATTTACTTCAAACCAAACAAACATATGTTCACCTAAGGGAGAACAAATTTTAAATCTTCACTTCAACAAAAGTGTGCAGGGTGCACAACATGCACATGTGTGCACAGGCTAGCTAGCCTGATGCGACAACTATATAGGAAGATCCTGGAATAATGGTCCGAAGCATTTAGTGCAAGTGATAACACAGATAAATTCGAATCTCAAAAATGGCTCTGGAGTATGAAAAGCAATGTTTTAGTTAGATGGTAAAAAAAAAGGCAAGCTTATGTTTAATACTGCTTACTGGGTGTAATGTAACACAAGTTCATCAAACAAACTCGTATACACAATCCAATTTTTACTGCACGACCGATGAGTATCTCAGATTTCAATTTCAAATAAATGAATGTACTTCGAATCAACCGACGAATGCGCGGGTCTCAGTAGAGGCAAATTCTGTTAGATTAAAATTCACTATGGATCTGAATATAACCATATTGATTCAGTCGAGAATAAACAGAATAAAATCAAAGAGATCAGCGGAAGCCATACCTGAATCCATCGGTGTTTGCTGATATGTAGAATTAGGTTGAGTTAGATCTTCCAAATTGACACAAGCTCAGATATGTAAATATGTCTCTATAGAAGAGGTAAGAGAACACTCTGATAACTAGTGTAATTCGGGGACCATAACCATATATATATATATATATATATATATATATATATATATATATATATATATATTAGTGTGATATTTTTAGTTCGGTCCTTCAACAAACTAAAATTATCACTCCGGTATCCACACATTATTATATTACATGATTATTATACCCTAAAAGTCCTCAGATATTTATTTCAAACTAGATCACATATTCGGACTTAATCATAAGATAGCCAATACATTAGCCTATGTGGCCCCAATAAGTTGTATATTTCCAACAATCTCCCCCTGGGCCACATATGTAACTTTACAATGTATTTACTTTATGAGCTCTCAAATAGTTATCTTAATAATAAGGTATATCCAAAACAATCTCGTCCATTGATTGTGTTAATATAGGACCAAAGCGGCTTTCGTCACTCTCATTGTAACTAAACCCATCAATGATCACATATACTAACATAACCAAATGACATAGATCAATCATGTATGTGTAGCATGGAAATTACATGAAATGTGATCTTTGCATGCCTATTTCCAACTGGTCCAACTTTACTTTGTTGAGATCAAAATGTTCAATATATATGAACAAATGGAGTGCAAAAGAAAATTGACTTTATTTCTTTATTTCTGATCAGAAAACTAAAATATGTCCATAACCAAATTATAGAGCAACATCATAAAACTAACTTATTACAAACTCCCCCTGAACCAAAATGTCCTTAAATAAAAGATACACCCATTTTAGCAACATGCTCATGAAAGACCTTGCGTGGTAATCCTTTTGTAAGCGGATCCGCCAACATGGAATTTGTCCCAATATGCTCTATGGATATCAAACCATTCTGCACTCTCTCCTTCACAACAAGAAACTTGATGTCAATATAATTTGACTTGCTTGAGCTTCTGTTGTTATTGGAATATAATACTGCTGATTTATTGTCACAATATAACTTTAATGGTCTTTCAATACTATCGATAATGCGCAGCCCAGTGACAAAATTTCGCAGCCATTTCCCATGATTAGATGCCTCGTAACAAGCCACAAACTCTGCTTCCATGGTAGAAGAAGCTATGAGTGATTGCTTAACACTCTTCCATGATATGGCTCCCCCACTTAGTAGAAATATATATCCTGAAGTGGATTTTCTACTATCTGGGCATCCAGCAAAGTCAGAATCAGAATACCCAATGATCTCCAACTGATCTGATCTTCTGTATGTAAGCATATAGTCCTTTGTTCTCTTAAGATACCTCATAGCCCTTTTTGCTGCTTTCCAGTGATCCATTCCAGGATTACTAAGATATCTACCCAACACTCCTACAATGTACGCAATATACAGACGCGTACACACCTGAGCATACATCAAACTCCCTACGATAGATGCATAAGGAATTTTCTGCATTTCATTAACTTCAAGGATGTTATTAGGGCATTGTTTGAGACAAAATCTATCTCCTTTAGCGATAGGGGTTTCTCCTACTTTACAATCTTGCATTCCAAACCTTTCAAGCACCTTTTCTATATAGCTTTTTTGTGACAATCCAAGAATACCACGTGAACGATCACGGTGTATTTGGATTCCTAATACAAAAGAAGCTTCGCCAAGATCTTTCATTTCAAAGTTGTTTGAAAGAAATCTCTTGGTTTCATGCAATGTATGTAAATCATTGCTGGCTAGCAATATGTCATCAACATATAAAATCAAGAATGCAAATTTACTCCCACAAAATTTGTGATACACACAGTTGTCAATAATGTTCGCCTCGAAACCAAATGAGGTAATTACATTATGAAATTTGTAGTACCACTGACGAGATGCCTGTTTGAGTCCATAAATGGATTTCTTTAATCTGCAAACCATATTCTTTGGATCTCCGACCACAAAGTTTTCTGGTTGCACCATATAAATTGTTTCCTCAATGTCTCCATTGAGAAAAGCAGTCTTAACATCCATTTGATGTAACTCAAGGTCAAAATGTGCAACAAGCGCCAAAATTATTCTAAAAGAGTCTTTTGATGAAACCGGAGAGAAAGTCTCTTTAAAATCGATGCCTTCCTTTTGAGTAAAACTTTTTGCTACAAGACGTGCCTTGTATCTTTCTACTTTACCTTCTGCATCCCTTTCGGTTTTAAATATCCATTTACAACCAATGGGTTTTGCACCTTCAGGCAAAGTGACAAGGTCCCAAACTTTATTGCCTTGCATGGATTTATACTCTTTATTCATAGCCTCAATCCACTTTTGAGAATTAATATCTTGCATGGCTTGGTGCAAGTTGATAGGATCATCTTCCACCAATCCATTGTGATCCTCTAATTCTTGAAGAAATACCACATAATCATCCGGAATGGCACTTCTTCTATCTCTAGTGGATCTTCTTAATGGCAATTCTTGTTGAGGTTGTTGAGTTTGTTCTTGTAGAACATTGTCTTCAATTTGAAAGGGATTTTCTTCAACATTGTCTTGTTGAGGTTCCATATTTACTTCTTGATCAATGACAGGCACGATAACCGTCATATCATTTGAAGAAGTAACCTTAGTGGATATTATAGATGATGATTCCTCCTCAAAAGCAATGTTCCTTACTTTATTTCTCCCCCCAAACTCTACATCCTCAAAAATTGTTGCAGTTCCCGTCTCAAAAAATTTCCTTAGTGTGGGATCATAAAATTTATAGCCCCTAGATCGCTCAGAATAACCAATAAAGTAGCTGTTCACTGTTTTAGAGTCCAATTTTCTTTCATTGGGCCTATAAGGCCTTGCCTCAGCTGGACATCCCCAAATATGAAAATGCTTTAGAGTGGGTTGTTTGCCTGTCCAAAGCTCATAAGGTGTTTTGGCAGCTGCTTTAGTGGGTACCCTATTAAGGATATAAACTGCTGTGTTTAATGCCTCTCCCCAGAGTGATTTTGGTAAGGTAGAATGACAAATCATACTCCTTACCATATCTTTAAGGGTTCGGTTTCGTCTCTCAGCAACACCATTCATGCTAGGTGAACCCGGCATTGTGTATTGTGGGACTATTCCGCATTCCTCTAGGAAGTGGGCAAACGGTCCTTAGCATTGTTCACCTGATCCGTCAGATTTACCGTAATATTCACCGCCATGGTCAGATCTGACAGTTTTTATTCTTTTGTTGAGTTGGTTCTCAACCTCTAACTTAAATTTCTTGAACATGTCCAAGGATTCCGATTTATCATGTATAAGATATAGGTAGCCATATCTTGAATAGTCGTCTATGAATGTGATAAAATATTGTTGCCCATTCCATGATGCCTCAGGAAATGGCCCACAAATGTCTGTATGTATCAATTCTAAGACGTCGGTTGCTCTATTGGCACCTATTTTCTTATGTTTGGTCTGTTTTCCCTTGATACACTCTATACAAACATCAAAGTCTGAAAAATCAAGGGATTGCAAAATGTCATCTGACACAAGCTTTTGAATTCTAGCTTTAGATATATGACCTAATCGATTATGCCATAATGCGGCTGAATTTTCTTTATTAGCTTTCCTTTTAGTACCATGTAATTCCACATGCAAGGCTTCATTATAAGATGAATTAACATCAAGCATGTATAAGTTATCACAAACATTAAGAGAACCAGTTCCAACAAGAGTTGAATTTATTGATAAACTAAAAATACCATTCCCAAATGAACAAGAATAACCAGATTTGTCCAATTTAGAATTAGAAACCAAATTCCGCCTAAATGACGGTATAACAAAAGTATCAAATAAATCCAAATAAAACTGAGTTCCTAATAATAACTTAAAATGCCCAATAGCCTGCACTTGAACCAATTTTCCATCACCCACATAGATGTATCTTTCAGCATCAGTTGGATTTCGGTAGCTCAGGCAGCCCTGCATAGAAACACTTATGTGAGTAGAGGCACCAGAATCTATCCACCAAGTGTTCTTAGGTACTGTAGCTAAATTTACTTCAGAACAGACCAAAGCAAAAGACATACCTTTCTTAACACGCCAAGCGTGATATTTGGTACAATCTTTCTTCAAATGTCCAGCCTTTTTACAAAAGAAACAACCATCAGTTTCCTTTTGTTGTTTCTTTTCTGTTGGACCCTTAGCAGCTTCATTATCCTTCTTTCTCTTTTTGTCTTTTCCTTTAGGGGTATAAGCCAAATGAGCACTTTCAGTCTTATCATGCTTCAACCTCTCTTCTTCTTGCACACAGTATGAAATGAGCTCATTAAGAGTCCATTTCTCCTTCTGACAGTTATAACTGATTTTGAACTGGTTATACTGTGAAGGAAGAGAGATCAATACCAAATGCACGAGCAAATCATCTGAAAGCTCTAGCTTAAGTGCCTTAAGTTTTGAAGCAACATTAGACATTTCCATTATGTACTCCCTTATGTTTCCTTTGCTTTGATACTTCATGGAAATCAAGCGCTGTAAAAGCGTGCTTGTCTCCGCCTTATCGTTTTTGGCAAAACGTTTTTTAATCTCAGCAAGGAAATCTTTGGCGTTGGTTATCTTTTCAGACACCGCACCCCTAAATGCCTCCGGAATGCCGCGTTTTATGATCATTAGACTCATGCGGTTTGAACGATCCCACCTCTCAAAGCTCTTTATAGCATCAGAAGAACTTTCATCCGTAAGAGGGGTGGGTGCGTCCATCCTAAGTGCAAGGTCAAGATCCATGCAGCCAAGAACAAGCAATATGTTCTCTTTCCAATCCTTGAAGTTTGTTCCAGTCAGAATAGGAATGTTGTTAAGATTGGCAGATACCGTAGTCATATTAACTGTAATCAATAAAAGAATCAATTAAGTATGCTTACATTATAAACCAACAGTAGTAAATTCAAATAATTGGTAGTTCTCTTTTTTCAAGATATCTAGTACAACATTAATATCAAGTCTTTGGACAGTAATATTAATTGCAAGTGATACTCTTGTTGCAACGATCAAATACTGACAATAAATAAAAGTCAAATAATAACCTTCCTTTGGGCCGATTAATTATTCACTCTTAAATCCTTATAGTTGTCACGTATTTATCATCACACATGTGTAAGTGATTCGGCCACACATTAGCCTTCCTTTGGGCCGACTAATATTCGCATGAATAACTACACACAAATATTAAACATTTTCATGAACCACCAAAATATAGAGGTCACTTTGGTGACATATTATTTTAAAGTTAATTCACTACTAATGTAAAATATTTACAGCTGTAAAGAGACACCAAAAAAAAATTGATTTTTTTTTATTTTTAACCCGTATGCCTTAAATATCAGTATCAATTTTCTACAAGTTGAAATATGATCTGATAGCCACAAAAAAAATGATTTTTTTTAATACATATATAAGTACTGCATATCTAAACCAAAGAAAAAAAAATCATACGTCTTCTATATAATATGACTTGTGACGTGTAAAATATTGGCTGAATATGATAAACAAGTTAATGAGCAGTGTTTAACATCCATACAGTCAGCAATAATTGCTCCGAACATCGCACAAATTGTAAGTAATTAAATAAAACTGAACGGAAAATAATCTGAATACGCGACTTTGTGTAAAATTTGGATAAACAACGGATATAATACCAAAGCATCTCAGAAACTGACGGCTGCATTTATAATGATATGCAGCAACTTTAACTTGCCATTGAATTAGTAATATTTAAATAAAAATAACCTTTTGAATAGGTAAAAGCGCATGGAGTTCCGAGATTCCGAAGAAAAAAGCTTGCTGACCAAAACACACATCCACATGCCCAAAAATAGTAAATAAATAATTATATATATAAGTGCAGTCATCATGGTTCATGCAAAATATAACCTCAATAATATAACAATGATGGTGCTCAGCAAGGAATTTATAAACTTATAATGCATGAATCCTAAACGTTACTTTACATATGACTGTGGCAAACTATTTTAATAATTATGTTCATGTTTCAACATGTAACATTATAATAGCATTAATTCAACACGTCCATACTGAAAGTTACTACAGCAAACTATTTTAAGACAATGTAATATATGTTGGCTGCATGCTATATCCATAGAAAAACCAACGTAAGAACATGAGACAACGGATATGAATCCATATATCTTAAACTTAACACAAACTATATAATTTTTTTTTATTTTTTTTAATATTAGCAGCAGGTAATGAACCCAACCGGTTTCAAAAAGGAAAACATATCAATATACACCGCATGAATTGAAAAACACAATTCAACTTTGTTCTAAAATGGCAAAACAGCATATATCAAAACAAAAAACAAAATTTTTCCAATAGAATCAATATGGTTGGCTCTGATACCACTTGTTAGATTAAAATTCACTACGGATCTGAATATAATCATATTGATTCAGTCGAGAATAAACAGAATAAGATCAAAGAGATCAGCGGAAGCCATACCTGAATCCATCGGTGTTTGCTGATATGTAGAATTAGGTTGAGTTAGATCTTCCAAATTGACACAAGCTCAGATCTGTAAATATGTCTCTATAGAAGAGGTAAGAGAACACTCTGATAACTTGTGTAATTCGGGGACCATAACCCTATATATATAGTAGTGTGATATTTTTAGTTCGGCCCTTCAACAAACTAAAATTATCACTCCGGTATCCACACATTATTATATTACATGATAATTATACCCTAAAAGTCCTCAGATATTTATTTCAAACTAGATCACATATTCGGACTTAATCATAAGATAGCCAATACATTAGCATATGTGGCCCCAATAAGTTGAATATTTCCAACAAATTCCAATTCCAAATCTGGTTAATAATAATACTATTATTAACTATACTAATGTTTTCCATTTTGTCCCTGTTAGGTGTTGCTCGCATTGGAATGGAGTGGGTGCGTGGATTGAACGGGAGAATTGTTCCACGTCGCAAGATATTAAGAAAGATCGTGGTATATATATGGTGGTGGTGGCATGTAACAATGGGGATTCCTTTTGTTACAATAAGTGCTTGCCAATACCAAATTGTATGCTCGATGGGAGGCGATGGAGGATGTTCAATCGGGACGCCGGCATGAGAGACTTCGACCGTTGACTCTGATAGACACGGTGAAGCGCGTACGGTACGTAGGGAATGCCGAAACTCAACATGATATCAGAGCTCCATGGTTCGAGGGAACCAATATGTGTAGCATGACCGAAGCATGGCTCCTAAGGGGCTTGAGCATGGGATGCTCGTCAAGGTGGAGATACAATGGTAAAAACAGTCTGACGTCACTACTTATGAGAACTTGGGTAGCAGGCTAACCAATTGTGAAGAGGACTCAAGGTGTATCTCTAAGATGACTTGAGCAATGCTCGCCAAGGTGGAGATTGTTAGGTGTGGCTCGCATTGGAACGGAGTGGATGCGTGGATTGAACGGGAGAATTGTCCCACATCGCAAGATATTAAGAAAGATCGTGGTATATATCTGGTGTTGGTGGCATGTAACAATGAGGATTCCTTTTGTTACAACAAGTGCTTGCCAATACCAAATTATATGCTCGATGGGAGGCGATGGAGGATGTTCAATCGGGACGCTGGCATGAGAAACTTCGACCGTTGACTCCGATAGACACGGTGAAGCGCGTACGGTACGTAGGAAATACCGAAACTCAACATGATATCAGAGCTCCACGGTTTGAGGGGACCAATATGTGTAGCATGACCGAAGCATGGCTCCTAAGGGGCTTGAGCATGGGATGCTCGTCAAGGTAGAGATACAATGGTAAAAACAGTCTGACGTCACTACTTATGAGAACTCGGGTAGCAGGCTAACCAGTTGTGAAGAGGACTCAAGTTGTAACTCTAAGGTGACTTGAGCAATGCTCGCCAAGGTGGAGATTGTTAGGTGTGGCTCGCACTGGAATGGAGTGGATGCATGGATTGAACGGAAGAATTTTCCCACATCGCAAGATATTAAGAAAGATCATGGTATATATATGGTGTTGGTGGCATGTAACAATGGGGATTTCTTTTGTTACAATAAGTGCTTGCCAATACCAAATTATATGCTCGATGGGAGGCGATGGAGGATGTTCAATCGGGATGCCGACATGAGAGACTTCGACCGTTGACTCCGATAGACACGATGAAACGCATATGATATGCAGAGAATGTTGAAACTCAACATCCCCTCTTTCTTTCTTTCAGATTCAAGCTAATTTCTAAGAAACTTTTTAAGTCAATTCCATCAATAAAATCCGATCTGTCAAATTTTGTAAAATCAACAATGGTTCGGACAATGCACCTAAACATACCAGATGAATTAAGCAAGCTGTGACATGGCGAGCAATGACAATGTGTACGAAGACGCAACGGTGGATGGAAAAGTTAAGAACCTGTTTGGTTTGTAATTTTTTATTTCGGATTGCATAGAATTTTAAAAAGGGATTTTTAGCGTGAAGGACAAAGTCAAATAAAAATTTGGTCATAAGGACGGTAAACAAAGAAATTGTCCTCAAAGGCAATTTCACACTAGATACTGGAATTCAGGGACCCACTAGCATTTTATAGTTTGCTCTAAACTTTGTCCTCTTGACTAATATTTTTCTCTCTTGTCCTTTTGACATAATTTTCTTTTCTTTTTGTCTTTCACAATTTTTTTCTGTTTTTTTTTCCTGTTTTAAAAAATGGTCAGTCTGAAAAATGTTGTTAACATATAAAATTGGAATTGGTCTTTTTTGTTCTCAGTCGTTTCACTTCTTTGTTTTTTCTCTCCACACATCATCATCGTCCTCCCATGCCCTCCACTTCCCCATGCCCTCCACTTCTTACCATGCCGTTTTCATATTCCACATCTTTTGAATGCATATTGAAAATGCAAAATTCAAATTTTGATTTTCAAGTCAAACAATCCTTAATTTTGTTTGTTTCCATGATTTCACTATGATGAAAGTAATTGAATAAATTTCCATACTATAGGCATCAAAATTTAAAATTTGTTATATATACTTTAAATGTTCTAGAAAAGTGAAAATTTTAACTGTTAATTTTTTTAGAGACTTATTGGTTATATTTTATTTGACATCTTTATGCGGTTTTGTTAATTGAGTGTGTAATTATGTATGTCAAAATTCAAAAGTATAACAATGAATGATTGTTTTCTAATAACTAATACTGTTTCAATTGGTCGCTCTCGAAATAGCTTTACTTTTACGACACCATATTGTTATCCAATTTATGATCGGAAGTTTGCTACCGAGATAGGTTAGTATGTTTGTTAGTTGTTTTTTTTTTCTTTCTTTCTTTTTTTTTTCTTTTTTTTTGGTATGCATGTCATTTGTTTCTACCAAGGATTTGTTGTTTTTTATAAAAAATATTGTCGTAATCAGCTGGTTGAAATAGGTTAGGTTTTTCAATAGGGAAATTTTATTTGCGTCCACATAATTTGTTAGTTAACCCACCCTAATTTATAGGGATACCACCTACTTTTATGGGTTTTTAAAATTTAAAATTAATTAGTCAATCCATAACATATAATTTATCTTTATCTCATGTTTCTTGCTGAAAATTTAATCAAAAAGTAAAGTAGAAAATTTGGTTTTTTCTATCTTTTAATGTGTAGTTATTTGTCAAAGTAATATCACGATGCAAGACAATTGTTGATATATTGACAATTCTAAGAATCGTGAAACAAATGCATGATATTACAGTGTTTACTTCTGAAAATTTAATCGAAATAGAAAGTAGAAAAATTGATTTGAGTGCAGGTTTGAGTGCACTTCTTACCAACCGTCATCGTGAAACAAATGCATGGTGAATTTTAAAAAACGATCAGTTTGAAAAATGATTTAACATATAAACTCGGAAATAGTCTCTTTTTTGTTTTAGGTCGTTTCCCTTCCTTTTTTTCTCTCCACCCGTCATCTTCGTCTTCCCACGCCCTCCACTTCTTACCATTCGTTCTCATATTCCACATTTTCTGAATACATATTGAAAATGCAAAATTCCAAATTCAAATTTCCATTTTCAAGCCAAATAGTCCTTACTTTTGTTTGTTTCTGTGATTTCACTACAAAGAAAGTAATTGAATAGATTTTCATACGATAGTCATCAACACTACAAGAAGAACAGTGGTTTTCAACAGCTATCAGCCGTTGATGGCTGTTGGAAAATCATTAGTAGTCGTTGAAAATGTCGTTAGTGTACGAATCAACGACTCTCAACACTTTCCAATGCCAACAGTGGGCAATTTCCAATGTTCTCCAACGTCTAGAGTGGACACGTGAAAGAAATTGTTGACCAATTAGCCGTAGAAATCGTTGTTAATCGTTGAAATTTTTTTGTTGGAAGCCATTGAAAATCAACTATAAGCCGTTGGAAATCCGAGTGTGTGTGTGTGTAGCAATATATAGCAATAATACTCACATATATACTAAAACATAATATTAAACTCAAATCATACACGTACAATCTAATATACACAACATAAATCAATATATACAACATCCAACAAACCATAACAAACCAATGTCATCCAAACCTAAATAGACCACCACCCAAAATAACACCTAACCAACACCCAAACAAGCAACAGTATATACAATTCATCATAATATATCAACCAAATCCATACCCACTCAAAGCACATATGTACATAACAACAAAACGTAAAAAATCATACCTCAAATCACTCTTCTCTAGAACCACTAGATGAAGAAAACCACCTGTACTGATCTATGAACTTCGCCAAATACTGGTGCAGCTCCTCTATCTGTGCATCACGATGGCGATCACGTTCCTCAAGTGCGGCGATCTAGGCTCATAACCATGCAATCTCCTTTTCGGGCTAAGCCATCTGGTATATCTTCTGAGTTGTCTCAACTTGTAAACAAATTTAAATTATCAGTGTTCTCAACATCATAATTGTAATTCATGTAAATTTCAGTTTCCATCAAATTATCAAAGAAAATATAATATATATTTAGTATAATTCATCACAATATGCAACAGTTTTGAAAATGCAGCAGAATATTTAGTTTAAAAAATAATTTAAAATTACCGCTTGGTTTCCCAAATTCGTAGCGCCTATTGCAGGTTGGTGGATCCATGACAACATCAAAAATGTAATCTTCCTCATCAGCAGTCAAGTTGGCTCGTCAAGTGTCCTCGAGGTGTTGTGCCCGTTCTTGCTGGAACCTTTGCTATTATGTAAAATACAGTTGAATTTAGATAATGTTATTTTAATTAACTTATAACTTTTAGTAAACTATTTCATACTTACGTATGAGGTGTTTGCTTTCTCTTAATGGTCCCACGAGCATGAAACTGTGCCTGAATTGTCGGTTTGACTTACCGCATGAGTATGCGTGAAAACATCTCAATAAGACATGGGAGCACCACGCTATCTCTCCTGAAATATGCACATATAAAAATATATTATATATTTTTATATTATCTATCTTTTCACAACTTAAAACTTAAAATCTTTAATTGCTTATCTTAATTAATAAATATACCAAGTTCTCGCTGTGATGCTGAAATGACTTAGAATCAATGCGATGTGTGATGGAGTTCTTTCTCCTATTTGTTGAATTCCTCCGTAAATTTGAGTTGAAAAAAATGTTTTACAATTATAATTTATATATTAATTACGTAGAATAATTTAAATTAAATATGTAGTAAATTTATCTAAAACTTTTCATTGCCCCACTAGTTGACAAAGTCATCCCACAAAGCAACGCTCATCCAATTAGACTTCTGTCCAGCTGTTTTTAGGCTATTTAAAGTTTTCCTATAGTTCTTTGCAATTTCACTGTTCTAGTTGCGCTGTACCAGGGAAACATCAACATCTTGAAGGTCCACTCAACCCTGCATGTTTCAAAAAATAAGAGTTATACATTTATATAAATAGTATAAACATGAATTAATCATATCCTATAAACATGAATTGATATAACGTATTTCTAATGTACAAAGTGACATTATATAAATTTACCTAATAAACATGGCAGTGTTCTATAAATAACATAACATTATATAAAGTGTCATATAAATAACATGACAATGTATGAAGTGTTCTATAAATTGCTTGACAATGTATAAAGTGTTTCTTATAAGCATGAATTGATATTTAAACCTAAGATGTAAAATATGCAACAAATCAGGGTACATAACTACATAATGTAATAATTGATATATCATACATATCAAAAAGTTCTGCCAAATAGTTTCATTTAAGTTATCTGGAATTAACGTTCGCTTAGGTCAACATGTCATCATGTGACTCATGTATGCCTATCGTGATATCTCAAGAACTATGTTAAACGGCTCTAGTTCAAATACACTGGGTAAACAAAAAAACATTTAATATTTCATGACTACTACATATATTTATTATATATTGTATAGAAATGAAATTTAATTTTAAAACTTAATACTTACCCTCCATTTGCTTTAGGCTACAACCACACCATAGGATGTGCTAGCTCCGGTGACGGACCACCACCATCACCACCCGCAGAAGGACCGGTCCCCTCTAAGATGAAGAAGGAGACCCAAATGTGAAGAGGTACATCTACGTGATGACATGTTTATAGTACCTGTTACAGACAAACATTATAGCAGTGACTATGTAAAACATACATTATGACATAACATAAAAAGACTATGTGATACATATCATATTAGCATAACCTATCATTTTTATTGAAAACAATGTAACGTTAAAAAAATTTACCTTCTCAAAATGTAGATTATTGATCAATCCTTGTCACTTTAGGATTCCAACTCGATTTCGTACTCAATATTTTATTTCTCTATTGTCTTAGATGCTTCAATTAATGCATTTGATTCATCGTTAGAGGTTCAAAATCTATTTGATCGCTGGTTATTATTATTCTTCTATTTTCCTCAATATCTACTTGGTTAGCTTGTTCGTAGGGAATATTCTATCCATCAAATGTAAACCTTGCCTTTGTTTTAAAAACAACCGACCAATCTATTTTGTCTCTTCTTAAAGATAGGTAAAAAGCTTAATCAACTTGAAGAACTTGTTAGGCAAGTATAAAAGGAACGTACTTATAATAACGCGAAGCATGTTTTATTTTCTATAAGATTATATTTTAGGTGCACGTTGATTCGAGAACCTAGAACGTTGTTGAACCAATTGCATTCAAATAAAAATACTTCTTTTGTGGGTCGTATGAAATATATCAATTGTAAACCTGGGTTAGTAAAAATCATTTATATGACCATTTGGATCATCACTACCTTTAACAAATACACTAATATTGTAAGTTAATTTTTCAACACGTATTCTTTGGAATTAAATTTATATCCATTGATAACGAATATTGGAAAGGTCATGACTTTTTTTGTCTCATGGCTAAATGTTTCAATCCTTCGTCTACAACATAATATGTCGTATCAAAAACATAATTAAAAAACAAGTAGCGAATTTTTGTTAAATTTGGGCGATTTAAATATATTAATGAGGAGATATTAATCGATTCTCGTAATCAAGTCAAATCGGGAAGATAATATATTAATAAGGAGAAGGTATATTCTTGATATGAGGGATCAATCAAATATCGGTATATGTGGAATCAAATCAAGGAAATCTGAAAATATTTCATCCTTATCTTCAAAGCATTCTTCATCCTTCCTCCTATATATATGCAGACATTTGCTCATATTTTCAACACATATAAGAAGAAAGCTCTTCATATTACATCTTTAATAAGATCATTATTTCTGTATCTAATATAGGGTGAGAAATTTGTATTGAGCGTTGTGTGTTTCTTCTCTTATTGTACATCCTCTTGAAGCGAAGAAATAACAGGTTGTTGGATTCGAGAACGTAGGCGTAGTCGAACATCGTTATATTGGTGTGTTCTTTCCTGTTTATGTTTCGGTTCTTTTCTATAATTTGTGTGATTGTCGACATGCTGGATTATTAGGTGTTCTGCTTCTGCTGCCTAAACCACTATTTTTTCACTACAGTTTGGTATTGGAGCTTGTTGTTATGTTCAATGACTATTTCAGCTATGTCTAATTCCATAAAGAATAACGCCGGTAGAAGTGCTACAAATTATGGAGTCGCTAGATTTGATGGAAAATGAGATTTTGGTACATGGAAGATGAAGATGCAAGCGACGTTAAAGAAAGAAAGGACATTTAAGGTTGTTTCAGATCCAAAGAAATTGAAGAATTTAGCACCTGAAGAGATAGAAGAATTGGAAGAGGAAACTCTTACTACAATACAACTTAGCCTTTCTGATGAAGTACTTAGAGAGTTTATCATGTGAAAACTTCTACGGAACTATGAGATGCTCTTCAAAGAAAGTTCTACAACAAGTCTCTCACCAACCTCATTATCCTACAACATAACTTTATTCATTCAAGATGAAGCCTGGAACCGATGTATTTGCTCACGTGGATTCCCTTAACATGCTTGTCATGAATCTTCAGGCAGTTGATGTAAAGAATGAGGATGAAGCACAAGTTGTATTCTGTTATGTTCTTTGCCTGCAGAGTATAACACTTTTAACTCTATGATCTATGGGCGTTCATCTATTTGCTTGGAGGATGTGAAGATAAATTTACATAAGGAGATGTTGAGGGAAAGGATAGAAAGCATGAGCATGGAGAATGATTCTGAAAGCCTTATTACACAAAGAGGAAGAAGTAAGAGTAGACCCAAATATGGTGGAGATAAAGCTAATTCTAGATCTCAGTCAATATGAGCTCGGAAGAGAGTTTATCATTATTGTAGAAAACCTGGACATTATATTGCAAGTTGCCCCAAGTTGGAGAATAAAAACAAAGCTGTTCTCCAAAAGGCTTCAGCTTCTACTACGGAGACATCAGATTCAAAAAGTGATCATGACATTTTTATAGCTTCTGCCTCTTCCATGAAGAGTACGATGTAGATTATTGACTCAGGAGCATCCTATCACATCACACATGATAGATACTCTTTTTCCAGTTACCGTCGGTTTGATGGAGGAGAGATTCTCATAGGAAATAATGCTTCTTGTAGCATGGTTGGTATTGAAAGAATAAAAATCGGAATGTTTGATGGTGTTGTTCATATTTTATGTAATGTCAGGCATGTGTCTGATTTAAGGCGTAGTTTGATCTCCATTAGAGCATTATGCAATTTTGGTTTAAAGTGTGTAATAGAAAAGGATTCATTAAAAATTACAAATGGCCATTGATAGTAATGAAAGGGGTAAAAGCCGAAAATCTATATTTATTGAAGGGTACAACTGTTGCTACGGAGTCTGCTTCGGTTGTTGATTTCGATTCTACCATATTGTGGCATTTTTGTATGGGTCACATTGGAGAGCGTAGTTTGGAAGTTTTGAGAAACCGAGGTTCGATTGACGGTGTTCATCATTCAAAACTTGGTTTTTGTGAAGGACGTGTACTTGGAAAGAAGACGAAGGCTTCTTTTGGCAGTGCAAAGCATAAGTCTAAAGATGTTTTAGGGTATGTCCACACCGATGTTTGGGGCCCCACACCATGCTTATCTTTTGGAGGAGTCAGGTATCTTGTTTCATTTTTTGAAATTTTTTCTAGAAAGATACTGGTTTACTTTATGAAATCCAAAGATGGAACTTTTGATAGGTTTCAAAGTAGGAAATCTCTTGTTGAGAAGTAGTCTGAAAGTAAAGTGAAGGTTCTATGTTCATATAATGGTAGTGAATTCACTTCTCAAAAATCCATCAAATTTTGTGAGTCCGAGGGAATCAAATGACACTACACCACGCTAGGGGACCCTCAGCCAAATAGGGTTGCAGAGAGAATGAATTGAACTTAGTTGGAAAGAATCGTTGATGTTCAAAAGAAAAGTTTGGAATTCCATGATATTTTCTCTCCAACTGTTACACACACTTACATTCACATTCTTTTGGCACTGGTTGCTTACTTTGACATAGTGTTGGAACAATTAGATGTCAAGATAGCATCCTTGCATAGTGACCTTAAGGAGACATTCACCTATAGCATCCAAAGGGGTCCATTGACAGTAGCAAGCTCAGTCATGTTTGTAAACTTAATAAATCTCTTTATGGTTTAAAACAGTCTCCTAGACAGGGGTATAAGAAATTTGATAAGTTTATGATATCACAAGGTTACTCTAGAAGCTTTAAGGACCAATGTGTTTATTTTAAGAAATGTAATGATGGAATCATCTATTTGTTGCTTTATGTTGATGATATGTCGATTGCTTCTAAGAGCATGACTAGAATTTCAGAGTTGAAGATGAAGCTCAATAAGGAGTTTGAAATGAAAATTTTGGGGATGGATATTTACAAGGATAGAAAGAAAAGAGTCTTGAGTCTCACTCAAACTCAATATATCTAGAAAGTCCTATCTCGATTTGGTATGGAGAATGCTAAACCGGTGGCTACTCCATTAGGCTCTCAATTTAAGCTATCAAGAGATATGTGTCCCACATCAGATGAAGACAAAAGGGATATGTGTAATATTATGTACTCTATTACAGTTGGAAGCCTTATGTATGTATGATATGCATTAGGCCTGATTTAGCTCATGCGGTTGGTGTTATTAGCAGATACATGTCTAACCCAAGAAAGACTCATTGGCAAGCAATAAAGTGAATTTTAAGATATTTGAGAGGCACTTCTGACATTGGCTCATTATTTGGAGGTAGTGACATAACTCTAAGGGGTTATTGTGATTCGGATTATGCTGGGGATAAAGATGGTAGTTAATCGATTTCGGGTTATGTTTATACACTTGGCATAAGCCCAATTTCTTGAAAGATCCGACTCATCAAGTCATGAACGACCCAACTCATCAGGTCATAAACGACACAATATTCAATGACCCGACTCCAAATTTGACCTATCTATCTCTAATCTCAACTAATACATCAGCAAACAACAACATCGGTGTAAACAACTCATCCAAATCGACCAATTCAATCATCAACACTTTATGCAATCATCAAACAACACTTGCACAATAATTATTCATTATACAACCATATGAAACTCACCAAATCATGTTAAAACAATGATTAAACAAAATAATGGATCTAACCTTGCATATAAATATGAATTAACATAAGAATTACCGGTTTAAGTTGCTAGATTAGATCCTATGGTGATTCGAATGAAAATATACTTACAATAATGTAGATCTAGGTGAAAATGACTAAAAATGATGAAAATAGGATCAAACAACCCATATACTTGATTGGATCCACGTGAGAGATGTTTATCACTCACCAAATCTTCAAATTAGCTTGAAATCACTAAATTCTCAATTCGGACAGCGAAGAATGATCTGCATACCTCTCAATTTGATGTGGTCTGCCTTCTTTTAATGTTGATCTAGCTTTGCTTGATTTAGATCTTCAATCTTCTTGTGTAGATCTAGAATTTTAATGGAGGAAGGATGTATTTGATTGAGCAAGGAGGATCATAAGCTCAACCAAATGAGAGAATGAAGAAAGTAAACCATTCTCCATGCCTCTAACCCCCTATGTATAGCCTCCAACCAGCCCACTAATGGGCCACACCAAATCATCCCATTAATGACTAGTTAACCTACTTAGAAATTGTGTAGCACTAAAACATTGATTTCTCCCAAACCACTGAACCAAATCTTTAATGTCACCACTCTACGGAATTGGAAACATCATTTCTTTTCTAATTAAATCGAACTCAGCACCTGATTCGATTTCAGTCAAAAGTTATGCCCTGTACAAAACTGACAGGGGAAAATGGTCACAAATAAAATTGATAAAAATTATGGACATGTCTCGCATCCCTATAACCAACATATCAAAAAATGTGTATAATCCGACCCTCAAGGAATAAAATAAAAATATTTTACGATCCTGCGATACGTGAATGCGGATCATTACAGTGTTGGAGAACAGGATTGGTGATATCTCGTGTGACAACGTCCCTTGTCATCTCTCCTACGGCCCTCTTTATAGTCATGTTCAGCATCGGATTGAGATATAGGAAGACTGTAGTAAAGCTTTTTGGGGTCATAGTGTCGGTAAGACATTGTACCTGCAAATTAACACAAGCTAGTTTTAGAATCAGAGAATTATATATCACACAGACGTTGTGATGTGCAGTGTCAGTGTGTTATGTATCCTAAGTGATCCCACAAACGGAAAGTCGGGAGTTTGGCTCGAAGGTGTTATCTTCCCGGCGTTCAAAGGTGTAGTTTCTTCTTCGGAAGGTGGAAAGAAAGAGCCAGAATCAGTGTCTTGAGAAGTATATACATCGTCAGGTAGGGGAAGATCAGCCAAGCCCTTAATTTTGGATTCCTCTCGACGAGAGTCATGTGCCGGTGACTTGGAAGGAGATGAAGTTTTGGGAGAAGGTTGCCCCTCAGGAGTAAGTGCATCTTTCAGGGAGCTTCCCTATGGTTCTCTTTAGGTGTTCTTTCCAAAATTTCCTCAGTGGGAATGTTTATTAGAGACGGACTTTTTGGAATTTCAATAGTTTCCCTTTCTGGAGTTTTCTCTTATACTCCACCGCATGTCAACGCTTATACTCCATCGCATGTCAAGCACATGAAGCCGATGAAGGTACTCGTCTATTAAGAACTTTCTGAAACTTAAGTAATCTGAGTTGGCATTCAGTAGAGTGGTCAGGCGATCTTCATATACTTGCCCTTTTGTTTTCTTCGGATTTAGAACTAGAAATAAGAAAGAAGGGTCAGCAAATCTGAAAGTATAGGTAAAGCGAGAAAGAAAAGGTTTGAAACTCACTGGATTTCAGCCAGCTCCTAGCACACCCGGGCTAGTGTCGAATATAAAACAACTCGGGCCTTATGTCACCTACATTGTTGAATCCATCGCCGATGATTTTCCTCTTGGGAATAGATTTAAAATATACAAAGGAAGGAGTCTCTTTTTGGCGATTCTTGAAGTGATAGAAAATTTTTACATCATCGAAGGTGAGCTCCACACCTAAGACCTCCATGTATGTTATGTACAAGGCATATAGATAGGAGTAGCTGTCGGCTGAAGTTGCATTGGAGCTATTTTCTTTCGTCTTAGAAAATCGACGCTGAAAGGAGGAATGGCTCCGAATGAGCACATTAACCTGCTAATTGCCATGTACCCCTCCAACGGATCATGAGATCTATCCAAGATGTTTGTGGCAACTATGATTTCTTCCCAGGATACTGTGCCTTAAACACAATCGTCTGAGTCTTGATTCATCAGTTGTAGAATCCTAGGGGTCAGGAAGTTCTTGTAGAATAACTGCATCGTTAAATTCATCGAGAGCTCGATTATCTCCCACTCCTCCATCTTCCTCGTCCATGGAAGTCTCTCCCTCAGACGATCCTACATCTTCGTGAAGATTAACTTGTTTGAATTAGAATCTGATGGAAGAATGTCAGGATTGGGATTACTTGACAATTCCAGAGCCTTTCCTTTCCCAGACTCTAAATATCTTGTTGGATATCTCCTAGACATGTCTGTTGTACTATCCAAGAAACATTACGGATTAGAGTATAGCAGTCTATATCCCCTTGTGCATGTGCTTGTGTGTGCAGTGCAGATGTGATAAATAGCATAAAGAAAAGCAGTAAAGCATGCAGTTATTTAATATGTGATGTAATGTGAAGGAATGTATGCACATAAGCCCAGAATTGTTGGACAAGTATATTGTGCTGTTTTGAAGTCCAATATTTGAGAGGCTTTATCCTAATTGTTCGCAAGGATATGTAACATGTTGGCATGGCTAGAATTATACGCACACTACGAGTTATAGTTATCCTAATCATCTTATTCATCGGACTGGGTACAAACTCATGTTCATAGGAACTACATGTATAACCTTCACTCGGGTTAGGAGAATCGAATATGTCGGGTCGAATTCTATTGGGTCGAAGGAGTTAAACGATATAGCTCCGGTTCGAATAAACATTTGACCCGACCAGGCCTATGGCATTTGAAACTCGTCATACTCAATCCCTCCATCCTTTCATTCAGATAATCTGATCGTCCCTCTTCCCTCTTAACTTCGTTTCCTTTCCAGATCACATCAACCATCCTTATCCAGTTCATTGAAGTAAAAGGGTTTCCATGCCCCCAATGTATTCGACATAGGATTCCAAACATTGTGACCGTCGTCTGAGATGAACCAGACATCGCCAGCGATGGTGGTAGCCTCGAAACCTAAAGCATCAGCATCACAACGTTAAATAATGGAAATCAGTGTGCGATTCGAACCAAATTCAACTAAAACTTTGAATTAAAATAGAAAATCAATGATGTAACAGCTAGTTATGTATTTGATTTCGAGAATTGGTTGGATTATGAAGAAGGCGGAGAGTTAGGGTTTCATTTCTGAACTTAAGATAATGAAAGAGATAAAGTGAAATTAAAGGTAAAATGAATCGGCTAATATATAATAGAAGTGAGACTATTCACATTCTCTCCAAAATGACAGGCCAACCCGATCTTTCAAAGATGAACATGGAAAAATTCAAAAGCACTTAAGGTTGAAGGGTCAGTAGGTCAAATATTTCTGATCCGAAACGGCTTCAGATCATTCGACCTGGCATGGTTTTAATTCTTTCGATCCGAGATGAATTGCAAAACAGGGAAAGCCAGGGATTGAGAAGTTAGAAGAAGAGAAAAGAAATCACAACTATCATTTCAAGACTCATAAGTGATGTGATCCAACCAAATGACTTTGATTTTTTTTAATTCAACAAAAGTTAAAGGGGTTAGCTGTAAAGTCTACCTATATTCGAGTTGAAAGATCCTGAATTGTTATATTCATCAAAGACGAACGTGGATATGATCTCCTATTTATATATGACACACATGAATTAAGTGACATGGCTCTACAGAAAAACATGATTTTTGATTATTGCTTATTCAAGAATGAACAATTTAACTATTTCAAAGCACGCCTCATCTTTGATAAGACGTACTTCTGGGGCAAAATGTTGGCCTACTTTGTGATTAGGCCACCCAAAGTCCGAATGGTCATGATTACATATGATAAGAGGAAAAAATTTATGTCCATTCAAGGACAAGGGGTCGGGTCGAACAGAAACATGGTCCTTTAGTCGAATGGGACGTAGAGACTTAATATCAGATGGTGTCGAAGTGTCAGGTCGAAAGCCTGTGGGTCGAATGGATTCGACCTGAACCGATCTTACATTCAACGATGTAAACTGCACATCTCCCCTAATACCATTGCTTCATGATTGTACGGGTTTGATGACATGTGTCCCACGAACCACTTTCCACTAGCCTGCTATAATACCAGGGCCGATGCCATGTATCCAATAACGCTCCTGCCAAAATCTCCTATCTAAACCCCTATAAATACCCGATCCGAACCAGATGAAAGGGACTTTTGGCCACTTAATTCCCTGAACACCATATATCATTCCCACCATTAAATCTCGACCCGCCATTAATTCATCACTTTCCTGAATGAATTTCAATATTTTAGAGATGAAATCAATTATACTTAAGTGTTTGAGTGATTCAAAAGATTGTAATTCTCTACTGAATTTAAGGACAAAAGTGGATGTAGGCTCGTTCACGCCTAACCCCTCTAATCTTGTGTGTTTCCTTACTTTTTCTTGCTTTTGATTTATTTTTCTTCATTAATCTCTTTAGAATCTTGTCTTTTGGGTGTTAGTGTCATTTTTCGGTCTAACATTTACCAAACGAACAAGAATTTTATATTGGCTCCGGATGAGTGTCTTGGGAAACAATTGATTGGTCATATCGAGGATCCTTATTAGAAGCTAGTCGAGAAGGATTTAAGGAAGGAGAGTTTGTTTCCACAGAAGATAGAGGTTGTTGAGTATATGGAGGAGTTAAAGCTACCACAAGGTGGTGGTAATAAGAAAAAGTGGAACGGAAAAAGGAAATAGCAATAGTAAGGGGAAAATGGCCAGAAGAAACTTAAGAGTGAGGTTGCCTGTTACAACTGTCAAGAGAATAGTCATTATTACAAGGATTGTAAGAACCCTAAGGTGGAAAGGAAGCGTTATAATTGTGATAAGCCTGGGCATATAAGAATTGTCCAGAACTGCCAAAGGATAAGAAGATTGTGAGAGCACATGCTTTGGATGTTGTACCGTCTTCCTCAAAGGGTCTGACTGTTGTGTAAAAAGGAAAGAGTTTTATTAAACAAGGTATGCTTTCTATCATGGATGTTTCAGTTCGAGTTTTGCATGATACTAGAGCATCACATTCTTTTATCTGTAATGAGCTTGTTTCCAAGTTGGGTTTAGAACTTAAGATTGTATATAGACCATTAGTTGTGACTGATCCAATAAGGGGTTCTTTTAGCCTTTGTATATTTTTTGTTGTCTAGTCCTATCGAGTCTTGGTTGCACTTTTGCTTATGATTGCTTTGTTTTGAACTTCGCTGGGTTGGGATTATTCTGGGTATGGACTGGCTCAAGAGGTATGTGGCTATTGTGGGTTGCGAGAGGCTTAAGGTGACAATTGAGAATATGGAAGGGTGAACGATGGTGATACATTGTTACTAGAGGATGGGGTTCTGGTTGGCTATTTGTATTCGCTTGTGATTCCACATAAATGATTGTCATCGGTGCCAATTGTTAGTGAGCTTTTGGATGTCTTTCAAGAGGTTAAAGGATTGTCGCCGTGTCGAGAGATCAAGTTTAGGATTGATTTGATAGATGGAGCCAGACCTATTGTTATGTCTCTTAGGCAGATGGCGCCTAAGGAACAGCGAGAGTTGGAGGTGCAAGTGAACGACCTTTTGGAAAAAGGATTCATTCAGGGAAGGGTATCCGAATGGGATGCACCGGTAGTGTTTACGGTCAAGACAATGGATCATGACGACTGCGTGTGGATTATCATGAGCTAAACAAGGTGACCAAGAAGAACCAGTTTTCGTCGCCGAGAATCGATGACTAGTTTGATCGGCTCCATGAAGCCAAGGTTTTTTCTTAGATGGATTTATCGATGGGATTTCACCAACTAAGACCGATTAGGGATAATATGCCAAAGACCGCTTTTAGGATACCATCCGGATTCTATGAGTGGATAGTGAATGATGCCATTTGGATATATTAACGTGCCAACATATTTTGTGGGTCTTATGAATCGAGTTCAATGATCAGTTGAACAGATTTGTGCTTATGTTCGTGAATGATATATTGGTTTATTCTAGGACTAAGGAAGAACACAAAACACACTTGAGGATTGTTTTGGAATTCTTACAGAAACATCAGCTGAAGGCTAAGTTTTCGAATTGTCACTTTTGGAAGGAAAAAGTGAGATTCTTATGTCATATTGTATCGGGACAAGGAACAGTGGTGGATCCCGCTAATGTGGCAGCAATCTAGGATTGGGATCGACCCAAGAATGCGACGGATATTAGGAATTTCCTTGGTTATCAAGGATTTTTTGAATATAGTTGCACCATTAAACATATTAATAAAGAAAAATCAGGTCTTTGCATGGAATGTGAAGTGTGAGCAAGCTTTCAGAATTTTGAAAGAGAGATTAACGAGTGCTCTTGTGTTGATGATTCCGAGTGGGAATGAAGAGATGGTAGTATACACTAATGCATGTGGTATTGGACTTGGAGCAGTGCTAACGCAAAAGAATAAGATTGTGGCTTATGCAAGTAGATAACTGAAACAGCATGAAAGGAATTACCCAACTCATGATTTGGAGTTAGTGCCGATAGTGTATGCTTTGAATATTTGGAGGCATTACTTGTTGGGAGTTAGGTTCGAGTTGTTTACAGGCATTAGTCATTGATACCTTTCTCCTAAAAAGGATTCGAATCTTTGATAGCATCGATGGTTATAGTTCTTGGCATTGTATGGTATAACTTATACTCTGGGTAAAGGTAATGAGTGGCCGATGCGTTAAGCAGAATATGTAGAAGTTTGGGAGCTATGTTTTTGGAATGGAAGCATCTCGAGTATTTGGCGGGATTTGATTTTAACCCTCGTTGTGAGTTAGAGCCTGAAATGTTAGCAATCTTATCATTCAAACCAACTCTCATTGAAAGGATTGGCAAAAGCCAGAAGCAAGACTTTAAGATTGTATGGGTCATTCAGAGATTAGATATGAGAGTGGAACCCGATGAAATTAAGGATTTCAAAGTTGATTGAGATGGTTGGCTTCGCAAAAATGGATAACTGGCAGTTACAAATATAAATGGATTGAGAGATGAGGTTCTAAGGAAATGTCATCACTCTAGATTTATGATTCATCCTGGGGGTAATAAGATGTATCGAGATATGAAGCGGGTTTACTACTGGGAAGATATGAAGAGGGATGTCGGGAAATTTATCTTGAAATGTATGAATTGTCAGTTAGTCAAAGCCAGTAGAAAAAGTTGAGTGGATTGTTGCAGCCATTAGAAGTTCTTATGTGGAAATGGGAGCAAATGTCGTGTAACAACCCTGCATTTGGGGTAAGTTTAAAATTTTATTTTAACTAATTTTAATGGGTTTGGATATTTAAAATAATTTATTTAAAATAATAATGATTAAAAATTTATTTAAATCGAAGTTAGGATGAATAATATAATTTTAATTATAAAAGGAGTAAGAAATAGCGCGGTAGTTTGAAAAGTCAAACTTGAACTTTAACTGACCGTACAGGATGCAGAATAAATCGGATTTTGGTGAAACAAAAAATATTAGAATCTCTTTTAAAATATCTTTCCAACAAATCCGAAAAATCGAAATTTTATAGCGGGAATCAAAAGTTATGCCCAGTTTAAATTTTAGAATAGTCGTTGTAGGATTTATATATATTTTTTAATATTAAAAATAGCCATTTTTCAAAAGACCTCTGTTTTCGACGAAACTACTTTTGTTGGATTCGGAACGTCAAATTATTGCCAAGTTTAATTTTTCATAATTTTTCGAATTAGTTTGTGACCGTGGCAAAAAGATTTGTGTTTTGTCAATTTCGGTCAATTTTAATCGACTTGAAAAAGGCAATTTTTCAAATAGGCTCAGAATTGAACGAAATTAATTTTTCTAGGTCTGCGGCGTCAAAACATAGCTAAATATATTTTCGGGATTTTTCGAAGTTAATTTTTGGCCCCGGTGAATTTATTCGTACGGTTGAATTAAAAATAAAAGTAAAAATATTTTAAAATAAAGAAAACTGGGTCAAGACAGTCGTTTGGGCCTGTGGAACATATCTAGATGAGTCCGGAATAGGGGTTAATAGGTAAGAACGATAGTCGTTGGGCTGAAATCTGACAAAGTTGTTAAACGGGCCTTAATGGGTAATTAGTGAATATAATAATATAAATAATAGGCTAATTAGAAAATTCCCAAACCGTAATCTACATTCAGCCGCCGCCCCTGGTTCCATGGCCAGAAATACACGAATTTCATTCCTCAATTACTCCCAATCCTCTCAACAAAATCGAATGACTCTTACGACAATATTGAAGAGATTTTCGAGAGCTTTAATTCTATACGGATATGATGGAGTTTAATTGAGTAATTTGCCCGGAATCTCCTCCCCAACCCGCGGCAAATAGCCCCCGCCGCACCACGTGGTCCCCACCGCGGTCACCCATACTCCCGGCGCACAAACCCCTCCCTCCCCTCTTTGATATGTCACCTTCCGATCGTCTTCAAGCTTCACCAATCCCGAGATAAATGGAAACCTAATTTGGAACACTATGGGTCCGTCTAAGGCCTTGAATGTTGGAAGAGGAAGAAGGAGGGTGAGTTGAATTTTTGAACTTTGACCAAGCAAATTAATTAATTCAAATTTTGACCGATCTTAACTAAACCATATCTTGCTCGTACGAACTCGAATTCGAACGATTTCAGGTGCGCCACGATCGTGAGACCGAGATCTTCGCAATGAAACTGGCTAGACCTGATTCTGAGGAAGTTGAATTTTTGACAAATTTTGGATCTGAACAGCACAGAACCCAATAACGATGTGAGATTTCTATTTTTGAAAATATATTTTACTCCTTGTTGTTTGAATTGCATATACACATGTTTATATAATCGAATCTATGATTGTTGTAATTAAATTTTACTGTTTGTTGTTGGTGACTGATTGTATTGTTTGTATGTAATAGATCTGGTCTTGTATAACCAGAAATTTCCATTGTTTGAATCTGAGTGATAGATCTGATTTTTTTTGTTTTGAATTAATGTCAATAATAAATTAAAAAGATTTTTCCTTTGTTTTTAAAAATAAAAAGATTTTAACTTTGTAAATAAAAAAAATTACAACTTTGTTTTGTAAATCAAAAGTTGTAATTTTGTTTGCAAATTAAAAAGATATAACCTTGTTTGTAAATTAAAAAGATTTAACTTTTGTTGGTTAACAAATAGAATTCACGTTTGTTTATTAGTAAAGAGAATTTACATTTGTTTGTAAAAAAAAAAAGATTTTTTTTTAACTTTTGTTGTAAATGAAAACAATTAACTTTTGTTTGCAAATTAAAAGAATTTACTTTTCTTTGTCGAATAAGAGATTTTACCTTTTGTGGTTAAATAAAGATTTCACCTTTTGTCTTTATATGAAAGAGGTTAACTGTTGTTTTTATATAAAAAAAATTGGAACTTTTGTTTTTAATAAAAGATTGAAACTTGTTTGTGTACAATAAAAGATTAAAACTTGTTTTGTGTATAATTAAAAGTATTAACTTTGTTAATGAAAAGTATTAACTTTGTTAATGAAAAGTGGTAACTTTGTTTTGAAAAGAAACAACTTTGTTAATAAGAAGTTCATTTTTGGGTGTGATGAAATAAAGATCAAAAATTTCATTTTTGTTGTATAATGAGATAAAGAACAGAAGATAACATTGTTGTGTTAATTATGAAATGACATTATTTACACCGTTATGTGTTAAATTGGAAATGACAATATTTGCACCGTTATGTGTTAAATTGGAAATGACATTATTTACACCATCATGTGTTAATTAGAAAATGAAAATTTACACCGTTATGTGTTAGATTGGAAATGACATTATTTACACCGTTATGTGTTAAATTAGAAATGAACGTGATTGACACCGCAATAAAATTACATTTTTATGTAATAAAAAAGATAAGATCTTGTCATTGAAATTAAAATTATATTTTTATGTAATTAAAAGATTAAATTTTGACGCTGCAAAATTATTTACATTTTAATTTGATAAGAAGAAATAGAATTTACATGGTAATCTTAATTACATCTTTAATGTAATGAAAAGGAAATATTTTGACATTGTAAAAAGAAAAGTTTACATTTTTAAGAAAAGTTTACATTTTTAATGTAAATAAGAAAAAGAAGAAAAGTTTACATTTTTAAGAAAAGTTTACGTTTTAATGTAAATAAGAAAAAGAAGAAAAGTTTACATTTTTAATGTAAATAAGAAAAAAAAGAAAAGTTTACATTTTTAATGTAAATAAGAAAAAGAAGAAAAGTTTACATTTTTAAGAAAAGTTTACATTTTTAATGTAAATAAGAAAAAGATGAAAAGTTTACATTTTTAAGAAAAGTTTACATTTTAAAGAAAAGTTTACCTTTTTTAATGTAAATAAGAAAAAAAAGTTACATTTTTAATGCAATTAAGATTAAAAAGAAAAGTTACATTTTTTAATGTAATTAAGATTAAAAAGAAAAGTTGCATTTTTAATGTAATTAAGATTAAAAAGGAAAGTTACATTTTTAATGTAATTAGATTAAAAAGAAAATTTACATTTTTATGAATTAGATTAAGAAGAAAATTTATATTTTTATTGTATTAAGATTTAAGGAGAAAAATTACATTTTAATGTAATTAAGATTAAAGGATTAATGGACATTTTCATGTAAATAGTACTTAAAGAAAAAAATTACATTTTCATGTAATTAGATTTAAAGTAAGTGAAATTTACATTTTAATGTAAATAGATTTTCATTAAAAGATTTAAGAAGAAAATTACATTTTTATGTAATTGGGTTTTCATTAAAAAGATTAAAGATATGGAATTTACATTTTTATGTAAATAGGTTTTCAATGAAAGTCATGACGATGGAAATTTTCATTTTAATGAATTTGATTTCATTAAAAAGAGTAAAGGTATGAAATTTACATTTTCATGTGAAAAGATTAAACACAAGATCATTATTTTGTTTGTATAGAAAAGATTGACACAAAATTATCATTTTAGTTTTGCATTGAAAGATATAAACCAAATTATTATTTTTGTTTTGCGTTGAAAGAATAACAAAGCTATTATTTTTGTTACATTGGAATTAAACAAACAAAAATATATTCATTTTTATAGAATTGGGGTTTACACCAAAATATATTACATTTTTGTTAGAAAATTTAAAAGACACAAAAATCTTCATTTTTGTTAAATTGGAATGATACACGAAAAATACATCTTTGTGTGAATTGGAGGGTAGAAGAAAAATATACATTGTTATGTTTAGGATGTGTATGTGAATTAAAATAAAATAAACATTATTGTGTGTTATGTTATATATCTAAATGTTATGATACCAAATGTTCTTTACTTGTTATGATAATCACAGTAATGAAATGGATGAAGGAATTATATTTATATATAATTATATATATATATATATAAATTAAAAGTAAACGATTCGAGCGTGGTAGTTCGCGTTTTGGAATTGAACTTTTAATTGATTATACCGAAATATCCAACCGTCGGATTTTCCCAAAACTGAAACCGTTAGGTTCGCCTTGGGAAGATCTTTCCAACAATATGAATTGCGTTAAAATCCAACGGTTAGATTTAGAGAAATGTGTAAAACAAATTTGGGTGAAAACAGCGCCAAGGTCGCCTATTGACATGAAGTGTTGTTAAATAAAATTCAATTATTTTTATATAAATAAAAATAGAGATTAATCGTTATAAATTAATATTAACGATAAGAAATGATTTGAAATGATATATATACGCAAGAATCATTTGAAAGGTCCGAGTTCAATCTCATTTCAAAAGATTATTCGTCGTTCTAAGTCCAAGAGTTGAAGACAGTGATTGAAGACCGACGATCTTCACTTCGGATGGATGAGTTACCATTGACGCCCATGATTGGAGTAGCTATCTTGAAGGGAATACAATGGTGGTCGTCTAGACTACTTGTTGATTGTTCGGATATGCGAGCAAAAGTGCCTCCGGTTTCGTTCAGACGCAGAACGGACTTGAAAATGGATTGTATGTCTGACGTTGTATTCCTTTATACGGTATTCGTTGATCTCTGCTAAATATATATCTGTTTGGTGTTTAACACCCTTCTCTAAGACGTACGAGCTTAGAGGTTATATATTGGTAGGAATCAATGGTATGATATGGATTGACAATGTGGCATTCTAAGATGCAGATGATCAAGGTTTCTTGTTGAAAAGCAGAACCTTGTGGTGACGATCAAAGCACAGCTTGAATAAGTATAGCTTTGTGTATTACGTAGCTTCACGAGCCTCACAACCCGGTTGAGTCTAAAACGGGGCAAGGGAACGCAGGGAGAGCAACACGTTTCTTTCTAGCTATAAGTGGTGTTTGGGTTTTACACGGCCCGGCATTTTACTTATGTCGATGATGGAATGAGGCGCCTCGGATGATAGGTCCTATAGGACCGGGAAACGTATGTTCAGGAATTGCCAATCCGCAAAATCGTATGTGTGGACCGGCCCTGCAGGATCCAAGGGTTCAATACGGGGAATCCTGGGACATTAGCTAGAGTGTCTCGAATCGGTAAGGAGATCGTTCCTAGCCTTGACTCATGATGGAAACCCAATTCCCAATACGACCCTATGGACTTGATTGTATTACTAGTATGGAGGGATAATATATGGTAGTTATGCTTCCTAGGATTGATACATTTACTTTGAAATGTTTTTGAAACATATATACACTAATAATAATATCAAATTCGTTTTTATCGTACCAAGCATGTTTAATCGTCATAAGGTAAAACTCTATCCTCTGGTTTGCGTTGCATTGTGTGATGGGACTTAAGTCTTATGATGATTCCATTTTTCTAAAAAGTATTGCGTTGTTTAGCGATTTACTTTAATTTATGCACCGACAATCCATTGGAATAAAACCCATTCGGCGTTAGCGGCGTGGTCCTTGGATTTGCCTTATTGCTAGTAGTTATATTAGTTAAGAATTCTCACACCAGTCCCATGACTGACTCGTAGTTTGTTTCACTTTGCAAACTCGGGTGCCCTCTTTTCCACACGGGCAGTAGAGTAGCTTTTTGCAGATATTTATCTCTTGAGAAGGATTCTAGATCGAAGCCTAAAGATGTGTCCAGAGCATAGAAAGTCTTCCGTTGTGTATTGTATTAATTTACTGTAATTTATCTTCCGCTGTAATTTTATTCGATGTACTCTGATATTCTGTACTCTGATGTAACATTATTATGATGTTTTATAAAAGTCAGCTGTTGTATTTCTGATGATGTTGTATTCCCAAAGTTAACGTGTTCGGATACTGAACGGTCTTAGTCGATTTTGCGATCGATTAGGTCCGGGCGAAACCCGAGTCGTTACAGTTGGTATTAGAGCTCTGGTTAGCTCAAATCTTTGGGGTACAACTCATTAGAACTGAACAAAAGACTCATCAGAGATTGGATTAGTAATATCCAATAAGAATACTCATTAGAGATAGGATCAGCAGTATCCTAAAATGAGAAAACTCATTAGAGATGGGGTTAGTAATGCCGTAGAATGAGTTGAGAGTGCCCAGTTTATAATTAACGTATTTGTGATTATATATAATCCAATATTTGAAAATATGATTTTTGAATAAAAGTTATATATATTTGGAAAGTTAATGAACAAATAAAATTATTTAAGATAGAATACTTAAACAACTTTAGTTTCGTTCCTTTTCGAGGACGAAAAGTTTTTAAGTGGGAGAGACTGTAACAACCCTGAATTTTAGGGTAAATTTAAAAATTTATTTTAACTAATTTTAATGGGTTTGGATATTTAAAATAATTTATTTAAATAATAATGATTAAAAATTTATTTAAATCGAAGTTAGGATGAATAAATTAATTTTAATTATAAAAGGAGTAAGAAATAGCGCGGTAGTTTGAAAAGTCAAACTTGAACTTTGACTAACCGTACAGGATGCAGAATAAAGCGGATTTTGGTGAAACCAAAAATATTAGAATCTCTTTTAAAATATCTTTCCAACGAATCCGAAAAATCGAAATTTTATAGCGTGAATCAAAAGTTATGCCCAGTTTAAATTTCAGAATAGTCGCTGTGGGATTTATATATATTTTTTAATATTAAAAATAACCATTTTTCAAACGACCTCTGTTTTCGAAGAAACCACTTTTGTTGGATTCGGAATGTCAAATTATTGCTAAGTTTAATTTTTCATAATTTTTCGAATTAGTTTGTGACCGTGGCAAAAAGATTTGTGTTTTGTCAATTTCGGTCAATTTTAATCGACTTGAAAAAGGCCATTTTTCAAATAGACTCGAAATTGAACGAAATTAATTTTCCTAGGTCCGCAGCGTCAAAACATAGCTAAATATATTTTTCGGGATTTTTCGAAGTTAATTTGTGGCCCCGGTGAATTTATTCGTACGGTTGAATTAAAAATAAAAGTAAAAACATTTTAAAATAAAGAAATCTGGGTCAAGACAGGTCAATAATAAATTAAAAAGATTTTTCCTTTGTTTTTAAAAATAAAAAGATTTTAACTTTGTAAATAAAAAAAAATTACACTTTGTTTTGTAAATTAAAAGTTGTAATTTTGTTTGCAAATTAAAAAGATATAACCTTGTTTGTTAATTAAAAAGATTTAACTTTTGTTAGTTAACAAATAGAATTCACGTTTGTTTGTTAGTAAAGAGAATTTACTTTTGTTTGTAAAAAAAAAAAGATTTTTTTTTAACTTTTGTTGTAAATGAAAAACAATTAACTTTTGTTTGCAAATTAAAAGAATTTACTTTTCTTTGTCGAATAAGAGATTTTACCTTTTGTGGTTAAATAAAGATTTCACCTTTTGTCTTTATATGAAAGAGGTTAACTGTTGTTTTTATATAAAAAAAATTGGAACTTTTGTTTTCAATAAAAGATTGAAACTTGTTTGTGTACAATAAAAGATTGAAACTTGTTTTGTGTGTAATTAAAAGTATTAACTTTGTTAATGAAAAGTATTAGCTTTGTTAATGAAAAGTGGTAACTTTGTTTTGAAAAGAAACAACTTTGTTAATAAGAAGTTCATTTTTGGGTGTGATGAAATTAAGATCAAAAATTTCATTTTTGTTGTGTAATGAGATAAAGAACAGAAGATAACATTGTTGTGTTAATTATGAAATGACATTATTTACACCGTTATGTGTTAAATTGAAAATGACAATATTTGCACCGTTATGTGTTAAATTGGAAATGACATTATTTACACCATCATGTGTTAATTAGAAAATGAATATTTACACCGTCATGTGTTAAATTGGAAATGACATTATTTACACCGTTATGTGTTAAATTAGAAATGAACATGATTGACACCGCAATAAAATTACATTTTTATGTAATTAAAAAGATAAGATCTTGTCATTGAAATTAAAATTATATTTTTATGCAATTAAAAGATTAGAATTTGACGCTGCAAAATTATTTACATTTTAATGTAATAAGAAGAAATAGAATTTACATGGTAATCTTAATTACATCAAAATGTAATAAAAAGGAAATATTTTGACATTGTAAAAAGAAAAGTTTACATTTTTAAGAAAAGTTTACATTTTTAATGTAAATAAGAAAAAGAAGAAAAGTTTACGTTTTTAAGAAAAGTTTACATTTTTAATGTAAATAAGAAAAAGAAGAAAAGTTTACATTTTTAATGTAAAGAAGAAAAGTTTACATTTTTAAGAAAAGTTTACATTTTTAATGTAAACAAGAAAAAGAAGAAAAGTTTACATTTTAAAGAAAATTTGCATTTTTAATGTAAATAAGAAAAAGAAGAAAAGTTTACATTTTTAAGAAAAGTTTACATTTTTAATGTAAATAAGAAAAAGAAGAAAAGTTTACATTTTTAATGTAAATAAGAAAAAGAAGAAAAGTTTACATTTTTAAGAAAAGTTTACCTTTTTTAATGTAAATAAGAAAAAAAAAGAAAAGTTACATTTTTAATGAATTAAGATTAAAAAGAAAAGTTACATTTTTAATGTAATTAAGATTAAAAAGAAAATTTACATTTTAATGTAATTAGATTAAAAAGAAAATTTACATTTTTATGAATTAGATTAAGAAGAAAATTTACATTTTTATTGTATTAAGATTTAAGGAGAAAAATTACATTTTCATGTAATTAAGATCAAAGGATTAATTGACATTTTCATGTAAATAGTACTTATAGAAAAAAATTACATTTTCGTGTAATTAGATTTAAAGTAAGTGAAATTTGCATTTTAATGTAAATAGATTTTCATTAAAAGATTTAAGAAGAAAATTTCATTTTTATGTAATTGGATTTTCATTAAAAAGATTAAAGATATGGAATTTACATTTTTATGTAACTAGGTTTTCAATGAAAGTCATGACGATGGAAATTTACATTTTAATGAATTTGATTTCATTAAAAAGAGTAAAGGTATGAAATTTACATTTTCATGTGAAAAGATTAAACACAAGATCATCATTTTGTTTGTATAGAAAAGATTGACACAAAATTATCATTTTAGTTTTTCATTGAAAGATATAAACAAAATTATTATTTTTGTTTTGCGTTGAATGAATAACAAAGCTATTATTTTTGTTACATTGGAATTAAACAAACAAAAATATATTCATTTTTGTAGAATTGGGGTTGACACCAAAATATATTACATTTTTGTTAGAAAATTTAAAAGACACAAAAATCTTCATTTTTGTTAAATTGGAATGATACACGAAAAATACATCTTTGTGTGAACTGGAGGGTAGAAGAAAAATATACATTGTTATGTTTAGGATGTGTACGTGAATTAAAATAAAATAAACATTATTGTGTGTTATGTTATATATCAAAATGTTATGAAACCAAATGTTCTTTACTTGTTATGATAATCACAGTAATGAAATGGACGAAGGAATTATATTTATATATAATTATATATATATATATAAATTAAAAGTAAACGAATCGAGCGTGGTTGTTCGCGTTTTGGAATTGAACTTTTAATTGATTATACTGAAATATCCAACCGTCGGATTTTCCCAAAACTGAAACCATTAGGTTCGCCTTGGGAAGATCTTTCCAATGATATGAATTGTGTTAAAATCCAACGGTTAGATATAGAGAAACGTGAAACAAATTTGCGTGAAAACAACGCCAAGGTCGCCTATTGACATGAAGTGTTGTTAAATAAAATTCAATTATTTTTATATAAATAAAAATAGAGATTAATCGTTATAAATTAATATTAACGATAAGAAATGATTTGAAATGATATATATACGCAAGAATCATTTGAAAGGTCCGAGTTCAATCTCATTTCAAATGATTATTCTTCGTTCTAAGTCGAAGAGTTGAAGACGGTGATTGAAGACCGACGATCTTCACTTCGGATGGATGAGTTACCATTGACGCCCATGATTGGAGTAGCTATCTTGAAGGGGCTACAATGGTGGCCGTCCAGACTACTTGTAGATTGTTCGGATATGCGAGGTAAGGTGCCTCCAGTTTCGTTCAGACCCAGAACGGACTTGAAAATGGATTGTATGTCTGACGTTGTATTCCTTTATACGGTATTCGTTGATCTCTGCTAAATATATATCTGTTTGGTGTTTAACACCCTTCTCTAAGACGTACGAGCTTAGAGGTTATATATTGGTAGGAATCAATGGTATGTATTGACAATGTGGTATGCTAAGATGCAGATGATCAAGGTTTCTTGTTGAAAAGCAGAACCTTGTGGTGACGATCAAAGCACAGCTTGAATAAGCATAGCTTTGTGTATTACGTAGCTTCATGAGCCACACAACTCGGTTGTGTCTAAAACGGAGCAAGGGAACGTAGGGAGAGCAGCACATTTCTTTCTAGCTAGAAGTGGTGTTTGGGTATTACACGGCCCGGCATTTTACTTATGTGAATGATGGAATGAGGCGCCTCGGATGATAGGTCTTATAGGACCGGGAAAAGTGTGTTCAGGAATTGCCAATCCGCAAAATCGTATGTGTGGACCGGCCCTTCAGGATCCAAGGGTTCACTGCGGGGAATTCTGAGACATTAACTAGAGTGTCTCGAATCGGTAAGGAGATCATTCCTAGCCTTAACTCATGATGGAACCCAATTCCCAATACGACCCTACGGACTTGATTATATTTCTAGTATGGAGGCATAGTTTATGGTAGCTATGCTTCCTAGGATTGATACATTTACTTTAAAATGTTTTTGAAACATATATACACTAATAATAATATCAAATTCGTTTTTATCGTGCCAAGCATGTTTAATCATCATAAGGTAAAACTCTATCCTCTGGTTTGCGTTGCATTGTGTGATGGGACTTGAGTCTTATGATGATTCCATTTTTCTAAAAAGCATTGCGTTGTTTAACGATTTACTTTAATTTATGCACCGACAATCCATTGGAATAAAACTCGTTCCGCGTTAGCGGCGTTGTCCTTGGATTTGCCTTATTGCTATTAGTTATATTAGTTAAGAATTCTCACACCAGTCCCATGATTGACTCGTAATTTGTTTCACTTGGCAAACTCGGGTGCCCTCTTTCCCACACGGGCAGTAGAGTAGCTTTTTGCAGATATTTATCTCTTGAGCAGGATTCTGGATCGAAGCCTAAAGCTGTGTCCAGAGCATAGAAAGTCTTCCGCTGTGTATTGTATTAATTTACTATAATTTATCTTCCGCTGTAATTTTATTCGATGTACTCTGATATTCTGTACTATGATGTAACATTATTATGATGTTTTATAAAGGTCTGCAGTTGTTGTTCTGATGATGTTGTATTCCCAGAGTTAACGTGTTCGGGTTCTGAACGGTCTTAGTCGATTTTGCAATCGATTAGGTCTGGGCGAAACCCGGGTCGTTACATGTCGAAGGATTACCTAGGAAAAAGACATGAAATGATGGTATTTGGGTTATCGTAGATCATTTGACCAAAAGCGCAAGGTTTATCCCTTTCAAATCGACTAGGACGACATCAAATTTGGTTGAGTTATATCTTAAATGGATAGTTCGATTCCATGGGATACTGAATAGTACAGTTAGCGATCGAGATCGGTTGTTTACCAGTGGATTCTAGGATAGTTTGCAAGATACGTTGCGTAGCATTGGAAGATCTTCTCAGAGCTTGTGTATTATATTTTGGAGGATCGTGGGAGGACCATCTGCACTTGGTCGAGTTTGCTTATAATAACAGTTACCAATCGAGTATTGGAATGGCGCTGTATGAAGTGTTGTATGGTAAACCTTGTAATTCTCCATCATATAGGTTAGAGACTAGAGAGAAGTTAGTTCTTGGGCCTGAGATGATAGGAGAAACATCGGATAATATTGAGATCATTCAGCAACGAATGAAAGCATTCCATGATCGTTAGAAGAGTTATGCATTCAAGCAATGAAAAGACTTGGAATTCTCAGCTAGAGATTTGGTGTTTATTAAAGTTTAGCCTCTAAGGAATGTTGTTCTCTTCGGAAGTAAAGGAAAGTTAGCACCAAGGTTTGTTGGGATGTTTCTGATTGTCGAACATATTGGGAAGCTTGCATATAGAGTGGATTTACCTAAGAAGATGGCAGGTGTGCACAATGTGTTTCATATATCGTTTCTATGGAAATTTATGCATGACTCGAATGTTGTGGTATTTCCTAATCAAATTGAAGACCTAGAGGTCGACCCCGAAGTTTCTTGACCTCGTAAGTTGCTTCGCGTCGTAGGGAGCTGTTGGATCTAGATTAACCCTAGAGGGGGGGGTGAATAGGGTTTATTACAATTTTTTGTTGAGTTTAACAATTACAGGATATTAAATAATAATCAAATCAAAGAATGCAGCAGAATAAAAGTGCAGAAAGGAAATAACACACAGAGATACCCAGCTTCGGCAAAATCCTGCCTACTACTACATTTCTAAGGTTTCTACTAGGTATAAGAACAGATCCCGCATACAAGACCATGTACACTCGCGAACCCATCGCTCCTATTCTATCCTACGCTCAAAACCCTAGACGGACCGATATTCCCTCGACCAAATTTTCCTGTATTACAAACCTGTAACACGTAAACCTTAGATTTTACAGACTCTAGCAATTGTCAGTTAACCCCTAACTGAAACCACTAGATTTTATAGACCTAGAAACTGTTCAGACGGTTTACAGAAGAATTAAAAAATAATACAAAATAAAAACAAAAACCCTAGATTAAAAATGAAAGTTAAATCTCCTTTATCACTTTAGACTTGGCTAAGCCAAAATGAAAGTGAGCCGGCCCATTTATTTGTGTCCACTGTTATTCTTGAAATCATTCTCTCTTGAAAAATGGCGGCTGGAGAAATTTGCTAGGGTTTCACTGAATCTTCCCCAAATCGATCGACGCTTGAATGATTGAATCCTTTTGGCTTTGAAACAGGTGATATTTGGTTCTTGATTGCTTTGTGCATGCTCCTTCTTGCCAACAATTTGGGAAAGTACTCGATCGAAAATCAAGTGACTAACTTCCGATTTTAATCGATTACTGCTCTTTGAATTTGTGGGTTCTGTTTTTCGGTACACACAGCCGATGATGAAATGGTGTATAAATAGGGATTTTGGAATCCATTGATTTCTCTGATTTCATATAATTGACTTCAATTTGATTTGTGCAAATTTCCTCTTTTGCTTTGGTCAAATTGATGAGTTGCTCCTGAATTGGCCCCTTTATGAATCTAGACATGAAATAGAACTTTGATTCATTTGCTCCTTGCATGATTTCTGGAAAGTAAAATCCTTGGCCCGCTATTAATGATTTCTTTCCATAAAATTGATACACATAAATTTCTGGAATTTTGATTGAATCCTTGCCAATGTTATCATGTATTTGTTTCTCTGTGAAATTGAAATTGTCCCTTGTGTAATTGTTCTTACCAAAATTAAATCACTGATTGAATAAAAACCATTTTGTCCCTTGTGTTGCCCATAAATTGGTTGCCATGTTTGTAATGCTTGATTGAATTGAGCCTTGACTAAGATCCTTGAATGCAGAGGATTAGCACTTGCCAAATATTGTTGTTTACTGTTTTGTATAAGTCTGGAATGCAATAATAAACAGATCTGAGATACTTGCCAAAATGAATTGATTTTGTCCATAAAAAAACTTGCCCAAAATTCATCATTGATATAATTCTGTAATACTGGAAAAAACAGAATTGATTTCTTGCCAAATCATCATTCCATATATGATTTGATTTTCTGGATTGACTGTTGCCAAAACTGGAAATGTAAGCATGCTGTAATCTTGGAATGAAATTTCTGTTTGTCCATTGTGTATATACATATCACACTGCTCGGCTTGTCCACTTTAACATTATCCAAATTTTGACCTTTCTTCATTTTGGCATTATTCAAAACTGCTGCATCATTATACACACTGTGTATATGTTGTGTCACCATGTGTACATCACCACTGTTTTGATTTTTATCAGTACCATCCTATTCCATGCTCATGTACTTGTGTATGTGCATTTTCACACTGCTGTTGCTAACGTTGATCGCTTGCTGTGTTGAACATAATTGTCTTGTTGAAACTATTTTGTGTCACCTCTTTAAAACTGCCTTTGGAATGCTTGTTGAACTCTGACTACATGTTTGCTGCTCCACTGTACATTGTTGTATGATCCATGCTATAGCATTGTGGATGTGTACCCAGTTGCACCTGAAAAATGACTTGCTTGGACTTGACCTTGCCATGTAACCAGCCCCATGCTGACTTGTAAATTTATGTGTGCTCGATCATTTCTTGATTTGTATATGCCCTTGAGTTGCACCATTCTGATTGACCATACCATGCTTACTTGAGTTGTACTATATGTAAGTACTAATGGACAAACCTGTGTGGTATTTCTTGGCAAATTTGTAAAGCTGCACATATACCATGCACTTGTTTATATTTCTTTGTGCACACTTGTGCATCATCTTTGCTTGACCTGTGGGTTGTTCATTGTGCTGCTTGGTCTGAACCAGTTTTGACTTCATTTCCATGCATTCACTTGCTCCCATATACATTGTTAACCTGCTCGACACTTTGAAAATGCTGTATTGTTGGCACCTTGGCACTTGCATTTGCTTGTAGCTGCTTTGTACTCGACTTGAATTTCATGTTGGTTGTCTTGTATTGCCTGAGTATGCACTGAGTTGAGTTGGTCCACGTGGTTGCTCCTCAGTTGCACATTGGATTGGCGAGGCAGTGCGCACGTGTGTATATACACGTGTGTATATGCAACCATTTAGTATTATTTTCTGTCCCTGTACATATACAAACTGTCCGCCTTGTGGTATTTACAGTGTTTCACTGTGAATATCACAAGCTGTCTAGACACAGATAAATCATATCAAGTCATGAAAAATGATGAGAAACACACCAAAATTCTGAGGCAAATAAATTTTTAAACTAAAAAATTATATCTGCTACAATTTAAAATATTATTTCTGTTCCAGATACCGTGTGTGTGTTTCATGTGATAGGTAAGAAGATGATGACTTGATAGACAGTGAAGATGCTGTGAAGACAGAAGATTGAAGACAAGAACAGTATGAGTTAATGTCAGTATAACAGAGTGTGATTGTTTGTACAAATGAAACTGTAAACAGAGTGACAAAGTGTATGTAGTGAGGGGAATTGTATATAACGAAATTTATTGTACTGTAATGAATATCAGTGCGATGTACAAATAGTGGAGTATAAAAATGTATTGTTTGATATTGAAATAAAATATTATATTTAAATAAAATACCGTGTGAATATTTAAATTTCTGTACAGTCGTATTTTATTTAAATATAAATATTATATTCCTCTGTATGTATATCCAAAACAATACAACAACAAACACATTTAAAATAATATATATTTGGTTGTTATCATCAAACAAAAATCATATAATTGTGTATACAACTACGTCATATACAACAGGAGCGGCACGAAACAACATAGGAGAAAGGTTATCAAAATAGTCAAGGTACAATGGGAGAAGGACGATGCTGACTACACATGGGAAATATAAGAGAGTATGAAGGTTACCCATCCAGTACTCTTTGAGTGGTATGTCCCATACATCGTATCTTACTTGTACCATTGTGTCTTGTACTATTAGAATTTCGCATGCTATGGTAGGATTTCAAATGCATGGATTGTGGATGCTAGATTGGATTGTCGATTGAATACTCGTGGAAGGTAGGCATACATAATACTCTGTTTGCTCGTGTTTGCTTGGAATTTGGGGGGTGAAATTCCTAAAAGGGGAGCATGTAATGACCCACATTTTACGTATCGGGGGATCGTACAGTAATTATATTTAATTCCCTTGTGGTCTGGTCATTTTTAGATTTTAATATGTTGTTCATGAGGATGTGAGACATGTCCATAATTTTTACCAAATTGATTTATGATAATTTTACCCTTGTGAATATTGTCTTAGCTATAACTTTTTATAGGGATCGAATCAGGAACTGAAATTGATCTTATTGAATCAGAATGGCTATTAGCAATTCCGTAGAGTGGTCATATTAAAGATTTAGTTTAGCGGTTCGGGAGAAATCATTATTTTAAGTTTCAGATTCTGCCTAGCAAACTGATTAGCTGCTAATGGGCTGATTAGTGAAGCCCATTGGGCTTACGACTTGCTGCTATAAATATAGGGGTTTAGAGAGAGAGAATTAAGGTTTTTCTCTTCATTCAAACATTAGGCTTATGTCTGTGATTTCCATATTTAACCTAAACCCTAATTTCTCCATTCTATTCATTCTAGTTCACCATCTATAGCATTTAGAGGCTAGATCATTATCTGAGAAGATTAGGTGTCACCAAATTGCATCGATTTTGGGGATTTTCATCGATGTCCAGATCTAATTTCACTAGATTTGCATTAGACCTTGAATTAGGTTAGTGATAGGTATCCATCACGCGGAAACTACGAATTATATGGGTTATATTAAAATTGATTCAACTCAAACATGTTAAATTTACCTTAGATCTAATCATATATGTTCAATTCAGATTTATACATTCTAGGATAACCTAATTTAATCATGTAAAGCAGAAATTGTTAGATTAATCATGTTTTTGAATATGTCCTGATCCAAATCATGTTAGCGCCATTAGTTTATGATATGTTTAATGTAAATGCTTGTTTGTATGACTAGGATTTGATTAATCGTTGTTTGTTTTGATTGAACTGAATGCACTGCTCGAATTGTTTGAAGATCTTAGGATTGAAGACCAGAGCAAATCAAAGGTTTATATGATTAGATTTAGACGAAACTTGGTTGAGGAGCTCTGGACAATGAAAGGAGGCGATACGAAAAACTCCAAGCCAAATCTTGCAAAGTACATGGATCGGTACCGTCCATGCTCGTTTATCGGTACTGGTCCAAGGTAATAGCTTGGATGATGATGAATTTTGAAGTGTGGCGGTGTGGCATTAAATCAAGGTTGTGCACAAAATTTTAAATGATTTGGATGGGTCAAATTTTGGATGCTCTATTGCACTTGAGTATAAGAAGATGGACCGACAAAGGTTTTTTCCAAGAAGGAGTTTGGCATTGAAAGTTGGTCGAGGAGAAGCAATTGGGATATGGATGACACAGATCCAAAATTTGGTCAATAATTGACTAAGTTAATGAATCGATACCGATCCATACATGATGGATCTGCACAGATGTGAAAACCCGTAACTTCCCCGTTAAGGAAAGCGTCGGATAGTTCGAGAACAAGCCACAACAGAACACATACAGAAGAACGTTTCATTGTATATTACAACAATGCATCAGATTACAAGAATATACAGAGTATAAACAAATAAATATTACACAAAAATATCAGAGATTTAAATTACATTTAAATACATCGCAGCGGAAAATAATACAATACACAACTAGAAGTAGATATACGGATACAAAGCTTCCCGGATATCATTCCAGCTGTAAACCAGGATCCTGTGAATATAAATCTGCAAAACCAAAACTACTAGCTGCCCGTGTCAAAATAAGGGCACCCAGAGTTTAGGTTAAAACAATAAACTCCAGGTCAGTCATGGGACTGGTGTGAGAACTAAAATAGTTATAAATCTTTATTTTAAAGATAGGTAAATCAAGGGACCACGCCGTATAACACGAAACGGGTTTCCTCCCAAGAATACCAGTGCATAAAACAAACAGCGCAATGCTAAATAGAGAAAAATGAAGCTGTTATAAGACCCAGGTCCTATCACACAATGCAACGCAAGCCGGGGGATAGGGTTTTCCCTTATAACAGCCAAAGAATGCTTGATACGTTTTAAAACAAATCATTTGATACTATTATAAGTGCATAGTGTATAAAACAACTTCAAATCATAAGTATCAATCATAGGCGGCATGGGTACCATATATCATGTCGCCGTACTAGGCTCTACAAATAAAACCGCAAATGTCACGTATTTGGAAATTGGATTTCCGTCTATGAACCGAGGCCAGGGATCGTCCTCTACCGATTCGAGACAATCTAGCCCATGTCTCCGGAACAGCCGCAACTGCCCCTTGGAGCGACAGGGCCGGTCCACCGATGTGGATTATAGTGCCTGAACAATACGTTCCTCCGCCCTTTGGGGCGTAAATGAGCCAACTAAATGACTCCATCGGTTCGAGAACAACCGATCAATCCGAGGCGCCTCGCAACAGCAACAACCACATAAGTCAAACTCGTCAGGGCGTGTAAAACCACTGACGCCACTTCTAGCTAGAAAGAAACGCATGTCCTCCCTGAGGTCCTCTCCCGTTTTTGGTTCATACCGGGTGTGAAACTCGCGAAGTAAACGTTACACAAAGCTATGCCACAAAGGCCGTGCTTTGATCATCACCACAAGACTTTGCTTTTCAACAGAAGCCTCGATCAATTTCCACTTAGGCATGCCACACAGGCAATTCACTCCATGCGATTGATATCCATCAATATATAACCCCTGAGCTCGTACGTCTCAGAGAAGGGCATTAAGCAAGAGAATAAATTCTCCGCCGCCAAACAGATATATATTTAATAGAGATCAATCACACGGACTAAAATCCAATGTCAGACACACAGTCCATTTACAAGTCCGTTCTGGGTCTGAACGAAACCGGAGGCACCTAGTACCCCGCATATCCATCGATCTCCAAGCACGTCTGGACGATCACTAACTGTTTCCATCTTCTTGGGTGTACAGCCCAATCAAGATCATCAGTAATTACCCAAACGACGTGAAGACCTCCGGTCTTCGACCATCGTCTTCATCTTCGACTTATCGTCGTATCAGTTATTCAGAATGGGATAAACCCGGTCTTTCCGAATAACTCGCGTATATTTTAAATAAGTGTTACACAAACACAACATACGCCTCATTCCAATTCATCAGTCACTAACCGTAAATTAATCAAGAGAATAATTCTCCAAATATTAACCCCGAAGGCCGAAACCAACATCAGATCAATATCCAGAAAACCATTCTGCTTGGCAAACCGACAGTTAGTTTCTAAATTTCACATTCATAGGGAAAGGTTCCCATTAATTTTATCCAAGATAAATTTCTTGAATTTATTCTTTAATCTATTTTTTTGAATTTTGATTCAACTAGTCGGGATTAACGAACCTTACCGAAGTAATCATTTGTTTTAATTTCCCAATCCCAACATATTTATCCCATGAAGTAAAACTGGTAATACTTCATATCTAACACCACAGTGTTATTGGTAAATTCAATTACCATTTCACGTTCAAATCTAATTAAAGATTTAACTATCGCCTGGAGCAAAACTGGTGATACTCCATTCCCGATTATTTCAATCTAATTAAAGATTCATTAAAACTCCACTTAGTTTTAATCGTTAACTGGGTTAAAGAATCAGTGTCATTTAAAACACGGTTCACGATAGACCCAAAATCACATTCATTAATTATCGGGTTAAAGAACGAGTGTTATTTAAAACACCGTTCACGATAAACCCAAAAATCAATATCGATTTAATTCCAATTAAATATTATTCAATTGGTACACTTCATTAAATCTAAATAAAAAGATTTAATCTTTTCTCAACTGGGTTCAAGAACAGTGTTAGTGAAGACACCATTCACGACAAACCCAATAACATTTGATATTCAATACAAGGCTCTGAATAGAAAATATACCGGCTTATATTCAATATCAAATTCCACGACTAACAAATATCGTATTGGAAATAACGATATAAATATATATCTTTCAAATTTCCGTAACAACATCCGTATAATCACGAATTCCAACATCGAAATATTCCGAAGACAATTTCGATTCAAATCCACTCCAATGCAATCATTGGAAATTCCGGTTATTTTCAAAACCATTTCAAATTCAATTTATTTATTTAAAAATAAATAGAATTATAATTCTAGTTCAAAACTAGTTTATTTCGATAAAAATCTATTTTTATCTTTTCAAATATGGAGTTTTTCATCCCAATTCTTCACAAATCATTTCTTATGATTTTACACAAATTATTAATATTTTTAATAATTTTATCAAGGTCCGTACAGTCGATTTCCACCAATGGCCATCGAACTGCACGTATAGCGACCTTTTTTCAAATTTGATTTGGACATAATTCCAAATCCAACCGTTAGATTTCTAATTTCTAATATTCGTTAGAAAGCTCTTTTCGATACGAACCCAACGGTTCCGGTTTTAGGAGAATCCGACGGTCGGATCTCCCGTAATGTCCGTTTGAAATAAATGGTCGAAATTCGCGAACTGCCGCTGCGCGGCGCGTTCTATTCAGGCCATTATATTATATATATAATATATATAATATATATTTCGTCGATTTCTATTTAAAACGAATTATATGAATAGTTTTTAAATTCGTTTCAAAAGCAATTTCAACTTCCTTTTCAATTCAAATCAAAATTGAATTCTTCTTTATAAATTCGTTTTAAAATTCATTTCTATTCAATTCAAATTTCAATTCAATTTGAATTCATTTCAATTCGCCTTCAATTAAATTTGAATTCGTTTTCAATTCAATTCATTTCGAAATCGTTTTCAATTCAATTCATTTCGAAATCGTTTTCAATTCAATTCATTTCGAAATCGTTTTTAATTCAATTCATTTCGAAATCGTTATATATTCAATTCATTTCGAAATCGTTATATATTCAATTCATTTCGAAATCGTTATATATTCAATTCATTTCGAAATCGTTATATATTCAATTCATTTCGAAATCGTTATATATTCAATTCATTTCGAAATCGTTATATATTCAATTCATTTCGAAATCGTTATATATTCAATTCATTTCGAAATGAATAAAATCGATATAAATATCGTTCACGTCAAAATGGCGTCAATCTAATCAACACGGCTTCATAAATTTCTATTTTCAAATATCTTATTTCAAATATTTCTTTTTCAAAATAGTTGTTATTATCAAAATATTTCGTTCAACACATGACCAATCTCAATGGATGAGTACTGTCAACACATGAACCTTTATTTTATATTGTTAAAGATGTAAATTTTATTACTAAAATATTTCGTTCAACACATGACCAATCTCAATGGATGAGTACTGTCAACACATGAACCTTTATTTTATATTGTTAAAGATGTAAATTTTATTACTAAAATATTTCGTTCAACACATGACCAATCTCAATGGATGAGTACTGTCAACACATGAACCTTTATTTTATATTGTTCTTTATTTTTCAAATTGGAATGGGGCCCAATCAATTACCATATAAAGTTAATTATATGGATTTTCATACAACACATGTATATAATAGCATTGAAAAATAATCAACCATCAACCAAAGTGCACTACACTGTATAAGCATCAAATATAGATATCTAACGCTTATAACAGCATGTCAATCCATCGATCGACATATTTAATCAATCAGGATGAGTGAACTTCAAATTTCATCCCAACACCCGTGTGGGGTTTCAAACAATCAAACACAGATTTTATTTGTGCAGTTGGGCGATGTGTAAAATTTATCGTCCCAATCAATGTCCTTCAAATAGGTGTACATAAACAAACCGTCCGGTTTGTAAATGAATATTTTATTTTATTCACTTCACGTTAAAAATTATATTTTTAACGACAAAACATTTTATTTCAACATATGAATTTCTATTCAATTCATTTATTCTTTAAAATGATATTGTTATTTTTCTAACTTATTTTAGAAAATTTCGGCGGCATAACGGCACGATACTAGAAACGGGACGAGGTCTAGCCTTATCCCCGGTCTAGTGAAGGCCCACGCCATTCACATATCAATCAAATTCACCAAACAATCAAATTCAAATCAAATCATCAAACTAATTTATGCAACCAAACAAACAAGTCCATGGTCTGTGGACGATTGTGTCGGGTGCTACTAAGCACCGTCTGCATCCTAGTATAAATATATGACTAGAAAAGAAATTGAGGAGTGAGAAATTCTCACTGATAGCTATCCAAATCATCTTGACTCTTCTTTTAGAGAAATCTGCATCGTTATCGCATCTTCGTCATTTTCGTTGCCCGTAGCCACTACATATGTAAAAATCAAATTTTTACTTCGCTATTCAATATATAAAAATCGAATTTTTATTTCGAAGTTCAATATATAAAAATCATATTTTTATTTCGAAGTTCAATATATAAAAATCATATTTTTATTTCGAAGTTCAATATATAAAAATCATATTTTTATTTCGAAGTTCAATATATAAAAATCGAATTTTTATTATGCTATTCAATATAGAAAAAATTCCATTTCAAAAATATAGATTTCGCATTTTTACATCTAAAAATTTCGCCTTTTCACATTTTAAAATATCGCCTTTTCACATTTTTACATCTATATCTCATAAAAATTATATTTTTATAGTTCCTACTATGCAAAGATCATATTTTTATCTTTCTACAATATAAAAGATGATATTTTTACTACTTTAAAAATATAAAAATCATATTTTTATAATCGCTAACTAAATAAAAATCGAGTCTTTTCTATTTTAAAAAAAAAATCTAAACTTTCTCTCTTTTTAAAAATCTATACTTTCTCTCTTTTTAAAAATCTATACTTTCTCTCTTTTTAAAATAAAAATAAAAATCAGTTTTTTTGCATATTAAAAATCAGTTCTTTAGCATATTAAAAATCAGTTCTTTAGCATTTTTAAAAATCAGTTCTTTTGCATTTTAAAAAATCAGTTCTTTTGCATTTTAAAAAATCAGTTCTTTAGCAAATTAAAAAGATCTAATCTATTACTAAGCTAAGAAGTAAACAAAGAAAAGAAAAATAATAATAAAAAAAAAACTTACAGCGCTCGGGGGGAGGGGGGGGGAGCGTCGCTGGGATGGTCGGAGCATCGGGTGAGGGGGTCTGGAGCTGGTGAACGGCGGCGCTGGGGCTCAGGGCGCGGCGGTAGACTATGGAGGAGGGTGCGGCTTCAATTCGACGAGGGCTAGGGTTTTTGGGGTGGTTAAGGCTTACAGCGGAGGAGAGGGGGGGCAGAGCGGGGAGAGGTTTTCTCTTCTTTTTTTTTTTAATTAATTAATTTTCAAAAAGCTGACTTTTACATACGACCTCGAAACGAGGCCCACCGCCTGTCGTCCATAGCATTTTACCCCCATTCCGAACACAATGGGATATGTATCGTAAGCTGATTCGACCGTTTTGATCAGTTTCCGTTAAAATCAACATATAACTCTATATATTGAATTTGAACGCGCATTTCAAATTACCGGGGTCACATACTAACTCGAAAAATTCCATAAAAATATTTTCTAGCTTCGTATTGACGATACGGTCCTAACAAAACTAATTTCGTTGAATTCCGAGACCGTTGGAAAAATGGCCAATTTCCAGTCGATTAAAATCAACTAAAACTGGTCAAACGCGTTTTCCTTTGCCATGCTCACAAACTGATTCAGAAAATTATGAAAATTGGAATCTAGCAATAACTCGACATCACGGACCCAACAAAACTGGTTTCGTCGAAATCCGAGGTCGTTTACAAAATTTCCATTTTTAAGGGCCTGAATTCCATAGCGACTATTCAGAATTTTCAACTGGACGTATCTTTTGATTCCCGCTATGAAATCTTGATTTTTCGGATTCGTTGGAAAGATATTACCAATTAAATCCTAATGTTTTTGGTTTCACTAAAATCCGGATTGTTTTGCACCCGGTATGTTCAATTGAAGTTTGAAATCGAATTATCGAACTACCGCGCCATTTTCAATTCTATTTATAATTATATATAAATATTTATATTCTAACGACGACGTATATAATATATACGTTCTAATTATATTCAAAATAAATTTCTCGTCGATATTATTTAAAATAATTCATTTTAAATATTCAAAATTCGCTAAAATTGCCAAAATAAAAATTTTAAACTGGCCCAGATTTTCGGGTTGTTACAACAGATCCATCATATGAGCATATGATGGGTTGTGGCTTTGGGGACACGGTGCTTATGGTTTTGTATGCATATGAATGAAGTTTGGTGATCAAAAACTTCCATGAGGGTGAAGTGCCACTCAAGGTAGTGTTCGATCGCGAACTCAAGATGAAGTGGTCGAAGTTGATTTGATGTGATACTGGTCGTGGGATGATGCACGATACAGTAAGTTGATAGACTGACTCAAATGGGAGTTAATCGTTGATGATAATGGAATTGGTTTGAGAAGTGGCTTGAACTAAATGATGGTGTCGTCAAGGTGGATGGCTTTAAAGATTGGAAGTGCTAAGGAATCATCAAAAGTTAATAGTTCTAATAGGCTCAAAGCAGGGGTATTGTGGGGATGCCCATCAGGATCAGACGGACCGTGTACCTTGGATCGAGCTCGAGGAGTGATCTAGTTATCTTAGATGGAGGCAAACATACGTAGACGACGTATTATAGTTTGAATAGAACCGTGGTTTCCATTAGCCCTTGAAGGACGACAACGACCAATCATTCGATCATTGATGTATTCAAGGCTTTAGTCGGTGATAGCTAGGATATTGATTTCTATGAATGTTATGGTTGATTGTGTGCTTTCTTTTATATTTCTATGGATAGGCTATCGCCGTAGGTCGTTGAAGAGAAGTGGGATTGGGGATGTCTTTTTCCTATTATATACTCGCATATTGTAGATAGGGTGTAAATCGGTCGGACCGGACCGGACGAGGTGTGTTTAGTTTTTGTCCAAAATAAAATCGAACCGAACACGGACTAGACAAAATTTTTTCTCAAACAAATTTCATTGTCCCAATTCGTGTCCTAAATAAAATCGGTCGTACACAGATATGTTTTTTGAACACAGACATGAATGTACCTGGTCGGATATGGCAATTTATATCACATTTTATACATTTCATTAGATTTTCTTTCAACTGTATACCCAATTACAAGTATTTCGGATGAAGTCGGACGAATTCAAACAAACATGGAACAAACATGGTTTTTGCTCGCATAAATTTTGTTGTCCTAACTCGTGTTCTCAATGAGAGTCAGACGGACTCGGAAGAACGTATTTCGATCACGGACACGACCAGACGTCAGACATTCGTACAAAATTTACAACCCTAATTATAGATGATTATCCTGTGCTAACTATATGGTTGAGGAGATAGATCGGATAGTTGAACTGTCTATACTTATATATCCTGTGTAACTGTTGATAGTTATCTTATCACTCACTAAAACTATTGTCTCACTCAAGGTTTTATGTTTTCTCTTGTTACCATGAGTTGCTCATCAAAGTTGTTGGTGAGTAGACTGAGATAGCAGGTGACAGGTTTTGGTGCCGATGATGCTACGTGAAGATGACCAAGAGGCTGGCGTACTATTTTCTATACTATATAGGTACTTGTTGATTCTGTTGTATATTGATGATTGTTTATACTCTAAGAGATGTATTGAGGCCTTATGCATAGATATTCATTTACATATATGTTTTGTATTGATGACTCTGAGATGTTACAGAGATTGAATTTTCTTTTCAGTTTTGGTCACTGGTATATCTTGTTGTATATTTTCTATTACACGTTATCCATGCATTGTGAGTTATACGACATATTCTATTTCGAGTTATTATTCCTTGATGATCGTCCCATATGGGCCTGCCACATCATACAATATACTTTTCCTTAGTTTGGTGCAGGAGTTATTGGGCGGTCGTCACACCAAAGACCATGTCCAAGTCCTCAACAATTCGGTTGTCGGAAATCCAGATTGTACTGCCTTGTAAAAAGGCGGTCAACACTCCCCCCCCCCCCCCCGCAACTTGTCTTTCTGTGGAAGATGTATTTTGGATAATCCAGAAATCCATAGAAAGCCAAAGAAATCCAAGCAGAAATCTAATATTCGAAAATCAGAAATCCACGATCGTGATGTATCATAATAATATAAAACCAGAAATCTATGTTCGTACCAGGCCATATCAATAAAAAAAACACGATCGTTTCGAGCCATATTAGTAGAAAACCACAATCACTCCAGATCGTATCAGTGGAAGGTCACAATCACTCCTGATCATTTTAATACATAAACATAAATCTAGAATCACAATGAAATCGCACGATCTCTTTGGATTGTAATATGAGAAAAATCCAAATTCAAGAGATCCCTAACCTCGACGGGCCTATCTGATGCGAGTATAATCCACACCTGCAAATATACAAAACAAACTATTTTGCTAAGTCCTGACAAAATTCTTCATCCTCTTCAACATAGCCCATGCTTGGAAATCCATATTAAGTATAGTCCATACTCAAGTTATGATTGGGTCGTCTTGCCGAGTCCTAGCAAGACAGTCTAACCCTTCAGGCATAATCGATACTTGGATATCCAAATCGAGTATGGTCCGTACCCAAGTTACGACCAAATTATTAGGGAATGCAGAATGGATCTTAAGGTAAAACTGACACTAGAGGGGGGTGAATAGTGTTTTAAGGAATTTAAGAAAACCTAAAACTAATGTGATCTACTATATAAATAACACACCACAGAAATAATTACAGACACAGAATAAAAAACAAACACATAAATAAACAAAAATAAAATGCAGAAAAGGAAAGAACACACCATATTTTATACTGGTTCAGATTGCTCCTACGTCCAGTCTCACGCAACACTGGATTACGCAGAGTTTTATTATTAGATCAAAATCTTATTATAATCCCCTTGATTTCAGGGCTACAAGGTTAACACCGTTTGCACCACCCTTGATTTCCCGGGTACAAGAACTACGCCATAGATGACCTACTGCAACGAAAATGCAAGGTGTTTCTAGCTACAATGTAACCATAGTTATGCTGATTTTTGTCTATTGCAACACATGCTTCAAGGTGTTAGCATAGATATCAGCAAGATGTTGCAGTAGTTATAAATATATTCAAATTAAAATTTTAATAATATTTTACACCTCCACACATCGTTTAAAACAAAATCTCCATCGATAGTCCGCAGCATCAATACACACCATCGTTTTATTCAGACAAATATTCAAAGGGTTTTTTCTCGTTTTCATTTCCAGATCCAATACTCTCTTTCAAATCCTAAATCGTCGACTGACTTCTGATTTATGATTTACGTGAGATTGAATAAGAATCAACGTCGTTCGTTTGCCTACCTGATTTCGCGAACAACGTCGTTTGTTTGATTTTGGATAAATGCCTTGGAACTGAGCTGAATTTGAAGGCACTAGAAATTCTCAATTTGATTTTGGGTTCAAATTGGGTCGATGACAAAAGCAGGGACGTTATCGTTTCTACCTTCTACGATGAACTCGATTCAGTTGTCAATTTCGTCGTGCTTATGTTCAAAAATAAGGAAATCAAATTGGGAGTGAAAAGGGTCTACGATGAGCTCGATTCAGTTATGACTGCGAAGTATTACATCCTTGGGTTCTTAAGTAATGACTGGATTTGGTACTCGTTTGGTACATTGAATTGAACGATCCAATACTCTCTTTTGGTACAAAAGTTCAGCCTAATTTCGAAAAGACTCATGCCAAGGTAATCATGATATTTATCTGTTAATTGGTCCGAAGAAAGATAGGAAAATTTTCCTAGATCTTATGTTTGTTGTAATCCGTATTTTATTCCCCTAGATCTTCCTGCGTGGTTATATTATAGAATTGAAAGCCATCTTTTGTCAATGCTTTGCTATTACCAAACGTGTGTTCTTTGCAAAAGTTTTGTCACATACAGACATCGCAGATGCCATAGATGGTAGACTAAAAAGGTTCTAATTTCAAAAATTGTAATATTCATGATTGAAGATAGCGCAGAATCTCACTTGATTCTAGTCCTATGGCCATTGTTTTTTTAATTAGAATTTGATTATATTGAAATTTTAACTGGTTGGCATATATACTTGTGTTTGGTACTATACAGATTAGTCTTACGTTGGAAGGGATTTGAAATGACTACATAGCATCCAAAGTTTAAATCATTGTGTCTTATTTTGGTTCTGTTTTATGTCTTGGTGAGCTGAAGCACTATGGTGCGGCATCGGGTCTCAGTGGGTACGATTCTAGCAGTTGGTTACATACAATAAGAATTAGGTATTTTGTTGGATAGTCATGGAGCTTCTTGTCCCTTACTCCATGTGAAAGGCGAAACCGAGTTTCATTGTCAATTTACGTGTGACTTACGAAAGATGAAATATATCTGGATTCATAGATTTAATTCTTAGGAATACTTCAGCATTAACTGTTTTTGGGGATTTGCAATTGTCTGTTCTATCTTTATTTCCCTGTTAGTATACTTCTTTATTCTCCATCATCCACCTCTGTGCTTGAGAAGTCTTTGCGATTGCTTTCAGTTACAACCATGCTATATGTATTTTGGTATAAGGCTATTTTGGTTTGATTTGTTTGCCTAAAGTGAATTTCTGAAGGGCTTTCATTACAATTACAGCATATGCAACTGACACTGGTATCAAAATTTGCATTTGTTACGTTCTGTCTATATTTGAATCAAGACTATTATCTCAAAAATTTCTGCAACTACTCTTCATGTGTATGCGTTTAAGGTTTTGAAAAGTTAGGTCAGAATTTTGTTTACAGATGATGGATGGGATTCTTACATATGGCTTTATTCAAGTGTTCATTTGGATAATTTCACTGTTTTACTATAATGTGTTCATGTAATTTGGATGGCTTACTTGTTAGCAGTATTCATTGTTTCCAAGAACATTCATTGGCTTTCTTTTCTAATCAGGAATGGTAAAGGAGTTAACAGGTGGCTATAAAATTTTGTACCATGCGAATGGAGTTGACCAAGATCCTATTGAAATTGATTTTACTCCACCATTCAGGCATTACCATTTAGTTTTCTAGAGTACTTCATAAATTTGTGCTTGTGTGATGACGAGTCACTTAATATCTTGATGTCAATATATCAGTAGGTTAGATATGACTGAGGGTTTGGAGTTGATGGCCAACCTCAATATTCCAAAAGATCTTGCCAGTGAAGCTACTAATAAATACTTGGCAGATGCTTGTGCAAAGTTTGAAACTGTTTGTCCACCACCTCAAACAACTGCAAGATTGTTAGATAAGGTGAGTTCTTAAGATAATTTAAGGCTTGTTTGGATTGATTTATGTAAGTTTTTTTTTTTTGACTTTTCGGGAGTTGAAACCAATTCATTTTGGCTTTTAAAAGCCATAACAGCGACTTGTATATGTTGATCTAAACAAGCCATTAAATGTGGCATCTTTTGCTTTTTTGAGATTGAAATGGCCCTTGTTCTGCTGGTAGCCCGTAGGCTTACTTTATCATTACATTTCTTAATATAGAAAATGCAGTCAAATGGTCCTGCTTATGTTATATTGTAACGGTATCATAATCTCCATGATACACGTATCCAATATTTTCTTAAAGAAGGTGGCATGTTCGATGATAATTTCTTTTATAGCAAACATATCTGTAGTTAGCGCCAGATCCATCTGCATGAAAATACACAGTAACCATACCATGCAATTAAGTTGCCAAATTTGTTAAACTTTTTTTCCATATATTTTTTAACAGCTTGTCGAACATTTTGTAGACGAAACATGTACAGACCCAACTTTCATCACCAACCATCCAGAAATAATGAGTCCATTGGCAAAATGGCATCGATCAAGGCCTGGTTTAACAGAGCGCTTTGAATTATTTATCAACAAGCGTGAGGTATGCTGGTTAGCTCATGTCCCATAGGCTTGTTTATCTACAAGCGCTTTGAATATATTGTTGCTGCATTTGTTGGTTTTTTTTTTTTTTTTTTTTTTTTTTTTTGTTTTTTTTTTTTTATTGGGGTTTGTTAGGTTATGTCTCCTATATTCAAATTGTGTTCCCATAGGCTTCAAATGGTTCATAACATTTCACTACATGTGAAATACTTATCTATGTATTAACTACTTTAGTTTGTTGTACAATTTGATATTCATCCTTGATCACAAAATCTTTAGTGGATAATCTCCTGCCACAGACTGAAACAATATAAGTTATTGTTTATGTTTCAATTTCCATCTTCATGTTTCAATCTTTTTAGCCAGTAATGAATGCTTAATTAAAAAAATGTATATTAATACTTATTTCCAGTTTATGGTTCAGGTTTTAACGGACATGTACTGTTCAATGTTTATGTTAGAATTATAATGGAATCTTCAACCTTTTGCAGTTATTTCATTTGTTGTTGCTTTGGGATTCTTGATATATGGAGGAAGGTAGACCAACCCAACAAGGTATATAGACTTGTTAGTATTCAATGAAATGGAGTTTCATGTCAGGTCCTTAAATTATCTGTCGTAATAAGATTTGCCAAGTCCTTAAACTTATTATAATGGAGTCTTCAACCTTTTGCAGTTATTTCAATGAAATGTTGCTTCGCTATCCGTCGTAATAAGATTTATCTTCAACCTTTTGCAGTTATTTTTCTTCTTCTTTGGACCAGGGTGTGTATAGCAGAAGAAGAAACGCTGGTATAGTAGTATTATATCATGTTTATTTATTAGAAATTTATTATGATTATTGTGTTGTGCTGTTGTGTAATAACTGAAAGTGAAGTAGTCATGAGACCATGTAGAAAACTTCTCATTTAATAAGTGTATGTACTTTTATTGACATATGTAATGAATCCAACTATTTTCTATAATGAAATTACTAATTCATAGATGGTGTAAACCTGAATTGTTTTTCTTTTAATGCGAGTAATTATGTTTGTTGTTTGTGAAGTAGCGGTTATAATTATAATATTATGAAATTTTTGATTAATAGCAGTTGAGGTATAATTGTTTTTGCAGTTGTAAAACAAATTTTAACAACTGCTAGAAACAGTTGCAAAAAAGGTTGACTTTATTACGGTTGCCAGTTTTAATAGACATATTACAACTGTTTTTGGCAGTTGTGAGAGGGTATTTTTTGTTGTAGTGGACCTACGGCAACACCTATACCGATGTTGTCATAGGGTCGCAAATGTGTTGCCTATGACTCTAAGGCAACGCGGCAAAACGCAACACCGAGAAAGTGTTGCCATATATTTTTTTTGCCTGTAGCAACACTTTTTGGTACTTTCTGCATCACTTCTCTGGTGTTGCAGTATGCAGTCTATGGCGTAGTGAAGGTTAACATTGTTTCCTTGATTTCACGGCTATAAGGAACACACCATTTCCAAAACTATCCCAAAATATTCCCAAATGATTACAACAGACCTATAACTCCTCAATAGCACTTTGATTCAGAGAGTAATGAGTATAGAGTGAGAAAAGAAGAAATTTTATGTATTTAGAATAGAAATCAGTAGAGTATAAGTGTAGAAATCATAAAAATATGAAATAATAATGGAGGAATGAAAAGGGATGAAGATAGAGAAGAAGAATCAATAATAAATTCGAAATCAACATCTATTTATAAGATTTGAAAGGTTGCAACGCTTCTGGAACGTTACAAATGGTGAAAAGACACTTCCTTTCAAAACTGAAAATATGACAGTTGTATGTCGACATATGCATATATGTTTATCTACATATGTCTTTTGAAAATTTGAATTTTGAATATTTTCCAAGTGTTTCACTATATATACAATTCTTGAAATTCTTGAATTAAAACATAGTGATATAAATAAGTATGAGAAATTCTACAGGGACACAAAAATTTGACACAAATGGTGACACAATTGATTTGCACCATTGGATCAACCTATGAATTACACCTCTCCATATAAAGACAAAAAGATCCAACGCTTGAAGCTCTGTGTCTCTCTCTTTGTGTCAAATTTTGTGTTCAAATAGCCGCCCCCAATAAGTATTATAAAGTAGAAAATCAAATGAAATCATAATATAAACTATATAAACATATTTATGAAATTATAAAGTTTAAAACTATACAATTGTAAAAGTATATAACTATACAAAAAGAAAACGTATAAACTTTAAAACTCAATGTTTAAAATCAAAAGTAAGATAGAAAAACTTAAATAGAAATCGAAAATTAGAATTTGAAAAACACAATTTGAATTTGAACCTGGAGTGTTATTCAGAGTCTTACATATAAACTAGACTCTATTATTATATTTATATTTAACTCTTGAATTCTTGATTTCTTGATTACTCAGGAGTCTTGAATCTTCTCTGAATTCTGAATCTATAAAACTGTTCAGTCTTCAGTACTTAAGTCCTGCATACAAATCCTGCATATATGTATATATATATATATTCTAGATAAAGATGTTAGTATATGTTTTGTAATCAATTAATATTGAAATAAGGTTGTTGTCATCGAAACTCCATTCTCCAACAATCTCCCCCTTCTTGTTGATGACAACCTTAGTTTATAAAATATTCATAATGTTGATGCTGATCTTTCTAATACCCCCCTGTCAATATGAATTCTATATACTCTACTTAAACTAAGTCTATATTTTATAATTTCTCCCCCTTTGGCATTATCAAAAAGAAATTTTAAAAATACTCCCTCTAAATCCTATATCTTTCTAATCTTAAATTTATACTAAATTTCTAAAAATATATGAATAACTCCCCTTAAATTCATGCCTATATTTATACTAAGTATATAAACAAATCAATCCAAATATCATAATTACACCTGTTTAAAATCAGTACAAGCACACTAATCCAAGTAATATTTACATATGTTTTAATATACAGGTTTTAAGTCAAGTAATTCAATCCAATCAATACATAAATTCAAACAAATTCAAACAAATCAAACCAATTAAATCATACCAAACAATCAAAACATTTCTCGGGACTTCTACCCAACCGTCTTCTCCAAAGATAGGATCCTTCTTGATGACCTCCCAATTTTCACCTTCTTTTTTCGATGGTGCCTTAGCGAGATGGTTATCTTCATCTCTGAAAAGAGAAGAGATTAGCCAACGGATGACATCAAAGTGCTTCTCTTGTTGTTCAAACATGTTTATTTGGCTTAACTCAAGATGACGCTAGTTTTGTAGTATTATAGAAAGGATGTTCTTGAAGGAATTCAATGTCTCTTCAAGATTTTCACTTAAGTTATGAATTGGATTTGCCATAGTTTTGATAAGAATTGAATAGAGAAGAAGGAGAAATAATATAATGAATTTTTATGGAAGAAGTAGGCTTAAATAGGGTCTGGAATTCATTGGGTTTGAATGGACATGAGTTAGTTATTCGAATTTAAATTTTGAACAATTTTGAAAAAATGGCAGTTATATGTCGACATAGTCAACTATGTATGTCGACATACTTAGTTAAATTTTTTGAAAATATTCAAATTTTGAATATCTTGTTTTTATATTATATTTAATTCTGAAGTTTTTCCAGTAACCTAAAGATGATTTAACATAAATAAAGCTCCACTCAATACTACTTAAAAAGTAAATACATCCAACTAATTACTAGATATTAAATACGAAATTTGAAAGCAAAAACAAGTAAATACTAGAGATAACTTATACCGGATAGACTTAAACTTCAGCGGATGATGAGGAGGAAGATGAAATTCCAAGGTTCCTTCCTATTTTGCTCATGAACTTAGTCATTTTGGTATGAATTTTCTTGAGCTCCTTTTGATTCTTGGCTAGTTTTACTTGGTTTTGGACAACCATCTCTTTGGATATTGTTCTAGTGTTGATTGGACACTTAACACTTACCAAAGAAGTCTCTTCTTCTTCGATGTCCATAGGCTATTATTCGTGTTGCACTCGATCTTGTTTGTCTTCGAATGTCTCATAAGGCCTGAAAGTAAGTGGAATTTGCATAAGGTGTATGTTTGTGGAATCAAACACCTTTCTTGGTACAAATTCTTCTCCATTAAGATCAACTCCGAAATACTTGAAAATACGAGTGAGATAAACTCCATAATAAAGAGTGTTTTCTCTTGTTGATGTTTTTATGGGCTTGAATTATTTTAAGATCATGTCGGCCCAATTGATGTCATAGCCACCAATAATAGCAATGAGTGCTTGGACCTTGAGAGTAGGATTGTTAAATTTTTTGGAATGAGGGGTGATGGTATGTTGAAGGAGGAGGTTTACAATTCTAGTTTTTGGACGGAAAAAGCGATTTTTGAAATCCATTTGAGCATCGCTTTCAAATATGTTGTGATAAGTTTCTAAATCGGTTTCGTCAATTTTGATATTCGAAAAATCCGAGCCCGTGCTTCTACAATTCAAGATATTGCCCAAGATTTCGCAATCTAGAACAATTTGAGTACCTTAGACGCTACGCCAAATTTGATCTTCATTTCCTTCATAAAAACCGCGATTAAGATTTGCATAGAACATTTTGATAAGCTTCGGGTAACACGCTTCATCGTTATCCTAAGAGTCAATCAAGCTCAATACTTCATTGTGATTGAAAAGAGAGATAAGATCATAGGATGGAAAGTCTCCTAAGACGGCGAAAGCACCCATGTTGACTTTTGCACTTGCTATATAGTCAACATAGGTTTTGTTTGCTTCTCTATCATTGTGGAGATAACATTTGATGGTTTTGGTTAATTTCAATTTCTGAGATGAACTTGAGGAAGCCATTAAAACAATTGTTTTGAAGAGTATAGATATGAAGAATATAGTTTGAATTGTGAATGAGAGGTAGACATAATAGATGTATAAATAGATATTGAATGGATATAAATTGAATAGGCACAACTTTTCAGAAATCAATGACACATTTTCAAACATTGGGAGTTGGTGAAAAGTTGGAGGGAAGTTTGAAAGTTTAAACTTTTGAAACTTGAATTTTGAATTTCAATTTACATGTCGACATATAGACATATGTATGTCGACATACTTGCTCATTTTCAAAGGACATACGATCTTTGTGACTTTTGGTTTAAATTATCGATTTATATTTCAGGTTTAACTATTTCCTGAAATAATACTAATCCTAGCAAACATCCAAAAATTATTTTATTAATTATTATTTGATTATTATTTTGAATTTTAAATTTCAAGTTTTGATTTTTAAGTTTAAATTTTAAAGTCAAAATAAAGCAAATAATCAAAGCATCCATTCAACCAAAAAAAAAAATTAAAATTTAATTAAGGCGTACTCGGTTTTTAAATCCATTTCTTCAAATATTTTTGAATTTGGAATTGCTGTGAAGTAAATGTTAGTATTTCTGGTTTCTGGCTCTTCATCACTTGATGATGAATCTGAATCGTCTTGAGTTGTTGCGTATGCTTTCTTTCTTTTCTTTGATGAATTGTTATTGTCTATTTGTTGAATTGATTTATCTGGATATGGACACATTCTCTTCATATGACCCGGTTACAGTTATAACTTCGATTATTATTTCTTTCTGAACATCCTTGGCTATTACTTTGAAAATTATTTCTCTTTCTGTATTTCAGAAATTTTCTAAAATGCCTTGTGATTAAGGCTGTTTCTTCATCGTCTTCACTACTTGAGTCTGAACCATTTTTTTGGCTTTGAATGCAATAGATTTCTTTTCAGTTGATCTATTTTCTTTTCTTTTCTGTAGTTGAACTTCAAAAGACATTAAATTTCTGATAAACTCCTCAATCTTCATTCCATTGACATTATTGGCTTCTTCAATTGCTAATGTTTTCTGATCCCATTTTGGAGTTAATGAACTCAATATTTTTCTAAATTGATCTCCTTTTGAATAGGTTTCTCCCAGTGTTATTAATGAATGCACTATCTCTTGAAATCTACACTGCATATCGAAGATATATTCAGTCTCGTTCATTTTGAATAACCAAACTGATTAATTAACATTGATATCTTTGTTTGTTTAACTTTACTAGTTCCTTCATGAGTAACTTGTAAAGTTCTCCAAATCTCGTAAGTAGTTTTATAGACTGATACTCTATTAAATTCATTCCTTTCTAATAAACAAAAAAACATATACGTGGGTTTAAAATTGCTTTGTGCGGCAGCCTTTTGTTCATTAGTCCATTGTGTAAAATTAGTTGTAGGTTCAAAAAACTCATTCTGTGTACTATTCCATGTGTCTAATCCTACTGATTGTAAATATACTTTCATTCTACATCCCCAATATGAATAATTACTACAATTAAACAGTGGGGGTCTAACAGTGGACTGACCCTCTACAAAAGAACCATTATTACCAGTGCTGGTTGCCATTTAAAAATTTCAAAAATTAAATTATGAACTTTTTGAAAGAACTTGCTCTAATACATATTGTTAGGGAATGCGGAATGGATCTTAAGACAAAACTAACACTAAAGGGGGGTGAATAGTGTTTTTAAGGAATTTAAGAAGATCTAAAACTAATGTGATCTACTATATAAATAACACATTACAAAAATAATCACAGACACAGAATAAAAAAAACAAACACAGAAATAAACAAAAATAAAATGCAGAAAAGGAAAGAACACACCGAATTTTATACTGGTTCAGATTACTCTTATGTCCAGTCCCATGCAGCGCTGGATTGCGCAGAGTTTTATTACTAGATCGGAATCTAAGTACAATCCCCTTGATTTCACGGCTACAAGTTTAACACCGTTTCCACTACCCTTGATTTCCCGGCTATAAGGTTAACACCATTTCCTACCTTGATTTCACGGCTACAAGGAACACACTGTTTCCAAAACTATCTGGAAAAAATCCTAAATGATTACAACATCCCTATATCTCCTCAATAACACTTTGATTCAGAGAGTACTGAGTAGAGATTGAGAAGAAGTTTTATGTATTTAGAATAGAAATCGGCAAAGTATAAGCGTAGAAATCATAAAAATATGAAATAATAATGGAGGAATGAAAATGGATGAAGATATAAAAGAAGAATGGATAAAAAATTCTGAAATCAACCCCTATTTATAAGATTTGAATTGTTGCAATGCTTCTGGAACATTACAAGTGGTGAAAAGACACTTCCTTTCAAAATTGAAAATATGACAGTTGTATGTCAACATATGCTTATATGTATGTCGACATATGTCTTTTGAAAATTTGAATTTTGAATATTTTTCAAGTGTTTTACTGTATATATAACCTTGGAAATTCTTGAATTAAAACATTGTGATATAAATAAGTATTATAAAGTAGAAAATCATATGAAATCATAAATATAAACTATATAAATATATTTATAAAATTATAAAGTTTAAAAATATATAAATATAAAAGTATATAACTATATAAATATAAAAACTTATAAAATTTAAAACCCAAAGTACAAAATGAAAAAGATAGAAAAATTTAGCTAGAATTTGAAAATATAATTTGGAATTTGAAAATTGAAAATCAGAAATTGAAAACCAGAATTTGAATTTGAACCTGGAGTGCTATTCAGAGTCTTACATATAAAGTTGACTCTATTATAATATTTATCTTGAACTCATGAATTCTTGATTTCTTGATTACTCATGAGTCTTGAATCTTCCTTGAATTCTGATTCTCTAAAACTTTAAAATTGTACAGTCTTTAGTACTTAAGTCCTCCATATGTGTGTGTGTGTATATATATTCTAGATAAAGATGTTAGTATATATTTTATAATCAGTTAATATTGAGACAAGGTTGTTGTCATCAACTCCAACACAAACGACCTTGCCAAATCCTGACAAGACAGTTAAGTGCCTCACGATCAAGTTATTTTGCCAAATCCTGACAAGCTAACCAAATCCTTCAAGCACAACCAATGTTTGGAAATCCATTTATTAAAATTCACAATCGTTACAAATTTACAATAAAATAAGATGACTTATCATTGGACGCTGAGCACGCTTAAGGGTATGATCCTAACCTCGTACGTGTGTAAGCCAACTTAGCCATTTTATTTCCAGTTACAGATAGATTATTTCGAAAGAAGGATGGTTCATTGTCGGGTATACAGCATGGCTAAGGATTAAGTCATAATCCTGTACATATGTGGGTTGACATAGCCATTGAAGAACCTAAAAGAAAAGAAAAGAAACATACAAAAAATATGAGATCCAAAGGCATCCAGATCAATTAATGATCAATCCATGCGGGCCTTATCCAGGCTCGTCCCCTCTCCGAGGAGCAATAGGTGGATGCACTGGTTCTACTGCTGCAATCCAATTTCTAACATACTATGACGTCTCTCCTCGTCTGACATGCTCTTCAATTATATCACGCAGATGCTAGCATTCATTTGTGCTGTGACCATCCATTTCATGAAACAAGTAGTGCTTTCCAGACTCCCGTTCTTTTTATGTGGGATCCCTTTTGGGAGGCTTCTTGAAAGCAATTATCTCATTAATATCTAATGTTCTGATATGGAATTAAGTTCAGTTTATCAGGAATATTTGGGCTCTCTCCGAGATTGAGTATTTCAGCCGTTCTTGACTGGGTTTTTCCCTAACCCTTATCATTTCCTTTTCCAGATCCAGACGATCCTTCATATTTAGCCATATTAATTTCAGCAGCATTCTTCTAGCTCTTGCATCTTCCTCTCACAAGAATTTATCAGCTTCAAAATAGAATTCGCCAAGGTTCCTCGGTGAATCCCATTGCAAAGAGATCTTTAAATCCGACTTATCTAAGATGTCGGATACAAAGCCAAAGCACCCTGGACGGTTCTGGTCAATCTACCAATGCTATCGCTGCATTGAATCTTTCTAGAAAAGAATGCAGAGTCTCTTCGGTCCACTACTTGGTAGAAGTGAGAGTCATCACATTTTTGGGTCAATAGATGTAGACCCTAAACTACTCAACAAATCTAGCGACCAAAGTGTTCCAACATTGATCGATTTGATTTTAACTGCCTGAACCACATAGCAGCAGTGTTAGTAAGATAAAGCAAAAAGCATTTAGCCACGACATTCTCTAACGTCGATAACACTTTCATGTGTGCATATAGCACATCACGTGTGCGGTAGGATCCTACCTACCATCATAAGCTCCCAATGCAGGCAAGTTGAAATCTAGCGGATTTCTGGAATTCCTAATAGCCTAAGTAAAGGGGCTGCGATCAAGATAATCCATGTCATTCTGAGATGCCCTACCTCTCGTAAATCGTCGAATCACGTCCGAGATTCGATTTCCATCACCAAGCAATTGTTTTCAATCTTCCAAACCAACGTTATTGCCCCCAACATGCAATGCTTTAGTAAGTTGACGCCTGTTCATCGCATCTGAATCTGGTTCGGCCATACCCTTAGGATCTGATTTGACATAGTCGAACCGAGTCAGCTTGACATAGTCGAGTCGGGCTTCTGGTGTCGCTGCACCACTTCTGTCCAAAGCTACGCATTGGTAATGCTTGACCAAGATTTCCAATTTTACACTTTTGGACACCACAAGTTGAAGTGTCACGATTTACTTTTCCATTTCCGAGGCGGTTGCCCCCGCCATACCCGATTCGTCATCTTGACCAAGCTGAGCTAAAATTGTAATTAATCAAAGTTTTAACATAACTTTCGGGTGAATCGCTGCTGTGTTGCTAGGTCCACCCCAATGATTGAGCCTTGGCTTCCTGGATTCATCGATTCTAATGAGGATGTTATTCTCCATCTCCTCCGGCTACGAAGAAGTTCATCTAGCCGCTCTATTTGGGTTTGTACCCCTGAATAACCTCATCTATCTCATCCTGGGTCAAGTAATTGGAGGGACTACCAATAGAGAAAATCTTCTGACTTCGTTCATTTCCTACACCATTAATACGAGTGAAAGTACCATCCTTTTTCCTTTTAACCATCTTCAAATCTTGAAGCAAGAATTTCCTTTAAGCTATAAAATCAAGTAGCATGGCCCCTTCCTATCACACTAAAATGTTGACGTGGAATTTGGTTCTTCAAGGTACAACACCTAAACTACAGTAATTATCACAAATCACAGTAACCTTAAATCATAGAGAAATCATAAAGGAACGAGACACACGGATTTTATAGTGGTTTGGCAATCGGTCCTACGTCTACTTAGTACAATCTATCTTTTATTATACTATATGATTACAACACAGTTGATTTTCCATGAAAAAAAATAGGGAAATGAAAGTATATTAATGGCAACATAGTCCTTGCACATATGTTAGAGAGAAAGAGTTCGATCCCTTAAAATGAAACCATTGGGTGTATTTATAGATGAGCACATATCCGGCTCGATCAATACACCTGGCAACTGATCCAGGCTTTGTGGAGTAGTGCATTGATCGTGTTCGAGTGGTTGAATGGGAATTCAAGAATTATCCAAGGTCCGGCTTGACATGGTCAAACCAGTCTGGTTCGACATAGTTAAGTCGGATTACTCGATCCGGATGTTAACGTTATCGTAGTAGTGGCATGACTATGCCGACCCGGGTTGATTGATCTGGACTAATTGATCTGAGATCTTGGTCGATTCTGAATAAAGAGGTGTGGTGAGGTTGGTCGATCCGACCTAGCCGAGGCAGATTCCAAGCATTCCAAATCCATGTCTTCGAAAGTTTTTCTACTTCAACCAAGTATATTCGATCTCGCCTAAGGCCATGTCCAAGTCCTGAACACTTCGATTATTGAAAAAACAGTACGTGACTGTCTTGTAAAAAGGCATTTCAATGGTAGTTAATTTAATGGAGGGATGGAAAATCCGTTGTAATGAAGAAACCGTTAAGACAGTTAGTCAGTGTAACGGGGGATGAGGAATCCATTATGTGTTGCATACTATATTGATATTGTTATATATGCTTATGAAAATTTAATTAACCATTGTAGTGCAAGGGGATTAGCTTGGTTCTAACAAGAGGGAAACCTATTCCGCTATGCGGCTTGGTCTTGTTAGACATCCTTGGTGTCGGGTAGCAAGTTACTATTCACATCAATCTTTTTGACTAACCAGTAGTTTTTGCTTTCCCTTTAAATTCTTGGGTGCTCAATTGAGTAGGCTGAGAGTTGAGAAAATTCAGGTATAGCTTTCGTATATGCTTCCGGAGGCCGTAGCTATATAGGAGTTCCGTTGTGTTTGGTTTTGTTCAGTTCCGTTGTATCTTTTGGATGTGTCTACTAGCATGTCTTGACTGCCACTATTTATATCCTGATAAAGCGAGGGGCATCATCATATGTCGCACTCATAGTATATTTTGTAATAAGTTATAATTTCTTTGAACGGGTATTACAATGGCCTGTATGAATGAATATTTATGTCAATAAATGTTTTTTGTGAAATTTTTAATACTACTGTATTATTGGATGTTACAGTTTATTAACATTTGATTTTCTATCACAAAATGTTAAAACTACTAATGACTGCAACATCTATAACGTATAGCTTTTGGCCATAAATAATGAGGTGTTACAATTTGGTATCAGAGCATAGGTTTATGTAAACTTAAATAACCTTTTCTCTACATGGATTTCCTAGCTAAAACCCAAAGATTAGATAAAATACCAAGGGTTGGGAAAATGAAACTATGATGTATTTGTATTTTATTATGTAACCCACAGTCATAGGGTTATCTTTTGGTATCTTACTAAATTTTGTCTACGGAAAAGAAGTAATATATGGAAAGAAAGAGTGCAAGGCTAAATATCGGTGATGGAAGCAACACAACTATTGGAAATTCTTAACCTGATGCTAGCGGAGGTTAGGGTGAAGGGCTAGTGAAAATTAAGGTGTTGCTACTCCACTGGTAGATACATGGAATTGGTTCTGGACGTTTATCTAAATGTTGCAAGCTAAAGTTGTTGCTAGTCTCAGAGGAAATAACCCCGAAGCGTAAGTTGAAAACAATGCAAAATTATGTAGGTACTATTCTAGCTTGGGAGGAAAACAGTTCCTTGGGACATATGACGCTGCCGCAGTGGATACATGGTTGGTTCATTGTGATAATATCTTTGGATACTTGGGCTTGGCTAATGAGCAGATGAGGAGGTTGGCATCTAGGCAGTTGCACGACAACGATTTGCATTTTTTGGAATGGTGTTACTGCTACGACACCGAAAGGAGAAATCACTTGGGAAGACTTTCGAAGGAGGATTAGGGCAAGGTTCGCGTCGGAAGCTTCCCAGTTTATGGTGATGAGAAAGTTACTGGTTTGAAGCAAGGAAATATGATAATGGTTGATTATGTTACTAAGTTTGATGAATTGTCTTGTTATGCTCGAGGGACAATTGACACTGTCGTGTTAAGAAGTGAAAAGTTTATTAAGAATCTTCGACTAAAGCAACAATGCCTTACTTGCATGACACTAACGATGTCGTATTTGAGATGGCTATCGTAATGAAGAGATTTTTGACGGGGAAAAGATACCCACTGAAAGCCAAAACTCTTAAAGGAGAAAAAAGAAATTCTATAAAGGAAAGAAAGCTTAGGAAGGAGGAAAGCCGAAGAAGAGTAGAGCGAAAGTGGTTTTCTTTAACTGCTAGCAAAAGGGTCGTTACTCGACCGAATGTAAGAAATCCGTTCCCAAGATCAATGTTGGGGGAAAGAATATATGACGCTTCAATTATAATTAGTTGGGGCATTATAAAAACAAGTGTCCGGAAGCAACGAAGGGGAAATGCATGCTATGAAGCCTCCGTCTTCTGGACAAGCACCTGCTGTTTAGGGAAGCAATGTTGGAAGGTATGCTTTTGTTTCGTAGCAGACTTGTTAAAGTTTTATTTAACACTATACATCACATTCCTTTATCTCTATATGTGTAGTAGATAAGTTGTTTTTGGAACCATGATATCTAGTTACTTCCTTTAGAGTAGCTAATCCGATAGGAGGCTACGTGACTCTAGGGATGAGATTTGATAACCTAGAAATTCGGCTGCTAGATTTCACTTTTGTTTGTAGCTTGTAATTTTTTTATTTTAATGGTTTTGGCATTATTTGGGTAAATGATTGGTTGAATCATTATGATGCTAGAATATATTGTTGAAGTAGGGAAGTGTCATTGAGACATCGTGATAGCACTGATATAATTGTGTTCATGGAGAATAGGTTGGTTTCGTGAATATCTTCATTGCTGAGTGTTTTGGAATTGAAGGAATAAGTAAGTGGTGTTCCTATCATGAAGGAATTTGCTAAATTCTTCGAACCAGTAACACGCTTGCCATCGAAGAGGGATATTGAGTTCCATATTGATTTAGTGTCAAGAGCGGAACCTATGAATTTTCCACCTACCCAAGTGACCCCTTTGGAGACGAAAAAGATGAAGGAACAAATTATTGAGTTAAAAGGAAGAAACTTTATTCGTCTAAGTAGCTCACCTTGGGTGTTGATGATGTGTTTGTGAAGAAGCCTGATGGAAAGTTGAGAATTTGTATTTACTAATGGAAGCTCAGCGAGAGGATAGTGAAGAATAAGCATCCTTTGTCTCGTATTAATGATCTATTTGATTATCTAAGAGGAGAAAAAGTGTTTTCTTAATTGTATTTAGCTACAGATTTTCAACAATTGAGGATAACAAAAGAGAGCATTCCATTGGCAGCGTTTTATACGAGAAATGGATTGTACGAATGGATGGTTATGCAATTTGGATTGACAAATGCACTTGCTTTTTTTGTGGACTTGATGAACCAAGTGTTTTGAGAATACTAAGACAGATTTGTGTTGGTTTCCATTGATGATATATTGGTGTATTTGAAAGATGCAAAGGAGCACGAGTGTCACCTTCGGATTGTTCTTGAGACTTTGTGGAAGAACTAGTTGAAGGTCAATTTATTTTAAATGTTGTTTTTGGGAAGAGAAAGTGAACTTTCTTGGTCAAATGGTTTATGGTAAGGACTGTTGGTGGATCCCGTGAACATTGATTTTGTTGTTAGTTGAAAGAGGCCTGAGAATGTTACGGAAATTCGAAGCTTTCTTGGATTAACTGGGTACTATCGAAGATTTATTAAAGACTTCTCGAGAAATGCGACGCCGCTTACTAAGTTGACCCGAAAGGATGTTAAGTTTATATGGTCAGATAAGTGTGAGGAAGCATTTCAAAATTTGAAGCGCTTATTGACCTACGCTCTGGTGTTAGTGGCATCAGAAGGAAACCAGAATTCAATGGTTTATGCTAATGCTTGCGGAACAAGCTTAGGAGTTGTTCTTATGCAGAAGGGAAGAGTTGTTGCTTATGCTTCAGAATAGCTAAGGCCATGAGGTGTGATACCCAATTCATGATCCCGAGTTAGCTATTATAGTTTTTCCCTTAAAAATATGGAGGCATTACTTATTAGGTGAAAGGTTCAATTTGTTTATGAACCATAAGTCTTTGAGATATTTGATTTCTAAAAAATAATTGAATATGCGATAGCAATAGTGGTTGGAGTTTTTGGCTACTTATGATTTTAGCAGTGAGTACACTCTAGGCAAAGGTATTCAATAAGGTTGTCGATGCCCTTAGTAGAAGGTACAAGGGATGGTGTCGGCTGTGCTGAGAGAAAGGAAGGACTTGGAAGCTTGTAATGTAAGGAACAAGTCGACAGCATGTTCTAGTGGAAGTACACATATGGTGGCGTGTTTAGAAGCTCGACCAATTTTGATTGATAAGACAGCTTATAGGCATGAAGAATATCTTCGTTAGTTAAAAAAATCAAGATGCTCAAAATTGCAATAGGTGATGATAACACAAAAGATTTCATTCTTGGCCAAAACGGTTGGTTAAGGAAGAAAGGGAGGTTATGCATTCTATATGTTGGTGACTTGAGGACAGAAGTGCTTAGGAAAGGTCATCGTTCTAAGTATATGATACACCCTAATGGCACCAAGATGTACTAGGATTTGAAGAGGCGTTTCCATTACGAAGGCATGAAGAAGGATGCATGCTTGTAGGTGAAGTAATGCTGGAATTTACAACAAGTGAAAATAGAACATTAGAAGCCCAGTGGTTTGCTTCGACCATTAGATATTCTGATTTGAAAGTGGGATTCGATATCCATGGACTTCGTTAATGGATTTACGTGAATGAGAATGAGGAATCTTATCCTCTTCCTGTATGTCCAATACAAGACACACATCCATTTACAAATCCATTCTAGGTCTGAACGAAACTGGAGGCACCTTACTCCTCTTCCTATATGTCCAATACAAGAGAGAGGCCCTCGCATATCCGGTCGATCTCCAAGTACGTCTGGACAATCACCACTTATTACCTCATCTTGGGTGTACAACCCAATTGAGACATAAGTAGTAATCCAAACGATGTGAAGATCTCTTGTCTTCAACCAACGTCTTTAATATCTTCGACTTTTAATCGTCGTAATAGTTATCCAGAATGGGTTTAACCCGATCTTTCTGAATAACTCGCGCATCTTTAAAATCAAGTAATATATAAACATATCATCGATTTCATTCCAATCTAGAATATTCTTTCATTTAAATATTCATTACATGGGAATTAATCCCATAAATCTTATAAAAATTTATATCATTTAAACTTATCATTTAAATACTTCTTGGGAAAATCATTTCAAAAGATTTTATAATATCTTTTCACCCTTAAGGTTTATAAACTTTACTGGGATAAACGAGTCTTACACCCAAGATAATATTTTACATTGTAATCCCATCCCAACCTATTAAGCAAAACTGGAAGTAATCCTTATCTAACTCCCGTCGTTTTTTGGTAAACTTAATTACCTCTTTGCATTTCATTCCCAAACTAATTAAAGATTCATTAAAACACTAACTCAGTTTTAATCTTCAAAAATCATTATTCAATGATTATTCAACTTTAGGAAATTAATCCTGTCTTCAACTGGGTTAAAGAACAAATGTCGTTTAAAACATCATTCACGATAAACCCAAAATCAATTTTCCATGTAATTCCAATTTAATGTATTAAATATGAAAACTTCATTACATCTTACTTAACAAATTTATATTTCAAATTCCATTTTTAAATGGGTTTAAGGACAGTGTTATTAAAGACACCATTCACAACATACCCAAAATCAATTTAACATAAATACAAGGCTTTGAATAGAAATCGTACCGACTTATATTCAATATCAAATTCTGAAACCAATGGATATCGTATCAGAATAACGATATCCATATCTTCCAAATTCCTCAATGATATCCGTATTAGTATGGAATCTAACATCGAAATATCCGAAGATAATTTCCGTTCAAATCCAGTCCAATTCATATGTTGGAAAACTCTAGTTATATTAAAACCATTACAATCCAATATGTTAATTTGAAACCATTGGATCTTTAACTTCAGAAAACATCGTCAGATCTTAGTCGAATATCCGATGTTCCTTTCGATTCTTCCTACCCCTCGCCTAATAGAATAATTTCCAACTAGATCCGACGGGTGATACTAGACTGTACTCTCAGGCATCACCGTATATTCCTTTTGGTTCTTTATGCTAGTTGTTAATTAGTTCATTCAAATAAAAATATCTTTTATCTTTTTTAAAACTTGGAATATTCCATCCATTTTTTTTTCAAATCATTTATTATGATTTAACATAATTTATTCATATTTTTAGTAATTTTATTAAGGCCCTTACAGTCGGTTTCCAATTTCGGCCACTGAACTGCATCCATAGCGACATTTTTCCAAACATATTTGGACTTATTTTAAAATCAAACCGTTGAATCTTAAAAACTCTTATTTTATTTGAAAGCTCATTTCATTATGAATCTAACACTTCCATTTTCAGGAGAATCCAATGGTCGAATCTCCCGGTATGTCAATTCGAAGTTAGGGTTGACGTTCACGAATTGCCGTTGTGCGACAAAACCTATTCAAACCCGAATCGATTTATAATTAAAAATAAATTGTTGACGTTCACGAACTGTCTTTGTGCGACAAAACCTATTCAAACCCAAATCGATTTATAATTAAAAATAAATCGAAATGCCTTCAAATGATTTTATAGATTATATAAAATATATATGATCAACATTCGAAATCCTGTTTCATTCGTTTCTCTTCAAAATCACATATTTCAATATTAAGTCATTTAAATATTATTTTAATCAATAAAATAATATATTTTTTCAAAATGATTTAATACGAAATATGTGAATGATTTAAATCATTGATTTAAAACGATTTAATATTAAATCAATTCAGCAATAACTTGTTCATTTTAAAATTAGATTTCAACTAAGTCAATTTTACTCAAACTAGTAAATGTAAATAAGTCGTTTGACTTGTAAATGGGTAATCAACCCAATATCCACTACCATAAACATTCAACAAACATGATTAAGCAAGATTATTATAACTTATAAAATTTAGTTGAGTGAGAGTTCTCACATTGGTCGTTTATCGTTAAATAACGATAAACGGTAGATTGATCCAAGTAGGCGTTTATTTCACCAAAAATTGAGACGAGCTTCAAATCACTCCAAACCAGTTTCATTACGAATTTCTCATCGATACGATTCCAACGGATCTTGTTTCGCTGAATTTCAATAACGTATGAAAAAGTTTTGCTTTTTACAAATTTGTGTACACTTTAAAATCATTTACATATTAATTAAATGTATAATTACCCACTTAAACTAATCCACATCATCACCCACGCCCTATCCTACTTCTTCATTAAGGTATTACTCTCGCAAGCTTCCTTCACCATTACCGTGATTACCAAAGTCTCTACCACCTTCATTTCATCACCATTTCTGAAACTGTGAACATCGTCGATCATCTCTATGCCATCTTCCACATCCACCATCCAATGTCGAACCTCGACGCCCCTTCCTCTATGTGTGCTACAGCAGCACGCACGCTGCCTGGTGCAACACTTGATAAAAATTTGCCTTAAATCCTCCCAAAATTCACATAACTTGCCATTTTCCATGCTAACCACAAATACAACCTCTAAATCATGAATCAAAGCACCAATTTCACAAACCCTCAACCCTAGATCACGCTTAAAAAATGCAGCAGCAAAGATGGATGTCGCACGTTACAAAACTCACATAGAAATGAAGCCTAGGTCCTAAAGGTTTCAAATATATATATATATATATATTATGATTTATAACATTTTATTTCATTTGATATAGTTTATTAAAGAGGCCATTTTCACATATGGAAGAAGAAATGGAGGTGGAATGAAGATGAAGTTTAGGGTTTGGTTTAGGAAAGTTAGGACAATTTATGTCAGAGGAATTTTTATTTTTTTATTTGATTATTGTATTTATTTTATTAAATTATATTAAATTGTTGCTTGTATTGATGGTTTAAAAATTTGTATGGTCACATACAAATAAATCCCGTTTTCAATGAAAATTGACGAACTACTATAATTTAGCATTACAGACCTAACGAAACTTGTTTCATTGAATTATGAGGCTGTTTGCTCTCACAACGTATTTTTAAAGCCAAAATATTGATCATTTCATATTTAAATTCCTCAGGGCCACAAAACAACTCCAAAAATCATAGAATTTGATATCTAGCAATAATTTTATATTCTAGATCCAACAAAATTAGTTTCGTCGAAAAAGGATGTCGTTTGCAAAATGACCATTTTTAAGGCTTACATAAAACCAATAAAATATAAATAAATTCAAAAAAATCAAATAAATAGTAATAAATTAATATTATCATATATATCCAAATAGAATATCATATGGCTTGAAAACAAACTTACTTGAGATTAAAACTCGATATTTTAAAATTTAGGTTCAATCGATATTCAATTTCATACAAATCCTTTTATTTAATTTAATAAATCATTATAATTTATAAACGATTTCATAACGACTCATTGGAATTTTGATTTGGACATAACTTACAATTTATAACACGAAATCTAGATTTTTCACATTCGTTGCAAAGATATAATTAAATAGGTTCTAACGTTTCCTGTTTTATAGAAATCCGACTTATATTGAATTCTGGACATTCATTTAAAGTTCAAAATTAAATATTTTGAAATACCGCGACGTTGCGAGTTTGTTTTATAATTAGTATAAACTTATACGTGCAAACTTCATGTTAAAAAAATTGTTTTAAATATTTAATTTCCATTAAAATCAATTAAAATTCATATTTTTAATTTGACTAAAAATGTGGGTTGTTACAATCTCCCCCACTTAGAACTTTTCGTCCCTGAAAATGAACGAAGCAACCGAAGGTCGTTTACTTAACCGACTCAGCCTTTGCTTAACTCAAGTTCTTTAACTTTTCAGTTTCTAAGAAATTTCCTATTTCTCGAAATTTGGTTAATGCCGAAAATTGTCTAATTTTTTTGCCATAATACCTTTGTATGGGCTGATCGGTACAACTACAACTTGCCTCTACAGGCTCTCATCAATCAAAAGAAAATCCAAAAGCCAAGCGGCTTGCTAATTGGCTCATATAATCATTAAACTCAAACAGTAAAATGAATATGTACCTTTTTGTCGGGCATGCAATTTTATTCCTTTTCTTAGCTTCTATGCACCCTGTTTAACACACACACACACAAACACACACACACACACATATATCCAATTCCCAATTCAGTTTAACGTTAAATTTGACTTGGTTCAATTTAACTTCCATCCTCATATTGGTTTTGTTATTCCAAGATTTTTGTTAGCTAAACTAATTATCACACAACACAACCAGCAATCAATTGGTTAATTAAATTTCCAATTTGTATGTTATCTAAAACATATATCTTATATACTCAAAAGCATATTTTCAAAATCAAATTACAAACCATAAAATCTAACTAAGTTCTTAGTCCTCATACCAGTCAATTGGAATCATATAGACATCCCATTTTCAAAACTTGAAAATAAACACTGATGATGTAGTTATCATCATCAGAATCATCCCTGGGAGACTAGAGTGTGGTTCTATAACTACTCAGTATATTTGAGACTTCAGATACACGCTTGAAAGGCGTATATGCCAAATCTTCCTATACCCGATAGTCCAAACTCAACATTAAATAAAACACTCAAATTCTTATAATAAGATAAAAAAAGTTCAAAACTAATTCATTTTTATAGTTAATACTCTTCAAACTCATTCTAGGGTACTACTAACACTACCTCTGACGAGTCATTCCTATAGGCTATTACTAATCCTACCTCTGATGAGTTCTTTCATCTCGTTCTAATGAGTCATATCCTCAAAACTTTGTATAAACCAAAGCTCTGATACCACCCGTAACGACACACCCTACCGCCCGACCCGAGTCGATAGCTAAACCGACTTAAACCGATAACCAAGACATATCGTTTGAGAATATAATGCTTCGGAACACAAAAAAGAGAATGTTTCATTTACATCAATTTTACATCAGAGTACAAGAATATATCAGAGTACAATAATTGATACACAGCGAAAAAATATCAGAGTAATAAATTACAATACAGCGGAAACAAAAATACATTAACATAATCATCGGAAGACTACAAGATATTCTAGAGTTAAGCTCTAGCCATAATCCAGGATCCAATTAAAGAATATCTGCAAAAACCAAAACTATTAGCTGCCCATGTGGAAATATGGGCACCCAGAGTTTAGGTAGGAAAACAATAAACTCTAGGTCAGTCATGAGACTGGTATGAGAACCAAAATAGTTATTAACTTTATTTTAAAGTTGGGTAAATCACGGGACCACGCCGTATGACATGGAACGGGTTTCTTCCACATGAATACTAGTGAATAAAACTCACAATGTTTTTTTGAAAAATGAAGCTATTATAAGACTCAGGTCCCACCACATAATGCAAGTGCAAGCCATAGGATAGAGTTTTAAATTATAATAGCTAAATATTCTTGATACGAGAAATTTCTCTTTTATTATTACTAGTGCAAAGTGGATAAATTAATTTTGAAAAAAATGTATTAATCTATGACAACATAATACCCCATCCTGTTATGTCGCTATATAGGTTTATAACTAAAAAAGCAAGGTTCGTATTAGAAATTGGGTTTCCATCATGAGTCGAGGCAAAGGATCATCCTCATCCGAACTTCGGAACATTTCTAGCAAAATGACCCAGGGAAAACACTATCCCTTTTGGAGGGCTGGTCAGCATATTCCCACTGATTAGTCAGTGTCTAAACATTACGTTTCCCAGTCCTACTGGACCTCTTTGTTAGTACGTCGACCATCCTGTCCTGGTGCAGTCACATCTGAGGCCCCTCAAATCCAACATCCACATAAGTAAAATGCATGGGCTCTATACCATGGCATCACTTCAAGCTAGAAATAAACGCATGCCCTCCCTGCGGTCCTTCATCCCATTTTAGACTCGTACTTAGGTGTGAAGCTCGCAAATTAACACCATAACACAAAGTTACACTATATTAGCCATGCTTTATCATCATCCACAAAGCTATACTTTTCAACAAAATTTTTGATCCAAACATCTCAGCATTCCATTTTGTCAATCCATACCATACAACTGATGTCCATCAATATATAACCTCTGAGCTTGTACATCTTAGAGAAGAGTGTTAAGTTAAGAGAATAAATTCTCCGCCACCAAATAGATATATATATTTAGTGAAGATCAACTGATACTGCATGAAGTACAATGTCAGACACACAATCCAGTTGCATGTCCATTCTGGGTCTAAACGAAATCGGAGGCACCTTATTTCTCGTCCCATATATCCAATACAGGAGAGAGGCCCTCACATATCCGGTCGATCTCCAAGTACATCTGGATGACCACTACTTGTTACCTCATCTTGGGTGTACAATCCAATTGATATATTGGTAATAATCCAAACGATGTGAAGATCTTCGGTCTTCAACCACCATCTTTAATATCTTCGACTTTTAAGCATTGTAATAGTTATTCAGAATGGGTTAAACCCGGTCTTTCCGAATAACTCGCGCGTCTTTAGAATTAAGCGATATATAAACATATCATCGATTCCATACCAATCCAGAATATTCTTTTATTCAAATATTCATTACATGGGAATTAACCCCATAAATCTTATAAAGATTTATATCATTTAAACTTATCGTTTAAATCCTTCTTTGGAAATCATTACAACAGATTTTATAATATCTTTTCATGCTTAAGGTTTATAAACCTTACTGGGATAAATGAGTCTTACACGAATGATAATATCTTATATCATTATTTGATTCCCACATATTCATCCTAAGGAGCAAAACTGGTAGTACTCCATATCTAACACCCATCGTGTTTTGGTAAACTTAATTACCTCTTTGCATTTCATTCCCAAACTAATTAAAGATTCATTAAAACACCAACTCAGTTTTAATCTTCAAAAATCATTATTCAGTGATTATTCAACTTTAGGAAATTAATCATGTCTTTAACTGGGTTAAAGAATAAATGTCGTTTAAAACATCGTTCATTATAAACCCAAAATCAAATTTTCACTTAATTCCAATTTAATGTATTAATTTGGAAAACTTCATTAAATCTTACTTAAAAGATTTATATTTCAAATTCCATTTTTAAGTAGGTTCGAGAATAGTATTATTAAAGACACCATTCACAACAAACCCAAAATCCAATTTAATATTAAACACAAGGCTTTGAATAGAAATCGTACCGACTTATATTCAATATCAAGTTTTGAAACCAAAAGATATTGTATTAGAATAACAATATCTATATCTTCCAAATTCCTCAACGATATCCATATAAGTACGAAATCCAACATCGAAATATCCTAAGATAATTTCCATTCAAATCCAATCCAATTCATATGTTGGAAAACTCTTGTTATATTAAAACCATTACAATCCAATATGTTAATTTAAAATCATTGGATATTTTAACTTTAGAAAACATTGTCTGATCTTAGTCGTATATCCAATGTTCCTTTCGGTTCTTCCCACCCCTCGCCTAATGGAATAATTTCTAGTTAGATCTCATGGGTGATACTAGACTGTACTCTCAGGAATCATCGCATATTCCTTTTGGTTCTTTATGTTAGTCGTTAACTAGCTCTTTTAGATAAAAATATATTTTATCTTTTTAAAACTTGTAATATTTCATCCAAAATCTTTTCAAATCATTTATTATGATTTAACATAATTTATTAATATTTTTAATAATTTTATTAAGACCCTTACAGTTAGTTTCCAGTTACGGCCACTGAACTGCAAATACAACGACCTTTTTCCACACAAACTTGGACTTATTTTAAAATCAAACCACTGGATCTTAAAAATTCTTATTTTATTTGAAATCTCATTTAATTACGGATCTAAAGCTTCTAGTTTCAGGAGAATCCGACGGTCAGATCTTTCGGTACGTCAATTCAAAGTTACGGATTGACGTTCGTGAACTTTCGCTGTGCGACAAGTCCTATTTAAACCCGAATCGATTTATAATTAAAAATAAATCGAAATGCCTTCTAATGATTTTATAAATTATATAAAATATATATAATCAACATTTGAAATCAGTCGTTTCTCTTCAAAATCACATATTTCAATATTAAGTCATTCTAATATTGAAACGACCCGCAAATCCGTGCTATCTGAGTTGACTAATAACACTACACGTCCAACCCAAATAACACAGAAATACGAACCATTATTAGAAAGAAATTAGAGGATGAGAAATAGAAAGAAAGAAATATTAGAATAGAAGAAAAACGAAGATCACAACTCACAGCGGAACGGATAAAATATATTATATAACATAACTTTGAAATACAAATCTGGTTTGTACATATATACATACCATCATCAGAGTACACATAACATTTGATTCAGCGGAAGTAACTCCAAATAACTAACGTTGAAGCCTCCTGCTTCAAGCTCCTCCAAGTGTATCTGTAAAAGCCTGAAACACTTGACTGCCCGTACAAATTTGGGCACCCAAGAGTTTAGGGAAAACAAAACAAACAAACTCTGGGTCAGTCATGGGACTGGTGTGAGTAAATTCCAACTACTTGTTTAACTTTAAAAATCCTTTCAAAAGAAAAGATAATAGTAAGACCAGCCCACACATAAACATGGACGGTTTTTACCTTACTATAACCCAAAACACTTTGATACAAAAATCCAGTGATATTATAATAATGTCTACATCAAGTAAATAACCAAATAGTAGAACGCTTGCATCTCACGCTCCACATATATAGTGTAAAATCAAAAACCGCATGGCGCTTATTGGAGATTGGATTTCCAACATGACAAGGTATGGGACCACCTTCCGACAGTGCATCTCTAGAGGCGAATACACCTGGGTTCAACAAGAACGTCTTGCAACCCGGCCCACACATGACCGACCACTCATTTCTCTTGAGTGTATCGAATGTATATCACCAACGGTTGGACTCAAACCACCGTTTCCCGAATGGGCAGAATCGATAGATTTAGAAACAAAAGAAATTTCTCTAGATAGGTGATTATACACCCTAATGGGTGCGACCCACATAGCCATGCTGCCTGCCCGATTTTTGTCCTTTCCCGGTTGTTGAGGCCTGAGGCTACGCATACTTACCATTCATTGATAGCACAATCACTTTGAATGCCACATTGTCAGATCCGTTAATCACTAGTTGAGTTTGCACAAATATTCTGGATGTTATGCTAAGGGATAAATCCGTTGCAACCATATATATTCATACAGACCAACCCATTTGATCATTGGAAATACTCTGTCAGACATTCGTCCATATTACGTTCGTTCTGGGATTGAACGAAACCGAAGGCACTATTTCTATTAATAGAAAAGCCCTTGCACTTTACTCCGTCTTCAATATATTCAGCATACTTGGTTCGCAACGCTTATGCCGATACGGAGTGGTTCTTCGGATAATAATCCAACCGGTCTCTCCATATTGACAACGATGGTCAAAAACTTCGATAGTCTGTGATTTAACTATCGAATAAAAACAAGTGTTCATCCAAACATATCAAACAAATCATTGGGCTCTTTAATTAATATTTCATTAATTAAATCTCTTCTCCATTTCCTTATCAATATTTGTTATCCAAATATTTTCAATAACCATATTGGCCCTTTTCGCTATTTTTGATTTCGTTTCCTTATCGAATTCTATATATATCGATATATAGATCTCTAATTGTCAAATTTCTTAAAAATATTCTAACTCCTTAAATTCCCGGAAAAATTCGCCATAACCTCCCCTGTATCGGGAGCATCGGGAAATTTCAAATAGCATCCCGGTATCTTCTAATCTCAAAAAGAAAAAGAAAAAGCCAAGCGGCTTGCCGATACGGCGCATAAAACCTCATATATGAATTAAACATGTACCTTTTGTCGAGCACATTATTTATATACCTGCATTATCCTTGCCCCATACCTGTCTCCTGTATGTCTATACCTGTCCCATTTATTTCAACTTCGTACACTCGTTTGACTCAATTCGTTAAAGTAATTCTTTAACTAACTCTCTGCCTATCTCGCTTGTATATTTGAATATAACACGTTTCGAATATATTTCCACTTACTTATCAATCAATTGAATTCAAATTTCAATTTAAGTTCTATATTCGATTTCGAATATATATTTACAATCCCAAATTTCACTTTTCAAAGTTCGACTTTAGTTCAAACTCGATTAACTAATTCTCCTTTAGTTAATTCTATTCAATAATCAAAAATATGATTATTGTTTCAAAAATCATCTTCTTTACTTCACTTGAGTTCACATTTATTTTCTAACTCAAGTCTAGATTTTTAAATGGAAATCCGGATTTTTATTTGCTTAAAAATCCCAATATTTATATATAAAATCCATTATGGTTTATAATGGTTTATGGCGCTGCATTTTTGAAATTTTGATTTTGACATAACTAAAAATCTATTTGACGAAATCCAGATTTTTCTCCTTCATTAGAAAACTATTATCAAGTCGGTCCTGACGTTTCTTGTTTCGAAGAATTCCGACTTCAATTGAGTCCTGTATACTTGATTGAAGTTCGAATCGCTATTTTACGAACTGCAGTGCTGCGGCGAGTTCGTTTTAATTATATTTATATATATAAACTTCTTAACTTCTTGAAAATGAATTCAACTTCGTTTTAACCTTATTTGAATTCCTTGATTCAAATTCCAATCTCACTTTTGAATTCTATATTTCAAATCCCAATTCCTTTTCTATTGGATATTCAAATTCAATACTTGAATTTCTATTTGAATTCCCTTTTCAAACTCTATATTTAAATTTCCATTTGAACTTCGATATTCCAATTTCTATATCTGAATTCTATTAAAATTCAAATATTCAAACTCCTTTTTAAATCCTAGATTCAAAATTCCATAGTTAAAACCCATTTGAATTCTAATATTCAAACTCATTTTCAATACCATTTGAATTTCTATTATTCAAATTCATTTGAATTCCCTTGAATTCAAATTCCATTTCAAAACTATTTGGATTTCCTATTTCGAAATCCTATTTCAATCCTACTTTGAAATCCTACTTTCAAAGTTTATTTCAAATTCTATTTTGAAATCTCATATTCAAATTTCTACTTGAATTTCGGTATTCAATTCCATGTTCAAAATTCAATACTCGAATTTCCATTTCAAATCTCTATTCAAATTTCATATTTGAATTCCAATTCAAATCTCTATTCAAATTTCACATTTTGAATTCTTCTTTGAAATACTATATTTCAAATTCTATTCAATTCTTCTTTGAAATTCTATATTTCAAATTCTATTTTGAAATTCTATATCCAAATCTTTATTTGAATTTTCTTTATTCGAATTCCCTTGAATTCAAATTTTATTTTAATTCCTTGAATTCAAATTCTATTTTTCATTCTAATCTCGTCTATTCAAATTCTATTTGAACTTCTATTTGAATTTCTAATATTCAATCTATTCTTAAAATTCAAATATTATACTCAAATTTCATTCGAGTTATATATTTAAAAATCCTATTTTGAAATTTCATTTCAAATCCCAATTTCACGCTTGTATTTCTATTTCTGGATTATCAAATGATAATTCTTTTCCACTTCATTTATGACTTCGTTATAAAGAACTATTTATAAACTTCGTTTAAAAGAAACTACTTGTTTTATTTTTCAAAACAAGTTTTATGTTTTTATTCCATTAAAAATTCAAATTCTATTTAAAAATAGAATTTTCCCTTTTTAAATCTCAAATATCCTTCCACGATATTTTTAAATATCATTACTTAAGCCCAGTGATATTTAAACACACAAAGCAACGGATTATTTATTTTTCTAACACATCATATATAACAATATATATGCAAACAAATAAACAAACCGATAATATATTTTTGAGGAATCCAGTTGGATTCCTCCAACCTGTTTCCTGCATCCACAGATGTTAGCACATAAATAATACCCATTCTGCTTCGTGGCAGAATATCGCGGTATAGAAGGTCATCCACTAATCATAGCGTGGGGCGTATAGGGTAATCATCCGCTATGAAACCCCGGGCATCCGCTAATGAGACTGCGGGAATCCAACCAATCAATCAACCCAATATATATATATAGCCTAAATAACTAATATATATAAAACCAGCAGAAAGCATGCACACAAGCAACAAACAATTATTTTTAATGAAATAAAAATAATTCTAAAGGTGAGTGAGATTTACTCACCGTAATTTCCTTTGCTGAATGTCTCGTGGAAATTCAGATCTTACGGCTTCGAATCGCCTCGAACGAGTTTTATCGTGCTCCTATGAATATTTATTTAACAATCACATTTCAATTAACGCATAAATAAATGTCATATGTATATATATATATATATCCATTTTCCCATTTAATTAAATCACCAAATTATTTTAATTAAATATCCAACTTCTTTTATTTATCTTGAGTTTGAAATCTAAATCAAACTAATATGGTTTAAATAAAAGAATCAAAACTAACTAACTTATTTTCTATAAACTAATTATATAAATTTATTTGCTTTTTTTTTATATCACTAATCCCTCATAATAAATTCCTAGCTGCCATATTTATTTTTCAAATAAATAAAAACTAAATCTAAAAAGAAAAAAATACCTTAATCCTGTTAAATTCTTTTCTTCTTCCCCAATACATCACTGCCGAACAAAGACTCCCATCCCAAGAACTAGAACCGCGAGCTACACTACGTCGATGAACTCCAGGAAGCAATTCGCGATCCCCCAGAATACAGATACCACCACCTCCATGCTGCTCCACCGAACGCTGCTCCTCCCGATCCCCCGAGTTTGCCAACATCGCACCTTTCCCCATCAGTCGAGCCTGGCTCGAAACCCTAATCCGAATCGCCATCGGTTCTCAGCCCTAACCCTGGTTCCCTAGATTGCAATTTTCGAACTCGTACCCATTGTCCGTGCTTCCATCGAGGTTGCGACCCCTCAGCTTGTCGTTAGGATTGAAGAAAGGGTATCCGAATTTTGAAAATAGGATTCGATTGATTTGGGGGGGGGGGTTTGCGGCCATTTTTATTTTTTTCGTTTGTTTTTTTCTGTTGAACGAAGGAATGGAGTCGCGGTGGTTTATATAAGCAAAAGAAGGGAGACAACGAGTACTGGCCATTAAAATGGCTGTCTGCTTGCTTCGAGTTTGGGGAGCAGGAATTTGTGCTCGAAAATAACATGTCTGCCTATAATTGAAGATAGGTCGGCTGTTATATATTTTTTTTTTTTTTATTATTATATTTTGATTTGATTTTTAATTAATATATCCTACCAAAATATCTCATGGTCCTTTACTCTAAATTTTGAACCGTAATTTAATCGTAACGACTGATGTTCCAAATGTTATTCACTATTCTGAGTACAACGAAACTGATTATATAATTTAATTTGAATGTAATATAAAATAACCATATTAAATCAATTTAAATTCAAAACAAATAAATATAACAAATAATTTCAATTATCATTGTTCATATTTAAATCGTATATATACATTGATCATCTAAACTGTTTCGATTCAATTTTACCTTTAAATTAAATTGTTTAGTTCTCGTATTTCGATAATTATCAAATTAAATCGTATTTCGATTATTTAATCGATAATCGAATAAAATACCATTTATATTATAAATTCAATATTTAAAACTATATTAAATATTTAAAATTAATCGACGAAAAATCTGGGTCGTTACATTCTTTCCCCCTTAAAATAATTTCGTCCTCGAAATTGCTAAGGTAGGAAAAATGGTACAAATCTATTACTTTTCAACATCTTACTTATGTTGAAACTCACCTCTTCGTATTTCAACAAATAAGCTCCAACCAAAACTTTTGGTTTTCACACATTCAATCTAAACGATCTTCACCCAATTCAAATTATATTCAATCTTCTTCAAGTTGAATTTCACTAATTTATTTATCTCGATCCATTTAACTTGCTTCAGTTAAATTTAAACTTCGGAATTCAAATTCCTGGGTTTTTTCTCTTTTCAAATTCTTTTGAAATCCCATAAATATATACATATATTTATTTTCATTTCAAATTCAAAACATTTGAATTTTCAATCTACTTGTTTTCTTTCAAAACAAATTTCCATCAAAAACTTTCTAAGGTAGCAATCCATCACTTAGAAACACGGAAATGAACACTGATGATGTTGCAATCATCATCAGAATTATTTCCCAGCCACTGAAGTGAGTTCAGTGCTTTATTATTTCAAAATCCATCTAAAATGATTTTCTTTCAAATCCTTTTAAAACAAAGCTATATTGTTCCAATATACTTTGAAAAATATTTTTTCAACTTCCCAGGATTTTGAATTCTTAATTTTTATTCTAACTCATTTCATTTGTATATTAAATTTCTATACAAATTCTATTTGGTTATAATTAACCATTCTAAGTTTATAATCCCATTTGATTATAAAATCAACATCCAACACATCCATATAATAATAATCCTAGAAAATTATTCCTTCTATATCAAAATAGAAATTTTGGGTAAAATTATTTCATTTACCCACTTTAAAACAATATCGTGTCGTATTTTCTGTTCAAGTGTTTAGAAATCCCTATCGACTTCGTGGCGTCCCACGATTCGACCAGAATTCATAAACCACTCAACAGACTAGCCAACACAATATAAAACAACTTTTTATATCAATTTACAAATACGCTCTCTCGTATCTATACACTCAACTCATCCTAGGGTACTACTGACCCTATCTCTAATGAGCACATGCCACACAAGCCTAGGTGTTCGCTCAACCTAAGCTCTGATACCACCTGAAACGACCCGCAAATCCGTGCTATCTGAGTTGACTAATAACACTACACGTCCAACCCAAATAACACAGAAATACGAACCATTATTAGAAAGAAATTAGAGGATGAGAAATAGAAAGAAAGAAATATTAGAATAGAAGAAAAACGAAGATCACAACTCACAGCGGAACGGATAAAATATATTATATAACATAACTTTGAAATACAAATCTGGTTTGTACATATATACATACCATCATCAGAGTACACATAACATTTGATTCAGCGGAAGTAACTCCAAATAACTAACGTTGAAGCCTCCTGCTTCAAGCTCCTCCAAGTGTATCTGTAAAAGCCTGAAACACTTGACTGCCCGTACAAATTTGGGCACCCAAGAGTTTAGGGAAAACAAAACAAACAAACTCTGGGTCAGTCATGGGACTGGTGTGAGTAAATTCCAACTACTTGTTTAACTTTAAAAATCCTTTCAAAAGAAAAGATAATAGTAAGACCAGCCCACACATAAACATGGACGGTTTTTACCTTACTATAACCCAAAACACTTTGATACAAAAATCCAGTGATATTATAATAATGTCTACATCAAGTAAATAACCAAATAGTAGAACGCTTGCATCTCACGCTCCACATATATAGTGTAAAATCAAAAACCGCATGGCGCTTATTGGAGATTGGATTTCCAACATGACAAGGTATGGGACCACCTTCCGACAGTGCATCTCTAGAGGCGAATACACCTGGGTTCAACAAGAACGTCTTGCAACCCGGCCCACACATGACCGACCACTCATTTCTCTTGAGTGTATCGAATGTATATCACCAACGGTTGGACTCAAACCACCGTTTCCCGAATGGGCAGAATCGATAGATTTAGAAACAAAAGAAATTTCTCTAGATAGGTGATTATACACCCTAATGGGTGCGACCCACATAGCCATGCTGCCTGCCCGATTTTTGTCCTTTCCCGGTTGTTGAGGCCTGAGGCTACGCATACTTACCATTCATTGATAGCACAATCACTTTGAATGCCACATTGTCAGATCCGTTAATCACTAGTTGAGTTTGCACAAATATTCTGGATGTTATGCTAAGGGATAAATCCGTTGCAACCATATATATTCATACAGACCAACCCATTTGATCATTGGAAATACTCTGTCAGACATTCGTCCATATTACGTTCGTTCTGGGATTGAACGAAACCGAAGGCACTATTTCTATTAATAGAAAAGCCCTTGCACTTTACTCCGTCTTCAATATATTCAGCATACTTGGTTCGCAACGCTTATGCCGATACGGAGTGGTTCTTCGGATAATAATCCAACCGGTCTCTCCATATTGACAACGATGGTCAAAAACTTCGATAGTCTGTGATTTAACTATCGAATAAAAACAAGTGTTCATCCAAACATATCAAACAAATCATTGGGCTCTTTAATTAATATTTCATTAATTAAATCTCTTCTCCATTTCCTTATCAATATTTGTTATCCAAATATTTTCAATAACCATATTGGCCCTTTTCGCTATTTTTGATTTCGTTTCCTTATCGAATTCTATATATATCGATATATAGATCTCTAATTGTCAAATTTCTTAAAAATATTCTAACTCCTTAAATTCCCGGAAAAATTCGCCATAACCTCCCCTGTATCGGGAGCATCGGGAAATTTCAAATAGCATCCCGGTATCTTCTAATCTCAAAAAGAAAAAGAAAAAGCCAAGCGGCTTGCCGATACGGCGCATAAAACCTCATATATGAATTAAACATGTACCTTTTGTCGAGCACATTATTTATATACCTGCATTATCCTTGCCCCATACCTGTCTCCTGTATGTCTATACCTGTCCCATTTATTTCAACTTCGTACACTCGTTTGACTCAATTCGTTAAAGTAATTCTTTAACTAACTCTCTGCCTATCTCGCTTGTATATTTGAATATAACACGTTTCGAATATATTTCCACTTACTTATCAATCAATTGAATTCAAATTTCAATTTAAGTTCTATATTCGATTTCGAATATATATTTACAATCCCAAATTTCACTTTTCAAAGTTCGACTTTAGTTCAAACTCGATTAACTAATTCTCCTTTAGTTAATTCTATTCAATAATCAAAAATATGATTATTGTTTCAAAAATCATCTTCTTTACTTCACTTGAGTTCACATTTATTTTCTAACTCAAGTCTAGATTTTTAAATGGAAATCCGGATTTTTATTTGCTTAAAAATCCCAATATTTATATATAAAATCCATTATGGTTTATAATGGTTTATGGCGCTGCATTTTTGAAATTTTGATTTTGACATAACTAAAAATCTATTTGACGAAATCCAGATTTTTCTCCTTCATTAGAAAACTATTATCAAGTCGGTCCTGACGTTTCTTGTTTCGAAGAATTCCGACTTCAATTGAGTCCTGTATACTTGATTGAAGTTCGAATCGCTATTTTACGAACTGCAGTGCTGCGGCGAGTTCGTTTTAATTATATTTATATATATAAACTTCTTAACTTCTTGAAAATGAATTCAACTTCGTTTTAACCTTATTTGAATTCCTTGATTCAAATTCCAATCTCACTTTTGAATTCTATATTTCAAATCCCAATTCCTTTTCTATTGGATATTCAAATTCAATACTTGAATTTCTATTTGAATTCCCTTTTCAAACTCTATATTTAAATTTCCATTTGAACTTCGATATTCCAATTTCTATATCTGAATTCTATTAAAATTCAAATATTCAAACTCCTTTTTAAATCCTAGATTCAAAATTCCATAGTTAAAACCCATTTGAATTCTAATATTCAAACTCATTTTCAATACCATTTGAATTTCTATTATTCAAATTCATTTGAATTCCCTTGAATTCAAATTCCATTTCAAAACTATTTGGATTTCCTATTTCGAAATCCTATTTCAATCCTACTTTGAAATCCTACTTTCAAAGTTTATTTCAAATTCTATTTTGAAATCTCATATTCAAATTTCTACTTGAATTTCGGTATTCAATTCCATGTTCAAAATTCAATACTCGAATTTCCATTTCAAATCTCTATTCAAATTTCATATTTGAATTCCAATTCAAATCTCTATTCAAATTTCACATTTTGAATTCTTCTTTGAAATACTATATTTCAAATTCTATTCAATTCTTCTTTGAAATTCTATATTTCAAATTCTATTTTGAAATTCTATATCCAAATCTTTATTTGAATTTTCTTTATTCGAATTCCCTTGAATTCAAATTTTATTTTAATTCCTTGAATTCAAATTCTATTTTTCATTCTAATCTCGTCTATTCAAATTCTATTTGAACTTCTATTTGAATTTCTAATATTCAATCTATTCTTAAAATTCAAATATTATACTCAAATTTCATTCGAGTTATATATTTAAAAATCCTATTTTGAAATTTCATTTCAAATCCCAATTTCACGCTTGTATTTCTATTTCTGGATTATCAAATGATAATTCTTTTCCACTTCATTTATGACTTCGTTATAAAGAACTATTTATAAACTTCGTTTAAAAGAAACTACTTGTTTTATTTTTCAAAACAAGTTTTATGTTTTTATTCCATTAAAAATTCAAATTCTATTTAAAAATAGAATTTTCCCTTTTTAAATCTCAAATATCCTTCCACGATATTTTTAAATATCATTACTTAAGCCCAGTGATATTTAAACACACAAAGCAACGGATTATTTATTTTTCTAACACATCATATATAACAATATATATGCAAACAAATAAACAAACCGATAATATATTTTTGAGGAATCCAGTTGGATTCCTCCAACCTGTTTCCTGCATCCACAGATGTTAGCACATAAATAATACCCATTCTGCTTCGTGGCAGAATATCGCGGTATAGAAGGTCATCCACTAATCATAGCGTGGGGCGTATAGGGTAATCATCCGCTATGAAACCGCGGGCATCCGCTAATGAGACTGCGGGAATCCAACCAATCAATCAACCCAATATATATATATAGCCTAAATAACTAATATATATAAAACCAGCAGAAAGCATGCACACAAGCAACAAACAATTATTTTTAATGAAATAAAAATAATTCTAAAGGTGAGTGAGATTTACTCACCGTAATTTCCTTTGCTGAATGTCTCGTGGAAATTCAGATCTTACGGCTTCGAATCGCCTCGAACGAGTTTTATCGTGCTCCTATGAATATTTATTTAACAATCACATTTCAATTAACGCATAAATAAATGTCATATGTATATATATATATATATCCATTTTCCCATTTAATTAAATCACCAAATTATTTTAATTAAATATCCAACTTCTTTTATTTATCTTGAGTTTGAAATCTAAATCAAACTAATATGGTTTAAATAAAAGAATCAAAACTAACTAACTTATTTTCTATAAACTAATTATATAAATTTATTTGCTTTTTTTTTATATCACTAATCCCTCATAATAAATTCCTAGCTGCCATATTTATTTTTCAAATAAATAAAAACTAAATCTAAAAAGAAAAAAATACCTTAATCCTGTTAAATTCTTTTCTTCTTCCCCAATACATCACTGCCGAACAAAGACTCCCATCCCAAGAACTAGAACCGTGAGCTACACTACGTCGATGAACTCCAGGAAGCAATTCGCGATCCCCCAGAATACAGATACCACCACCTCCATGCTGCTCCACCGAACGCTGCTCCTCCCGATCCCCCGAGTTTGCCAACATCGCACCTTTCCCCATCAGTCGAGCCTGGCTCGAAACCCTAATCCGAATTGCCATCGGTTCTCAGCCCTAACCCTGGTTCCCTAGATTGCAATTTTCGAACTCGTACCCATTGTCCGTGCTTCCATCGAGGTTGCGACCCCTCAGCTTGTCGTTAGGATTGAAGAAAGGGTACCCGAATTTTGAAAATAGGATTCGATTGATTTGGGGGGGGGGGGGTTTGCGGCCATTTTTATTTTTTTCGTTTGTTTTTTTCTGTTGAACGAAGGAATGGAGTCGCGGTGGTTTATATAAGCAAAAGAAGGGAGACAACGAGTACTGGCCATTAAAATGGCTGTCTGCTTGCTTCGAGTTTGGGGAGCAGGAATTTGTGCTCGAAAATAACATGTCTGCCTATAATTGAAGATAGGTCGGCTGTTATATTTTTTTTTTTTATTATTATTATATTTTGATTTGATTTTTAATTAATATATCCTACCAAAATATCTCATGGTCCTTTACTCTAAATTTTGAACCGTAATTTAATCGTAACGACTGATGTTCCAAATGTTATTCACTATTCTGAGTACAACGAAACTGATTATATAATTTAATTTGAATGTAATATAAAATAACCATATTAAATCAATTTAAATTCAAAACAAATAAATATAACAAATAATTTCAATTATCATTGTTCATATTTAAATCGTATATATACATTGATCATCTAAACTGTTTCGATTCAATTTTACCTTTAAATTAAATTGTTTAGTTCTCGTATTTCGATAATTATCAAATTAAATCGTATTTCGATTATTTAATCGATAATCGAATAAAATACCATTTATATTATAAATTCAATATTTAAAACTATATTAAATATTTAAAATTAATCGACGAAAAATCTGGGTCGTTACAAATATTATGTTAATCATTAAAACAATATTGTTTTCCAAAACTCTTTATTTACGCTCAAACTTTCCTGTCATTCGTAATAAACTAAACAATAAACTTTTGAAAATAAAACTTCTTTTAAAATGTTTGCTAAATAGTCTAATTGAACTTTACTTTACAAAATTACTATTCATTTCGAATTGAAAACTTTGTTAGGCCCAAAATCGAATGACAATTAATTCAAAATCACTTGGTTCAGTTACGAAAATTCATCGATATTTTAATATCTTCGCATCCATCTAAATCGGACGTCAAAATCAAACTTCGATTTTCATCGAATATTATATTATTAGAATATTCAGTTTTCTTCCGAATTGGAATGAAATCTCAACCAATTTCCATATAAACCAATTTATATGGATTTCATATATCATATGTATCCAACAATAACTATAAACAACTATCAAACATCCAATTCACATACATTCTTATATTGGTCTGTCAATCAACCAATTGATAAACAAACTAAACACATGTGATTAGTGTTCAATCAAATATCATCCCAAGGCCCCTATGGGGTTTTCATCCAATACTAGTGATCATTATCTACACACATGGGAGACGTGTAAAATTATCTTTCCAATACCTATGTGGGGTTTACATCATAATCCATGTAGCTTATCTACACACATGGGAGACGTATGGGTTAACTGTCACCCCAAGAACCATGTGCAGTTTTCAATACAACCTACGTAGCTTATCTACACACTTGGGAGATGTGTAAAATTATCATCCTAATACCCGTGTGGGATTTACATCAATATCCATATAGCTTATATACACACATGGGAGACGTGTGGGTTAAATGTCATCCCAAGACCTGTATGGGGTTTTCAATCAATAAATAGTAACTTAATAAATTACTCCATCAATTCACATCAACCACAAGCTGAATCAATTCAACAATAACTTGTTCATTTTAAAATTAGATTTCAATTAAGTCAATTTTACTCAAACTAGTGAATGTAAATAAGTCGTTTGACTTGTAAATTGGTACTTAACCCAATATCCACTACCATAAACATTCAATAAACAATATCAAACAAGATTATTATAACTTACAAAATTTAAGTTGCGTGAGAGTTCTCACATTGGTCGTTTATCGTTAAATAACGATAAATAGTCGATTAATCCATACAAGCATTTTCCTTCGCCAAAAATTGATAGCAGCTCCAAATCAGTCCAAATCAGTTTCATTGCGAAGCTCTCGTTGATATAATTCCAATGGATCATGTTTTGCGAACACCGATATGTTTGAAAAAGTTATGCTTTTTAAAAGTTTGTGTACACTTTAAAATCATTAACCATATTTAATGTATAATTACCTAATTAAACTAATCCACTTCATCACCAATGCCTAATCCTTATTCTTCGTTCCAATATTCCTCCCTCAAGCTTCCTCTACCATTACTATGGGTACCAAAGCCTCCACCATCTTCATTTCATCACATCCACCATCCAACGTCGAACCTCGACATCCCCCTTCTCCTTGCGTGCTACAGCAGCACGCACGCTTCTTAGTACAACATTTGACAAAAATTTGCCCCAAATCCTCCCAAAAATTAACACAAATTGCTATTTTCCATGCTAACCACAAATACAACCTCTAAATCATGAATCGAAGCACCAATTTCACAAACCCTCAACCCTAGGTCACGCCTAAAAAACGCAGCACCAAAGATGGACGCCACACCTTACAAAATAAACATTGAAATGAAGCCATGGCCTAAGGGTTTCAAATATATATATATATATGTATTATGATTTATAGCATTTTATTTTACTTGATAGAATTTTTAAAAAGGCCATTTTCACGTGTGGAAGAGGAAATGGAGGCGGTGTGAAGATGGAGTTTAGGATTAGGTTTAGAAAAGTTTAGGACAATTTATAGTGGAGGAAAAATATTTTTTTATATTTTATTCAAATATATTAAATCATGGCTTGTATTCATGGTTTAAAAATTCATATGACCACATACAAATCCCATTTTTGATGAAAATTGACACACAACTATAATTTGACATTATGGACCCAACGAAACTTGTTTCATCGAATTCCGAGTCCGTTTGCTCTCATAATGTATTTTTAAAGATAAAATATTGATCGTTTCATATTTGATTTTCTCACGATCACAAAACATCTCCAAAAATCATGAAATTTGAAATCTAGCAATAATTCAATATTATCGATCCAACAAAATTGGTTCATCGAAAATGGATGTCATTTGCAAAATGACCATTTTTTAGGCTTACATAAAACCAATAAAATATGAATAAATTCAAAAACAATTAAAATGATAATAATACATTAATATTATCGTATATATCCAGAAAGAATACCATGTGGCTTCAAAACAAACTTACTTGAGATTATAACTCGATATTTTCAACATTCGGGTTCAGTTGATATTCAATTTCATACAAATCCTTTTATTTAATTTAATAAATCGTTATAATTTATGAACTATTTCATAGCGACTATTTGAAATTTTGATTTGGACATAACTTACAATTTATAATACAAAATCTAGATTTTTCACATTCAGTGGAAAAATATTATTAAATAGATTCTAACATTTCTTACTTTATAGAAATCTAATTTATATTAAATTGTGTACATTCATTTAAGGTCAAAACTAAATATTTCGAACTACCACAATGTTACGAGTTCTTTTTATAATTAATATAAACTTATACATTCAAACTTCATTTTTAAACAAAATACAAGTCGTTAATTTTCAAAATAAATCATTTTAAATATTTATTTTCCATTAAAATCAATTAAAATTCATATTTTTAGTTTGACTAAAAATGTGGGTTGTTACAGGCTTCAAGCTAGCTTGGCTTCCTCATTGGTGCAAGTCCAACGCAAAAGCTACCGGAGAATTTTATAAAGTCTCCTTTTACTGTAATGAAGTCTCCACTTCAAATAATGAAAGTCCTGCTTCTTGAAAACCAACGCAGAAAAAGAAAAGCAAACTTCCAGTGCATCCTTATGTACATATTTTGCCACCTGTGGCATATAGGCCTCCACCGCTTGTTGTTGAAGTGGATCAGCCGTCCACGCAGACCAAGGAAACAGTCAAAACAAACACAAGGAGAAAGGTGAGGGATCTACCTATTTATTGACAAGGGCCAAGGATTGTGGTTAGGGTCGGTGAGTATAATTTGGAATCATGTGTCATATGTAAGGATAGTAAGTAGTGTAATGTAATGTTGCAATGTCATAGTATGAAGTCATGTAATGTAAGGTATTGTGTGTGGCCAGTTTATGCTTTCCTCCAACTGGAGAAGCATTTTGTTGTCGATACACTTGCTGTGTATTGCCAGAACTTGATGTACTTATTATTTTAACATAATAAAAGTGTTACAGATCACTTTAAAAACCGATCAGCCTTACCAAAAATTATGATAAGGTGGTAGGAATGAAGGGATATAAGGGAGATGAGATGAAGGAAGACGAAGAGAAAAAAAGGATGATTGAAGATATTGAAGTGAATAGAAAGCGAAGAAGAAAAAGGAGACGGATGGAATAAACCATAGTCCCCATTGAAACGTCGGAGGCTCATTAAATGCATATTAACTGCTTAAAATTGTACATTATCATTATATTTATTTACTTTAACATTTTAATAGTTGATCAAATTGAAAACTAATTATATTAAACTAAAAAAATCATTTATGTTTCTTAATTTGTCGGTTGCTAGAGGATATAATCTGGTATATAAAAATGATTTAGATTATAGATAGGATAATATCCGCATTTGAATAATTGCTTGCATTTTCATGGTGATCTTTGGTTGAATGTGAACTATCATTTTTGCTGCAAATAAGTTACCATATGGCCTTCAAACCTACGGATTCTTCTATCTTCAAATCTCATGTCTTCATAGGTCAAGTTGATCCAAGCAATTAATCAATAAATTACCAATCATCCATGTATTAAATTTCATGGTGGTAATATGATAATCTTACCATCATTCATGTACTACAATTCAGGATGGTAAAGAGGATGTCTTATAAATGAATCCTCCAAGGATCATAGAAGACTTCTCTTTTTGGGGATTGTTTAAAGGATTCCACTTTTGGTTAAGGGAGAGACAATTTTAAGGGGACATCACCTTAATTTATATTTGTTGGGGGGTTGTATTTTTAAAAATAAAATAAAACATGGACTAAAATACCCCACCTTGTCATCTACATCCGACAGACCTTATCATCCCAAAATCGTTCATTCTCGATCAAAACACGTCGTGCTCTAGGGAAAAAATAGTCAAAAACTGAAACCTGGTTTGTAACGATTGTTTGAACGAAGACATGAAAAACTGGTTTGGCTCATAAAGCACATGAAAAACACGGGTAGCAAAGCATTAGACTATTAACAATTAAATCAGATTTTCTGGAAATCAAAATCAAAATCAATTATCATTGCCTAGAAAGTATGTCAGTATCATCATAATTCCTATATAACACTGATGCTTTACGGTAGATTTTACACTTTGGCATCAAGCTTGATATATTGCAGCTACATCTTATTATCCCTGTTAAACTGATGTAGTTTATGTTGTTCTTGGAAAATTATGCACATTTGCTGACTTGAAATGGTTAATCATGCACTACTTCCTTGTATCCTTTTAAATTCAAATATTTCTGGAATATTTGTATATGCAATTTGATGTGCACTTTATTAAATACCCTTTCAAACAAGCTTGCTTTATCAAATATACGGTGACAGTGCACAGTATATGTTCAAAAACAAGGGCAACCCACCGCCGTAAGCTTTCAGGTAGATGATCATATTTCTTCAAACGATGGGACCACACCGTTTAATATTAATTAAATCGGCCATTTGATGTCAAATAGTTTTGGATAAAATGTTCCTCAGTAGGACTTGGACAGAAGGTGCCTTACTATCGGATCACGTAAAAAACGACCATAGAATGCCGAATAATTTCAGGTCAATTATTGCTTAGTAGGGTTTGCTCAGACGGTGGGTTGTCACCGTATTATCTAATTAAAATCTTCCATGTTATGCCAAAAGTTTCGAGTGCAATACTTTGCCTAGACAGTGGGCTAACTATATCCATTTATTTTTGTCATAACAAACATTAAATTGTAGTCGGTTTTAAGATACAAGAAGAATATAGGATTTGTTACAAACTAAAAGAAAAACATAAGAAATGAGAGAGAGCAGACATTTGTATTCATTCAGATCACTTTACAACATGCATGAGTTCTCTATTTATAGACTTCACATGTCCTTACAATTACAATGATGTCCCTTGCATTAAGCGTATTCGCCCTTAACATATATATAGTACAACACCCCCCCCCCCCCTTGAATATGCGTATGCAAAGATGATAAGATTAATCGCCTCATTAAAAACCTTTTTATGAAAAACCCTATGGGAAAATCACAAACAAGGAAAAGAGTACAATTTTTATTTCATCTCTAGGTAACATATTGACAATGTTCCAATAAGCGTTGATACTTCTGGATCAAAATAATGCCTCATTAAGAACCTTACTAACAAAAACCCAGTGGGAAAAATATTAGTGAAGGAAAAGAGTACATTACAACATAATATATGCTTCCCCTGATTTGTAATGCATTATTCAAATAGTTTGGTGATGCAAGCTGCGCATACCAATTTTATATATCATCTTCTGAAATGTTGATTTTGGAAGTGCATTCATGAATAGATCTGCTGGATTTTCTTGAGACTGGATTTGCTTCACTTCTATCTTATTATCTTTTTGAAGTTCATGTGTAAAGAAGAATTCAGGAGAAATGTGTTTCTTCCTATCACGCTTGATGTATCCTGCTTGAATCTGAGCTATGCATGCGACATTGTCTTCATAAATGATGGTTGATCTTTCTGTTATTGAGGAAAGTTGACATGTGTTTCGAATATGTACGATTAATGATCTTAACCAAATACATTCTCGACTTGCTTCATGTAGTGCTAATATTTCAAAATGATTGGATGATGTTGCTACCAATGTTTGCTTTGTAGATCTCCATGAAATAGCTACATTGCTATTAGTAAACACATATCATGTTTGTGATCTTGCTTTATGTGGATCAAAAAGATAAGCTACATCATCATAACCAACTAGAATCGGATTATTGCCTATGTTAGAATAAAATAAGCCTAAATCAGTGGTTCCTCACAGATATCTCATGATCTGTTTTATGCCATTCCAGTGTCTTTTAGTTGGTGCAGAACTATATCATGCTAGAAGATTGACTAAAAATGCAATATTTGGTCTCGTGCATTGGGCTAAATATAACAATGCACCAATTGCACTGAGATATGGTACTTCTGGACCAAGTATATTTTCATCATCTTCTTTTGGTCGGTAAGGGTCCCTTTTAATATCTAGTGACCTGACAACCATAGGTGTACTAAGTGGATATGATTTATCCATTTGAAAACACTTCAGTATTTTCTCAATGTAATTTGATTGATGAATTAGTATGTCATTTTTACTGTGCTCAATCTGTAGACTAAGACAGTATTTTGTTTTTCCATGATCATTCATTTCAAATTCCTGTTTTAGGTAATTTATTGTTTCATTGATCTCTTTTGGAGTTCCAATCAAATTTATATCATCAACATATACCGCTAAAATAACAAATTCCTTTACCGGTTTCTTTATAAAGACACATGGACAAATTAGATTGTTTTTATACCCAACTTTTATTAAATACTCACTAAGACGGTTATACCACATTCTTCTGGATTGTTTCAAGCTGTATAGTGATCGTCTCTGTAATGACCCAAATTTTTAGTTTGTTAATTTTAAATATTTAATACAGATTTTAAATATTTAGTTGATAATATAAATTAATTTTTAACTTGAATTATCGATTTAATAATCGAATATAATTTAATTTAGAATGTATCGAATTATTATAATTCGAAAAATAAATGAAATCGAAGTTAAAATTATAATCAAAATGTTTCAAATGATAAGTAGGAATTTTATTTGATATATACGATAATAAATAATAATTTATTATCAAAGAATTTGTGGTTTTCGATTTCAAATTATATTATATTAATTCAATATGGTATATATGTTGAAATTGAATTTCAGAATATTTATTGTTGAGTTCAGAATAGGGTTATTATATTGAAATATCGGTTGGTACGCTTAGAATAGCGGTTCGTGATTTAAATTAATGGACCACGTGATATTTGATTGTGGATAGGATCAAAATCAAATCGATATCTATTTAAAAAGAATAAAAATCTTTTTAAATCTAATCGAATTTAATGAAGTGTACTTAACTTGTATATAGCGCAGGCCTATTCCTTAAGGACTAAGTTTCGTCATCTATAAAACGCGATATCCTTCTGTAATTCCTGGGATTTCTTTCTTCTAAATCAATTCGTTCGGGCAAAATGAAAATGGCAGTACTCATTTTGAATCCCAATCAAATTGAAAACTACAAAGAAAAATGTCCTCCCAATTCAAATAGGAATCGCGAGTCTATTCTCTCCTCTGAAAATCGATTTGAAACCAATTCGTATAAAGTAAAATTGGAATAGGGTAAATTCGCAAGGCCAAAGTCTCGATCCATTCAAAAGAGGCTGAATATCAGAGTGCGATTATTTCTGGAACGCTCAAGATTGAAAATCGCGATGGAGTTTTCCAGACTCGAGTTCTTCGAACATCAATTCTAAAGCGACACGTTTTGGGGGTTTCAGCGATGGAGTTCATCAGGGGTTCGAAGATGACTGACGCAGGTTAGGAGGAAGGGTGCGACTGTGTCGATAGAAGGAAGGTGCGTCAAGTTTGCCAAAGGGGTTATCACCAGAAATCGTGCGATGATGGTAACTGAAGGTTGATGAACGCGATGAGGTTGAAGGGTAGCAGTTCGCGATGATTCTGGGGGTGCGATGTCGACGAGTTGAAGTGGAATTCGTTTTCTGATGTTGAACAAAAAGGAGGTGGTGATTGGGCTGACTTCGGGTTGGTGTTTGGCTGATGTTATGTATGATAGTACTGATGTCTGAATAAGGGATGCATGAGTCTACCTGCGATGGAAGAATAAGGAAGGGGTTCAGCGCTGAAATTGTGTGCGAATTGAGGGATGATTAAAGGTGAAGTTTGGACTGGGTACTTGGTTTTGTGGTGACAATGAGGAATTTGAGTGGATATTTCTCAGCACTGCAAGTGAGGAGGGGGCAACAAAGTCAGTTCTGGTTTTGCAAACACAGTAGTAAAATTGGAGAAGGGAGATTTCAGATGATTAACGGGTATGGTCCTGTTTAAAGTAATATTAAGTTGGTTTATTTACTTTGTTAACGACCGAAATAGACCAAATAGATTTAAAATCAATATTATCCTACGGCATAATAGTAAATACGAAATTAACCCTACTATCTCTATGAGGTAATTAAAATTGTTAAATACCGCAATTTAATAACTAAATTAGTTAACGATGCCATTTGTTGAATATAAACTTTTCAATTAGTGTCGAAACTTATGGAATACGTATTCATTTCATTTATGATCAGAATCCGATGAAAACTAAGTGTGTTGAGATCTCATCGGAAAATACTTCGCAGTGAAATTGGATTAAATTAGAATAGATCGGAAAAAAACCACGGTGAGTAAATCTCACTCACCTTTTATTTAAAATTATTTTTATCAGTTAAAAATAATTGTTTGTTGCTTGTTTGGTTGCGTTTAATATTTTTGTGCATCTTAAATATATTTGTTATTTAGGCTTGGTGGTTGCTATTTTATATATATATATATATATATATATATATATATATATATACATATATATATATATATATTGGTGGTTGGATTTCCCGCAGTATCATTTGCGGATGCCCGCATTTTCATAGCGGATGATTTCCCTATGTGCCCGACAAATATATTAGTGGATGACCTTCATACCGCGATATCCTGCCTCGAAGCAGGATGGGTATTACTATGTTGACTAACATCTGTGGATGCAGGAAAACAGGTTGGAGGTATCCAACTGGATTGCTCAAAAATATATTATCTGTTTGTTTATTTGTTTGCATATGTACTATTATATATGATGTGTTAGAAAACCTGAAATAAATAATTGGTTGCTTGGTGTTTAAATATCACTGGGCCTAAGTGTAGATACTTAAAAATATCATGAAAAGGGGTATTTGAGATTTAAAAGGAAAATTCTATTTTTAATAGAATTTGAAATTTTAGAATGGAATAAAAATATTAACTTGTTTTAATAAAATAAAAACAGGTAATTCATTTATAAACTTCATTTATAAATGAAGTGAAAAGAATTATCATTGGGTAATTCAGAAATAAAAATACAAGTGTGAAGTTGAAAAGGGAAAGTTATTTTTCCAAAGTAGAAATTATTGATTTCAACTGAATTGGAAATCAAGACTTGTTTAATATAGAAATTCAAAGAGAATGTAAATTGAATTTGAATATAGGATTCAAATAAAGTTAAAATTGAATTTGAATATAGGATTCAAATAGAGTTAAAATTGAATTTGAATATAATTCAAATAGAGTAAAATTTGAATTTGAATATAGGATTCAAATAGAATTGAAAATAGATTTGAATATAGAAATTCAAATGAAGTTTGAAAATAGATCTGAATATACAAATTCAAATGGAGATTGAAAATGGAATTTGAAAATAGGAAATTCAATTTGTATTGAAATGGAATTTGAATATAGAAGATCGAAATATAAATAAATTTATTTCCGAATTAGGGAAAATTGACAAATTTTAGAAGATCGGAAATATTATGTTGAATTGGAAAAATGGATTTGATATATATTAAAAATATATCAAAATGAAGTTGAATTTATTTTAAATGAGGTTTAAAATTTTATATTTATAAATATAACTAAAACGAACTCACCGCAGTGCGGCAGTTCGTAAATTGGCGATTCGAACTTCAATTGAGTATATAGAAGTCAAATTAAGTCGAAATTCTTTGAAACAAGAATTGTCGGGACCGGTAGAATAATAGTTTTCTAATAGAAGAGAAAAATCTGGATTTCGTCGAATAGATTTTGAGATATGAAAAAATCAAATTTCTAAAAGTGCAGCGCCATAACCCTTATAAAACCATAAGGGTTTATTTAAATAAATATAAGGATTTTAAACAAATAAAATCTGAGTTTCCATTTGAAAAATCCAGATTTGAGTTGGGAAATAAATACGAGCTCAAGCTGTGTAAATGAAATGATTTTTTTTTGAGACAGAAATCAGATTTTTGATTATTGAATAGAATTAACTAATTCGAGTAGTAATTAGTTAATGAGATTTTTGAATTAATTTTGGGCTTTGAATAAGTGAATTCGATTTGGAAATTTATATTCGAAATCGAAAAAAACTAGGATTGAAATTGAAAATTCAGTTTGGTAATGAGCAAGTTAAATATTTTATTTGAACATGTTACGTTCAAACAAAGAAGTGGAATAGGCAAAATACCTAATTAAAGAATAAATGGGCGGGACTGAATTCAAATGATTGGATAGTGTTGAATTGAATTGAAAATAGGTGAGCATGTGTTAGACAGGTATGGGATGAAGTATATGAAGATTTTAATTTATGTGCCCGACAAAAAGGTACATGTTTAAATTCATATATGAGATTTTATGCGCCGTATCGGCAAGCCGCTTGGCTTTTTCTTTTTTCTTTTGGATTGGTGAGGGCCATGGGAGGCTATTTGAAATATCCCGATGCTCCCGGTACAAGGGAGGTTATGGCGAATTTTTCTGGGAATTTAAGGAGTTAGAATATTTTTAAGAAAAATTTGGTAGTTAGAAATAAATGTATCGATATATATAGAATTCGATAAGGAAACAAATTTAAGAATAGAATATTATAAACAAAAAGGAAATCGATAGGCTGGTAATAGAAAGAGAAACATATATACGTTTAAAATGAATAATTGGTTTTTATAATGTTGATTATTCGAGGTAAGTGGTTTTGTTGTTTTGAAGTTAATGATGTTTTCAGTCAAGGTCTGAGAGGTAATAATACCCCAACTTGATTGATTTCATTTTTAATTGATAAATAGCAAGATCCAATCTCGAAGAGAAGTGTTGAATAATAGTTAGTTGAATAAAATATTTTGGGTTGTTGTAACAATGTTTTACACAACATTCGTTTTAACCCAAGTGATGGAATTTTGGAAATACAAAAGTAAATATTTCCTGAGTATAATTAAAGTAGTCGGGAAAGAGATAAGTGATTGAAATTGTTTTCAATTTCAAATAGAATATATTTTCTAAGTGTAGAAAATAAAAGGAGGTGATATAGAGAAATGTTTTTCCAAATAGCGTAAGAGTCCAACAAGATCACTAGAAATATTTGGTTAACGAATATTGATAGGGAAATAAGGAAGTGAATTAATTAATGAAATATTAATTAACAGGCCCAGTGATTGATGGATGTTATAGATGAATGTTTGTTTGTTTTTCTTCGATAGTTAAATAACCAACTATCGAAGTGTTTGCCAATATCGTTGTCAATATGGAGAGATTGGTTGGATTATTATCCGAGAACCACGCTGTATTGGCAGTAGCGTTGCGAATCCGATTATACGAAGGTAATAGAAGACGGTGTAAAGTGCAAGGGCTTTTTCAATTAATAGAATTTATGCCTTCGGCTTCGTTCAATCCCAGAACGAACGTAAATGGACGGATGTCTGACAGAGTATTTCCAATGATCGCATATGTTGGTCTGTATAAATATATATGGTGGCAACGAATTTATTCCCTTAGCATAATATCCAGAATATTTGTGCAAATCAATTAGTGATTACCGGATCTGACAATATGGCATTCAAAGTGATTGTGTTATCAATGAATGACAAGTAACCGTAGCCTCAGGCCTCCACAACCAAGAAATGACAAAAATCGGGCAGGCAGCATGGCTATGTAGGTCGCTCCCATTAGGGTGTATAATCACCTATCTAGAGATTCATTTAATTCCTTATTTTATTCGATGTTGTCCCATTCGGGAAACAGTTGGTGATATACATTCGATACACTCAAGCGAAATGAGTGGTCGGTAATGTGTGGGCCGGGTTGCAAGACGTTCTTGTTGAACCCAGTGTATTCCTCTCTAGAGATACACTATCGGAAGGTAGTTCCATACCTTGTCATGTTGGAAATCCAACCTCCAATAAGCGCTTTGCGGTTTTTGTTTTTATACTATGTATGTGGAGGGTGAGATGCAAGCGTTCCGCTATATTGTTATTTATTTGATTTAGACACTATTATAATATCACTGGATTTTGTATTAAAGTGTTTTGGCTTATAGTAAGGTAAAAACCAACCATGTTTATGTGTGGGCTGGTCTTACTATTATCCTTTCTTTCAAAAGGCCTTTTAAAGTTAAACAAATGGTTGGAGTTTACTTACACCAGTCCCATGACTGACCCAGAGTTTATTTTGTTTTGTTTTCCCTAAACTCTTGCGTGCTCAAATTTGTACGGGCAGTCAAGTAGTTGGGATTTTACATATTCATTTGGAGGAACTGGAAGCAGGAGGCTTCACCTGTTAGCTATAGACTATCATATTTCCGCTGTGTACTATGTGGTATCTGGAAACAGGTGTTTATAACTGTTCCAGAAATAACTATTGTGCTCTGATGATGGTATGTATATATACAGTTACTAATTTGTATTTCAAAAGTTATGTTATTTGATATAGTTTATTCGTTCCGCTGTGAGTTTGTGATCTTCGTTTTTTCTTCTATTCTAATATTTCTTTCTTTCTATTTCTCATCCTTTAACTTCTTTCTAATAAAGATTCATATTTCTGTGCAATTTGGGTTGGACGTGTGGTGTTATTAGTCAACTCAAAGGGTACAGATTTGCGGGTCGTTACAGTTGGTATCAGAGCTGGTTGCTTAATTGGTACGGATGATAGGGGGTTCTCGCTTCGCGTTAGGTGGCGAACGGGAGACCCTTACCCCTACATCTCCCGATAATGTGGGTTGGTAGAGTCGCGAGGCTGGCTGTAAAAGCAGTTCTGAGGTACCAGTGTAAGCCACGGGGGGAGGTTAGCCCTCCGCCTTTGGAGTTGAGGGATGGTTGAAAAGCCTACCGAAATTCCCGGGTCGTTACAGTTGGTATCAGAGCTTAGGTTGAGCGAATACCTAGGCTTTGGGATTGTGCTCATTAGAGATGGGTCAGTAGTGCCATAGAATGAGTTGAGTGCATATATACGAGACAGCGTATTCGTAAATTGATATAAAAGTTGTTTTATATTGTGTTGGTTAGTCTGTTGAGTGGTTTATGAATTCTGGTCGAATCGTGGGACGCCACGAAGTCGACAGGAATTTCTAAACACTTGAACAGAGAAATTTGACACAATATTGTTTAAAGTGGGTAGATGAAATAATTTTACCCAAAATTCTATTTTGATAGAAAAGGAATAATTTTCTAAAATTATTATAATATATGAATGTGTTGATTGTTGTAATCAAATGAGATTATAAATTTTAAATGGTTAATTGTAACCAGATATAATTTGTATAAGAATGAGATATACAAATGAGATGAATTAAAATTGGATTTAAAACAGAATTTGGAATTTAAATCCTGGGAAGTTCGAAAATATTTTTTAAAGTATATTAAAATAATGTAGCTTTGTTTTGAAAGGATTTTTGAATCAAAATCATTTTGAGATGGATTTTGAAAATGATTTAAGCACTGAACTCACTTCAGTGGCTGGGAGATAATTCTAATGATGATTGCAACATCATCAATGTTCATTTCCGAGTTTCTAAGTGATGGATTGCTACCTTAGAAAAGTTTTTGATGGGAGTTGGTTTGAAAAAAAACAAGTTGGTTTGAAAATTCAAATGTTTTGAATTTGATATGGTTATAAATATATATATATATATATATATTTAAGTGATTTCAAAGGGATTTGAAATGGAAACCCAAGGATTTGAATTCTGGAATTTAAATTTAACTCAAGAAAGTTAAATGGATCGAAGTGAATAAATTGATTAGAATCAATGTGAACGAATTTGAATTCATCTGAATGAAATATGAATTGGTGATAAATCATTCAGAATAAATGAATGTGAGTATAGATGATGTGTTATTTGAATGGAAACCAAATGTTTTGGTAGAATAAAATTTATTGAAATATGGAGAGGTGAGTTTCAACATAAAGGAGTTTTGAAAGGTTAATAGGTTTACAGTATTTTTCCTACCTTAGCAATTTCGGGGACGAAATTATTTTAAGGGGGGAAGAATGTAACGACCCAGATTTTAAGTCTATTAATTTTAAATATTTAATACGGATTTTAAATATTTAGTTGATAATATAAATTAATTTTTAACTTGAGTTATCGATTTAATAATCGAATATAATTTAATTTAGAATATGTCGAATTATTATAATTTGAAAAATAAATGAAATCGAAGTTAAAAATTTAATCAAAATGATTCAGATGATAAGTAGGAATTTTATTTGATATATACGATAATAAATAATAATTTATTATCAAAGAATTTGTGGTTTTCGAATTCAAATTATATTATATTAATTTAATATGGTATATATGTTGAAATTGAATTTCAGAATATTTATTGTTGAGTTCAGAATTGGGTTATTATATTGAAATATCGGTCAGTACGCTTAGAATAGCGGTTCGTGATTTAAATTAATGGACCACGTGATATTTGATTGTGGATAGGATAAAAATCAAATCGGTATCTATTTAAAAAGAATAAAAATCTTTTTAAATCCAATCGAATTTAATGAAGTGTACTTAACCCGTATATAGCGCAGGCCTATTCCTTAAGGACTATGTTTCGTCATCTATAAAACGCGATATCCTTCTGTAATTCCTGGGATTCCTTTCTTCTAAATCAATTCGTTCGGGCAAAATGAAAATGGCAGTACTCATTTTGAATACCAATCAAATTGAAAACTACAGAGAAAAATGGCCTCCCAATTCAAATAGAAATCGCGAGTCTCTTCTCTCCTCTGAAAATTGATTTGAAACCAATTCGTATAAAGTAAAATTGGACTAGGGTAAATTCGCAAGGCTAAAGTCTCGATCCATTCAAACGAGGCTGAATATCAGAGTGTGATTCTTTCTGGAACGCTCAAGATTGGAAATCGCGATGGAGTTATCCAGACTCGAGTTCTTCGAACATCAATTCTGAAGCGACGCATTTTGGGGGTTTCAGCGATGGAGTTCACCATGGGTTCGAAGATGACTGACGCAGGTTAGGAGGAAGGGTGCGACAGTGTTGATAGAAGGAGGGCGCACCAAGTTTGCCAAAGGGGTTATCACCAAAAATCGTGCGATGATGGTAACTGAAGGTTGATGAGCGCGATGAGGTTGAGGGGTAGCAGTTCGTGATGATTCTGGGGGTGCGATGTCGACGAGTTGAAATGGAATTCGTTTTCTGATGTTGAACAAAAGGGAGGTGGTGATTGGGCTGACTTCGGGTCGGTGTTTGGCTGATGTTGGGTATGGGAGTATCGATGTCTGAATAAGGGATGCGTGGGTCTGCCTGCGATGGAAGAACAAGGAAGGGGTTCAGCGCTGAAATTGTGTGCGAATTGAGGGATGATTAAAGGTGAAGTTCGGACTGGGTACTTGGTTTTGTGGTGACAATGAGGAATTTAAGTGGATATTGCTCAGCACTACAAGTGAGGAGGACAACAAAGTCAGTTCTGGTTTTGCAAACACAGTAGTAAAATTAGAGAAGGGAGATTTCAGATGATTAACGAGTATGGTCCTGTTTAAATTAATACTTAGTTAGTTTATTTACTTTGTTAACGACCGAAATAGACCAAATAGATTTAAAATCAATATTATCCTACGACATAATAGTAAATACGAAGTTAACCCTACTGTCTCTATGAGGTAATTAAAATTGTTAAATACCGCAATTTAATAACTAAATTAGTTAACGATGCCATTTGTTGAATATAAACTTTTCCAATTTGTGTCGAAACTTATGGAATGCGTATTCATTTCATTTATGATCAAAATCCGATGAAAACTAAGTGTGTTGAGATCTCATCGGAAAATATTTCGAAGTGAAATTGGATTAAATCAGAATAGATCGGAAAAAAACTACGGTGAGTAAATCTCACTCACCTTTTATTTAAAATTATTTTTATCGGTTAAAAATAATTATTTGTTGCTTGTTTGGTTGCGTTTAATATTTTTGTGCATCTTAAATATATTTGTTATTTAGGCTTGGCGGTTGCTATTATATATATATATATATATATATATATATATATATATATATATATATTGGTGGTTAGATTTCCCGCAGTATCATTAGCGGATGCCTGCAGTTTCATAGCGGATGATTTCCCTATGCGCCCCACAAATATATTAGTGGATGATTTTCATACCGCGATATCCTGCCTCAAAGCAGGATGGGTATTACTATGTTGACTAACGTCTGTGGATGCAGGAAAGCAGGTTGGAGGGATCCAAGTGGATTCCTCAAAAATATATTATATGTTTGTTTATTTGTTTGCATATATACTGTTATATATGATGTGTTAGAAAACCTAAAATAAATAATTGGTTGTTTGGTGTTTAAATATCACTGGGCCTAAGTGTTGATATTTAAAAATATCATGAAAAGGGGTATTTGAGATTTAAAAGGAAAATTCTATTTTTTAATAGAATTTGGAATTTTAGAATGGAATAAAAATATTAACTTGTTTTAATAAAATAAAAACAAGTAATTCATTTATAAAGGAAGTTTATAAATGAAGTGAAAAGAATTATCATTGGATAATTCAGAAATAAAAACACAAGTGTGAGGGAAAGTTATTTTTCCAAAGTAGAAATTATTGATTTCAACTGAATTGGAAATCAACACTTGTTTAATATAGAAATTCAAAGAGAATGTAAATTGAATTTGAATATAGGATTCAAATAAAGTTAAAATTGAATATAGGATTCAAATAGAGTTAAAATTGAATTTGAATATAATTCAAATAGAGTAAAAATTGAATTTGAATATAGGATTCAAATAGAATTGAAAATAGATTTGAATACAGAAATTCAAATTAAGTTTGAAAATAGAATTGAATATAGAAATTCAAAAGGAGATTGAAAATGGAATTTGAATATAGGAAATTCAATTGGTATTGAAATGGAATTTGAATATAGAAGATCGAAGTATAAATAAATTTATTTCCAAGTTAGGGAAAATCGACAAATTTTAGAAAATTGGAAATATTACGTTGAATTGGAAAAATGGATTTGATATATATTAAAAATATATCAGAATGAAGTTGAATTTATTTTAAACGAGGTTTAAAAGTTTATATTTATAAATATAATTAAAACGAACTCGCCGCAGTGCGGCTGTTCGTAAATTGGCGATTCGAACTTCAATTGAATATATAGAAGTCAAATTAACTCGAAATTCTTTGAAATAAGAACCATCGGGACCGGTTGAATAATAGTTTTCTAATAGAAGAGAAAAATCTGGATTTCGTCGAATATATGTTGAGATATGCAAAAATCAAATTTCTAAAAGTGCAGCGCCAGAACCCTTATAAAACCATAAGAGTTTATTTAAATAAATATAAGGATTTTAAACAAATAAAATCCGAGTTTCCATTTGAAAAATCCAGATTTGAGTTGGGAAATAAATACGAGCTCAAGCCGTGTAAATAAAATGATTTTTTTTTTTGAAACAGAAATCATATTTTTGATTATTGAATAGAATTAACTAATTCGAGTAGTAATTAGTTAATGAGATTTTGAATTAATATTGGGCTTTGAATAAGTGAATTCAAATTGGAAATTTATATTCGAAATCGAAAAGAAAAGTAGGATTGAAATTGAAAATTCAATTTGGTTATGAGCAAGTTAAATAGTTTATCTGAACATGTTATGTTCAAACAAAGAAGTGGAACAGGCAAAATAGCTAATTAAAGAATAAATGGGCGGGACTGAATTCAAATGATTGGATAGTGTTGAATTGAATTGAAAACAGGTGAGCATGTGTTAGTCAGGTATGGGATGAAGTATATGAAGATTTTAATTTATGTGCCTGACAAAAAGGTACATGTTTAAATTCATATATGAGATTTTATGCGCCGTATCGGCAAGCCGCTTGGCTTTTTCTTTTTCTTTTGGATTGGTGAGGACCATGGGAGGCTATTTGAAATATCCCGATGCTCCCGGTACAAGGGAGGTTATGGCGAATTTTTCCGGGAATTTAAGGAGTTAGAATATTTTTAAGAAAAATTTGGTAGTTAGAAATAAATGTATCGATATATATAGAATTCGATAAGGAAACAAATTTAAGAACAGAATATTATAAACAAAAAGGAAATCGATAGGCTGGCAATAGAAAGAGAAACATATATACGTTTAAAATAAATAATTGGTTTTCATAATGTTGATTATTCGAGGTAAGTGGTTTTGTTTGTTTTGAAGTTAATGATGTTTTCAGTCAAGGTCTGAGAAGTAATAATACCCCAACTTGATTGATTTCATTTTTAATTGATAAATAGCCAGATCCAATCTCGAAGAGAAGTGTTGCATAATAGTTAGTTGAATAAAATATTTTGGGTTGTTGTAACGATATTTTACAAAGCATTCGTTTTAACCCAAGTGATGGAATTTTGGAAATATAAAAGTAAATATTTCCTAAGTATAATTAAAGTAGTCGAGAAAGAGATAAGTGATTGAAATTGTTTTCAATTTCAAATAAAATATATTTTCTAAGTGTAGAAAATAAAAGGAGGTGATATAGGGAAATGTTTTTCCAAATAGCGTAAGAGTCCAATAACATCATTGGAAAATTTTGGTTAACGAATATTGATAGGGAAATGAGAAAGTGAATTAATTAATGAAATATTAATTAACAGGCCCAATGGTTGATGGATGTTATGGATGAATGTTTGTTTGTTTTCTTCGATTGTTAAATAACCGACTATCGAAGTGCTTGCCAATATTGTTGTCAATATGGGGAAACCAGTTGGATTATTATCCGTGAACCACTCTGTATTGGCAGTAGCATTGCGAATCAGATTATACGAAGGTAATCGAAGACGATGTAAAGTGCAAGGGCTTTTTCTATTAATAGAAATTGTGCCTTCGGTTTCGTTCAATCCCAGAACGAACGTAAATGGACGGATGTCTGACAGAGTATTTCCAACGATCGCATATGTTGGTCTGTATAAATATATATATATGGTGGCAACAGATTTATTCCCTTGTCATAATATCCAGAATATTTGTGCAAATCAATTAGTGATTAACGGATCTGACAATGTGGCATTCAACGTGATTGTGTTATCAATGAATGACAAGTAATCGTAGCCTCAGGCCTCAACAACCAAGAAATGACAAAAATCGGGCAGGCAGCATGGCTATGTGGGTCGCTCTCATTAGGGTGTATAATCACCTATCTAGAGATACATTTAATTCCTTATTTTATTCGATGCTGTCCCATTCAGGAAACGGTTGCTGATCCCAACCGTTGGTGATATACATTCGATACACTCAAGCGAAATGAGTGGTCGGTAATGTGTGGGCCGGGTTGCAAGACGTTCTTGTTGAACCCAGTGTATTCCTCTCTAGAGATACACTATCGGAAGGTGGTTCCATACCTTGTCATGTTGGAAATCCAACCTCCAAAAAGCGCTTTGCGGTTTTTGATTTTATACTATGTATGTGGAGCGTGAGATGTAAGCGTTCCGCTAGAATGTTATTTATTTGATTTAGACACTATTATAATATCACTGGATTTTATGTTAAAGTGTTTTGGGTTATAGTAAGGTAAAAACCAACCATGTTTATGTGTGGGCTGGTCTTACTATTATCCTTTCTTTCAAAAGGTCTTTGAAAGTTAAACAAATGGTTGGAGTTTACTCACACCAGTCCCATGACTGACCCAGAGTTTATTTTGTTTTCCCTAAACTCTTGGGTGCCCAAATTTGTACGGGCAGTCAAGTGGTCGGGAGTTTACAGATTCATTTGGAGGAACTGGAAGCAGGGGGCTTCACCTGTTAGCTATAGACTATCATATTTCCGCTGTGTACTATGTGGTATCTGGAAACAGGTGTTTATAACTGTTCCAGAAATAACTATTGTGCTATGATGATGGTATGTATATATACAGTTACTAATTTGTATTTCAAAAGTTATGTTATTTAATATATTTTATTCGTTCCGCTGTGAGTTTGTGATCTTCGTTTTTTCTTCTATTCTAATATTTCTGTAACAACCCGCATTCTACGCATCGGAGGATCGTAGAATATTTATTTCTTTCTCATATGAAGTCGTATGGTCATGTAACTTTGGGAAACATCTATTAGAGTCATTTCCCATGCTCATGATTTTTGTCGATTTTTAAATGACCATTTTGCCCCTAACTGATCTTGTTTTGGCCATAACTTTTGATTGGAAAGGAATTTTGACCTGAAACCACTTCCATTAGATTCGTTTGATGGTTTACCTTTCCGTAGAGTGGTCATAATAGCCAAACGGACTTACCGTTTGGGAGATATGGCTGAATTAAGGTTTGGAAGGTGAAAAACTGCTTAACCTGGCCAAATAGGGTGATTAGTGATTAGGACCATAACCCATTTCGGGATTTTGATTATGGGGAGGCTGAAATGAAGTAGAGAATCATTCCATTTCAGTTTTCTAGCCTCCATTTATCACCAAGGAACCCTAAAAATGGCCTCCAACCTCTAAATCACCTCCAAATCATCTTTTGATCAAGGATTTAGCTTAGCAACATCTAATCAAAGGAGATCTACACCAAATCAACATTGGAGCTGCTGTTTAGCATTGGAATTCACATCAAATTAGAGATTTATTTCAGATCTTAGTTTATTTGTGGCAAAGGTGAGTGATTTGCATAGTTTTGCACTAATTATGGTTAATTAAGGGTAATTAGTGTTAATTAGCGAATTTAAACATAATAAAATTCTGGAAAAATGTTCATAAATTCTTAAATGATGATTTAGACCTCTGATATGAATTTGGGTTAATTTGGTTAAGTTTTGCTAATCCTATCATTAGTTTCACCTAAACATGCTTAAGGGGAAATATGGGGTTTTGGGTATGTTTGATCCATTTTAACCTATCATATTGATGTTTTGATGTTTGTGGTTGATTATGCATGTTTCTATGACTGTATGAGATGCTTTGTGATTGATTTCAATAGTTAGAATGGTCGAAAACGTCGTCGAATGGCGTAAACACTTGCTGGAAAAGCTTCAGGAAACAGTGCAGGTTTCGAATCAGATCGGATATGGTGGCTCGGATCGGATAAGTTGAACTGGGCAAGGGATTCGATCGGATCGGAACCTGACACTTGAGGAAATTCGCAAAAAGGAAGGCCACGCTAACTGAACTGGGATCGGATCGGATAGAGAAGGAGGGATCGGATCGGAGCACGTGAAGAAGGAGGGAGCGGATCGGAGCGGAAGCACGAACTAGATGGGAGATGGCACCCGACCCGACCCGAAGGAGGACATCCGACCCGACCCGAAGTGAGACACCCGACCCGAACCGATGGCTTGAAGAGGAACCCGACCCGACCCAGTATTGACCAATAACCCGAGATGCAAAGGTAGTCCAATATGGGAAGTTAGAGCTCAGGATCCAGTTGGGAACCAATGAGTTCACTTCATGGTTGGGCTTTGCTGCGGGACGTGTGCTAAGGAGTTGTCGACGTTCATAACTTCGATTCACCACTGAAAATGAATGATAAGCTACTTATCAGTGCAGTAGAGTCATTGCGACTCGAGGGGCAAGGTGATGGTAGCAAGACTACGTTATCAGTGCAGTAGAGTCATTATGACTTGAGGGGCAAGGTGATGCGTAGTAAGACTATGAGCCAGCGCAGATGGGGTGAATAACTCCATGGGGCAAGTGGACATAGTAAAGGATTGGTAAGACTATGAGCCAGCGCAGATGGGGTAAATAACTCCATGGGGCAAGTGGACATAGTAAGGATTAGTAAGGCTATGAGCCAGCGTATATGGGGTGAATAACTCCATGGGGCAAGTGGACATAGCGAAGGATTAGTGGCTACGTTATCAGTGCAGTGAAGCCATTTATGACTTCATGGGGCAAAGTGATCGTAGCAAGGATGGGTGATCAAAGTGGTGAATATCGTATGCTTTACGCACTGAGTGAGAGATGTGAGGATGGATGCTATGTTTGATTGTTTGCCATCACTATGACATGCACACCTCCCCCACCTCCGTATCTTTACACCGTTTGATATGGCACCTTAGAGTGTTGTACAGTATGTAGTGCTAACTCTTTGGTTGCAGGTCCAGGTTCAGGTATGTTTTAGTCTACCTGTTATTGTTCACTTTAGATGCTTATCGCTCATACCAGGCTTTATGTCTGACCCAGAGTTTTATGTCTCCTCTTATTACTCTGGGTGCTCACACGAGCAGACTAGAGACAGGTTAGCTGGTGATGCGCGAGTAGCTGATTCGGAGGCGGGCATGAGGCTTCCACGTATGATATACAGATATTCTCCCTGTGTCGTTGGTGGTCGCTACTTGGGCATTAGTAGTGTACCTCTTTTATCTTACTTTTGCTTTGAGACAGTTTGAAAAGTTGTAATAAGCTGTATTTTTTATTTCCGCTGCTATGATGTTTAGTTCTGGTTTTCAGCTTATGCACTGTCTCATCTGTTTTATGTCAAGTATGTTATTATTATATTTTATTCTATGCGCTGTGAGACATTCTACGGGTTCTTTATTAGTTCATTTCCTTCTTCTTTTTTCCTTCTGACGACCCGTTCCGTGCTAACTGGACATGTGTACAACGCACTTTTGGAGTAAATGTCGGTTGGTGCAGGGCGGGCCGTCACACTTGGTATCAGAGCTCTAGGTTGCGTAGTTAACCTAGGGAAAGACACTAGGGAGAGATAGTACGTATATGAGAGCGCGTATTTGTGATTACTTTGGTTTTCAAAAGCTATATATGTATATACTATTAGTAGTATAAGAATGAAGTCGCACTGCACTAGCACCACTATGGGGTCGTTAATCGTTTCCCTTTTTCAGATTGATGATGAGTCGAGACACGAGGGGTGCTGGTAGAGGGACCAACCATGGGAATGCCGCTGACATGAGGGCGATGTTTACTAACCTCATGAGAGACATGCTTAGAGAAGTGCAAGGGGCAGTTCCCAATCCCGGAGTTGGTATTGGCCCAGTAGTGCAGGCGCCTAGGGTCGATTTCGCCAAGTTGTGCAAGGATTACACTAAACTTGGTGGGAAGCCGTTTCATGGGATGGAGTCGGCCACAGATGTTCAAGACTGGATGGATAGCTGTGACCGTATCTTTGATGACTTGGGTCTTGAGGATGCGATGAAGAGAAGGCTAGCGTCTCGTCAGCTGCAAGGACGAGCGATGAATTGGTGGAATGCCATTAGAACAGCTACTCCAGAAGATCAAGTTACTTGGGATCAGTTCAAGGCTCGCTTTAGCGAGAAGTTCATTCCAGCTGCCCAGAAGTTAGTACTGTTCAAGAGGTTCTTGGAACTCAAGCAGAGTGGAAGGGCAGTTTCTGACTATATTGCTGAGTTCGACACTTTGTCGAAGTATGGACTATCTCTTATCGATACTCCTGAGAAGAAGAATGAGAAGTTCATTACTGGTTTGGATGGATACTTGGGGGAAAGGCTTATCAATCACATCGATGAGACTTTTGAATCGATTGTGGGGAAAGCTTTGAGATCAGAGAGCCTTTACCCTAAGTCAAAGACTGAGGCTGCATCTGCAGAAGGGCCAAAGCCGCAAGCAGGCGGTGGAGGCAAGAATAACTCTCAGAATAAGAGGAAGCAGGACCAATCTAAGGGTGGCCAGAAAAAGAGCAAGAAAGATGTTGAGTGCTTCAGCTGTGGTAAGAAGGGCCATTATGCCAAAGATTGTCGGGCCAAGCCAGCGGATAAGAAGTGCTTCAACTGTGGTCAAGTGGGACATTTCAATGATAAGTGTCTGCAACCTCTTAAGGAGAAGCAGATTGTGAAGGCATATGCTATTGATGTTGTTCCTTCTTCGTCGAATGCCCCAACTGCGGCGGAGAAGGAAAGAATGTTGTTATTCAAGGTATGCTATCTATTTATGATGTACCAGTTCGAGTTTTGTTTGATACTGGGGCTTCCCGTTCCTTCATATCTAGTGACCTGGTAGATAGGTTGGGACTAGAACCCGAGATAGTCGATAGACCATTGGTTGTGACGAACCCGATTGGCGGTTCGACTAGCCTTAGTATGATTTGCAAGAATTTGGTCTTATCGAGTCATGGATGTATGTTTGTTTGCGATTGCTTTGTTTTGGGCTTTATTGGGTATGGCATTATATTGGGAGTCGATTGGCTCCAAAGATACGGGGTGGTGGTAGACTGTGAGGGCTTTTTGGTGACAGTGAGGGCGGATGATGGGCAGAGGGTAGTGTTTGGTAGTCTACCTAGTGATGGGGTTATGGCTAATTTTGTAAATTCCCTCGACATCCCGCAGGATGAGTTGTCAGATGTGCCCGTGGTTGGCCAGTATCCGGACGTCTTCGAGGAGGTGACCGGGCTTCCACCACACCGAGAGATTGAGTTCCGTATTGATTTAGTGAAAGATGCCAGACCTATAGTGATGCCACTTCGTCGTATAGCACCAAGGGAGCAGCGAGAGCTCGGGGTGCAAGTCAGCAATCTTTTGAAGAAGGGATTTATTAGAAGGAGTGTCTCCAAGTGGGGAGCACCAGTTGTGTTTGCCACTAAGGCAGATGGTTCCCTTCGTTTGTGTGTGGACTATCGCGAGTTGAATAAGGTAACGAGGAAGAATAAGTGTCCTCTACCGCGGATAGATGATTTGTTTGATCAACTGGAAGGAGCAAGAGTGTTCTCCCAGTTGGACCTCGCGACAGGATTCATCAGCTTCGAGTAGCAGATGAGAGTGTTCCGAAAACGGCACTTAGGACGCCGTCTGGATTTTATGAGTGGTTGGTCATGCCATTTCGGTTGACCAATGCACCAGCTTATTTTGTGGATCTTATGAATCGAGTATTCAGAGATCAGTTGAACAAGTTTGTTCTTGTGTTCGTGGATGATATCCTTGTTTATTCAAGGACAGAGGAGGAACACAAGGGACACTTGAGGATAGTGATGGAGTGTTGAGGAAACACCAATTGAAAGAGAAATTCTCTAAGTGTCATTTTTGGAGAAGGGAAGTGAGATTCTTGGGTCATGTTGTTTCAGAGAGTGGTATTGCCGTGGACCCTGCGAAGGTGGCTACGGTACAGGATTGGCCTACGCCCAAGAATGCAACAGATGTAAGAAGTTTCTTGGGATTAGCTGGATATTATCGTAAGTTTATCCAGGACTTCTCCAAGATAGCAGCACCGTTGACTCAATTGACTAAGAAGAATTAGTCCTTCGTCTGGGACGGAGTGTGTGAGGATGCCTTCAAGAGTCTAAAAGAGAAGTTGACACGTGCGCCAGTGTTAGTCATTCCTAAAGGGAATGAAGAGATGACGGTATACACGAATGCTTGTGGTACCGGACTAGGTGCTGTATTGATGCAAGGAGGTAGGGTTGTAGCTTATGCTAGTCGACAGCTAAAGCCGCATGAGAAGAAGTATCCTACCCATGATTTGGAATTGGCAGCGATCGTGTTTGCGCTGAAGATGTGGAGACACTATCTCTTGGGAGAAAGATTTGAGTTGTTTACCGATCATAAATCATTAAAGTATCTCTTCTCCCAGAAAGATCTGAATCTCCGTCAGCAGAGATGGTTAGAGTTCTTGGCTTCGTATGATTTTGATATCGCATACACACCTGGGAAAGGTAATGCGGTAGCCGATGCCTTGAGTAGGAGACATGCCAGTTTAGGGGCAATGTTTCTTAAGTGGAAGCAACTGAAGTATATCGCGGGGTTTGATTTCAGACCTCAGTGCCAATTGGATCCAGTTATTCTAGCTAGTTTGGTGATCAGACCCACTTTGATAGAGCGGATTGGTTCTAGCCAGAGGGACGATCCTAGTCTATTGGAAATCATCTCCAAGTTAGAGATGGACATCGACGGTGAGGAGATGAATGTGTATGGGCTTGATCGAGATGGATGGCTTCGGAAGAATGGAAGACTAGTTGTACCCAACGTAAATGGTTTGAGAGATGAAGTACTTAGAGAATGTCATCACTCAAAACTGACTATACACCCCAGTGGTAATAAGATGTATCAAGACATGAAGCAGACTTACTACTGGGAAGGGATGAAAAGAGACGTTGGGAAGTTTATATCCAAATGCATGAATTGCTAGCTAGTTAAAGCCGAGCAAAAGAAGCCTAGTGGGTTGTTGCAACCATTAGAAATTCCCGAATGGAAATGGGAGCAAGTCTCGATGGATTTCATCGATGGTTTACCGAGGACTAGATCGGGATATGATAGCATTTGGGTAATTGTGGATCGATTGACTAAGAGTGCAAGATTTATACCAGTCAAATCGACTAGAACGACATCCAAGTTGGCAGAATTGTGTATGAAGTGGGTAGTGAGATTTCATGGAGTACCCAAAAGCATTGTGAGTGACTGAGACCCGTTGTTCACTAGTGGGTTTTGGAAGAGCTTACAAGAGGCTCTAGGGTCAAGATTACATCTCAGTACCGCATATCATCCTCAGACCGACGGTCAGACGGAGAGGGTGAATCGTATATTGGAAGATCTCTTGAGAGCTTGTATATTGGATTTTGGTGGATCATGGGATGACCATTTGCATCTAGTAGAGTTTGCATATAATAATAGCTACCAATCCAGTATCGGTATGGCTCCATATGAAGCTTTGTACGGAAGACCGTGCAACTCACCATCATGTTGGATAGAGACTGGCGAGAAGTTTATGCCTGGACCAGATGTGGTGAGGGAAACTTCAGATAAGATTTAGATCATTCAGCAAAGAATGAAAGCTGCCCAAGATAGGCAGAAGAGTTATGCTGATAAGAGGAGAAGAGACTTAAAATTCTCCGTTGGTGACTTGGTGTTTGTCAAAATTTCTCCGTTGAAGAGCGTGATACGATTTGGCAGGAGAGGCAAATTGACACCAAGATTTGTTGGCCCATTCCCTGTTCTTGAACTAGTCGGGAATTTGGCATATAAAGTTAGCTTACCAGAGAAGATGGCAGGAGTTCACAATGTATTTCATGTTTCCCAACTAAGGAAGTTCATTCACGACTCGGATATGACTATTTCACCTGATCAGTTAGAGGACTTCGAAGTAGAACCCGAGGCGGTTGGGAACCGCAAGCCGATTCGTATTATGGGGCACGATACGAAGCAACTTCGAAGGAAGGCGGTGAAGCTAGTCAAGGTTCAGTGGGGCGAGAGCGAGAATGATTGTACTTGGGAGACAGAGGAGAGCATTAGGAAGGCATATCCAGAACTCTTTGCCTGGTAAGACTTACTTCGTAATTTAGTTATTCCGCATGCTAGGATAGACTTGTTTTGCATGTTTGATTGTTGTTTTATGATTGATAGGCATGCGGGACCCTTTTGTGTGTTTTGGTTAGGGAATTTCGGGGGCAAAATTTCTTAAGGGGGGGGGGGGGGGGAGAATGTAACAACCCGCATTCTACGCATCGGAGGATCGTAGAATATTTATTTCTTTCTCATATGAAGTCGTATGGTCATGTAACTTTGGGAAACATCTATTAGAGTCATTTCCCATGCTCATGATTTTTGTCGATATTTAAATGACCATTTTGCCCCTAGCTGATCTTGTTTTGGCCATAACTTTTGATTGGAAAGGAATTTTGACCTGAAACCACTTCTATTAGATTCGTTTGATGGTTTACCTTTCCGTAGAGTGGTCATAATAGCCAAACAGACTTACCGTTTGGGAGATATGGCTGAATTAAGGTTTGGAAGGTGAAAAACTACTTAACCGGGCCAAATAGGGTGATTAGTGAGTAGGCCCATAACCCATTTCGGGATTTGGGTTATGGGGAGGCTAAAATGAAGTAGAGAATCATTCCATTTCAGTTTCCTAGCCTCCACTTATCACCAAGGAACCCTAAAAATGGCCTCCAACCTCTAAATCACCTCCAAATCATCTTTTGATCAAGGATTTAGCTTAGCAACATCTAATCAAAGGAGATCTACACCAAATCAACATTGGAGCTGCTGTTTAGCATTGGTATTCACATCAAATCAGAGATTTATTTCAGATCTTAGTTTATTTGTGGCCAAGGTGAGTGATTTGCATAGTTTTGCACTAATTATGGCTAATTAAGGGTAATTAGTGTTAATTAGCGAATTTAAACATGATAAAATTCTGGAAAAATGTTCATAAATTCTTAAATGATGTTTTAGACATCTGATATGAATTTGGGTTAATTTGGTTAAGTTTTGCTAATCCTATCATTAGTTTCACCTAAACATGCTTAAGGGGAAATATGGGGTTTTGGGTATGTTTGATCCATTTTAACCTATCACATTGATGTTTTGATGTTTGTGGTTGATTATGCATGTTGCTATGACTGTATGAGATGCTTTGTGATTGATTTCAATAGTTAGAATGGTCGAAAACGTCGTCGAATGGCGTAAACACTTGCTGGAAAAGCTTCAGGAAACAGTGCAGGTTTCGAATCGAATCGGTTATGGTGGCTCGGATCGGATAAGTTGAACTGGGCAAGGGATTTGATCGGATCGGAACCTGACACTTGAGGAAATTGGAAAAAAGGAAGGCCACGCTAACTGAACTGGGATCGGATCGGATAGAGAAGGAGGGATCGGATCGGAGCACGTGAAGAAGGAGGGAGCAGATCGGAGCGGATCAGAGCGGAAGCATGAACTAGATATGAGATGGCACCCGACCCGACCCGAAGGAGGACACCCGACCCGACCCGAAGTGAGACACCTGACCCGAACCGATGGCTTGAAGAGGAACCCGACCCGACCCAGTATTGACCAATAACCCGAGATGCAAAGGTAGTCCAATATGGGAAGTTAGAGCTCAGGATCCAGTTGGGAACCAATGAGTTCACTTCATGGTTGGGCTTTGCTGCGGGACGTGTGCTAAGGAGTTGTCGACGTTCATAACTTCGATTCACCACTGAAAATGAATGATGGGCTACTTATCAGTGCAGTAGAGTCATTGCGACTCGAGGGGCAAGGTGATGGTAGCAAGACTACGTTATCAGTGCAGTAGAGTCATTATGACTTGAGGGGCAAGGTGATGCGTAGTAAAACTATGAGCCAGCGCAGATGGGGTGAATAACTCCATGGGGCAAGTGGACATAGTAAAGGATTGGTAAGACTATGAGCCAGCGCAGATGGGGTGAATAACTCTATGGGGCAAGTGGACATAGTAAGGATTAGTAAGGCTATGAGCCAGCGCAGATGGGGTGAATAACTCCATGGGGCAAGTGGACATAGCGAAGGATTAGTGGCTACGTTATCAGTGCAGTGAAGCCATTTATGACTTCATGGGGCAAAGTGATCGTAGCAAGGATGGGTGATCAAAGTGGTGAATATCGTATGCTTTACGCACTGAGTGAGAGATGTGAGGATGGATGCTATGTTTGATTGTTTGCCATCACTATGACATGCACACCTCCCCCACCTCCGTATCTTTACACCGTTTGATATGGCACCTTAGAGTGTTGTACAGTATGTAGTGCTAACTCTTTGGTTGCAGGTCCAGGTTCAGGTATGTTTTAGTCTACCTGTTATTGTTCACTTTAGATGCTTATCGCTCATACCAGGCTTTATGTCTGACCCAGAGTTTTATGTCTCCTCTTATTACTCTGGGTGCTCACACGAGCAGACTAGAGACAGGTTAGCTGGTGATGCGCGAGTAGCTGATTCGGAGGCGGGCATGAGGCTTCCACGTATGATATACAGATATTCTCCCTGTGTTGTTAGTGGTCGCTACTTGGGCATTAGTAGTGTACCTCCTTTATCTTACTTTTGCTTTGAGACAGTTTGAAAAGTTGTAATAAGCTGTATTTTTGATTTCCGCTGCTATGATGTTTAGTTCTGGTTTTCAGCTTATGCACTGTCTCACCTGTTTTATGTCAAGTATGTTATTATTATATTTTATTCTATGCGCTGTGAGACATTCTACAAGTTCTTTGTTAGTTCATTTCCTTCTTCCTTTTTCCTTCTGACGACCCGTTCCGTGCTAACTGGACATGTGTACAGCGCACTTTTGGAGTAAATGTCGGTTGGTGCCGGGCGGGCCGTCACAATTTCTTTCTTTCTATTTCTCATCCTCTAACATCTTTCTAATAATGATTCATATTTCTGTGCAATTTGGGTAGGACGTGTGGTGTTATTAGTCAACTCAAATGGTACAAATTTGCGGGTCGTTACAGTCTCAATGTTAATGAATACATTGACTTTGATTTTGCTTTAAGGCAATTTATATCCATTTGGGATTTTCATGTAAATATCGGTATCCAATTCACCATATAGATAAGTTGTCACAACATTAGTCAATGTTATATCAAGCTTCTCAGAAACTACAAGGCTTATTAAATATATCGAAATGTTATGACATCCATAACATGGGAGTATGTTTATTTGAAGTCAATACTTGGTCTCTGCAGGAAACCTTGTGCAAGAAGCCTTGTTTTGTATCTCACAACTTCATTTTTATCATTTCATTTTCTAACGAATACACATTTGTAACTGACTGGTTTATCACCTTTTGTTGTTTTCTCTATTAGTCCAAATACACCATGTTTTTGAAGTGAATCTAACTCAACCTGAATAACTTCTTTCCACTTTGGCCAGTCTTGTCTTTTTTGACATTCATTTATGCTAGTTGGTTCATTATCATCATTCTCATTATAGTCATGACTTTCAGTTATTTCAGTATCTACTGTGAATGAGAATACATCCTTAATTTTTATTTTACTTCGATCCCACATTTTACCATAATTCGTATAGAATATTGAGATCTCATTATTATTAGGTACCATTTTGTTTTCGGAAGCTTCTATTATTTCTTCTGGGATAATAGTTCCTTCACTGATTTTTGGAGAATTGGAATTTTATTTTAAGTTATCCTTTGGATCATTTATAACCTCTTCGGGAGGTTTGCTAATTGATGATTTTTCATTAGACTTTCTTTTTATGGGTGCCAAGTCTTTTGAACCTATTGGTCTTTCACATTTTTTTCTACCTTTGGATTCATTTGCTGCTACTGGTCCTTCAGGGATTTCAATTCTAGCTGGTGTATTTGCTACTGGAATATGATATTTAGTTATTTTTGCAGCATCATTAAATGCATCTGGCATTTTATTTGCAATATTTTGGATATGCAAAATTCTTTGTATCTCGTATTGATATTGTTTGGTTTGTGGATCCAAATGAAACATAGAGGGATTAGTCTATGAAATTTCACGCCGTTCTACTGGAATAGTCTTTTCTCCCCCTAATGGCGGGAAATTTGACTCATCAAATTTGCAATTTTCAAATCTTGTAGTAAAGACATCACCTGTAAGAGGTTCAAGATAACGAATTATCGAAGATGAGTCAAATCCGACATAAGTCCCAACCTTCTTTGAGGAAGCATTTTAGTACGAAGTGGGGGACTAATGGGTATGTGCACAACACAACCAAATTTTTCGTAGATGTGAAATATTTAGTTGGGATCTAGTTAAAAGTTGTGATGGTGAAAATTGATGATAAGCCGTTGTTCTAATTTTAATCAATTTGGATGCATGTAAAATTGCATGTCCCCAAGCTATAACAGGAAACTTTGATTGTATAAGCAATGGTCTTGCAATAAGTTGCAAACGCTTAATTAATGATTCTGCCAAACCATTTTGAGTATGAACATGAGCTACTGGATGTTCAACTTCAATTCTCAGTGATAAACAATAATCATCAAATACTTGAGAAGTGAATTCTCCTACATTATTTAGTTGTATTGATTTGATTTGATGATCGGGGAAATGTGCTCTTAATTTAATTATTTGAGCAAGTAATTTGGCAAATGCCATGTTTCTAGTAGATAGCAAACATACATGTGACCAACGAGTTGATGCATCAATTAACACCATGAAGTATCTAAATGGCCCGCAAGTGGGATGAATCGGACCACATATATCACCTTGAATTTTTTGTAAAAATGCTGGAGATTCAGAAGTGATTTTACTGTATGAAGGTCGAGTAATTAATTTTCCTTGTGCGCACGAGGTACACATGTAATTACTTGGTAAATTCAACTGATTTGATAAATCATGCCAATTTGAGTTTTTAGCAATTTTACGCATCATAGATGATCCACGATGACCTAAACGATCATGCCAAAGAATCAATTTCTTTGTACACGTGAGCTTCTGGCTCATGTTTATAAAATGAGATTCAACTATGCCAATTTTGGTAAAGTATAATCCAGTTGAAATTGTACCAATTTTTTCTAAAATAAGCTTCTGGCTTTCAATTTTAGAAATAACACAAAGATATTCTTTGTTATTTTCATTTATAGTTTCAATATGATATCCATTCATTCTTATATCTTTGAAGCAAAGCAGATTTCTCTTAGAATTGCTTGAATATAGTGCATTTTGAATGAATATATGTGTATCATTTGGTAACACTATATGGGCTCTTCCGGACCCTTCAATTATATTGGCTGAACCAACTATAGTTGAAACTTTATATGAAGCATGTTCAGATAATTCAGAGAAAAACTTCGGGTTTTTCAATATCGTATGAGTAGTTCCACTATCAACCAGACATATATCATCGTTTAAACACTGTCGATCCATACCTTAAGAATAAAAAACAATACAGCTAGTCAATAACTGAAAAAAAAACTTATAAATATAAATAAATGTCCACGAGAATAAACTAATTATCATGTCCAACATTACACATTATTTCCGCAATTCCATATGGATAAACTAAAACAAAAAACAAATAAACAAAAATTTCAAACTGATACATGCTGAAAGGAAATGAAATGAGATAAAAATCACATAATAAGGTTCAAGCTACTTATTGGTTGGTTCGGTCATATCTTCGAATATTGCATTCAAATTTTTATCGCTGAACAAATTTCCATCACAATCTTCAAAGAAATCATCTAACTTCAGGTCAGTATTATCAGACAATCCCTTGGTATTGTTTGTCTGGATATTTTTTGATTTCTGATATTCTTCCACTGTTTTCTTTGATGATCTGCAAGTACGTGACCACTGCGCCCGCACCTATAGCAAATTTCTTCATAATGCTTTTTATTTTCTACAGCTGAATTATTATTGTTTTCAGACTCAATTTTCTTTTGCTGCTTTTTAAAATCAGTAGTTTTGTTGCCTCCAAAACCATTATAACCACCTCTGCTGAGGTTGTATCCACGTCCACGACCACGTCCTCTACCTTTGCCTCTGCCACGACTTCTTCCGAAGTGGAAAAAATTAGCATTTTCTGGTAATGCGGCTGAACCAGTTGGTCTTGAGGAGTGATTTTTAAGAAGCAATTCATTGTTTTGTTCAGCAATCAACAAACATTCAATGAGTTTAGAATATTTTGTAAAATGGCGCTCTCAATATTGTTGTTGCAGAAGCACATTCGAGGCATGAAATGTTGAGAAGGTCTTTTCCAACATTTGCGCATCATCTACCCTTTCTTCACATAATTTTAGTTTAAAAGTAATTCTAAACATAGCGGAATTGTATTCCCTTACGGTTTTAAAGTCTTGAAACCTCAGGTTCAACCACTCTTGCCTTGTATTTGGAAGTATGAACGTCTTCTGGTGGTCATAACGCTCCTTCAGGGAGTTTCATAAGTGAAGAGGATCTTTTTCAGTTTAATATTCTAATTTTAGATCATCGTGGATGTGACGTCTTAAAAATATCAGAGCCGTTGCTTTGTCCTGCTGGGACATATTATTGTCATTTTTAATGGCGTTCTCTAAGCATTGATATTGCAAATGGATCTCGGCATCTAGTATCCATGACAAATAAATATCCCCAGAAATGTCCAATGCTTTAAATTCAAGTTTAGCAATGTTTAACATTTTGCCAGCTACAAAAAAAAATTTACATTAAAAAATTTATATGATTAAAAATTAAAATAAAAAAATATTTCACAACGAGCAACTATATGTAAGTTGCTTCATTACTGAAACTAAAACATGCAGTCAAAACGAAAATCAAGCATAGCTACATATTTTGTACTCACACGCCATGTAAATAATAAGTTTAATGTAACCGAAGTTACAAACAATACTCAGGTTGACAAATAAAAATCATGCATAGGAAAATGGGATAGCTTAATGAAAATAAATAAATATAAAATAAACTCATATTAGCATGATCAAATACCAACTAAACAGTAAGGCATATAGTTATACATCAACATGACGTGGTAATTTAAGATATTACAAACTAGGATTAGTTGCATACAAAAAAAAAAAATAGTATGGCTTGTAGCCATATAATAACACAAAGTAACCGCGAATCCAACAACAACCGTCCAAAGATTTATAATAAAAATTAGGAATGAGATGTAATTATAAGAAAAACATAAAAAATGAGAGAAAGCAGAGATTTTTACTCATTCGGATCACTTTACAACATACATGAATTTTCTATTTATAGACTTCACATGTCTTTGCAATTAAAATAACGTCTTTTGCATTAAGCGTATTTACCCTTAACATATATATATATATATATATATATATATATATATATATATATATATATATATATATATGGGAGTGTCTATTTTGACACAATTTGATGGCACAAATGGTGACACAAAAGATCTGCACCATTGGATCTTTTTGTCTTTACATGGGAAGGTGGAATTCAGGGGGCAATCCAATGATGAGAATTCATTGTGTCACCGATTATGTCATCAAATTGTGTTAAAATAGACTTTCCATATATATATATATATATATATATATATATATATATATATATATATATATATATATATATATTACAACAGGATTAGTATTGGAACTATTATTTAGGGAAATTTTTTTTTAAGGACAAAAACCCACTAAAATTTATCCATAAGGACAGCCGCCTAATATTTTATCCTAAAGGACAACACACTGGGAAAAAAATTTCGGCCGCTTCTTTCTTCTTCTCTCCTCTTGCACATCAGTCATCACGAAATACAAAAAACACGAAATCATGAATTGCAAAATCACAAATTTCAGAATAAAACAAAAACGAAATTTGAAATCGAATTCAAACATCACGAAATCGAAATCGAATAGAAAAGCATTCGAAACAAAAATCGCGAGAAACAAAAACCCTAGAAAAAAAAATTGTCGAACAACATAAATCCATTCGAAACCACAATTGAATTGAATAGTAATATTTTTCTAACGATGGAAAACGCAGTTGAAGAAGTCGAAATTGTTGAAATAATTTTTTCGTGATTGGAAATGTTTTTTTTAATCGTTAATAGTATAGCAGTTCATAGGTATCATTTTTCTATTTTCTTAGTTATCATTTTTCCTGTTTTAACTTTAAAACATAGCAGCAGTTTTTAGTTATCATTTTTCTATTTTTTTAGTTATCATTTTTACTGTAGTTTATGTGTTATGTTAAACATCAAAGCAGTTTTAAGGTATCATTTTTATATTTTTTAAGGTATCATTTTTAGTGTAATTTCTCTGTTATGTCAAACATTACTGCAGTTTGTAGGAATCATTTTTATATTTTTTAAGGTATCATTTTTACTGTAATACAACAAAAAATCACATGAAAAAAAACTTAACACGGTTAAAACATTAAAACTGATACTCAAAAAAATAGAAAACTAATACCTAATAACTGATTCAATGTTTTGAAGAAAAACTAATGAAAAAATATAACAAAAAAATGAATACCTACAATATTAAAAAACTGATATTCATGAACTCTGAAAATGAGAAAAACTTTAACTTAGCCGTACCAACTTATAAAACTGATAACAAAATATAACAGTTTGATTGAATAAAACATATAAAATGATACCTCAAAAAATAGGAAAATGATACTTACAAACTGCATCAATATTTTTAAGAAAAATTAAGGCAGAAATTGTTTACATCACATTTTGATTGAATAAAACGAAATACGTTCGACTGAGTGACGAAGTTGATGCAAAAAAACAGTTTCAAAATTAACACAGCAATAAAATCACATCAAAACAACACATAACACAGTTAAAACAGAAAAAATGATACCTTAAAAATTAGAAAAATGATACCTAAATACTGATGCAATGTTTTGAAGATAAAATAATGGGGAAAAAATTTATATCACAGTTTTATTGATTAAAATGAAAAAAGTTCGACTTAGTTTCAAAGCTGATACAACAATATAACTTCAAAATTAACACAGCAACAAAATCTCCTGAAAAAACATGAAACACAGTTAAAACGGTAAAAATGATAACTACAAAAATAGCAAAATGATAACTAAAAACTGCTGCTATGTTTTTAAAGTTAAAACAGGAAAAATGATAACTAAAAAAATAGAAAAATGATAACTAAAAACTGCTGCTATGTTATAAAGTTAAAAACAGGAAAAATGATAACTACAAAAATAAAAAAAATGATACCTACGAACTGTTGTACTGGTAAAATAAAAAAAAACCATTTCCAATCTAAAAAAATTGTTTCAACAATTTCGACTTCTTCAATTGTGATTTCCATCGTTTGTAAAATATTTTTATTCCATTCAATTCTGATTTCCATTGGGATTTTGTTGATCGACATTTTTTTTTAATTTTTAGGGTTTCAAATGATTTTCTTCTCGATTTTGATCTTGTGATGTTTTCCTTTTATTTCGAATTTCGATTTTAGTATTTTCTGAAATTCGTGATTTCGCGTTTTCTGATTTATGATTTCGTGATTTAAGATGAAATCGAGAATGACGTGAGAGAGGGAGAAGTTGAAAGTAGCGGCCGACGTGAGAGAGGGAGAAGATAAAAGTAGCGGCCAAAATTATTTTTTAATATATTGTCCTTCTGAGTAAAATTTTAGTGGGTTGTCCTTATGGATAAAAAGGCCTTCAGTTTTATCCTTGTAAATATTTTCCTGTATTATTTACATGGTTAAGAGAGGGCAAATTTTATTTTGTCACCCTTTGCAATTGATCAAAAATTTAAAAATTGCCTCCGTGATCAGGGGTCCGTTTGACAATCGCCCTCTTCTTTCACGCTAGCATTTTTGCTCGTGCAAAATCCCAGGAAAATGGAACCCACGCCATCCCCGGCCACTACGCCAACCTCAACAACATCAACCGCGGCCATCTCCGAAATAAACAGCTTCCTCGCATCCCATTTCCCGCCAAATCAAATCCCGTCCTTCTCCTTGACCCCGCGTTCGATCTCCACTCTCCATTCCATCGCCTCCCTTTCCACTTCCAGATCCCGCGCCGCTTCGATCGTCGCTGCTGATTTACGATCCAAGGCCGCTGAGTACCGTGCTCAGGCCGCTAGGGTAAATGAGATTTTAGATGCGATCGGGTTTGGATTCGATAAGCTTTCGCCTAATGCCGTTGATTGTGTTAAGGTCGTCGCCAAAGTTGCTGACTTGGTTTCAGTCAGAGATACTGAAGATAGCAGGTAATTTATTTTCGTATCGGTAATTTTTGAGTTACATTGATGACTTGATTTTGATTGTCCATTTCTGTGTCAGTTTTATACTTGCCATGAGTAATCTTTCCTTGAGGAAAGCGGATGCCGAGGAGAAAAGAGCGAAGGTGCAGAATGAGTCCAAACTTCTACTTGAGTATACACGCAAAGCAATTGCGAAACTGAATGATTTAAAAAAGTAGGATTTTATCTATCTTCTGGAATACTTGCATTTTTTTAGTGTCATTCTAAAGTCATCTTACATGATAGTTTTTCAGGATTGACATGCGAATTACAACCTAGCCTTTAGGATCAGGGTTGTTAATGTAAAAAAAAAAAAAAAAAAAAAAAAAAAAAAAAAAAAAAAAAAAAAGGTAGGAAGGAAGAAGAAGAAGGAAAAAGAAAGAAAGGGAAAAAAGTGGCTGTACATACGGAACTCTTCCCTTACGCAAACTCAGTACGTACTGAAATAAGAAAAACCACGAGGAGCTATCTCTTTTCATTCGAACTTGTAGATTCATTGTCACTTTTACTTCAAAACTTTTTATATGCATAAATAAAGTTATACTACTTCTGAGTTTGCTTTTTTGTTTGGGAATCCTTTGAAGTGCTATTTGAGCTTGAACTTTACCCTTGGGTAAGCTCAGTGTATACTGAAATAAGAAAACGACGAGGAGCTGTTTCTTTTCGTTTGAGCTTGTAGATTTCTTGTCCTTTTACTTCAAAAATTTTATTCACATATTTATACTACTTCTGAGTTTGCCTTTTTGTTTGGGAAGCCTTTGAAGTGCTAAATTATTTTTTTAACAGAACCTTAGCAAAGTTTGAAAATGATGTTGCGACTCAAAAAGCACTAATGGGCCAGTGGAAGACAAATATGGATATCATGGGCGCAAAAGAGAAGCAGTACATGTTACAACAGTCTAATTACAAGGTAGGCATCTTGACATGTTAGATCATTAAATTTTATCTAGCATTTTGCTCACATAAGGTAGGGTACATATTGCTAAGATGAAATTATGGTCCGAGTAAATTTACGATCAATCAATACCACACAGTATTATCCATAAAGGCATCTCTAGCCGAAGATTACAAAGTGCAGAAAACTCCCACTTATTGTACCCTCCTCGTGCAACATGGGGTTGTGAAAAAGTGGAAGTTACTCCCACCTTTTTTTGCGTGGAGAAAAGCATGTAGGGTAGCGGTTTTCTTAAAGACCGTCTTTAATCTTAAACAACATTCTTTTTGTATTGAGCACAATAATACGGAAAGCAAATTACTAGATGCATCCTAGAAATAAAATCGAACCGAACACAGACTAGATGAAAAAAAGTTTATACAAATTTTATTGTCCTAGCTCGTGTCCTAATTGAAATTGGTTGGACATGGACATACTTTTTTCGGACACAAACACGAATAGATTCGGATGGACATGACTATTTATATCAAAATTGGTACTTTTTATTAGATTTTCCCTCAGTTATATACTGAATTTGAGGAATTTAGATGAACTAGGACTGGACTTGATTTTTTTCTCATATAAATTTTGTTGTCCTAACTCGTGTTCTAGATGAAAATCATACGAATTCGGATAGACGTATTTTGGCCACAAATGCGAACGTATATAGGACAATCGGACAAAATAACAACCATATTTATGACCCGTTTATACCTTATACGGGTTGACCCGACCCCGTTTATGATCCATTTATGGTCAAACCCGCCATGACCCTTTTATGACCGGACCCGACCAAATTAAACGAGTTACACGGATTGAGTCGGGTCAACCCGTTTATAATCAGGTTGGTTCTGGTTGAGCTATTTTTTGATCCATTTAATAAACAGATTGACCCGTTTAGTAAACAGGTTGATCCGATCTGTTTAAAATCATCCTGAATCCGTCCGACCCGACCCATTGACACCCCTAAGTAAGATAATACAAAGTAGTAAGAATGCCAAAAGATCCATATTTTGTTGAAAACAATGTTATTTATAGTTGAAATTCACGCTGAAAATTCGAAGATCCAAAAATATAGGGAGTGTACGGGGCCTAAGGCCCAAAATGTCAATGTGTGCGGATCGGTACCGATCCATATACTTGGTCATTTTGAGGTGTCGAACCTCGTATACTCCTCCCTAGTCCCCTTTGTCTTCGAGTGAAATCTAGTTGGGATTGGTCTTGTAAAAGTGGGAGTACGAACCATTGAAGTTGAGAATAGTAAAGTTGCTAGAGTTGGAGTTATATCGATTCCAATAGCGGGGAGTTGTACCTATCCCTGAAGTTGCCTAGGAGTTGGTTAAATCGTTGAGCATTGAGATGTTGTAGCTTCGAGGATTCTTATCGATCCTTAAAGATGGTGATCACATAGTGGTTTCATGGTTTTCTGATGATCGGATAGCGTCGATCACATGTTTTTGGGTGATCGGGCTATGCCAATAACATATTTTCTAAAGTGATCGATATGTTTCTGAAGATGATCGATCCAAGTACTCTGAGTTATCCTGTGAGCCGATCATGCCATTTCTGAATGGTCGGATGACGTCTGGAGGTGATCAATCCGAGTTGAGTTCAATTGTGATCCTCAAACTATTCGTCGATCCCGATGCTTAGTCCGAGTCTGAGTGAGTCTAGATTGCTTCTGATAGCTGGGCCAAAAGACCGGGTAACATAAGAGCCGCTCTGAGTTTGGCTTCTCCTTTACTAATACAAATACATAATGCCATTTTGATAAAACACAAAGCACCCTCTAGAATTTAAACTTACTAATAAAAATTGAACTAAGAAAATGTTAAATGATTAAGCAAACATGTTTAACATTGCAACACATCTATATTCCATGCTTCCCTTTTATTTTGGATCTTTGTCGTCATTTCTTTTGTTGCTAAAACGTATTCTAAATCTCTAGGTTGAAGATAAACGTCTATTTGCTAAATGATCTTCTTCCAATTAGCTTGTCCCTAGCTACTATCAAGTTACTTCTTGGTTTTCGATCAAACTTTTCTTACTAGATTTTATTTTTTCACGACGACTCACAACCCCACCATATAACATTTTCTTTACGGACATTAGGGAATCATTTACCTGGCCCTAAAATGAATCTTTAAAATTCTTGAAGATACATGTCTAAAAATTAATTCTTCGTCATCTTCATTGAGATTTAACAAATGAGACCTCATGCGTAGAATTCCAAGGGCATCATAAGCTTTGAAATTAGTGTTGTTAGTGTCAGTATATTTTATCATGGTCGTCTTTCAAGGCTCTAAATGACTATCCACTTTGTTAGCCTATCTCCTCTTTGTGTTATAATACCTTCGTATATGGTTTACATATCATTCAAGATGTACCATGCTAACTTTGTATTTTAAAATGACCATTTTTATTGACATTCCGGATCTTGGTTGTAGTTTTTATTTACTCATATATATAGATGAATCTCTCTCCAGAATAAACTGTAGAAATTTCAGAAGTTGCACTTGCAATCAATGCATAAGCTATCACTTTGTAGTCATGCAATCTCCGTATCTTCTCAATATCAGTGCTTGCATCGACAAAATTCTTAGCTTGAGGATCATTGGATTTTCTTTTGTTGCAAACTCTAGATTTCTTGCCTTTTCTGTTGTCGCTCGTAGTAGCTTTAAAAGGTTGCTGATGGGGGGAAAATGATTGTTCGTGCACCAATTACTTTTTGATTCATCAACTTTTGATAAAGAAGGTTACCAAATTGTTACGCAAAGTTAAGTTGGTTTATGCACTGTGATTGTGGAATCTGCAAAGCATGATTATGTTATAACAGAGTAAAGTTCAATTCGATTATTATGTGCTAAAATTGTCTTTTGTTTCTTTGTTTCGTAATGTGACTTCAACGATTTTGTGTACTGTCATGATCGTTGCCCTTGAAGAGAAATTGACTAAAAGTTGATTAATTTTCTTCTTCTTTCAGCTTTTCATCCATCCGACATAATCAAGCAATCATCATATCATGCCTATTGCTCTTTTATGACCCTTTATTAGATCATGAGTATACTCCTACTCCTTGTTCAACAATGCGACTCTCAACTCATTGCAACTTGCTGGCTCGAAATAGGTGTATATCTACCAATTGCATCCACCATATCTTCAAATGCATCCATATGAGACACAATGAATGTGATATCGGCTTGGGAAAAAAGAGAGCACTATATTTGTTTGCTCCGTCTGCAAATTCTTTATCTCAAGCATCGTTTATACTTGTTTGTCTCATTGTTGATCCTCTACTTTGATCATTTAAACTCATACTCATATCGCTCATACATACATCTATAAGAGCTTGCGGATTTTTTTGATCTTTTTTCCCACATTCCTTCCGCTTCCGCCAAAGTTCATTCTCTTATTAGTTGGTGCCGTATCTTACATCATTACTCGCATTAGCTTCAAAAGCATCCACCTTTCTACTTTTTTTTCTCTTTTGTTGCCTCTATCAACTCATCTATGCTATTGTGTGTAATTTTAGGACAAGCACTTTAATTTTTGAATTTCTCAATTTGATATTGCTTTGCACTAAATATTTGACACTTTCAAACAAAACATTAGTCTTGCTTTGCTCTAGATATATCAAAACATAAGTTTTCGCGTAATGAGCTTTAACAGTATGGACAGAACATTGCTACCTTTACGAAAATGGCTCAAGTATATGGTCCTCGACTTTGATAATTATTCAGCTGTGCAATAAAGTGCAGGATATTGGAGTAAAATAATTGCTGGAATTGTAATATCAAGTTACATTTCTATTGAATCCATATGAATAGAACTCTCAATCTGGAAATATTTTCACATCTACACATTTTTCAAACAAAATTATTAATCAAGTCAATGTCAGTCCATAAAATGCAGTTTGAGTTAGCATGCTATGATCCATGTAAGTGCTTGAGGTTATGAAAATGTGCCGAACGTTTATTTAACATTACAAATTTGAATTCATCGGTTCTTGCTACTCGTAAAGATAATAAGAACAGAGCAGAAACTACCATCGCAGTGCTTAAACATGTCAACTGTGTGCTGTATCATATAAAACTAGGAAACCTGTATGTTTATACTGTAGTCTTTGCTGAATCATTTTTTAATGTATGTGTCATATGTTTTCTACTAGAAATTTACACTATAGTAGGTTCCACATCTGGAATGCAATATAAGCAGTCATGGCATACAATTCTGTTTATTTTAGTTAATTGTTCATCAATCAAATTCAAATGCAAAGGGCTATCTTTTAGATTGAGCATATATATATCATTATTTTTCTCCTGATGCAGGCTATATTGACTCGCGTTGGTTACACTCCTGAGATTAACCATGGTGTGTTGATGGCAATGTCTGAGCATAGAAAGGATTTGGAAAAGAAAGCAAAACCAATATTGGACACCTTGAGGAGTTATCAAGACTTGCCTCCAGTATGCGTCTAATTTCAAATATGTTCTTTTAAGCATTCATTGTTTCTCTTGTATGCTCCAAAAAAAAAAAAAAAAAAAAACATTGGTTTGTCTTGATTAATAAATACAATAAATATAGGACAAAGCTCTTGCTGCATTGGCTATAGAGGATAAAAAGAGGCAGTATGCTGCTGCTGAGAAGTATCTCGAAGAAGTATTACAATCTGCATTCAACCCATTAGAGATATGACTTGGCAAGTCCTCTTTTCTTTTAGATAGATGAATTAGTTATACTTCATATGGTTTTCATCTTTTCAGTTTGAACTTTGAACCATTGTCTTGAGCCTTAATTATCATTAATCTTTAATAAGAATAATTTTTGATACAATAAAATCAGGTTTGGAGTGTAAATAGAGTACTTTGCTACTTATAATTTTGGAAGTAAATTTTATTTACAAGAAAGAAAATAAGAATGTGGTATTAGCATACATAACTATTTATCTTTGTAAATAGGTTTCAGTTGCAAGTGTATATGTAAGAGTAGAATTTTCCCTAGAAATATAGTATGAAATGGTTTACTGTTAGCTTTCAGATGTCATTTTCACCCATATAAAAACAGTAGCCATATGCTATACCAATAAAATTTCACACCAGTGTTCAACTACACTGCCTTTTCCACACGTAATTTGTCTATTTGGCTCATATGTTAAGCAGCGGTATTCTCAAACGTTCATGCTGTTTCATATATAATATAGCCTACACAGCTGAAATATTTGTTTGGCTTTTTTTTTTTTTTTTTTTTTTTTTTTTTTTTTTTGTGTGTCCCGTTCTTATATATTTGTTATCGGTTGATAATTTTGAAAAATGTGTAGAAGTGCCTCAGAAAAAAGTGTTGTGCAGTACTCTTATAACTTATATCCACTGTGGCTGCGATTATGGTTGGGCTCACGGCTAGTGGTTGCGAACATGTACAACATATTTATATACATCATGTGCTTCACGCACACGAATATTTTCCACGTTTAACAATTTGAGAATAAATGATTTACATGGATATTTATGTATATTTTTGCATTGAAATCATGTGGAAATAGTTTTTATTTTTAACTTGCAGCATCTATTTTTTCTAGTTTAAATTTTTATGAATTTGTAAACAAAGTTTATTTGTTAGATCATACTTTTAAGTGATATGAGAATGTAGTAATTTTTGTAGAGAGAATTTTGAATTGGTAAATGAAATTTAATTTTGAAATCCTAATTTTAAGTGATATCAAAATTTGATAATATCTATATAGGGAATTTTTCGGCATAAAAGAAATGTGATGTCCAATGTATTACAACTATCATTAATGGTAGCACAGATCTGGTTTATGTCAGAATATCAATCCCTTATTTAGTTATTCACCTTCTTTATTGCAGTTTTTCTGCAAATATTGAATAAAGAATGTACACATTGACATAATATCATACATGGGTGATGGTTTTCCCTTAAAACCTGCTGATATATATTTTTTGTGCATTTTATGCAGGATTACATACAGCCTTTGCCTTGATGTCAGTAGTAGGAAGATGGTATTCTTTGATATATTCTGCATATGAAAATCAAAAATGCTACATTGCAGTTACAGCAGCATTTGTCACTCCCCTTTTTCCATTCAACTGTTGATGCAAAACAAAGAACAAAAGTGATATGATTTAGCGATCAAAAGTTTATTATAAACTTCTTAGTAAAAACAAACATAGCTTAAAACAGTAAATAGTTGTTTGTTGCAAAAGTTTGTAAGAAACGTTTATGATTTGGAGAAGGAAGCGATTGACAGTTATAGAAACAAATTATTATTTAAGACAGTGTACCACACGTCTATGGTTGTTCCAATTAATTGACATTGTTTAATATGATTATAATAATCGGTATTGGTACAACAATGGACGTTCGGGTACGTGTACCTTTAAAATAATTCTTCGGTAGACATACACATCGAACCGTAATAAGTATAGTCTAAATTTACATGATTAGATATATTTTATTGTGGAGTATTATTGAAGCGTAGTATGTTACAATAAGGGCTGTTATGGTAATGATTACCGTTACCGTTTGTCAAATACCATTATCGTACCGTTTTTACTGGTAAGTCAGAATTGCGTACTGTTACCGTTACCGATCGACTGGTATACCGATGATCGGTATACCGATAATCTGGTAACCGTTACACTGATAATGGTAAATTATCGTTTGTCCATTAAAGTTTATATCTTAACATATATTTTTGTACATAGTGTGTCTTTATTATACTATATGTAGTGTTAGTTTATAAAAAACATAAATGAAAAAGAAAATAAGTGTATCTGGAATTATTTCATTTGATTATTGAACCAAATATAATCATATATTTGGTTCTATGTGCTTGTAATAAAGCATATCAGATGAGTATACTTATGTTTTGAATTAGCTGGTAAAATTATCGTTGCCACTGGTATTGAAAAAACGTTACCGATAACTTACCGTTAAAAATGATAAATTTACCGTTACCATACTGTTTTAACTGGTATACCGATTTTAATCAAAAATGCTTACCGATTGCCTGGTAATGGTGTGGTAATGGTAAATTTACCGTTACCGTAACAACCCTATGTTACATTATAAAATTGTTGTGTGTTTTGTGTGCATTTTGTGTTTGGCTGTGTTGTATAAGCTTTTTGGGTTTATATTTGTATTTGTATATAGTATAGCGGGCTGTACAAAAGTAAGGCTCAAAAAATAAGAAATACGGGTCTCTTTTCATGGTATTAGAGCCATGTGATTTCTTTTCAAAAACCCTAAATCCTAATTCATAATGCTAGATTCGAGTCAAATCTCCTACTAATCCAGAAAACTTTGGAAATTATACGATTAATTACAATGATCATTATTTTCTTTCACACGGTGACAATCCGAATTCTCAGTTAGATCAAATCGTTTTCGATGGAGATAATTGCCTTAACTGGAGCCACATCGTTCGTCTGGCCCTTGGAGCAAATAATAAAATGGGTTTCGTCAATGGTTCTCTGGTACGATCATCTGATGAATCTCCAGATTTTCAGAAATGGATTCGAAACGAATACATGGTTACTGATTGGATTCTTTGCTCAATGGAGAAAAAAAAATCAGAGAGTTTTATCTTCAATTCTTCTACAAGGCAGCTTTGGATTGAGATCCAAGAAAGATATGGTCATTCTAATGCCCTCAGATTTACGGGATTCACAAGAAATTGATGAGTATTCAATAAAATGATCATAATACAGCTACATATTACGTCAATTTTAAACAAGTTTGGGATCAATTGCTAATTATAGAGCCTTTCCATGATTGTATCTGTGCAGCAATTATTAACTGTTCATGCGGTTTGCTAAAGAAAATTTTAGAAGTTGATTAGCTTAGAAAACTTATACAATATATTTCTGGTCTAAACAAATCCTATGATCAAGCTAAGATAAATTTGCTTAATATGGACCCTTTACCCAAATGTAAATAGAGCCTATTATATGCTTCAGCATATTGAGAGGCAGAATGCTCTTAATATTGCTTATTAACCAATTGAGATGAGTGCTCTTTTTTTCTTCTAAAAATGGTCAAGATTCTCATAATTCCAAGCCATCTTTCTAAAAAAAAAAAGATTATGAGAAGACTAAGCTTGATGAATTTTGTGATCATTGTAAATCTAAAGGTCATACTAAGGATCAATGTTTTAAGATTGCTAGATATATAGATCGGTGGAAGGGAAAAATTAATTAGAAGCATCAAAGGTTTGCAGTAAATGTACAAGAAAATTCTACTAGCAATAGAATTCTTGGTTCTGTTCCAGCTGCTTCTCCTTTGGAATTTGATATCGAAGCATCTACTACTTCTATTGTTGTTGATCCTCAGATGTTTTTTGCTTTTTATAAGGAATTTGTGAAGATGATGCACACTAACCAAGGATCTTCTTCTTCTGATGTCTATAATGCTGTTGTGAACTTTGCTGGTATTGTTTCTCCATTTAATGTGAATTATTCAGTTGAGCATGCAAACATTCGTACATGGATAATTGATACAGGAGCTAGTGATCATATGACATTTGATTTAAACATGTTTGACAAAACTCATACTCTAAAACAACCTACAAAAATTGTTCTTCCTTATGGTACCCTCAAAACTGTTTCTATCATTGACGTTGTCACTATCAATCCACGCATTACTCTCAAAAATGTTTTCTACGTGCTAGAATTTAAACATAATCTATTATTTGTTGGGAGATTGTTGGATCAAAATAGGCTTATTGCTAAATTTAAGCAAAAGTCATGCTCTTTCCAAGAACTTACAACTGATCAAGTGAAAGTTGTTGGCTTGAGACAATGGGGTTTGTATAGGTTTCTTAACGAATTTCCAAGTAAGTCAGCTTTTACAAATAATGTTGTTTCTAATCAGTTTGTTCTTGCTTTAGCTTCTAATACAAAAAATTCAATTGATCTTTTCCATGCAAGACTTGGACATGCCTCTTTAGGCGAATTTACCTGTTTTTTCAACATCATTTACTAATGATAGTAATTTTCATTGTGAAGCATGTATTTGTGCAAAGCATCATAGATTACTTTTTCTTGTATCTAATTCCATTGCAAATGCATGTTTCAAATTAATTCACACTGATTTGTGGCGACCATATCGAGTTTCTTTTATATCTGGTGCTAGATATTTCTTAGCCATTCTAGATGATCATTCAAGAACTATTTGGATTCATTTAGTTCATTATAAAGATCAAGTTCCTCAAATTATAACTGCCTTCTAAGCATATATTCAGAATCAATTTCAGAAATCTGTTAAAATAATTAGATCTGATAGTGGAACTAAAATAGTTCAAGAGACATCTGCAATTTTATTTGCATCAAAAGGGATTATTCATCAAAAATGTATTGTGGGAGTTCCACAACAAAATGGAATGGTAGAACGTAAACACAAACATTTAGCTGAAACTGCTATAGCTCTTAAATTACATGCCAATTTACCTAATAGGTTTTGGGGTGGTTGTTTTCTTACAGCAAGTTACTTAATAAATCTTATGCGTAGTTCTGTTCTTGCTTGGAAAACATCCTACGAAGTTTTGATGAATAGAATTCCAGATTATTCACACTTAAGGGTTATTGGATGTTTGTCTTATCTAGTTGTTAAATCCCAAAATAAAATGGCTTTTAGATCAAAGAGATGCATTCTGCTTGGGTATCCTTATGCTCAAAATGGGTACAAACTTTATGATTTAGAGAATCATAAAGAACTACTAAGAAAAGATGTCATCTTTAAAGAAGATGTTTTTCCTTTCCATTCATCTCCTTCTATTTCTTCAAGTTCTGATCAGTATACTACTCTTCCTTTTGTTAACCCAACTATATCTTATGGTTGCACTCACAATTTTCCAGTTGAAAACATTATTCACCCACCATAAAATACTTTTGAAAACATTCCTCCTTTTCCCGAAAGTTCTTCTTCTCCTATTCCATCTAATTCTCAAACACAACAATTATCTTCATCTATTTCACATCAGTCCTCTCCTATAACCACATGTCTACCAGTTAGAAAATCCACTCGAGTTACTCAATTACCTAAGAAATTTGAACAGTTTGTTCTAGATAAACATCTTCTCAAACCTCCTACTATATGTTCTTTTGTTTAGCAATTCCTTTCTAATCCTGAACTGAATCATTCAAATTCAGGGTACATTATCAGCCTTGAAAATGTTTTATTTGTTCATGAACCTAGTTTTTATGCTCAAGCTAAAGATGATACTAGTTGGATTGAAGCCATGACAAAAGAGCTGCAGGTACTTGAGAATAATGATACTTGGGAAATGACAAACTTACCTTCTAATAAATCTGCCATTGGAAATAAGTGGCTCTACAATGCAAAATTTAACCCAGATAGAAGTCGGAATAGATGCAAAACAAGAATGGTGGCAAGAGGTGATAAGCATGTTAAAGGTAAAGATTTTAAATATACTTTTAGCCCTGTTGCAAAGTTTACTACTATTAGAGTGCTTATTGCTTTGGCTGCTGCAAAACAATGGGATCTTTATCAACTCGATATTAATAATGCTTTCTTGCATGGTTATATTGAGGAAGAGTTATATATGCAACCACCACCTGGATATTCTAAAGGAAAACCTGAGGAAGTATGTGAACTCAAGAAATCTTTGTATGGATTAAGACAAGCTGCAAGGCAATGAAATGTGGAGCTTACTAAGCATCTAATGAATTCAGAATACAAGTAATCAAAACAAGGTTATTCTCTTTCCATCAAATATGGTAATGGTTCTTTTACTGTTGTGATTGCTTATGTTGATGATTTGCTGATTACTGGTAATTCTTTAATTGAAATTCAAGCTGTGAAAAATTCCCTTCATTCTGTTTTCACAATTAAAGATCTAGGCCAGCTAAGATATCTTTTTGGAATAGAAGTGTTTGGAACAAAAGCGGACATTTTATTGAATCAAAGAAAATATATTTTGAATTTGTTAAAGGACACAAACGTGAAAGAATGCAAACTTGTGTCTTTCCCTTTACCCAAAAATTTGAAGCTCAGCATTGAAGATACACCTTTAGTTGTGGATACTGAGATATGCAGGTTACTTATTGGTAAATTGTTATACCTTAACATGACTAGAACTGACATTTCATATGTTGTTCAATAGCTTAGTCAATTCTTAAGTTCTCCTACAAAAACACATTTTGATGTTGCACTACATGTTCTTAAATATCACAAAGGTACTATGGATATTGGCCTTTTATATTCTATTCAGTCTGATTTTCATGTCACAGCATATTGTGATGCTGATTGGGAAAGTTGTCATTTTCCTGCAAAATATCTTTCTAGTTACAAAGTTTTTCTAGGTGATTCATTAATATCTTGGAGAACAAAGAAGCAGAAAACAACTTCTAAAAGCACTTGTGAGGTGGAATATAGAAGTATGAGCTATACTACAAGTGAATTAATTTGGCTGGAGGGTTTACTTGTTGATTTACAAGTCAAAATATCTCTTCATTTCGATTTGTTTTGTGACAACATTGCAGCAAAGTATATTGCAGAAAACAAGGTTTTTCAAGAAAGATCTAAGCATTTACGAGTTGATTGTCATTTTGTAAGAAATTATGTGGATGCTAAATTTATCAATATTCTTCATGCGAAGTCTTCTCTTCAACTTGCAGACTTGCTTACAAAGCCTTTGGGAGCTGAGCAACATGCTTTTCTATCGGCCAAGCTAGGACTTGTGCCTAACTCACCAATTCTAGCATGAGGGGGGATGTGGAGAATTACTGAAGTGTGTCCTTTTTTTTTTTTTTTTGCAAGCCAAGCCATTTTTATAGTGGACGTACCACTTTTTATTATGACTAATAATAAAATTACAATAATGTACATGTGACTGTAGTTAGCAGTCAGCTAATTCGGTTTTTATGGTGGACCGTCCACCGTCTACGGAGTTTATAGTGTTCCATCCACTCTACCTAACAGGCTTACAACATTGAAGTGTTGTATGTTACGTTATAAACTTTTTGTTGTGTGTTTTGTATGCATTTTGTGTTGGTTGTGTTGTACAAGCTTTTTGGCTTTATATTTGTATCTGTATATAGTATAGCGAGCTGTACAAAAATAAGATTTAGAAAATAAGAAATACAATTTTCTTCATCTCTACTTTTTCATTTGTTATACTAACCAATGATATAATATTTACTGCTTTTACTCCCTATACATCGCTATGTATATAAACATTTGATCATACGATATAATTGTTATAGACGAAAAGAAAAAAAGATCGTTCATTAATGTACTAGGTATGATAAATTTAGCATACAATTACTATAAACCTCAATTATATGGAGATTTTTATTTGAAGGACCTACTTTTTCAAGGTAATAAGTTTTAAGAACAACACCTCTGAAAAATTAGTTTTAAGGACATTTTATGGAATTTTTTTTTATCATTTCTTGTTATATATAAATAATGATAAAATAATTTATCATATTCCTATATAACCTAAAAAGATAAAAAAGTTTATAATTTTTCTGTAAATTGTCCTTAAAACTAATTATTCAGAAATGTTGTCTTTTAAACTTATTACCTTGAAATAAAATGAAATTCAACCTAATTTCTTATATGGGGTATAGGACCCAAACCGCACATGTGAATAATTGTACTTGGAGCAGCTCGAGGATATGGAAAAGGGATATTATATTGATTGGCGTAAACAAATATTATTTTAGCCGGACTTTTCTTATTAAAATTTTCTGACGCCCGATACTATGGACTTGGATGAATCAATTGAATCATGGCTTAGTTTGGTCGAAGCGTTTGAAAGTTGATCCTCGCTACTTGACTCCTCAGACGCTTAAGCTTCAACAGTCCAACACAAAACACAAGGCAGATCATGGTAATGTTCAAGTTTTGATAAAATTAGTTTTCTTTTACAACTACTTTTATTTCACATTTATATACGACAATAATATTTTTACAATCTTTTTTGTGTTTCATAATGTCAACCGTAACTTTGATCGGAGCTACAGTTAGAAATTGATGAAATTCAATCGTTTTATATTTGTAATAAGCAGCGAACTTTTTGTATTATGGATGAAAATGATCAATCAGTTTTTACAGAGGTTGTTGTTTTCTGTATTTTAATGACACAACAACGTGCTGTATTTATTTATATACAATTGTACAGGTATTGGCCCATTTGTGTAGCGGCGTATTTGTGTTTTCCTTCTGTACATACTTCGGTTTTGCCTTCTGTACATACTTCGGCCCATAATTCGTGATACATAATATAGCTTGAGTAAGCCGACATATCTTTTATCTTCCCCCCTCTCAATTTAGGGTTAGGATTTCTCACATAACCTTGAATACTCGATTCCCTTCAGCTGAAGCTCGAGTTAGTGGTAAATCATGATGTCAAGGTTCATGCTGGAGAGCAAACGAAAGTGTATCAGCTTTATCTCTTCAAATCGAAGTTGTAAAGTTGGGATCGCCTCGTTGTGTCCGTCTTCCTTGAGTCGTTCCACTGAAGCTCGAATTAGTAGTAGATCATGATGTCGAGGTTCATGCTAGAGAGCAAACGTTAGTGTATCAACTTTATCTCTTCAAATCGATGTTGTAAAGTTGGGATTATCTCGTTGTGGCTGTCTTGCTTGAGCTTGAAGGTAAGGCTTTTGTGTGTCTGAAAGTGGAGATCTGAGAGAGCTGCCACTTCGAATCCACAAATCTTCTCTAAAACGACAAAAGTTGCTTGCTGACAGTGCTTTGGTGAGAATATCTGAACGCTGATGGTATGACGATAGATAATTTACTTGGAGCTTTCTTTTACTAACCTGTTCTCGAACGAAATATATATCTATTTCAACGTGCTTAGTCCTTGCATGCTGAATAAGATTTGATGACATGTAAATTGAACTTTGATTATCACACCATATTATAGCTTTATCATATGAATCTAGTTATAGCTCCTTAATTAGGGACTGTAACCATATTATTTCAGCTGTCACACTAGCAATGCTTCTGTATTCGGCTTTGGTACTTGACTTTTGTAACAACCCTAAATTTTAGGGTAAATTTAAAATTTTATTTTAACTAATTTTAATGAGTTTTGATAAATAAAATAATTTATTTAGAATAGTAATGAATAAAATTGATTTAAATCGAAGTTAGAATGAATAATTTAATTTTAATTATAAAAAGAGTTAGAAATAGCGCGGTAGTTTGAAAAGTCAAATTTGAACTTTGACTGACCGTACAGGATGCAAAATTTAACGGATTTTAGTGAAACCAAAAATATTGTAATCTACTTAAAAATATCTTTATAACGAATCCGAAAAATTGAAATTTCATAGCAGGAATCAAAAGTTATGCCCAAATTAAAATTTAGAAAGGTCGCTATGAAATTTATAAAGGTCAGAATGCTACTTTTTGCATACGAAGGAATTTGGACTAGAAACCACTTCCATTGAGTTTCGAATGACGTTTCTACATTGAAAAATAGTAAACACTTATATATTTTGAGTTTCGGAAATTATTTGTTTAAAAATGTATTTTTAATATTAAATATATACGCCTTGAAAATAGCCATTTTTCAAACGACCTCTGTTTTCGACGAAACAACTTTTGTTGGATTCGGAATGTCAAAATATGGTTAAGTTTAATTTTTCATAATTTTTAGAATTAAATTGTAGTCGTGGCAAAAAGGATTTCAGTTTTGTCAATTTTGGTCAATTTTAATCGACTTGAAAATAGTCATTTTTCAAACGGGCTCAGAGTTGAACGAAATTAATTTTCCTAGGTCCGCAGCGTCAAAACATAGCTAATTAAATTTTTTGGGAATTTTTGAAGTTATTTTGTGACCCCGGTGAATTTTTCCGTACGATTGAATTAAAAATAAAAGAAAATATATTAAATTAAAGAAAACTAGGTCAAGACAGTCGTTTGGGCCTGCGGTACATAGCTAGATGAGTCCGGAATGGGGGTTAATAGGTAAGAACGACAGTCGTTGGGCCTAATTCTGAGTTCGGGTCAAATCGGGCCTTAATTGGGTAATTAATTAATATAATAATATAAATATACACCTTAATACTCAACCCTAATCCTTCCCTACCAAAACACAACCGCCACCTACATCTTCCATGGCCTAGAATGGCCGAGACTTCCCTCCTCAATATCTCCCAATCCGCTCAATGAAATTCAACATATTATATACCAAATCGAAGCTCTTGAAGAGATTTACAGATCCATACGGTTATGATCGACCAAAAGTGCACGGATTTCGAGGGAAAGCACCCCAAACCTGCGCCCAACTCAGTCCTGCCGCACCCACCATGGCACACCCCACACCACTTCCGGTGCACGTAGCCCTCTCCCCCCTCTTCGATTTGCCACCTTCCGATCGACTTCTAGCCTCACCAATCCCGAGATAAGTGGAGACTTAGTTTTGAACCTAATGGGTTCAATAATAAGGAAAGTAACGACCTTGAAACGTGATGGAGGGAGAAAGAGGAAGGTTGACTTTTTCAACCTTTGATTATTTAATTAATTTAATTCAATTTTTACCAGTCTTGTTTTAACCATATCTTGCTCGTACGTACTCGAAATCGAACGATTTCAGGTACGCCACGATCGTGAGACCGAGATCTACGCGATGACACTAACTGGACCTGATTCTGAGCAAGTTGAATTTTGGCCAATTTTTGGATCTGAACGGCTCAGAAATTCAAAACGATGTGAGAAATCTTAATTTATTTTTATTATTATTTATTTTAAATAATATGAATAAATCGTAACTGTGTTCTCCTCCATTCATTGTACATGCCATGCTTTGTGATTTGATTTGAACTGTGATTTGTGTGTTATGTGGATCTGAAAAATTAACATGTTTGTTAATTAGAATTGTGTTTAACAAAAATGATCAGTTTGTTAATTAGTGAGATTTCTGATCTAAATAATTTAAAATAAATTACTTATTATCGTGTTTAGTGATTCATACATGTTCGTGATTGGATTCTAAACGTCTGATGTTGTTTGGTGTTCTGTTAATTCGATGGAATATTTATGTTGAATTAAAACTTGACAAATTGAACATGTCATCATGTTGTGTTATTAGATGTGTTAATAAACAAATTTGTTAAACCAAATCACCTTGTTCTGTTATGAGATTTGTTAATTTACAACTATGTTAATTAGAAAAATAGTAGAACAAAATCATTATGTTGTGGTTGTTAGATTTGTTAATCCAAGAATTTACATTTATGTTAAATTAGAATTGTTATATAAAACCATCGGTTTATGTTGAAAAGGAATTATCATATAAAAACATCGTTTTATGTTGAATGTGAATTGTTATATAAAAACATCGTTTATGTTGAAATGAGAATTGCTATATTGAAAATGTCAATATATTAGAAATATGATCACATTAGAAAAGTGTTTACATTAGAAATATGATTACATTTTTATGTAAAGTCAAAAAAAAAAAAAGATTACATTTTTATGTGATCTTAAAGGAATTAATTGTCATCTTTTATTAGAGAATTAATTGTCATCTTCTATTAGAGAATAAATTGTCATCTTTTATTAGAGAATAAGTTGTCATCTTTTGTTAGAAAATAAAAGAATATTTATGTTAGAATTAAAAAGAACATTTATGTTAGAATTCAAAATGACATTTATGTTAAGATTCAAAAATGTCATTTGTGTTAGATTAAAAATGTCCTTAAATTGGAATGGTCATTAGATTGAAATTATCGTACTTGTTGAAATAAGAGAGTTGAAACCAAATTATCATATTTGTTGGAATGATAGAATTGATTTAACATAAAAGTATTCTTTTTATGTTAATATATAAAATGATAGAATTGATTTAACATAAAAGTATTCTTTTTATGTTAATATATGAATTGTTAGAATTATTAAACATTAAAAATATCTGTGCTAATTAAACAGCATTTTTGTAAGAATATATCATGTTGTGTTAAACATATCATTTTTGTTAGGAAATATCATTTTAGTCAAAAATGTTTAATTAGGATAGACATGCCACTTTTATTAGCAATATGTTATGTAAGATAAATTTGTCATCTATGTTTAAATTGAATTTGTCATTTATGTAAAAATAGATTGTCATTTATGTGGAATTTAGTTTGTCAATTTTATGGAAATTTGAAATTGGCATTTATGTTAGGATAAACTTGCCCTTCATGTTGAAATATTATAAGGTCATTTATTGAAAATGTCATTAAATTAGGATGTCATTAAAACTAGAAAATCACTAGATTAAAATGTCGTTAAATTATAATGTCATTAAACTAGAAAGTCATTAGATTAAAAAGGTCATTAGAATTCATAGAAAATATGTTTACATATAAAATATCCTCTTTATATGACATTAGAATTCATCACCTTTATTAAAGAATGGCACTTGAATTAAAAACATCAATTATGTTAAGAAGTGTCATGTAAAATAATATTTTTAGTAGAACAATTATAATGATTAATTAAAATTGTACTTGGACACGAGGTTAGGTCACATTTGTGGCGGAAGTCTGCCCGGACCCGACCGGCATATCCAACAGCCACAAATGTTGGGCCAAATGTGAGAGGTCCAAGTGCGCAAATACAAATTGGGCCAAGACACGAGGTTAAGCCCAACTTGTGGGATAAGTCTGCCCGGAACCAACCGGCCTATCCAGCATCCACAAGTTGCAGGCCTAATGTGAGAGGTCTGACCCATATTAAAATATAAATGGATAAACTAGAAATTGACGTTATTTTCACACCGTTATGTGTTAATAATGAAATGAATATTTTCACCTCCATGTTTGTTATAAAAGGGAAATTACATTTTTTTAATGTAATTATAAGATAAGAATTTACCGTTGTAATGAAGGTTACATTTTAATGTAATAAATAAAAAAGGGGAATTTGAAAAAAAATCACCTTTTCCTCAATGTGATCAAAAGAAGAAAAATTACATTTTCTTTGATGGAATTAACAGAAGAAAATTACATTTTTTTTATAATAAAAGAAGTTAGAAGAGTTACATTCTTTATAATGTAATAAAAGAGAATAAAGTAAAGAATACCTTCTTTTTAGGTAGGAAAGAATATATTTTTAATGCAAGTCTTAAATGAAGGGAAAAGACCATACATATAAAATAAAAATATGCCGACATTAAAAATCTCATTTTTAATGTATAGGAAAATGATCATATTTCTAAAAATATGTTAACGTTAAGAATCTCATTTATAATGTAAAGTTAAAATATAGAAAATGACCATATTTTTGAAATAAAATATGTTGACATTAAAATCCCATTTTTTTATGAAAAATAGGAAACTAGGAAAGTGTTCATTTTTATAAAGGAGAATTCACATTCTTCCATAGTGTAAAGAATAAGAAGAAAATATTACATTTTCAATAAAATGAGAGAAAGAAATAAAATATTACATTTTCAACGTAATTAAAGAATGTAAATAAAATATGAAATAGAAATTTACATTTGCTTATGTAAATAAAAAGTATTATTTTAGATGACACTTTCATTTACATTTTCATGTAAATAGGATATGTAGAAGTGAAAGATAACATTTATTTACATTTAGGTAAATAAATAAGAATAAGTAAAAGTAAACTTATTCACATATGATGTAAATAAATAAGAAAAAGAAAAGTTTTTAAATGACATTTTCTATGCATTGAATGAATTGAAAGTTACATTTTAGTTGTCGTTTATTAACAAATAAAACGAGGGAAGGGAATTGAACTGTTTATATAACATGATATGTTGATATAAACATGTCACATTACATTATCATTGTATGATAGGAACATGATTGTGCGCTGTTGGTTTGGTTGATTTATTACCCTTATATGTTAATGTCCTGTAATGTCGTTTAAATGCAAATGAACTACTTTTATCAAAATAAAAATAGTGATATATAATAACGTTATGAAATAATTTAAATGATAATTATGTGAAGATTATTTGGATAGTTCGAGTTTACTCTCATTCCAAATAATGATACGACGTTCGAAGAATTGAAGACGATGATTGAAGACCGACGATCTTCACATCGAATGGGTAACTACTGGTTAGGCTCTTGATTGATTTGCTCCCAAGATGGGGCTAAGATGGTAGTTATCCGGACGTAGTGTTGATTTGTACGGATTTGGCTTTCGCTCAGACCCAGAGCATAAGTTTATAAATGGAATGTGTGTCTGACGTTGAATTTTGTTCTATGTAAATTGAGTTCCATTAATATACGACCGTTGGTGGCGGAGAATTTATTTTCTTGCTTAAAACCCTTAGAGGTTGTGTATTAATAGTCATCAAATCGCATGGCGTGAATTGTCAACGTGGTACGCTAAGATGAAGATGATCAAGGCATTGTTGAAAAGCAGGCCTTGTGGTTATAACGTTACTTCGCGAGCCTCACAACCCGATTGAGTCTAAAACGGGAGAAGGGAACGCAGGGAGAGCAGCACGTTTCTTTCTATCTAGAAGTGGTGTTGGTGCTTAAACTGTCTGATATTTACTTATGTGGATGATGGACTGTGGCGCGCCTCGGATGGTAGGTCCTATAGGACCGGGGAACGTGTATTCAGGAATAACTAATCCACGAAGCTGTATGTGTGGACCGGCCCTGCAGCTATCCAAGGGTTCACTGCGGGGGATCCTGAGACATTAGCTAGAGTGTCTCGAATCGGTAAGGAGTTCCTCCCTAGCCTTGACTCATGATGGAAACCCAATTTCCGATATGACCTCATGCAGTTTTGATTGTATTACTAGTATGAAGGCATAGTATATGGTAGCTATGCTTCCTAGGATTGATACATTTACTTTGAAATGTCTTTGAAACATAAATACACTAATAATAATATCAAATTCGTTTTTATCGTATCAAGCATTTTTTACCATTATAAGGTAAAACTCTATCCTCCGGTTTGCGGTGCATTGTGTGATGGGACTTGAGTCTTATGATGGTTCCATTTTTCTAAAAAGCATTGCGTTGTTTTAACGATTTACTTTAGTTATGCACGACAATCCATTGGAATAAACTCGTTCCGTGTTAGCGGCGTGGTCCTTGGATTTACCTTATTACTATTAGTTAAATTAGTTAAGAATTCTCACACTAGTCCCATGACTGACCCATTGTTTGTTTCCACCTTTACAAACGGGTGCCCTCTTTCCACACGGGCAGTCGAGTAGTTTGTCTACAGGTTCTTATCTCGAGCAGGATTCTAGATTGAAGCCTAAAGCTGTGTCCAGAGCATAGTTGTCTTCCGATGCCTTAGTTATTTTATTTCCGCTGCAATGTATTAAAATATTGTAATTTATCTTCCGCTATAATTTTATTCAATATACTCGTATATTCTGTACTCTGATGTAACATTATTGTGATGTTTATAAAAGTCTGCTGTTATTATTCTGATGTGTTGTAGCCCAAAGTAAGCGTATCCGGCGATTTCCCGCAAGGGAGATTTTCGGGTCGTTTCATTTTGGTATCAGAGCTCTGGTTAGCTCAAATCTTTGGGGTACAACTCGTTAGAACTGAACAAAAGACTCCTCAGAGATTGGATTAGTAATATCCAATAAGAATACTCATTAGAGATAGGATCAGCAGTATCCTAGAATGAGAAAACTCATTAGAGATGGGGTTAGTAATGCCCTAGAATGAGTTGAGAGTAACAAGCCTATAATATACGCATTTGTAATTATAATCTAGTTTAGAAAATATCATTTTTGAATATACAAAAGTTTTATATTTTAAAAGTTAATCAACTAATTGATTGATGGTTGTGTAGTGTAATTATTAGTTCAACTAATAAAATTATAGAAACGAATTAAAGAATGAAAGATGAGATAGGATACTTAAACAACTTTAGCTTCATTCCTTTTCGAGGACGAAAAGTTCTTAAGTGGGGGAGACTGTAACAACCCTGAATTTTAGGGTAAATTTAAAAATTTATTTTAACTAATTTTAATGAGTTTTGATAAATAAAATAATTTATTTAGAATAGTAATGATTAAAAATTGATTTAAATCGAAGTTAGTATGAATAATTTAATTTTAATTATAAAAAGAGTTAGAAATAGCGCGGTAGTTTGAAAAGTCAAATTTGAACTTTGACTAACCGTACAGGATGCAAAATTTAACGGATTTTAGTGAAACCAAAAATATTGTAATCTACTTATAAATATCTTTCTAACGAATCTGAAAAATTGAAATTTCATAGCAGGAGTCAAAAGTTATGCCCAAATTAAAATTTAGAAAGGTCGCTATGAAATTTATAAAGGTCAAAATGCTACTTTTTGCCTACGAAGGAATTTGGACTCGAAACTACTTCCATTGAGTTCCGAATGACGTTTATGCATTGAAAAATAGTAAACACTTATATATTTTGAGTTCCGGAAATTATTTGTTTAAAAATGTATTTTTAATATTAAATATATACGCCTTGAAAATAGTCATTTTTCAAACGACCTCTGTTTTCGACGAAACCACTTTTGTTGGATTCGGAATGTCAAAATATGGTTAAGTTTAATTTTTCATAATTTTTAGAATTAAATTGTAGCCGTGGCAAAAAGGATTTCAGTTTTGTCAATTTCGGTCAATTTTAATCGACTTGAAAATAGTCATTTTTCAAACGGGCTCATAATTGAACGAAATTAATTTTCCTAGGTCCGCAGCGTCAAAACATAGCTAAATATATTTTTTGGGAATTTTTGAAGTTATTTTGTGACCCCGGTGAATTTTTCCGTACGATTGATTTAAAAATAAAAGAAAATATTTCAAATTAAAGAAAACTGGGTTAAGACAGTCATTTGGGCCTGCGGTACATAGCTAGTTGAGTCCGGGATGGGGGTTAATAGGTAAGAACGACAGTCGTTGGGCCTAATTTTGAGTTCGGGTCAAATCGGGCCTTAATTGGGTAATTAATTAATATAATAATATAAATATACACCTTGGGGGAAGGTTTGTAAAGCTAAAGATCAAGGTGGATTAGGTGTGCTTAATTTGAAAGACATGAATGCTGCACTTCTTTGCAAATGGTTGTGGTTGATGCTTGGCGAAAAGAAAGCCCTTTGGAAAGAATGGATTATAAATGTTTACTATGGGGGTGTTTTTGACTGGAATAGGGACTGGTCACGCTGCTCTGTTTTCTGGAAAGGGGTTATGAGTTATCACAGTGGATCAAGATTGGCACTAAAGTGGTGGTTCGTAATGGGTTTAACATATCATTCTGGCATGACCCTTGGCTATTGCCTATACCATTGAAAGAGGAATTGAAGTGGCTATTTGAAATTGCATGTAACACACACTGGTCTGTTGGAGATATGTATAACTCTGAGGCTACTGATTTTAAATGGAGACTATCTTTCTGCCGACTTGTCGTTGGTGATGCTCTTCAACAACTTTGCCAGCTATATTTGTGGTTGGCGAATGTACATTTAACTGAAGGAAAAGATGAGTTTGTGTGGATGGGTGATGATAGTAAGGAGATGTTTCGGGTTAGGAGTGTTTATAAACTGATTACCTTTTCGGGTTGTAGAAGACTGGAGTTTGATCGAATGTGGAAGACAAAGAAGGTGCCGCTGAAAGTTAAGATTCATATGTGGATTGTGCTTCATGATCGACTGAATATCGGTTGTAGACTAAGGCATAAGGGTTTTGTTGTCAATACCAGTTGCGCTTTTTGTGATGAAGCTGATGAAGACTACAAACATGTTGTAACACCCCGAATTTCAGTTAATACTAATATTCACTAATTACAGAATTAATAATCTCAGATGTGAGAATCAGGGGAAACGGGTTACGTCATTGTGTTCGTCTCGGAAAAATACGCGAAATAGAGTCCGAAATTTTGTAAATCGGAGTCCGTATGACCCGGTTAAGGCCCAAAGAAGTTTTCGGGAAATTTGAATTTCGAAACATGCAGAAATGGGGGCCAGGCGGGAAAACTCCCGCCCAGCCAAGTCGACTTGGCTGTCGACAGGGCTGTCGACTTGCCCTGTCGGCTGATTCTGGCCTGGGTGCACCTGGTTGAGTTTTGGGCTGGGTTGGAGGGCTTGGGACGAAATCTGACGGACCTAAACTAACCTAGGGTTAATCTAAGGGTCTAAAACACAACCTAATCCTATAAATAAGACCCTAAGCTAGCCCTAAATGATCATAATCCTATCCTCTAACTAAACTATGCCAAAATTTTCTATGATCATGGCCTCCACTCAAAACCCTAACCTCCATCCTCTTTCTAAACTATTTCTATGAAGGCTTTCATGTTCATACAAGCATTTTTAAGTTGTATGAGTGATCATTAGCTTGCATTCATCATCAAGTTGCAAGCCTTATTTTCAAGGCTAGAGTTTTTGGGTGATTTTTGGAAAGGGTTTGCTTATTGGAGTTTAGTGGTGAGTTTCTATAGCCTTAATAATCAATTGTTAAATTGATTATGATAGGATATGATAAGATATGGCTATGTTTGTGGATCAATGTGTTTATGCAAGTTTAGTATAGTGTATGTTGTGTGGTTTGCAAGTTTTATGCTATATGTTATGCAAGTTTAATGCTATGTTTTATGATGCTCATTATGCAAAACACTATGTTGAACATTGATTCATATGTAACATGTTATGCAAGCTATATGTGAGATTATATGCAAGTTCATATGTAACATGTCATGCAAGCTATATGTGAGATTATATGCAAGTTCATATGTAACATGTAATGCAAGTTATGTGCATGATTATATGCAAGTTCATATGTAACATGTTATGCAAGTTATGTGTTTGGTTATATGCAAGTTATGTGCATGATTATATGCAAGTTCATATGTAACATGTTATGCAAGTTATGTGTTTGGTTATATGCAAGTTAACATGTGACATGCTATGCAAGTTCACACCTTTGTATGACATAAGAATCATATGCAAGTTACCCCTTTGTGACATATGTGCTTCATGCAAGTTTGGGTTAAATGCTAGTTGGGTTTAATGTATGCTCATATATGCAAGTTGACACCTTTTAAACCCATGATAAAGTTATATGCTATGTTGGTTAAACCCATGGCATTTGTGATGAATCTTCCCTTTATTATGTCATGTTATGAGAACGAATTACGTGGGGAACGATGGGGTTAATATGCATGTTAATAAAATGGTGTGAAATGGGTATGCTTAAGCATAACATAAAGTGAATGGACATAATTGGGAATTTACCTATTAAGTTAGGTCTACCCATATTATGGAATTGGGAATTTACCTATTAAGTTAGGTCTACCCATATTATGGAATTGGGAATTTACCTATTGAGTTAGGTCTACCCATATTCTTGAAATTGGTAATTAATTAGGGATAATTAATACAAATTATGGGGGTGATTAATTAGGTGTAATTAATCGACTAAGACACGAGGTTGGACCCTTTTGTAGCATAAGACTGCCCGGAACCGACCGGCAAATCCAGCGGCTACAAAGGATTGGCCCAATGTGAGAGGTCTTAGTCATAAACTAAATACGTGACAAGTGTAAAGACACGAGGTTAGACTCAGTTATGGTGTAAGGCTGCCCGGAACCAACCGGCATATCTAGCTGCCATAAAAGACAGTCTAATGTGAGAGGTCTTTACAAAGGTTACGATCTTAATTAATTAAGAAACACTTAACCAAATTAGCATGTAGTGGGGCATGAGGGGTTAAGTGGGTGCCTTGGGTGGCATGTAGTAACTAGTGGGGGTGCCTTGGGTGGCATGAGGAAACTAGTGGGTTGCCTTGGGTGGCAATAGAAAATACGATTAGAATACTTAACCAAAGTGGAACATGTAATTAAACATGATTAAAGGGTTAAGTAAGTGCCTTGGGTGGCATGTGGGAATCAAGTAAGTGCCTTGGGTGGCATGTGGAAATCTAGTGGGTGCCTTGAGTGGCAATTAAAATATGATTAAAAGACTTAACCAAAATTTATAACATGTAAGTGGACATGGTTAAAGGGTTAAGTGGGATTCACTAGAAATGACAAGCTTAGGTGGGTAGCTTGTGGGGGCCCATTTCAACCAATATCTCAAACGTATCTTTGTGGGCTCGACCCAAGTCGAGGACGGGACACGCATATTGGGCTTGACTGTAAGAGGCCAAAACGGGTTAGCGGTGGCAACGCAAGTCCAACGGGTTTCATATGCGTGTGTGGACCCGGGCTGGTAAGTAAGACGTTATTGCATCGTGTAGGTATAAGCCGTGCACCGTTGATATTATCAGGTTGCCACTTTGGGGAATGATACACCCCACTGTGGGGCCAGCACGGGTATCTATGTTAGGGAGCCGATCGCTTGGGGAGTAGTGGGTACACCTAGTGGAGATAGGGGCAGACGGCACCTATGTAGTCAGCTAGGGGTACACGAAACTACTATTAAAAATTACTAAGTACACTTAGTGGGATCAACCTTTAAGTAGGAATTACCCTTGGGTGGGTAGAACTGGTGTGGTGCAGTGTAGGAATTACCCTTGGGTGGGTAGATCTGGGGTGGTGTAGTGTAGTAATTATCCTTGGGTGGGTAAATGCGTCTTTTCGGTTATCTTAGTACATCCTGTGTTTAGTTGGCTACTTAGTGTAGTCATTATCCCAGAGGTACCGTACCTTGTTTATATCATACCCTAATTACTTTAATGATTGTATTGTTAAGGTTATAGGACTCGCTCTGACTTATGTCTGACCCCGTTGTTTTTTTTATCTTTTTTTTCCAACCCTCAGGTTATCAGAGTGGGCCTAGCACTAGTGGGCTTGGATCAGACCACTATATCTATTTTGTTTTGGGGCTTGGACCGTAGAAGTAAAGCTCGGTTTATCTTTTCTATTATGGCTATTATCTATGTAGTGGGATTATGTACTTCTATTTTATCATGATGGATATTATGTACTTGACTCTTGTTATGGTTTTGTGATGTAACCAAACATGTTTTACTTTCCGCTGCAATGAAATGATGTTTTAATTTTCAAGTATTACGTATATCTGTCTTGTTGTAATTTTTCTGTTCTATACTCACTAAAAATACTCCACCGAAACTAAGGCATTCCCTTAATGAGTGACCTTAGCGGGTGTGGGGTGTTACACGTGGTACCAGAGCTTAAGGTTACCAGAACAGATAATTTTTTTAGAAAAACTATTTTCTAAGAATATTTTTGAAAGGAGTATTTTCAAAAACATGTCTTTTAAGAGAAAAGTTTTTGAAAGAAAAGCATAATCCCCAGTAGCCATATCTATATCTTTCAAATTCTCCGTTTTGAATCTCTTCCTCTCTCGTTTTGAGCTTCCCCTCCGCGTATAGATGATCTTTCTAAGATAGATAAGAATGGAAAACCACTTCAAGGGACTTAGACATTAGTCGGACTAGAAGTTGGTTCAAGAAGGAGGAGGACTTGTAGGTACCTATTGGATAGACGATTGGAGGAAGGCTCAAATAGTTGTTTGGTTAATGAAGAGCGAAACCTCATTTTGATGGGAGGTTACGAGTGGAGAATGGGAAGAAGAGGGCTAGTAGTTATCCTTTTGGGAGGAATAGGACACCTTATTAGGATTGTCCAAAGAGGCAAGGGCAAGGTACGGAATCTCCTGGAGGGTAGTTGTATTCCCTCACGGCTAGTGTACCAGATGGGGATAGGACCGTCTAGGTTGGAATTTGGATTTCTTTATTATCCGGTTCGAACTTTATTTGATTCTGACGCATCGAGTTCGTTTATCTCATCATTGTTAGTTGAGTCACTGCACTTAGACACCAGTTTAGTAGATGATCCCTTAGTTGTTTCAAACCCAATTGGGGCTCCATGATGTGTTTGGGTTTGAAAGTTTCTATACTTAGCGTTGAGTTTAGATGTGATGCTTTTTGGGCTTCACGGGCTATGGGTTAGTTTTGGGCATGGACTGGTTATCCAGTAGTGGTGTCGTTCTTGATTTTGAAGGGAGAGTTGTTAGGCTTATGACCCGCTTGGGTAACACTCTCGAGATCTCTTGTAATCCCATGGAATCTGTTATGCTAAGTTATCTAGAATCGCTTGACACGTCGGTCGAGAGTTTGCGATCTGTTAGAGTGGTCCGGGAATACTCGGATGTGTTTGAGGAGGTGAAGGGCTTACCTCCGGAGCGGGAGATTGACTTCCGAATATATCTGGTAGACAATGCCAAACCAGTATCTTGGCCAGTGTGCCACATGGCTCCTCGTGAGAGGAGGGAACTCCATAAGCAAGTAGGCGATTTGCTTGAGAAGGGGTTCATAATACGAAGTATATCGGAGTGGGGTGCTCCAGTAGTTTTTGCCACGAAGGCGGATGGGTCCCTCAGACTTTGTGTAGGCTAAAGAGAACTAAATAAACTCACAAAGAAGAATAGACACCCATTGCCGAGGATTGATGATCTCTTTGATCAGTTGGTTGGCGCCTCAGTGTTTTCGTAGTTGGACTTAGCCACGGGGTTTCATCAGTTGAGAGTGGCTGAGGATAGTATAGAGAAGACTACATTTAGGACTCCGGATGGTTTTTATGAGTGGCTGGTGATGCCATTTGGTTTGACGAACGCCCCCGCATACTTTGTTGATTTGATGAGAAGGGTGTTCAGGGAGTACCTAAATAAGTTTGTGATGGTCTTTGTAAATGACATCTTGGTCTTTTCTAGGAGCGAAATAAGTTTTCGTGTGTGCTTAATAGGTTGAGCAAAGCCAGTTATGGGAAAAACGGTGGTTTTGGAGCGAGACTGGCGAGGACATCCAAAGTTGGTCAAAGGCTTAATTGTTTAGCCATTTTTACTAGTATCATCTCACGTAGGTCGTCTGAACTCGAAGGAGATATCCCCTGGGTGTTTGTCTGATATTGGTTTAGGCCTTTGGGGCTTGCACTTGGGGGATGTCAAGTTCGACTAGGATGGTCTGCGTGAGAGATGGACAGTTGTGATGATTTTGGATGGGGTAATATCCTGGTTTTCTCTAAAAGTGGAGAAGAGCATGCCCTACATCTTAGGGAAGTGTTGGAGACTCTTCGAGCGCATAGTCTTAGGACAGCAAAAGTGGATGGGATTCTTAGCATCCTATGAGTTTGAGATAGCGTATACCCATGGCAAGGGTAACGTGGTAGCGGACGCCTTAAGTAGAAAAAGGTTGTCCTTGAGTTCATTGTTCGTTGAACGACAGAGCTTAGAGTTTATTTCTATGTTTGACTTTAGACCTTCCGTTGACTTTGTACCCGGTTTGCTAGCCTCCTTGGAGGTTAGGCCTACTCTTTTGGGGCGGATTGGCGGAGCACAGCGAGACGACCCACAGTTGGTTGAGTTAGTAGAGAAGCTCATGAGGAGGGGGAGTCGTCCAGCCATTTGAGTAGGTACACCCTAGATGGTAAGGGGTGGTTGCGTAGAGACGGTAGACTTTGTGTACCGCAAGACAAGGGTTTGAGGAAGGCTATACTTGATGATGCACATCGTTCGAAGATGACTATTCATCCCGGTAGGGACAAGATGTACCAAGACATGAAGCGAGTTTTCTTTTGGGTCGGTATGAAGAAAGACGCGGCCGAGTATGTCGCTAGATGCTTGGTGTGCCAACAAGTAAAAGCGGAGCAAAAGAAACCCGGTGGGTTGCAACACCCATTGGAAGTTCCGCTATGGAAGTGGGATAGTGTCTCGATGGATTTTGTCGATGGATTACCGAGATCGAGGAAGGGTAATACGGGAATTTGGGGTGTGGTAGACAGACTTACTAAGAGTGCCCATTTTATACCCGTGAAGAGTAAGAGGACTGCTGCATGGCTAGCTTCAGTTTACATTCGAGAGATTGTTAGATTACATGGTGTACCTTCCAGTTTAGTGAGCGATCGAGATCCTATCTTCACTAGCGAGTTTTGGAAGAGTTTGCAAGAGGCGGTTGGGACTCAGTTATGTTTGAGTACCGCATATCATCCTCGGACGGACGGCCAGACCGAGAGGGTGAATCGTATTTTAGAAGACCTTTTGAGGCTATGTATCTTGAATTTTGGAGGTACAGGGGAAGAGTATCTTCCATTGGTGGAGTTCGCGTATAATAACAGCTTTCAGTCTAGTATTGGCATGGCTCCTTTCGAAGCTCTTTATGGAAGGCCTTGTCGATCACCTACATGTTGGTAGGAATCTACGGATGAGATCTTGCTTGGGCCCGATGTGGTTAGAAAGACTTCGGAAAAGATTGATTTGATTCGAAGAAGGATGAAAGCGGCGCAAGACAGACAGAAATCTTATGCGGACAAGAGGAAAGCAGAGCTTAAGTTTGATGTTGGGGACATGGTTTTATCAAGGTATCTCCGTTACGGAATGTGGTTCGCTTTGGATCTGTTGGAAAGTTAGCACCAAGGTTTGTTGGACCGTTTCCTATTAAGGAAAGGATTGGACAGATGGCATATAGAGTGGAATTGCCCGACAGGCTTAGTGGTGTACATGGTGTATTCCATGTGTCACATTTGAGGAAGTGCCTACATGAGACCGCTGAGGTGGTAGAGCCGAGCTTGCTTAAAGAAGTAGAGATAGAGCGTGATGAGACGATTCGACGAGCTCCTACTCGCATCCTTGGGTCAGAGACTAGGAAGTTGAGGAATCGAGAGGTTCAACTAGTCAAAGTGCAATGGGGAGAAGATGAGAGCAACGCTACTTTAGAGACGGAAGAGAAGATGCGTTCATTATACCCATTCCTTTTTAGGATATGCCTTTTAATTTCTCCTTTATCATTTGACTAGTACTTATCTTATCTGTAGTATGTCCTCTCGTTAGTACCTTTGACCTTTAGATAGGGTAAACCTATGGTTGAAACATGTGTTTGAGACATGTTATGATTGATGGATACATGTGGATGCAAGTGTTTGCTAGTGGTTGCTCGTGGATGCATATACACACACTCTAGACACTAGATCGGCTCAGTCACTTCATATTGCATATTGCATATAATTGTGTGTAGGTAGCTAAATTGATGGATGTATAATGGTTGTGTTATCATATGGATGATGCATTTTGGTGAATGATTGTGCACTCATATAGATACAGTATGTGTCGATAGGGTTCTCTCGCATACATATTGGATGCATGGCACTATCATGGTTTGCATATGTTCATACATTAGATAGGGAACATATACACACACTCTTTGCATATGCTCATACATCATTAGAAATTGTTTTAAGGACAATGGATGCCCGTGTTTGATGGATTGAGTAGATGGTTGTTTGGATGGTAGGATATGCATTCTCCTTAGCTTAGAGATTTCGGGGACGAAATCGTTTAAGGAGGGGAGAATGTAACACCCCGAATTTCAGTTAATACTAATATTCACTAATTATAGAATTAATAATCTCAGATGTGAGAATCAGGGGAAACGGGTTACGTCATTGTGTTCGTCTCGGAAAAATACGCGAAATAGAGTCCGAAATTTTGTAAATCGGAGTCCGTATGACCCGGTTAAGGCCCAAAGAAGTTTTCGGGAAATTTGAATTTCGAAACATGCAGAAATGGGGGCCAGGCGGGAAAACTCCCGCCCAGCCAAGTCGACTTGGCTGTCGACAGGGCTGTCGACTTGCCTGTCGACATGCTTGTCGACTTGGCAGTCGACAGGGCTGTCGACTTGCCCTGTCGGCTGATTCTGGCCTGGGTGCACCTGGTTGAGTTTTGGGCTGGGTTGGAGGGCTTGGGACGAAATCTGACGGACCTAAACTAACCTAGGGTTAATCTAAGGGTCTAAAACACAACCTAATCCTATAAATAAGACCCTAAGCTAGCCCTAAATGATCATAATCCTATCCTCTAACTAAACTATGCCAAAATTTTCTATGATCATGGCCTCCACTCAAAACCCTAGCCTCCATCCTCTTTCTAAACTATTTCTATGAAGGCTTTCATGTTCATACAAGCATTTTTAAGTTGTATGAGTGATCATTAGCTTGCATTCATCATCAAGTTGCAAGCTTTATTTTCAAGGCTAGAGTTTTTGGGTGATTTTTGGCAAGGGTTTGCTTATTGGAGTTTAGTGGTGAGTTTCTATAGCCTTAATAATCAATTGTTAAATTGATTATGATAGGATATGATAAGATATGGCTATGTTTGTGGATCAATGTGTTTATGCAAGTTTAGTATAGTGTATGTTGTGTGTTTTGCAAGTTTTATGCTATATGTTATGCAAGTTTAATGCTATGTTTTATGATGCTCATTATGCAAAACACTATGTTGAACATTGATTCATATGTAACATGTTATGCAAGCTATATGTGAGATTATATGCAAGTTCATATGTAACATGTTATGCAAGCTATATGTGAGATTATATGCAAGTTCATATGTAACATGTAATGCAAGTTATGTGCATGATTATATGCAAGTTCATATGTAACATGTTATGCAAGTTATTTGTTTGGTTATATGCAAGTTATGTGCATGATTATATGCAAGTTCATATGTAACATGTTATGCAAGTTATGTGTTTGGTTATATGCAAGTTAACATGTGACATGCTATGCAAGTTCACACCTTTGTATGACATAAGAATCATATGCAAGTTACCCCTTTGTGACATATGTGCTTCATGCAAGTTTGGGTTAAATGCTAGTTGGGTTTAATGTATGCTCATATATGCAAGTTGACACCTTTTAAACCCATGATAAAGTTATATGCTATGTTGGTTAAACCCATGGCATTTGTGATGAATCTTCCCTTTATTATGTCATGTTATGAGAACGAATTACGTGGGGAACGATGGGGTTAATATGCATGTTAATAAAATGGTGTGAAATGGGTATGCTTAAGCATAACATAAAGTGAATGGACATAATTGGGAATTTACCTATTAAGTTAGGTCTACCCATATTATGGAATTGGGAATTTACCTATTAAGTTAGGTCTACCCATATTATGGAATTGGGAATTTACCTATTGAGTTAGGTCTACCCATATTCTTGAAATTGGTAATTAATTAGGGATAATTAATACAAATTATGGGGGTGATTAATTAGGTGTAATTAATCGACTAAGACACGAGGTTGGACCCTTTTGTAGCATAAGACTGCCCGGAACCGACCGGCAAATCCAGCGGCTACAAAGGATTGGCCCAATGTGAGAGGTCTTAGTCATAAACTAAATACGTGACAAGTGTAAAGACACGACGTTAGACTCAGTTATGGTGTAAGGCTGCCCGGAACCAACCGACATATCCAGCTGCCATAAAAGACAGTCTAATGTGAGAGGTCTTTACAAAGGTTACGATCTTAATTAATTAAGAAACACTTAACCAAATTAGCATGTAGTGGGGCATGAGGGGTTAAGTGGGTGCCTTGGGTGGCATGTAGTAACTAGTGGGGGTGCCTTGGGTGGCATGAGGAAACTAGTGGGTTGCCTTGGGTGGCAATAGAAAATACGATTAGAATACTTAACCAAAGTGGAACATGTAATTAAACATGATTAAAGGGTTAAGTAAGTGCCTTGGGTGGCATGTGGGAATCAAGTAAGTGCCTTGGGTGGCATGTGGAAATCTAGTGGGTGCCTTGAGTGGCAATTAAAATATGATTAAAAGACTTAACCAAAATTTATAACATGTAAGTGGACATGGTTAAAGGGTTAAGTGGGATTCACTAGAAATGACAAGCTTAGGTGGGTAGCTTGTGGGGGCCCATTTCAACCAATATCCCAAACGTATCTTTGTGGGCTCGACCCAAGTCGAGGACGGGACACGCATATTGGGCTTGACTGTAAGAGGCCAAAACGGGTTAGCGGTGGCAACGCAAGTCCAACGGGTTTCATATGCGTGTGTGGACCCGGGATGGTAAGTAAGACGTTGTTGCATTATTTAAAAAGTTGTATTGTTTTGTAGGGAACAATTATGTATGATGACTATTGGTCAAAAGACACTAAGATGATGATTCATCAATTTAAAAGAAAAACAGAAACACATGGATACATAATTGGCAATCTACAAAGTAATGACAACCAGATCAATACAAAACTTTTAGTTCTCTTCTATAACTTAATTCAAGACTGTACTTCTCTTCATCACTTCGTAATTTTTTTTGGTTTCGTGCAAATCTGTCAAGAAATTACCAAGTTATGATCAAATGAAGTTTTGATGCACGAAGAGAAAAAGAAACCAAAACTGTCACAGGTATTTCTCATATTCCGTCCAGATATTTAACATATTTCATTCCAAATCTCTTTCCATATTGTAGTTCTTTTTCTCGCGATTGTTTTGATTGGTAGATCATTAAATTTCGATAATAATAGAGTGGGATATGGCAGTTTGAAGTTGGTTATCTAAAACTGAAAATCATATATGAGATTTTCTGCTTTTCTCTCACTATTTTGGCCTGCTGCATCATAATAACATCCAAATTATGTTATTAGATGATAGCCTTTGCCTTCCTCTTCGGTTTGCCGCTGGTTTCATCCAATTCCGTTAAGAAACGAAGAAGAAATTTCTTCTGAAAGATTGATTGCAAGTTGAAAAAGGGGAAGAAGTAGTAGAAGAAGAGAAACTTTTGTGAAGATATATGACTTTTGGGCCTATTTATAGTAGTCGATGTGTCTATTCATTCAAATTCAAATTCAAAATTTTGGTGCCAAGTTTGTTAAAATACCAAATCATCAATATCTTTCTCATACAATCTGTGCAAATGAATATACTACACTGATCAAAAAAATAACTCCGTTGCAATACGGCAGATCTCGTCATCAAATACTGAAAGATATGAATGTGTGGTTCGTGGCAATGGAAGAAAAACAAAATAGATGTTTGCAAAAAGTGGTATGCTTTTACTATTATTTCCTAATTATCATTGCAATTAGAAAATATATATTTATGCACATAACTATTTTAGTCTTATTTTACTTGATGCACAAAACTATTTCTTAGACTAGATATTAGGTATTTTAACCTTATTGGCCTTAGAATTATATCTTAGTTTTAAGGGGAGTGTTATAATCTAGTTAGGTATATATAGTTTTTGTTGATGACAAAGGGGGAGAATTATAAAATTGGGCTTAGATTAAGGGGGAGTTAGTCGTTTTAAAAGGAGTAAAAGGAGTAAGGCGAAGTAACATGTGAATCAAGACATCAGGTATGAATATTTTATGTTGACCGACCTTTTGGTCTGATTCCCAAAAGTACACCAGGACCGCTCGACTCAACACATCGCGTGGCACCAAAGTCCGAAGTTTCGCCGAAGTACTAAAGATTCAATCCCGAGAGAAGTCGTACAAATGTAGGCCTCACAACACCTCTAAAAAATACATTTTGAATCCCTCAGGGCGTGCTCCACCAAAGTTAAATCCCTGGGTTGCATGTCCATGAATTCGAATCCCTTGGCCATACATTTCTACTCCCTCCCATTCCGACTCTTCGACTCTCCATATTAAGGGATATCAAATCCCTTTAACACCGTTCCATGTATTTCGAATCCCTCCAGCCTCATTCTCTACTTCACATTCCCCTTCACGCATGAGTCTCATCAACATATCCCAAGGATACGAGTTTGTATCCCTTAGGGGATTCGAACAATTGTATCTATAAGGGATATGAAACAACGTATCTCTAGGGATACGAGTTCGTATTCCTCAGGGGATACGAAAACCCGTATCCAGTTGGCGATACGAAGCAGCCGTATCCCAAGAGATACAAATTTCATATCCTTCGGATACGAAATTTAGTATCTTGGGATACGAAATTCGTATCCCTCAGGGGGGCCTGAGGGATATGGTATTTTCTTGCACTTTATAGAGAGGTGTGAAATTCAAGATTTGGCCTTCCAGGGATACAACATTCAACTATATAGCCCCCAAATCTCCACCTACTTCCACCTAACCACTACCTATAAATACCCCATTGCTCATTCTCCACAAGGGTTGGATTTTGGTTGATTTGACACCTCTACAAGCTCTTAGAACTCCATTAATGGTAGCATAGCTCTTGAGGAAGAAGAAGAACATCACTTTTTTTGCAAGACTTGGCATATGACTAATATGACTTCAAAGTACATAAAACCACTTTTAAACGAATGCCATGATGAAGTTCAATACTTGTAACTCACTTTTATGAATAAAAAATCAGCAAACTCCTTCAAAGTGGATGCAGGTCCCTCATGGATCGAACCATTATAAACTGTTGTGTCATTTTCTGCTTTCCGCACTCTAAATTTCCTTACGCGAAACGTTACTCTCCAGTAATAGAGAATCTTTGGATGTGATGACATTTTTTGCTGTCAACATTCTGGTGCTTTTACTGGGAACTTAATTTCACTTCTTTTCATGCACTTTCATCTCGACTTCAACGCACTACTCAGGTTTCTTCCTAACGTACCGCCCAGTCCGCTTACGATGGTTAAGCGATCAAAGAACCGAATGGTCGGAACCTCCGCAGGGGTCGATGCTGCTGCTTCTCAATAACCCCAATTAGCGGAGAACCCCACCGACATGGGTATCATTCATCCTATGGATCCCAATGCTCCCGCAACTCATGCGCAGTGTTACACGCTTAATAAAAAGTTGGAAGATAAATCTCGAGAACTCAATGACACGTTGAAAACTAACATTGACCTGATGCGTCAAATTTAAGTAAGTCAACGTCTCTTCGCTCAACTTCAGTTTTCTCAGAACAACACTCGATCAGCCGCAGCACAACGCCCCAGAAATTTCTTCTTCCGACTCTCGGGGATTAAGCCAAAGTAGGAGGATGACTCTCAATGCCAATGCCCTCGCCAGCACTAACATCCATGTCAATGGCAACGACAACGAAAAAGGTAATGGGACTCCATAACTATCAGCGAGGAAACACATAAACGCGACCATTCCCAGTTTGTTATTAGTGGTGAACCAAGCCCAAGTAACCGACCTCGTACTCAATAGAACCCAACTGTTGTCGCTCTTAACTTGGGGCCTACACTTCCAGCAACTCAACAAGCCTAAGTTCCTCCTTACTAGAATCAACATCAACCAACTCAGCCTCATCAACCACTTTATAATCAGGCGATCAATGCCGACAATATGGATGAGGATGATCCCGATGTCCATACCGGTAGACGTCCACGTCCCAGGACCTCTAAGGTGAACCATGAGCGCTGGATTCCACCAAAGGATGCACAACCTGCATATCTCCCCGACATGATCCAAAAAATCATGAAAGATATAGGAGGGAATGTCAACGACATGTAGGAAACCAATATGAGACATAACTACTTCATCTGACCCTTGTGGCTTTCTGAGTCACTACCAATGGCACATAGACTCCAGTTGGACCACTGATGCAGTCAAGCGAAAATGGTTCCCTGTTTTCTTGGAAGGCACAACTTTGCTCTGGTTCACCTGTCTCCCAGCTAACTCCATCTCCACCTTTGACCAACAAGCTACTGAAATGGTCAAACAGTTCAGAATGCACGTGCCTGCACCAAAGAATACTCTCATTGTCTCTAACCTCTACCAGGGCCCGACGAAACCTACAAAATTTACCCTAAGTGTTTCGACTTTGCCCTCGCTGAGGTTGATGTACTGGAAACGTGCATAGTCCTTGTCTAGCTAGCCATAGGTGTCATTCCTAACTCCGAGTTTGGAGCATGGATAGATTGAAAGCAACCCAAGACCCTGGAAGTTTTCTTCGAGAAAGCCAAACAATTCCTGTGTCAAGAAGAGGCACTGAGCAACAGGGCTGCTCAAGGTGGGCATCCGAATAAGCCACACACTAGCACTGCCAAAGATAGTGTCAAGGGAAAGCAAGTCGGAGGATCTTCCGACACGGGTAAGGGGGCCACCTCATACAAGACCAAGCTAAACAATGGGAAACATGGCGGTGGCAACAATCAAACTCCTGGAGACCCCAAGAAGCATGGTCGCTACCCCAATTACAGGAACTAAACTCCACTCAACCAAGAGTTGGAGGCCATCTACCTGAAGACCTGTAACACTCTACAGTACAAGAAGCCCAACACTAGTGAATCTACTGACCGCATGAAGAACTCTAGAAGATATTGTAGATTCCATGATATGTTTTGGCACAACACCAACTACTGTCGCCGCCTTAGGGATGCAATCGAAAAACTCATCCGTGAGAAATGTCTAGAACAGTACGTTCAGAACCCTACTCCTCCCGAAGCAGTTGTGGGCCCCTCAACACCCATTCTCCCTCCAGCTAGTGCGGCCCCATGGCCGTCTAATTAAAGACCACGTGGCATCATGATCAACATTATTTGCGGTGGACCTCACCCCGCACATGAAAACTTACGAAAGATGGAGGAATATACCAACTCCATTAAGCATGCCAACTATGAAGCGTGCTCTTGTTTGGAGGAATCTCTCCCCGCCAAGCTCTAGAAGATAATACGGGTGTAACAACCCGAAATTTTGGCAATAGGAATTAATTATTAGAATTTCAAAAATAGGAATTTCTGCATACGATGGAGTTTGACCACGACACTTTAACCAATGCGTTTGTCTTAGAATTCTGGTTAACTTTCATGTTTGGAATTTCACAAACGGAATCCGTATGAAAAGGTTACATAACAGATAGAAAATAAATAAAATAGAATATTTAATATATAGAAATTAATAATCCACCTGCCACCTCACTTCCAGGTCGAGCAAGCGGTCGACCGGGGAGGTCGACCAAGCGGTCGACCGCTGGCTGCGACCACTTGGTCGAGCCAGTTAGTGACGGCTAGGATTTTGGCTATATAATATAAAATATATATAGATGAATACAAACTAACTCAAATCTAATGGTTTATGGATAATTCTACTCCTATAAATAAAGGGGTAAGGCCTCATTCTTTTCCGCACAAATCTGTAGGAAGTAGTGAAGCTCTGCCATTTTCCTCCCTCTGCAAACCTAATTTCTTAATTAAAAATATATTCATATACAACAAATCAAACACAAATCATTAAGAATTGAGAGGATTATCAGATTCAATGGAAAAGAATGTGAATTAGCGCTACAACAAATTCTCCCCTCTATATCTACAGATCTGAAAGTATCCCCTTTTTAGATAAATTGTAGATTTATAAGAATTTGGTAATTTTATGCAAAAAAGATTATTTGAACTTCAGATTTGGACGCTTTCAGGTGAGTGGGAAATTTGAATATATTGTTATAATAGCCTATTTATTTATTTTGAATTAGATCTCAAAATATATGCCTATTTTCATCAGATTTGTTCATAACATTGTTATAATTGAACTGACACCTATCAGATCTGAATGTAAATATTGTCAAAACTTGTAAATTGTGAATTGTGGTTAGAAATTAGAATAATATTAATTGTAGGATTCTTAAATTTTTCATACATATTTCCTACAATTATGTTGTAAAATGTATTGGAATTTGTTGTAAAACACTAAGGATTTGGAAATCAATCCCAATAACACTGGTAAGATGTTATTTTCCTCCACCTCCTTATCTTCAGTGTAAGTTGGTGAATTATGTGATTTAAATTTAAAATAATTATTCTTATTTGCGTTCAGTGTTGTTCGGGTTTTGGCTAAATTGTTGTAAATACGTCATTTTCCTCTTTCTGAACAAAAAGTCATTATTTGAATTCACAAGAGGTATGAAAAAAGATTGAAAAAGGGGAAAGTGGCGCAAACATATGTATAAATATAAATATACATATTTTTGCATAATTTGCATCAGCTATTCCATATATATATATATATGCATACATACACATTTCTTATGAATTTGAAATGTGTCTATTCCAATAATCAGGCATAATTTACAATAATTACAGTTAACGGTTTTTTGTAAGATTTGAAACCGTATGGCAAGATTGAATGCAAAAAGGAATGTTTAGGTATTGATTAAACCAAATCATTGAAATTAAAAATAATAATAAAGAAAGATAACTACGTTGACTGCATGAAAACATAAATATAAATATATACATAGTATCTGTCCAAATCTCTGTAAATCGGGAAAATATACATTGTATTGATTGTTTGAATATTTGAACGATATTCAATTATGGAATTATATATGAAAATTAATCCATATTGAATTAATATATTTATGGTGACCATTGTAGCAATTAATATGATCATTTGTTATAATAGGGCTGCAAATCAATAAATAACAATCGTAACCAATGCTGGTTGGGGAAAGTGAATATAATAGGATAACGTTTACAATTCCTAAATTAATTAGGATTGATGTTATAAACCCCAATCAGGGAATATTAATTGCAATTGCATTTAGACACAAAGTTAAGCTCAACTTGTGGTAGATATCTGCCCGGAACCGCTCGACAAATCCAGCATCCACAGATGGCCATCTTAATGTGAGGGGTCTAATGCGTAAATGTAAATGTACTAAGGCATGAGGTTAAGTTCAACTTGTGGTAGAAGTCTACCTAGAGCCAACCGACATATCCAGCTTCCACAAGTGGTTAACTTAATGCGAGAGGTCAAATGCAAATATATATATATATATATATATATATATAACAAGCAACAAATAAATAAATAAGAATAGAGATTGTCTGTTGGGGTACAACAAATAGATACTTCGGGACCGATAAATGGTTGCCTTAGGAAAATATGACCGTTAGGGTTATAAATGGCAATAAACTAGAGGATAGATGTAACGACCTAGATTTTTCGGCCATTTTGATTTGAATATTTAATTATGTTAATTGGAATATTAATATTTAATTTGTTATTTAAAAACGAATTTTAAACGTTATAATTTATATTTAATTATAAACGAGCTCGAAAACGATGCGGTAGTTCGTAATTTTCGATTTGAATTTCAATTGAAGATACAGGATCCGATATAAGTCGAAATTTCGTGAAACAAGAAACGTTAGGATCGAATTGATAATAATTTTCTAATGGAAGGGAAAAATCAAGATTTCAGTTTATAGATTGTCAGATATGTCCAATTCATCTTTTAAAATAGTCGCTATGGAAATCATTAATTAACGATAACGTTTATTTAATATATTTAATAACGTTTTCTATATATTTAATATTTCGGTTAACTTGAAACTTTCGATACTGGGCTATAGTTCGATGTCGATTAAATCTGAAGTGAGATACCATTCTAGTCAGGCATATCTGTCTATATCAATTTATTTATTTTTGAATTTAATGGTTTCGGTATTTATTTAGTAATTTATCTATATATTTTCTTTGTAAACCATTTATATATTTTTGGGATCTTATTTTTACGTATATACGCAAAATCATATCATTGGGACTTAGTGTATACTAGTAGACAGTATGGCGTACGGAGCGGTATAATCAACTTACGGTAGATATTAATTTCCAAATGTATGCGTTACAAGTCAAAGAGACAAAGTATATGCAAGTAATAAATAATGAAAAACATAACAATCCATACCAATGTACATGTTATCTTTCAATGTAAAATATAATTTCATCTATAAACAAGGTGAAGAACAGCTTTTCATGTGCATGTTTTCAAACTTTAATACTGACATGGACAGTACCAAGCAAATATCAAATTCAAATAAAATAAGGAAGAACATCTTCACATGTATGTGTATGTTACGGAACAAGATTTTCTCTGCCAACCGGATTTACAACTGACATGAACACCACAAAGAAAAGTACCAAATACATAAAGTACAAAAAAAGAACAGACCCAACTGAAATGAAGTAAAACAAATATATACATTCCTACTTTCAACTAAAGGAAAACTTTTGCCAAGAAAGAACTTAACAGCTACGGACTACTTCTGAAGCCGCGCACAACTGTGTAATGAATTCACCCAACTACTATTCTTTTTCTCTCCTACCAAATGAAAGATGTACATCAATCTGCTAGTGGAAAACACTATACATAACAGCTTCTGCACAACCATGTGCTCCTATACAAGATTTTACCAAGGCGGATTACATACTTTAGTACCAACATGGACACTATATAGACCACCAAGTACATATACATGTGTATTAGCAAATTTTTACACCAATCCTGAACAGCAACACCCTGGCAACAATAGCAAACTTGCACAAAAACAGTGCCTAACCAACCTTCCTAGTTCCTAGCCGTAGCACGTAGTACAACTTGAGAAGACACTGACAATTCGGCACTGGCTACCCCCTTTCACTTCCTGCCTTGTATTTTCACTTGCACTGTCACTCTGCTTTGTATTCTCACATCACCGGTCTCCTCCATCTCCATCGTAGTCCTACCCTGACGGCTGATGGACGTTGATCTTATCAATTCCTTCATTTGCCTATATATACCCATTACGGCATACCAATACTTCCCCAAGCCAAAACGATTTACTTCGAAATTTCCAAAATCGTGACCCAATAAACCCTCGATCCATACAATTATTCACCAAATTTTTAAACAACAAATCACGAAGTGAAAGGGGAGCTGCACGCTAACCTGTTTTGGTGGAATTGAACTGACGAAACCTCACTTGAAAAACCGGATCTTGGTGGACAAACCGTGGAGTAACAGTAAGGGAAGGAGCGAACAAGTTTAAGTCGAAGAGGAGCTGTCTCTGGCGGCCACGTTGGGATCTATCGGCGGAACTCTGACCAAGGGAGGATGGGGAGGTACAGTGATTTGTTGTGACAGGAGTAGCTTTTTCGATCTGGACGAGAATGAAATAAAGAGCAGATAGTAAAGTATGAAGGCGGCCGGTCATTTAATTGGGTAAGGGTTTGGGCGTGGACCAGTATTGGTTTGAGGGGATATCGTTGGGCCTTGGGCCAGTGAAAAAAGGAAAAAAAATATAATGAAGAACTGATGGGATAAAGGAAGGCGGCTCAACCTTTATTTAGTGAGAAAGGGTTTTATCATGGACGGTTTGTGCTTTAAGTCCATGGGCTGAAAATACAAGATGGGGACCAATTCAAACGAACAAACACAACAGCATATCAAGGTTATCATCAACTTATACTTAGTGCAAATTATTTTAAATTAAAATTTAATTAATTACTATTTTAAATTATTAATGACTATATAATATTTGAATCATGACAAGGTTTATAATGATCAGGCTAGGGTGCTGAGATGTCAGTCACAATTTGGAACACAACAGGAACCGACAAAGCACTGAACGAAAGAGTCGAGCTGAATATTTCGAAACCAAGTAATTTGTTCGTTAATTTAAATTAACTAGTCATTTAAAATAAAATTTTAAATAGAACAACGTATTTATCAAAATTGTCTGATTCTAGATGAACTGGAACTGTATTGAGGAAAACGACGTTACAAGAATTGAATCGGACGAGTTGGAAATTATCTGAAACAAGCTGGGTTACAACGCAGATCCAGGTGAGTTAACCTCACTCAGTTTCCAACTTATAAATGATTGTAAGTCGGGTTTATCATTTGTCTGTTATGGCTGTTAAGTATTGGTTGTTTGATGATTGTTTAATGTGTCTTAAGCATTTTTATTAATTATTTAAATTAAACGGTTGTTTAATTTAAATAAAATGGCATCGTTATTTTAACGATGATTTCCAAACAAGGTAACTTACCTTGTTGGTTACGTTTATTATAATATAAAAGTATTTAAATTAAACTGGGTGCTTGGATTACTATTGGTTGACCGTTATCGGTTAGATTGATTATTTATCTGTATATGATCATGATATGAAACTGTGGAACCCATATGATTGGCTTATAGATTTGGTTGTTGATTGTGAAATCCAAATTCAACCTTTGTTTGGTTATTAACCAATTGTGATGTTGGTTGAGAAATTCCTAGCGGATGGCCAAATTTCAAAATGTTTTATTAAGTTCGATTTACCATCAAGTGAATCGATAATAACGAAGTTATGAAATTCAGTTTATAACTGAACGTAGATTTTGAAATATATATTTTTAAATAAAGTTTTAAAGGGAAAATGAATTATATATATATATTGTTGATTTAACCGCTACTTTTATACCAAGATCTACTGTATGCAAAGCACGTGCTTCACCATAATTACTGAATAATTTTATAAAGTGGATTCTTATATTAATAAGTTTGATAACCAAGTAGGCGGGAATTAACTTGATGATGAATAACAAGGATTTATTGTTTTTGTGCGATAAATTATTATTTATTTAATAGTAATCAATGTGAATGAGATTATTCGGATTAGTAAATGTTATTTATTAGTTCAAAATGAAAAGACGAGTTGAGGTTGATTAATGGTTAATCATGTTTTAAGATTTACCAAGCCAACAGTTTTATCAGTAATTGATTATTAAATTAAACTAGAATATGTCGTTTACTTAAATGAAATAATTTAGTGAATATTTTCTTAACTAAATGAAATTTTAAAAAGGAAATGATTTAAAGGATTTAAAATCTAAAATTGAATTTAGTAAAAGGTTTAGTATTAGGATTTGAAATAAAAATCCAACGAACAAAGGGATTAAAGTCGAAAAGCTAATGTGTCAATAATAACCATGTGGTTAAAAGGGAAGATTTCAAAAGGCAAGAGGGTTTTATAAAAACCATACTTTTGTATAATAGTAGAGTGATATCAAACGAATATGAGTTTTTGAATTACAATTCATATTTATCTTAAGATAAGAACGTTGTTGATCAAGGTCTGAGAAGTAATTAAATACCCCAACTTGAACGACTTCAGGATTGTCAAAGGATGGTACAAATCGTGATAGTAGATTTGTTAAAGCAGATTATTTTTGGGAAATAATAGTGAATCGTTATTTGAAGAATTTCGATATACGATGAGTTTTCAAAATAAAAGGAAAGAAAGAGGGGCGTGACAATAGGAAATGATATTTCCATGGTAACAAAATTTTGTAACAATTGTTTACGATAGTAAGTGAATTAATCTCGTCAGTATAAATGATAAGTAATGTGGTGGAAATGTTTTGAAAGACAGTAACGAGAAATTGGGCAGGACTTCAAGATATTTCTTTTAAGTATTTTAAATAAAATGATGTGAGAATATTTATTATAACTTATATATTATCTTGTGTATTACGACTGATATATTATTTTAATGGCCAAGTGACGCTATGAAATAAACCAATGAATATATTTTGTTTTTATGATTGTTTATTTTGATAGTTAAATAACCGACTATCAAAATCATGGCCAATACGCTGTTGGTATGGAAAGTCCAGGATCGAGCCTATATTCGAAAACCATTCTGAACCAGCAAATACGTAAAAGGTGCTGATTGAAGATGGAGCAGTTGAAGACCGTGGATCTTCATAAGCGGTAGGGCTACTTGATAAATTTCTCTGATGTTGCAACCAGAGATATTTTGATAGTAATTCGGTCGTGGTTGAAATCTATGGATTTGCAAGGACTACTCGCTATTGATCCACAGGGTGATTCCTAGGATGGGTAGGAGAGTACCTTCGGTTCATCCTGTTCCTAGATGACTTGTATGTATAGATGAGTGTCTGACAAAGTATTTCCAGAGGACCACGTACGTTGATTTCTTCAAACGTATCATAGTTGGTTAGCTCCCAACTAGGGTATTTTTGTGGACGTCAATTAGTGATATCTGATGGATCTGACGATGTGGCATTCAAAGTGAAAAGTGGCCAGATGTTCTGAAAGGGATTTCAAACCTCAAGCCTCTTCAACCGGGAAATGAAAAAAATCGGGCAGACAGCATGGCTATGTGGGTCGCTCCCATTAGGGTGTATAATCACCTATCTAGAGAAATTCCTTTTGCTTTTTTAATCTATCGATGCTATCCCTTTTCGGGAAATGGTGGATCGCACCCAACTGTTGGTGATATACATTTGATACACTCAAGCGAAATGAGTGGTCGGTCATGTGTGGGCTGGGTTGCAAGACGTTCTTGTTGAACCCAGTGTATTCGCCTCTAGAGATACACTATCGGCAAGTGGTCCCATACCTTGTCCTAATTGGAATCCAATCTCCAATAAGCGCCTACATTTTGGTTTGTATACTATATATGTGGAGCGTGAGATGCAAGCGTTCCGTTAGATTCTATTTATTTGTATTTAGACACTGTTATAATATCAGAGAAGTATTGGTTTTCAAAAACTGTTTTGGGTTATCGTAAGGTAAAAACCATCCGTGTTTATGTGTGGACTGGTCTTACGATTATCCTTTTCTTTCAGAAAGGAATTTCGAACTTAAAATCAAGTTGGATGATATTTTAAACTTAAGGGTTTTCTCACTCTGGTTCACCAGACTGACCCGGTGTTTGTAATGCTCGGGTTAGCCCGGGTCTGCAGGTTCAGGTTATAGAATGCTATGAAGCCCAAAGACGTGTTGGAGAAGTTCAGACATATGGTGTTATATTATTCCGCTGTGTATGGTATATGAGGACAGAATATTATAACTGTCCAGATGTGTGATGTACTCTGATGATTGTAAGTATATTTTTATAGCTCTCAATGAAGAATTATTTATGTATTATATTTTGTTCCGCTGCGATGGGAGACTCTATGTTGGGTTGGACCTTCTTCTTCTTCTATTCTAATATTTCTTTCTTTCTTATCTCACCCTCTACATTCTTTTTAATAACAATCTGGTGGGTTCGATACTTGAGTTTTGGCAAGTTATGCGGGATTATGTATTATTGTCAGAATTCAAGCGTCCAATTCCTACCGGGTCATTACAATAGAAGCTAATGGGTGTAAAATCGGGATTAATGGATACTGATCGTTGTTTAAATACTAAGTCTAATTAGAAATATTATGGTAAGGTGGGTATACTTTCCTTAATAATGAATATAGAACTTATAATAAAAAGTTAGACTTGGACTTAATAGGTTAATAATGTAAAATAATTATTAACCATGAGAACCCGTGACGATAATGAGTCGTGTGCGTATAGTATTTCCGTGAAGAGAAGCTAAATGGAAAGGACATAATGATATAGCCCACTTTATCCCTACAGGTAAAGGTATTAAAGGCTAATGGTGTACGAAATTAATAATCTTCGCATATAGTCCGCTTCCTAGGTCTTTAGCAGTTGGGTTTGAAGAGTCCACCTTGGAGTCAATCTTTCAGTTTAGGAGTCTTAAATGGCATGAGTGTGTGGGGCTTACCCAATCCTGGAAACTAAAAAGTCAGATATGGCTACCTACCCTATGGGAAGTAGTAAGCGACTAAGGAGGTTATCCAATAAGGTCAACTAGATGGTATAGCGACAATAAAATACCACCTCTCACCTTACACGGGGTAAGGGTATACGCGTGAATGACGGAAGCGTTAACTAGTAGGGACCCGCAGCTGTGCCCTCTAGTTTATGTTAATGTTGAATATATTATCCTAAAATAATAACTGACTAATAGGTCCGCCTAGGGTCTTAAGTGATCAGGGAAATCTACCCTATCTATCATTGATAGTGAGACATTAAATAACAAAGGATAATGAATGAGGATATATATCTATATAGAAATTCCATAATTAGGGGTCCACTCTCTATTAAATAACCTTCCATGTTCTGGTATAAAGGTTTCCTGAATATATGAGTAAATGTTCTATCTCGATATTATACTTTGGAAAGAGTAGTAGGGTCGTGCGTAAACATTTACAAGGTTAGGCTAGAGTGACTGACCTTATTAGGCATACATCTTAGGTTGGATCAAACGAGATACATCTGTGTATTATAATCTGGGTTGTACGTTTTCTGTTCACCAGAATCTTGTTGTCCTGATCCCTCCTCAATACAACCCCTCAGATTTTCTAGAGAAGGTCGGGCTCTCATAGGTGTTTTACTTTGGTTTTTGGTTCTCGTGCTCAGTATTGACAAAGTGACTTACCTTAAAAAAATAGTTACTTAAGTTAATACTAGTTATCCTATTTTGTTTCCGCTGTGAGTTATCTTTTCGTACTCTGATTATGCTCATGCTCATTCATTTGCAGATACCAGATTTACAAGCCCCATGCTTAGATGTGTTCGAGTTTCAGTTTTTGTTGAAATTTGGGTACAGAAAAGTGTGGTGTGTTACATTTGGTATTAGAGCTAAGGTTAAACGATAAAAAGAATTAGTTAAATTAGGACTCGTGAGAGAATGTAATTTGATTTTTTTTCTATTTTTCTTCGTCTTTCTTACTCGACTTTAAATTATTTCGACGATGAATTAGTTGTGGGACTAATTATAGTCAAAATGAGCTTTAAGCGACTAAGAGTTGAAATATGTTGAGTTCGGGTTTCTAGCCAATTATGTCTTACTCCATAGTACGTTGGCGATCTTGTCATGAAGAGCATGAGGACGACATAAGGTGGATTCTGATGATTCGAGTTTGGAGACTGGAATAATAATATATAGTATAAAAAATTAACTACAACCAAGATAGTCGCAATTCCTGTTTTTTGGTTTCGTTAGTACTTCAGATTAAAACTATTGCTCGATATAAAATTGGGAAGCTCACATTAATATGTCATAACTATTTCGGAAAAATAATCATGAGGCATATCCATTTGTTACTTCGTTGAATTTCTGAATCTACCTCTATTGCAACATTTAATTGAGTTCTTGGCCTTAAATTCAAGGAAATTTTTATTTTTAAAAACTATTTGGAGAAATAAAAATGGGTTTGGAAAGTTATGAAACATAGTTTCAAAAATTTGTTTCATAAAGGCCTAATTTTATAAAGATTAGGTTTTTAAATTTTAATCTATTCGTATTTCAAATTTTTTAGAGCTTAATGTAATTTTAATAAATGTAATCTGATTGGTAGGAAAGATGGAATCATAAGTGACAAGGAATATGCCACTAAACTTAAAAATAATAAATATCTGTTCCTTATGATTTTAAGTATCCCTCTTCATATATATATATATATATATATATATATATATAGGATAATTTATTGAAATTATCACAATTAATCATTAAGATTTTGAAGCTCCAACATTTTTGAACATGAAAAGGTTTTTCAGCTTGTAATATAAACTACAATATAAATAATAGGAATAATAAAATGGATTTATAAACGTGAAGCCTTTAGATTATAATAAATTCCATTTTTGGAAAAGTTTTAAATTTTTCTTCGAAAAGGCTAAGGAAAACCTTTCATCTGGATTTTTGAGGTATTTGATTTCAAATCGTTTAGTTCTATGTTGGCTACTTAAGGGGAAAATCCATTCTAATTTATTTCGGATTTCTAGCTGATTTCCTGTACTTTCATTGTGTAGTCGCAGCATCGTTGTTGAGACTATAAATCTTTAGAGACGGTTCGGAGTTTGACTACGGTCTTTGGTACCGCCGTGATGAAGATAATTGTTTTTCGGATCGCGTTAAATCTAAAGGTGACGTGGGAACGATTAATATTTTAATCCGACCTAATAAGGTAAAGATTCAACCTTTGCCCAAAGCCCATTTAATAATGGACAATTTAGCATATGCTAGAATGGTCAACTAGTTGATGACTTTTGTTGCAACTTGAACCTAGGACTTAACCGTAAAATTTGTGTCTGAATTTCCCCCTTAACTTCCTTTTATTGTTCTTCCTTTATCATCTAGCCGAACTATATTCCTATCTTTCTTCTCGTTCTTTATTTCTGCCTCATCTCCTCTTTTCTCGCGCTAGTTTGCGCATTAGATCTTGCCTCACTAGTACTCCAAGATCTAATTTCTTCCGTCCGACCATTTCTTAGTTTATAATACCTAATTGTGCCATCTGATCTTACTTATACCATTTAGGTTTCATCCTTAGGGAAAGATCATTTGGTGGGATTGGAATGAGCAAAAAGGTTTCAACACTTTATGGCTAAGAAAACTTGTCGTGGCAGTTGGATTTGCACTGACCCATTGCTTTAGGATTGTTGTCTGTGCTGCATCCACATTTGTTATGTCTCTTAGTAATAGATTTTGATGAAGGCAATCGTCATTTTGGTGGTAAAGATTTAACTATCCTTGGATGGTTTTTTTGAGGAGAATCTCGATGAGATTTTAGAGGAGCCCTTATTTTACGAAGAATTATATAGTCTTCAGTTTGACTGGCTTTGAGAATTTTGCAGCAAATCTCTTATTCTTAATGTCAATTTTTGGAATCTATGTTGAAACTGCCCATGATGGCATGTGACTCATTTAGCACATCGTTTATAAATGGCAAGTTAAGACTAGATTTGTCTCATGGTGCGGAAATTAATCTTTTCTTTGATCGATGGCATAACCATCATTTTATGCCGCATCATATTTGGTTCAACTTGTTGTTCTTGTGTGTTGTTTCATGGAGTTACATTCTATAATTTCACCTATCCATTTTTGTCCTTAGGAAATATTAAGTGGACTTCCATGAGGAGAAGCTTTGTAGAAGTTTCCTTTCTCATCAAATATGTCTTTGGAGACGGTGATGTAGAACCGTCCAACAACACCAACAATGATTTTAACACGAGACTGAGCATTCTGCTACCATGATATGGTTAGTTAAAATTCATAAAAAATTGGATTGAGCTCCAGCTGCAAAGCAAGACATCTGGATGTTTATAGCCATTGTATTAGGAGTTTCGGTGTTGGCTTTTCGTCGTCCTTGTTGTTTTCCGTTTCCAACATTTGTGGTGATTTGTGCTTGTAATTATTAGTGTTGTTTAAATCACACGACTTAGGTTAATGAGATTTCTATGTTTGTAATGTTTATGTCATTCACGCATAACTGTTCAAATGAAATCTCATTTTTTATCTAAACTAACAGTTGTCCTAGAGCTGGAAAGAATAGAATTTTGTGGTGGATAAATTTTAGCGAATGACCAGTTCTATGTCATGGGTATAGAAATAATAAACCATCATTCCTTGTTAAAGCTAAAATTTATTTTGGTCTCTTGTGTGATTTCAGTTTTTCGCATTTCTGCACGACTAACTTCATTTTTTGCTATCATGTGACTTGAATCGTTTAAGTTTCCGCTAAATACATTTTTGAAGTTTTTGGAAAATTTTGTTTGAAAAAAAAACTTTTTCTCATTTTTAATTATTATAGGAAAGTGAAACGGTTATGGAAAAAAGTTTCAAAATAAACATAAGAAGTTTTCAAGCGGAAATTTATTTTTATGAAAAAATTCGATTTTTGGTCACATGAATAGCGTAAGGAAAATGTTTGGATGCTTTGTGTATGCTTTTTAGCGATGCAATCGGACCAACGATACGATAAAAACATTAAACGACAACAAGGAAAAGACTGTTTTAGCCTTGAAAACATTGTTTCAATATCTTGTCAATGATGCGTGCGAGCTATAATGAACTTGTTTTATGTTTTAGAGCTTGTTTTAAGCCTCTTTTACAACCTACAGATGGAAACTTTCAGAGTATTTTTGGTAATTGAGGTGAAAGTTCCGCTGTAGGGCGGAAAATGAAATATTTGTAAGCGTGGAAAATGTTAAAATTCTTTGTTTCGATTTCCTTTTTTGGTTTAGGAGAAATTAAATAGGAAACGATTAGACTGTGTGACGCTTTGAATGGCAGGGTTTGGACGAAAAATTAAATGCTTCGCACTTTTATTCGTAATTGTGTGAAGGTAATGGATGAAAAAGAATTTTCAAAATTTACATACATATAGAAATGCCAATATATTTTGAATGTTTTGCATCATGCTTTCAGAAGTATTTCAAAAATTTAATGCATACACATAAGAGGATCCGATGCAGAATCATCTTGCATACATGTTTTATGGTTGAAATTGCATTATGTACACCATGCACATTTACACATGGTTGAGAAGTAAATGTACACAAATTGGTTGCATGGAATAGAACAATATGTGTCATAATTTCGGGACGAAATTCCTTTTAAAGAGGGAAGAATGTAACAACCCGAAATTTTGGCAATAGGAATTAATTATTAGAATTTCAAAAATGAGAATTTCCGCAAACGATGGAATTTGACCATGAAACTTTAGTCAATGCGTTCATCTTGGAATTTTGATCAACTTTCATGTTTAAGGTTTTGCTAATGTAGTCCGTATGAAAAAGTTATGGATGAAATACGATATCGGACGGAAAATAAATAAAACAGAATATTTTATATATAGAAATTAACAATCCTACTACCACCTCACTGTTAGGTCGACCAAGCAGTCGACCGCTGGCTGCGACCGCTTTGTCGAGCCAGGCAGTGACGACTAGATTTTTGGCTATATAATATAATATATATACAGGCGGATATAAACTAAAGTAAATCTAATGGTTCATGGCCAATTCCACTCCTATAAATGAAAGGGTAAGGCCTCATTCTTTTCCACATAAATTTGTAGGCAGCAGCGAAGCTTTGCCATTTTCCTCCCTCTTCAAACCTAATTTATTAATTAAAAAAATTCGTATACAAAATATCATAAAGAATTAAGAGGATTATCAGATTCAATGGAAAAGAATGTGAATTGGCTCTCTTTAACAGATTATCCCCTCTCTTCCTATTTTCTTACATATCTACAGTCTGAAAGTATCCCCTTTTCAGATAAATTGTAGAATTACAAGAATTTGGGAATTGTAGGCCTAAAAATTATTCAAACTTTAGATTGGATGTTATCAGGTGAGTGCGAAATTTACATATATAGTTATAATAGCCTATTTATTGTTTGAATTAGATCTCAAAATATATGCCTATTTTCATCAGATTTGTTCATAACATTGTTGTAATTGAATTGACACCTATCAGATCTGGTTGTAAATATTGTCAAAACTTGTAAATTGTGATTTGTGGTTAGAATATTATTAATTATAGGATTCTTAAATTTGTTTATACATATTTCCTACAATTATGTTGTAAAATGTATTGTAGTTGGTTGTAAAACACTCAGGATTTGTAAATCAGTCCCAATAACACTGGTTAGATGTAATTTTCTTCCAAATCCTTAGCTTCAGTGTAAGTTGGTGAATTATGTGATTTTAATTTAATGGAATTATACCTATTTGCTTTCAATTTTGTTGGGGTTTTGGCTAAATTGTTGTAAATATGCCATTTTCATCTTTCTGAGAAAAAAGGCATTATTTTGAATTCAAAAGAGGCATGACAAAAAGATTGAAAAAGGGAAAAGTGGTGCACACGTACTCAGTTGTTCCAAAAATATATGTATATACATAAATATTTCTTGTGAATTTGGAATGTGTCTATTCCACTAATCAGGCATAATTTACAGTAATTACAGCTAACGCGTTTTTTGTAAGTTTCGAAATCTTATGGAAAGATTAAGTGCAAAAAGGAATGTTTGGATATTGATTAAGCCAAATAATTTAAATTAAAAATAATAATAAAGAAAGATAACTGTGTTAGCCGCGCGAAAACGTAAATATAAATATTTTTTGCTCCAAATTTGGGATCAAACACCAAAGGTGTAAAAAGTCACACTTCACCGATTCTGTAAGAATATGGAACCACGTAATTGCAAAATAAACGGGTAAAACCAAGTAAGAACACAAAGGAATTTTTATAGTGGTTCGATTCTCTATGAATCTACGTCCACTTTCAATCAATTCTCATTATAATACTCAAGCTTACAAAATATGAATTATCCCTCATTACAATCATTTCTCTCTTTTAACTCTCTTGATGGTTTACTTTCACTTGAATTTGGTGAAGAAAATGAAGAGATCTTTTAGCTTTGTGATGAATCTTCAACCACTTATGTGCTTTGATCCTTTTCCATGATCTTCATAGATTTCGTAGTGAATTAACATTCGATTTTAAGCTTCGGAGAGGAGAAGAGATCGTTTGAATGATGCTTGAGAGATTTATTATGTAGCTTGAATGAGATTGAAGGTCCTTAGATTTGATTGGAGAAAGATTTTATGATCATTCACTTGAATTTGATCTTCATGAAGTTAGAAAAGTGTTGTTGAATCCATAGAAGCCATTAGAGAAGTTGTAGATGAGCTTTGAATTTGACGGAGTCTCCTTGTAGGAATGAATTTTCGGTCCCCCTTCCAAATGAATTATGAGGGGTATTTATAGGTGATCTTTAGACCAGATGGCAGTTTCGTAATTATACAGACAAACAACATGACTCATGTCGCCACTGACATAACTCATCTCGGCGACGACATGACTCATGTCGCATGGCGGGTTGGTTTTTCTATCCACTCATCGGAGCGACATAGCTTCTTTTGCGGCACGTCTAGCGACTTGACTCCTTATAATACCAAGCGGAATGGCATTGTGGCGGCATGACTTTACTCTGTTGTGGTCCCCGCGGTATGAACGACATGACGCCTCGACTTAGGTACGACTTAATTCCATGCGACATGATCTTATGATGTGGATTGACACAGCTTTACACAGTGAAATGCTTTTAATACCATACCGCAGAGCGGCATGGTACATCTGCTATGAACGTGTAACGACTTGATGTTGTGCAACGACCTGACTTCAGAAGGATGGCACGTTATGTGACCCACTTCATGTCGTTCACGACATGGTGAATAGTGTGATGATCATTGCGGCTTTTCTTCATGTTGCAACACTGGTTTAACACCATATACGAGGCCGACATGACTTGACTCCGACTTATGTAGCTTGGAGCGACTTGGTGTGGCACGACACAGTAGTATGATCGACCTCTCTTCCTTACGACTCGTTTTTAACGACTTGGCCCCTTTTGTCTTGATAAGCCTTTCAACAACTTGGCTAACTCGACATGGTTTAAGGCCGACATGAATAACAGATGAGATAATAACTTACGATATGACTTTAGGTTGACCTGGTTTTTACGGATTGACATGGCGAGGTACGACTTATCTTGGTTACGGTATAACGTTAACCTCATTTCAGTATCATATTTCATTCACGACTTGCTCATTATGTCGCTGAATGTCATGGATAATAATAGTATAATGTCATATCGCTATCTGTCATAAATCCCAACCTTGTCATTACATTAGAGCGGACTGTCTGTTGAACGCCTTAGCTTTCCTTAACGCCATAAAGCAAGTACGACACAGCTTGGGACAACCTAACCTTCTAGGATCACCCTGACGAACAACGACATGATTCAGAAGAGTCATGGTTGCGACATGGAGGTATATGATTTAGCTTTTATGTTTTGATACGGATTGTGATGACCTGACTGATATGTCATAACTGTAGACGACATAGTTCCTTTCTTTCCTTACGACATGGCTTCAGAACGACTTGGTATTTCACGTATCGAGCCCTACGACCTAACCAACAACGACATGACTTTGACGACACATTGAACATGTATTTTCATGGGTTAACATTTGCCCCTCGAAGATCATGTTATTAGAAATAGCATGAGCTTCGAATCCTTATATTTTATGATATATGTCCCATGTATTTTAGTTAAGTCATTAGGCACCCTTGGATCTATGTCGTGAGTTAACACCATGTCGAGACTTGCTTTAGCTTCTTATATATATATATATATATGTCACTGGAGACCCTCTAAGTCGTTTTGGGCTTTAATTTGAACTGACCTCGGCCCAGTCATGCCGCACTCCTTATATTACCTCTAACCTGAGCATCCATTCCTATTCCTTTTTTTATTCTAAAGCTTCGTCTCGTTAATGGCAGATTGGACCAGAGAGATACCTCCGCCTTCCTCATAAACGACTTATCCAACCAAGTCGACGCCTTTGTTCAAGACATCGTGACCAGATTCCGACCGACATCGACAAACTCCATCGATCCAATTCAACACCTAAGTCTCGATTTTGAAGAATCCTTCCTTCGACGACCATTCAGAAATTATTGCAAGTAATTCTTAGCTTTAAATTCTACTTTTTCTTTCTTTTTTATTTGAATGCTAGGACTTGTATAGAATCCAAGGGTTTTCGCTTACTTTTGGTAAAGCAATGATTTCGTGAATCGATTTTGACCATCTTGTGTTATTAAGATGCTTGTGAATAAAAAATAAGTTGAATCAGATTGAGTTTATTTGTGTATGAGTGCTCTGAAGTTCCTTGATCTTCTTTGACTCCCGATTTTTATGCAATACGCACAATTTAAGTCTTATGTCGTTCCAGCGGCATGAGTTTGAAACCGCGCTCGAGCGACATAACTATAATGTCATAAAATATCTTGTTTAGGTCTTTGATACAATGATGACCGTATGGATTGTCTTTGAATATCACTGCACATCAGTTGCTTGCTGAAATGCCTACACCATGAACTTCTGTTGTTTTGTCATAGCCATTATAAATCTGTTTTTGTGTTGATCCAAGGTAGGCTATAAACTTTTGTAAATGTCCACTTTGATCCCAAATCGCATGAACTGATGAGACTTCTAAACTATCAAGGAAATTCATGTCGGAGACCGACATGAGTCTTTGGCCATAGGTCGATATGAGTCTCAAGTTGTGATAACGACTTGAGCTGTAGGTCGTAAGACACAACTGCGGTACAAAACCTTAACCTATGATAATGTTCAAACATTCCTTTTTAATGCTAGGGCCTCTGTGTCAATATTGAGTTGCTTTCAAAATTCGAAGTTGCAAACTAACATGGAGTCGCGGACCTTCATGGTTCTTAGGTTGAGGATCGACATGAGATTCAAGTTGTGGATCAATATGAGGTTCAAGTCGTGGATCAATATGAGTGCTATGTCGTGAACCGACATAAGCCACATACCATAAACCGACAAGAGCCTTGTGTTGTGAACCGATATGAGCCTTGTGTTGTGAACCGACATGAGCCTCATGCCATGAACTGACATGAGCCTCATGTCGTGAACCGCCATGGATTCCATGCCGTGGTAGCAACATGAGCGAATCGACATGTTGTTGCTATGGCATGAACAACTACGTCATAACGACTTAATTCTACTACCAACAAACGCCTTGCCATGGTGTTTGTCTCCTTTGTTTCATTTTTTTTGATGTGTTTTCATACTTTTATTCTTCAATTCTTGCTACTAGAAAATTTTAAATGTATTTAAGTACATCTGTGTAGAATGACTACTGGAAAGCAAATTCTTCCTCAAAGTAAACGACTTCCTCGGCACAAGCCGATTCCTCTTTAAACAAGGTTTCTGAGATTGAAACAGCTACAACCTCTAGCCAAGTTTCTGCCCCCTTCCTTCGGACCTTCACCCGATTAAAGCTAGGGATCAAGAGTGACAGTCTACCACCATAACTCAGGAGCAATACGAACTATTGTGTGGTCAATACGGAATTCCTCTTACGGATGCGATATTACCAAAAGATGGCGCATTTGCTGACGACCCTCCTGCTGGATATGTTGCCGTAAGCAAACAAATGCTTGCAGCTGGCGCTATTCCCCCGTTTAATCCTTTTTTAGGGCGAATCCTAAACCATCTAGGCATCGCTCCTTTCCAACTCCATCCTAATGGCTACACAATTCTACTAGGCCTTTATGTCTTTTACATGGATACGACAAAGCAAGAGCCTACATTCCAGGAACTTCGGTACTTGTGTTCTTTCAAGAGTAGGAAGGACACCCCCTCTATTATGCATGTTGAAGGTGCCAGAAATCGGAAGCTAGTTCTCGAATTACCGGACTGTGTTTCAGGATTTTTAAACCAGTTTTTCTTCGTCAGATGCCCCGAACCATTCCGAGGGCAATGGACAGATGGAGGTACGCGTAGTTTACTAAGCGGCTCTGACTTTATCTTTCTTTTGAGTTACACGTTCTTACATTATTTCTTTCAAAATGTAGTACTCCCTGCCCTGATTAAGGACAACAAAGCAATCTCTTCTCTTAAAGCCACATACGAAACACTGAAAGCTGTTGACGAGGCTAAGAGAAGTAGAAAACTTTTAATTACTGAAAATACTCTTCGCCAATATGAGCTACTTCACCCTTTGAGGAAGTTTTTATGCGAGGTTGGACCTTCCACTCCTAAACCTAACCCTGCAAAGTCGAACGTCGGCTGTTCTGATGACAGAAAGGCAACTCAGGATGATGAAAATCCTATTACTGACCCTTCTTTGAAAAGATGTCCAGAGCCTACCAGTGGAAGAACGTTGCCCTTGTCAAAGACTTCGAATAAGGATGAGGATTCTAACCGTCATAGGGGCAAGGATCCTATAACATCGGCTGAGTTGACTGTGAAAGAGAACACTTCCCCACATTCTGAGCCAGAATCAGATTCCGAACAGGTTAAGAGAGATAATAGGGAAGTGAATCCTTCTGAATTCGAGCTTGGGACTGAATATGATGGGGATGGTGTAATCGCATTAGAAACTAATCCAAATATTGAGACTATAACTGGCGATTCCCTTGCAGCTAAGGAAGATTCTGCAGGTACATTTGACGATTTGAGTGATCTCAACTCCGTAGATATCTTAGTCGGGATGGTGCAGTTACCCAACCTCTCGATCCTCAAACCATAGAAACCGAACTTAGGGACGCAGCCTCTACTGAGTCAGAAAAGCATCTTAAATCTTTAGGCATCCCCTTATACCCAGGGGGTATGTAACAACCCGCATTCTACGCATTGAAGGATCGTAGAATATTTATTTCTTTCTTATACGAAGTCGTATGGTCATGTGGCTTTGGGAAATGACTATTGGGTTCATTTCACATGTTCATGATTTTTGCCGATTTTTAAATGACCGTTTTGCCCCTAGCTGATCTTGTTTTGGCCATAACTTTTGATTGGAAAGGAATTTTGACCTGAAACTACTTCCATTAGATTCGTTTGATGGTTTACCTTTCCGTAGAGTGGTCATAATAGCCAAACGGACTTAACGTTTGGGAGATATGGCTGAAATAAGGTTTGGAAGGTGAAAAACTGCTTAACCGGGCCAAATAAGGTGATTAGTGGATATGCCCATAACCCATTTCGGGATTAGGGTTATGGGGAGGCTGAAAGGAGTTAGAGAATTATTCCATTTCAGTTTTCTAGCCTCCACTTACCTCCAAGAAACCCTAAAAATGGCCTCCAACCTCTAAATCACCCCCAAATCATCTTCTAATTAAGGATTGAGCTTTGCAACACCAAATCAAGGCGGATCAACACCAAATCAAGATTAGAGCTGATGTTTTGCATTGGGATCTTCACCAAATCAGAGATTTATTTCAGATCTAAGTTTTGTTTGTGGCTAAGGTGAGTGATTTGCATTGTTTTTCACTAATTACGGCTAATCATGGTAATTAGCGAAGATTAGCGAAATTATGGCTCAGAAAAATCTAGAAAAATTCCTAAAATTCTAAAACATCATTTTATGCCTCTGATATAAATTTGGGTTAATTTGGTTAAGTTTTGCTAATCACATCATTAGTTTCACCTAAACATGCTTAAGGGGAAATATGGGATTTTGGGTATATTTGATCCATTTTAACCTATCATATTGATGTTTTGATATTTATGGTTGATTATGCATGTTGCTATGACTGTATGATATGCTTTGTGATTGATTTCAATAGTTAGAATGGTAGAAAACGTCGTCGAATGGCGTAAAATACTCGCTGGAAAGGTTGCAGGAAAAGTGCAGGTTCTGGACCGGATCAGATCGAATATGGGGGCTCGGATCGGATAAGTGAACTGGGCAAGGGATTTGATCGGATTGGAACTTGACACTTGAGAAATCTGGCAAAAAGGAAGGCCATGCTAGCTATATTGGGATCAGATCGGATAAAGGAGGGATCGGATTGGCTAAAGGAGGAGGATCGGATCGGCTAAAGGAGGAGGATCGGATTGGAGTAAATGAAGAACGAGGGAGCTGATCGGAGCGGGAGCACGAACTGGAGGGGAGATGGCAACCCGACCCGACCCGAAGTGGGACACCCGACCCGAACCGATGCAACGCTGTAAACCCGAACCGAACCGTTACAGGGGAAGACTACGAACCAAACCTATTCAAAGTAGAAGACCCGACCCGATCCAGTATTGACTAATAACCCAAGATGTAAAGGTAGTCCAATATGGGAAGTTAGAGCTCAGGATCCCGTTGGGAACCGATGAGTTCACTTCATGATTGGGCTTTGCTGCGGGACGTGTGCAAAGGGGTTGTCGGTATTCATAACTTTGGTTCACCACTGAGAGATGGATGGTGGGCTTCTAGTGATAGTTAAACGGGATCGGATTCCGTCATGACCCAAAGTATTAAGTGACCAAAGTAGTGGATATCGTATGCTTTACGCACTGAGTGAGGGATGTGAGGGATGTGAGGATGATTGTTATGCTTGATTGTTTGACACCACTATGACATGCATACCCCCACCCCCGTATCTCTTACACAGTATGTTAGTGGCACCTTAGAGTATTGTACGGTATGTAGTGCTAACTCTTTGGTTGCAGGTCCAGGTTCAGGTATGGTTGGATTATACCTGTTATTGTTCTGTTTGTTGCTTATCGCTCATACCAGACTTTTTGTCTGACCCAGAGTTTTATGTCTCCTCTTATTACTCTGGGTGCTCACACGAGCAGACTAGAGACAGGTTAGCTGGAGATGCGCGAGTAGCTGATTCGGAGGCGAGCAGGAGGCTTCCACGTATGATATATAGATATTCTCCCTGTGTTGTTGGTGGTCGCTACTTGGGAATTAGTAGTGTACCTCCTTTATCTTACTTTTTCTTTTTGAGGCAGTTTGGAAAGTTGTAATAAGCTGTATTTTGGATTTCTGCTGCTATGATGCTTAGTTCTGGTTTTCAGCTTATGCACTGTCTCTCCTGTTTTATGTCAAGTATGTTATTATTATATTTTGTTCTATGCACTGTGAGACATTTACAGGTTCCTTGTTAGTTTATTTCTCATCTTTCCTTTCCTTCTGACGACCGTCCCGTGCTAACTGAACATGTGTACAACGCACTTTTGGAGTAAATGTCGGTTGGTGCAGGGCGGGCCGTCACACTTGGTATCAGAGCTCTAGGTTGCGTAGTTAACCTAGGGAAAGATACTAGGGAGAGATAGTACGTATATGAGAGCGCGTATTTGTGATTAATTTGGTTTTCAAAAGCTATATATATATACTATTAGTAGTATAAGAATGAAGTCATATTGCACTAGCACCACTATGGGGTCGTTAATCGTTTTCTCTTTACAGATTGAACGATGAGTAGAGACACCAGGGGTGCTGGTAGAGGGACCAACCATGGGAATGCTCCTGACATGAGGACAATGTTCACCAACTTCATGAGGGAGATGCTTAGGGATGTTCAAGGGGCAGCTCCCAATCCCGGAAATGGTGGTGGTCGAGTAGTGCAGGCGCCTAGGGTCGATTTCGCCAAGTTGTGCAAGGATTACACTAACCTTGGTGGGAAGCCGTTCCACGGAATGGAGTCGGCCACAGATGTTCAGGATTGGTTGGATAGCTGTGATCGTATCTTCGACGACTTGGGTATTGAGGATGCGATGAAGAGAAGGCTAGCATCTTGTCAGCTGCAAGGGCGAGCGATGAATTGGTGGAATGCCATTAAGACAGCTACTCCAGAGGATCAAGTTACTTGGAATCAGTTTAATCCTCGCTTTTGTGATAAGTTTATTCCAGCTGCTCATAAATCAGAATTGTTCAGGAAGTTCTTGGAGCTTAAGCAGAATGGTAGGGCAGTCTCGGAGTACATCGCATAATTCGATACTTTATCGAAATATGGATGGTCCCTTATCGATACAGTCGAAAAGAAGAACGAGAAGTTCATAACTGGCTTGGATGGGTACTTGGGGGAAAGACTTATAAACCATATCGATGAGACGTTCGAGTCTATTGTAGGAAAGGCAGGTCAGAGAGCCTTTTCCCTAAGTCGAAGACTGAGGTTGCTACGGCATCTGCAGAGGAGCCAAAACCGCAAGCAGGTGGTGAAGGCAAGAAGAATTCTCAGAGCAAGAGGAAGCAGAACCCGACCAAGGATGGTCAGAATAAGAAAAATAAGAAAGATGGCGAATGCTTTAGTTGTGGCAAGAAGGAACACTATGCCAGAGATTGTCGAGAAAAGCCTGGGGAGAGGAAGTGCTTTAACTGCGGCCAGGCGAGACATCACAAGGATGATTGCCCACAACCTCCTAGGGAGAAGCAGATTGTGAAAGCGTATGCTATCAACGCTGTTCCTTCTTCGTCGAATGCTCCAAGTGCGGCACAGAAGGGAAAGGGTGTCGTTATAAAAGGTATGCTTTCTATTTAAGATGTTTCTGTTCGGGTATTGTTTGACAAACCCGAGATAGTCGATAGACCTCTAGTTGTGACGAACCCGATTGGTGGTTCGACTAGTTTTGGCATGATTTGTTGTGCTTGGTCTTATCGAGTCATGGATGTATGTTTCCTTGTGATTGCTTTCTTTTGGGCTTTACTGGGTTTAGCATTATTTTGGGAAGTCGATCTACTATAAAAGAATAGGGTGGTATTGGGTACCTACCTAGTGATGGCGATAGTAACTGGAGTTAAGGAAGCTAAGAGGTTATCGTTGTAATAAGTTCTAGTTGTCTCTGGGAGGCAAATGAGTGCTCCAGTGTTAGATTGTTTTGCTAGTATCACATCACGTGGGTTTTCCGAACTCGGAGGAGATGTTCCTTTGGCGCTTGTCTGATATTGGTTTAGGCCTTTGGGGCTTGTGCTTGGGGAATGTCGATTTCAACTAGGATGGGTTGCGTGAGGGTAAATAGTTGCTGTGATTTTTCATTGGATGATATCTTGGTTTACTCGAGGAGTGATGGGTAGACGGAACATGATAAGACTGTTCAATGGTATAGACTGCCCAGAGTTAGACTCGATAGGGTTATGAGATTGCTCGAGTGGGACTCGAGAAAGATGCAAAGTAATGGATTGTGTAGGACCCTATGTTGATGTTCTCTATTGGATAGTAGAACTTTGAAGGAATAGGATGTGTTCGTTGATCATGGAAGATACAACGAATACAACGAAGATTAGGGTGATTCAAGTTGGACTTGAACTCGTAAAAGAAAATGGGTGTTCGTTGATCTTGGAGATGCAACGAATAGGGAGACGACTCACGTTGGACTAGAGTTTGTCACTAATAGATACTCAAGACTGGGTCTGAGTTATAGATTGACTCGAGTTGGACTCGAGAAGGCTACAAGGAATTGGATTCGGCTTGAGTTGGACTCGAGAGGGCAGCAAGACAATGGATAGACTTGGGTTGGACTCAAGTATTTTAGGCGGACTAAAAGCAGGGGTATCTGGGGACGCCTGTTACCTTGGATCCGTTGGACGTGATCTAGTTATCCTTGGAGGATAAATGTACGTTGGACATACGGTAGTCCGTAGGGAGGCGGGGCTTCCGTTGGCCTGGGATTGGTTGGACCAGTCAAGTAGGCATCGGTGTATGTATGGAGGCTGGGCTTCCATTAGTTATTGATGTTGGTTGGACCAGACATACAAGGATCGACATATTGGGATTGGTTAGACCAGTCATGTAGGTGTCGATGTGTTTATGAATTTAGCAGGTGATAGGTAGAACTTGTTTGATGGATGTTCCTATTTTTCTTCTCTTGAGTAGACTATCACCTGTAGGGTTCCAGCGATGGGGAACAAAGTGATTGTAGTAGGACTATGAGCCAGTGCAGTAGAGTCGTCATGACTCGAGGGGCAAAGTGGACATAGTAAAGGATTAGTAAGGCTATGACCCAGTGCAGTGGAGTTGTTATGACTTCATGGGGGCAGAGTGGACATAGCAAAGGACTAGTGGCTATGGATCAGTGCAGTGGAGTCGCCATGACTCCATGGGGCAGAGTGATCGTAGTAAAGGATTTGGGTGTGGTAATAGTTGCATTGAGTAGAAGACATGCCAGTTTAGGGGTTTTGTTTCTGGGTTGGAAGCAACTAGAGTATATCACAGGACATGATTTCAGACCCAAGAGTGAATTGGATTCAGAAACACCAGTAAGCTTGACGATTAGATCGATTTTGATTGAGTGGATTGGTTCCAGTTAGAAGGACGATCCTAACCTATTGGAAATCATCTCTAGGGTAGAGATGGGTATCGATGGAAAGAGAACGATCAAACAAGGATTTGATCGAGAAGGATGGCTTCAAAAGAATGGAGGACTAGTTGTACCCAACGTAGATGGACTGAGAGATGAAGTGCTTAGAGCATTTCATCACTCGAAATTGACTATGAATCCCGGTGGTAACAAAATGTATTGAGACATGGATTAGACCTACTACCGGGAAAGGATAAAGAAAGACGTTGGGAAGTTTATGTCCAAATTCATAAATTGCCAGTTAGTTAAAACTGAGCAAAAAGAAGCCTAGTGGTTTGTCACAACCGTTGGAAACAAGTCTCAATGGATTTCATTGATGGTTTACCAAGGACTAGGTCAGGTCATGATGGTATTTGAGTGAATTGTATATTAGAGAATGAAGGCTACCCAAGATAGACAGAAGACTTATCTCGATAAGAGACGAAGAGATTTGGAATTCTTTGTTAACGACTTGGTGTTCGTCAAGACCTCTCCATTGAGAATGTGATTCGGATTGGTTGGAGAGGTAAGTTAGCACCAAGATTTGTTGGTCCATTCCCAGTCCTCGAGCAAGTTGGGAATTTGGCGTATGAAGTAGAGCTACCTGACAAGATGGCGGGAGTTCACAACGTATTTCATGTTTCCCAGTTAAGGAAGTTTGTGCAAGACCCTAATGTGGCTATTTCACCAGATCAGTTGGACGATATCGAGGTTGAACCCAAGGCGGTTGAGAACCGCAAGCCTATGCGTATTGTTGGGAACGATACGAAGCAGCTTCGAAGGAAGGCGGTGAAACTAGTCAAAGTCCAGTGGGGTGAGAATGAAAAAGATTGTACTGGGGAAACAGAGGAGGATATAAGGAAGAAGTATCCAGAACTCTTTTCCTGGTAAGGTTTTGATAGTGATAGTTTCTTCCCTTGTTAGTAAACCACATGCTAGGATAGACTTGTTTTGCATGTTGATTGTTGTTTTATGGTTGATAGGCATGCGGGACCCTTTGTGTGTTTTGGTTAGGGAATTTCGGGGGCGAAATTTCTTAAAGGGGGGGGGGGGGGGGGGAGAATGTAACAACCTGCATTCTACGCATCGAAGGATCGTAGAATATTTATTTATTTCTTATACGAAGTCGTATGGTCATGTGGCTTTGGGAAACGACTATTGGGTTCATTTCCCATGTTCATGATTTTTGCCGATTTTTAAATGACCGTTTTGCCCCTATGTGATCTTGTTTTGGCTATAACTTTTGATTGGAAAGGAATTTTGACCCGAAACCACTTTCATTAGATTCGTTTGATGGTTTACCTTTTCGTAGAATGGTCATAATAGCCAAACGGACTTACCGTTTGGGAGATATGGCTGAAATACGGTTTGGAAGGTGAAAAACTGCTTAACTGGGCCAAATAGGGTGATTAGTGGATAGGCCCATAACCCATTTCGGGATTAGGGTTATGGGGAGGCTGAAAGGAGTTAGAGAATCATTCCATTTCAGTTTTCTAGCCTCCACTTACCTCCAAGAAACCCTAAAAATGGCCTCCAACCTCTAAATCACCCCCAAATCATCTTCTAATTAAGGATTGAGCTTTGCAACACCAAATCAAGGCGGATCAACACCAAATCAAGATTAGAGCCGATGTTTTGCATTGGGATCTTCACCAAATCAGAGATTTATTTCAGATCTAAGTTTTGTTTGTGGCTAAGGTGAGTGATTTGCATTGTTTTTCACTAATTACGGCTAATTATGGTAATTAGCGAAGATTAGCGAAATTATGGCTCAGAAAAATCTAGAAAAATTCCTAAAATTCTAAAACATCATTTTATGCCTCTGATATAAATTTGGGTTAATTTGGTTAAGTTTTGCTAATCACATCATTAGTTTCACCTAAACATGCTTAAGGGGAAATATGGGATTTTGGGTATATTTGATCCATTTTAACCTATCATATTGATGTTTTGATATTTATGGTTGATTATGCATGTTGCTATGACTGTATGATATGCTTTGTGATTGATTTCAATAGTTAGAATGGTAGAAAACGTCGTCGAATGGCGTAAAATACTCGCTGGAAAGGTTGCAGGAAAAGTGCAGGTTCTGGACCGGATCGGATCGAATATGGGGGCTCGGATCGGATAAGTGAACTGGGCAAGGGATTTGATCGGATTGGAACTTGACACTTGAGAAATCTGGCAAAAAGGAAGGCCATGCTAGCTATATTGGGATCAGATCGGATAAAGGAGGGGGATCGGATTGGCTAAAGGAGGAGGATCGGATCGGCTAAAGGAGGAGGATCGGATTGGAGTAAATGAAGAACGAGGGAGCTGATCGGAGCGGGAGCACGAACTGGAGGGGAGATGGCAACCCGACCCGACCCGAAGTGGGACACCCGACCCGAACCGATGCAACGCTGTAAACCCGAACCGAACCGTTACAGGGGAAGACTACGAACCAAACCTATTCAAAGTAGAAGACCCGTCCCGAACCGATGGCTTGAAGGGGAACCCGACCCGATCCAGTATTGACCAATAACCCAAGATGCAAAGGTAGTCCAATATGGGAAGTTAGAGCTCAGGATCCAGTTGGGAACCGATGAGTTCACTTCATGATTGGGCTTTGCTGCGGGACGTGTGCAAAGGGGTTGTCGGTATTCATAACTTTGGTTCACCACTGAGAGATGGATGGTGGGCTTGTAGTGATAGTTACACGGGATTGGATTCCGTCATGACCCAAAGTATTAAGTGACCAAAGTAATGGATATCGTATGATTTACACACTGAGTGAGGGATATGAGGATGATTGCTATGCTTGATTGTTTGACACCACTATGACATGCATACCCCCACCCCCGTATCTCTTACACAATATGTTAGTGGCACCTTAGAGTATTGTACGGTATGTAGTGCTAACTCTTTGGTTGCAGGTCCAGGTTCAGGTATGATTGGATTATACCTGTTATTGTTCTGTTTGTTGCTTATCGCTCATACCAGACTTTTTGTCTGACCCAGAGTTTTATGTCTCCTCTTATTACTCTGGGTGCTCACACGAGCAGACTAGAGACAGGTTAGCTGGTGATGCGCGAGTAGCTGATTCGGAGGCGAGCAGGAGGCTTCCACGTATGATATATAGATATTCTCCCTGTGTCGTTGGTGGTCGCTACTTGGGCATTAGTAATGTACCTCCTTTATCTTACTTTTGCTTTTTGAGGCAGTTTGGAAAGTTGTAATAAGTTGTATTTTGTTTTTCCGCTGCTATGATGCTTAGTTCTGGTTTTCAGCTTATGCACTGTCTCTCCTGTTTTATGTCAAGTATGTTATTATTATATTTTGTTCTATGCGCTGTGAGACATTCTACAGGTTCCTTGTTAGTTTATTTCTCTTCTTTCCTTTCCTTCTGACGACCGTCCTGTGCTAACTGGACATGTGTACAACGCACTTTTGGAGTAAATGTCGGTTGGTGCGGGGGGGGGGGGGGGCGTCACAGGGTATAACCGGTCTGTGAATAACAATACCCTTCTAAAGAAATTCATCTTGTGCATTCCAATTCTTTTTCTGTATTTTTATCTTGCTTTAATATCTTTAGATTCATTGTAGTTTTAAGTAACAGAAATGTAACACCCCGTAAATCAGTTAATACTAATATTCACAAATGAAAGAATAATTAATTTCAAATATAAGAATATTGGGAAACGGGCTGCGCCATTGTGTTCATCTCGGAAAAATACGCGAAATAGAGTCCGAAATTTTGTAAATCGGAGTTCGTATGACCGAGATATGGCCTCGAGAAGTTTCACGAAAAATTCAAATTTTAAAACGGATTTCGAAAAACAAAGAAATGGAGGCAGGCGGGAAAATCCCGCCAGACCCAGGGGGTCGACCTGGGGGTCGACTGGGGAGTCGACCCTAGGGTCGACCTGGGAGTCGACCTCCCTGGTCGAGCCCAGGTGACCTGGGTGCATCTGGTTCGGTTTTCGGGTTGTGTTTGGAGGGCTGGACGAAATCTGATGGCTTAGATCTATTCTAGGGTTAATCTAATGGCCTAAATACATTCTAACATCTGTAAATAAGTGGCTAGACCCTAACCCTAAATCACTTGTAAAATTGGGGAGCTACCGTCATGTTGTTGCCATGGAGTTCAGCGTAGCCGTCACAAACTAAAGAAGGAGGAAGCCTATTCTACTACAACTAAATCTACTCAACAAAACAAATCAAACCAAAGAACTCTCTCTCTCTAATTCTCTTCTTAATTGTGAGTATGATGATTCTCATAAGACTATTACAAACTAATTTGACTAAGTTATGAATGGATCACAAGAAAGTGATGTGATTTGTAATTGTAAATTCTATATATTGTGGATCTCTTATTATGTTATTATGTTGTCGTATGATGTAAATTATATATGCTATGTCATGCTATGTTGTAAATTCTCTTATGCTATGTCGTGCTATGTTGAGAATCATGTCATGCTATGTTATACTATCATACTATGCCATGTTATAAATTATGCTATGTTATGTTGTAAACCTTATATATGTTGTAGATCTCATATTGTCATACATGTTGGAATCCATATGCTATATGATTATGATATCATGTTAAGTTGTGTTGAATCATACAAGTTGTAAAATCATGACGTTGTTGGATCATGCATAAAGTTATGTTTTTTTAAATTTAAATGGATCTTGTTTATGGGAATTTGCCTATTAGGTTAGGTGTACCCATATACATGAATCTACAACTTTTATGGATCTTGTTTGTGGGAATTTGCCTATTGAGTTAGGTGTACCCATAAACTTGAATCTATAATTAAATAAAACTTGATTATGGGAATTTGCCTATTGAGTTAGGTGTACCCATATAAAACCATGTTGTTAAAATTAGATGATGCTGATTCACACATGTTCATATGCAAGTTTATGAAAATTGATTGAGATCATATTAGGTGAATTTTGAACAAGTTGACACCTTTAGATCCATGACATGTATAATCTATGCAAGTTGGACATATGCAAGTTGGACATATGCAAGTTTCACCCCTTATTATGATTCATTTGGTCACATATACATGTTGTTATGATAATCTCTTTTATGCTATGAGTTAGACTATTCGAGTCTAACATATATTTTGCGAATAAACGTTCAAACGTGGGGTAGGGGTGATATTAGGAATTAATAAATTGGGTGCAATTTTGTAAGATTTTGCATACCATGAATGGATGTCCATAATTGAGTCAATTATGGACATTGTTAAAAATTGGAAGTAATTAATAATTCAAGTAGGGAAATATTAAAATTGGGGGAAAGTGGATTATTATTAATAATCAATGCTTAGGACACGAGGTTGGACCCGTTTGTGATGTAAACCTGCCCGGACCCGCCCGGCAAATCCAGTAGTCACAAATGTCGGCCCAATGTGAGAGGTCCTAGGCCCAAACTAAAGCATAACAGTTGTAAAGACACGAGGTTAGACTCTTTTATGGTGTAAGACTGCCCGGACCCGCCCGGCAAATCCAACTGCCATAAATGCCAGTCTAATGTGAGAGGTCTTTATGAGGTTATGGCCTTAATAAACTAAGAAATACTTAACCAGATAATCATGTAAGGTGGGACATGGGGGGTTAAGTAGGTGCCTTGGGTGGCATGAGGAATCTAGTGGTTGCCTTTAGAGGCATTTGAAATACGATTAGACTTAACCAAACGCACATGTAAATGAACATGACTAAGTGGGTTAAGTAGGATGGATTAATGAGACAAGCTTAGGTGAATGCTTGTGGGAAATAATGGGGGCCCATTTCAACCAGTATCCCAAACGTATCTTTGTGGGCTCGACCCAAGTCGAGGGCGGGACACGCATACTGGGCTTGACTATAAGAGGCCAAAACAGGGAGCGGTGGCAACGCAAGTCCAACGGGTTTCATATGCGTGTGTGGACCCGGGCTGGTAGGTAAGACGTTGTTGCATCGTGTAGGCATAAGCCGTGCATCTCCATTGTATCGGGTTGCCACTTTAGGGGAGTGATACATCCCACTGTGGGGCCAGCACGGGTATCTACGAGTTAGGGAGCCGATCGAATAATGGGAAGTAGGGTACACCTAGTAGAGATAGGGGCAGGCGGCACCTATGTAGTCAGCTAGGGGTACGTAAACCATTGGGAAAGTTTTTAAGTGAAGCTAAGTGGGATCAACCTTTAGGGTGACTGGTGTGGTGCAGTATAGTGTTTATCCTTTAGTATTTAGGAGCGCCTATAACATTTCCTTTAGTGATTGTCTATGTCCTTAATCTGCTCTTTGATAGACATTTCCTTGTTTTCCAGCTTATGCCTTAGCCCAGTTATTTTGATAATAGCATTGTAGAATTATCATACTCGCCAGACTTTATGTCTGACCCCCTCTTTTCCATCTTTTTTTTTCTTCTCCCTTCAGGTCCTCAGGTTGGGCCAAGTTCCAGTGGAGTCTGATTGGATTGCTTATCTCTTGGAAAGCTTGGACTGCTGAAGTAAAGTCCAGCTTGTTATCTTTCTTTTTAATGGCTATTTATGTAATGGGATTATGTACTTGTTTTATCAAGATAGATATTGTACTTGACTTTGATTATGGTGTTATGATGTAATCAAACATGTTTTGACTTCTGCTGCAATTGAAATAAAGTTTTTAAATTTCCAAGTACTATTTTATATCTGCCTTGTTGTAATTTTACTGTTCTATATTCACCTAAAACCTCCATAGAAGTTAATGCATTCCCTTTGTGAGTGACATTAATGGACGTGGCGTGTTACACGTGGTATCAGAGCATAAGGTTACCAGAACAGATAAAATTTTTTGAAAAACATTTTTCTAAAGTATTTTTGGAAGAAGTGCTTTCAAAAACATGTTATTTAAAGAGAGTTTTTATGAAAAACATAATCCCAAATAGCCATATCCTTATCTTTATCTTTCGAATTCCCCATTTTGAATCTTTCCTTTTCCGTTTCAGCATGGCTGAAGATCTTAATCTCCCAGAAGGTGTGACGGTTCTAGGGTGGTTTAGGAGATATTTGGAGGCTAGGGCCACCACTGCAGGCCCAGCAGATGCTCCTCCACCCCCAGTTGCACCCATTCCTCCTCCTCGTGTTGACACTTTTGCAAAGACGTGCAAGGAATTTAAGGCTATGGGAGGAAAAACTTTTCAAGGGACTGAGATGTTTGTGGAGGCCAGAGATTGGCTTAAGGAGACTGAGGAATTGTTGGATATCTTTGAAGTGGAAGATGGGAGGAAAGTCCGTTTAGCTGCTTGGTTAATGAAGGGAGAGGCCTCGTTTTGGTGGGAGGTCACTAATGGGGAACGTCCAGTTGATTCATGGGCGGATTTCAGACGAAGGTTTGAGGCAAAGTTTCTTTCAAGGGCAGAGGAGAATTTAAATATGGAAAAATTCCTGACATTAAAGCAACGGGGCTCATCAGTGAAGGAATATGTCAATAAATTTAATCAGTTAGCAAGGTTTGGCTTGGAGTTGGTGAACACGCCAGAGAAGAAAGCTTTGAGGTTCGTTAGAGGCTTGAATGAACCGTTGCAAGGGTTGGCTAAGACCCACATCCCTATGGGAGCCACCTTTGAAAGGCTAGTAGAAATGGCACTTATGCATGAGGATAAGGCAATTGAAAAGAAAGGGGATCAGAAGAAACCCCAACAGCAATATAAGAAGGGTGGTAAAAACAATAATGGCAAAGGGAAGAAGAGATGCTTCAATTGTGGGACACCTGGCCATCTCAGCAAAGATTGTAGAAAGAAAAAGAAGACTGGTTTTTTTCATTGTGGAGATGCGGGACATTTGGTGAAGGACTGCCCAAAGAAGGGGCAGAGGGCAGGGTCTACCTCGGGAGGACAAGTGCAGGCTCTTATGGCACCAGGGCAGGCAAGGGGGCAAGTTCAGGCTATTGCGGCCCCACCGCTGCAAGAAAGAGGTAGAACAATTTCTGTTGAAAGCTTAGTTTTTCTGTTTGATCATCCTGTCCGTACCTTATTCGATTCTGGCGCATCTCATTCGTTTATCTCTGCATCATTAGTTGAATTACTGCACTTGAACACTAGTTTAGTAGAGGATCCCTTGGTTGTTTCAAATCCAATTGGGGGTTCGGCTCATTTGACCATGATATGTTTGGATTTGAAAATATCTATACTTAGCGTTGAATTTAGATGTGATGCTTATGTATTGGGCTTCACGGGCTATGGGCTAATTTTAGGAATGGATTGGTTATCTAGAAATGGGGCCATTCTTGATTGTGAAAGGAGAGTAGTTAGGCTTGTGACTTGCCTTGGTAATGCTCTCGACATCTTTTGTAGTCCCATAAATTCCGTTATGCTAAGTTATCTTGAATCACTTGACGCGTCTGTAGAGAATCTGCGATCGGTAGAGGTGGTCCGGGAATATCCGGATGTGTTTGAGGAGGTGAAGGGCTTACCTCCAAAGCGGGAGATAGACTTTCGAATTTATCTAGTGGATAATGCTAAACCCGTATCTTTTCCAGTGCGCCACATGGCTCCTCGTGAAAGGAGGGAACTCAATAAGCAAGTGAAGGAGTTGCTTGAGAAGGGGTTCATAAGACGTAGTATATCGGAGTGGGGTGCTCCAGTAGTATTTGACACAAAGGCGGATGGGTCCCTTAGACTTTGTGTGGACTATAGAGAACTAAACAAGCTTACTAAAAAGAACCGACACCCACTACCGAGGATTGCCGATCTCTTTGATCAGTTAGTTGGCGCCTCAGTGTTTTCGCAGTTGGACTTAGCCACTGGCTTTCATCAACTGAGAGTGGCTGAGGATAGTATAGATAAGACTGCTTTTAGGACTCCTGACGGATTTTATGAATGGCTAGTGATGCCCTTTGGTTTGACAAACGCCCCCGCATATTTTGTTTATTTGATGGGTAGGGTGTTTAGGGAGTACCTTAACAAATTCGTGGTAGTTTTTGTGGATGACATCTTAGTCTTTTCTAAGAACAAAGAAGAGCATGCCCTACATCTTAGGGAAGTGTTGGAAACCCTTCGAGCGCATAACCTTAAGGCAAAATTTTCTAAGTGTCACTTCTGGAGGGAAGAAGTACGGTTCTTAGGGCACGTGGTTTCCAAGGAAGGGATAGCAGTGGATCCCGCAAAGGTGGTGGCCATCCAAGATTGGAAGGTCCCTAAAAATGCAACCGAAGTAAGAAGTTTCTTGGGGTTGGCTGGCTATTATAGGAAGTTTATCAAAGACTTCGCAAAAATATCAGCTCCATTAACACGGTTAACGAAGAAGAACCTGGTTTTTACGTGGGACGAAGATTGTGATGATGCGTTCCAACGTTTAAAGAGAGCCTTAACTTCAGCCCCAGTCTTAGTGCTGCCAGACGGGAATAAGATGTTTACCGTCTATACTGATGCTTGTGGGACGGGACTTGGCGCGGTCCTCATGCAAGAGGGAAGAGTAATAGCCTATGGTGGAAGGCAGTTGAGGGTTCATGAAAAGAATTACCCTACGCATGACCTTGAGTTAGCCGCAATTGTTTTCGCGCTTAAGTCTTGGCGTCACTATCTTCTTGGTGAGAAATTCGAACTGTTCACTGACCACAAATCATTAAAATACTTATTCTCTCAGAAGGATTTGAATTTAAGGCAGCAACGGTGGATGGAATTCTTAGCCTCCTACGATTTTGAAATAGCATATACCCCGGGCAAGGGTAACGTGGTAGCAGACGCCTTAAGTAGGAAAAGGTTGTCCTTGAGTCCGTTGTTTGTTGAACGACGAAGCTTAGAATTCATCTCCATGTTTGACTTTAGACCCTCCGTTGACCTTGTACCTGGTTTGTTAGCATCCTTGGAGGTTAGACCTACACTTCTAGGACGAGTTGGTGAGGCACAGCAAGACGACCCACAGTTGGTTGAGATAATAGAAAAGCTCAAAGGAGGGGAGTCGTCTAGCCATCTTCGTAGGTATACCCTAGACGATAAGGGTTGGTTACGAAGGGATAATAGACTTTGTGTACCACAAGACGGAGACTTAAGGAAGGCCATTCTTGATGATGCTCATCGCTCAAAGATGACCATTCATCCCGGCGGAGACAAGATGTACAAAGATATGAAGCGGGTTTTCTTTTGGGCCGGTATGAAAAAGGATGTGGCCGAGTACGTCGCTAGATGCTTGGTGTGCCAACGAGTAAAAGCGGAACAAAAGAAACCTGGTGGGTTGCTTCACCCATTGGAAGTTCCACTATGGAAATGGGAAAGCGTCTCAATGGATTTTGTGGATGGATTACCAAGATCTAGGAAGGGTAATACGGGGATTTGGGTTATAGTAGATAGACTTACTAAGAGCGCCCATTTTATTCCCGTGAAAAGTAAGAGGACTGCTCCGTGGTTGGCTTCTGTATACATTAAAGAGATAGCTCGTTTGCACGGTATTCCTTCTAGTATAGTAAGCGACTGTGATCCCATCTTCACTAGCGAATTTTGGAAGAGTTTACAAGAGGCGGTAGGGACTCTGCTATGTTTGAGCACCGCATATCATCCTCAGACGGACGGCCAGACCGAGAGGGTGAATCGTATTCTAGAGGATCTTTTAAGGCTTTGTATCCTAGACTTTGGGGGTACATGGGAAGAGCACCTTCCGTTGGTAGAATTCGCATATAATAATAGCTTTCAGTCTAGTATTGGCATGGCACCTTTCGAAGCTCTTTATGGAAGGCCTTGCCGTTCGCCTACATGTTGGTGGGAATCTACCGATAAAATCCTACTTGGGCCCGATATGGTTAGGGAAACCTCGGAGAAGATTGATTTGATTCGAAGGAGGATGAAAGCAGCATAAGATAGGCAGAAATCGTATGCTGATAAAAGGAGGACAGATCTTGAGTTTGACATTGGGGACATGGTTTTTATCAAAGTATCTCCGTTACGGAATGTTGTTCGCTTTGGGTCCGTTGGGAAATTAGCGCCAAGGTTTGTAGGGTCGTTTCCTATAAAAGACAGGATTGGGAAGATGGCATATAGGGTGGAGTTGCCTGAGAAACTTAGTGGAGTACACGATGTATTCCATGTATCACATTTGAGGAAGTGTTTGCACAAGACCGCGGAGGTGGTAGAGCCGAGCTTGCTTAAATAGGTGGAAGTAGAGCGTGATGCAACAATTAGACGAGCTCCTACATGCATTCTTGGGTCGGAGATCAAAAAGTTGAGGAATCGAGAGGTCAGACTAGTTAAAGTGCAATGGGGAGATGATGAGAGCAACGCTACTTGGGAGACAGAAGAGAAGATGCGTTCGTTGTACCCTTTTCTTTTTTAGGGTATGTCTTTTAATTTCTCCTTTATCGCTTAGCTTATCTTATCTTATCTTTAGTATGTCCTCTCATTATTATCTTTGACCTTTAGTTAGGGTAATCCTATGGTTGAAACATGTGTTTGAGACATGTTATGTATGATGGATGCAAAATGGACGCAAGTGTTTGCTAGTGGTTGCTCGTGGATGCATATATACACACACTTTAGGCACTTGATCGGCTCTGTCACTACATATTGCATATTGCATAAATGAATGTATTTAGTATAATGGATGTATAATGGTTGTACAATCATATGGATGCTACATTTGGTTGAATGGATGGGCACGCATATAGAAGTAGTATGTAAGCAATTAGGATTTTTGCATACATAATGGATGCATGGCACTATCATGAATTGCATCAAGGAGGTCAACTGAATCAGTGGACCGCCTGATTTTGCATTAGATACAGACATATACACACACTATGCATTTAAACATAAAAGCATTAGAAGTCTATAAGGACAGTGGATGCCAGTGTTTGATGGTTGAGTAGATGGTTGATTGGATGTTAGGTTAAACATTCTTCTTGACTTGAAGATTTCGGGGTCGAAATCCTTTAAGGAGGGGAGAATGTAACACCCCGTAAATCAGTTAATACTAATATTCACAAATGAAAGAATAATTAATTTCAAATATAAGAATATTGGGAAACGGGCTGCGCCATTGTGTTCGTCTCGGAAAAATACGCGAAATAGAGTCCGAAATTTTGTAAATCGGAGTTCGTATGACCGAGATATGGCCTCGAGAAGTTTCACGAAAAATTCAAATTTTAAAACAGATTTCAAAAAACACAGAAATGGAGGCAGGCGGGAAAATCCCGCCAGACCCATGGGGTTGACCTGGGGGTCGACTGGAGAGTCGACCTCCCCCCCAGGTCGACTGGGGAGTCGACCCTAGGGTGGACCTGGGAGTCGACCTCCCTGGTCGAGCCCAGGTGACCTGGGTGCATCTGGTTCGGTTTTCGGGCTGTGTTTGGAGGGCTGGACGAAATCTGATGGCTTAGATCTATTCTAGGGTTAATCTAATGGCCTAAATACATTCTAACATCTATAAATAAGTGGCTAGACCCTAACCCTAAATCACTTGTAAAATTGGGGAGCTACCGTCATGCTGTTGCCATGGAGTTCAGCGTAGCCGTCACAAACTAAAGAAGGAGGAAGCCTAATCTAGTACAACTAAATCTACTCAACAAAACAAATCAAACCAAAGAACTCTCTCTCTAATTCTCTTCTTAATTGTGAGTATGATGATTCTCACAAGACTATTACAAACTAATTTGACTAAGTTATGAATGGATCACAAGAAAGTGATGTGATTTGTAATTGTAAATTCTATATATTGTGGATCTCTTATTATGTTATTATGTTGTCGTATGATGTAAATTATATATGCTATGTCATGCTATGTTGTAAATTCTCTTATGCTATGTCGTGCTATGTTGAGAATCATGTCATGCTATGTTATACTATCATACTATGCCATGTTATAAATTATGCTATGTTATGTTGTAAACCTTATATATGTTGTAGATCTCATATTGTCATACATGTTGGAATCCATATGCTATATGATTATGATATCATGTTAAGTTGTGTTGAATCATACAAGTTGTAAAATCATGATGTTGTTGGATCATGCCTAAAGTTATGTTTTATTAAATTTAAATGGATCTTGTTTATGGGAATTTGCCTATTAGGTTAGGTGTACCCATATACATGAATCTACAACTTTTATGGATCTTGTTTGTGGGAATTTGCCTATTGAGTTAGGTGTACCCATAAACTTGAATCTATAATTAAATAAAACTTGATTATGGGAATTTGCCTATTGAGTTAGGTGTACCCATATAAAACCATGTTGTTAAAATTAGATGATGCTGATTCACACATGTTCATATGCAAGTTTATGAAAATTGATTGAGATCATATTAGGTGAATTTTGAACAAGTTGACACCTTTAGATCCATGACATGTATAATCTATGCAAGTTGGACATATGCAAGTTGGACATATGCAAGTTTCACCCCTTATTATGATTCATTTGGTCACATATACATGTTGTTATGATAATCTCTTTTATGCTATGAGTTAGACTATTCGAGTCTAACATATATTTTGCGAATAAACGTTCAAACGTGGGGTAGGGGTGATATTAGGAATTAATAAATTGGGTGCAATTTTGTAAGATTTTGCATACCATGAATGGATGTCCATAATTGAGTCAATTATGGACATTGTTAAAAATTGGAAGTAATTAATAATTCAAGTACGGAATTATTAAAATTGGGGGAAAGTGGATTATTATTAATAATCAATGCTTAGGACACGAGGTTGGACCCGTTTGTGATGTAAACCTGCCCGGACCCGCCCGGCAAATCCAGTAGTCACAAATGTCGGCCCAATGTGAGAGGTCCTAGGCCCAAACTAAAGCATAACAGTTGTAAAGACACGAGGTTAGACTCTTTTATGGTGTAAGACTGCCCGGACCCGCCCGGCAAATCCAGCTGCCATAAATGCCAGTCTAATGTGAGAGGTCTTTATGAGGTTATGGCCTTAATGAACTAAGAAATACTTAACCAGATAATCATGTAAGGTGGGACATGGGGGTTTAGTAGGTGCCTTGGGTGGCATGAGGAATCTAGTGGTTGCCTTTAGAGGCATTTGAAATATGATTAGACTTAACCAAACACACATGTAAATGAACATGACTAAGTGGGTTAAGTAGGATGGATTAATGAGACAAGCTTAGGTGAATGCTTGTGGGAAATAATGGGGGCCCATTTCAACCAGTATCCCAAACGTATCTTTGTGGGCTCGACCCAAGTCAAGGACGGGACACGCATACTGGGCTTGACTATAAGAGGCCAAAACAGGGAGCGGTGGCAACGCAAGTCCAACGGGTTTCATATGCGTGTGTGGACCCGGGCTGGTAGGTAAGACATTGTTGCATCGTGTAGGTATAAGCCGTGCATCTCCATTATATCGGGTTGCCACTTTAGGGGAGTGATACACCCCACTGTGGGGCCAGCACGGGTATCCACGAGTTAGGGAGCCGATCGAATAATGGGAAGTAGGGTACACCTAGTAGAGATATGGGCAGGCGGCACCTATGTAGTCAGCTAGGGGTACGTAAAGCCATTGGGAAAGTTTCTAAGTGAAGCTAAGTGGGATCAACCTTTAGGGTGACTGGTGTGGTGCAGTATAGTGTTTATCCTTTATTATTTAGAAGCGCCAATAATGTTTCCTTTGGCGATTGTCTATGTTCTTAATCTGCTCTTTCATAGACATTTCCTTGTTTTCCAGCTTATGCCTTAGCCCAGTTATTTTGATAATAGTATTGTAGAATTATCATACTCGCCAGACTTTATGTCTGACCCCCTCTTTTCCATCTTTTTTTTCTTCTCCCTTCAGGTCCTCAGGTTGGGCCAAGTTCCAGTGGAGTCTGATTGGATTGCTTATCTCTTGGAAAGCTTGGACTGCTGAAGTAAAGTCCAGCTTGTTATCTTTCTTTTTAATGTCTATTTATGTAATGGGATTATGTACTTGTTTTATCAAGATAGATATTGTACTTGACTTTGATTATGGTGTTATGATGTAATCAAACATGTTTTGACTTCTGCTGCAATTGAAATAAAGTTTTTAAATTTCCCAGTACTATTTTATATCTGTCTTGTTGTAATTTTACTGTTCTATATTCACCTAAAACCTCCATAGAAGTTAATGCATTCCCTTTGTGAGTGACATTAATGGACGTGGCGTGTTACAAGAAACTCATTCATGACTCATTTCAGGTCTAGACATGCACAAGAGATGCTCATTAGGAATCAGATCAAAATTTAGTAAGAGGAGCAAAGCTATCGATCCAAAGCACTTACTACGATCTGAACCTAAAAAATCATCACATCACCGTGAGCAACCCCATCCTAATCTGTCCTCCAAATCCTCTTCCCAGTCTTTGCATGCTTCAGAATTCGTCCTAACTGAGGAACAGAGGAAGAAGATACGTGCGGAAGAAGAGGAAGAGGTTAGAAGACGCAGCTGGCAAAGGGAAGACACTCCCGATGAGGGGGAACGAGGGAGGAAACGAGGAAGGGATGGTTCTTATAAGCATTCCCGAGTAGAAAAGCTGCCTATTAAGCCTCGACTTCCTTCATCGTCTGGCCCTTCTGGTCCGTCAGCCGAGATCCATTTGGTTATTAATAAACCTTGCCACACTCCTGGTTCAACAAATGTCTCTTTTTCTGAAAAGCTCCCAGGTTGGAACTTGAAAGGGCTTTACTTTGATCATGGAGTAGGTATAACTGATGCCGATGATTTTCTCAAGGAAGTGGAAGCAGTTATAAGTCAAACACACACCCAATTTGATACTGCTAAGAGTCACCTCGAAACAAAATGGAACATCAGAAGAGATGTTTTTTTACAGAAAGCTGCGCGGATGGGAGAAACTTGGTGACGACCTCCAAAAGCGCCATAGTTCCCATCTCACAAAAATTGCCGAGTTGGAGAGTGATAAAGTCAAATGGGAAAACGTTTTGGATGATCATGACGCTACTATCGCGATTCTCAATAAAAGAGTTGCAGAGTTGGAAGCATCAGATCACGAGATTAAGAAGCTCCAGGATGAACTCGAGGCTTCCAAACAAAGAGAAAAAGATGCCTTAACTGCCAAGCATAATGTTGATGCCATATTGGCTGTAGAGAAGGATTTCTCCAAACAATATCGGGAAGATGCCGCCAATCTACGTAAGGAAGTAAAGTCTTTGAGGGATTCCAACCAGACATTGATCGCCAAGGTCGAATCTCTTGAGAAAGACAAGATGACTGCAGAAGAGACCCACAAACAAGCTACGGACGAAGCTGATGATGACATGTTCCGCTTCTACATATACAGTGTCATGAGCCGTGGGAGTTTGCATTACTTAGGGGATGGTTTTGCACGTACTTTAGCGCTTGTTTAGGAGCGAGTGCTTGAGATTAACGGTGATGATTTTAGCAAGGACGAACTCATTATCAAACTCCTAGATTATAGGTCCAGAGAGGCTTTGACAGAAGGAAAGGCACAACTAATAAACGAAAGGACCGGTACTTCTGGTGAAAAAGTTCAAACTCAACCTGATGTCAACCTTCCTGTTGAGCCCTTGGCCTTCGAAGCTTCTGGCTTACAAACATTAGCTAACCCAGTTGATGCTCCTAAAGGTAAAGACGTCACTATTGAGGGGAATCTTACTACAGAAGATATTGCTGATGAACATGGAAACGATGAGGCTGATGATGACAATCCCGATCAGTGGAGAATCGAGCACAGGGATCCCTCGGAGGGTCTTCTAGATACATGTAAAATTGAAACTAACTTTACCCTGTCGTGCTTAGAGTCCATTTTCGATTCACCTGGGTCCCTTGCTTATTATGCTCAATATTTCCATACTTTGAATTTAATTTCACCCCTGTCTTCTCCTACCATAGGCAATGCAATGACAACAGGAGCTATTAGGGCTGACTCTTCATTGACAACTTTCCCTCTTACTTTGGTCATTACTCCCCCTCCTCCTAGTAACACATCCGTACTTGTTACAGCTCCCGGGTCACAAGATGCAATGATCGGTGCGCTCCTGGGTCTGGATGATGTTGACTATAACCTTAGTGATGATGTTGAGGCCATCGAAGCAGATGAAGGTTCCCAAGACATTGTCAAGGGTAAGAAGAAAACTGTCAAGTCTTCATTGTCTAAGAAGAAAAAGAAAAAGAAAGACATGGAGGCTATCACTTTATCTTCCCAGGAGAATCAGAGTAACGTGGAAGAAACCCCTCCACCTTTGACTAAAAAGCCTGCTTTGAGATCAAGTGACAGGAAGAAATGATCATGCTTGGTAATAACTTAATCTGGTTGTTGACTATTTTCTTTTGGATGTTGTATTTAGGCCGGTTGTATATGCGGGTGTCGGTCCCCGCTTATTACTCTTTGTACTTGTTGTCTTTATGCACTCTACTGTTTGACATTTTGCACTTTAGCCTGTGGCTTTATGATATAATTCTTCTTTGTCGTCAGGAAATTATGTCCTGCTTTTCATGCCTTAACTTTTGCTTTTAGTTTCACTGTGCTTTTATATTTTTTGCATTTCATGCTTGTTTTTTTTATATTTGCAATACAAATTCTGCACTACAAATTATTTTTTATGACATGCCAACTTTATTGAATTATCCTGATCTTGACTAAGATGATGCTCACAACCCTTTCACATGGATAACCATTTTATTAGGTCTTTTAATTTATCTTAGTTATTCCAGAACATCCAGTTTTGTTGGTTGGAGTGACCTGATGCCGGGTTTTCATGAGATTACGACCAGATGGTAGTATGTTTAAGAGAGCGTCATTAGATTTCATTAATGTGATGGTAATGCCCCCATACCACATTTGATTTTAATATTTTGAAAATTAGGCATGGTTTTTACAATTAGATAATAAAATTTATTATTCCTAGTAACTGAGTGGGCTAGTTACTTGTGGTTTTTATCAGATAACTTTGAGGGAAGTTTTTGGTTTTATTACTAACTGAATTTGAAAGATTCGGCTTATAATCGGATGCCCTTGAATGGATCTTTGATCCGTTGTTCGTTGGATCTGAATAATTCAGATGCTTGTTGAACTTGTCGGATGCCTCCGAAGTGGTCTTTGAGTCCTTCAGTAAGCGGGTTTGAAGGACCCAAAATCAATAGCTGAATTTGGAGGATTCAACATCTGAACGGATGCCTCCAATGAGGCCTTTGAAAACCCTGTGTTTATATCGCTTTTCGGCCATGTATTAATGGCGTCGACGATGAACCTGGTGCCCCTCGGGGAGGTCTTGGGTTCAAAAGCCTGGTGTTTGTTTTGCTATCCAGCTATATTTTAATGGCGTTGGCGATGAACCGGGTGCCCCTTGGGAAGGTCTTTGGTTAAAAGCCCGGTGTTTGTATCGCTATCCGGCCATATCTTAATGGTGTCGGCGATGAACAGGGTGCCCCTCGGGGAGGTCTTGGGTTAAAGTCCCGGTGTTTGTATCGCTATCCAGCCATATCTTAATGGCGTCGGCGATGAACCGGGTGCCCCTCGGGGAGGTCTTTGGTTTTTAGAGTTGCGTTGTTTCACAGGGCGGACGCTAGTTCATTTGTCGGATTTTTCATCGCGATTTGTTAGAACTAGGGCCTTGAACCTTGCAATTAAGAAGGTACCCCTACGACGAAACTTACAATTTTGTTTGTAGTCGGAGTGTCACATCATTTGATTTCTCAAGTCCTGATGCCCCATGTCTGCGGCTTTGTACTTCACACCTTTATATTTACTATGGACGGTGTTTGAGTATTAAGCAACAGATGCTTGAGCTATCCTTGTCAGGATGTGCCGTAGTGGCCACCAGGTTTTATTTGACTATGTGTGTGCTTCCGCTCTTTTAGAAGATGGTCGCTTCATCTGGTTCCTCCTTCCTTTCTCCTTTATCGGTAAACTTAGCGATGAAACCAAATAAAGACTATCCATTTATAGTTCTTCGAGGATGGTAAGTGATGTAATATTGGCTAAGCTCAATATCCTACTTCAATTATCCTTCCGAAGCTTATGAGCAGAAGAGAACTTGCTTTAGTGGTTCATTGATAAGAACTTTGGTAAAATGGGCTTGGTAGTGTAGCCTTTTCTTCTTTGAGGCAATGAGCAGACAATATGCTAACTTCTCCAACTTAGGATGGTTCAGCTTCGCCCCGGTAAGCCTTTTGTTAATGTAGTATGCTGGCCATGGTATTTTTCCTCAGAGAAATGTCCTTTGAGTGAAACTTATAACCCTTTAGTTCGTTTATTGTGACACTTGCTCACTGTTCGACCCTTCGCAACCCTTTCCTTCTACTTTTCAAGGTAGTGCTTTTTATCTCTATACTTAGGTGTATTTGTCACTTGGAGTGGTATTTTTAGGGGTCGTGAAGCATCATCAATTTTCTACGGAATAAGCGCTCGTCAAGCGTTATTTTTCACAATTAGACGGAGCAGATTCAGCTTTGGCGATCTTGTTAAATTCACTGCATGACTTCCCCTTTCGATTTTCCGGATGATGCATAACATCTTCGCTTTACATGCGGAATGTTGCTCGTTGCACTTCACGCTTGGAATATCATTGTCGAGGCGTGTTATAAATATCACTCAGACTTGTTGAACCACAAGGGAGTCAATATTCCTTAAACCGCATGGTGTTTATCTTGGTAAATGACTTGAAGTTGGAGATTTGATGTTTCCAACTTCCTACTTTAAGTAGTACCTCTTTAATGGAATATGTAGCTCTATGACACAGTGCCCATTTGCTATTCTTTCATCGTCTGACTCTGGATAAATTTTTCATTTTATTTGCAAAGTGGCACTTTACATCACCGGGTTTACTCCATATGATGCTTTCGGTACCCAACATTTGGACCGTCCAAATGGGGTATGTTAGCAAGGGTCGCCAGAATTTATCAGACCGCGAGCCAGTAAGCATCCTGCAGTATTAAATCGGTTTTAGTGACTTTCGATATAATGGAATAATCGAAGTACATCAAATGCAGACTTCTTATTATATGAAAATCGATATAGTAATTGCTCAATTACAATTCTCCTTTTTAACATAGGAGGTTAATATTTGTAAAGGGAAGCATAATAATTCTTTATAGAAACTAAGTAATGTTTTTATATAGAATGTTGTCACAAGCGGTCGTTATTCCGGATTCCCAGTATTTTGAATTCATCAAAGGTTGACAGTTCGTTGATGCCATTCATCTTGGCTGGTAACATATGACCTTTGTCGGTTAGACTCAAATATTTCAACACTGGCTTTTACTGAGTTTCGGTGTGGAAATGCCGGGCGATCATTGGATGAATAGGAGCTTGTAATTCCATTGGGATCATTGCCTCCGTCGGGTTATACTTTTGAGAACTTGCATAGCTTTGCATCTTCCCCCAACTTTTATTGTCTGAGCGAGGACTATTCGTCGTAATATTGAACGTTGACCCTGCACGGTTACTCGTTGGAGCCTCTCCACCTGGGCTTGATCGTTTGACGGATGTGCTTCGCTTTTGTGGCGTTGAAAGAGGATTTGTTGTATGCGATTTCCTGACATATTTTGCCAGCTTGATCTCCGTAACCAACATCTCGATTGAGCTTTTCAGATGTCTGCAATCATTAGTATCATGACCAGGTTGGTTGTGATAATGGAAGAAACTTCCAGATGTCGCTGCTTTGTTTGAGATCCTTAATATTAGTGGTGGCTCTAAAAAGAACCCTGCGCCTTTAGTGGCAAAGAAGATGTTCTCCGAGGTATCATTTAATGGAGTTAATTCTTTAGACTTGAAAAAGTGAAATCTCTTGTTCGCTTTTTCCCCTTTATCTCCATATGTTCTTTTTAACCCTCCGACATCCTTCTTGTGGCTTACTGGACAGGTAGGGGTGGAAGGTTGCTTGGACTTGCTTTCCTTATTATCATGATGACCACAATTCTCTGTACGAAAATCTGAAACAGTAAGGTACATGCTCCTTTCCACATCAAGTTGTTCTACATGGTTTGTGAGGCTGGCTTGAGCGGTTTCGAGAGCCCTTATTTGATTCAGCAACATCCCATTTGAAGCATCTATTTTCTGGTGCAAACTGGTCATAGCGGCAACAAATTCTTTTTGAATTACATAATTCCTTGGAGTTTCGTTCGCGATTAGATTGTTGGCTTGGGAATCGACGGGAGTATCCATGATAACATTGTTAAAGGTTCCTACATGCTTAATGCTATTTCCTGAGATAGGCTCCTTGTATTTGCATTGTTCCATGGAGCAGACATCGGCCCTTTTCTTTGACATTCGTTCGGACAGGCAATGACAACTAACAAGATGAGGGCCTGTATTCCCGATCTGAAGAAATGCCCCTTCATTAGGATTTTCAACCTTCTGGGAACCGTACTCATTCTCGTGTCTTTTCTTTGACGGGACTTGTTTGAACGCTTCGAGATTTGTTTTGAAATCTCCAATGTTGGTTTCATTTCTAATATTCGACTGAACATCAACTTTATTTACCTCATGATCGTGATTATGATCTAATACCAGCAAGTGTTCATTCCCATTTAAGTCGGTTTCAATTTTGCGAGGTGCTGGATTGGCTCAAGCAACAAGAGTTTCCATCTTATCCACCAAAGTTTCATCTTTCTTATTGGAATCGGCGCCAATAGCTTTAAATTAGTTGTGGGTTATTCTAGCTTCCACAGTTTCAGTGACAGTCGGGTTATTAGTTTGTGGAATGACGGAGACATTTTTTATAGCTTTACCGCATTTTTGCGAGTCAACTTTTAAAGATATGAGATTCGTTTGAGTGGCCAGAAGCACATCAAGCTTATCCATTAAGGCTTTGTGTGAAATCGCCATTTTTTGATTCAAGTCGCCCACAACCGTATCCAATTGATCTTGAGCTACGCCAACTCCACAGCCCAAGGATCGATCAACATTTGAAAGATTAGCTCGTGGGTTGGTGATATCTTCATTGTCGACACTTCCTGAATAACCAGTGGACTTATTGTCGTAGTTTTTCGGTAGAGGCATAACTTCGTGCAACTCTTCAGATTTTGGTAGAGACCTTTTGAATTTGAAAGAGAGTTGGTCGATTAGTTTGGATTGAGGATTTATGAAATCTACTGTAGAAGTATGCTTAGAACTCCAATGGCAAGCCTCTTAAGATTGAGAGAAGTGTGAACGCGGCCCCATTGTGGGTGCTAAATGTTTGCTCCAAATTTAGGATCAAACACCAAAGGTGTAAAAAGTCACTCTTCACCGATTCGGTAAGAATATGGAACCGCGTAATCGCAAAATAAACGGATAAAAGCAAGTAAGAACACAAAGGAATTTTTATAGTGGTTCGATTCTCTTTGAATCTATGTCCACTTTCAATCAATTCTCATTAAATAGTCAAGCTTACAAAATATGAATTTTCCCTCATTACAATCATTTCTCTCTTTTAACTCTCTTGACGATTTACTTTCACTTGAATTTGGTGAAGAAAATGAAGAGATCTTTTAGCTTTGTGATGAATCTTCAACCACTTGTGTGCTTAAATCCTTTTCCATGATCTTCATAGATTTCGTAGCGAATTAACATTCGATTTTAAGCTTCGGAGAGGAGAAGAGATCGTTTGAATGATGCTTGAGAGATTTTTTATGTAGCTTGAATGAGATTAAAGGTCCTTAGATTTGATTGGAGAAAGCTTTTATGATCATTCACTTGGATTTGATCTTCATGAAGTTAGAAATGTGTTGTTGAATCCATAGAAGCCATTAGAGAAGTTGTAGATGAGCTTTGAATTTGACGGAGTCTCCTTGTAGGAATGAATTTTCGGTCCCTCTTCCAAATGAATTATGAGGGGTATTTATAGGTGATCTTTAGACCAGATGGCAATTTCATAATTATACAGACAAACAACACGACTCATGTCGCCGCCGACATAACTCATCTCGGCGATGACATGACTAATGTCTCATGGCGGGTTGGTTTCTCTATCCACTCATCGGAGCGGCATAGCTTCTGTTGTGGCATGTCTAGCGACTTGACTCCTTATAATACCAAGCGGAATGGCATTGTGGCGGCATGACTTTACTCTTTTGTGGTCCCTGCGGTATGAACGACATGACGCCTCGACTTAGGCATGACTTAATTCCATGTGACATGATCTTATAATGCGGATTGACACAGCCTTACACAATGAAATGCTTTTAATACCATGTCGCGGAGCGGCATGGTACATCTGTTATGAGCGTGTAACGACTTGATGTTGTGCAACGACCTGACTTCAGAAGGGTGGCACGTTATGTGACCCACTTCATGTCGTTCACAACATGGTGAATAGTGTGATTATCATTGCGGCTTTTCTTCATGTCGCAACACTGGTTTAACACCATATACGAGGCCGACATGACTTGACTCCGACTTATGTAGCATGGAGCGACTTGGTGTGGCACGACACAGTAGTATGATCGACCTCTCTTCCTTATGACTCGGTTTTAACGACTTGGCCCCTTTTGTCTTGATATGCCATTCAACGACTTGGCTAACTCGACATGGTTTAAGGCTGACATGAATAATAGATGAGATAATAACTTACTATATGACTTCAGGTTGACCTGGTTTTTACGGTTTGACATGGCGAGGTACGACTTATCTTGGTTACGGTATTACTTTAACCTCATTTAAATATCATATTTCGTTCACGACTTGCTCATCATGTCGTTGAACGTCATGGATAATAATAGTATAATGTCATGTCTCTATCTGTCATGAATCCCAACCTTATTTTACGTCATTACATTGGAGCGGACTGTCTGTTGAACGCCTTAGCTTTCCTAAACGCCATAAAGCAAGTACGACACAGCTTGGAACAACCTAACCTTCTAGGATCACCCTGACGAACTACGATATGATTCAGAAGAGTCATGGTTGCGACATGGAGGTATATGATATAGCTTTTATGAATTGATACGGATTGTGATGACCTGACTAATATGTCATAACTAGAGATGGCATGGTTCCTTTCTTTCCCTACGACATGGCTTCAGAACGACTTGGCAATTCACATATCGAGCTCTACGACCTAACAAAAAACGACATGACTTTGATGACACATTGAACATGTATTTTCATGGGTTAACAAATATATACATGAATGTTTGGATGATTGAACGATATTCAATTATGGAATTATATATGAAAATGTGATCCATAATGAATTAATATATTTGTGGTTACCATTGCAACAATTAATATAATTAATTGTTATAAATAGAGCCGCAAATCAATAAATAACAATCGTAACTAACGCTGATTGGGGAAAGTGAATATAATAGGATAATGGTTACAGTTCTTAAATTATTTAGGATTAATATTGTAAACCTCAATTAGGGAATTTGAATTATAACTACATTTAGATATGAGATTAAGCTCAACTTGTAATAGAAGTCTCCCTGGAACCGCCCAACAGATCCAGCACCTACAGGTGACCAGCTTGATGTGAGGGGTATAATGCATAAACATAAATGTACCAAGGCACGAGGTTAAATTAAACTTCTGGTATAAGTTTGCCCAAAACCCACCTGCAAATCCAACATCCACAAGTTGTCAACTTAATATAAGAGGCCTGGTGCATATATATATATATATATATATATATATATATATATATATAACAAGCAAAAAATAAATAAATAAGCATAGTAATTGTCTGTTGAGGTACTACAGTAGATACTTCGAGACTGATAAATGGTTGCCTTAGGAAAATATGACTGTTAGGGTCATAAATTGCAGTAAACTAAAGAATAAAAGCAAACGAGTGTAAAAAGGGGATTAACGGGTATTGATTGTTGTTCAAATACCGAGTCCAATTAGGAAAATAATCAAATAAATATCCTAGGGTAATGGGGGTATACTTTCCTTATTAATGAATATAGAACTTATAATTAAAAGTTAGAGTTGGACTTAGTAGGTTAATGATGTAAAATAATTATAAACCATAAGAACCCGTGATGATAATGAATCGTGTGCGTATTATTTCCGTGAAGAGAAGATAAACGGAAAGGACTTCACGACGTAGTGTACTTTATCCCTATAGGGAAAGGTATTAAAGACTAATAGGGTACGAACTTACTAACCTTTGTGTGTAGTCCGCTTCCTGGGTCTTAAGCGGCTAGGTTTGAAGAATCCACCTAGGAGCAGGTCTTTCAGTTTAGGGGTCCTAAATGGCGTGAGTGTGTGGGGCTTACTCAAACCTGGAAACTAAAAATGTCAGATATGGCTACCTACCCTACAGGAAGTAGTAAGCAACTAAGGAGGTTATCCAATATGGTCAGCTAGATGGTATAGCGAACGATAAAATACCACCTCTCACCTTACACGAGGCAAGGGTATACGCGTGAATGACGGAAGCTTTAACTAGTAGGGCTCATAGCTAGTTCCCTCTATTTTATGTTAACGTTGAATGTACCGTCGAAAAATAATAAATGACCAATAGGTCCGCCCAAGGTCTTAAGCAATCAGGGAGTATCCACCCTATCTATCATTGATAGTGAGGCATTAAATAATGAAGGATAATGAATAAGGATATACATGTTTATAGAAACTCCATAATTAGGAGTCCACTTTCGATTAAATAACAAGCCATGTTTTGGTATAGAGGCTTCCTAAATATATGCGTAAACGTTCTATCTCAGTGTGATATTTTGGGAATACTACTTTGGGAAGAGTAGTAGGGTCATGCGTAAACATTTACAAGGTTAGGCTAGAATCACTAACCTTAGTAGACATACATCTTGGGTTGAACCAAACGGGATACATCTGTGTATTATAATCTGTGTTGTACATTTCCTGTTTACTAGAATCTTGTTGTTTTGACCCCCTCCTCATTACAACCACCTAAGTTTTCTAGAGAAGGTCGGGTTCTCACGGGTGTTTTAGTTTTGATTTTGGTTCTCGGTCTCTCTCTCATGCTCGATAATGGCATAGTGACTTACTTTAAAAAGGAAGTTACTTGAGTTATTACTAATTATCCGATTTTGTTTCCATTGTAAGTTATGTTTCGTACTCTGATTATGCTTATGCTTATTCATTTGTAGATACCATATTTACACGCTCCATGTTTGGACGTGTTCGATTTTTGATTTTTGTCGAAATTTGGGCACGAAAAAGTGTGGGGTGTTACAGCAGGACGATAATTGTCTTCCATGAGCGAGAGTCAACGAGAATTGAAATCCCAAACCATAGATCCTTTTGTCATCTCTGCACACATGGGCTCGGACTATGTCCGAAAAAATCCGCATAGATTTTGGAAGCTCGGTTAACATTATCTTTAAGCTGACCAACAATCAGATGAAACTAGAGGCCAAATACTTGAATCCCTGCCATGCCACGATCCATGGCTTCAATGATTCTTTCAACCAACCCATAGGCATGGTCGACCTATCAATAGAAATCAGAGATGGAGATCGGAGTCGGGTTCGAATCCTTTATAGTGATCGACGTCATTTCTCCTAACAACATCTTCTTCGACTGCCCATTCCTTGCAGAGTTCCTAGTCTGCATGTTACCATGGTCCCTTCATATAAAATTTCCTATAGAGAATGGTATCGACACAGTCAAGGGAGACTAAGCAACCACGAGAGCCTGGTATCTCTCATAATAGAAGGATTCTTTCAACAGGTGAAAGGCAAGACAGTGCCTCCACCTTCCTGCGCCAAGACCGCCTTCGCATATCAATCAAAGGTGTTTGAGTCCTAACTCAGATACTACTATCGTATTTCCGACGATCTTGATCTAAGGAAGGATGAAGTACCCTACTTCGAGAGGGCTATCTCGGTAGAACCAATGGTGGATGTTCCAATCAACCCCGCTGACCCGACAAGGGTCTTGAAAGTTGGATCGCAATTCCACTCCGCAATAAAGGAAGAAGTTGTGAATTTCTTAAGGGCCAACCTCGACGTACTTGCTTGGACCTACTCATACATGTGTGACATCGACCTAGGAATCACTTGCCACATGCTCATAATCGACCCAAAGAATCTTCCAATCAAACATAAGCGTTGAATCTTGGTAACCGAACGATCGACAATACTTAAAGAGGAGACGGGTAGGATACTTGATAACAGCTTCATCCGCGACATCTCTAACCAGAAGACCCAGTCTTGGTCAAGAAGTAAATGGAAAGTGGCGAACGTGTGTCGACTACTGTAATGACCCGGGTTTTTATCGACTTTGGTTATCACCATAAACTCAATGATGACTAACCAAACATCGAAAAATACCGGTCATTAGTGAAAGAAATTAGAGGGTGAGGAAAGATAAGATAGAAGCTTAGAATAGAAGAAGAAGAAGAACACAATATCAGAGTAACACGAATCTCACAGCGGAACGAATAAATATATTTCATAACATAACTTTGAAATACAAATCTGTACATGAATATACATATCATTATCAAAGTACAACACTTACAACACAGCGGAAATAAACTATAGCTATATGATCCTGAAGCCTCCTGCTCCATCTCTTCAAGTGTATCTGTAAAATCCCGACTACTTGACTACCCGTACAAATTTAGGCACCCAAGAGCTTAGGGAAAACAACAAAATAAACTCTGGGTCAGTCATGGGGCTGGTATGAGTAAAACAGTTTAAAACAGTTTGAACAAGTAAACGATATCTCATATGACCACGCCGTATAACGGAACGGGTTTTTCCCTTATGAGAATCCAAATATCTTTATATCAAAAACCTTTTGATATTATAATAATGTCTATCAACACAATATAATAATCATCTAGCAGAAACACTTTCATCTCACGTTCTACATATATAGTATACAATCAAAACCGCAAGCACGTATTGGGTAATGGATTTCCAACTAAGACAAGGTATGGAACCACCTTTCGCTAGTGTACCTCTAGAGAGGAATACACTGAATTCAACAAGAACATCTTGCAACCCAGCCACACATGACCGACCACTCATTTCGCTTGAGTGTATCGAATGTATATCACCAACGGTTGGGATCATCAACCGTTTCCGAATGGGTCAGCATCAACAATATATTTTTAGAAGTAAATGAAACTCTAGATCAGGTGATTATACACCCTTCTTCGGTGCGACCGACTTAGCCATGCTACATGCCCGATTTCTGTCATTTACCGGTTGATGAGGCTAAAAGCTACGCTTTATCATCACACCAGATTCACTTTGAATGCCACATCGTCAAATCCATCAAATCACCGATTGACGTCTTCAACCATATATAATGTGTTAGCTAAAAGAAGTTTCCTTCTCTGCTTCCACTCATGGTACGGTTGGAGAAATCAATATACGTGATCGTATGGAAATACTCTATCAAACATCCGTCCATACAAGTCATCCAGGAACAGGATGAACCGAAGGCACTATTCTGTAAACAGGATAGCCCTTGCATAACTCCTTCCACAATTTTCTTTGGCATATATGATTGGCAACGCTTATGCCAATACAGAGTGGTTCTTTGGATAATAATCCAACCGGTCTCTCCATATTAACAACGTTAAAATGGTCAAAACTTCGATAGTCTGCGATTTAACTATCGAAGAAAAACAGGTGTGCAAACAACGATAATATTTCAAAATGGAAATTTATATCGATCAAAACATCATTCAACATTTATCTCTTTATTTCCTTAATTTACTTATCTCTTGTTTCCCTATATTCAATATTTCTTATTTTCTAAATTTGGAAAATATACGTTATTAACAATGGAAAACATTTCCATTTCTTGTTTTCTTTATTAGTAAACATTTCTGGTTTCTTATTTGGAAAACATTTCCAAAGCTTCTTCATTGGACTTAGACAGATGTTTAAACAAACCATCGCGATGCCAACTCAAACCATTTCCTTTAATTACTAAATTCACTTAACCATCCTTTACTATCGAACCTTAACCATTCCTTAGTTAAAAATGAAGTCAATCAAACCTTAACCTTAACCTCTCAGACCTTAACTGAACAACGTTTCTAACCTTGAAATAGACAAAGTTCACCCTTCTAATTCTTTAACAAACTTCCTTACGTAACTCTCTTTCAAATCTTTTCTATTCGATAATTCTTTCCTTCGATAAGGTATATTCGATAACTCTATTCAATTTATTCTATTCACTTAACTCTTTTGATTTAACTCTAACTCTATTCACTCAACTCCTATCGAATAAACTATATTCGATAAATCTTTTAATTCTATTCGAATAAACTATATTCGATTAACTACTTTTACTCTATTCGAATAAACTATATTCGATTAACTACTTTTACTCTATTCGAATAAACTATATTCGATTAACTCTTTTTACTTTCTATTCAAATAAACTATATTCGATTAACTCCTTTTACTTTCTATTCGAATAAACTATATTTGATTAACTCCTTTATTCTATTTGAATAAACGATATTCGATTATCTCCTTTATTCTATTTGAATAAACTATATTCGATTAACTCCTTTATTCTATTTGAATAAACTATATTCGATTAACTCCTTTTACTTTAACTCTAATCGATTAAACCAACATCGATTAACTCCTTTCGATTAAACTAACATTGATTAACTCCTTTCGATTAAACTAACATCGATTAAGTCCTTTCGATTAAACTAAAATCGATTAACTCCTTTTAACTCGATTTAACTATTCATTTATAAAGATTTACTTTTAGTAACGATTCTTCACTTTACAAATGATTTCCTTCTTATAACAGTTTCCATTTTATAACGTTTATTCATTTTCTAAATATCTCCTATTTATAAATATTCCAATTTATAAATATTTCTTATTTATAAATATTCCATTTATAAATATTTTATTTTCAAATATCACTTTGAAAATATTCCCTTATCAACATTTTGGTTTGTTATGGTATTCAACATATCAAATCACGATGATCAGTATCGTTCAACACATATAATCGACATAGATTATATATCACATCATATATCACAATGTATGAAAAACAATAAAATAACTGTTGAGGAATCCAGTCGGATTCCTCCAACCTGTTTCCCTGCATCACAGATGTTAAACAATATAGATAACATCACTTTCAGTTCCATATGATATATTCTGTTAAACAGAATCGATATAGAAATTCAACTAACTGACTAGCAGTTCAATCAAACAATCAACACACAGTCAATCAACCAATATTTAACAGTTCTAAAAATACAACATGAAATTATAAACTTTTCAGAGTTAGTGAGATTTACTCACATTGGACTATCATCGTTAATAACGACAATTGTCATTGATTCAGATGGACAATTTATTTTACAATAAATTGTAGCGAGCTCGAATTCACTCCAAGTCAGCTCCATTGGGAAGCTCTCGTCCATACGGTCCCAACGTGACTGACGGTTCGTGATTCTGATTTCATATGTAGAAGTTATGACTTATACTAGTTTATATACAATTTAAATAAAAGTAAATTAATTTCCCTTTTAAAATATTGGGCTTAACTTTGATTTATCGTTTTCCCCGGCCCATCACTACACAAGCCCACCCACTTCCACCAAAAGCCTGCTCCGCATTTGTTTCCTCCCTAATTACAGAACCCGACAGCTCCATCTTCCCCATTTCCGCCGATTCTTCCATTCAATCCCCCTTCATCACTCGATCATTTCTCAAATTGAACCCACCCTCTTTCTCATCATCGTACGCCGCATCTCCCCGCACAGGAGCCCTCCCATTCGCACCCATCTCAACAGTGTCGATGTCAAACGGTTTCCGCTGAAACCGTTACCAGATCCGTGACCAAAGGACATCGGCTGCCCTCAAAAGTTTCGAGCAAGTGCCTCTCGCCCCACTTATCAACAGTCCGACCCCGTATCGATCCAAAACCAGGCGCTTAAGCTCACGCTGTTACACGATACAATGGAAACAGATGAAGTCAATCCCAGAATAAGTCACATAGCATCGAACGGAACCCCGAGAAGAATTCAAGCATATGTATTTTGGGATGTATTCGATTTGTTTTGATTTTCTTTATTTGATTTATTTCATTCGTTATTTCTTGTGGTATAAAAGAAAACAACGGTGGATAATGAGAAAGAAAAGGATTTGGTTTAGGCTAGGTATGGTCTGTATTTATGTGTTGTTCGAATGGTTGTCTCTTGAAAATGTGGGATCATGAGGGCCATTTCTTTTGTTGCAAATGTGGGATAACGAGAGCCATTTCTTTTGTTGAAATGTGGAATAACGAGAGCCATTTCTTTTGTTGAAATGTGGAATAACGAGAGCCACCCCTTATGTTTAAATGCTTCAGTAGTTGTTTACAGATTTCTATTGACAGGAATAAACATACTGTTGTGACGAGCAAGACACCACGATCCCAAAAATATAATAATACCGGTAGATTAACTCATATTTTGAAACCCCAAAGTGTTGATTACAGGGTGCGAAATACTCCAAATAAAAAGTTGCTTATTTAATTAATTAAAAATTACAGTAAAATTCTAAAAATTACATTATCACTACTTCCCAAAAGAACCTTGTCTAAATTCAAACACGATCTCTAGTTATATCGAATAATCCGTTACGGTCGATGAACGATTCTATAGCGACTATTTTAAAATTTGATTTGGACATATCTCAAAATCTACCCGATGAAATCCCGATTTTTCTCTTCCACTAGAAAGATATACTCCACCAGCTCCACACGTTTCTTGTTTCACAAAAATCCGGCTTAAAACGAATCCTGTACATTCAGTTGAAGTTCGAATCACCAATTTATGAACTACGACGCCATTTCGAGCTCGATTTTTATTATATTTAATTATACGTTCAAACTGTCGTATATATAATATATTCGTTATTCTAATTCAATTCTAAACTGAATTAAATACCACAGATGATCCAGTTCACACCATATCGCCATTTCAGCCAATTTTGATTATTCCAGAATTAAATATATTATTTAATTTATTATTTTAATTAAATATTCACCATTATTAAATTCAACGACCATTATATTCTCTAATCACTATTTCAATAATTAAATAAATTAATTATTATACCTCTGTAAATGCGGGTCCTTACAATCTTCCCCACTTAAAAATAATTTCGTCCTCGAAATTGCTAAGGTAGAGGACGACCCTATCGACTGGTTAGAACATATTTGTTCACTTCTTAACTTCAGTTTCAACTGAACCAAATTTAATTTCAATTAAATTATTAATTAATTCTTATTAATGAAAATTTCCAAAAATCCTGAAAATTTTCTAACACCTTAATCTTCGAAGAATTTCGCCATAACCTCCTTTGTACAGGTCAATAATTCAAACTCCAACTCGCCTCTCTGGGCCTTCTCCAACCCAAAAGAAAATCAAACAGCCAAGCGGCTTGCCAATTCGGCTCATAAATCTTATATCCAATAGAAATATAAACTTGTACCTTTTGTCGGCATATCATTTTATCATTTCCACCTGTTATCAATTCAGCAGACACAAAGGTCATCCCAATCAAATTTCAATCTGCTTTTATCCACGACACAACCATTCGCTTATATCTGAGCCAAATATCATTTCAACTCGAGTTTCTTCTCGATTCCCAACTCTTAACTTGATTATCACATTACACTTCAAATTTGAATCTCACAATCCAATTTGTCTTGATATCATTCTAATTCAATTTAAGTTACCACTTTACTGGCTTTACTTTAATTCAATTTTGCTTTCACAAATTTCTGTTAAATTTGTTTTAATTCAAACAGTCTTTCCTGGGAGTTTTTAAACAGTTTGCTCTTTTCAAAAAAATCAAATTTTCCTTTTTAACATGTCACTGAGCCCTTAATTAATAATCCATTAGTTAAATCACTTCTCTATTTCTTTATCAATATTTGTTAACCAAATATTTTCGATAACCATATTGGCATTTTATATTATTTGGAAAACATTTCCGAATATCGCCTTCCTTTATTTTCTAAACTTTAGAAAAATAAATGCTATTTATAATTGGAAAATATTCCAATTACTTACCTCTTTTCCGATCTCGTTTATTTCTATACTGTGACGGCCAGCCCCGCACCAACTGACATTTACTCCAAAGGTGCGCTGTACACATGCCCAGTTAGCACGGAACGGGTCGTCAGAAGGAAAAGGAAGAAGGAAATGAACATACAAAGAACCTGTAGAATGTCTCACAGCGCATAGAACAAAATATAATAATAACATATTTGACATAAAACAGGAGAGACAGTGTATAAACTGAAAACCAAAACTAAACATCATAGCAGCGGAAATCCAAAATACAGCTTATTACAACTTTCAAACTGTCTCGAAGCAAAAGTAAGATAGAGGAGGTACACTACTAATGCCCAAGTAGAGACCACCAACGACACAGGGAGAATGTGTATATATATATCATACGTGGAAGCCTCCTGTCCACCTCCGAATCAGCTACTCGCACACCACCGGCTAACCTGTCTCTAGTCTGCTCGTGTGAGCACCCAGAGTAATAAGAGGAGACATAAAACTCTGGGTTAGACATAAAGCCTGGTATGAGCGATAAGCATCTAAAGTGAACAATAACAGGTAGACTAAAACATACCTGAACCTGGACCTGCAACCAAAGAGTTAGCACTACATACTGTACAACACTCTAAGGTGCCATATCAAACGGTGTAAAGATACGGAGGTGGGGGGAGGTGTGCATGTCATAGTGATGGCAAACAATCAAACATAGCATCCATCCTCACATCTCTCACTCAGTGCGTAAAGCATACGATATTCACCACTTCGATCACCCACCCTTGCTACGATCACTTTGCCCCATGAAGTCATAAATGGCTTCACTGCACTGATAACGTAGCCACTAATCCTTCGCTATGTCCACTTGCCCCATGGAGTTATTCACCCCATCTACGCTGGCTCATAGCCTTACCAATCCTTACTATGTCCACTTGCCCCATGGAGTTATTCACCCCATCTGCGATGGCTCATAGTCTTACCAATCCTTTACTATGTCCACTTGCCCCATGGAGTTATTCACCCCATCTGCGCTGGATCATAGTCTTACTACGCATCACCTTGCCCCTCAAGTCATAATGACTCTACTGCACTGATAACGTAGTCTTGCTACCATCACCTTGCCCCTCGAGTCGCAATGACTCTACTGCACTGATAAGTAGCCCATCATTCATTTTCAGTGGTGAATCGAAGTTATGAACGTCGACAACTCCTTAGCACACGTCCCGCAGCAAAGCCCAACCATGAAGTGAACTCATCGGTTCCCAACTGGATCCTGAGCTCTAACTTCCCATATTGGACTACCTTTGCATCTCGGGTTATTGGTCAATACTGGGTCGGGTCGGGTTCTCTTCAAACCATCGGTTCGGGTCGGGTGTCCGCGTTGCGTCATTTCGGGTCTTCCTCTGTAGCGGTTCGGGTCGGGTCCACTCCATCGCGTCGGTTCGGGTCGGGTATCTTTCCTCAGGTCGGGTCGGGTGTCCCACCTCGGGTCGGGTCGGGTGCCATCTCCCCTCCAGTTCGTGCTTCCGCTCCGATCCGCTCCCGCATCCATCACGTGCTCCGATCCGATCCCTCCTTCTTTATCCGATCCGACCGCTTCTCCTTTATCCGATCCGATCCCAGTTCAGTTAGCGTGGCCTTCCTTTTTGCCAATTTTCTCAAGTGTCAGGTTCCGATCCGATTGAATCCCTTGCCCAGTTCAACATATCCAATCCGAGCCCCATACCCGATCCGATCCGAAACCTGCACTGTTTCCTGAAGCTTTTCCAGCAAGTGTTTACGCCATTCGACGACGTTTTCGACCATTCTATCTATTGAAATCAATCATAAAGCATCTCATACAGTCATAGCAACATGCATAATCAACCAGAAACATCAAAACATCAATATGGTAGGTTAAAATGGATCAAACATACCCAAAATCCCATATTTCCCCTTAAGCATGTTTAGGTGAAACTAATGATAGGATTAGCAAAACTTAACCAAATTAACCCAAATTCATATCAGAGGTCTAAAACATCATTTAGGAATTTATGAACATTTTTTCAGAATTTATTAGTGTATAAATTCGCTAATTAACACTAATTACCCTTAATTAGCCATAATTAGTGCAAAAGTATGCAAATCCCTCACCTTAGCCACAAATAAACTAAGATCTGAAATAAATCTCTGATTTGATGTGAATCCCAATGCTAAACAGAAGCTCCAATGTTGATTTGGTGTAGATCTTCCTTAATTAGAGGTTGCTAAGCCAAATCCTTGACCAAAAGGTGATTTGGAGGTGATTTAGAGGTTGGAGGCCATTTTTAGGGTTCCTTGGTGATAAGTGGAGGCTAGAAAACTGAAATGGAATGATTATCTATCTCATTTCAGCCTTCCCATAACCCTAATCCCGAAATGGGCTATGGGCCTACTCACTAATCACCCTATTTGGCCCGGTTAAGCAGTTTTTCACCCTCCAAACCTTATTTCAGTCATATCTCCCAAACGGTAAGTCCGTTTGGCTATTATGACCACTCTACGGAAAGGTAAACCATCAAACGAATCTAATGGAAGTGGTTTCGGGTCAAAATTCCTTTCCAGTCAAAAGTTATGGCCAAAACAAGATCAGCTATGGGGCAAAATGGTCATTTAAAAAATCGACAAAAATCATGAACATGGGAAATGACTCTAATGGATGTTTCCCAAAGTTACATGACCATATGACTTCACATGGGAAAGAAATAAATATCGTACGATCCTCCGATGCGTGGAATGCGGGTTATTACATATACTTAGGAATATTCTTGTTATATTTCCAAGCTTACACTTATTTGGGTTAAAACGGATGTTGTGTAAAACATCGTTACGACAACCCAAATACTATATTCAACTAATTCTTATTCAACATTGATCTTCGAGCCTGAAATCTTACTATTTATTTGTTAATAATGAAATCAATCAAGTTGGGGTATAACTACCTCTCAAACCTTGACTGAATAACATTTATAACGTCAAAACAGATATGACTACTTACTCGAATAATCAATACCATACAACTACTTATTCACTTTTAAACACGTATACGCTTCCTTTTCCTATTCTTACTAGATTTTATTCTTAGTCTTCCTTTTTTATTTTACTACTCTATTTCTAAGTTCGTTTCCTTATCGACTTATATATATATATATATATATATATATATATATATATCGATACGTTGGTTTCTAACTATCAAATTATCTTAAAAATATTCTGACTCCTTAAATTCCCGGAAAAATTTGCCATAACCTCCTTTGTACCAGGAGCATCGGGATATTTCAAATAGCCTCCCATGGCCCTCACCAATCCAAAAGAAAAAGAAAAAACCAAGCGGCTAGACGATACGGCGCATAAAATATCATATATGAATTAAATACATACCTTTTCGTCGAGCATTCTATTTATATACCTTCATACCTTATCCAAACCTATCTCATGTATATTTATACCTGTCCAATCTATTTTAACTATACCTGATCGTTTTAACTCAATTGGTTAATAAATTTGTTAATTAACTCTTTAGTCTATTTCACTTTTATATTTGAACATGACATGTTCAAATATATTTTAACTTGCTTATTAACTAATTTGAATCCAAATTTCAAATTTAAGTTCTATATTCGATTTCGAATATCCATTTACAAATCCAATTCACCTTTCAAAGTTCAATTTTGAATTCAAAACTCGATTAACTAATTCCTCTCCAACTTAGTTAATTCTATTCAATTTCTATTCAAATTTTATATCACTTCTATTATTCAAATCTATATATCGAATTCTATTATTCAAATCCTATTCAAATTCTATATATTCAAATTATACAGTTTAAATTCCATTTGAATTCTATATTCCAATTTCCATTTCACCTTCGATATTCAAATCCTGTATTTGAATTCCTTTATATTTTCTATATTCAAATTCTATTTTAATTCCATTGAATTTCATATATTCAAACTCCCTTTGAATTTCTATATTCAAATCCTATTATTACTCTATATGAATTCTATATTCAATTTTCCATTATTTAAATCTTCTTTATTCAAATCTTATTTGAATTTGTATATTCAAATCCCCTATGAATTTTCTATATTCAAATTCTATGTCTGAACTTTCTTTATTCAAATTCCTTTTCAAACTTTCTTTATTTGTTCTTTAAATAAGTCTCGATTTCAATTCCTTTTGAAATCGATATTTCTACCTTTGGAAAATAGATTTCCCTTTCAATTTCACACTTGTATTTTTATTTCTGAATTATCCAATGATAATTCTTTTCACTTCATTTATAAACTTCGTTTATAAAAGAACTATTTATAAACTTTGTTTATAAAAGAACTATTTATAAACTTCGTTTATAAAAGAACTATTTATAAACTTCGTTTATAAAGGAACTTCTCGTTTTATTTCTTTTAAAACAAGTTAATATTTCAAATCTATTTAAAAATTCAAATTCTATTATTCAAATTCTATATTATAAATCCCATTTTGAAATTCAACACAACTTGTCTTTCCCAAAAAAATTCAAAACAGTATCTCTGGTAGTAATTCATCACTTACAACTCGAAAATGAATACTTATGATGCAGCTATCATCATCTGAATCTATTTTCCAGCAATCGAAGTGAGTTCAATACTATAAAACCATTTCTGAACATTTCCACTTTGAAATTCATTTCAAAATATAATTCACACTGCTTGTAAAACAATTTAAAATCTCCCAGGATCTTAAATTTTCCTTATTTTTAATCCAAATCCATTTACAAACACTTATCCAATTTTCCAGAAATTTTAATTCAATTTCTGGCTTAAATTTCAGATTCAATCCATCTAATTTCACGTATCTCACTTATATGAATTCTGATTGATTATTTACATAACCATTTTACTTATAATCTTACTCGATTATAATAACAACCAATATATCCAATATATATCAAAATATACGTTGGGTAAACTATTTTCATTTACCCTCTTTTCAAAACATACCATGACGGTTCATCGTATTCAAGTGTTTATCAACTCCTACCGATACAGGGATCAAACTGATCGACCAGAACTCATAAACGACTCGACCAATAAATCTCCACAATATAAAACAAATTTTTATATCAATAACAAATACGGTCACTCGTATATATACACTCAACTCAATCTTGGGTATTGCTAACCCTATCTCTACTGAGTCACGCCACAGAGCCAAGGTAATTCTTAACTTAAGCTCTGATACCAACTGTAATGACCCGGGTTTTTGTCAACTTTGGTTATCGACATAAACTCAATGATGACTAACCAAACATCGAAAAATACCGGTCATTAGTGAAAGAAATTAGAGGGTGAGGAAAGATAAGATAGAAACTTAGAATAGAAGAAGAAGAAGAACACAATATCAGAGTAACACGAATCTCACAGCGGAACAAATAAATATATTTCATAACATAACTTTGAAATACAAATCTGTACTTGAATATACATATCATTATCAAAGTACATCACTTACAACACAGCGGAAATAAACTATAGCTATATGATCTTGAAGCCTCCTGCTCCAGCTCTTTAAGTGTATCTGTAAAATCCCGACTACTTGACTGCCCGTACAAATTTAGGCACCCAAGAGTTTAGGGAAAACAACAAAATAAACTCCGGGTCAGTCATGGGACTGGTATGAGTAAAACAGTTTAAAACGGTTTGAACAAGTAAACGATATCTCATAAGACCACGCCGTATAACGGAACGGGTTTTCCCCTTATGAGAGTCCAAATATCTTTATATCAAAAACCTTTTGATATTATAATAATGTCTATCAACACAATATAATAATCATCTAGAAACGCTTTCATCTCATGTTCTACATATATAGTATACAATCAAAACCGCAAGCACGTATTGGGTAATGGATTTCCAACTATGACAAAGTATGGAACCACCTTTTGCTAGTGTACCTCTAGAGAGGAATACACTGAATTCAACAAGAACATCTTGCAACCCGGCCATACATGACCGACCACTCATTTTGCTTGAGTGTATCGAATGTATATCACCAACGGTTGGGATCAGCAACCGTTTCCCGAATGGGACAGCATCAACAATAGATTTTTAGAAGTAAATGAAACTCTATATCAGGTGATTATACACCCTACTTCGGTGCGACCGACTTAGCCATGCTGCCTGCCCGATTTCTGTCATTTATCGGTTGATGAGGCTAGAAGCTACGCTTTATCATCACACCATATTCACTTTGAATGCCACATCGTCAAATCCATCAAATCACTGATTGACGTCTTCAACCATACATTATGTATTAGCTAAAAGAAGTTTCCTTCTCGGCTTCCACTCTTGGTACGGTTGGAGAAATCAATATACGTGATCGTCTGGAAATACTTTATCAGACATCCGTCCATACAAGTCATCCAGGAACAGGATGAACCTAAGACACTATTCTGTAAACAGGATAGCCCTTGCATAACTCCGTCTTCAATTTCCTTTGGCATATATGATTCGCAATGCTTTTGCCAATACAGAGTGGTTCTTTGGATAATAATCCAACCGGTCTCTCCATATTAACAACGTTAAAATGGTCAAAACTTCGATAGTCTGTGATTTAACTATCGAAGAAAAACAGGTGTGCAAACAACGATATTATTTCCAAATGGAAATTTGTATCGATCAAAACATCATTCAACATTTATCTCTTTATTTCCTTAATTTACTTACCTCATGTTTCCCTATATTCAATATTTCTTATTTTCTAAATTTGGAAAATATACGTTATTAACAATGGAAAACATTTCCATTTCTTGTTTTCTTTATTAGTAAACATTTTTGGTTTCTTATTTGGAAAACATTTCCAAAGCTTCTTCATTGGACTTAGACAAATGTTTAAACAAACCATCGCGATGCCAACTCAAACCATTTCCTTTAATTACTAAATTCACTTAACCATCCTTTACTATCGAACCTTAACCATTCCTTAGTTAAAAATGAAGTCAATCAAGTTGGGGTAATACTACCTCTCAGACCTTAACTGAACAACGTTTCTAACCTTGAAATAGACAAAGTTCACCCTTCTAATTCTTTAACAAACTTCCTTACATAACTCTCTTTTAAATCTTTTCTATTCGATAATTCTTTCCTTCGATAAGGTATATTCGATAACTCTATTCAATTTATTATATTCACTTAACTCTTTTGATTTAACTCTAACTCTATTCAATTAACTCCTATCGAATAAACTATATTCGATAACTCTTTTAATTCTATTCGAATAAACTATATTCGATTAACTACTTTTACTCTATTCGAATAAACTATATTCGATTAACTCCTTTTACTTTCTATTCGAATAAACTATATTCGATTAACTCCTTTTACTTTCTATTTGAATAAACTATATTCGATTAACTCCTTTATTCTATTTGAATAAACTATATTCGATTGACTCCTTTATTCTATTTGAATAAACTATATTCGATTAACTCCTTTTATTTTAACTCTTATTTAATTAAACTAACATCGATTAACTCCTTTCGATTAAACTAACATCGATTAACTCCTTTCGATTAAACTAGCATCGATTAAGTCCTTTCGATTAAACTAACATCGATTAACTCATTTTAACTCGATTTAACTATTCGTTTATAAAGATTTACTTTTAGCAACGGTTCTTCACTTTACAAATGATTTCCTTCTTATAACAGTTTCCATTTTATAACGTTTATTCATTTTCTAAATATCTCCTATTTATAAATATTCCAGTTTATAAATATTTCTTATTTATAAATATTCCATTTAATTTTCAAATATCACTTTGAAAATATTCCCTTATCAACATTTTGGTATGTTATGGAATTCAACATATCGAATCATGATGATCAGTATTGTTCAACACATATAATCGACACAGATTATATATCACATCATATATCACAGTATATGAAAAACAATAAAATAACTGTTGAGGAATCCAGTCGGATTCCTCCAACCTGTTTCCCAGCATCACAGATGTTAAACAATATAGATAACATCACTTTCAGTTCCATATTATATATTCTGTTAAACAGAATCGATACAGAAATTCAACTAAATGACTAGCAGTTCAATCAAACAATCAACACATAGTCAATCAACCAATATTTAACAGTTCTAAAAATACAACATGAAATTATAAACTGTTCAGAGTTAGTGAGATTTACTCACATTGGACTATCATCGTTAATAACGACAATTGTCATTGATTCAGATGGACAATTTATTTTACAATAAATTGTAGCGAGCTCGAATTCACTCCCAGTTAGCTCCATTGTGAAGCTCTCGTCCATACGGTCCCAACGTGACTGGCGGTTCGTGGTTCTGATTTCATATGCAGAAGTTTTGACTTATACTAGTTTATATACAATTTAAATAAAAGTAAATTAATTTCCCTTTTAAAATATTGGGCTTAACTTTGATTTATCGTTTTCCCCGGCCCATCACTACACAAGCCCACCCACTTCCACCAAAAGCCTGCTCCGCATTTGTTTCCTCCCTAATTACAGAGCCCGACAGCTCCATCTTCCCCATTTCTGCCGAATCTTCCATTCAATCCCCCTTTATCACTCGATCATTTCCCAAACTGAACCCACCTCCTTCCTCGTCATCGTACGCCGCATCTCCCCACACCGGAGCCCTCCCATTCGCACCCATCTCAACAGTGTCGATGTCAAACGGTTTCCGCTGAAACCATTACCAGATCCGTGACCAACGGACATCGGATGCCCTCAAAAGTTTCGAGCAAGTGCCTCTCGCCCCACTTATCAACAGTCCGACCCTGTATCGATCCAAAACCAGGTGCTCAAGCTCACGCTGTTACACGATACAATGGAAACAGATGAAGTCGATCCCAGAACAAATCACATAGCATCGAACGGAATCCCGAGAAGAATTCAAGCATATGTATTTTGGGATGTATACGATTTGTTTGATTTTCTTTATTTGATTTATTTCATTTGTTATTTCTTGCGGTATAAAAGAAAACAACGGTGGATAATGTGAAAGAAAAGGATTTGGTTTAGGCTAGGTATGGTCTGTATTTATGTGTTGTTCGAATGGTTGTCTCTTGAAAATGTGGGATCATGAGGGCCATTTCTTTTATTGCAAATGTGGGATAACGAGAGCCATTTCTTTTGTTGAAATGTGGAATAACGAGAACCATTTCTTTTGTTGAAATGTGGAATAACGAGAGCCACCCCTTATGTTTAAATGCTTCAGTACTTATTTACAGATTTTTATCGACAGAAATAGACATACTGTTGTGATGAGCAAGATGCCACGATCCCAAAAATATAATAATACCGGTAGATTAACTCATATTTTGAAACCCCAAAGTGTTGATTATAGGGTGCGAAATACTCCAAATAAAAAGTTGCTTATTTAATTAATTAAAAATTACAGTAAAATTCTAAAAATTAAATTATCACTGCTTCCCAAAAGAACCTTGTCTAAATTCAAAACCGATCTCTAGTTATATCGAATAATCCATTACGGTCGATAAACGATTCTATGACGACTATTTTAAAATTTGATTTGGACATATCTCAAAATCTACCCGATGAAATCCCGATTTTTCTCTTCCACTAGAAAGATATACTCCACCAGCTCCACACGTTTCTTGTTTCACAAAAATCCGGCTTAAAACGAATCCTGTACTTTCAGTTGAAGTTCGAATCGCTAATTTACGAACTGAACGCCATTTCGATCTCGATTTTTATTATATATAATTATACGTTCAAACTGTCATATATATAATATATTTGTTATTCTAATTCAATTCTAAACTGAATTAAATACCACAGATGATCCAGTTCACACCATATCGCCATTTCAGCCAATTCTGATTATTCCAGAATTAAATATATTATTTAATTTATTGTTTTAATTAAATATTCACCATTATTAAATTCAACGACCATTATATTCTCTAATCATTATTTGAATAATTAAATAAATTAATTATTATACCTCTGCAAATGCGGGTCATTACAACTACACAGACTTGAACAAAGCCTATCCAGAGGACAGATTCCCACTTTCCAAGATCGATCAGCTTGTTGATTCAACTGCCGGCTACCAGCTACTCTTCTTTATGGATGCGTATTCAGGCTACAATAAGATTCCGATGTACCTTCCAGACTAGGAGCACACTTCATTCATTACCGATCTTGGGCTCTACTGTTATGTCATAATGCTTTTTGGTCTCAAGAATGCTGAAGCCATCTATCAGCGACTGATCAACCGCATGTTCAAGGACAAAATCGGGAGATCCATAGAAGTTTACATGGACGATATGCTCATAAAAACGAGGGTATTGAATTACCACACCAACAGCCTCACCAAAATGTTTGGTGTCCTCCGTGAATATGGCGTGAAACTCAATCTCTTGAAATACTCTTTTGGCATTGCATCGTGAAAATTCCTCGGTTTCATTGTCGATCCACAAGGCATTGAAGCCAATCCAGAAAAAATCCAGGCTATCAGAGATATCCAAGCCCCTCAGAGCATTAAGGATGTTCAAAGCATGAATGGGAAAGTGGATGACCTAAGTCGATTCATCTCTAAAGCAACTGACAAATGCATTACCTTTTTCGACTTGCTCGGAAAGGGGAAGCGCAACTTCATATGGACACCGGAATGGGTTAACGCACTCCAGGGCCTCTTGAATCACTTAGAGCGACCACCTATCTTGTATAAACCCATGGATCACAAAGACTTATATCTCTATTTGGCTGTTTCTATGCAGGAAATTAGCTCGACGCTTGTGCGTATTGAAGATCATGTCCAATGGTATGTTTACTACATCAACAAGAAGTTGACAGGAGCGGAAAAGGATTATCTGAATCTTAAAAAGCTTGTATTCTGTCTATTGATCTCTTCCCAGAAGCTACGACCATACTTCAGTCCCATCCATCAAAGTTTGCACTGACTAGCCATTATGATAGGTCCTATCATAACCTAAGGCGTCTGGGCGACTTTTTAAATGGAACATAGAACTGAGTCAATTCGAGATTACCTTCATCCCCCATCGAGCCATCCTCGGACAATCCCTTGCGGACTTCATAGAAGAGTTCACCATTCTCGAAGAACCTCCTATAGAAGCCAGTGAGCCCCCTAACATTCAAAGGAAGCTGTTCATGGATGGATCCTCTAACAGTTAGTGTTCTGGTGCTAGAGTCGTACTTGTTACTCCTGAGGAACACTCGATCTGTTATACTTTGAAGCTCGACTTTTCTGCCACCAATAATGATGTAGAGTATAAGGTCTTGATTATTGGACTCAGAATTGTAACCAAACTTAACATTAAGGCTCTCTAGATTTACTCCGACACACAGCTCATCATATGCTAGCTGCAGGGTGAATACCAAGCTAAGGGGCACGACTTGCTTTCCACCTTGCTCGGGTCCGTGAACTTCTCACCAAGTTTGATCACTTTGCATTACGCACATCCCTCGCGAGCAAAATGAGAAAGCAATTCACTAGTTTTGCTGGCAAGCTCTGGAGATGCGCAACTCTTGGGACTAGCCTCACCCGAAGTACTCGTTCTTCGAGCATCGATCAGGAGCAAACTGACTTGGTCGCAACAACGGATATCGAGCCCGAACCCGATACTTGGATGACACCAATCAAGAGCTACTTATAGCATGAAATCCTCCCTGAATGCTACAGGGAAAGACGAACACTCATCCATAAATCATCTCGCTGCATCATTCAAAATGAAATGCTCCACGGAAGAGGACTGTTTATTCAATTACTCTGGTGTGTAGCCCAGAGTTTTACTAGATGTGTACAAAGGCGAGTGCGGCGACCACACCGAGGGGATAAACTCTGGCAAGGAAGATTCTTGGATATGGTTACTTCTGTCCCACACTCGACCAAGATACTACGGACTATGCCCGCAAGTGCGACAAACGCCAAAGATTTTCCAAGATTCCAAGAGCCCCACCCACCGAGTTAACGTAATTGGTAATCCTTGGCCATTCTACATGTGGGGGAATAGATATCGCTGGAACTCTTCCAATGTCCCGTGGCGGTGCATGTTATACCATCGTCGAAGTTGATTACTTCACAAATGGGCCGAAGTGGAGGCTCTCACTACAATTACTACCAAGAAGGTAATCAATTTCATCATCCGCAACATCATCACCCGATATGGAGTCCCCCAAGCTATCATTCTAACAACGGGACCCAATTTGAGAGTGCTAAGTTCAAGACCTTCTTCCGGTGACACAACATCGAAAAGATGTTCTTAGTAGTAGCTCATCCTTAAGCCAATGAGGAAGTCAAGATCGTTAATAAAGTGATCAAATCTATCATCAAGAAGCGTCTGGAAAGAGCTGGAGGCTTATGGGTAAGACAAGCACCCTCTGGCCCTATGGGTCTACCGGATCACGCATAAGTCAGAAACCGTCCATACTCCATTCACTCTCACCTGTAGATCTGAAACCAGCATTCCAACTGAGCACAAACTCCAATCTTATCGAGTCACATACTACGATCTGAAGACCAATCAAGACCTCCTCTTGGAGCCACTCGACTTACTCAAAGAGAGAAGAGATGAAGCCAAACTCAGAGCTGCCACTCAATGCCAACGAGTCTCCCAATACTTCAACTCCAAAGCCCATTCGAAGAACTTCAAAATCGGCGATCTTGTCCTAAAGCTGATCTTTCCTACACTGGCTAATTTTAGTCCATGTTGGGAAGGTCCGTACATCATTCAATGTTGGCTTGGAGACGAAACCTTCAAGCTAATGACTATTGATGGCGCCGAATTCCCAAGAGCATGGAATAGTGAACATCCCCGCTGCTACTTCACATTACTTAGTATAAAGATTTTCTGCTTTCCAACAATGTTTTGTTTTCTTTAAATTCAAGGAATTGTAAAGTAAAGGACATAGCCGCCAAAGTTACCAGTAAATATAGTTACAGATGTCTATGTTTTTGGTGCTTTTACTTTCTGCGTAGCATGTTTGAGTAACTGTTGCAATCGACTTGCATACATAAGCACATAACATCGGATTGACACCCCGAAGCTTGGAATTGATCTTTCCCTAACTCGAGTGTCGAACAACCGATGAGACCAAGTATAAATAACTCTAACTCAAGTCTCAAACCAACGATGAGACCGAGAATAAATAATTCTAACTCGAGTCTCGAACCAACAACGAACCCGAGTATAAATAAATCTGACCCGAGTCTCGAACCAATGATGAGGCCGGGTATAAACAACTTGGGACGCTCATTCACTTGAGTATCCAACCCCGTTCCTAAGTCTCCAGACTTAGAGGCATCCCATTGGCCAAACGATGTGACATCGACTACTCATTTGGCATCATCTGACTCGAAGGGTCTGGAGCCAGGCGACAACTGGCAAAACTACTATGCCCTCGAACTCTAACCCGAACGAAATAATAGGAAAGTCTAAAAGACGAATCAATGACGTCCATGCCTTCTCATGACTCAGGGCCAATGACCCAAAGGAGGCCTCGAGAGAGAAGACACCAAACCAAAACTCCGCACGACTCAGGACTCCCGACCAAGGGAAATCCCGAGAGCGGAGCCAATACGTACAGTGTAACACCCCACGTCCATTAATGTCACTCACAAGGAGAATGCATTAACTTCCATGGAGGTTATAAGTGAATATAGAACAGTAAAATTACAACAAGACAGATATAAGATAGTACTTGGAAATTAAAAACTTTATTTTATTGCAGCAGAAGTCAAAACATGTTTGATTACATCTTAATACCATAAATCAGAGTCAAGTACAATATCCATCTTGATAAAACAAATACATAATCCCATTACACAAATAGCCATAAAAAAAAGATAACAAGCTGGACTTTACTTCAGCAGTCCTAGCTTTCCGAAAGAGATAAGCAATCCAATCTGACTCCACTAGAGCTGGGTCCAACCTGAGGATCTGGAGGGAGAAAAATATGGAAAAGAGGGGGGGGGTCAGCCAAAAAGTCTGGCGAGTATGATAATTCTACAATACTATTATCAAAATAACTAGACTAAGGCATAAGTTGGAAAACAAGGAAATGTCTATGAAAGAGCAGATAAAGGACATAGACAATCACTAAAGGCAACTTTATAGGCGCTCCTTAATTACTAAAGGATAATTATTACACTGCACCACACTGGTCTGCTAACACTGATATTACTGGCGCTTGCTAATCAATATAGGATAATTATTATACTCTACTGTACTGTACTAACACTAACTGCACCCATACTAGTCACTCTAGAAACTTGATCCCTCTTGGTTAAATAGAATGATGATAGCTTCGTGTACTACTAGATGTACCCGCTATCCTCCTTGTTTAACAGTATATCTCTAGCTGCTACCATAGGTAACCAACGTGTACCTATCCCCTCTAGATGTACCCCCTTAAATGGTAATTCCATGTACTCCTAGCTGACGTCATAGGTGCCGCCTGCTACTATCTCCACTAGGTGTACCCCCTTAGTAATTAAATGATAGTGGTAGCTCTGTATACCCCTAGCTGACTACATAGGGCCGCCTGCTCCTATCTCCACTAGGTGTGTCCACTACCCTGCCCCATTCGATCGGCTCCCTAACTCGTAGATACCCGTGCTGGACCCACAGTGGGGTGTATCACTCCCCTAAAGTGGCAACCCAATACAACGGAGATGCACAGCTTATACCTACACGATGCAACAACGTCTTACCTACCAGCCCGGGGCCTTGCACGCACGTGAACCCGTTGGACTTGTGTTGCCACCGCTAACCCGCTTTGGCCTCTAACAATCAGGCCCAGTAGGCGTGTCCCGTCCTCGACTTGGGTCGAGCTTAAAAAGATACGAAATGGGCTACTGGTCTGAAAAGGGCCCCCACCAAGCTTCCCACCTAGGCTAGGTCCCCTCTAGTATATCCCACTTAACCCCTCCATGTCTACTTACATGTCCGAATTTGGTTAAGGGTTCTTATAGTAATTCCACCTGCCACCCAAGATACCCACTTAACCCCCATGTCCCACTTACATATTTACTTTGGTTAAGTGTTACTAATCATATTTTCTTATGCCACCCAAGGCACTTACTTAACCCTTTAGTCATGTTCATTTACATGTGTGTTTAGTTAAGTCTTTACTAATCGTATTTCAAATGCCACTAAGGGCAACCACTAGATTCCTCATGCCACCCAAGGCACCTACTTAACCCCCATGTCCCACCTTACATGATTATCTGGTTAAGTATTTCTTAATTCATTAAGGCCATAACCTCATAAAGACCTCTCACATTAGACTGGCATTTATGGCAGCTGGATTTGCCGGGCGGGTCCGGGCAGTCTTACACCATAAAAGAGTCTAACCTCGTGTCTTTACAACTGTTATGCTTTAGTTTGGGCCTAGGACCTCTCACATTGGGCCGACATTTGCGACTACTGGATTTGCCGGGCGGGTCCGGGCAGGTTTACATCACAAACGAGTCCAACCTCGTGTCCTAAGCATTGATTATTATTAATAATCCATTTTCCCCCAATTTTAATAATTCCCTATTTGAATTATTAATTAATTTCCAGTTTTAACGATGTCCATAATTGACTCAATTATGGCCATCCATTTATGGTATGCAAAATCATACCAAATTTCATCACAAGTTCATTATATGCCATTAAAGGCATCCTAATTCAAGTTAATCCATAATTAGATTATGTCCATTACTCCACATTAATTTTCCAATTAATGTCTTAATTAAATTTTCCACCTTTTAAGGCAATTTCTTAACATCTCAATTTTGTTATATGCCTTTTTAAGGCTATCTCATGCAAATTCTCAATATTAAATCTTTTAATATTATTCCAACCCCACGTTGTACGTTTCGTTCATTAAACGTAAAATATACGTTAGACTCGAATAGTCTAACTCATAGCATAAAAGAAATTATCACAGCAACCACAACATATACATGTGACTAAAATAGATCTAGTCATAAAAAGGGTGAAACTTGCATATATGTCCAAAGTACAACTTGCATAAGAATTATATATGTCATGGATCTAAAGGTGTCAACTTGTTCATGATTCACATAATATGATCTTAATCCAATTTCATAAACTTGCACAGGTACATGTGTGAATCAACATCATCTAACTTAACAATATGGTTTTATATGGATACACCTAACTTAATAGGCAAATTCCCATAATCAAGTTTCATTTAATCATAGATTCATGTTTATGGGTACACCTAACTCAATAGGCAAATTCCCATAATCAAGATCCATTAAATTGTAGATTCAGGTACATGGGTACACCTAACTTAATAGGCAAATTCCCATAATCAAGATCCATTTAATTGTAGATTCAGGTATATGGGTACACCTAACTTAATAGGCAAATTCCCATAATCAAGACCCATTTAATTTTTAGAAGAAAAACATAAACCTTGAAACATGACCCAATTCGCATAAATAACAACATCATGATTTTACAACTTGTACGATTCAACACAACTTAGCATGATATCATAATCATATAACTTATGGATTTCCAACATGTGTGATATTATGAGAACTACAACATATATAAGATTTACAACATAACATAGCATAGTTTACAACATAGCATAGCATGATAGCATAACGTTGCATAACATGATTTACATCATAGCATAGTTTACAACATAGCATAGCATGATAGCATAACGTTGCATAACATGATTTACATCATAGCATAGTTTACAACATAGCATAGCATGATAGCATAACGTTGCATAACATGATTTACATCATAGCATAACATAGCATAGGAGCCTTTACAACATATAATTCACAACAACATATGACAGCATAATAGAATAACAAGAGATCCACAATATAGAATTTTCAATTACAATTCATATCACTTTCTTGTGATCCATTCATAACTTAATCAAATTATTTTATAATATCATTGTGGGAATCATCATACTCACTATTTTAAGACGAGAAAGAGTAAGAGTCTTTTGATTTAATTTGTTTGTTGAGTAGATTTAGTTGTAGGCTAGGCTTTCTCCTTCTTCTTTAGTTTGTGACTGCTACGCTGAACTCCATGGCAACGGCATGTCGGTAGCTCTCCAATTTTTCAAGTGATTTAGGGTTAGAGTCTACCCACTTATTTATAGATGTTAGGATGCATTTAAGCCATTAGATTTAACCTAGAAATAACCGCAGCCGTTCAGACAAGATGGGGTTTATCTTATTGACTCAGCAATGAGTCAGAAGTGACTCAGCAAACACTCAGCAAATTAATAAACTTCTATTCATGTTTACATTAACTACCCATATATATATAAATATATATATATATATATACACACGCACCTATTCATGAATTCAAATAATGCAAATTAATTGCTTGCCTGAAAAAAAAAAGAAATCGAGCATATAATTTAATTTCCCCTTTTTTTCCTCTACTTTCCTTGCAACATGCAAAATCAATGCATAATAAAGTTACCTACATACATACATATCTACTTATGCATAAATCTTTCCCTCCAAATAAATTGACTATATTTATCTTCTCAATTATATATATATATATATATATTTAATTTTTTTGAATCGCGTTCACACTAAGCCGCTTTTTAGCCATTCCCCTAAAACAAAAATATGGCGTTGGCGGGGATCGAACTCTGCACCTCTTGTATGCAAGTCACATGTTCCAACCAAATGAGCTATTATGTCTTTTGCTTACAATTCTTAGAACAATGCTAAACATTATTCTTTTCTCATTCCTCTTTTTCCATGTTTTGCTGCAATATTTAATTTAAGGATATCTTTTTCATACGGAGTCCAATTTACGCAAACTCGGACTCTATCTCAAGCAGAATTCCGAGACGAACGCAACGGCGCAACCCGTTTCACCTAATTATTTTTCTAAAAATTAATTATATCTTGATTTTTTTTTGTTCACAGAAAATACGGGGTGTTACATTCTCCCCTCCTTAAAGGATTTCGTCCCCGAAATCTTCAAGTTAGGAAGAATGTGTCCTACCATCCAATCATCCATCTACTCAGCCATCAGGCACAGGCATCCATTGTCCTTAAGAGACTTCTAATGCTTTCATGTTTATGTGCATAGTGTGTGTACATGTCCTTATCCAATGCAAAAATCAGGCGATCTACTGATTCAGTTGACCTCCTTAATGAGAACCATGATAGTGCCATGCGTCCATTATGTATGCAAAAGATTCCTAATGATACATATTATTTCTATATGCGTGCACAATCATTCATCTTAATGCAGCATCCATATGATAATACAACCACTATTCATTCATTAATTTAAATATGCACACATATTTATATGCAATATGAGAGTGACTAAGCCGATCTAGTGCCTAAAGTGTGTGTATATGCATCCACGAGCAACCACTAGCAAACACTTGCATCCACTTGCATCCGTCAAACATAACATGTCTCAAACACATGTTTCAACCATAGGACTACCCTTCTAAAGGTCAAAGACTTAAACGAGAGGATGTACTAAAGATAGGACAAGTATAAGCTAGGCAATAAAGGAGAATATAAAAGACATAACCCCGAAAAGGAAGGGGTACAACAAACGAATCTTCTCTTCCGTCTCCCAAGTAGCGTCTCCTTGATCTTCTTCCCATTGCACTTTGACTAGCTTGACCTCTCGGTTTCTCAACTTCTTAATCTCCGACCCAAGAATGCATGTAGGAGCTAGTCTGATCGTGGCATCTCGCTCTACTTCCACTTCCTTAAGCGTTTTCGGCTCCACCACTTTCTCCGTATCATGTAAACACTTCCTCAAACTTTCGTCCTGTAATATACAAAGTTTACCGTCCCTACGCAACCAACCCTTATCATCTAGGGTATACCTACTAAGATGGCTTGATGACTCCCCTCTTGTGAGATTCTCTACTAACTCAACCAACTGTGGGTCAGCTCGCTGTGCCTCCCCCATCCGTCCCAAAAGCATAGGTCTGACCTCTAAGGATGCCAGCGAACCAAGTACAAAATCAATGGATGGTCTAAAGTCAAAGGTAGAGATAAACTCTAAGCTACGCCGCTCAACAGACCAAGGACTCAGTGTCAACCCTTTTCTACTTAAGGCCCCCACCACAACGTTACCCTTGCCAGGGGTATATGCTATTTCGAAATCGTAGGACGCTAAGAACTCCATCCACCTTTGCTGCCTCAAGTTCAGATCTTTCTGAGAGAACAAATACCTTAGCAACTTATGGTCTGAAAGCAACTCCTAAGTCGTGGGTAGGGTAATTCCCCTCATGGACTTTCGATAGTCTTCCTCCATAACACATCACCCTTCCCCAGAGGCTTCCCTAATATGTAGGGCATGCTCTTCTCCGCTTCTAGAGAAAACCAGGATATTATTCCATGCAAAATTTGTCACAACTGTCCATCTCTCACGCAGACCATCCTAGTCGAACTCGACATCCCCCCAAGTGCAAGCCCCAAAGGCCTAAACCAATATCAGACAAACACCCAAGGGATACCTCCTTCGAATTCAGATGACATACATGAGATGATACTAGTAAAACGGCCAAATAACTGAGCACTTAACGGACTCTGGCTGTCCTTGCCAGTCTTGCTCCAAAACCATCGTTGATCTCATAACTGGCTTTGCATTATCCACTAGGCACACACGAAAGCTTACTTCGCTCCTCTAGGTAAACCCCGCTCTACATCGAAGACATCCCCATACTCACGGACAACACAAACAGATCCCAAATCATCGTTGGATACATCAGAAGATTCTATGCGGCTAAGCATTACTGAACCCCTAGGGTCTCAAGAAATATCGAGGGTCTTTCCATAACGAGTCACAGTCTAACTACCCTCCTTTCCCCATCTAGGATGGCACCACACCTGGCTAGCCAATCCATCCCTAGAATCAAACTACAGCCCGTGAAATGAAGGCGTTGCATTCAACCCCAACGCTCCAGATAGACACTCTCAAATCCCAACAAACCATTTAAGGATGAGCCGAACCACCAACCGGATTTGAGACTAGAATGGGATCCTTAACTAGACTAGTATTTAGGTGCAGTATTTCAACTAACTGAGCAGATACTAACGAGTATGAAGCGCCAGAATCGAATAAGGTACGGACAGGATGATCAAACTGAAAAACTAAGATTTCGACAGGAATTTTTCTACCTCATTCTTGCAGCGGTGGGGCCTCAATAGCCTGAACTTGCCCCCTTGCCTACCTGGGTGCCATAAGAGCCTGCACCTGTCCTCCTGAGGTAGACTCTGCCCTCTGCCCCTCCTTTGGGCAGTCCTTCACTAAATGTCCTATAACTAGCCTTCTTCTTCTCATTCTCCATTCGTGACCTCCCACCAAGATGAGGTTTCGTCCTTTGTTACCCTAACAGCTATTTGAACCTTCCTCCCCATTGTCCATCTTTAAAGGTACCAACAAGCCCTCCACCTCCTTGGACTAACTTCTAGCCCAACCAACGTCTAAGTCCCTTGAAGTGGTTTTTTTTTTCGTCCTTCGTATGGAAGTCCCTAATTATCTTAGAAAAAGCATCTATACGCGGAGGGGGAAATTCAAAAAGAGAAAGAGGAAGAGATTCAGAACGGAGAATCGAAGGAAAGATATATGGCTCTTGGGGATTATGTTTTTAAAATAAACATTTCTTTCAAAAATACTCTCCAAAACATACTTTTGAAAGTATTCTTTATAAAAATGCTTTTTGAAAAATAATTTTTCAAAATATCTTATCTGTTCTGGTAACCTTAAGCTCTGATACCACGTGTAACACCCCACGTCCATTAATGTCACTCACAAGGGGAATGCATTAACTTCCATGGAGGTTATAAGTGAATATAGAACAGTAAAATTACAACAAGACAAATATAAGATAGTACTTGGAAATTAAAAACTTTATTTTATTGCAGCAGAAGTCAAAACATGTTTGATTACATCTTAATACCATAAATCAGAGTCAAGTACAATATCCATCTTGATAAAACAAATACATAATTCCATTACACAAATAGCCATAAAAAAAAGATAACAAGCTGGACTTTACTTCAGCAGTCCTAGCTTTCCGAAAGAGATAAGCAATCCAATCTGACTCCACTAGAGCTGGGTCCAACCTGAGGATCTGGAGGGAGAAAAATATGGAAAAGAGGGGGGGGGGGGGTCAGACATAAAGTCTGGCGAGTATGATAATTCTACAATACTATTATCAAAATAACTAGACTAAGGCATAAGCTGGAAAACAAGGAAATGTTTATGAAAGAGCAGATAAAGGACATAGACAATCACTAAAGGCAACTTTATAGGCGCTCCTTAATTACTAAAGGATAATTATTACACTGCACCACACTGGTCTGCTAACACTGATATTACTGGCGCTTGCTAATCAATATAGGATAATTATTATACTCTACTGTACTGTACCGTTCTGTACTATACTAACACTAACTGCACCCATACTAGTCACTCTAGAAACTTGATCCCTCTTGGTTAAATAGAATGATGATAGCTTCGTGTACTACTAGATGTACCCGCTATCCTCCTTGTTTAACAGTATATCTCTAGCTGCTACCATAGGTAACCAACGTGTACCTATCACCTCTAGATGTACCCCCTTAAATGGTAATTCCATGTACTCCTAGCTGACGTCATAGGTGCCGCCTGCTCCTATCTCCACTAGGTGTACCCCCTTAGTAATTAAATGATAGTGGTAGCTCTATATACCCCTAGCTGACTACATAGGGCCGCCTGCTGCTATCTCCACTAGGTGTGTCCACTACCCTGCCCCATTCGATCGACTCCCTAACTCGTAGATACCCGTGCTGGACCCATAGTGGGGTGTATCACTCCCCTAAAGTGGCAACCCAATACAACGGAGATGCACGGCTTATACGTACACGATGCAACAACGTCTTACCTACCAGCCCGGGGCCACGCACGCACGTGAACCCGTTGGACTTGCATTGCCACCGCTAACCCGCTTTGGCCTCTAACAATCAGGCCCAGTAGGCGTGTCCTGTCCTCGACTTGGGTCGAGCTTACAAAGATACGAAATGGGCTACTGGTCTGAAAAGGGCCCCCACCAAGCTTCCCACCTAGGCTTGGTCCCCTCTAGTATATCCCACTTAACCCCTCCATGTCTACTTACATGTCCGAATTTGGTTAAGGGTTCTTATAGTAATTCCACCTACCACCCAAGATACCCACTTAACCCCCATGTCCCACTTACATATTTACTTTGGTTAAGTGTTACTAATCATATTTTCTTATGCCACCCAAGGCACTTACTTAACCCTTTAGTCATGTTCATTTACATGTGTGTTTGGTTAAGTCTTTACTAATCGTATTTCAAATGCCACTAAGGGAAACCACTAGATTCCTCATGCCACCCAAGGCACCTACTTAACCCCCATGTCCCACCTTACATGATTATCTGGTTAAGTATTTCTTAATTCATTAAGGCCATAACCTCATAAAGACCTCTCACATTAGACTGGCATTTATGGCAGCTGGATTTGCCGGGCGGGTCCGGGCAGTCTTACACCATAAAAGAGTCTAACCTCGTGTCTTTACAACTGTTATGCTTTAGTTTGGGCCTAGGACCTCTCACATTGGGCCGACATTTGTGACTACTGGATTTGCCGGGCGGGTCCGGGCAGGTTTACGTCACAAACGAGTCCAACCTCGTGTCCTAAGCATTGATTATTATTAATAATCCATTTTCCCCCAATTTTAATAATTCCCTATTTGAATTATTAATTAATTTCCAGTTTTAACGATGTCCATAATTGACTCAATTATGGCCATCCATTTATGGTATGCAAAATCATACCAAATTTCATCACAAGTTCATTATATGCCATTAAAGGCATCCTAATTCAAGTTAATCCATAATTAGATTATGTCCATTACTCCACATTAATTTTCCAATTAATGTCTTAATTAAATTTTCCACCTTTTAAGGCAATTTCTTAAAATCTCAATTTTGTTATATGCCTTTTTAAGGTTATCTCAGCAAATTCTCAATATTAAATCTTTTAATATTATTCCAACCCCACGTTGTACGTTTCGTTCATTAAACGTAAAATATACGTTAGACTCGAATAGTCTAACTCATAGCATAAAAGAAATTATCACAGCAACCACAACATATACATGTGACTAAAATAGATCTAGTCATAAAAAGGGTGAAACTTGCATATATGTCCAAAGTACAACTTGCATAAGAATTATATATGTCATGGATCTAAAGGTGTCAACTTGTTCATGATTCACATAATATGATCTTAATCCAATTTCATAAACTTGCACAGGTACATGTGTGAATCAACATCATCTAACTTAACAATATGGTTTTATATGGATACACCTAACTTAATAGGCAAATTCCCATAATCAAGTTTCATTTAATCATAGATTCATGTTTATGGGTACACCTAACTCAATAGGCAAATTCCCATAATCAAGATCCATTAAATTGTAGATTCAGGTATATGGGTACACCTAACTTAATAGGCAAATTCCCATAATCAAGATCCATTTAATTGTAGATTCAGGTATATGGGTACACCTAACTTAATAGGCAAATTCCCATAATCAAGACCCATTTAATTTTTAGAAGAAAAACATAAACCTTAAAACATGACCCAATTCGCATAAATAACAACATCATGATTTTACAACTTGTACGATTTAACACAACTTAGCATGATATCATAATCATATAACTTATGGATTTCCGACATGTGTGATAATATGAGATCTACAACATATATAAGATTTACAACATAACATAGCATAGTTTACAACATAGCATAGCATGATAGCATAACGTTGCATAACATGATTTACATCATAGCATAGTTTACAACATAGCATAGCATGATAGCATAACGTTGCATAACATGATTTACATCATAGCATAGTTTACAACATAGCATAGCATGATAGCATAACGTTGCATAACATGATTTACATCATAGCATAACATAGCATAGGAGCCTTTACAACATATAATTCACAACAACATATGACAACATAATAGAATAACAAGAGATCCACAATATAGAATTTTCAATTACAATTCATATCACTTTCTTGTGATCCATTCATAACTTAATCAAATTATTTTATAATATCATTGTGGGAATCATCATACTCACTATTTTAAGACGAGAAAGAGTCTTTTGATTTAATTTGTTTGTTGAGTAGATTTAGTTGTAGGCTAGGCTTTCTCCTTCTTCTTTATTTTGTGACGGCTACGCTGAACTCCATGGCAACGGCATGTCGGTAGCTCTCCAATTTTTCAAGTGATTTAGGGTTAGAGTCTACCCACTTATTTATAGATGTTAGGATGCATTTAAGCCATTAGATTTAACCTAGAAATAACCGCAGCCGTTCAGACAAGATGGGGTTTATCTTATTGACTCAGCAATGAGTCAGAAGTGACTCAGCAAACACTCAGCAAATTAATAAACTTCTATTCATGTTTACATTAACTACCCATATATATATAAATATATATATACACACACGCACCTATTCATGAATTCAAATAATGCAAATTAATTGCTTGCCTGAAAAAAAAAAGAAATCGAGCATATAATTTAATTTCCCCTTTTTTTTTCTCTACTTTCCTTGCAACATGCAAAATCAATGCATAATAAAGTTACCTACATACATACATATCTACTTATGCATAAATCTTTCCCTCCAAATAAATTGACTGTATTTATCTTCTCAATTATATATATATACATATATATATTCAATATATATATATATATTTAATTTTTTTGAATCGCGTTCACACTAAGCCGCTTTTTAGCCATTCCCCTAAAACAAAAATATGGCGTTGGCGGGGATCGAACTCTGCACCTCTTGTATGCAAGTCACATGTTCCAACCAAATGAGCTATTATGTCTTTTGCTTATAATTCTTAGAACAATGCTAAACATTATTCTTTTCTCATTCCTCTTTTTCCATGTTTTGCTGCAATATTTAATTTAAGGATATCTTTTTCATACGGAGTCCAATTTATGCAAACTCGGACTCTATCTCAAGCAGAATTCCGAGACGAACGCAACGGCGCAACCCGTTTCACCTAATTATTTTTCTAAAAATTAATTATATCTTGATTTTTTTTTGTTCATAGAAAATACGGGGTGTTACATACAGTCTTCGCACGACTTGGGAAACTCAAGAGTGAAGCCTAAGATTACATTTTGTTAAGTGTAACAGCAAGCATGTTTGTGCAAGTACAGAATTTGGAAAGCGTAGACGAACATTTGAACACTTAGCATAAATTATGATATAAGAAAAGTCAACTAATACTTTCATTCACAACCAAAAGAAAACTACATCTTTCTGTCTTTCTTTCTAACGACATGGTGTACGTGAAAACCACCCCATGCCTCCAAAAGCGAGGGTCATACTCGTGTATACTATTGTCCACATAACCAAAATATCTATAATAATTCCTAGGACCATCCGTCCTCCTTCTTCTTCCTTTTCTTGATGGATTCAACATTGAGTGGGTCATCACCACTCTTCGTCCTCTTCCTACCAGAGCTGCCTCCACTTCTTCCTTCTTTACCCTTAGCTGGGTTCGTAAGATACCAACTTGTGCTTCCCATCGTCGTCCTCGCCGCTTGTGATCTCTATAATGCCCCCAGGCAGGATAACTTACAGTGGCTTTGAAGGGACCTCGGTGGTAAGAGAAAGCACAATCTCGGTACCTCCCTTCTCTCATGTCCCCTTGGCTTTCTTTACTTCCAGATCCGCTTTCTTCTTAGCATCATATGCAGCTTTCTGCTAAGCCAACTTCCCGGCCTTAAGTTGTTTGGCTGCATCTGCTTGGAGCTTCTTGAAAGCCTCTTTACCTCTTTTCCTGGCAGCCTCGTCGTCCTGTTTCTTCTTGGCCTCATCATCGACCCTTTTCTTCTCCGCCTTATCGATGACCTTCTTCCTCCCTATCTCGGCCCTGGCCTTTTCCTCAACATCCTGCCTAGCCTTCTCCTGTTCCTCCTGTAGGGCGACCTCGTCAACCTTCCTCTTCTCTTTTGCTCCTCAAACTTGATGAGCAATTTGGCCTTGTGCGATTCCACCAAGTCATGCATCGTTTTCAAGCCTACATCCACTGGCTACGTCACTTGGATCCCTTGGCCATTAGTTATTTCCCTTTCCTCGGAGAGAAGGTCCTTATAAACACCAACTCTCATGTCCACATCCAAAAATGTATCCATTGGGATGCCTCCCTCTTCAAACTATATCCCCTGCAATCCCAGTCTAGTATCAGGTAATAGGGGGAATATTGGGGAAAATCCCATTGTTACTTCCACTCTAAAGGGGTGTGCAAAACAAAGAAGAAGGCTACTTAGTCTCCTTTAACTTAGTGCTTACATCCTTTTTGAGCGTTCGCGATAATGATACATTACCTTAACTTTGCCCTGAGGGTGATAGGCATGATGATCTTGGTCATTGTTTGAAAGGACCCTCCTAGTCCCAACCCTGTGAAATCGATGTCATACTCAGTAGTAGTGGGGGCTGGGACTGTTGGACCACTGGCAGTGGCGGATGGTGTAACTTGCTGTTAATGGGAACTCCCTTCTACAAATTCATGAGCAACAGCCATGCTTCTAATAGCCACAAATTTCCCTTTGGAAATAACAAGTTCCGCCAACCTCGCCCTCTCAGCATTTTAAAGCAACAGTCTCCTCCCTTCCTCCAACACCTTGCGCTCATCATCGATCAAAAGGGTTTCCATGAGAAGGAATTCATCCACTTTCTCCACCTGTAGCCTCCAAGCCTCAAACTATAGCAATCTTTGCCAATTATGAGCCATCATCCGCGGGTAATCGTTGACCAATGGGTTCCATGGAATCTCAATGCTTTGACGTACATACCCCATATGGCTCCTTCAAAGATGCTTCCATTCTGGTCTCAGCATCCTCAATCACGTCCCTGAGTTATTCCACCTCCTTCTGGTGGTATGCCTTATTCCATCTATCTAGGTTAAACCTCTTTAGTGGTAGCCTCGGCTTTCTCCTTGTCCTTTTTTGCCTCCTCCAGAATCCTCCTTAGGTTGGCATTCTCGTTCATAAGCCTCTGGGTCTCTGGATTTTCGGCTTTTAGCCTTTGGTTCTCCTTCACCAAGATCTCGCTATCCTTTAGGAGTTGGTGCGCTTTTTCGTTTTTCTTAAACAAGCGACTATTTTCCTCCGCCAGCTCCAGATTCTCTTTTTTGAGAGTTGCATTGTCAGTATTCACCGAGGCCACAGTGTTTTTGAAAGTCACGTCTGCATCCCGTGCTTCTTTCTCTAACTTCTTGTACTTCTCCTCCCATTCTGTTATTTCAACAACAGAGAGTTGGCATTTAAGTATGTTACTCGTACACGAAGAAATAGTTACAGTTCAATGATTTATCCTACCTAATAACTTGTCTTGATTTCAGACACTCAGCTGTTCATCCTTGATCGTTTGCTGCAAGTTCTGTATATCCACATTCTTGTTACAAATCAGCTCCGAGAGATGCCCAGAATACTTCCTAAACTACTTGCGCTGGTAATGGGCAGCTTGCACTTTCCTCCACACCACTTGGGTATCCTCCTATGGAATCAGATTGACATTCGGTAGCCACTTTATTTCATCAAAGTATTGCTTGTGGAATCGCTCTCTCAGTACCGTCTTCCTCTGTTCAGGAGTAAGTTCCGAGCTTCGGGCACCTTGGGTAACTGGTCCCCTTTCTTCGACACTCCCTTCTTTCCTTTATTGGTAGGCATCAACTCTTTTTCTTTAGAAGTGGTGATGGGAACTGAGGGTGGAACATAAGAGAGGATTGTTTGTGAGGGAGCCTGGTGCTCGATATGTCGAATCTTGTATCTGTACCGGATGTTCGAGTGAGGGGGGAGAGGATTCAGAACGTTGAGGTCCGTCTTAGTAACGATGCTCACTGCCACGGTTGTAATAGTATGGGGGCTCAGCAAACAAAGCAGTATCTCTCCTGAAATTCCCAATGATCTCTCTCCTTTGCGGTCAGTGACTCCCAGATCTTTCACCTAATCTTCTATCTTCTCAAACCATTTGACCTGCGTGGAACGGATTCAAGATTGGACCCGAAAACTCTCTGCCCATAAATAAGTGATGTGTTATGCAGTATTTATGAGTGTGTGTCTTAAGTGTTCTCTCAACAGACCAGATAGTTATCCGCTCGATGGAATGATCTCCATAACGGTAAGTGTTAAGCTTTCTATACTGTGCCACTAGGCCAAGGAGATGTAACCACAAGCGAGAGCTTGTTCAGATCATTAAAATGGCCCTCTTATTCTAGCAAGACGATGGTCTCAGAGGTAGTTACTGGACACAGCGGCCTGGGCGATACTTCAGTCCTCACCTCCTTGTCACGGGAGGAACAGGATTAAGCTGTAGACCCTCGTCTTTAGCAACCATCTCCTCATCGTCGGATCCATCCCTAATGGTTTCCACCCGAGTCTTTGCGGCCTTGCGCGGCTTGGGCATGATAGGGGTGCTTTTCTTTTGCAGCCCGGAGAGCTTTCACCTCCCATAATTTCCACTTTCCCTCCAATAGTCGGTCTCATTATCAAATGACCAACAGGAAGTAAGCCCACATAATGGTTCCATTCTTGATGCAAAATATTCTCAATCGAACGAGCACTGGCTAGAATGGCCCACACTGCCTCCGGAAGCTGCTGATGGATGTTGTCTGTAGGCGCCATAGAATTTCCAATTGTACAAAAACAAAGTCATTCTCAAGATGACAACTCAACTGGCTTCAAGTCCAAAGCAACATAAGACACTTACTTCTGAACGACAAACGCCTCGTAAACCCAGGAGGAAAACATACGAAGAACCAGTCATACTTAAATACACTCAGCCTGCCTCATTTCCACTCGATGAACCAGGTGATGTGCAGTGCTTCCAAGTTATACAGAGAAGGCGCACTAGTTGTCCTCCTATTAATCTAGAAAAGATACCGGATGTCCTTTCTTGTAGACTCTATATGTAGGTATTCCCTGAAGAGAAAACAGGTACTAGGAGGAAAGCATATGCATTTGGATGAAGCTGCGTAGGCGATAGGCGAAAGTAGTGTAGTATATCCCGGATGAAGTTGCTAGCTGGGGACACGTACCTAAAAGTACACACATGCCTGTTTCAGGAAGCGAATCCTTCGATCGGTGCATGAGTCTTATCAAATTTTTGAGGCACGCGAACCACATCCCATGGGATATTAAACCGTTTCGCCAGGCTCCTTACCGTTGTTTTATCCATATGTGAAGGCACCAAATTAGGCGAGTTGTCAACTATAGCAGTATCCACCATCATGTCCAGTGCCTCCAGAGTGCTTCCCTCTATAATATCTATAAGTTCTTCCTCTTCGGGATCCTCAGTCACTCCAGACCTTCCCGGTGCTGCTGGCTCAACTTAGCGCTTGATAGTTGGCTGCAGTCCTTCCGGTTGTACTCCCTGATTGGTGCTTTTAGCGAATTCATTAGCTGGGAAGGAGCGGACTCTTCACAGATCTCAAGCTTGTTTTTCTCCATGTCAGTACTATTTGAGGATCTGGAATGGGACGACGAATGCTGAGAAGCTTTGGCTTCCAAAGTCTGTTGTTTCTTGGATGATCTCATTCCCATTGCTAGCTATACTTTTACTATAGTTGCATTGGACATCGCATTATATAAACTGTACCTCTCGTGTTGATGTAAAATAACATGTACGTGCAGTGCAATGAGGTGCTGGTACAATTATAACATAAACTTGGGACATGACGATGATCACAAGTGTTCGAGACTGTAACCATCATCGTCGATGACTAATGTCATCAGATTCATGTCGAATAGCGATCACGTCAATTACGGAAAAGCACGTCTAAAGTTCGATGGTTCAGTCAAGTATCCACAATCAAAGTTTATGCTCTAATCCTATGTGTAGACAGAATCATCGATTCAATCACGTTCAATGTAGGGCTCGAGTCAATCGCATAATACCGTGAATACGACGTAAACCCAAAGATGGGTTACCAAGATTTGAGTTTTGGGGAAGGGGCACGAGATGCAATTAGAATGGGACCCAAAATTAATTAAGCTGCAGGGACTTAGAATTTCGCATCCCCTGAGGGATATGAATTTCTTAATCCCTGAAGCCACAAACGATTTTCGAATCCCTCCTCACAGTTTCGCATCTTCTTTGTCCTTTCTGAAACTCAACTCCCTCCTTTCGTTCTATCTTTGCGTCCCCTTGATGGGAGATTTCACATTCCTCTGATGCGAGATTTCGCATCCTTTGAGATGTGAGATTTTGCATCCGTAGGGATGCGAAATTTCGCATACCTCTGATGCGGTTCTACCTATAGCTCCCGTCGACTTCCTCCTTTCTCTTTCGCCTTCGATCCATCTTCCCAAAAACCCATCAATGTTTTCGAACCCATGGAAGCGATTCAACACTGACCCCTCAAGCGCTAATTTCGATCCTGATTCGAGACTCGATTGAGAGCGCAATTCGAAGATAGATGTCGAACCCAATTCGAAGTCCAAGACGATCAACGGTTTCGAGTCCTATATGCGGTTATGTTTGGGTTCGATCTGTCAAAATATCGAGTTCAGGGTGTAATGAAAAATAGCATGAAGATAGGGAGAGGGTGTTAACTGACCTTTTGGTCCAGTTCCCAAAAGTACACCAGACATGCTCGCCTCAAGATATTGTGTAATGTTATAGTCTGAAGTGTCGCCAAATAGCCAAGGGTTCAAGCGTAGATGAAGTCGTTTGAGCGAGAGCCTCACGACTCCTCAAACAGATGCTCGAAAGACATTTTGTATCCCCTGGATACCAGAGTTTCGGACCCTCGAGTTTGGTCCCGTTTATACTATTTCAGATCCCTCGTATACTAGGACCTCAAACCCCTGTGGTTTGAAACCTTCGGACCTCTCTGCCTCGTTTCCCTCCTCTCCAAACTTCGAACCCCTAAGAAACCCTCAACTTCATACCCAAAATTATCGAGTCTCTAGCCTAATGTCACCAAGCCTCAGACCCTGCAACATAGCATGATTGACGTATCCCATGTGGTACGAGCCCGTATCCCATTTTGGGATACGAAGTGCTCGTATCCCCTGGGGATACGGAATGACCGTATCCCCTAGGAGGTACGTCATTTCGTATCCTATGGGAACAAAATTCATATCCCAAATGAGGGATATGAGTTTTCCCTTTTCTGGACATCATGAGGGGAATCCGAGATTCTGGAGGCATACTTTCAGGGGTACGAAATGTATTGTTATGGTCCCTAAATCCTACCTACTCCCACCTAACCACTCCACTATAAATACTCTCAAGCTCACAATTTAAAGGGGTTGGAGATTGGCAGATTGGACACCTCTTGAGAGCATCAAGTGATCACTTTAATGACATCCTTGCATTGAGGAAGAAAAAGTAGACAAATTACTTTTTCCCAATATTCATACATGACAATTATGACACCAAAATACTTGGAAATATTTGAAAATGGATGTCATAGCATAATTCTAAGCTTGTAACTTATTATTGTCAATAAAATATCAGCGAACTCTTCCAAAGTGGACGTAGGCCCATCACGGGACCGAACCGCCGTAAATCTACTATGTTATTTACTGCTTTCTACACTTATTTTTCCCATGCAAAACATTATTCTTTAAGTAACGGAGAATCTTTGGGTGTTACGGCATTTTTTGCTATCGACATTCTGGTGCTTTCATTGAGAGTTGAACTCAAGTCTTTGTCACACATTTCCATCTCGACTTCGATGCTCTTTAGGTTTCTTCCATAATTTGTTGCCAAGTCCGCTTATGATGGTTAAGCAAACAAAGAATCAGATGCTTGGGTCCTCTGCCGTAGCTAAAGTCAATACTTCTTAGCAACCTCGGTCGATCGATTACCCGGCTGAAACAGAACTTCTTCCTACGGACCCAAAGCCCCTACGACTCAAGCGCAAATCCATGCGCTTAATAGTAAGTATGAAAATACGAATCTTGAACTTAACCAAGCGTTGAAGAACAACATCGACCTTATGCGCCAACTTCAAGACAGTCAACGCATCATCGCTTAACTTCAGCTTGCTCAGAACAACGCCTAATTGCGGCACAATGTATCAGAAACCTCTTCTTCTGAGTCAAGGTGACCACATCAAAGAAGGAGGTTCAGCCTCAATAATAACGTCGTTGTCCACTCTAATGCTCAAACTAACAGCAATGACAACGGAAATGGAAACAGTGATAGGACCACCGTCACTTATAGTGGGGGGGGGGGGCATTTCCGTGACCACTCCCGGTTAATTATAAATAATGACCCGGGTTCGAGTAACCGACCTCCGTCTTCACAAAACTCAACTATTGCCTCTCTGAACATGGAGCCTACGCTCCCGGCTACCCAGCAAGCCCAAGTCCCTCCGGATCAGAATGCACACCAGCTCTCTCAACCTCGCCAATTATACTAAAACCAGGCCATCGATGTCGACGACAAGAAAGAGGATGATCCCAACATGCATCAGAGAAGGCGTCCACGGAGCAGGACCTCCAAAGTCCGCCAAAACGATTGGATCCCTTCAGAGGATGTCCAACCGGCATACCTTCCCGACATGGTCCTAAGGATCATGAGAGATATATGAGGGAACTCCAACGACTCATGGGAAACCCACTTTAGGCATAATCCCTTCACTTGGATCGTTCACGAAGCCGAGTGTCCCTGACGCTTCAACATGCGACAGTTGGCATTCTATGATGGCACGACTGGCCCCTATGCTTTCTTAAATCGTTATGAGTAGCAAATGGACTCTAGTTAGGCCACCAACGCGATCAAATGCAAGTGTTTCCCAGTTTTCTAATCAAGCACAACATTACATTGGTTCTCTCGCCTTCAACTTTGATCTGTCAACAACTTCGACCAACTGGCCACGGAATTGGTTAAGCATTTAGAATGCATGTTCTGACTCCGAAGAATGCCCTTACTTTATCGAATCTTGACTAAGGGCCTGTAGAATCCCTCAAAAGCTACCTCGTGCAATTCAGTACTGCCCTGGCCGAGGTTGATGACCCGGAACCTCACACCGTAACCTTTTAGATTACAAAAGGTGTCCTTCCTACCTCCGAGTTTGGAGCCTGGATCGATAGAAAATATCCTAAGACCCTATAGGCTTTCTACAAAAAGGATGGACAGTTCTTGTGCTAAGAAAAAGCAAGGCGCAATTGAGCTTCATGAGGAAACCACAGGCTAGCACCGTCGATGATAGTGTCAAAGGAAAGCAGATCGAGGAATCCTCCGACAAAGGAAATGGAGAAGCCCCTTACAAGCCCAAGCGAACATCAGCCAGCAGGGCGGTTGCAATAACAACCAAACTCTTGTAGATCCTAAGAAGCACAACCGCTACCAGAATTATAGGACCTACACTATGTTGAATCAACATATGGAGACAATCTACTTAGAGACCAGTAATACTCTCCAGTATAAGAAGCCCAACACCAGGGAATCCACCGACCGTGAGAAAAACTCCGTCAAATACTACAAATTCCACGACATGTATGGAAACAACACTAACAATTGTCGCCACCTCAAGGATGCAATTGGAAAAAAATCATCCTTGAGAAACGCCTATGAAGCTTGCTCTACTTTGGACCGTAACTCTATAAAGCATGCCTCTAGAAGACAATGCAGGACGATATCGTCTTCTGCGAGAGATATTCCACGAGAATCGATATCCCAACCATTGACCCTCTCGTCATCTCTTTCTAGATCAAATCGGCTTTCGTTTGGAGAATACTCATCGACTCAGGAAGCTCCATCAATATCATCTTCAAGGCGACTTACGACCATATGAAACTTGAGGCCAAAGGCTTGAAGCCCTGCCATGCCACGATCCACGATTTCAATGGATCTTCCAATCACCCAATAGCCATGGTCGACCTGCTTGTAGAACTCGGAGAAGGGGATCAGAGATGGGTAAGAATCCTCACCTTTGTGGTTATCGGCGTCATCTCTCTGTACAACGTCTTCTTTGGACATCCCTTCCTTGTAGAGTTTCAGGTCTGCATGTCACCATGGTCCCTTCTAGTGAAGTTCCGGACAGAAAATGGGATCGGCACCGTAAAAGGTGACTAAGTAACGACTAGAGATTGTTACCTTATAGTGTGGAGGAATGTGCGCAATAAGAACAAAGGCAAGACCATGCCTCCTCCTTCTTGTGCAAAGACCATCTCCGTATAGCAATCAAAGGCGTCTGAATCTTGGCTCAGGCGCCACTGCCGTCTTTCCCACGATCTCGATCCAAGGGAAGATGAAGAGCCTAATTTCGAAAGGGCTACCCTAGTAGAACCTATGGCGGATGTTCCAATCAGCCCTGACGTCCCGACAAAGGTCTTAAAAGTTGGATTGCAACTCCACCCCGCAATAAAGGAAGACCTTATGGAATTATTAAGGGCCAACCTTGGCGTATTCGCTTAGACCCACTCTGATATGTATGGCATCGACCCGTAGTCGCTTGCCACGGACTACTATTAACATCTTGCAACCTCCAGTCAAACAGAAACGCTGATTCTTGGGAATCAAAAGATCGACTACACTCGAGGAAGAGGTAGATAGGCTACTCAATAACGGTTTCATACGAGAAGCCTACTACCTCGAATGGATCTCCAATCCAGTCGTGGTCAAGAAAGAAAACGAAAAGTGGCGAACGTATGTCGACTTCTCTGACCTGAACAAGGCATGTCCTAAAGACAGCTTCCCACTTTTGAAGATCGACCAACTTGTTGATTCAACTGTCAGATACTAGATCTTGTCCTTCATGCATGCCTACTAAATCTACAATCAGATTCTGATGTACCTCCCGGACCAGTTCATACTTCTTTCATAACTAACCTCGGGCTCTGTTGCTATCCCGTCATGCCCTTTGGTCTTAAGAACGTGGGAGTCACCTACTAATGACTGGCCAACTTCATTTTAAGGGACCATATTGGAAGATCCATGGAGGTATACATGGATGATATGATCATAAAATCGAGAGTATCGAACGACCATGTCCGTGACCTCTCTGAAATGTTCGGTGTCCTCCGCCGATATGGCATGAAACTCAATCCCTTGAAATGCTCTTTTAGCGTTGCGTCAGGTAAACTCTTCGGTTTTATTGTCAATTCACATGGGATCGAAGCCAATCCAAATAAGACAAAAGCTATTAGGGATATTCAGTCCCCTCAGAGCATCAAGGATGTTCAAAGTTTAAACGAGAAGGTCGCCGCTTTAAGTTGATTCATCTACAAAGCCACCGACAAGTGCATTCCCTTTTTTGACTTACTTAGATAAGGGAAGCCCAACTTCGCATGGACACTGGAGTGCTTCGTCGCATTTAAGGACCTTATGAATCACTTAGGGAAACCACCAATCTTATCCAAACCCGTGGATCACGAGGAATTATATGTTTATTTGGCTGTTTCCATGCAGAGAATCAGCTCAGCGGTCTAATGCATTGAAGACTGTGTCCAACGACCCGTTTACTGCATCAACAAGAGGTTAACAGGAGAGGAAAAAGAACTATTCGAGGCTTGAAAAGCTTGCCTTCTATCTCTTGATTACCTCCCAAAAGCTTCGACCATACTTTTAGTCTCACCCAATCAAAGTCTACACTGACCAACTGCTACGATAGGTCCTGCAACGACCTAAGGCGTCTAGACGACTACTAAAGTGGAATATAAAGATGAGCCAGTTCGAGATCACATTCATTCCTCGTCGATCCATCCTCGGATATTCCCTTGCCGATTTCACTGTTGAATTCACCGTTCTGGAAGTGTATAAACAACAAAACTAGCATCTGAACTCAGAATTGCAATCGAACTTAACATCAAGGCCATTCAGATTTACTCCAACTCACAACTTATCGTGCAATAAGTTCAGGGAGAGTACCAAGTCAAGGGGGCACGACTCGCTCCCTACCTTGCTGAGGTCCTCAAACTACTCACCAACTTCGACCACTACATCATCACGCATACCCCTTAGAACAAAATGAAAAGGCTAATTCATTAGCCAAACTGGCAAGCTTCGAGGATGCGCAGCTTATCGGACTTGCCCCGGTCGAAGTGCTTAACTCTTTGAGCTTTAATCTGACATAGACTGATTCGATAGCAACAACGGAGACTGAAACTGATCCCGAGTCTTGGATGACACTAATCAAGAACAAGTTGCAATATGGAACCCTCCTTGGATGCTACAAAGGAAGACGGGCATTCACTTGCCAATTGTCTCGCTGTATCATCTTGGATGGAGTGCTCTACCTGAGAGTTTTCTCTATTCCAATACTTCGGTGTGTAGCCCACAACGACGTCAACTATGTGTTGTTAGACGTGCACGAAGGCGAGTGCAGCGACCACACTGGAGGGTAAACTATAGCAAAGAAAATTATAAGATATGGTTATTTCTGGTCCACACTCGATCAAGATGCCGCATGGCTAGAGGTAGGGAACACCACGCCATTGTTTATCGATCTAAAGAAAATGTTCAGTCCTTGGTTGTTCTCCATGTGGGGAATATATATCATTGGAAATCTTCCAATGGCTAGAGGTAGGGAATGCCACGCTATTGTTGCAATTAATTACTTCACAAAATGGACAGAAGCCGAAGCCCTCGCTACAATCACCATAAAAAAAGTAATCGAACCTACGTCCACTTTAAGGATTTTGATGATTTTATTCATGGAGGAGGTTACATAAGAAATCCCCAAATTGATTTACAAATTAGTGTTTGTTCTCTTAGAAATGAGAACAAGATTGTGGAATGAGGAAAAGTCCTAAATGAGACCCCTGGGGTCTTATTTATAGGCAAATTGGGCCCCCTTCTGTTGTGAGCCTAATAGAAGCCTCTTTCAGATGCTTGAACAAGGTTTCGACTGCTTTTGTGACTTTAGGTTCTGGTAGAGAGTCTTTTTAACCTTGAATATTAATCTCGGGATTCCGAGAGTGGTTTTGCTAACAGGCCTTTCGGTAGCCCGATCTCAGAATATTTTGGTGGCTCTCGTCTTCGGGACCAATGGTCTCGGTTCGTGTCCATATCTTCCGATAGGTTTCTGAAGTGGTTTCCTGTCTTCCGGAGGGGTACTCTCGATGCATTTCTTATTGATTACTAAAGTTACCTCTCGGTGATCGCCATGCTTTAGTCTCAGTTGATGGCTTCCGAAAGGTATCCTTATGTTTTGGTTTCTTGTGCTTTTGACGTTTTCATCTCTTTTCTCTTTCTTCGGCAACCCTTGGTCTCAGTCTTGATCTGGTGACTATTTCATCTGTGACCCCTTTCGGATGACTTATAAACCTTCCTCTACTGTTAGTGTCGGTAAAGTGTGACGGTTATAACTTCTTTATCTCTCTATGCATTCATCACTTGTTCTGATAGATGATGCTTTCGCTTGCCGGTTCAACATCTAGAACCATAGGAAAGGGATATCTCCTCTTTTTCCCTGTTTCACCCTAGTGTATCTGGATTTCACTATAAAGATATGCTGCTGGAACAAGTTTCAGTGATCTTAAAACTATTTCATGATATTTGTTTTCAATTCTAGGTAAGTTGGTATCGATAGACTCTTGCTTCCTTCTGTTAGGTCTCGGGCCATATGCCTTCCGGCAACCTCTTATCACCGGCTCTCGATATTATAGGGAATGCTTCCGGGATCGTTTCTCTATATCTCATTAAGCATGAGTGTTGCCCTTTCGGAGTCTTCTGTATTACCTTCAAGCTTGTTCGACCAACATTTTTCTACCCTGATATTGATGCTCGTTTAACTTGAATCCTCTTTGCTGCTAGTATTGGCTTCCGGCCTGTTGCTTTGGGCAGTACCTTGGCTTTTCTCTTTCGTTCATGATCCTGGTTCCACTGTCCAATCCCTTTGCCCTTTCGGCTTTATAATCTCCGCTTCTTTATATTTGGCCAGTTCAAATTTTGGTGTTAACAGTTAGCCCCTAGTATAAAAAAGCTTTTGTTCTTGAGTACAAATCTTGCGATTCCTGTATTGTCTTTTCCGTAAGCTTGGGAAAGAAGAAAGATATTAGCATTAGTTTCATGTAATTTCAAAATAGTGATGCAAGGGGAAATATGAACTTGATCAATGGATAGAACTTGAATACTTATGAATCTAGTTATGAATAATGCACAGGCTCAAACATGTATCCATGTGGAATATTATAGTTTACAGCTTAACACCCTTCTATCATTGAATGGGAAAATTAGTACTCCTATTCTTGAGTATTTTTAACAGAAAATTAGGGGTTTATCCTTGATAAACATAGTGTGTTAAACAAAAAGTAATATGACTTGCATAGTGCATGGTATGCTAAACATCATTTTGACCAAAATTGAGAGCAATGAATGTGTGCCGGTAGTTATGTCATGAATTTAGAAACTTCCTTCCGTGAAGTGCCGAAGCATCATAAACCTTATTGGAAGATCTCGAATGGGAGACCCGGGGTTGTCTCCTGTGCACTAACTTAGGAACCCTTACTATGGAACAGATGTGGTAGGTACACATTTCATATGCGAATGTGGATAAAGAAATTTTAAATATCCATTATGGAAATAGACAAGCAATTCTTAATTAAACTTGATTGTTAAAAAAGAAAAATTTAAAAGTTCGATTTTTGAAGGCATGATGAGATTTGAGCATTTGTCATAAAAGCAAGAAAATGGCTTCAGGATTAAGACTTGAATTTATGCAACAGGAACTTGAAAACTTGCATGTGATAGGAAAATGAAAACTTACATATAGAAAATTAAATATAAGAAACTTACATCTGCAATTAGTAGAAATCCTAAGACTCACACTCGGGTAAGTGGAAACCAGAAATCATATAGAAACCCCGAGACTCATAATCGGGTAAGTGGAAATCACATCTAAAATTAGTAGAAACCCCAAGACTCATACCTGGGTAAATAGGAAATTAGAAATCATGTAGAAAGCCCGAGACTCACAATCGGGTAAGTAGAAATTAGAAATCTTAGCAACCTCGAGACTCAAGCTCATGTAAATAGAAGGTCAGACATCATATATGAAAATTATATAAACCCCTACACTCACACTTGGGTAAACTGAAATCAAAAATCATATGGAAACCCTTAGACTCACACTTGGGTAAGCATAAATCAAAAATTGTATAGGGAACCCGAGAGTCAAACTCGGGTAGTTGAAAGTCAGAAATCTTATGGAAACCCTGAGACTCACATTAGGGTTAGTGGAAATCAGATGAAGAAACCCGAACTTCCCCGATCTCCGAAGAGAAGAGAAAGAACGAATTACTTTGAGGACAAGACCAATCAGAACACAAACAGAAGAACATTTCATTGTTTATTACAAGAATTCCATCAGAATACAAGAAAATATAGAGTATGAATAAATATTACACATTTGACAAATATCAGAGATTACAATAAATTACATAGCAGAGGAAAAACAATACAAAACACAACTGAAAGTAGTACACGGATACAAAGCTTTCCGAGCATCGTTCCAGCTGTAAACCAGGATCCTGTGAATATAAATCTGCAAAACCAAAACTACTAGCTGCCCGTGTGGAAAATAGGGGCACCCAGAGTTTAGGTTAAAACAATAAACTCTAGGTCAGTCATGTGACTGGTGTGAGAACTAAAACAGTTATTAATCTTTATTTTAAAGTTCGGTGAATCAAGGGACCACGTCGTATAACACGGAACAGGTTTCCTCCCAAGAATACCAGTGCATAAAACAAACAGCGCAATGCTAAATAAAGAAAAATGAAGCTATTATAAGACCCATGTCCCATCACACAATGCAACGCAAGCCGGAGGATAGGGTTTTACCTTATAATAGCCAAAAATGCTTGGTACATTTTAAAACAAATCATTTGATACTATTATAAGTGTATAGTGTCAAAACAATTTAAATCATAGGTATCAATCATAGACGGCATAAGAGTCTCATACCACTATATCGCCATACTAGGCTCTACAAATAAAACCGAAAGTCACGTATTGGAAATTGGATTCCATCATGAGTCGAGGCAAGGGGCAAGCTCCTCTCCGATTCGAGACACTCTAGCAAATGTCTCAGGACCGCACACAGCGATCCCTTGGAACCTCCAAGGCCGGTCCTCTCTTACTTTTGAGGATTGGCAATTCCTGAACACACGTTTCTAGGTCCTATAGGACCTATATAATGGTCTGTACGTCGGCTCACATAGTCTAGTTATCGACCATATATTCGAGGCGCCTCGCATTCTAACAACCACACAGCTGAAAAGTATATAAATGTCAGCCAGTTTAAGCACTGACACCACCACTAGGTAGAAAGAAACGTCGTACACTCCGTGGGTCCTTATCCCATTTTTGACTCATACCGAGGTATGAGGCTCGCGAATTAACGCCATACACAAAGCTACGCCACACAGGCACACAGGCCGTGCTTTGATAATCAACCACAAAACTTTGCTTTTCAACAGAAGCCTTGATTATTTGCCACTTAGGCGTGCCGCACAGGCAATTCACTCCATGTGACTGATGTCCATCGATATACAACCTTTGAGCTCGTACATCTTAGAGAAGGGCGTTAAGCAAGAGAATAAATTCTCCGCCGCCAAACAGATGTATATTTAATAGAGATCAATCAACACAGAATAAAATCCAATATCAGACACACAGTCCATTTACAACTTCGTTCTGGGTATGAATGAAACCGGAGGCACTTTCCTCACATATCCATCGATCTCCAAGTACGTCTAGATGATCACCAACTGTTTCCCTCCTCTTGGGTGTACAGCCCAATCAAGATCATCAGTAATCACCCAAACGATGTGAAGACTTCCGATCTTCAACCATCGTCTTCATCTTCGACTTATCGTCGAATCGATTATTCAGAATGGGTATAAACCCGGCCTTTCCGAATAACCCGCGTATATAATAAACACATGTTACACAAACACAACATACGCCTCATTCCAATTCATAATATTCCTTTATTCAAATTTTCACACTCTTAGGGAAAGGTTCCATTAATTTTATCAAAGATAAATTTTTCTAAATTTATTCTTTAATCTTCCTTTGGATATCATTTCAAATCGTGTTAAGGTTTCCCAAACTAATCAGGATTAGCGAACCACACCGAAGTAATCATTTATTTTATTTCCCAATCCCAACCTATTCATCCCATGGAGAAAAACTGGTAATACTCCATATCTAACACCACGGTGTTATCGGTAAATATTAATTACCATTTCACGTTCAAATCTAATTAAAGATTTAACTATTGCTTTGGAGCAAAACTGGTGATACTCCATTCTCGATCACTTTAATCTAATTAAAGATTCATTAAAACTCTACTTAGTTTTAATCTTCCCAAAAATCAATATCCTGTCTTTAACTGGGTTAAAGAACCAATGTCACTTTAAAACATGATTCACGATAAACCCAAAATCACTTTCTATTATTAATCGGGTTAAAGAACAGGTGTTATTCAAAACACCGCTCACGATAAACCCCAAAAACCAATTTAATTTCAATTCCAATTAATATTATTTAATTGGACAATTTCACTAAATCTTAATTAAAAGATTTATTCTTTTCTAAACTGGGTCCAAGAACAGTGTTATTTAAGACATCATTCACGAAGAACCCAAAATCCAATTTGATATTAAATACAAGGCTCTGAATAGAAAATATATCGGCTTATATTCAATATCAAATTCTAAGACCAACAAATATCATATTGGAAATAACGATATAAATATATCTTTCAAATTTCCACAACCATATTTGTATAATCACGAAATCCAACATCGAAATATTCCGAAGATAATTTCGATTCAAATCCATTCCAATTTGTATATTGGAAATTCTGATTATTTTTAAAACCACTTCAAATCTAGTTCAAAACTAGTTCATTTCGATAAAAATATATTTTTATCCTTTGAAATGTGGAATTTTTCATCCCGGTTCTTTCCAATTCATTTATTATGATTTTACCCAAATTATTAATAATTTTATCAAGGCCCGTTCAGTCGATTTTCAATAATGGCCACTGAACTGCACTTATAGCGACCTTTTCCAAATTTGATTTGGTCATAATTCCAAATCCAGCCGTTAGATTTCAAATTTCTAATATTCGTTGGAAAGCTCTTTTTGATATGAACCCAACGGTTCTGATTTTAGGAGAATCCGACGGTCGGATCTCCCGTAACAACAATTCGAAGTCAATGGTCAAAATTCGCGAACTACCGCGGCGCGACGCGTTCTATTCGGGCCATTATATATATATATAATATATATATATATATATATATATATATATATATATATATATATATTTCATCGATTTCCTTTTAAAACGTATTTTATAAATCGTTTTAAATTCGTTTTCGAAACGATTTCAACTTCATATTCAATTTCGAATCAAAATTGAATATTCCACTTCAACAATATACAAATGATAATATTTTCAAAACGTTATATTTTGAAATCACTTCCTTTTCTATATTCATTATAAAAATGAATATAACCGATATAAATATCGTTCGCATCGAAATGGCGCATATCTAATCAACACGGCTTTATATATTTCAATAACTTCGTTATGCTATTCAACAAATGAATATTTATTCTATTCAACACATGAATCTATATTTCTTTCAACACATGAATATTCTCAACACATGAGCATCGTCAACACATGACTTTATTTATTTATTTAATATATTTTATAAAATTATGATAAAGATTTAAATTTTGTTGTTGTTTAAATATTTTACTCAACACATATATTTTATTCAATTCAACACATGAATATATATTTTATTCAATTCTTTATTTTCCCAATTGGAATGAGGCCCAATCAATTACCATATAATGTTAATTACATGGATTCCATACAGCACATGTATATAATAACAACGATAAATAATCAACCATCATCCAAAGTGCACCATACAACTGCATAAGCATTAAATATAACTAGTTAACGCTCATATAGTCTGTCAACCAAACGATCGACATACCACTAAACAATTGGGATTAGTGTACGTCAAATATCATCCCAACACCCGTGTGGGTTATCGATCCACAAAGACTGAATATTATTTATGCAGTTGGGCGATGTGTAAAATTTATCGTCCCAGTCAATGTCCTTCAAATAGGTGTACATAAACAAACCGTCTGGTTTGTAAATGAATATTTATTTATTCACATTCACGTTAAAAATTATATTTTTAATGATAATTAATTTATTTCAACACATGAATTTTTATTACCCATTTCACATCAACATCACAAACAAACTTCACAATACATCAAACTAGCATACAAGTCGTCCATGGTCTGTGGACGATGGGTGTCGGGTGCTGCTAAGCACCGTCTGCATCCTAGTATATAATTTTAACTTGAAAAGAAAATTTAAAGTGAGAAATTCTCACCGACTAGCTAAACCAAATGCCACGACTCTTCATATGTAGAAATCATCGTCGTGCTCGCCTTTTGTCAATTTCATTGTCCGTAGCCACTACATATATAAAAATCACATTTTTATATTGTAGTTATGTATATAAAAATCACATTTTTATAATCACTCTATATGCATAAAAATCACATTTTTACACCGCTACTATGTAGATAAAAATCATATTTCTATCGCGCTACTATATAGATAAAAAATTATTTTTATAATGGTGTTCATATAATAAAGATTATATTTTTATCATGCAATTCTCTATATAAAAATTATATTTTTATATATCTACTTCTAATATAAAGATCGAATTTTTATTTCATCGCTATAAAAATCACATTTTTATTTCAACATATATATAATAAAAATCAGATTTTTATTTCGCTATATGTATAAAGATCAAATTTTTACTATCTATATAATATAAAAATCGTATTTTTATTCTTTCTAGTATATAAAAATCCTGTCTTTCTATATATAAAAATATCGAACTTTCCTATTTAAAAATATCTTCTTTACTATGAAAAAAAATGTCGTCTTTACTACGATTAAAATGTCGTCTTTACTACAATAAAAATGTAATCTTTTTCTCGCTATCCGATATATATGGATCGAATTTTTACTTCACATAATGATCGAACCTTTCCTCGTTTAACAATTTAAACTTTATATATTCAAAATTTAATCCTTTTACATTTAAATGTCTAACCTTTTCACATACAAAAATCATGTCTTTAACTATAAAAGTCAAAACAAAAGGGGAATTAAAAAAAAACTTACAGTAGGGAGGGGGGTTTCTGAGCGGAATTGGGACTGGAGGAGGGCGCTGGGGCTCGGGCTCAGCGGTTTAGGGTTGGAAAGTGGTCGAGGCGTTCGGTTTTAGGCGGAGGAGCTTAGGGTTTGGGGAGCTGGAGCGTGGGAGGGTTGGGGGGGGCTCTGGTGGTGGCGGGATCGAGAAGAAGGGGCGGCGGTGGTCTTGTTGGCGGAGACGCTGGCCATCAGGGCGGAAGCGATCGACGAGGGGGGGTTTTAGGGGTAGAAGAGAAGAGAGAGGATCGGGAGGAGTGACAGGAGGAGGGGGAGGCGACGCTCTTGGGCGATGGCGGCCCCGCAGGCGGCGTCGATCGGCGGCGGCGGCATGGGTGGGATCGACGAGGAACGAGTTTTTTCTTCTTTTTTTTCTGTCTGAATCTCGAACGAGAATAAGAGGGGGGGCTTGCGTTGACTAAGGAGAAGAGAGGGGGGAGATTATAAAAATATTATATTTAATTCTATTTAAATTCAAAAAGCAACTATTTATTTCAAACTCGAAATCGAACCCACCGACTGTTGTCCTAGCTAATTACCCCCATTCCGAACACAATGGGATATGTATCGTAGGCTGATTCGACTATTTCGATCAGTTTTCATCAAAATCAAAATATAACTTTATATATTGAATTTGAACGTGCATTTCGATTTACCGGGGCCACATACGGACTTTAAAAATTCCCGAAAAATATTTTCTAGCTTCGTATTGACGATGTGGTCAAAACTAGTTTCATCGAATTCTGAGACCGTTTGAAAAATGGCCCTTTTCTGGTCGATCGAAATGACTTAAACTGTCAAAACACGTTTTACTTCGCCACACTCACATATTGATTCAAAAAATTATGAATTTTGGAATCTAGTAATAACTTGACATCCCGGATCCAACAAAAGTGGTTTCATCGAAAACCGAGGTCGTTTGCAAAATAGCTATTTTTAAGGGCTAGAATTCCATAGCGATTATTCTGAATTTTCAACTGGGCATAACTTTTTATTCCCGCTATGATATTTCAATTTTTCGGATTCTTTGGAAAGATATTCTCAAATAGATTCTAATATTTTTGGTTTCGCTAAAATCTGATTTATTCTGAATCCTGTACATTCATTTGAATTATGAAATCGAATTATCGAACTACCGCGCCATTTTCAATTCCTTTTATAATTAAAGTAAAATATTTCCATTCTAACGACGATCTATATAAATATATATGTTCTAATTCTATTCAAAATAAATTTCTTGTCTATATTATTTAAAATAATCTATTTTAAATATTCAAAATTCATTAAAATTGCCAAAATAAAAAATTTAAATTGGCTCAGAATTTCTGGGTTATTACAATCTCCCCTACTTAAAACTTTTCGTCCCTGAAAAGGAACGAAACTGGAAGTTGTTTAACAAACCAACTCAACTTCCATTATTTTCTTTTATGGCTTAGGTTCTTCAACTTTTCAGTTTCTACGTACTTTCCAAATTTTCAAAAATTTGGCTAACACCCTAAATTTTCGAAAAATTTCGCCATAACCTCCCCTGCACCGGGGACTTCGGGATATTTCATATAGCCTCCTATGGCCTTCTTCATTCCAAAAGAAAAAGAAAAAGCCAAGCGGCTAGCCAATCGGCTCATAAAATCATCCAAAACCAAAGAAATACAATAAATATGTACCTATTTGTCGGACAAACAATTTTATTCTTCTGCTTTAGCCTCCTTGCTATGACCTGTTCAATGTAAGTACATGTATATGCATGCAAATGCAACAAATTTTCAATACAATTCACTTTTTGGTACAATTTGGCATAATGGTTCAAAATTATCAAACCAATAATCAAACAACACAACCATCAATCAATTAGTGGATTAACGTTTCAAATTCATAATTTTGATATATATACACATAAAATCATGTTTTTGATGCCAAATTACAACAGTAGCCCTATCTAGTTTTGGTCCTCACATCAGTCTAATGGAAATATATAGATATCACACTTTCGAAACACGAACATAAATATTGATGATGTGGCCACATCATCAGAATCATCCCCGGGTGTCTAGAATGTGATTCTATATCTATCCAGTATTTTAAAACTCCGAATATACGTTCATGACGCGTATACGCGAAATCTTTATATACTCGATTGTCTAAATAAATATAAAATAAATTATTCAAATACGTATACTCTGGTTTAAATTTTCAAAACAAAATTGTTTTCATTTGAAAAATATACTCTTCACACTCGTTCTAGAATACTACTGATCCTATCTCTAACGAGTTATTCTAATTGGATATTACTAATCCAATATCTGATGAATTCTTTCGTATGGTTCTAATGTGTCTTGTTCTCGAGCTCTGTAAACCAAAGCTCTGATACCAAAATGAAGAGACCCGAGCTTCCCCGATCTCCGAAGAGAAGAGAAAGAACGAATTACTTTGAGGACAAGACCAATCAGAACACAAACAGAAGAACATTTCATTGTTTATTACAAGAATTCCATTAGAATACAAGAATATACAGAGTATGAATAAATATTACACATTTGACAAATATCAGAGATTACAATAAATTACATAGCAGCGGAAAAACAATACAAAACACAACTGAAAGTAATACATGGATACAGAGCTTTCCGAGCATCGTTCCAGCTGTAAACCAGGATCCTGTGAATATAAATCTGCAAAACCAAAACTACTAGCTGCCCGTGTGGAAAATAGGGGTACCCAGAGTTTAGGTTAAAACAATAAAATCCAGGTCAGTTATGTGACTGGTGTGAGAACTAAAATAGTTATTAATATTTATTTTAAAATTCGGTGAATCAAGGGATCACGTTGTATAACATGGAACGAGTTTCCTCCTAAGAATACCAGTGCATAAAACAAACAGCGCAATGCTAAATAAAGAAAAATGAAGCTATTATAAGACCCAGGTCCGATCATACAATGCAACGCAAGCCGGAGGATAGGGTTTTACCTTATAATAGCCAAAGATGCTTGGTACGTTTTAAAACAAATCATTTGATACTATTATAAGTGTATAGTGTCAAAACAATTTCAATCATAAGTATCAATCATAGACGGCATAAGTGTCCCATACCACTATGTCGCCATACTAGGCTCTACAAATAAAACTGAAAGTCACGTATTGGAAATTGGATTCCATCATGAGTCGAAGCAAGGGGCAAGCTTCTCTCCGATTCGAGACACTCTAGCAAATGTCTCAGGACCATACACAGCGATCCGTTTGAGCTTCCAAGGTCGGTCCTCTCTTACTTTTGAGGATTGGCAATTCCTGAACACATGTTTCCCGGTCCTATAGGACCTATATAATGGTCTGTACGTCGGCTAACATAGTGCCAGTTATCGACCATATATTCGAGGCACCTCGCATTCCAACAACCACACAGGTGAAAAGTATATAAATGTCAGCTAGTTTAAGCACTGACACTACCACTAGCTAGAAAGAAACGTCATGCACTCCTTGGGTCCTTATGCCATTTTTGACTCATACCGAGGTGTGAGGCTCGCGAATTAACGCCATGCACAAAGCTGCGCCACACAGGCCGTGCTTTGATCATCAACCACAAGACTTTGCTTTTCAACAGAAGCCTTGATCATTTGCCACTTAGGCGTGCTACACAGGCAATTCACTCCACGCGACTGATGTCCATCGCTATACAACCTCTGAGCTCGTACGTCTCAGAGAAGGGCGTTAAGCAAGAGAATAAATTCTCTACCACCAAACAGATGTATATTTAATTGAGATCAATCAACACAGAATAAAATCCAATGTCAGACACATAGTCCATTTACAAGTTCGTTCTGGGTCTGAACGAAACCGGAGGCACTTTCCTCGCATATCCATCGATCTCCAAGTACGTTTGGACGATCACCAAATGTTTCCCTCCTCTTGGGTGTATAGCCCAATCAAGATCATTAGTAATCACCCAAACGATGTGAAGACTTCCGGTCTTCAACCACCGTCTTCATCTTCGACTTATCGTCAAATCGGTTATTCCGAATGGGTATAAACCCGGCCTTTCCGAATAACCCGCGTATATAATAAACACGTGTTACACAAACACAACATACGCCTCATTCCAATTCAGAATATTCCTTTATTCAAAATTTCACACTCTTAGGGAAAGGTTCCCATTGATTTTATCAAAGATAAATTTTTCTAAATTTATTCTTTAATCTTCCTTTGGATATCATTTCAAACAGTGTTAAGGTTTTCCAAACTAGTCAGGATTAGCGAACCACACCGAAGTAATCATTTATTTTATTTCCCAATCCCAACCTCTTCATCCCATGGAGCAAAACTGGTAATACTCCATATCTAACACCACGGTGTTATCGGTAAATATTAATTACCATTTCACGTTCAAATCTAATTAAAGATTTAACTATCGCTTTGGAGAAAAACTGGGGATACTCCATTCTCGATCACTTTAATTTAATTAAAGATCCATTAAAACTCCACTTAGTTTTAATCTTCCCAAAAATCAATATCCTGTCTTTAACTGGGTAAACGAACCAATGTCACTTTAAAACATGTTTCACGATAAACCCAAAATCACTTTCTATTATTAATCGGGTTAAAGAACAGGTGTTATTCAAAACACCGCTCACGATAAACCCCAAAAACCAATTTAAATTCAATTGCAATTAGTATTATTTAATTGGACAATTTCACTAAATCTTAATTAAAAGATTTATTCTTTCCTTTTGGGTCCAAGAACAGTGTTATTTAAGACACCATTCACGATGAACCCAAAATCCAATTTGATATTAAATACAAGGCTCTGAATAGAAAATATATAGGCTTATATTCAATATCAAATTCTGAAACCAACAAATATCGTAATGGAAATAACGATATAAATATATCTTTCAAATTTCCACAACCATGTTTGTATAATCACAAAATCTAACATCGAAATACTCCGAAGATTATTTCAATTCAAATCCATTCCAATTCGCATATTGGAAATTCTGATTATTTTTAAAACCACTTCAAATCTAGTTCAAAACTAGTTCATTTCGATAAAAATATATTTTTATCCTTTCAAATGCGGAATTTTTCATCCTAGTTCTTTCCAATTCATTTATTATGATTTTACACAAATTATTAATATTTTTAATAATTTTATCAAGGCCCGTTCAGTCGATTTTAAATAACGGCCACCGAACTGCTCTTACAGCGACCTTTTCCAAATTTGATTTGGACATAATTACAAATCCAACCATTAGATTTCAAATTTCTAGTATTCATTGAAAGCTCTTTTCGATACGAACCCAACGGTTCTAGTTTTAGGAGAATCCGATGGTCGGATCTCCCGTAACGTCAATTCGAAGTCAATGGTCGAAATTCGCGAACTGTCGCGGCGTGGCGCGTTCTATTCAGGCCATTATATATATAATACATATATATTATATATATTTCATTGATTTCCTTTTAAAACGTATTTTATAAATAATTTTAAATTCTTTTTCGAAACGATTTCAACTTCATATTCAATTTCGAATCAAAATTGAATATTCCACTTCATCAATATACAAATGATAATATTTTCAAAACGTTATATTTTGAAATTACTTCCTTTTCTAAATTCATTATAAAAACGAATATAATCGATATAAATATCGTTCGCATCGAAATGGCGCATATCTAATCACCACGGCTTTATATATTTTACTAATTTTGTTATGCTATTCAACAAATGAATATTTATTCTATTCAACACATGAATCTATATTTCTTTCAACACATGAATATTCTCAACACATGACTATTTTTATTTATTTAATATATTTTATAAAATTATGATAAAGATGTAAATTTTGTTGTTGTTTAAATATTTTACTCAACATATGAACATTTTCAACACATGAATATATATTTTATTCAATTCAACACATGAATATATATTTTATTCAATTCTTTATTTTCCCAATTGGAATGAGGCCCGATCAATTACCATATAATGTTAATTACATGGATTCCATACAACACATGCATATAATAACAACGATAAATAATCAACCATCATCCAAAGTGCACCATACAACTGCATAAGCATTAAATATAACTAGTTAACGCTCATACAGTCTGTCAATCAAACGATCGACATACCACTAAACAATTGGGATTAATGTACATCAAATATCATCCCAACACCCGTGTGGGGTTTCAATCCACAAACACTGAATTTTATTTGTGCAGTTGGGCGACGTGTAAAATTTATCGTCCCAGTCAATGTCCTTCAAATAGGTGTTTGTAAATGAATATTTATTTATTCATATTCACGTTAAAAATTATAATTTCAACGATAATTAATTTATTCAACACATGAATTTTTATTACCTATTTCACATCAACATCACAAACAAACTTCACAACACATCAAACTAGCATAAAAGTCATCCATGGTCTGTGGACGACGGATGTCTGGTGCTTCTAAGCACCGTCTGCATCCTAGTATATAATTTTAACTAGAAAAGAAAGTTTAAAGAGATAAGTTCTCACCGACTAGCTAAACCAAACGCCACGACTCTTCATATGTAGAAATCTTCATCGTGCTTGCCTTTTGTCAATTTCATTATCCGTAGCCACTACATATATAAAAATCATATTTTTATATTGTAGTTATGTATATAAAAATCACATTTTTATAATCACTCTATGTGGATAAAAATAACAATTTTACACCACTACTATATAGGTAAAAATCATATTTCTATCGCGCTACTATATAGAAAAAAAATTATTTTTATAACGGTGCTCATATAATAATGATTATATTTTTATCACGCTATTCTCTATATAAAAATTATATTTTTATATATCTTCTTCTAATATAAAGATCGGATTTTTATATCATCACTATAAAAATCACATTTTTGTTTCAACATATATATAATAAAAATCAGATTTTTATTTCACTACATATATAAAGATCAAATTTTTACTATCTATATAATATAAAAATCGTATTTTTATTCTTTCTACTATATAAAAATCCTGTCTTTCTATATATAAAAATATCGAACTTTCCTATTTAAAAATATCTTCTTTACTACGAAAAAAATGTCGTCTTTACTACGATAAAAATGTCGTCTTTACTATGATAAAAATGTAATCTTTTTCTCGCTATCCGATATATATGGATCGAATTTTGACTTCAGACAATGATTGAACCTTTCCTCATTTAACAATTTAAACTTTATATATTCAAAATTTAATCCTTTTACATTTAAATATCTAACCTTTTCACACACAAAAATCATGTCTTTAACTATAAAAGTCAAAACAAAAGGGGAATAAAAAAAACTTACAGCAAGGGGGGGTTTCTGAGCGGAATTGGGACTGGCGGAGGACGCTGGGGCTCGGGCTCGGCGGTTTAGGGTTGGACAGTGGTTGGGGCATTCGGTTTTAGGCGGAGGAGCTTAGGGTTTGGGATGTTGGAGCGTGGGATCGGCGGTTTAGGGTTGGGGGGTCTGGTGGTGGCGGGATCGAGAAGAAGGGGCGTCGGTGGTCTTGTTGGCGGAGACGCTGGCCATCAGGGCGGAAGCGATCGATGAGGGGGGGTTTTGGGGGAAGAAGAGGAGAGAGAGGATCAGGAGGAGCGACAGGAGGAGGGGGAAGCGATGCTCTTGGGCGATGGCGGCGTCGATCAGTGGCAGTGGCGTGGGTGGGATCGACGAGGAAAAAGTTTTTTTTTTCTTTTTTATTGTTTTCTTCTGAATCTCGAACGAGAAATGGGGGGCTCGCGTTGACTAAGGAGAAGAGGGGGGGAGATTATAAAAATATTATATTTAATTCTATTTAAATTCAAAAAGCAACTATTTATTTCAAACTCAAAATCGAACCCACCGACTGTCGTCCCTAGCTAATTACCCCCATTCCGAACACAATGGGATATGTATCGTAGGCTGATTCGACTATTTCGATCAGTTTTCATCAAAATCAAAATATAACTCTATATATTGAATTTGAACGCGCATTTCAATTTATCGGGGCCATATACGGACTTTAAAAATTCCCGAAAAATATTTTTTAGCTTCGTGTTAACGATATGGTCCTAACAAAAGTAGTTTCATCGAATTATGAGACCGTTTGAAAAATGGCCCTTTTCCGGTTGATCAAAATTGACTGAAACTGTCAAAACACGTTTTACTTCGCCACGCTCACATATTAATTCAAAAAATTACGAATTTTGGAATCTAGCAATAACTTGACATCCCAGATCCAACAAAAGTGGTTTCGTCGAAAACCGAGGTCGTTTGCAAAATTGCTATTTTCACGGGCCAGAATTCCATAGCGACTATTCTGAATTTTCAACTGGGCATAACTTTTTATTCCCGCTATGAAATTTAAATTTTTCAGATTCGTTGGAAAGATATTCTCAAATAGATTCTAATATTTTTGGTTTTGCTAAAATCCGGTTTATTTTGTATCCTGTACATTCATTTGAATTTTGAAATTGAATTATCAAACTACCGCGCCATTTTCAATTCCTTTTATAATTAAAACAAAATATTTCCATTCTAACGACGATCTATATAAATATATACGTTCTAATTCTATTCAAAATATTCTCGTCGATATTATTTAAAATAATCTATTTTAAATATTCAAAATTCACTAAAATTGCCAAAATAAAAAATTTTAATTGGCTCGGAATTTCCGGGTTATTAAATTAGAAATACTATAGAAATGCCGAGACTCACACTCGGGTAAATAGAAAGTCAGATATCAAAGCAACCCCGAGACTCACGCTCAGGTAAATAGAAGGACAAATATCATATCTAAAAATAATAGAAGCCCCAAGACTCACACTTGGGTAGATAGAAATCCATATGGAAACCCCGAGACTCACACTCGGGTTAGTGGAAATCAGAAATCATTTAGAAACCATGCACCAATTGGTAGTTATTGGGAAATGCGGAATGCCTTAATAAGAGTACGAATCAAGCCCTAAAAGTTCACTCAAAGGCCATCTAATGAAAGCATCAAAAATCATCCAATAATTACATATGTGCATAGTGTCAACCTATCCAAACATTATTGAAAGTGATCAAGCAACCATAAGTTATCTTGGGTTCATCGGAATTTTACTCAGAGGAACCACACAAGTGAAAGATTCATAAATATACCAAGGGATAGCTTCTCGGGTGCATATGTAGAGGACTGCTTTCGAAATAAATTAATCGTGTCCTGAGTTAATTAGTCGTTCGGAGGATGTTCCTCCCATCTTTCTAGCATTGGATATCTAATATCTAGTCTTATTCCTAGCCCATAGGATATGCAAATGAATGTATGCTCTTTAAGAGAGTGACACTGGTCCCTTTATATGGGAAGATGTAGGTATTACTAGCCCTACTTAGGGGTACTATAATTTGTAGGGGTTGTTAGCCACACTTACGAGGCGACTCCGCAAGGTGGAGACGTAACTTTCTTTGTTAGCCCCACATAGGAGGCGACTCCACTAGGTGGAGATGTAACTTTGTGGCTTCTCTTCTTAAAAGCTTTATTTATCGCTCCTCTTCTTGAGGCTTTGTTTGACTCTACTCTTCTAGGAGGTTGTGTTTGTTGTTTCTTCCCTCTCTGGAAGTATTGTTTGATGCTCCTCTTCTGGGAGGTTGTATTTGTTGTTGTTTCACTCTCTAGAAGCATTATTTACTGGTCCTTCTCTCCCTAGAAGTTATAATTGATGGTGCTTCTCTTTCAAAAGCTTCGTTTGAATGTGCCTTTTCTTCTAAATGCTTTGTTGGCTTTCCTTTCCCTCTGAAGGCTTTATTGGTTTGCCTTTTCTACCATAGATTTGTTGATTCATCTTCATCAGAGGTATGCTCCATACCCTTCATGGTGATTTTCAGATATATTAATTAGTATAATGCATTTGACGAGAAATGTTTATGAAAATTTTAGGATGACGTAAATAAGATTAGAGCAATCTCATTTAAGCTGGGCAATGATTGGAATTTGATCATTTCTTCGTTGCATATTCCTTTGGGCGGCATCTATCATAGCTTTCCATTGATCGATAACTTTTTTGTGCATTAAGTCATGATTGCGTTCTTTAGTGCTCCTAATTGAGATTTCTTTCTTAAGTCTCTCAATTGAGCTTTCGTTCCCTTCCATGGAATGAGACAAAAACATAATTTTGGCATGCTTTAAGTGCCCTCATGAGCTCTTGTTGTATGCATAAGCTTGAACAGGGTTTACTTTTTACCTCTAATAGCACTCGTATTTACATTAATATTTGTTCGATCATAAGCTAGATATAAAGTGAAATAACTAATGAAAGTAAGTATTCGAGATGGAAGACTGATTGTTATATTTTCATTCCCATGTTACGTTGTCTCTGACCAGCTTTCCACTGGTCTTACTTCGAATTTCTCAAATGATCCTTCATTTCTTCTTGGCTTGGTGCATCTTTATCAAACTCCAACAATGTCTGGTTTTGTGTCCTTCTGTCTTGTGATAAGACAATAACCTTCTCCTTTGCTTGATTTTGAAAAGCCTACTGCAAGAGGATTGGAATCAGGCCTTCCCCCCTTCTGACTTTGTTTCAAAGTTTTCCTTGTGTAAACACCCCACCTCCGTTAAGGACACTCACAAAGGGAATGCCTTAACTTTGGTGGAGCATTTTAGTAAACAGAACAGAAAATTTCAAGATAGATAAACAATACTTAAGAAATTATAAATTTATTACAACGGAAAACATAAATCAGTTTGGTTACATCTTTACCAAAAACTCAAGTACATAAATATCAGTCTTGTTCAGAAAATCATCAGAGTACAAAACTTTAAAACCATAATCCCCACAGAAGCTGCCATAAGGAGTCAAGCCATACTTTAAGCACTCTAAGCACTTCAAGTAGAAGAAATCCGGATCAAGCTAAAGTGTTCCCTCCTTGGAAAAACCGGGGGGGGGGGGGAATGGAAGAAAAAGGGGCGAAAACAAGCAAGGTCAGACATAAAGTCTGGCAAGTCCAGTGACTTTCAGCATATGAACAGATAATAATAATTATGACATGAAAATAAGCTGGATAAGAGATAACAATAACAGGAGCAGTAGATGTACTTAGGTTAAACAGAAGAAACAGAATAATATTACTTTTCATTTCTCTGCACTAATACTAGTATAACAGGATTAGATGTCACCCCAATGTCTAAACTGAAACGGGAACAGAATAATTTCCACAGAAGAGAATGCTAGTAATGGGCCTTTACCATCCCAACAGAAACAGACAAAAACAGAATGATAATAATGGGCCTTTACCACCCGAACAGAAGGTATAGAAACAGATAAATCCCTACAGAAACAGAATGTAGAATTAGGTGTACACTAGTAAATGGGCCTTTACCACCCGAACAGACGGTACCACGCAGAAACGGACAGGTGTTACCACCCAACAGAAACAGACGGTACCAACAGAAATAGACAGAATTAAGTGTACCCTAAAACCCTACCCCAAGCGATCGGCTCCCTAATACATAAATACCCTATGTCTGCCCCACGGTAGGGTGTATCACTCCCTAAAGTGACAACCAATTGGCACAGACCTATTTACAGATGTCACGGCGTCTTACATCCTCAGAGGCAGACCGGGATCCATGCACGCACATGACCCGGTTGGAACGCACCATCAACACCCCTCGCCATTATCAGAATGAACTGCTTATAATTAGTTCAGTAAGCGTGCCCGGACCCTACCTACTGTTGGGCCATAGTTTTGATACCAGAAAGGGTTACTGACTAATATGGGTCCCAAACAACAGATGACACAAGTGATTTCCCTCCTAACCTTGTGTCCACAGACTAACAAATTTCAGATTAACTTGTTTACAAGTTCAGACATACAGAGTTCAAATCAACTAGTTCACAGATCAGACAAGTTTTCAGACTAACGAATCAGATATACGGATTTAACAGATTTACCGATTTGTCTAACTTTGTAATTGGGCCTACAGATTCACGAAACGGGTTTGTTAAATTCATTAGTCCAATTGGTTTAACCCTATCCACCCAACACGTTTTAGACATCATATTTATCTTAGATTTGTATCAATTAAAAATTAACGCGCAGACCTCTCACATTAGATTGACAGTTTGCGGCCACTGGTTATGCCGGTTGGTTCCGGGCAGGTTTCTGCTGCAAACTGAGTCTAACCTCGGGTTTCAAGCACGTTATGACTAATTTCTCACATTAGAAACTATTGTTTGCGGCCATTGGATGTGCGGGGCGGTTCCAGGCAGGATTACGCCGCAAACTCAATCTAACCTCGAGTTAGCCATGTTTCATGTTTAGCCAATGCATTCATTCACAGACTATGCTAATATCAGACTAATCATGCTAATTTAACAAATTAACTTCTATACAAGTTACAGCAGATTATTCGAGGTTCTATTAACAAGTTTTGCTCAATTTTAAATCGAGCCTACAAATTTACATACTTCAAATTTCAGCATTTCAGTTCCAACAGATTACGCCATTCAACAGATTAAACAGATAATAGATCTTGCAGATTAGGCGACTTAGCAGATCTAGTAGATAAGGCAATTTAACATAATTAGCAGATTAGGCAATTCAATCTAATTAGCAGTGTAGGCAATATAACAGAACTAGCAGATTAGGCAATATAACAGATTTAATCATTCCTTAAAGTTTCCTTGACATATCTTGCCTAATTATAAATTTGGCCTAAGTTTGCATGCCTAAATAATTGTCATGATTCACAATATGATCATATACCCCCCCCCCCCCCCGTTTGCATAGAATTTACATGGCACAGATTATGGTCATAATTTACCATATAACTCATGTCCTAATTTTAGTTAAACTTGCCTAGTACAAAAGATTCACACATGAATTATACCAAATATAGCCATCGATTTCAATGCATGTCATATATTCAAAAATCTCCCACTTAGGTGTTATTCACATTTAACAGTTATCAAATCTTAATATAGATCTTTGCACCTAAGTCATATTCTCTTTTTATCTCAAGTCATGAAACGTTATATAAAAATATACCCAACAATCTAGAACTTTAAATTATAACAGATCTTAATACAAAATATGCGTTATGTCCAAAGTCTCAAGTCACATGTTAACATACAATGGTTCCTCTTCTTCCAATTCACAGAATATGCATAGATCTAAATCTAGTTTACAACATCAGTCACAGATTAGCCATGTCTAATTATGCCATCATTCATTATTTGTCCCAAAGTTTTGCGTTTGTGCGTTAATCTCTTATGAGAGGTGGCACAGGCTCGTGGTCGCCTGGCTATAGAACAGAAAGAAGAAAGAGATACAAAATAAAATATATCAGAACAGAACGTACACAACCTCAAATTCAGATTTATAATCATGTCACAATTATAATTAAAGTTTATATCGGAAAATAACTGTACTTGCCTTTCGTGGTTTTAAGAAAGGGTAATAAACTGTTGTTGATGCAGAAATGTTGAGTTACTCCTCTTTAATTGTTGTTGTAGCTCTAAACTTTGATTTGAGATTTGATTTAGCTTTCAATTCTATTCAGGTTGGAAGAAGATGCATCAGTCCAAGTTTTGATTCCAGCAGAGTAACGAAGCCATTATTTTGTTTAATAAGAACGGAGGCAGAATGAAATTATGCGGCATAAGGTTAGAGAAGAATGGTGTAAAGAGAATGGGGCTAGGGGGCTGTTTATATAGGGTTTCAAACTAATTAGAGCCGTCGATGAGGCTAGAGTTAATCAAGGCCATCCATCTCAAGAGAAGCCAATCAGAAAGTGACAAGTTAGCCCTAGTGACGCAGCAGAGCTCAAAAATTAGACCAGAACCTAACCAGGCCAGCCATGGTCAAACCAAAAAGCTGTGCAGGTTTTCTCTCGGCCTGGGCGCACTTGGGAAGTGCGCCAATGTAAATTTGTACTGGTGCGCTTCCCAAGTGCGCCAGTGCAATCTTTTTTTTCTTTCTATTTAGCCACCAAACTTCGTTCGTCCATATCTTCTTCATACGGTATCCGTTTTACGCAAACTCGGACTCTATTTCAAGCAGAATTCCAAGACGAACGCAATGGCGTAACCCGTTTCCCTTGATTCTTATTTTTTGTTATTAATTATTCTCTAATTTGTTACTTATGCGTTCACAGAAAATACAGGGTGTTACATTCTCTCCTCCTTAAAGGATTTCATCCCTGAAATCTTCAAGTTAAGAAGAATGTGTCCTACCATCCAGTCATCCATCTACTTAACCATCATCCACAAGCACCCATTGTCCTTAGAAAACTTTTAATGTTGTATGAACATATGCAAAAGTGTGTGTATATGTTCCTTATCTAATGCAAAGATCTGGTGGTCCACTGATTCAGTTGACTTCCTTAATGCGAACTATATCAGTGTCATGAGTCCAACATGTATGCAATTTTCCTATTTGATACATATCATTCTTATATGAGTGACAACCATTCATTCATATGAAACATCCATGTGATGAGTCACATATGCAGTATGAGAGTGTTTTTGAGCCGATCTAGTGCCTAGTGTGTGTATATGCATCCACGAGCAACCACTAGTAACCACTTGCAACCATCAAACATAACATGCCTCAAACACATGTTTACATCCATAGGATTCCTATCTATAGGTCGAAGACTCGATCGATAGGATACAATTGAGTGATGGGAGCGAGTGCAGATAAACAAAAACTTGGTTTCCATTAGACCTTGGTTGAGAGACAAATTCCCCTAAGTATCAACCCCGAAGACCGAAATCAACATCAGATTGATACCCAGAGGATTACCCTCCTTAGACAATGTCAAAACTGGAAATCTCAACCTTATCAGAAATATTCAGATATTTACAGATTACCGGTATAGATCAGATTACTAAATGATTCTTAGGAAACTAAGAATGATAAAAAACCAGAATGTATGCATCATAGTCAACTTAAGGCTCAACACAGATACCCAACTTATCACAATTGGATGAGTCATAACCCTTATGGGTATGAGTCTACAGCGGAATCAGAAACAATACTAGTATTCAAGTGCAGAGTATCGATTACAGAATCGAAATGCCAGAATCAGAAAAGAGTTTTAACTCAAAAATCAGATAAAGAAACTAAACCTCCTACAGAAAGTTTTCTATTTCTATCCTATCCACTAGCCTTGAGAGTGTTCGCCTGCCCTCCAGAAGTTGGTCCTGCCCTCTGCCCTTGCCTCGTTTCTTCGGGCAGTCCCTAGTGAAGTGTCCCATCTCACCACAGTTGAAGCAAGTGCCCTTTATTTTTCTGCAATCCTTGTTTAGATGAGTCGAGCTTCCACAAGTAAAGCACTTTTTCTCCTTCTTATCTTCAAACTTTTCATCTTTCTTTTGTTTTTCCTTTTTGGGCCATGCTTTCTTGTTCTGTGGTTCTTCCTTGTTTGCCTCCTTCTTGCCCTTGTCTTCCTCGTGTAGTAGTGCCATGTCCACCAATCTCTCGTAAGTCGCTCCCATGGGTACATGGGTCAGGGCTAAGCTATGCAGTGGCTCGTTCAATCCTTTAACAAAGCGGAGAGCCTTTTTATGCTGGGTGTTGACTAAATCTAGCCCGAACCTGGCCAGTTGGTTGAACTGGTTGACGTATTCCTTGACCGTCATACTTCCTTGCTTAAGAGATAAGAAATTTTCCAGAACTAGACTTCGTTCAGCTTGCGAGAGGAATTTCGTCTCAAACCTTGTTCTGAAATCCATCCATGTTTCAACCGGTCTCTCGGTGTTAGTGACTTCCCACCAATAGGAAGCTTCGTCCTTGAGCAACCATACCGCCAATTGTACCTTCTGCCTATCGTCCACCTCGAAGATAATGAACAGGTCCTCAGTTTCTTTGAGCCAGTTCCTTGCTTCTACGAATGATTCAGTTCCCTTGAAATCCTTTCCACCCATGGCCCCAAAATCTTTACAGATTTTTGAAAAAGCAATTGCACGAGGAGGGGGCGGAGGAGGAGGAATCGCTGCAGCTAGAGGAGGAATATCTACTGGGCCAGCATCATTGGCCCTAGCCTCTAGGTACCTCCTGAACCAGCTAGGTATTGGCATGCCATTTGGAAAGTTAAGATTCCCAGACATGCTGGAATGGAAGAAAAAGATTTAAAATGGAGAACTGAAAAGATAGATATATGGCTTTTTGGGGATTATGTTTTTCAAAATAAACTTTATTTTTGAAAATACTTCCTTTTAAAACTTTTGTTTTTGAAAATAGTTTTCAAAAACTTTACCCAATCTGGTAACCTTCGGCTCTGACACCAAGTGTAAACACCCCACCTCCGTTAAGGACACTCACAAAGGGAATGCCTTAACTTTGGTGGAGCATGTTAGTAAACAGAACAGAAAATTTTAAGACAAATAAACAATACTTGAGAAATTATAACTTTATTACAGCGGAAAACAGAAATCAGTTTGGTTACATCTTTACCAAAAACTCAAGTACATAAATATCAGTCTTGTTCAGAAAATCATCAGAGTACAAAACTTTAAAATCATAATCCCCACAGAAGCTGCCATAAGGAGTCAAGCCATACTTTAAGCACTCTAAGTACTTCAAGCAGAAGAAATCCGGATCAAACTAAAGTGTTCCCTCCTTGGAAAACCTGGGGGGAAACGGAAGAAAAAGGGGCGAAAACAAGCAAGGTCATACATAAAATCTGGCAAGTCCAGTGACTTTCAGCACATGAACAGATAATAATAATTATGACATGAAAATAAGCTGATAAGAGATAACAGTAACAGGAGCAGCTGATGTACTTAGGTTAAACAGAAGAAACAAAATAATATTACTTTTCATTTCTCTGCATTAATACTAGTATAACAGGATTAGGTGTCACCCCAATGTCTAAACTGAAACTGAAACGGGAACAGAATAATTTCCACAGAAGAGAATGCTAGTAATGGGCCTTTACCACCCCAACAGAAACAGACAGAAACAGAATGCTAATAATGGGCCTTTACCACCCGAACAGAAGGTAAAGAAATAGAAACAGATTAATCCATTCGGAAACAGAATGTAGAATTAGGTGTACACTAGTAAATGGGCCTTTACCACCCGAACAGACGGTACCACGCAGAAACAGACAGGTGTTACCACCCAACAGAAACATACGGTACCAACAGAAACAGACAGAACTAAGTGTACCCTATAACCCTACCCCAAGCGATCGGCTCCCTAATACATAAATACCCTGTGTCGGCCCTACAGTAGGGCGTATCACCCCCTAAAGTGACAACCAATTGGCACAAACCTATTTACAGATGTCACGGCGTCTTACATCCTCAGAGGCAGACCAGGATCCATGCACGCACATGACCCGGTTGGAACGCACCATCAACACCCCTCGCCATTATCAGAATGAACCGCTTATAATTAGTTCAGTAAGCGTACCCGGACCCTACCTACTGTTGGGTCATAGTTTTGATACCAGAAAGGGTTACTGACTAATATGGGTCCCAAACAACAGATGACACAAGTAATCTCCCTCCTAACCTTGTGTCCCCAGACTAATAGATTTCAGATTAACTTGTTTACAAGTTCAGACATACAGAGTTCAGATCAACTAGTTCACAGATCAGACAAGTTTTCAGACTAACGAATCAGATATACGGATTTAACAGATTTACCGATTTGTCTAACTTTGTAATTAGGCCTACAGATTCGCGAAACGGGTTTGTTAAATTCATTATTCCAATTGGTTTAACCCTATCCACCCAACATGTTTTAGACATCATATTTATCCTAGATTTGTATCAATTAAAAATTAACGAACAGACCTCTCACATTAGACTGACAGTTTGCGGCCACTGGTTAGGCCGGTTGGTTCCGGGCAGGTTTCTGCCGCAAACTGAGTCTAGCCTCGGGTTTCAAGCACGTTATGACTAACTTCTCACATTAGAACCTATTGTTTGCGGCCACTGGATGTGCCGGGCGGTTCCGGGCAGGATTACGCCGCAAACTCATTCTACCCTCGAGTTAGCCATGTTTCATGTTTAGCCAATGCATTCATTCACAGACTATGCTAATATCAGACTAATCATGCTAATTTAACAAATTAACTTCTATACAAGTTACAACAGATTATTCGAGGTTATATTAACAAGTTTTGCTCAATTTTAAATCGAGCCTACAAATTTACATACTTCAAATTTCAGCATTTCAGTTCCAACAGATTACGCCATTCAACAGATTAAACAGATAATAGATCTTGCAGATTAGGCGATTTAGCAGATAAGGAAATTTAACATAATTAGCAGATTAGGCAATTCAATATAATTAGCAGTTTAGGCAATATAACGGAACTAGTAGATTATGCAATATAACAGATTTAATCATTCCTTAAAGTTTCCTTGACATATCTTGCCTAATTATAAATTTGGCCTAAGTTTGCATGCCTAAATAATTGTCATGATTCACAATATAATCATATACCCCCAGTTTGCATTGAATTTACATGGCATAGATTATGGTCATAATTTACCATATAACTCATGTCCCAATTTTAGTTAAACATGCCTAGTACAAAAGATTCACACATGAATTATACCAAATATAGCCATCGATTTCAATGCATGTCATATATTCAAAAATCTCCCACTTAGGTGTTATTCACATTTAACAATTATCAAATCTTAATATAGATCTTCACACCTAAGTCATATTCTCTTTTTATCTCAAGTCATGAATCGTTATATAAAAATATACCCAACAATCTAGAACTTTAAATTATAACAGATCTTAATTCAAAATATGCATTATGTCCAAAGTCTCAAGTCACATGTTAACATACAATGGTTCCTCTTCTTCCAATTCACAGAATATGCATAGATCTAAATCTAGTTTACAACATCAGTCACAGATTAGCCATGTCCAATTATGCCATCATTCATTATTTGTCCCAAAGTTTTGCGTTTGTGCGTTAATCTCTTATGAGATGTGGCGCAGGCTCGTGGTAGCCTGGCTATAGAATAGAAAGAAGAAAGAGATACAGAATAAAATATATCAGAACAGAACGTACACAACCTCAAATTCAGATTTATGATCATGTCACAATTATAATTAAAGTTTATATCGGAAAATAATTGTACTTGCCTTTCGTGGTTTTAAGAAAGGGTAATAAACTGTTGTTGATGCAGAAATGTTGAATTACTCCTCTTTAATTGTTGTTGTAGCTCTAAACTTTGATTTGAGATTTGATTTAGCTTTTAATTCTATTCAGGTTGGAAGAAGATGCATCAGTCCAAGTTTTGATTCTAGCAGAGTAACGACGCCATTATTTTATTTAATAGGAACGGAGGCAGAATGAAATTATGCAGCATAAGGTTAGAGAAGAATGGTGTAAAGAGAATGGGGCTAGGGGGCTGTTTATATAGGGTTTCAAACTAATTAGAGCCGTCGATGAAGCTAAAGTTAATCAAGGCCATCCATCTCAAGAGAAGCCAATCAGAAAGTGACAAGTTAGCCCTAGTGACGCAGCAGAGCTCAGAAATTCGACCAGAACCCGACCAGACCAGCCAGGGTCAAACCAGAAAGCTGTGCAGGTTTTCTCTCGGCCTGGGTGCACTTGGGAAGTGCGCCAACGTAAATTTGTACTGGCGCACTTCCCAAGTGCGCCAGTGCAATCTTTTTTTCTATTTAGCCACCAAACTTTGTTCGTCCATATCTTCTTCATACGTTATCCGTTTTACGCAAACTCGGACTCTATTTCAAGCAGAATTCCGAGACGAACGCAATGGCGTAACCCGTTTCCCCTAATTCTTATTTTTTGTAATTAATTATTCTCTGATTTTTTACTTATACGTTCACAGAAAATACGGGTTATTACACCTTGTGTCAAGCATTTCTTCCATGCGAATAAATTTGTTGGCTCTAGAATAAAAATCACCCAAGCTTTCGCATTCTCTTAAGGTAAGCTCTTTCAAAAAGGGGATGGTACTAATAATACCGGCTTCACAGCTATTAGTTTTTCTCTATCTGTCGCCCTTTTTACTTTGAGCGACTCATTATAAAATCTCTTTAGATAACAGTTTACTGGCTGCTCTGGTCATTGCCTAATTCCGGCTAGATCATAGATGTTGATTGTTGGATCTTTCTGCACATGAAAATGTGTGCTAAAGGTAGTGTATAATTGTTTCCAAGTAGTGATGACAGGGCCGTAATAATGTCTACACCATTTGCTAGCTTCTTTATGAATTGTTGTCAGAAAGATCTTGCATTGAAGTGCTTCAGAAACGTCGTACGCATCTATATAACTTTTAAAGATAATGAGATGTTTTCCAAGGTCTGTAGTCCCATCATATGTAAGCTGTTGTACTTCTATACCAGGTGGAATTTCGTCCATTATTGTCCCTTTGGAGAAGGGGATTCCCCGCCACTTCCTGTCTTCTAGCCACTTTAGGCTTTTGTTTTCTTCTGAACTGACCACTTCTCTTGATGCTTAATGGTTTCCCTACTAAAGTGGACTATCTTGTAGACTTGACAAAGGCTTAAATTGGCTACAAAGCTCTCGAGGTGCCATTATTTTTTATTCTGCTTCATAAGGTTCCACTTCAAGGGACCTTCAGACTAAGTCTTCTTCAATAGATTCTCTAGTTGCATCAATCTTCATAGCTAAATGTTGAATTTCCAATTCATTACTTCTTCTTTTTGTTAAGGTTGAAGATTCTCCAGTTTCTAGTTTTGCAGAGTTGTTGTTGTTTTCTGGAATGGATGACGAATTGGATCCTTCTTTACCACTTTTTTCCAATTGAATCATCCTTTAATTGATTTTCAGAGTACCTTGTTATGATAGAATGAGAAATAAGGTTGGAAGGTTTAAGATAAGTACGAAGGGTTCACAATAAGGATGAAAGTTCAAGGTTATCCTATTCTTCAAATATCTTAGATTAATGTTGTTTGAAGTAGTAACTTGGTATTTAGAAGCTCCTTTCCAAGAATCTTTGCCTATAATCTTGCTTATTCAAAGCTTAGTTCAACCCAGGATGGAACAACACAGTTAGAAATGTGGTAAATTATCTATAAGGTTAGAGGTAGGAATGGGGACAGAGGTTTAGTTCCTCCTTCTGACGCCAAAATGTTATCGATATTTTCGTTAACACTAGAGATAGGTCAAAGGAAATGGACCTAAGGGGAAAATAGGATTGTTTAGTTCCCACAAGCTTGAATTAGTTCACCGTTTCCTAGGTATCAAGTTCTCAAGCCTAAAAAAATAGTTACTCTTCCCTCGAGGGGTGAGTATCACACTTACGTGATTTAAGGACCGACAATTACCTTAGGATAGGGTTCCCTAAGCATAAAAAAAGTTAGGAGGCTAAACAGCTTGCTGAAGGGTTACTTGGTGATCTAAGGCTATGGGCAAGGTTTGTACGGGAAGGCTCTTGCTGAGAAGGAAGCAAAAGGTGTTTAAGATATCTAGGTTCAAGGATAACGCATGTGTATGAAGCTCTTATTGAGGGGAAAGCATAAGGTAGCAACCTGTTGAAAGGGTTAATTTGTGAAGCGTTAACTATCATAGCGCGATAATACACTATAGAATATACAAAATAGTAAAGAACACAATAACTTATAGTGGTTTGGTTCGGATCAAGCCTACGCCGACTTTAAGGGCTTTGATGATTTTATTCATAGAGGAGGTTACATAAGAAATTTCCAAATTAGGGTTTGCTCTCTTAGAATGAGATCAAGATTGTGGAATGAGGAAAAGTACCTCAAAATGGGACCCTTAGGGTCTTGTTTATAGGAAAATTGTGACCCTTCTGTAGTGGGCCCAACAGAAGCCTCTTTCTGATGCTTTAACAAGGTTTTGGCCGCTCTTGTGACTTTAGGTTCTAGCAGAAAGGTCTTGGCCGCCTTTCTTCCTATCTAGTTTCTTTATTGAAGTCTTCTTTGTTGTATATAATGGTGTTGTATACACAATTATATGATTTTTGTTTGATGATAACAAACAAGTATATATTATCTTAAATGTGTTTGTCACTGTACTGTTTTATATTCACCTCAAACAAGAATATAATATTTATATTTAAGTGAAATACTACTGTACATACATTCAAATATTAACACAGTATTTTATTTAAATATAATATTTTATCTCTAACATTCAAACAGTACAACTCTGTATAACTCCACTATTTAAACATTCACTGTATATTGTACTTGTATATAAACAGAATATAATAGACAAGTTCGTTTGACAATAAAATGATATTTTATTTCAATCAAATTTGGTTATTACATATATCTGTACAATTCTCTCACAGCTCCTCAGTACAGTTTATTCATTGTCACTCAGTCATACATATACACAGTTACATTTCATATATATCTATTTTCACTTGTATATACAGACTCATACATTCATTGACAACACACACTGTCTTCTTTTCCTCAGCTTTCAGTCCAGTCATCACAGTCAGTTCAGTCATCCCCGCTTACCTGTCACACATGAAACAGAAACACACAGTATACTGCAATAGAAATAATACTGAATATATGTAAATATAAATTTTGTTTTTTTTTTTAAAAAAAAAAAAAAACTTTTTTTGCCTCAGATTTCTGGTGTGTTTCTCATCATCTTTCATGACTTGATCTGATATATTTTCAGTACCCACTGATCAGCCTCAACATAACCATACTGGTTTGCTGATCAGAACCAGCATTAAAAACATCTGATTCTGACCAGCCCCAACACAGTACAGTCAGTTTGCTGATGTGTATCACAGTTGCACATATATACACAATTGTCAAATTTGACACAAGACAGGTCAAAATCAAAAGGAGAGATGAAAATCAAAATGTGCATCAACAAAAAATTCAAACAACAAAAATAATCAAGACTGATGCCTTAGCACACAAATGGCCGGGCAAAGTACAAGTTACATGGCAATAACAAATACATGTGTGTGTAGCAAAGTGGTCGAGAATACATGGTCGAGCATTCAAAACAGTTCAGTCATGGTCGAGCCGCTGCTCAACTACATCAATGTCAGGTGGTAAAGCAATACAACACCAATGATATTGAGTAAAACAGCCAAGACAAGACAGATTAAAGATGCAAGGAGGATGCAAGCTAAAGTTCTAATGCAAATGGATACATATCAAATGGTCAATCAATTAAATGGCGCAACTCAAAATAAATGGCCGAGCAGTATGGTAAATGATCACAAATATGGTTCAGCATTTTCAGTGGTCAAGCCAGAGTATAAAGCAAGGCATGCATCATACAAACAGATCAAGACAGTTTTTTAAATGTACATGGCAGAAGTGATCAGCTCAAGACAACATGGTTTGTGCACAGAATCATATATAAGCATGTACGAACATGGAGCGTGATGTACAACTATACAGTGTTCATGGTGATACAAGCAATGAAGCAAGGTTACACAAAGTGGTCGGTACGCTGGCATGGTGTTAATGCAACAGCAAAGTCAGCTTGGTCGAGACTAGTGACAACATCATTACAGATGCAACAAACACAAACATGAAACATGTTCAAGCAGTAGAAATATTGGTGCAGCTATTTAAATTCAAATGATCAGGTTCAAACATGATGGGAGCAAAATCAACAAGTTCAGGTTTAAGCTACATGAGTAACACAGCATCAACAAGTATATATGAACAATGCACATATCCTCAAAACAGCCACAAACATATACACAATGGAGCAAAGCATTGGTCAGCATGTTCATGCATGGAAATGTGTCAAGAGAGATTGGCAAGTGAGCATAAGCAAAACTATGATGCAGCAAAATGAAGTATGTACACATGTAGCATGGTGATGCCAAACAGCAATGGTGGCATAGCAGCAACAAGAGCATGAACAATATGGTGCAGGTAGTATTTTTGGCAAAACAGTTTTTGCAATTCGGTTTTCAGTTTTGAAAGGATGAACAATTTTTAAAATGATTTCAGAATTCCACATTTTCCAGAAACAGTTTTTAAGGCAAGTTTTAAAATTCATAAATACACAGATTTATTTTAGAGATCAGGATTCTTGATTTTTGGCAATAATCATTTTTGGCAATGAAATATTTTCTGCATTTCAAAATACTCAGAAATGGTTGGCAAGGGTTTAATTTGCAGAAAGTTAAATATGGAAAAAGTTCAACAATTATCCAGAATTGCCACAACCAATCAAGCCGATTTAATTTCAGTTTTGGGCAACAAAATTGATTTCCTGTTCTATAAGCATGGCAAGAATCACGGCAACAAAGAGGGGACAGCAAAGCATATTTCCAGAATTACTTCATTGCAATACAGATCAAATCGAAAGGGGAAAGCAACGCAGAAATTCATCAAGTCATTTGTACATGTAAGAAACAACTTTTATCAGAATTTCAAAAAGAGGAAACCATGGCAACAACATTCATTCAATCGAATTCACAAGAGGAAACACACGCAATCAGAGCCAAGTCAATTTACTGAAATCAGAGAGTATAGGGTTTCGAATTGCCCTATATACTGACACCATTTTCATCACAGGCGATGCCCCATTAAAAATCCCGCAAAGTCAATTAAAAGAGAAAATCGAAAACCAACAGTAAAAATCCAAAGAGCAGACAAAGTTGAATTCATTCATACTCACAGTTTTCGATCGAGAGAAAGCCCAAATCGGAGAGGAGCATCAAATCGACCAGCGTCAACTAAGTGAAGCATCAGAGAATCAAAATCTTTCAAGCAATCAACCGATTTGGGGAAGGATTCAAGAAACCCTAAGCCGCCGCCATTCTTTTTTTTACAAAGCAAAGAGATCGGGTGAAAGGAAAATGAATAATGGGCCGGCCATGTCTTAAATGGATAAGGGGATGACCCCTTTTAATTTAACACCTAAGGGGTTCTTTTGTTTTGATTTTCATTTTGTTTTGTTTTTGTTCTTAAATTCTTTTGTAAACAATTCTGAACAGTTGATAGAGTCTGTAAAACTCTAGGGGAATTTCAGTTAGGAGTTAACTGACAGTACTAGAATCTGTAAAATCTAGGAATACAGGTTACGGGTTTGTAATCTGGGGAAAATCTGATTCAGGGGTTTGAATCAGTCTAGGATTTTGAGCGTAGGGTTAGAATAGGAGCAGGGGTTTGCGAGTGTACATGGTCTTGTATGCGAGAACTGTTCTATCACCTAGTAGAAATCTTAGAAATGCAGCAGTAGGCAGGGTTTTGCCGAAGCTGGGTATATCTTTGTGTGATTTATTTTCTGCATTTCTGTTTCTGCTATATTCTGTGATCTGTTTATTATTATTTATCTCGTTAGATTTTTAATTCTGTTAAAAACTGTGAAAAACCCTATTCACCCCCCCTCTAGGGTTATTCTAGATCCAACAAGTGGTATCAGAGCTGGTATAAGGTTACAACATGATAGGGAGTTCTCGCTCTATGATCAAGTGGCGAAGTAGTGGCTCTTATCCCTGCATGTCCGTGGGTGGTTGTCCGTGTCGAGAGGCAGGACGTGAAACCAGTCTCTGAGGTACCTTTGTAGGCCACCGAGGTGTGATTAAAATCCTCGAGAGCGAGACTGCAAGTGGTATCAGAGCAGGTTATTTCATTAACCCTAGAAACATGGATCCTAGTTGTCAGTCTTATGAGAGTCAGTCCAGTAATATTCCAATTATTTTTAAGGGAACAGATTTTTCAATTTGGAAATCAAATTTCGAATCATATTTAAAATCTGTTAATCTTGATTATTGGAATATTATTGAAAATATGGAAGATATGTCAAATAAGACGAATAAGGTTTTAAATGCTCAAGCTATGCATATTTTATATTCTTATCTTGATAATAATCAGCTTGACTTTATCTCTCATTGTTTAACTGCGCAGGACATTTGGAAAACTCTCAACGCGCGGTATGAAAATTCTGACAACTCCTCAAAACCCTCAACTGCCAACTCAAATTCAGATCTGTGCTTAACTGGAACTATTCATGTGGATTCAGACGATGGGGACTTATCATATGACGATCTGGTATCTCTTTGTAATAATTTAACAAGAACTGTTGATCGTCTCAAACGGAAAAACAAGTCTTTGAAATCTGAAAATTCTGAGTTGACCCACAATAACAATTTGTTGAAATTAAAATTTGAAAACTCTGACTGCAAAAACTGTATGGTTGTGAAAACTGATTTAGCTCAACTTGATGAACATTCTGGAAAGCTCGAAAATAAAATTTTGTTTTTGAAAAATCTCGAAGATGAGTTGACTCATAAAAATAACGCTTTGCAGAAGGAGTTGGATAAGATTAATTTAGAACATGAAATTTTTGAAAAGAAAAATTTGGTGAAAACGGATTTGATTGTGAAAGAGCTTGAATCTGAAATTGAAAAATTCAAGAATGTTGAAAAACTTGAATTGGAAAAACAAAAACTTTTTGAAGCTGAGATTTCTGAGTCCCAAGCCAAAATCAAATTGCTTGAAATTGAAAATTTGGTTTTGAAAGTTGATTCTGAAAATTGTAAGATCACTAAAAATCATTGTTCAGATTTAATGAAAGAAAATGATGATCTCAAATTTAAACTTCAAAAACTTGAATCAACATTGGTTAAATTTTCAAATGGAGAAAAATCGTTGAATATGTTGTTGAGAAATCAATTTCCGTCTGGAAATAAAAATGGACTTGGATTTGGGAAAATGAATGATTTTGAAAAGCAGAATACAAACGGTTTTAAAAATCCCTCAAATCACTTTAGAAATGTTTGTTTTGAAAGTTCTAACTCTGAAAACTTCAAAGGATTTGTAAATCACAATCGAGATGAGGTTTTGTTTTATAACAAACCATTTAAACACTCTTGGATCTCAAATGGAAATAAAACGGGTTTTGTTAAATTCAAAACGATTTGGGTTCCTAAAGGCACAAAGGTAAATTCGGATGGTTTGTTATATAAACAAGTTTGGGTACCAAAACACATGAACGAAACTGTGAGTGGTTTTACAAATTTTGTTAGACCACTCGATCCTATCAACTATTAGGTACCAAAGGTGGCTGAGGGACTGCTATGCTGAAAAGAGATTGATTTCAAGTTGCTCTATATTTCTGTATTCTTTACAGTTCCTCGGCCAAGGCTGATGAGTTAGAGATCCACAACGTCTTCTATGAATCAGGTATGATTTCTAATCTCATCCTTGTAAATATTTTTTTTCATTATTTATTTCTTCTTCTTCTACCCCTTTCTTCTTTTATTTTCTTCTATTTGTTTTTTATTATTTTTTTAATTTGTCACTGCCATATCCCTTTGTTTATTCTGTGTTTCTTAAACTTCCATTTGCAGTTCTCATGACTTTCTGGAAATTCATTTTATTTGAATAAAACTCTCTTGTTTATAATCATTTCCAGATTCTGAATTTAATCTTGTAATTATCTGCAATTGTTTAGAAGTTTATTTTTTGAATTCATAACAGTACTGAAGCATTCATGTCATATCTTGAACACTGTTAATTTTGAATCCTAAATTTTTGAAGATCTGAATAATTAATGAAATTTCACACACTTATGCTGTTTTGAGTTCCTTCCAATTCATTTTGGAAATGCTTAAAGTATTATACTCATTACAGCACTATTACTTCTCAGTTGTGATAATCTCATTAATTTTTTTTAGATTGGCTTGATTATTTCTGACTTGAAAAATATTTGGGTTGAATCAGTGATACATCTTGAATTTCATTCTTATTCATGATTATTATGATTGAAATTAGTTTAGTTTGAAATCATCTGAAATTCCTGATATTTTGAATCTCACACACCACTTAAATCTGAAATTATTAACCTTGTGTGACTGATTCATTATATCTCAAAATTTGACATTGATTCAAATGATTTCAAATAAAGTATTTTCTTTGGATCATGAATATCTCACAAAATTGATGTAGATGATCTGAAATCTCTTGAGGACTTGTCAGAAAATTCTTGTGAAAATTCTTTGAAAATCCGGTCTTGAATTTCTCTGTTATTTCATGGTTATATGATTTAAATATTTGTTTGTTGAAAATCATTTGAAATTGTTGATTTATTAAATCTCACACATATCTCAATTCAAAAATTTATAAATTGGTGTGATTGATTTATTAAATCCTGATATTTTTCATATTCCTCAAATGATTTCAAATAAACGGTATTTCTAATCTTGGATCATGAATGATCTTATGTGACCATCCGCTGACAAGTCTGACGTGATTTTATGTTCTGTGTTGCTCTGATACTGTTTTCAAATAACTGCCTGCTTTAATCTGACCGCAGCTCTGATACACGTGCATAATCTGTTATCTTGTCTGATTGGGCTTTGTATGTATAATTCTTTTGTCTTTGACATTCTCGTTCAGTATCATGTTAAAATTCCTCGTAAATAGAGACATCAAGTGGTATCAGAAGCGCCTTATTTTTGTCTCACCCATCTGTACTTAGATTCAAATCTTCACCATGTATATATCCACACACTCTTTTTGTCCTGTACATTTTTGTTTCCCTCTTGTTGTATATAGATCAGCATATTCCTCTTGTATTTGATTTTCAATTTTAGAATTATTTACTAATTATTCATTCAGAAATTGAAATCAATATCAAAATTGAACTGTATTTGTAGTTCATCAAAATTATTTTTAGATTTTGAAATTGTGATGAATTGGGACTGCAATATATTTCACAACAAGAGGAGATTTTTTCTTTAATTTTCATGATTGTTGAACATTTATTATAATGTCTTTGAACTGGCAAATTATCTCACGACCATCTTCATTATCTTTCATCATTCTGCCATCCATGATAAATTTTTTTTTAAAATGTGGAGAGTTTAATATTTTTTTTTTAAAAAAATCGTCTTGAATAAACAATGAAAATATTTGCGATGGAATTGTGGTTATGTTATTTTTCAGAATTAGTGTCAATTGAAAATTTTCAATAATCCCGGTACAGTTGGTCATAGTTCATCATAATATAATTAATTTAGAAATTTATTTCACAGTCCATCTCTGTACTTACCACATTTTCTATCATCCATATTGGTTTTATATATCAAGGAGTTTTTCATTTTTGAAACAGAAAAATATAACAATATAATATTCATAAGTATTTCTCTAACCTCATTTAAAAATCCAAGCTCTGGTTATGCATGGTTATGAGATTACTTATATTTAAGCTGCAACTGATCTCATTTAAAAATCCAAGATCTGGTTATGCGTGGTCAGTGTGCTCTTAAATTAAAAAAAAAGGGAAAAGAAAATAATTTGGATAAAATAAATTAATGTGAAATTCTTCTTGGTATTTATAAAAACCAGCCTATCAATCCATCTTTCTAATTTGTGAAATGTGTTGAAATCTTATGACGTATTATGATTTGTTGATTGATAGATATTGAGATTTGAGATTATTCGATTTTGTCACTTAAATTGAATTATTAACTATAGTCCAAATCCATCACTGTTTTTGTGCTTTATTTTTATAAAAAAAAATCTATTGGAAAATAATTGAAAATCATTTTTTTTAACTCTCTCCATTTTATATAAAATTTATCGTAAATCCGTCATTTTCTGCAATGTGAAATATGCCACTAGTTCTCAGTTTATTATGATTTTTGTTTGACTGATTGAGATTTATAATGATCGTTCTTCCTCTTAAGCTGAAATTATATTTTTAGTCATTTTTCATCTGTATTTTAAAATCTGTATCCTTTTGATGATAACAAAAGGGGGAGAATGGGGTTAGATTTTGATTTATGAGTGAATATTTGATAAATATTTTTAATTTTGAAAATTCATTATTATTCATACATTTGACTCATGCACAGTTATAGGGGGAGTTATCTGTTGTAGGGGGAGCAAATAAATAGGGGGAGTTCAATATTCACTGTCAAACACATTTATCATATACAAAATCTTTTATTTGTTTGTCATCATCAAAAGGGGGAGATTGTTGTATATAACGGTGTTGTATACACAATTATATGATTTTTGTTTGATGATAACAAACAAGTATATATTATCTTAAATGTGTTTGTCACTGTACTGTTTTATATTCACCTCAAACAAGAATATAATATTTATTTTTAAGTGAAATACTACTGTACAGACATTCAAATATTAACACAGTATTTTATTTAAATATAATATTTTATCTCTAACATTCAAACAGTACAACTCTGTATAACTCCACTATTTAAACATTCACTGTATATTGTACTTGTATATAAACAGAATATAATAGACAAGTTCGTTTGACAATAAAATGATATTTTATTTCAATCAAATTTGGTTATTACATATATCTGTACAATTCTCTCACAGCTCCTCAGTACAGTTTATTCATTGTCACTCAGTCATACATATACACAGTTACATTTCATATATATCTATTTTCACTTGTATATACAGACTCATACATTCATTGACAACACACACTGTCTTCTTTTCCTCAGCTTTCAGTCCAGTCATCACAGTCAGTTCAGTCATCCCCGCTTACCTGTCACACATGAAACAGAAACACACAGTATACTGCAATAGAAATAATACTGAATATATGTAAATATAAATTTTGTTTTTTTTAAAAAAAAAAAAAAAAAACTTTTTTTGCCTCAGATTTCCGGTGTGTTTCTCATCATCTTTCATGACTTGATCTGATATATTTTCAGTACCCACTGATCAGCCTCAACATAACCATACTGGTTTGCTGATCAGAACCAGCATTAAAAACATCTGATTCTGACCAGCCCCAACACAGTACAGTCAGTTTGCTGATGTGTATCACAGTTGCACATATATACACAATTGTCAAATTTGACACAAGACAGGTCAAAATCAAAAGGAGAGATGAAAATCAAAATGTGCATCAACAAAAAATTCAAACAGCAAAAATAATCAAGACTGATGCCTTAGCACACAAATGGCCGGGCAAAGTACAAGTTACATGGCAATAACAAATACATGTGTGTGTAGCAAAGTGGTCGAGAATACATGGTCGAGCATTCAAAACAGTTCAGTCATGGTCGAGCCGCTGCTCAACTACATCAATGTCAGGTGGTAAAGCAATACAACACCAATGATATTGAGTAAAACAGCCAAGACAAGACAGATTAAAGATGCAAGGAGGATGCAAGCTAAAGTTCTAATGCAAATGGATACATATCAAATGGTCAATCAATTAAATGGCGCAACTCAAAATAAATGGCCGAGCAGTATGGTAAATGATCACAAATATGGTTCAGCATTTTCAGTGGTCAAGCCAGAGTATAAAGCAAGGCATGCATCATACAAACAGATCAAGACAGTTTTTTAAATGTACATGGCAGAAGTGATCAGCTCAAGACAACATGGTTTGTGCACAGAATCATATATAAGCATGTACGAACATGGAGCGTGATGTACAACTATACAGTGTTCATGGTGATACAAGCAATGAAGCAAGGTTACACAAAGTGGTCGGTACGCTGGCATGGTGTTAATGCAACAGCAAAGTCAGCTTGGTCGAGACTAGTGACAACATCATTACAGATGCGACAAACACAAACATGAAACATGTTCAAGCAGTAGAAATATTGGTGCAGCTATTTAAATTCAAATGATCAGGTTCAAACATGATGGGAGCAAAATCAACAAGTTCAGGTTTAAGCTACATGAGTAACACAGCATCAACAAGTATATATGAACAATGCACATATCCTCAAAACAGCCACAAACATATACACAATGGAGCAAAGCATTGGTCAGCATGTTCATGCATGGAAATGTGTCAAGAGAGATTGGCAAGTGAGCATAAGCAAAACTATGATGCAGCAAAATGAAGTATGTACACATGTAGCATGGTGATGCCAAACAGCAATGGTGGCATAGCAGCAACAAGAGCATGAACAATATGGTGCAGGTAGTATTTTTGGCAAAACAGTTTTTGCAATTCGGTTTTCAGTTTTGAAAGGATGAACAATTTTTAAAATGATTTCAGAATTCCACATTTTCCAGAAACAGTTTTTAAGGCAAGTTTTAAAATTCATAAATACACAGATTTATTTTAGAGATCAGGATTCTTGATTTTTGGCAATAATCATTTTTGGCAATGAAATATTTTCTGCATTTCAAAATACTCAGAAATGGTTGGCAAGGGTTTAATTTGCAGAAAGTTAAATATGGAAAAAGTTCAACAATTATCCAGAATTGCCACAACCAATCAAGCCGATTTAATTTCAGTTTTGGGCAACAAAATTGATTTCCTGTTCTATAAGCATGGCAAGAATCACGGCAACAAAGAGGGGACAGCAAAGCATATTTCCAGAATTACTTCATTGCAATACAGATCAAATCGAAAGGGGAAAGCAACGCAGAAATTCATCAAGTCATTTGTACATGTAAGAAACAACTTTTATCAAAATTTCAAAAAGAGGAAACCATGGCAACAACATTCATTCAATCGAATTCACAAGAGGAAACACACGCAATCAGAGCCAAGTCAATTTACTGAAATCAGAGAGTATAGGGTTTCGAATTGCCCTATATACTGACACCATTTTCATCACAGGCGATGCCCCATTAAAAATCCCGCAAAGTCAATTAAAAGAGAAAATCGAAAACCAACAGTAAAAATCCAAAGAGCAGACAAAATTGAATTCATTCATACTCACAGTTTTCGATCGAGAGAAAGCCCAAATCGGAGAGGAGCATCAAATCGACCAGCGTCAACTAAGTGAAGCATCAGAGAATCAAAATCTTTCAAGCAATCAACCGATTTGGGGAAGGATTCAAGAAACCCTAAGCCGCCGCCATTCTTTTTTTTACAAAGCAAAGAGATCGGGTGAAAGGAAAATGAATAATGGGCCGGCCATGTCTTAAATGGATAAGGGGATGACCCCTTTTAATTTAACACCTAAGGGGTTCTTTTGTTTTGATTTTCATTTTGTTTTGTTTTTGTTCTTAAATTCTTTTGTAAACAATTCTGAACAGTTGATAGAGTCTGTAAAACTCTAGGGGAATTTCAGTTAGGAGTTAACTGACAGTACTAGAATCTGTAAAATCTAGGAATACAGGTTACGGGTTTGTAATCTGGGGAAAATCTGATTCAGGGGTTTGAATCAGTCTAGGATTTTGAGCGTAGGGTTAGAATAGGAGCAGGGGTTTGCGAGTGTACATGGTCTTGTATGCGAGAACTGTTCTATCACCTAGTAGAAATCTTAGAAATGCAGCAGTAGGCTGTAACGACCCAGAAAATCTGAACCAATTTAAAATTTTTAAATTGGCTAAAATAATGGATTTTAAATATTTAAAATAAATATTTTAAACAATGGCGATGAAAACTGAGTTGAATCGACATTTGAAAATGAATATAATTAAATATAATTATATATAGAATTGAAAATGGCGCGGTAGTTCGATAATTCGATTTCAAACTTCAATTGAATATACCGGGTGCAAAACAATCCAGATTTTAGTGAAACCAAAAACATTTGAATCTAATTGGTAATATCTTTCTAACGAATCTGTCCAATCGAAATTTGATAGCGGGAATCAAAAGGTATGTCCAGTTGAAAATTCTGAATAGTCGCTATGGAATTCAGGCCCTTAAAAATGGACATTTTGCAAACGACCTCGGATTTCGACGAAACCACTTTTGTTAGATCCGCAGTGTCAGGTTATTGCTAGGTTTCAAATTTCATAATTTTTCGAATCAATATGTGAGCGTGGCAAAGGAAAACGCGTTTGACCAGTTTCTGTTGATTTTAATCGACTGGAAATTGGCCATTTTTCAAACGGTCTCAGAATTGGATGAAACTAGTTTTGTTAGGACGGTATCGTCAATACGAAGCTAGAAAATATTTTTCTGGAATTTTTCTAGTTAGTATGTGACCCCGGTAATTTGAAATGTGCGTTTAAAATTCAATATAGTGATTTAAATGTAAATTCAAACGGAAACTGATTGTAACGATCAAATCATCTTGCGATACATATCCCATTGTGTTCGGAATGGGGGTGAAACGCTATGGGCGACAGGCGGTGGGCCTCGTTTCGAGGTCGTACGTGAAAGTCAACCCTTTTGCTAAATTAAATAATTAAATAAAAAAAAAAAATCATTTCCCTCCCCCCCTTTATCCTCGTTCTGGCCCCCCCCCCTTTTTCATTTCGATTTATACAGAAAGAAAAAAAAAAAAAAAAACCTAGCAATCGAATCGCTGCCGCCCCCCCCTTGACGCCGACGAGCACCATCGCGAGCCCCCTGGAAGCCATCGCCCTCCTCCTCCTTCAATTCGCCAGCCCCCCCTCGAGACAACAATCGACCCGCCGCCCCCCCCTCGTCTCGACGCCTCCAGATCGAAGCTGCCACCTCGAAGCGAGCGCCGACGACATCTTCTTCCCCCCCCTTTTTTTTCTGCGGCTTCGGTGAGCATTTCTTTTTTTTTATTTTATTTTCTTTTTTTTTTTATTCAGTAAAAACTGTTTTGATTTTATATTTAAAAACTGTTTTGATTTTATATTTAAAAACTGTTTTGATTTTATATTTAAAAACTGTTTTGATTTTATATTTAAAAACTGATTTGATTTTATAAAATAAGTATTAAAAACTGTTTTGTTTTAAAAAGTTAAAAACTGATCTATAAAAAAAAAAAAAAAAAAAAAACTGTTTTAAAAATATGAAGTAAAAAACTGTTTTCTAAATAAAGATAAAAACTGATTTAGGTTTTAAAAATTTAAAACTGAGTTTTATGTTTTTAAAGTTAAAAACTGTTTTATGTTTAAAATAAAAACTGTTTTATGTTTTTAAAGTTAAAAACTGTTTTATGTTTAAAATAATAAAAACTGTTTTATGTTTTTAAAGTTAAAAACTGTTTTATGTTTTTAAAGTTAAAAACTGATTTGTTTAAAATTTAAAAACCGATTTTGTTAAAGTTAAAAACAGAAATTTTTATAAAGTTTAAAACTGAATTTTTAAAAAAGAAATAAAACTGTTTTTGAAGCAAAAGAAAAAAACATATTTTTATATGTTGAAAGCAAAAGAAAAAAGACATATTTTTATATGTTGAAAAGCGAAGTCAAAATTCGATTTTTATATATTGAATAGCATTGTAAAAATTCTATTTTTACATATGCAGAGAATACGGGTGAAAGCGACAAATAGGCGAAGATTTCTATTAAGAAGAGTCTCGCAGTTGGATAGCTATTGGTGAGATTTCTGATTTAAAATTTATATATATACGTGTGAAATGAAAGTGAATAGCTATATATAAATTGCTATATATAAATATATATATATATATACGCCCCTCGTCCACAAACCATGGACGATATTTATTGGTTGAAATTGTTGTGGAAATTTGATTGATAGCGAATGGTTGTTTGGGATTGTTTGTGATTGATATTGGTTGTATGTGGTTGAAAAATACCCATTTGTGGTTGTGAAATATTTGGTTGAAACCACATAGGATTAGTTTGTGGAAATGAAATAAATATATACATGCCGCCTGCGTGCGAACTAGATGCATGATCCCCATTGTCAAAAACCGCGAGGTTTTAAGGTAGAGCGAGGAGCCGTACTAGGGACGGTCCCGGTGTAACTACCCTGCCGTTATGCTGCCGAAATTTTGAATAATATTTGTGTGTTTGAATTATTTTCATATGCTTAAACTATATTTATTCCTTATATGTGTTGAATTGATATTCATTCGTTGTTTAGAAATTCATGTGTTGAATGGTATTCATATTTTGAAATAAATAGTTCGATAATAAAAATCACATTTTTATCTATATATAGAAACTATAGAAAACATTCATGTGTTGAATTGATATTCATTCGTTGTTTAGCAATTCATGTGTTGAATGGTATTCATATTTTGAAATAAATTGTTCGATAACAAAAATCACATTTTTATCTATATATAGAAACTATAGAAAACATTCATGTGTTGAATTGATATTCATTCGTTGTTTAGCAATTCATGTGTTGAATGGTATTCATATTTTGAAATAAATTGTTCGATAACAAAAATCACATTTTTATCTATATATAGAAACTATTGAAAACATTCATGTGTTGAATTGATATTCATTCGTTGTTTAGAAATTCATGTGTTGAATGGTATTCATATTTTGAAATAAATTGTTTGATAATAAAAATCACCTTTTATCGACTATATGAACTATATAGAAAAAAAATAGTGTTTTGAAATGAATTGTTTTACAATAAAAATCACATTTTTATTGTATGCGTAAATCGTTGAAATGTGAAAAGTTAAAAATAGCCACTTGTTCAAAATAAACATATATGAGATGAAATATTCATTAATTAGCTAATGAAATGATTTGCACCTATTTATATAACATTAGAATGAATGGAGTTTTTAAACCAAATAGAAATCAAATATGAAGTTGAATAGAAAAGGATAAATGATAAGAACTGTATATATATGTATATGCATATTCATTGAACAGGTTATAGCAAAGGGGCTAGAGAAGAGGAATAAAATTTTGTGCCCGACAAATAGGTACACATTTACTGATTTGTTTGGGTGATGATTTTGAGCCTGTTGGCTAGCCGCTTGGCTTTTTCTTTTTCTTTTTGAGATTAGAAGGACCGGGACGCTATTTGCGATTTCCCGACGCTCCCGGTGCAGGGGAGGTTATGGCGAAATTTTTCCAAAATTTAAGGAGTTAGAATTTTTTTGAAGTGAAAACGATATAGAAATCATTGAATGAACTATATTTATATAACTATATAAATATAAATAAAATTAAAACGAAACGAGGCCGTGCAGTTCGTATTTTGAAACCGTGATTTCAAACGACTAGTACGGGAAATCCGACCATTGGATTTTCCCGAAATCTCAACCGTCGGGTTCGCCTTGGAATAATCTTTCCAACGGCACCAACCTTGTAGAAATCCAACGGTTGGATTGTCTGGAATGTTTAATTCAAATCTGAAGAAAAACAGCGCCAGAAACGATTATATTTATTTATATATATAAATATAATTATATTAAATCGAATAACGACGCTGCAGTTCGTATTTTAAAATCGAAAATTCAAACGATTGTACCGGGAGATCCGACCGTCGGATTTTCCCGAAACTGGAACCGTTGGGTTCGTTTTGAGAAGACCTTTCTAATGATGTAAATTTTGTAAAGATCCAACGGTTAGATTTTCAGATATGTGTAAATCAAATTTGAAGAAAAACAGCGCCACGGCCGCCTTATGGCCCGAAGCGTCGTTTAGAATAAAATAGCTATTTTAAAATAAATAAAAATAGCGATAAATAGTTATAAAATATCATAAGCGATATGGAATGGAAATAAACTGAATTTGCTTGATTTATGTGATGTTTGATGGTTGAATGTGTTTGGTGTGAAAATTACATTAAAGGACAAAACCAGTGTTGTCGAATAATTTAACCATTGAAATAAATCGATTTGAAATTCTAAATATACGTGAATTATTTGAAAAGGCCGAGTTAATTCTCATTTCGAATAATCGACCGACGATTGAAAGTCGAAGATGAAGACGATGGTCGATGACCGGAGATCTTCACCTCGTTTGGATGGTAACCGAGGTCCTGATTGGGAGGCATCCCGAAATATGGATAATGAGTGGTGATCGTTCAGACGTACGTGTTGATCAAAGGGTTTGCGAGGTATTTAGTGCCTCCGGTTTCGTTCAGACCCAGAACGGACTTGTAAATGGACTGTGTGTCTGACATAGGATTTATTCTGTGTGGCATGCTAAGATGCAGTGATCAGGGCTTCTGTTGAAAAGCAAAGTCTTGTGGTGATGATCAAAGCACCGCCTGCGTGGCGTAGCTTTGTGTATAACGTGAATTCGCGAGCCTCACACCCCGGTAGGAACCTAAAACGGGAGGAAGGACCTCAGGGAGGGCATGCGTTTCTTTCTAGCTAGGGTGGTGTCAGTGACCTACCAGCCCTGACATTTATATACTTTTCACCTATGTGGTTGTTGCTGTTGCGAGGCGCCTCGGTTTGATCGGACGATCCGGGTCCGATGGAGTCATTCGTTGGCTCGTTTACGCCCCAAAGGGCGGGGAAACGTATTGTTCAGGCATAATAATCCACATCGGTGGACCGGCCCTGACGATTCAAGGGGCAGTTGCGGCTGTTCCTGTGGCTCGGGCTAGAGAGTCACGAATTCGGTAAGGACTATCTTTTGCCTTGGTTCATGACGGAAATCCAATTTCCAAATACGCGACTGTGCGGTTTCGATTGTATACCTATATATGGCGACATAGTGGTATGGGGCATTAATGCCGTCTATGATTGATAGTTATGATTTGAAATTGTTTTCAAAACATATAAACACTAGCAATAATATCAAATGCCTTTGTTTTATTCGTATCAAGCATATCTTGGCCGTTATAAGGTAAAAACTCTATCCTCCGGTTTGCGTTGCATTGTGTGATGGGAACTGAGTCTTATAACGGCTTCATTTTTATAAAAAGCATAGCGATGTTTAAAAGAAAGATTTGTTTTAGAGCACTGGCAATCCAATGGAGTAAACCCGTTCCACGAAAGTGGCGTGGTCCTGTGATTAGCCAAATTATATATGTGTTGAGTGGATTTCTCATACCAGTCCCATGACTGACTCGTAGTTTGTTTCACTCTCAAACTCGGGTGCCCCTTTTTCTACACGGGCAGCCTTGTATTCAGGTTTAGCTGGTTCTTTCTGGATAGCTGGAGCTGAAGATGGATTCTATCATTTATTTCCTTTTATGCTGTTCAGCTCCTATTGTACATATTTTGTTTATTTCCGCTGTAGACATTTATGTATAGCTGAACTGTATTTGTACTAAGTAAGATCCTGTATACTGTGTAACTCTGATGATTACTTTTATCCAGTATATTTTGTTGTTCATTCTGGTGTATTTATTTAATTTTGTTCTGCTATTATATGTTTCTGTGTTATATTCCAAAGATAACCTTGTTTCCGTGAGAACGGGAAATCGGGTCGTCTCAACGTGGTATCAGAGCTTTGGTTAAGCTTAGTTCTGGAATATAACATGTGAACGAACTCGTCAGAAATAGAACCAGTAGTGTTCTAGGACGGGTAACTCAATACAGATAGGATCAGTAATATCCTAGTATGAGTAAAGCAGAATGAAGTTACACCTTGATAGACACATTTACATTTGAAGTATGTGTTTCTATATTTTAAAATACCTTTTCTGTGACCTGACACTTGATCTGCCATTTGCAGAAGTACTAGAAAATGAGTGTCAGAAACAGAAGGAATGCAGAACCGGATATTGAGGCCCTATTAATCAAATATCGAAATATGGGTGGAATACCGTTCTCTGGTGAAGAATCTATTATGAAGACACAAGCTTGGATTCGTTCGGCTGAGAAAATCTTCGAAGCATTAAAGCTGAGGGATGACCAGAAAAGATTACTGGCCTCCTGGGCACTCAAAGATGAAGCTTTATTCTGGTGGGATTCGGTTATACAGAATAATCCAGAAGGTGATATCACCTGGGATAGATTCAAAGTGATTTTCTTAGAAAGATTTACTCCTCCCGAAGCGACCGAGAGATTATGTGATGAATTTTCTTATCTAATACAAGGTGATATGACCATTCCCGAATATCATAAGAAATTCAACGAACTTGCTCACTTTGCTCCTCATCTAATTCAAGACCCAAAGAGGAAAAATATGAGATTTATTCATGGCCTTCAAAGGAAATACCGGAATAAAGTATTGGGGCATGTGAAGCTTCCTTTCTCAGAAATGATTTATATGGCTTATCAATACGAAGATCTAGACAAGAAAGGAATGTTGCGCGACGAAGAAGAAGTTTGTTGTAGTGACATAGCAAAATCGGAAACTGATATTCCTGAGGCAAGTACAATGTCTGAGATCAGTAAGAAGGCCAGTGCCAAGAGAAAAAGGGCCAAATCTGAGGAGAAACCAGTAACGACAACTGTATGCTCTAACTGCAATAAGCAAGGACATCTCTCGATAAGTTGCAGATCTTTAAAGAAACAAAGAAAGAGTGGATCTAAACCAAAGAAGGATTTTCAAGGAAAGCAAAGGTGCAATCAATGCGATCAGTTTGGTCATGTAAAGCAAGATTGCTGGAAGAGGAAGAAGCTTGAAGTAGTCCAAGTGAATGAAGTGGCAGAAACTTCTGAGCCCTCAGCTATTCAGGAAAGGCCAGATGTTTTAGAAGGCACGCTAACTGTCAAAGACATCCCAGTTAAAGTACTGTTTGACACAGGCGCGTCACGAAGCTTCATTGCAAAGGATGCAGCTAGGAAACTGGATTTGAATTTGAAAAAGCTTAAGGAACCAATGACTGTCCAGAATCCGGTTGGGGGTTCCATTGATCTCAGTTGGGTTTGTGGAGTGCCAGTTTCTTTCTCTCGTTATCGGTTTCCTACCATCGCCGTCGTTATGAATTTTAAAGAGTTTGATCTTATCTTGGGGTTAGACTGGTTGACCAAATATGAAGCTGAAGTTAAATGCGCCGACAGAGTCGTAAAGGCGAGGATTAAATCAGGTGATTATATAACCATTCCCTGTGAAGGTCAGAATTCTAATAGAAAAGACTTCTGGGCAGCTTTGGATGTTTCTCCAGCCCAAATTGAAAATGTCCCTGAAATCACTGAGAATATTCCTGACCTCATCAAAGATATTCCTGTCGTCAAGAATTATGCGGATGTGTTCGAGGAAGTTGTTCGCTTACCTCCGCAGAGAGAAATAGATTTCAAGATTGCTTTAGTTCCCAATGCAAGGCCGGTAGTTCATGCTATTCGAAGAATGTCCTTGAAAGAGAAGGAGGAATTAGACAATCAAACACGACAGCTTGTATGGAAAGGTCTGATCAGGCCTAGTTTCTCTGATTGGGGTGCAGCAGTGGTATTTGTCCCAAAATCTGACGGTACTCTACGGCTATGTGTGGATTATCGTGATTTAAACAAGCAGACTATAAAGAATAAATATCCATTGCCGCGAATAGATGATTTGTTGGATCGATTAAATGGAGCACAAGTATTTTCAAGAATGGACCTAGCTACAGGTTTCCATCAACTTCGAATTGCCGAAGAGTGTGTTCCAATGACAGCGTTCAGAGGTCCCGACTTATTCTACGAGTGGTTAGTAATGCCTTTCGGCTTATGTAACGCTCCAGCTTATTTCGTCGATCTGATGAATAGAGTATTCAGAGGAGTACTGAACAAATTTGTTTTGGTTTTTATTGATGATATTCTAATCTTCTCTAAATCAAAGGCCAAACATGAAAAGCATCTGGAACAGGTTCTAGAAATTCTCAGAAGGAATGTATTGAAAGCCAAGTTTTCCAAATGTATATTCTGGCAAGATGAAGTGAAATTTCTGGGCCATGTTGTATCGAAAGAAGGAATTGCTGTGGATCCAAGCAAAATCACAGCTATTCAGAATTGGAAACAGCCCAGTACTCCCACTGAAGTCCGCAGTTTTCTCGGATTGGCTAGCTATTACCGAAAGTTCGTTAAAGACTTTTCGAAGATATCTGGTCACTTAACTAAGCTAACAAAGAAGCATTCTAAGTTCAAATGGACTGAAGAGAGTGAGGAGGCTTTTGAAGAGCTAAAGTTAAGATTAACAACAGCTCCAGTGTTAACCATCATTGATGGCAACCAGGATCTAAAAGTCTGGACTGATGCTTCTAGAGAAGGCCTTGGAGCAGTGTTAATGCAAAGAGGCCAAGTAATTGCTTATGCTAGCCGTCAACTGAAGCCACACGAGAAGAACTACGTAACTCATGATCTTGAGTTATTGGCTATCATATTCTCTTTAAAAATCTGGAGACACTATCTTCTCGGTGAGAGATTCGAACTGTTTACAGATCATCAGTCATTAAAGTACCTGTTCACTCAGAAGGACTTGAACCTGAGGCAGCAACGTTGGCTGGAGTTTCTTGCAGCATATGACTTTGAAATTATATACACTCCAGGAAAAGCCAATGTCGTGGCTGATGCGTTAAGCAGAAAGAACGTAATGATCGCCAGCTTTATTATCACAACTTCCTTGATTGACAAAATATCTATTCTTCAGAAGGAGGATAACTTTATTAAAGATATGATCAAAAGGATTCAAAAAGGCGAACCCTCGTGTTTTCAAATAGATAACGACGAGACCTTGAAGTTAAAAGGAAGGATTTGTGTTCCTGACGTTCCTGAGCTAAAAAGGGAAGTGTTAGACGAGTGTCACAAGTCCAAGTTGAGTATCCATCCTGGTGTGGCCAAAATGTACAACGATCTCAAAAGAACATTCTGGTGGAAGGCTATGAAAAGAGACGTTTCAATATATGTTAGTCGATGCCCTACTTGCCAGTTAGTCAAAAGTGATCAACAGAAATTGGCTGGATTATTACAACCACTAGAAGTTCCTGGCTGGAAGTGGGAACATATTTCTATGGATTTCATTGATGGTTTGCCCAGAACCAAAAAGGGAAATGACAGTATTTGGGTGATCGTAGATCGCTTCACGAAGACCGCCCATTTCATACCTGTCAAATCAAATAGAACTGCTCAGAGTCTGGCGCAGATTTACTTCAGGGAAATAGTTAGACTACATGGAGTGCCGCTCAGTATAGTCAGTGATAGAGATACAATATTCACTAGCAAATTCTGGGAAGCATTTCAAGTCGAGCTAGGAACGAAGTTGAACTTGAGCACCGCTTATCATCCTCAGACAGACGGTCAGACTGAGAGGGTGAATCGCATTTTAGAAGATCTATTGCGGGCTTGTGTTATAGATTTCGGTGGATCATGGGAAGACCATCTGCATTTGGCTGAATTTTCTTATAACAACAGCTACCAGGCGAGTCTGACAATGTCGCCATTCGAAGCATTGTATGGTAGACCGTGCCGATCTCCTGCTTGTTGGGTCGAGCCTGGAAATAGACTTGTGTTGGGTCCTGATATGATTCGAGAAGCTGCCGACAAAGTCGATTTTATTAAGAAGCGATTACTCGCCGCTCAAAGCCGACAAAAGAGCTATGCCGATAAAAGAAGAAGAGATATATCCTTTGAAGTTGGCGACTATGTATATTTGAAAGTATCGCCGATGAGAGGAGTTATCCGGTTCGGTAAAACTGGAAAATTGGCACCCAAATTCATTGGTCCGTTTCCTATTCTGGAACGGATTGGGACTCTCGCTTATAGGGTCAAACTTCCTGACTGGTTGCCTGGTGTGCATGATGTATTTCACATATCTCAACTTCGAAAGCACGTTCATGATCCAGACTTGATCGTGGAAGAAGCAGCTCAGCAGGATATTGAAATTACTCCAGAATTAGCTGTGAGGCGTGAGCCGCTAAAGATTATCGGCAAAGAAACCAAAGAGCTGAGGAACAAGAAGGTTCACTTAGTCAAAGTGCAATGGAGTGGAGATCCGCGAGATTGTACTTGGGAAACTGAGGAGAGCATTCAGAAAGCTTATCCTAGATGCCGAGTGGATATCTCTGATTGACTCCGGTGCAAGGTACATTTACCCTACTTTGCATTACCTTTTAATTCTCTATTCTGTTGCTATTTTCTTCCCATGAATGTGCATTGTTTATTCTATACTCTGAATATTAAAAACAAATTGGTTGTTGTATTGTGGGATTGTAGATTTATCAAACCACTTTCGACTTTATTCCTTTTCGGGGACGAAAAGTTTTAAGTGGGGGAGATTGTAACGACCCAGAAAATCTGAACCAATTTAAAATTTTTAAATTGGCTAAAATAATGGATTTTAAATATTTAAAATAAATATTTTAAACAATGGCGATGAAAACTGAGTTGAATCGACATTTGAAAATGAATATAATTAAATATAATTATATATAGAATTGAAAATGGCGCGGTAGTTCGATAATTCGATTTCAAACTTCAATTGAATATACCGGGTGCAAAACAATCCAGATTTTAGTGAAACCAAAAACATTTGAATCTAATTGGTAATATCTTTCTAACGAATCTGTCCAATCGAAATTTGATAGCGGGAATCAAAAGGTATGTCCAGTTGAAAATTCTGAATAGTCGCTATGGAATTCAGGCCCTTAAAAATGGACATTTTGCAAACGACCTCGGATTTCGACGAAACCACTTTTGTTAGATCCGCAGTGTCAGGTTATTGCTAGGTTTCAAATTTCATAATTTTTCGAATCAATATGTGAGCGTGGCAAAGGAAAACGCGTTTGACCAGTTTTTGTTGATTTTAATCGACTGGAAATTGGCCATTTTTCAAACGGTCTCAGAATTGGACGAAACTAGTTTTGTTAGGACGGTATCGTCAATACGAAGCTAGAAAATATTTTTCTGGAATTTTTCTAGTTAGTATGTGACCCCGGTAATTTGAAATGTGCGTTTAAAATTCAATATAGTGATTTAAATGTAAATTCAAACGGAAACTGATTGTAACGATCAAATCAGCTTGCGATACATATCCCATTGTGTTCGGAATGGGGGTGAAACGCTATGGGCGACAGGCGGTGGGCCTCGTTTCGAGGTCGTACGTGAAAGTCAACCCTTTTGCTAAATTAAATAATTAAATAAAAAAAAAAAAAAAAATCATTTCCCTCCCCCCCCTTTATCCTCGTTCTGGCCCCCCTCCCCTTTTTCATTTCGATTTATACAGAAAGAAAAAAAAAAAAAAAAAACCTAGCAATCGAATCGCTGCCGCCCCCCCCCTTGACGCCGACGAGCACCATCGCGAGCCCCCTGGAAGCCACCGCCCTCCTCCTCCTTCAATTCGCCAGCCCCCCCTCGAGACAACAATCGACCCGCCGCCCCCCCCTCGTCTCGACGCCTCCAGATCGAAGCTGCCACCTCGAAGCGAGCGCCGACGACATCTTCTTTCCCCCCCCTTTTTTTTCTGCGGCTTCGGTGAGCATTTCTTTTTTTTTATTTTATTTTCTTTTTTTTTTTATTCAGTAAAAACTGTTTTGATTTTATATTTAAAAACTGTTTTGATTTTATATTTAAAAACTGTTTTGATTTTATATTTAAAAACTGTTTTGATTTTATATTTAAAAACTGATTTGATTTTATAAAATAAGTATTAAAAACTGTTTTGTTTTAAAAAGTTAAAAACTGATCTATAAAAAAAAAAAAAAAAAACTGTTTTAAAAATATGAAGTAAAAAACTGTTTTCTTAATAAAGATAAAAACTGATTTAGGTTTTAAAAATTTAAAACTGAGTTTTATGTTTTTAAAGTTAAAAACTGTTTTATGTTTAAAATAAAAACTGTTTTATGTTTTTAAAGTTAAAAACTGTTTTATGTTTAAAATAATAAAAACTGTTTTATGTTTTTAAAGTTAAAAACTGTTTTATGTTTTTAAAGTTAAAAACTGATTTGTTTAAAATTTAAAAACCGATTTTGTTAAAGTTAAAAACAGAAATTTTTATAAAGTTTAAAACTGAATTTTTAAAAAAGAAATAAAACTGTTTTTGAAGCAAAAGAAAAAAACATATTTTTATATGTTGAAAGCAAAAGAAAAAAGACATATTTTTATATGTTGAAAAGCGAAGTCAAAATTCGATTTTTATATATTGAATAGCATTGTAAAAATTCTATTTTTACATATGCAGAGAATACGGGTGAAAGCGACAAATAGGCGAAGATTTCTATTAAGAAGAGTCTCGCAGTTGGATAGCTATTGGTGAGATTTCTGATTTAAAATTTATATATATACGTGTGAAATGAAAGTGAATAGCTATATATAAATTGCTATATATAAATATATATATATATATACGCCCCTCGTCCACAAACCATGGACGATATTTATTGGTTGAAATTGTTGTGGAAATTTGATTGATAGCGAATGGTTGTTTGGGATTGTTTGTGATTGATATTGGTTGTATGTGGTTGAAAAATACCCATTTGTGGTTGTGAAATATTTGGTTGAAACCACATAGGATTAGTTTGTGGAAATGAAATAAATATATACATGCCGCCTGCGTGCGAACTAGATGCATGATCCCCATTGTCAAAAACCGCGAGGTTTTAAGGTAGAGCGAGGAGCCGTACTAGGGACGGTCCCGGTGTAACTACCCTGCCGTTATGCTGCCGAAATTTTGAATAATATTTGTGTGTTTGAATTATTTTCATATGCTTAAACTATATTTATTCCTTATATGTGTTGAATTGATATTCATTCGTTGTTTAGAAATTCATGTGTTGAATGGTATTCATATTTTGAAATAAATAGTTCGATAATAAAAATCACATTTTTATCTATATATAGAAACTATAGAAAACATTCATGTGTTGAATTGATATTCATTCGTTGTTTAGCAATTCATGTGTTGAATGGTATTCATATTTTGAAATAAATTGTTCGATAACAAAAATCACATTTTTATCTATATATAGAAACTATAGAAAACATTCATGTGTTGAATTGATATTCATTCGTTGTTTAGCAATTCATGTGTTGAATGGTATTCATATTTTGAAATAAATTGTTCGATAACAAAAATCACATTTTTATCTATATATAGAAACTATTGAAAACATTCATGTGTTGAATTGATATTCATTCGTTGTTTAGAAATTCATGTGTTGAATGGTATTCATATTTTGAAATAAATTGTTTGATAATAAAAATCACCTTTTATCGACTATATGAACTATATAGAAAAAAAATAGTGTTTTGAAATGAATTGTTTTACAATAAAAATCACATTTTTATTGTATGCGTAAATCGTTGAAATGTGAAAAGTTAAAAATAGCCACTTGTTCAAAATAAACATATATGAGATGAAATATTCATTAATTAGCTAATGAAATGATTTGCACCTATTTATATAACATTAGAATGAATGGAGTTTTTAAACCAAATAGAAATCAAATATGAAGTTGAATAGAAAAGGATAAATGATAAGAACTGTATATATATGTATATGCATATTCATTGAACAGGTTATAGCAAAGGGGCTAGAGAAGAGGAATAAAATTTTGTGCCCGACAAATAGGTACACATTTACTGATTTGTTTGGGTGATGATTTTGAGCCTGTTGGCTAGCCGCTTGGCTTTTTCTTTTTCTTTTTGAGATTAGAAGGACCGGGACGCTATTTGCGATTTCCCGACGCTCCCGGTGCAGGGGAGGTTATGGCGAAATTTTTCCAAAATTTAAGGAGTTAGAAAATTTTTGAAGTGAAAACGATATAGAAATCATTGAATGAACTATATTTATATAACTATATAAATATAAATAAAATTAAAACGAAACGAGGCCGTGCAGTTCGTATTTTGAAACCGTGATTTCAAACGACTAGTACGGGAAATCCGACCATTGGATTTTCCCGAAATCTCAACCGTCGGGTTCGCCTTGGAATAATCTTTCCAACGGCACCAACCTTGTAGAAATCCAACGGTTGGATTGTCTGGAATGTTTAATTCAAATCTGAAGAAAAACAGCGCCAGAAACGATTATATTTATTTATATATATAAATATAATTATATTAAATCGAATAACGACGCTGCAGTTCGTATTTTAAAATCGAAAATTCAAACGATTGTACCGGGAGATCCGACCGTCGGATTTTCCCGAAACTGGAACCGTTGGGTTCGTTTTGAGAAGACCTTTCTAATGATGTAAATTTTGTAAAGATCCAACGGTTAGATTTTCAGATATGTGTAAATCAAATTTGAAGAAAAACAGCGCCACGGCCGCCTTATGGCCCGAAGCGTCGTTTAGAATAAAATAGCTATTTTAAAATAAATAAAAATAGCGATAAATAGTTATAAAATATCATAAGCGATATGGAATGGAAATAAACTGAATTTGCTTGATTTATGTGATGTTTGATGGTTGAATGTGTTTGGTGTGAAAATTACATTAAAGGACAAAACCAGTGTTGTCGAATAATTTAACCATTGAAATAAATCGATTTGAAATTCTAAATATACGTGAATTATTTGAAAAGGCCGAGTTAATTCTCATTTCGAATAATCGACCGACGATTGAAAGTCGAAGATGAAGACGATGGTCGAAGACCGGAGATCTTCACCTCGTTTGGATGGTAACCGAGGTCCTGATTGGGAGGCATCCCGAAATATGGATAATGAGTGGTGATCGTTCAGACGTACGTGTTGATCAAAGGGTTTGCGAGGTATTTAGTGCCTCCGGTTTCGTTCAGACCCAGAACGGACTTGTAAATGGACTGTGTGTCTGACATAGGATTTATTCTGTGTGGCATGCTAAGATGCAGTGATCAGGGCTTCTGTTGAAAAGCAAAGTCTTGTGGTGATGATCAAAGCACCGCCTGCGTGGCGTAGCTTTGTGTATAACGTGAATTCGCGAGCCTCACACCCCGGTAGGAACCTAAAACGGGAGGAAGGACCTCAGGGAGGGCATGCGTTTCTTTCTAGCTAGGGTGGTGTCAGTGACCTACCAGCCCTGACATTTATATACTTTTCACCTATGTGGTTGTTGCTGTTGCGAGGCGCCTCGGTTTGATCGGACGATCCGGGTCCGATGGAGTCATTCGTTGGCTCGTTTACGCCCCAAAGGGCGGGGAAACGTATTGTTCAGGCATAATAATCCACATCGGTGGACCGGCCCTGACGATTCAAGGGGCAGTTGCGGCTGTTCCTGTGGCTCGGGCTAGAGAGTCACGAATTCGGTAAGGACTATCTTTTGCCTTGGTTCATGACGGAAATCCAATTTCCAAATACGCGACTGTGCGGTTTCGATTGTATACCTATATATGGCGACATAGTGGTATGGGGCATTAATGCCGTCTATGATTGATAGTTATGATTTGAAATTGTTTTCAAAACATATAAACACTAGCAATAATATCAAATGCCTTTGTTTTATTCGTATCAAGCATATCTTGGCCGTTATAAGGTAAAAACTCTATCCTCCGGTTTGCGTTGCATTGTGTGATGGGAACTGAGTCTTATAACGGCTTCATTTTTATAAAAAGCATAGCGATGTTTAAAAGAAAGATTTGTTTTAGAGCACTGGCAATCCAATGGAGTAAACCCGTTCCACGAAAGTGGCGTGGTCCTGTGATTAGCCAAATTATATATGTGTTGAGTGGATTTCTCATACCAGTCCCATGACTGACTCGTAGTTTGTTTCACTCTCAAACTCGGGTGCCCCTTTTTCTACACGGGCAGCCTTGTATTCAGGTTTAGCTGGTTCTTTCTGGATAGCTGGAGCTGAAGATGGATTCTATCATTTATTTCCTTTTATGCTGTTCAGCTCCTATTGTACATATTTTGTTTATTTCCGCTGTAGACATTTATGTATAGCTGAACTGTATTTGTACTAAGTAAGATCCTGTATACTGTGTAACTCTGATGATTACTTTTATCCAGTATATTTTGTTGTTCATTCTGGTGTATTTATTTAATTTTGTTCTGCTATTATATGTTTCTGTGTTATATTCCAAAGATAACCTTGTTTCCGTGAGAACGGGAAATCGGGTCGTCTCATAGGCAGGGTTTTGCCGAAGCTGGGTATATCTTTGTGTGATTTATTTTCTGCATTTCTGTTTCTGCTATATTCTGTGATCTGTTTATTATTATTTATCTCGTTAGATTTTTAATTCTGTTAAAAACTGTGAAAAACCCTATTCACCCCCCCCTCTAGGGTTATTCTAGATCCAACATTCTTGCCCTCGAAATATCAATCTCGGGCTTCCGTGAGTGGTTCCATTGGCAGGACTTTCGGTAGCCCGATGTCAGAACATTTTGGTGGCTCTCGGCTTCGGGACCACCAGTCTTCCAGAGGGTTAATCCCGGTCCATTTCTTATTGATTGCTAAAGTTACCTCTAGGTGATCGCTAAGCTTTAAACTCGGTTGATGGCTTCCGGAAGGTAACCATATGTTTTGGTTTCTTGTGCCTTTGACGCTTTCATCTCTTTTCTCTCTCTTTCTCTCCGGCAACCCTTGGTCTCGGTCTTGATCTGGTGACAGCTTCATCCGTGACCCCTTCGGATGACTTATAAACCTTCCTCTATTGATAGTTTTGGTAAAGGGTGTCGGTTACAACTACTTTATCTCTATCTGCATTCATCACTTGTTCTGACAGATGATGCTTTCGCTTGCCGGTTCCACTTCTAGAACCATGGGAAAGGGGTATATCCTCTTTTGCCCTGTTTCACTCTGGTGTATCTGGATTTGACTATGAAGATATGCTACCGGAACACCTTTCAGTGATGTTGAAACTGCTTCATGATGTTTGGCATCAATTCCAGGTAAGTTGGTTTCGGTGGCCTCTTACTTCCTTCTGTTAGGTCTCGGGCCATATGCCTTCCGGCAACCTCTTATCACCGACTCCGGGTATTATGGGGAATGCTTCTAGGATTGTTTCTCTGTATCTCATTAAGCATCAGTGTTGCCCATCCAGAGTCTTCTTTATTACCTTCAATCTTCCGCTATCGGTGTTGGACCAACATTCTTGTGCCCAAATGTTGATGCTCGTTTAACTTGAATCATCTTTGCTGCCGGTATTGGCTTCCAACCTGCGGCTTTCAGCAGTACCTTGCCTTTGCTCTTTCCTTCATGATCCAGGTTGGGTTGTCCAATCCCTTTGCCCTTTCGGCTTTGTAATCTCTACTTCTTTATATTTGGCCAATGCAAATTTTGGTGTTAACAATTTTATATTAATTTCTTAATTATTTTTTTGTATAAAAATATAAGTTTTAAAATATATCTTTGAAAAGAATATTGACTTAGTAAATAGAGATTACATAAACAAACAAACACAGAATCAATAAAGGAATGCAGAAAGTAAAAGTAAAAGCAATAAAAGGAAAGTACAAACCGGGGTTTCGTATTGGTTCAGGACTCCCCTACATTCAATCTCATATAACGCTGGGTTGATGTGGAATTTTATTCGACATATATGAAATTCGAAAATAAACATTTAAATCAATTTAAACAATATTTAAATCAATTTAAACAATATTTAAATAAATTATAATGAATCCAAAGTTAAAACAAATTAAATTCCTTTATGTTTAAATATTCTTTTCAAAGTAAAGATATTCTTTAGAGCTAAATGTGCAAGGCAAGTTTTAAAATATATCCTTCAACTGCATCTCCAACACTACCGTGTCACATTCTCTTCACTTGTAAATAGAGGCAAATTACATGAAAAAAAATATTTTCTCATTCTTTACTTTTTGCGTTCGTTGTAACCCTAAATTGAATTGGGAACAAACTTACAATTGTGAGTTCGTGATTGCATGGACTTGTGCTTAGACTAATGTACACGCATTGCCTATTTTGAATAATAAATAACATTTGGACTTGCCTTGCACATTTAGTTCTTACATGCCTTATGCGACTTACTTCTGCATACCGTATTGACTTAACATGACAATGACTTGGACTACTTGCACAACCACTTAAGCTTTTGACAACGGACTTGACTCTTTATCTTTAGTTTTCTCCTTTGAATTACCATAAAACCCATCTCCTTGACTTACTCATGCTATTCCAGTGTTATCTAAGAAGTTTATTAACGTTTTTGGCATAAGAAGGAGTGCTTGAATCTCCAAGCTTGTGTAGCCACATTGGTTGATATAATCGGGGGTTTAAGGACTTTTTACTTCCTAACATATCTCATTATCCAATTTTAACCTAATTTCCTAAAATCATGAATATTTCTGATCAAGAGTCATCAAAACCAAGGACACTTAACACAGATTTCTAGTACACAAGTCATGCTCTAGAGTAAGAAGAGCAAGTGTCGAGCATTGCAGCACTACACATAATGGAATGTAATTAGGAAATATGAGCATGTCATTATGATCCTAATAAGTAGGCATCAGTCCTCTCTAGATGAAACCTACTCCAATATTTGCTCTGGCAAGGCAACATGACAAAAATGATTCTTTCCTAAATGTGTGGAGAGTGACACGATTAAAAGAAACAGGAACAATCTTCAAAAATAAAATAGAAAGAAACTTCAAAAAACTTGTCATGAAATGGAAAGATGCTCTTGACCATGGCTAAGCTCAGAAAAAGCTCCAAAAGACCAAAATGTTTCTTAAGAGGAACCATCTTAAGAAGCCCCAATCTTTAAAAGAGTACAGCTTAACCACCTCGGTGATGATTGTCCCATACCACTTGCATGTAAATAAGAAAATAATACTATGAAAGCAAGCGAAAATAATATGGGTTGGCTATCGAGTATATTAAATAAAAGCAAGACCTGTCGTATATCTCAAACAAATGGACAAAATGTAATAAGAAATATAAGTAATAATGTAGTGAGTCCTAACAGAGTGAATAAAGAAGCATAACATCATCATATCACTAAGTCATGTACATGAAAATCCAAAATATATAAGTATATGTCATTCTCACTACATCTCTCTGAGTATTCTTATGATAGTGAAAAGAAAATATATATAAGTTTAGCATACGCCAAAGTGCCTCCAAGCTCGTCTTCGGCTCAGCATCCTCGTAACCTGACAAGCTATCTAGTCAACGCATCAATAATGTCAACAAAAAATGACAATGCCGAAGAGCACCCAAGATAATAAAAGGAGACATAAAACCTTGGGTTAGATAACAGTCTCGTGTAATCAATAAGATCTATAAAAAATTATACTGTAAACTATGGAAACAGACAGGTCAAATTCCATACCTGACTAGTCCTGAGAGTCAGCACATAATATAAGGTAATATATGCTACTAAAAAAATAAATGACGATAATGGGCATAATCATAGGATAGAAGAATGTTGTAGCCTGGATCGCCCTCATTCCCATTCTCTTCTTCAAGCCCTATAGGTGATGGTCTACTCAAGAAATGAAGGTAAAAGTAGTTCAAACATAACGACCATCATCTTAATTCAAGCTATCACCTTCTAAAGTTTTGAATGTATTGAAAACCATGCCTTCTAATAATAAAAGACCGAAAATCCATATATGGTAGCAATAAAAGTCCGTTAACCTATAAAAGAACAGAAAACGTCACTTGGTAATAATAGAAGTCAAGAAAATTGTAGGATACCAAAAAACCTCATTTGTTAATAGTTGAAGTACAAAAAACCGTAGGAGATTAGAAAATCTCATCTGGTAATAACAAATCGATGACCAAAAACTTTGATCTAGCATGGATTAATTAATGACCAAAAACATCTATCTGGTGATAATTGACTAATGATTGAAATCTTCTATCTGATAATGGTGAATTGATGACCGAAAAATTCTATCTGCTAATAACTGATTGATGACTTCCCTCCTCTAAGAAATGCTTTAAAGAGTCCGGTGGAGACATCACAAAGGCTTTGTCCATTGGATATGGCAAGGACATCCTCTAGGAGGTGCCCTGTTGTGTTGGGTTTTAGCTTTGAATGGGTCAAGAGCTTCCTCCCTCTAGGAAATGTTTTAACAAGGCCATGGAAACATCACAAAGGCTTTATTGCCTTGGACATGCCACCGACTTCCTCTTTCTAAGAAGTGCCGGATGTGTATTGGGTTTTCCTTGAATGGGTCAAGGGTTTCCTCTCTCTCTAAGAGGTGCTTTATTGAGGCCGTAGGGATGTCATTTAGCTTCGTAACTTAGGCATATCAAATGACTTTTTCGTATTTGGACATTCCCTAAAAGTGCCAAGGACTAATGTTTTATGGTTGAATCCTTATTTATTTATGGTAATTCTCCTAAAAATACGTTTTTTTATTTTCATTCATACATTATAGAAAATATAGTCGTAATTGTTTGGCATTCCATTCCCTAGCCAGTACGGTGTTTTCGGGTTGACATAGCTTATATTCGAGTAAGATATCGATCATTCCCAATTTGGTCCAAGTGGTCCATTTGTTAGATTCATGGTATTAAATATGATCTTTAGAAGTACTTGGTCACCTTATTAAAATGATTTTCCTTGACTTGGGAGTTGTAGTGTTTCAAAATTTTCCATTAATATTTGGTTATTTGTATGACCACTTCAACTGTTAACTCACTGAATAAGTCTAATGATTCTTTCTTCAATTCTTGATTTGGGTCAAATCTATATGGTATTCTCTGATGGGAGAGAACCTCTACCTCAATGGAAAGCTTAACTCACCTCCATGTGTCAATGAGTATGGGGGTAATTTAAGTCCCGTTGTGGTTCTAGTAGAAGATCGATAGGCCTTTAATACAAGGAGTGATTCTTCAACTTAGTTACTTCTTGCTTTCTCTAGTCGCCTCTTGATTAAGGTTATGGCTTTTTTAGCTGCCTTAACAGTTCTATTTTCTTTTGGATGGGTTGCAGATGAAAAGCTGTGTATCATTCACTTTTGATTGCAAAATCAAGTAAACTCTTCACTCTCAATTGATTTCTGCTGTTTGATATTATTTCTTATGGAATCCTAAAATCTGCTGATGATGTTTTTTTATTATGAATTTTCTCCAAGATTTGATGTTTAGTAAGAATTTGATCTCTACTTATTTAGTAAAATAATCAGTGGCCACCATGGCATATTTAGCTTAACCTTTGGAAATACTTACTAAGCCTATCAATCGATTCCTCATATGTCAAATGGCCATGGGATCAAAACTGCGGTTAATTCATATGGAGGTAGATGAGAGATTTAAAATAATCTTGGTATTCATCACATCTTTTCATATAATTGACCACACATTTAGTCAATCGAGGCCAATAGAAACCATATATTATGACTTTCTCGGCCACTTTTATCTGATTAGAATGGTCGCCACAGAATCCTTCATACGCTTTAAAAAACTTAACTTAACTTTTCTAATTCGTATGGAATTTTCCATTGATTAGAAAAACCATGGTATTTTTATCATTATAAAATAGCTACCTCATGATGTACAATTGTTGTAGGTACGCGAGTACAGATTGACCTACATGGATTTTTTTATTTTTAAATTACTCGATCAAATCGATCTATGATTTTAAATTTGTTCTAACTAAGAAAATGCTAAAGACTATAATAGATTGCTAAAAATAAACTATGAGATTAGAGAACAACTTAAATATAAATTCACTATTATGATCACATAGATCAACATAGATGATTTATTATCACTCTTTTCAATTTTTTGTGTGATTAGTTTATGATTTATCATAAGTATGGTTTAATTATGTTATTAACTAACACGATTTAAACTAATAAATTCTAATACAATTCTAGCCTACATACATACTCTCTTGAAAATGAAATTAAATTAATATTAAATTTACTTTAAGCATGCTATATATACTATTAGTTATTAACAAAGAACATCAAATTTCGATTTTATTCCCAATTTAACTATCATAGTCATATCTTGATGAAGAGGTAATTTGTTTTTATGCTTGATTAAGCATAATCTATTTAGTTTAAATAACATAGACTATCAAGCTCAATTAAGCAACAAATTTACATAAATGTAAAACTTTACACTAAGCATAAGAATAGATGATCATGAATTAAATCATTTTTGTATTTTTTACGATTCATGAGAGTTTCATCAACCCTAAATTAATGGGGTTTAGCTACTTTTAATTGAATACATGTTAACATAAGAAGAATTTGACACAAACATAAAAGAAAATATAAACGAGTTAACAAATTTAACAAGAAACTTGCATAAAAATAAACTATGTTACTTACATGAAGAAAATAAAGCATAATAGGATTTACTAGAAAAAACAAGAACATGAAAGTAAAGACATGAATGATGTAACAACCAGCATTTTATGTATTGGAGGATCATAAAATATTTTTATTTATTTCCTTGAGGGTTAGATCATTCTCATATTTTAATATGTTGGTTATAGGGAGGTGAGACATGTCCATAACTTTTACCAATTTTATTTGTGGCCATTTTACCTTTATTAGTTTTGTATAGGGCATAACTTTTGACTGGAATCGTATTAGGTGTGGGATTGATTTCGTTGGAAAGGAAATGATGTTTCTGATTCCGTAGAGTGGTCACATTAAAGATTTGGTTCAGAGTTTTCGGAGAAATCACTGTTTTGTGTTACACAATTTTTGTCTAGGCTAATTGGTAAGTAGTGGGCTGATTTATGGGGGCCGCTAAGGCTTGGGATGTTGGCTATAAATAGGGGAGTAGAGGGATAGAGAATAGTTTAGTTTCTTCATTTCTCTCATTTGGTTGAGCTTGTAATTCTCCTTGCTCAATTAGATACGTCTTTCCTCCATTAAATTTCTAGATCTACGCAAGAGGATTGAAGATCTACATCAAACAAAGCTAGATCCACATCAAGTGAAGGAAGATTTCATCAAATTGAGCGGTTTGAAGGTATATCATTGCTGTCCGGATTTGAGATTAGTCGATTTCAACTTATTTGAAAAATTAGTGAGTGATAAGCATCTCTCACATGAATTCAATCGAGTATATGGGTTGTTTGATTTTATGTTCATCATTTCAAGTTGTTTTCATATAGTTCTAATCACTGTATATATGATTTCAATTCCAAACACCATAGGATCTAATCTAGAAACTTATAAATGTTATTTTATATGCTAATTCTATGCTTAGATCCATTTATTGATTATGGTTATTTAAAATCATAGTTTTAATATTGTTGATAATTGTGTGATTTGTTGTTGTTTTGTTGATTGAATCATTGTTGAAAAAGTTAAAGTTTGTTTGGTTTTCGTGTATGAAATTGTAACAACCCGTATTTTACGATATTATAAATAATTTATTTAATTATTTAAAATAATGGTTTGGTAATTTGAAATGGCCAAAAATAAATAATATCGAATATTTAATTAATAGAAATAATGGAATAATATTTTTATTTCTGAAATAGTCGGAAAAAGTAGAAATGGTAATATTCCGTGAATTGGACAATTCAAAATATATATAATTCGGCTTGGATTTGAATTATAATAACGAATATATTATTTAAATGAAGTTTGAATGTATAATTATATTATAATTATAATTGAGCTCGAAATGGCATGACAGTTCGCTATTTGGCGATTCGAACTTCAAATGAATATACAAAATCTGTTTTAAATTGGATTTCTGTGAAACAAGAAACGTTAGGAGCTGGTGAAGTATATTTTTCTAATGGAAGAGAAAAATCGGGATTTCATCGGGTAGATTTTGATTAATGTCCAAATCAAATTTTAAAATAGTCTCTATGAAATTCCTTTATAATTTCTATCGATTTATTTATACTTTTAAAGGATTTAAATATAAATCGAATATCGATATAACTGGGAAATTGGAAATATCAAGTTATAAATTCAATTGGAGCTGTATGATATTCTGTTAGGAATATATACGATAATATTTATTTATAAATATTTAATTTAATTATATTTAAATATATTTATATATTTAAATGGGTTATTTAGAGCTTTAAAAATAGCCAGTTTTGCAAACGACCTCCGTTTTCAACGAAACTAATTTTGTTGGATCCGCAATATTAAATTATTGCTAGATTTCAATTTCTGTGATTTTTAGAGTTAGTATGTGGCCATACGGATTTTTTGTGTGGAAAACAGTCAGTATTTTGACGGTTAAAAATACGCTGTGTGAGCACACAGAGTCGGAATTCGACGAAACCAATTTCATTGGCTCTGTAATGTCGAACTGTTGCTGCATCTCTAGTTTAGTGATTTTTGGATGTAATGTGTGATTACAGGAATTTTAAAGGACAAATATAAACAACATTGGATTAAAATCGAATATAAAATTCGAATATAAAAATATAAAACCACTCTATAAATACCCACCAATCTTAACCTAAACCTAATTCTGATCGTTCTTATCTGGTCAATAGCTTTTCAAGCTGCCACAAAGAAAAACAATTCGCAAGTTTAAAAAATCCAAGCAATCAAAATAAATTCGTATAAATCAAAAGATATGTATATTTGTAATCCTATCTACGCGCTCTTCAACCTCGTACCCTTCTTTTGAGATGCGACACTGGTTTTGGGACTGCTCAAAGGGCAACCGTATATCTAGGGCTGAAATTAATTGGAAAAGGGAGCATCGATTCATGTTTTGATTGAGGTATTCATGTTTATCGGGGAGATTGGCATTGTTTGGGGAGAAAATGGGGTGTTTCGGTGGAAATCTAGGTCGCGACTCCCCTGTAGTTTCTTGTTTTGGCCCGTCGACACAAATGGGGATGGAGACGCGAGCAGTGAAATTCTGGTATGAGGAGGGAGAGGGTTCGAAGGAGAAGTTTTCGGTAGTATTTGTTTTCGGTTTAGAGAATCAATGAAGTAGAATGGTGGGTTTGAAGAATTCGTAATGGCTGTGAACGATTTCCTCTAGTCGCGATGTTATATTTGGGGAAGAAGACTATTCACGCAGCTGGGTCTGGAAATGGAAGTTGGGCCACGTTGTTAAAGCCTAAACCAAATTAAATTCAAGGTTGTTTTATTTAAATACGTATTAACTTGTAAAGTGAATAACTTTATCATACGATACCGGTTTTCAGCGAAATAAGATCTGTTGGGATTATATGGACGAACACTACGCAATGGAACTGAACGCGAGTGAATCAGAGCTCATTACAATTTATAGCAAAATAAATTGTCCGTCAGAATCAAGCGATGGTTATCGTTATTAACGATGATCGTCCAAGGTGAGTAAAACTCACCATTTCTATCAGTTTATATTTTTATAACGTATATTTAGAACTGATAAATGATGACTAATTGCTGTGTGTTGACTGTTTGAATGAACTACTGATATATTGGTTGAAATTATAGATAACGATATATATATAAATCGTTAATCAAATATTAATTCAGTTTAGCAGAATATTTCATATTGAAATGAAATTGATGTGAATTATATTGTGTAATATATGTAGATGCAGGGAAACAGGTCGGAGGAATCCAACTGGATTCCTCAACATTTTACTGATTTTCATATATTGTAATATATGATGTGATATATAACCTATGTTGATTATGTGTGTTGAATGATATCGATCATTATTATTTGGGTATTTTAAGTACTGTAAGAAATACTGGAATGTAGAAAAGGGGATTTTCAAAGTGTATTTTGAAAATAAAGTATTTATATAAAATCAGTGGATTTTATATATAAAAGGAAAAGGATTTTATAAAAGTTATAAAATCAAAGAACAAATATAAAAGGAAAATATTTGTGAAAACAAATATAAAAGGAAAATATTTGTTAAAGAAATAGAAAATGGAATATTTGTAAACCATTTACAAATAGAACTAAAAAGGAAGTATTTGTAAAACATTTACAAATAGGATTGAAAAGGAAATATTTGTAAAACATTTACAATTAGATTATAAATGGGAATATTTATTTAGAAAATAAATAGAGTTATAAAAAGAAATATTTATTTAGAAAATAAATAAAATTTTAAAGGGAATATTTATTTAGAAACAAATAGATTAAAAAGGAAATACTTGAAAAATGAATAAAGTTGTATAAAAAGAGAATTTTACACTAGGAAGGTTTAGACCCGTGCTTCGCACACGAGTATAACAGAATATGAATTCAAAGTGAACATTTAAAAGAAATCTGTTTTAACAGATAAAGTAAGAAGAATAATTTATAAATAAGGTTTTTATAAATTAAGTAATAATATTTATCATTGGATAAATAGAATATATAAGTCAGGACTTATATAGAGAAGTAAGAATCGATTTCAACATCGATATTTGAAACTGAATACGGACGAAGAGTGTATTGGATAGGGTCAATCAATTAGAGTTAACCAGTTAGAGTTAATCGGTTAGAGTTAACTAGTTAGAGTTAACCAGTTAGAGGTAATCAATTAGAGTTGACCAGTTAGAGTTAATCAGTTAGAGTTAACTAGTTAGAGTTAACCAGTTAGAGTTAACCAGTTAGAGTTAACCAGTTAGAGTTAATCAGGTAGAGTTAATCAATTAGAGTTAATCCGTTAGAGTTAACCAGTTAGAGTTAACCAGTTAGAGTTAACCAGTTAGAGTTAACCAGTTAGGGTTAATCAGACAGAGTTAACCAGTTAGAGTTAACCAGTTAGAGTTAACCAGATATAGTTAACCAGCTAGAGTTAATCAGTTAGAGTTAATCAATTAGAGCTAACCAGTTAGTGCTAATAAGCTAGAGTTAACCAGTTAGAGTTAATCAGATTGAGTTAACCAGTTTGAGTTAACCAGTTAGAGTTAATCAGTTAGAGTTAATCGATTAGAGTTAAATTGAACTAGAGTTATTCAAATAGAGTTAAAGGAGATAACGAATATAGTTTATTCGAAAAGAGATATTTAATATAGTTTATTCGAAAGGAGTAATTGAATATTTGTTATTCGAAGTGAGTTAATCGAATATAGTTTATTTGGAGTTAATCGAATATAGTTTATTCGAAAGGAGTTAATCGAATATTAGTTATTCGAAGAGAGATAATCGAATATAAGTTATTAAAGGAGAATTAATCGAATATTAGTTATTCGAGGAGAGTTAATCGAATATAAGTTATTCGAAGGGAGTTTAATCGAATATTAGTTATTCGAAGGAGTTAATCTAATAGAGATTAGAGTTATCGATTAGAGTTATTGGATGGAGTTAATTGAATAGAGTTAATTAGAAAGGAGTTATCGAATGTAGGTGTTTATTCGAATAGAGTTAATTAGAAAGGAGCTATCGAATGTAGGAGTTTATTCGAATAGAGTTAAAGGAGTTAATCGAATATAGTTTATTCGAATAGAGTTAAAGGAGTTAATCGAATATAGTTTGTTCGAATAAAGTTAAACGAGTTAATAGAATATAGTTTATTCTAGTAGAGTTAAAGGAGTTAATCGAATATAGTTAATTTGAATAGAGTTAAAGGAGTTATCGAATATAGTTTATTTGAAAGGAGTTAATCGGATATAGTTTATTCGAAAGGAGTTAAGTGATATGAGTAAATGAATTAAATTTAATCGAGTTAAAGTTAATGGAGTTAGGGCTAATTGATTTGAGTTAATCGAGTTATATTTGGGAGTTAGATATTTCAGAAGTTGGAATTATAACGCTATATTTATTATCAAATGTTTTTCAATAAAGAAGTGGATTCGTAAATAGAATCCGAGAGTTACGTAAGGAAGTTGTTAAAGATTTAAAAGGTGAACCTTGTCTATTTCGAAGTTAGAAATGTTATTCAGTTAAGGTCTGAGAGGTGGTTATACCCCAACTTGATTGGCTTCGTTTTTAACTAAGGAATGGTTAAGGTTCGATAGTGAAGATTGGTTAAGTGAAATTAGTTAATTAGTGTAATGTTTTGAGTTGGCATAACGATGTTTTATTTAAAAATCTGTTTAACTCCAATGAAGGAGTTTTGGAAATGTTTTCCAAATAAGAATCAGAAATGTTTTCTAAATTTAGAAAAGAAGAGTTTCTGTATATATACGGAAATAAGAAATGGGTAAACGAATAAATTAATGATAAATTAATTTAAGAGATAAATGATGATTGATGATTGATTGATAGTGTTTCCATCTGGAAATAATATAGTTGTTTGCACACGTATTTTTCTTTGATAGTTAAATCACCAACTATCGAAGTTTTGACCATTTTTCCATTGTCAATACGGAGAGACTGGGATCAGACTCATTATCTGAAAACCACTCTTTATGGGCATTAGCGTTGCAATCAAATATGATGAAGATAATCGAAGACGGAGTTATGCAAAGGCTGTCCTGTTTACAGAATAGTGCCTTCGGTTTGTCCAGTCCCAGGAAAACCTGTATGGAAGAATGTCTGACAGAGTATATTTAATGGATCACGTAAATTGATCTCTTCAAACATATGTATGTTTGTTGGCGGAGGAATTCATTTCTCTTAGCTGTATACCCGTAGTATTTTTGGGGAAATCAATTTGTGATTTGGCGGGTATGGCGATGTGACATTCAAAGTAAATAAAGGTGTGAAGTATACGTTATGGCCTCTAGCCTCACAACCGGGAAATGAAAAAAATCGGGCAGGCAGCATGGCTAAGTGGTTGGCTGCCAATTAGGGTGTATTATCACCTATCTAGAGATATTCATTTCATTCTTTAATCTATTCGATGTTGTCCCATTCGGGAAACGGTTGTTGATCCCAACCGTTGGTGATATACATTCGATACACTCAAGCGAAATGAGTGGTCGGTCATGTGTGGCCGAGTTGCAAGATGTTCTTGTTGAACCCAGTGTATTCCTCTCTAGAGGTACACTATCGGAAGGTGGTTCCATACCTTGTCATAGTTGGTAATCCATTATCCAATAAGTGCTCGCCGTTTTGATTGTAACTATATATGTAGAACGTGAGATGAAAGCGTTCCTGCTAGATGATTATTTAATTGTGGTTGATAGACATTATTATAATATCAAAAGAGTTTTGATATAAATTATATCATTTCTTTCAAAAAGATTTTGAAAGTTAAATCAAATGTTTTGGATTCTCATAAGGGAAAAACCCGTTCCGTTATACGGCGTGGTCTTATGAGATATCATTTAATTGCTCAAATTGTTTTAAACTGTTTTACTCACACCAGTCACATGACTGACCTAGAGTTTTTTTGGTTTTGCTTTCCCTAAAGTCTTGGGTGTCCAATTTTGTACGGGCAGTCAAGTAGTCAGGATTTTACAGATATACTTGGAGAGCTTGGAGCAGGAGGCTTCAGGATTATATAACTATTGTTTATTTCCGCTGTGTTGTAAGTGTTGTACTCTGATAATGTTACTGTATACATATACTGATTTTATTTCAAAGGTAAGTTATCTATTATACGTTGTTCGTTCCACTGTGAGATTCGTGTTACTCTGATGTTGTAGGTTCTTCTTCTTCTATTCTAAGTTTCTATCTTATCTATTCTCACCCTCTGTTTTCTTTCTAATAGGTTTCTGGTTTCCAGTGTAATTTGGGAAGGATTTGTGTTATTTGGTCAGCTCAAATTGTACTGGAATTTCAGGACACTACAGTTGGTATCAGAGCTGAAGGTTAATTTATTACCTTGGCTCTGTGGCGTGACTCAGTAGAGATGGGTTTAGCAATACCCTAGATTGAGTTGAGTGTATATATACGAGTGAAGTATTTGTTATTTGATATAAAATGGTCTTATATTGTGGAGATTTATTGGTTTAGTTGTTTATGAGTTCTGGTCGATCAGTTTGATCCACTGTATCGGTAGGGGTTTATAAACACTCGAATACGATGAACCGACACAGTATGTTTTGAAAAGAGGGTAAATGAAATAATTTTACCCAAATTATATTTTGATATAAACAAAGTATAAATATTTGATGTATTATAGTATATTGGATGTGTTGGTTGTGATTATAATCTAATAAGATTATAAAATGTGAAATGGTTATGTAAATAGCCAATCAGAATTCATATAAGTGAAATACGCGAAATCAGATGAATTAAATCTGAATTTAAATCAGAATTGGAATTAAAACCCTAGAAGGTTATAAAAGTGTTTGTAAATGAATCTAGGTTAAATATATATGAATTTTAAAATCTTGGGAGATTTTAAATTTTTTACGAGCATTGAAATGGATATTTTGAAATGGATTTCAAAATGAAAGTGTTTAGAAATGATTTTGAAAGGGATATAGTATTGAACTCACTTTGATAGCTGGAAATAGATTCTGATGATGATCATGACATCGTCGGTGTTCATTTTCGAGTTTTTAAGTGACGGATTACTACCAAAGAGATTGTTTTTGAATTGCTTGAGAAAAGCAAGTTGTTTTGAATTCCGAAAGGAATAATTGATTTTGAAAAATCTAAGTTATTTAAAATTCCTAGGAAAAGATGGTTTGAATTAAAATCAGTTAAGTAAGTGGAAATTTAACTGGATTAGAATGATATCCAGAAAATTGGATTTATGTCATAGGAATTCGAAATGGTATTGAATTGATGGGTTAGGAGTTCGGAATCAAGAATGGATTTGAGTTTGAAATATATTTCAACTTGGACAAGCGAGTAATTTGGTTCTGAGGATAAATTGATTGGAGGTTGATTGGGAATACATTGGTATATGCTAAATTGATAGCAGAGTTGAATGCCCGACAAAAAGTACAAGTTTATATTTCATATGGTAAGAGAATTTTATGAGCCGAATTGGCAAGTCGCTTGGCTGTTTGTTTTTCTTTTGGGTTGGAGAAGGCCCAGAGAGGCGAGTTGTAGTTGTACCGATTGACCAGTACAAAGGAGGCTGGCGAAATTTTTCAGAAATTTCGGGTGATAGAAAATTTTCAAGATTTTTGAAAATATTCGTTGGTAGGAATAAATTAATAATTTAATTGAAATTAATTTACTTCGGTTTAAACTAAAGTTAAGAAGTGAACAAATAAGTTCTAACCAGATAATAGGGTTTGTTTTCTACCTTAGCAATTTCGAGGATGAAATTATTTTAAGGGGGGAAGAATGTAACAACCCATATTTTACGGTATTATAAATAATTTATTTAATTAATTAAAATAATGGTTTGGTAATTTCAAATGGGCAGAATTAGATAATATCGAATATTTAATTAATATAAATAATAGAATAATATATTTATTTCTGAAATAGTCGGAAAAAGTAGAAATGGCAATATTGCGTGAATTGGACAATTCAAAAAAAAAAATTCAGCTTGGATTTGAATTATAATAACGAATATATTATTTAAATGAAGTTTGAATGTATAATTATATTATAATTATAATCGAGCTCGAAATGGCGCAGCAATTCACTATTTGGCGATTTGAACTTTAAATGAATATACAGAATCCGTTTTAAATCGGATTTCTGTGAAACAAGAAACGTTAGGAGCTGGTGAAGTATATTTTTCTGATGGAAGAGAAAAATCAGGATTTCATCAAGTAGATTTTGATTTATGTCCAAATCAAATTTTAAAATAGTCGCTATGGAGTTCCTTTATAATTTATATCAATTCATTTATATTTTTAAAGGATTTAAATATAAATTGAATATCGATATAATTGGGAAATTGGAAATATCAAGTTATAAATCCAGTTGGAGTTGTATGATATTCTGTTGGGAATAATACGATAATATTTATTTATAAATATTTAATCTAATAACTTTTAAATATATTTATATATTTAAATTGGTTATTTAGAGCTTTAAAAATAGCCAGTTTTGCAAACGACCTCCGTTTTCGATGAAACTAATTTTGTTGGATCCGCAATATGAAATTATTGCTAGATTTCAATTTCTGTGATTTTTAGAGCTAGTATGTGGCCATACAGAATTTTTTTTGTGGAAAACAGTCAATATTTTGAAGGTTAAAAATACGCTGTGTGAGCATACGGAGTCCTAATTCGACGAAACCTGTTCCATTGGGTCCGTAATGTCGAACTGTAGCTGCATGTCCAGTTTAGTGATTTTTGGATGTCATGTGTGATTACAGGAATTTTAAAGGACGAATATAAATAGCGTTGGATTAAAATCAAATATAAAATTCGAATATAAAAGTATAAAACCACTCTATAAATACCCACCAATCTTAACCTAAACCTAATTCCAATCGTCCTTATCTGGTCAATAGATCCGCCACAAAGAAAAACAATTCGCAAGTTTAAAAAATTCCAAGCAATCAAAATAAAATCGTATAAATCAAAAGATATGTATATTTGCAATCCTACCTACGCACTCTTCAACCTCGTACCCTTCGTTTGAGATGCGACGATGGTTTTGGGAATGCTCAAAGAGCAACTGTAGACCTAGGGCTGAAATTAATTGGAAAAGGCAGCATCGATTCATGTTTTGATTGAGGTATTCATGTTTATCGGGGAGATTGGCATTGTTTGGAAAAAAAAATGGGGTGTTTCGTTGGAAATTTAGGTCGCGACTCCCCTGCAGTTTCTTGTTTTGTCCGTTGACGCAAATGGGGATGAGACACGAGCTGTGAAATTCTGGTATGAGGAGGGAGAGGGTTCGAAGGAGAAGCTTTCGGTAGTATTTGTTTTTGGTTTAGCGAATCATTGAAGGAGAATGGTGGGTTTAAATAATTCGTAATGGCTATGAACGATTTCCTGTAGTCGCGATGTTATATTTGGGGAAGAAGACTATTCATGCAGTTGGATCTGGAAATGGAAGTTGGGCCAGTTTATTAAAGCCCAAACCAAATTAAATTCAAGTTTGTTTTATCATGCGATATTGGTTTTCTGTGAAACAAGATACGGTTGGGATCGTATGGACGGACACTACCCAGTGGAACTGACTGGGAGTGAATCGGAGCTCATTATAGTTTATAGCGAAATAAATTGTCCATCAGAACCAAGCAATGGTTATCGTTATTAACGATGATCGTCTAAGGTGAGTAAAACTCATCAACTCTATCAGTTCATATTTTTATAACGTATATTTAGAACTGATAAATGATGACTAATTGCTGTGTGTTGACTGTTTGAATGAACTGCTGATATATTGGTTGAAATTATAGATAACGATATATATATATATATATATTGTTAATCAAATATTGATTCTGTTTAGCAGAATATTTCATATTGAAATGAAATTGATGTGAATTATATTGTGTAACGTATGTGGATGCAGGGAAACAGGTCGGAGGAGTCCAATTGGATTCCTCGACATTTATTTTACTATTTCTCATATATTGTAATATATGATGTGATATATAATCTGTGTTGATTACGTGTGTTGAATGGTATTGATCATTGTTATTTGGGTATTTTAAATACCATAAGAAATATTGGAATGTAGAAAAGGGGTTTTTCAAAGTGTATTTTGAAAATAAAGTATTTATATAAAATCAATGGATTTTATATATAGAAGAAAAAGGATTTTATAAAAGTGTACTTTTTTATAAAATCAATGAACAAATATAAAAGGGAAATATTTGTGAAAACAAATATAAAAGGAAAATATTTGTTAAAGAAATAGAAAAGGGAATATTTGTAAACCATTTACAAATAGAACTAAAAAGGAAGTATTTGTAAAACATTTACAAATAGGATTGAAAAGGAAATATTTGTAAAACATTTACAATTAGATTATAAATGGGAATATTTATTTAGAAAATAAATAGAGTTACAAAAAGAAATATTTATTTAGAAAATAAATAAAATTTTAAAGGGAATATTTATTTAGAAACAAATAGATTAAAAAGTTAATACTTGAAAAATGAATAGAGTTGTATAAAAAGAGAATTTTACACTAGGAAGGTTTAGACCCATGCTTTGCACACGGGTATAACAGAATATGAATTCAAAGTGAACATTTAAGAGAAATCTGTTTTAACAGATAAAGTAAGAAGATTAATTTATAAATAAGGTTTTTATAAATTAAGTAAAAATATTTATCATTGGATAAATAGAATATATAAGTCAGGACTTATATAGAGAAGTAAGAATCGATTTCAACACCGATATTTGAAACTGAATACGGACGAAGAGTATATTGGATAGGGTTAATCAATTAGAGTTAACCAGTTAGAGATAACCAGATAGAGTTAACTAGTTAGAGTAAACCAGTTAGAGGTAACCAGTTAGAGTTAACCAGTTAGAGTTAATCAGTTAGAGTTAATTAGTTAGAGTTAATCAGTTAAAGTTAACCAGTTAGAGTTAACCAGTTAGAGTTAATCAGATAGAGTTAACTAGTTAGAGTTAATCAGTTAGATTTAAATAGTTAGAGTTAACCAGTTAGAGTTAATCAGATAGAGTTAACCATTTAGAGTTAACCAGTTAGAGTTAATCAGATAGAGTTAAGTAGTTAGAGTTAATCAGTTGAAGTTAATCAGTTAGAGTTAACTAGTTAGAGCTAACCAGTTAGAGTTAACCAGTTAGAGTTAACCAGTTAGAGTTAATCAGATAGAGTTAACCAGTTAGAGTTAATCAGCTAGAGTTAATCGATTAGAGTTAAATAGAACTAGAGTTATTAAAACAGAGTTAAAGGAGATATCAAATATAGTTTATTCAAAAGGAGATAACGAATATAGTTTATTCAAAAGGAGTAATCAAATATTTGTTATTCGAAGTGAGATAATCGAATATAGTTTATTCGAATTAGAGAAAATCGAATATAGTTATTCGAAGAAAGGTGTTAATCGAATATTGTTTATTCGAAAGGAGTTAATCGACTATTAGTTATTCGAAGAGAGATAATCGAATATTAGTTATTCAAAGGGGAGTTAGTCGAATATTAGTTATTCGAGGAGAGTTAATCGAATATAAGTTATTCGAAGGGAGTTAATCGAATATTAGTTATTCGAAGGAGTTAATCGAATAGAGATAAGAGTTATCGATTAGAGTTATTGGATGGAGTTAATTGAATAGAGTTAATTAGAAAGGAGTTATCGAATGTAGGAGTTTATTCGAATAGAGTTAATTAGAAAGGAGTTATCGAATGTAGGAGTTTATTCGAATAAAGTTAAAGGAGTTAATCGAATATAGTTTATTCGAATAGAGTTAAAGGAGTTAATTGAATATAGTTTATTCGAATAGATTTAAAGGAGTTAATCAAACATAGTTTATTCGAATAGAGTTAAAGGAGTTAATCGAATATAGTTTATTCGAATAGAGTTAAAGGAGTTAATCGAATATAGTTTATTCGAATAGAGTTAAAGGAGTTATTGAATATAGTTTATTTGAAAGGAGTTAATAGGATATAGTTTATTCAAAAGTTAATTGACAAGAGTAAATGTATTAAAGTTAATCAAGTTAAAGTTAATGGAGTTAGGGCTAATTGATTTGAGTTAATCGAGTTATATTTTGGAGTTAGATATTTCAGAAGTAGGAATTATAACGCTATAGTTATAATCTAATGTTTCTCAATAAAGAAGTGTATTCGTAAATAGAATCCGAGAGTTACGTAAGGAAGTTGTTAAAGATATAAAAGGTGAACCTTGTCTAATTCGAAGTTAGAAATGTTGTTTGGTTAAGGTCTGAGAGGTAGTTATACCCCAACTTGATTGGCTTCGTTTTTACTAAGGAATGGTTAAGGTTCGATAGTGAAGATTGGTTAAGTGAAATTAGTTAATCAGTGTAATGTTTTGAGTTGGCATAACGATGTTTTATTTAAACATCTATTTAAATCCAATGAAGGAGTTTTGGAAATGTTTTCCAAATAAAAATCAGAAATGTTTTCTAAATTTATAAAATAAGAATTTCTGTATATATATGGAAATAGGAAATGGGTAAACGAATAAATTAATGATAAATTAATTTAAGAGATAAATGATGATTGATCGATAGAATTTCCATCTGGAAATATTTTCTTTGTTTGCACATGAGTTTTTCTTTGATAGTTAAATCACCGACTATCGAAGTTTTGACCATTTTTCCATTGTCAATATGGAGAGATCGGGATCAGACTCATTATATGAAAACCACTCTGTATGGGCATTAGAGTTGCGATCAAATATGATGAAGACAATAAAAGATGGAGTTATGCAAGGGCTGTCCTGTTTACAGAATAGTGCCTTCGGTTTGTCCAGTCCTAGGACAACCTGTATGGAAGAATGTCTGACAGAGTACATTTAGTGGATCACGTAAGTTGATCTCTTCAAATGTATGTACGTTTGGTGGCGGATGAATTCGTTTATCTTAGCTGTATTCCCATAATATTTTTGGGGAAATCAATTTGTGATTTGGCGGGTATGGCGATGTGACATTCAAAGTAAATAAAGGTGTGAAGTATACGTTATGGCCTCTAGCCTCACAACCGAGAAATAACAAAAATCGGGCAGGCAGCATGGCTAAGTGGTTGGCAGCCAATTAGGGTGTATTATCACCTATCTAGAGATATTTATTTCATTCTTTAATCTATTCGATGCTGTCCCATTTGGGAAATGGTTGCTGATCCCAACCGTTGGTGATATACATTCGATACACTCAAGCGAAATGAGTGGTCGGTCATGTGTGGTCGGGTTGCAAGATGTTCTTATTGAACCAAGTGTATTCCTCTCTAGAGGTACACTATCGGAAGGTGGTTCCATACCTTGTCATAGTTGGTAATCCATTATCCAATAGGTGCTCGCGGTTTTGATTGCAACTATATATGTAGAACATGAGATGAAAGCGTTTCTGCTAGATGATTATTTAGTTGTGGTTGATAGACATTATTATAATATCAAAAGAGTTTTGATATAAAGTTTATCGTTTCTTTCCAAAGGATTTTGAAAGTTAAATCAAATGTTTTGGATTCTCATAAGGGAAAAACCCGTTCCGTTATACGGCGTGGTCTTATGAGATATCATTTAATTGCTCAAATTGTTTTAAACTATTTTACTCACACCAGTCACATGACTGACCCAGAGTTTATTTTGTTTTGTTTTCTCTAAACTCTTGGGTGCCCAATTTTGTACGGGCAGTCAAGTAGTCAGGATTTTACAGATATACTTGGAGAGCTTGGAGCAGGAGGCTTCATGATTATATAACTATTATTTATTTCCGCTGTGTTGTAAGTGTTGTACTCTGATAATGTTACTGTATACATGTACTGATTATATTTCAAAGATGTGTTATCTATTATTTGTTGTTCGTTCCGCTGTAAGATTCGTGTTACTCTGATGTTGTAGGTTCTTCTTCTTCTTCTATTCTAAGTTTCTATCTTATCTATTCTCACTCTCTGTTTTCTTTCTATTAGTTTTCTGGTTTCCAGTGTAATTTGCGTTGGACTTGTGTTATTTAGTCTTCTCAAATTGTACCGGATTTGGGACACTACAGAAATCAAATCGTATTCATGTGTGAATTAGGTTGAGTTTTAGGTGCGCAACATGCATGGATCCGGCAGAAAAATCAGGCAATGATTCAGGACCTTTTTTACAGCGTTTGGAAAAAGCTATGATAAGGGGCATGGATCGGGCAAAACTGGCAAATTGCCAAACCCATGTTGCGCATAGCAAAAAAGAGGATTTGGTAAGTATCTATATGGATTGGGAAAAATCTGATTTATAGCGTTTATAAACGCTATGTTAATAGGGGATGGATCAGACGGTACCACATTGGCCTGCGCATGGTAAAAACTTGGATTTGCTAAGAAGCGCGCTGGGTAATCATGGATCGGGCAGTGGCGGGGGATGGATCAGGCGAAACATACTATAATGTTTCTAAACGTTATGGTATGGATCGGGCTAAGTGCCAGAATATCAAGTACGACATATGCATGAGCACGATAAAAACCTGGATTTGCCAAGGCGTGCACTGGGGAAATCATGGATTGAGCAAAACATATTATAGCGTTTATAATCGCTATGTTATAGATCAGGCTAAATGCCAGAGTACCAAGTTCCAGACAAGCGCAACATGACGAAATAGGCGATTTTCCAAGGTGCGCGATGGGGGACCACAGTACCAAATGACAGTGCCAAATGCCAGAGTACCAAATTACAGTGCCAAGTGCCAAGGCAAGTCCATAATAAAACCACGAGATATGGTTGCATTTCAGAAATGTTGTAAAGGCTGTTTTGATGCTATGCTCGGTTTTTCACAGTGAGAAAGATGGAAATGCTATGAAAAGCAGAATCGACCAAACGAAGCATATTTTTGGATTGATGATGGTTATAGCTTCGACGCGAATTCAAGCATGAATGTTCAAAGTGTTGAGAAGTGTTCGTTGATTGGCAAATTGCAACGAATATGTAGATGACTCAAGTGTGATTTGAGCTCGTGGATAATGGTTGCTCAAGTGTGTTTTGTGCTTATGGATAGCCGTCGGTGATGACGACTAGAGTTATGAAGGCCGAGGAATTATCATTGTCATAGTTTCTCGCAGACTCAAAGCAAGGGTGCAATAGGGACACCTAAAAGACCGATTGAATGGTAAAGTACCCTAGGCAGTCATGATGGGCCTAGAGATATGAGTCACGTTGGTGTATGGAGTTTTGCTAGAACCGGGGTTATCATTACCTCTTGACCAACGACATGTCGTAGCCATCATACGATTAACGATTGTTTCAAAGAAGGATTGGCGGTGATAGCCAGAGTCTTCGATGATGACTGTTTCACTCGTATCGTCTTGTGTAGATTATTCGACGTCGAAGGAGACATCCCTTAGGTGCTTGTCTGATGTTGGTTTAGGCCTTTGGGGATTGTTCTTGGGAGATGTCGATATCGATTAGGATGGTCTACACTTGATACCTGATTTCCATGAATGTACTGTTGGTTTCTACTTGATTGTTGTAAAGGCTACAACTTTCGGATGTAGAGAATTGGGTTCTTCTCGGTTGTTGTTGGTTGATTAGTTTATTAGTCTACCTATTCTCATGTACTTTATTGAAAATGTTCATTAGATGTTTTTTCGCACATTAAGACTGTTGTCTGACTCAAGGTTTTATGTCTCCCTCTTATTACCTTGGGTTGTTCATCTGGTTGTGGACAGAAAGACTGAGTAGCCGGTGACAGGTAGTAGATCATGATGGCGACGATGCTGTTGAGCGATGACGAGCATGAGGATGGCGTAATATTTTTTACTATATACTATTTCCTTTTTCCGCAATATGATGTATTCTCTAAGTGACCTTTAGTGAGGCACTTTGTACAGGATTTGATGTTGTATCCAGTTTGTTGTGTGGGTAATTCATGATGATATGAAAGGTTTAAAACTGCACAATTTTGCTTCACTATTATTGCCTGTTGTATATGTTCTATTATATTTTATTATTGTATAGTGACTTATACGACAGGTGCCACATATATTATTGTACCCTAATAATCGTCCATAGCTACCTGGCATGTCTTTCAGCGCATTATTTCCCTTGTTGTGTATGGGAGTTATGGGGGTCGACAGATTTGGTATCAGAGCTCTGGTTAATCGGTTTTATCCAAAGTTCGAGGATGTAATAACGTATGAGAGATGTATTTGTAGATTTTTGATGGATGTATGCTATATGTTAGTGAATAGTGTAATAACACTTGAACTCTATTTGTAGTTTTCTCATGTATGGACTAATCCTAATATTTTTAGATTTAGAAGGAGTCGTCGATCTTCAAGATATACTACTAGGGAGGAGTATGTTCCTAGAGGGGGAAATGCTGATATACCAGATTACTCATCTATGTTCGAGGCCATGGCAGCGATCATGAGGAGGGTACCCGCTCCAGAGACATCTGCTATGGATGTAGGAGTTCAAATGCAAGTGCCTAGGGCGAGGGACTTCGCAAAGCTATGCAAGGACTTCAGTACCTTAGGAGGGAAGTTGTTTAAGGGAACATAGCCGATTGTAGAGATTCAAGGGTGGCTTGATACCTGTATTCGGATTTTTGAAGGCATGGGAATTGATGGTGTGACTAAGAGGAAGCTTGCACCGACACAGCTAGAGGGCAAAGTTATGGACTGGTGGAACTCTATCACTCTAAAGACTCCAAAAGATGGAATTTCATGGGAGATATTCCAAGTCAACTTTGAGACGAAGTTTATTTCTACCATTTAGAAGTCTATTCTTTTAAGAGGTTTATTGAGCTTAAGTAGAATGGTCGACCAGTGCTGGAGTACGTTTTTGACTTCGATGCTTTATCGAAGTATGCTTGTTCATATGTCGAGACTCTGTATTAGAAGAATGAGAAGTTTGTCATGGGATTGGACAAGTATCTTGGGAATCATCTAGTTGGTCATCTAGATGACACTTATGGGAAGATCATGGAAAAATCTCTAATGCACAAGAGTTTGTTTCCCAAAGAAGAGACTGTTGTTGAAGCTAAGGAAGAACCTAAAATACAACAAGTGGTAATCACAAAAAGACGAAGCAGCAACAACAGAAAGGAAAAGATAGCTAGAAAAAGCATAAAGGCGAAGTGACTTGTTATAACTGCCAAAAGAAGGGCCATTATTCCATTGCCGAGGATAGATGACTTGTTCAATCAGCTTCACAAAGCTAAGGTGTTTTCTCAGATGGAATTGGCAATGGGATTCCACCAGTTGAGTGTGGCAAAGGATAATGTGCCCAAGACTACTTTAGGACACCATCTGGTTACTTCGAACAGTTGGAGATGCCATTTGGGTTGATTAATGCACCAGTGTATTTCGTGGATCTTATGAATAGGGTGTTCAGAAACCAGTTGAAGAAGTTTGTGCGTGTATTCATGGACGATATTCTAGTTTACTCCTGGAATGAGGAAGAGCATAAGACGCACTTGCGAGTTGTTTTGGAAATCTTGTGAAAGCATCAACTAAGAGATAAGTTTTCAAAGTGTCACTTCTGGAAGAGCGAATTGAGTTTCTTAGGCCATGTTGTTTCTAGAAACGGGATAGCGGATGGCCCCCCTAAGGTGACAACAATTCAGGACTGAGATAGACCTAAGAATGCTACAATTGTTCGAATTTTCCTTGAGTTGGTAGGATATTTTCACCGGTTTATCAAGGATTTCTCCAAGATAGCTGCACTATTAACGGGATTGATGAAGAAGAGTCAAGTGCTCACATGGGATGCGAAGTGTGAGAAAGCTTTGGGAATCCTGAAAGAGAGACTGACGAGTGCTCCTATTTTAACGATTCCATGTGGGATGAAGAAACGGTGGTATACACTAATGCATCTAGTACTGGACTTGGAGCGGTGCTGATGCATAAGTATAAGGTTATGGCCTACACGAGTCGACAACTGAAGCTTCATGAAAAGGAATTATTCAACTCATGATTTGGAGTTGGCAGCGATCTTGTTTGCTTTGAAGATGTGGAGACATTACCTGTTGGGAGTTCGATTCGAGTTGTTTACGGATCATAAATCATTGATGTATATTTTCTCCCAAAAGGATTTGAATCTTTGGCAGCAACGGTGGTTATAATTTCTAGCATCGTATGACTTTCGTATAGCCTGTTTTTCTGGTAAAGGTAACACAGTGGAAGATGCGTTGAGTTAAAGACACGCGAGTTTGGGAGCGATGTTTTCGGAATGGAAACACCTCGAGTACTTGGAAGGATTTGATTTCAGATCACGATGTAAGTTGGAACCTAAAATGTTAGCAAGCCTATCGATAAGACCTACTCTCATCGAAAGGATTGGCAAGAGCCAGAAACGTGATGCAAAGCTTGTTGAGATTATCCAAAAGTTGGAACCAGAAGAAAAGGAATTCAATATTGATCGAGAGGATTGGATTTGAAAGAAAGGATGATTGCTTGTTCCTAATACCGATAGGTTGCCAGATGATCTGAGAAACCTCATATGGTATCAAAATCGTTTGGAAACGAATAAAGGTAGCCCAAGATCATCAGAAGAGTTACACTGATAAGCATCAATTTTTTTTGGAATTCGATGTAGGCAGTATGGTTTTTGTGAAGATTTCACTGTTAAAGAATGTTGTTCAATTGCGAAGTAAAGGAAAGTTAGGTCCTAGGTATATTGGACCATTTCCGATGGTCATGCGGATTGGAAAGCTCGCATGTAGATTGGGTTTACCCGAGAAGAATTCAAGTGTGCACAATGTTTTCCATGTGTCGTTTATTTGGAAATGTGTGCATGATTCGAATGTAATGGTATCTCCAGAACAGTACGAAGACTTAGAAGTCGAGACCCTAGCTACGAAACCTCTTAAGCCACTTCGCGTTATGGGGAATGACACGAAACAGCTTTAGATGAAGACTGTTAAGATAGTCAAGGTGCAATGGAGTAAGGATGATGACGATTGTACGTGGGATATGGAAAGATTATTAAGGCGATCCATCCAGAACTCTTCATAGTATGACCGATTAATATCATGGGAGATACCATTGTAACTTGTACTATCGTTGTTAGAATTCTTCGTGCTAGGATAAGGCTATTGATGCATGGCCTGATGGATGCTAGTTTGGGTGATAAATTGGCTACTTGTAGATGATTGACATCCAGAATTGCTCCAGATTGCTTGTGTTTGCTTGGAATTTCGGGGGCGAAATTCCCAAAGGGGAGAGAATGTAACACCTCGCATTTTGAGTATCAGAGGATCATAAAATATTTTATTTATTGCCTGAGGGTTGGATCATTCTTATATTTTTAATATGTTGATTATGAGGTTGTGAGACATGTCCATAATTTTTTCCAATTTTATTGGTGGTCATTTTGCCCCTATCGGTTTTGTACAGGGCATAACTTTTGACTGGAATTGAATTGTTAGACCAAAATCTGGGCCTAACACCCAATTGCAGATCACAGATCACAGAATGCAGAAAACAATAAATAAAGAGGAGACACACGAAGTTTTTATAGTAGTTCGGATCAAACCAAGCCTACGTCCACTTTATCTCTTCTTAAATCCTAAGAAGTTACAAGTACAGTTCTCTCGGTTTATACACGAAATCCTCGTGTTTACAATGAAAAGAGGCAAGAAATCATAAGATTATACACGAAATCCTCAAGTTATAATGTGGAATTTGGCTCCTTTGCTGCTGAAAATGCTTTGCAGAGAGCGATGGTGGAAGTCGTGAGGTGTTAGAGCCAAAAGATCCTTGAAAATGCCTTCAAATGGTGTATTTATAGTTGTAGGAGAGCTTCTAGGAAAACCGGTTCATGATGGAGTACGTGGCACCCGATCCTGGAAAATAGGAGAGCGAATAGCCTTGAGAATAGGTCAGAACAAGCTGTGCAGGTGCAGGTATGGGGGCGGGTCGTGGTTATATAGGGCGAGCCGAGCCGGTGGTTCAGTGGTGACGAGCTAGAGTGGTCGGGTCGTGGTCTACATGTGCTCCACGAGTCAGGGTGCTTCGCGAGATGAGGTGCTTCACGAGACGAGGTGCATCACGAGTCGAAGGGGGTGATCCCATGAGGGGCGATCCGAGGGTGCATGAGCCATACTCCGATCGTGTGACGCTTTGTTGCTTTGTCCAGGAAATTGCTAGATTACACCAGTTTACGGAAACGGGCATAACTTTCAAACCGTAAGACCGATTGAGCCAAACCATAGCTCAAACTGAAGATAATTCAGAGATCTACAAGAGTTATGAAGCATAGCTCCATAACTGCTGTTTTCAGGCCCAAAAGAGGCTGTCTGATAGGAGTTTCGGGCCTTTCTTTGTTCGTGATGCGACTTTGACCAAATCGCTGCCTGTCTTCTGACGATATTCTCCATATCCGTGCACGATGCTATCCAGATATTCAATGTAACAGCTTTTACCAAAAAGTGTATCAACAAGTTTTACCCCCAAAACATATCTTGGTTGTTGAAGGAACATGTGTTCTGGATAGTCCAGGAAATCTATAAGCCATAGAAATTCGATAATGCCATGACCTTGCCGGGTCTGCCAGCTACAGATATAATCCATACCTGTAAAGGGATAAAGAAAAAACAAACGTGCCAAATCCTAGCGATATTGTTCAAATTTTCTGAGCATAAACCATGCTTCGGCGTCTAATTAGCATAAACCATACTCAAGGGACGTTTGAGTCATCCTGCCAAATCCTGGCAAGGGCCAACATTTCCAGGCATAATCCATACCCAGAAGTCCAAATCGAGTATAATCCATACTCGATTTCTTTTGTCACATCCTGACAAGACCGTTTGCAAGGCATAATCCATACCCTGGAGTTCAAACCGAGTATAATCCATACCCGATTTCTTTTGTCCCATCCTGACAGGACCATTTGTCGTTCCTAAGTATAATCCATACTTAAGATTCCAAAGTGAGTATAAACCATACTCAGACCTGAAGTAGAGCTGCGCTTGCCACAACCTGACAAGATAGTCCATCCCTAGGCATAATCCATACCTAGAGTTCCATAATAAGTATAAGCCATACTTTAACCGAAGTTGAGGATCCTGCCATATCCTGACAAGATACTTAAATTTTCCGAACATAATCCATGCTTGGAAAGTCCGTCCTTATTCAATTCCAAATGCAAAACCAAAGCAAATCCTGATTGGTTTGACACTGAGTCCAGAGCATGATTTGGGGCTACATCCTAACTCTGTACGTGTGTACTCCGATTCAACCAATCGGAAAACCTAATGAAAGAAGAAACAAATCTTAAAGCCTAAGAAATGCAGAAAATGAAAGCTGATCTCATCCAGATCAGTTGATGATGAGCCCACCAGAGCTCGATCCAGGGTCATTCCGTCTTCGGGGAGCAAGAGGTGGAAGCGCAGGTGTTGTTGATGGTTTCACGTACTCGAGAAGCTCTCCACATCTAACCCATTCCTCAATCAAATCACGAAGATGTCTGCACTTATTTGTGTCATGTCCGTCCATATCGTGGAATATGCAGTGCTTTCCAGAACCGCGTTCTCTTTGCGATGGCTCCTTCCTGGGAGGCTTTGGGTAGGGGACAACACCGTTTGTGTCTGAGAGTGGGGCATTGAGTTCAGTGTACTTTTATATCTGGGCCCTCTCCAGGGTTGAGTGTTGTGGTCATTCATGACGACGGCTTTTCCTTTGCCATTTCCAGAATCAGACAGTTCTCCGTCTTTAAGCATGTTGACATCGAGAATTTTCTTCTCGGAGGTTGCATCTTCTTCTTGTAGAAATCTGTCTGCTTCAAGGTAGAATTTGCTGAGATTTCGTGGTGGATCTCGGTGCAAAGATTTTTTGAATTCCTTATTATCCAAGACACCGGATACCGCTGCCATTAGTACCATCGATGGTTCAGGTCGGTCAACTGATGTTGCCGCAATGTTGAATCTTACCAGAAATGAGCGTAGATTTTCTCTAGGCCTCTGCTAGATTGTGGTGAGTGACATGACATTCTTGGGTCGTGCGATGTGGACCCGAAACTGTTCAAGGAAGCGAGCGACCAACATATTCCAACTGTTGATCGATTCCGTTTCTAGCTGCCGAATCCACATGGCTGCTATATCAGTCAGAAAGAGGGGAAAACACTTAGCCATGACGTTTTCCGATCCCGATTGAACTTCCATATGCCGATTGTAGTGCATCAGTTGCACGGTAGGATCCGTCCTACTGTTGCATGGCTCCAGTTGTGGGAGTTTGAAATCCGGGGGATTGCGGGAATTCCTGATTTCCTTAGTGAATGGGTTGTGATTGACGTCATCCACGTCATTCTGATAGGTGCGACCTCTCAAGAGGCATTGAATCAGATCAGCGAGTCGATTGCCTTCAAAAAGCTGTTGCAAATTACCAAAATCAAAGATGGTGCCCCCAGCGTTGAATGCGGGAGAGGTTGAAAGCTGTTGGTGAGATGTTGACTGGGGATCGCGGATCGAGGGTGGCGACCCGACCCAGTTCGAGGGGGTCTGTTCGTGAAGGTTGGATCGTGGTTCGTGGGGAGCGAACAGAGGAGGGGCGATCCGACTCGGTGTTGGTGGCCTATCACGAGCCGATCCCTGCTGCAGTTGAGTGAGAGTTTGCGCTCCGGTATCCATCCGATCTGGAGCTAAAGTCGGTCGCTGTGCATTTCCAATAACGAGGGGGATGCCCCAGAGTCCATGTGATGCCCGAGCCGCTTCTGTATCTTCATTTCAAATGACCTGAGCGTTGCTCGGCCTTCCATCCATCCGAGCGAATAGTTGGTTGATCATTTCCTGTTGTTTCTGGAGGAGATCATCTTGCCATGCCATCTGAGCTCTCAGTTCAGTGAGAATTCCATCCATCTCATCTCTGGTCAAGTATGCAGAAAGATCTCCATGAGAGGAAGCTTCCTGGCTTGCCTCATTCCTTGTGTCTTCAGCGTCAGTATCATCGGCATGAGCATAAGTTCTAGTCTTCTTCCTTTTGTTCGCCATTGAGTCTCCTTTCGAGCTAGAAATTGAGCTTGTCGTGTGCCCCCCTTCCTGGCGCGCCAAAATGTTAGATCAAAATTTGGGCCTAACACCCAATTGTAGATAACAGATCACAGAATGCAGAAAACAGTAAATGAAGAGGAGACACATGAAGTTTTTATGGTGGTTCGGCTCAAGCCAAGCCTACGTCCACTTTATCTCTTCTTAAATCCTAAGAAGTTACAAGTACAATTCTCTCGGTTTATACACAAAATCCTCGTGTTTACAATGAAAAGAGGTAATAAATCATAAGATTATACACGAAATCCTCGTATTATAATGTGGAATTTGGCTCCTTTGCTGCTGAAAATTCTTTGCAGAGATCAATGGTGAAGCCGTGAGGTGTTAGAGCCAAAAGATCCTTGAAATGCCTTTAAATGGTGTATTTATAGCTGTAGGAGAGCTCCTGGGAAGACCGGTTCGTGAGGAGGTATGTGGCACCTGATCCGGGAAAATAGGAGAGTGAATAGCATTGAGAATAGGTCAGAACAAGCTGCGCAGGAGCAGGTTTGGGGTCGAGTCGTGGTTACAAAGGGTGAGCCGTGCCGGTGGTTCAGTGGTGACGAGCTGGAGTGGTCGGGTCGTGATCTACATGTGCTCCACGAGTCAGGGTGCTTCGCGAGACGAGGTGCTTCACGAGACGAGGTGCATCACGAGCCGAGGGGTGCGATCCTATGAGGGGAGATCCGAGGGTGCATGAGCCATACTCCGATCGTGTGACACTTCGTTACTTTATCCAGGAAATTGCCAGATTACACCAGTTCACAGAAACGGGAATAACTTTCAAACCGTAAGTTCGATTGAGCCAAACCAAAGCTCAAACTGAAGCTAATTCAGAGATCTACAAGAGTTACGGAGCATTGCTCAGTAATTGCTGTTTTCGGGCCCAAAAGAGGATGTTTGATAGGAGTTTCGGGCCTTTCTTTGTTCATGATGCGACTTTGACCAAATCGTTGCCTGTCTTCTGACGATGTTCTCCATATCCGAGCGCGATGCTATCCAGATATTCAGTGTGACAGCTTTTACAAAAAGGTGTGTCAACAAGTTTGTTCCCCAGAACATATCTTGTTGGTTGAAGAAAGATGTGTTTTGGATAGTCCAGGAAATCTATAAGCCATAGAAATTCAATAATGCTATGACCTTATCGGGTCTGCCAGCTACAGATATAATCCATACCTGTAAAGAGATAAAGGAAAAACAAACGTGCCAAATCCTGGTGATATTGTTCAAATTTTCTGAGCATAAACCATGCTTCGGCATCTAATGAGCATAAACCATACTCAAGGGATGTTTGAGTCATCGTGCCAAATCCTGGCAAGGGCCAACATTTCCAGGCATAATCCATACCCAGAAGTCCAAATCGAGTATAATCCATACTCGATTTCTTTTGTCACATCCTGACAAGACCGTTTGCAAGGCATAATCCATACCCTGGAGTTCAAACCGAGTATAATCCATACCCGATTTCTTTTGTCCCATCCTGACAGGACCATTTGTCGTTCCTAAGTATAATCCATACTTAAGATTCCAAAGTGAGTATAAACCATACTCAGACCTGAAGTAGAGCTGCGCTTGCCACAACCTGACAAGATAGTCCATCCCTAGGCATAATCCATACCTAGAGTTCCATAATAAGTATAAGCCATACTTTAACCGAAGTTGAGGATCCTGCCATATCCTGACAAGATACTTAAATTTTCCGAACATAATCCATGCTTGGAAAGTCCTTCCTTATTCAATTCCAAATTCAAAACCAAAGCAAATCCTGATTGGTTTGACACTGAGTCCAGAGCACGATTTGGGGCTACATCCTAACTCTGTACGTGTGTACTCTGATTCAACCAATCGGAAAACCTAATGAAAGCAGAAACAAATCTTAAAGCCTAAGAAATGCAGAAAATGAAAGCTGATCTCATCCAGATCAGCTGATAATGAGCCCACAAGAGCTCGATCCAGGGTCATTCCGTCTTCGGGGAGCAAGAGGTGGAAGCGCAGGTGCTGTTGATGGTTTCACGTACTCGGGAAGATCTCCACGTCTAACCCGTTCCTCAATCAAATCACGAAGATGTCTGCACTTATTTGTGTCATGTCCGTCCATATCATGGAATATGCAGTGCTTTCCAGAATCGCATTCTCTTTGTGATGGCTCCTTCCTGGGAGGCTTTGGGTAGGGGACAACACCGTTTGTGTCCAGATAGATGTCTGAGAGTGGGGCATTGAGTTCAGTGTACTTTTATATCTGGGCCCTCTCCGGGGCTGAGTGTTGCGGTCATTCATGACGGCGGCTTTTCCTTTGCCATTTTTAGAATCAGACAGTTCTCCGTCTTTAAGCATGTTGACATCGAGAACTTTCTTCTCGGAGGTTGCATCTTCTTCCCGCATAAATCTGTCTGCTTCAATGTAGAATTCGCCGAGATTTCGCAGTGGATCTCGGTACAAAGATTTTTTCAATTCCGTATAATCCAAGACACCGGATACCGCTGCCATTAGTACCATCATTGGTTTAGGTCAGTCAACTGATGTTGCCGCAACGTTGAATCTTTCTAGAAATAAGCGCAGATTTTCTCTAGACCTCTGCTTGATTGTGGTGAGTGACATGACGTTCTTGGGTCGTACGATGTGGACCTGAAACTGTTCAAGGAAGCGAGCGACCAACATATTCCAGCTGTTGATTGATTCCGTTTCTAGCTGCTGCTATATCATTCAGAAAGAGGGGAAAACACTTAGCCATAACGTTTTCCGATGCCAATTGAACTTCCATATGCCGTTTGTAGCGCATCAGGTGCACGGTAGGATCCATCCTGCCGTTGTATGGCTAAAGTTGTGCGAGTTTGAAATCTGGGGATTGTGGGAATTCCTGATTTCCTGAGTGAATGAGTTGTGATTGACGTCATCCACGTCATTCTGATAGGTGCGGCCTCTCGAGGGGCGTTGAATCAGATTGGCGAGTCGATTGCCTTCAAAAAACTGTTGCAAACTACCAAAATCAGAGCTGGTGCCCCAGCGTTGAATGCGGGAGAGGTTGGAAGCTGTTGGTGAGCTGTTGCCTGGGGATTGCGGCTCGCGGATCGCGGATCGAGGGTGGCGACCTGACCCGGTTCGAGGGGGTCCATTGGCAGGTTCGTGAAGGCAGGATCGTGGTTCGTGGGGAGCGAACTGAGGAGGGGTGATCCGACCCGATGCCGGTGGCCTGTCACGAGCCGATCCCTACTACAGTTGAGTGAGATTTTGCGCTCCGGTATCCATCCGATCTGGAGCTGAAGTCGGTCGCTGTTCATTTCCAATAACGAGGGGGTTTCCCCCGAGTCCATGCCATGTGATGCCCGAGCCTCTTCCGTGGCTTCATTTCCAATGACTTGAGCATTGCTCAGCCTTCCATCCATCTGAGTGAAGAATTGGTTGATCATTTCATGTTGTTTCTGGAGGAGATCATCTTGTCGTGCCATCTGATCTCTCAGTTCAGTGAGAACTCCGTCCATCTCGTCTCTGGTCAAGTATGCAGATGGATCTCCATGAGAGGAAGCTTCCTGGCTTGCCTCCTCCCTTGTTCTTTAGCGTCAGCATCATCAGCATAAGCAGAAGTTCCAATCTTCTTCCTTTTGTTCGCCATTGAGTCTCCTTTCAAGCTAGAAATTGAGCTTGTCGTGTGCCCCCCTTCCTAGCGTGCCAAAATGTTAGACCGAAATATGGGCCTAACACCCAATTGCAAATCACAGATCATAGAATGCAGAAAACAGTAAATAAAGAGGAGACACACGAAGTTTTTATAGTGGCTCGGCTCAAACCAAGCCTACGTCCACTTTATCTCTTCTTAAATCCTAAGAAGTTACAAGTACAATTCTCTAGGTTTATACATGAAATCCTCGTGTTTACAATGAAAAGAGGTAAGAAATCATAAGATTATACACGAAATCCTCGTGTTATAATGCGGAATTTGGCTCCTTTTCTGCTGAAAATGCTTTGCAGAGAGCAATGGTGGAAGCCATGAAGTGTTAGAGCCAAAAGATCCTTGAAAATGCCTTCAAATGGTGTATTTATAGCTGTAGGAGAGCTTGTGGGAAGACCGGTTCGTGATGGGGTACGTGCCACCCGATCCGCGAAAATAGGAGAGCGAATAGCCTTGAGAATAGGTCAGAACAAGCTGCTCAGGAGCAGGTTTGGGGGTCGGGTCGTGGTCACATAGGGCGAGCCGAGCCGGTGGTTTAGTGGTGATGAGTTGGAGTGGTCGGGTCGTGGTCTACATGTTCTCCACGAGTCAGGGTGCTTCGCGAGACGAGGTGCATCACGAGCCGAGGGGGGGGGCGATCCGATGAGGGGCGATCTGAGGGTGCATGAGCCATACTCCGATCGTGTGACACTTCGTTGCTTTATCCAGGAAATTGCTAGATTACACCAGTTTACGGAAACAGGCATAACTTTCAAACCGTAAGTCTGATTGAGCCAAACCAAAGCTCAAACTGAAGCTAATTCATAGATCTACAAGAGTTACGGAGCATATCTCCGTAATTGTTGTTTTCGGGCCCAAAAGAGACCGTCTGATAGGAGTTTCGGGCCCTTCTTTATTCGTGATGCGACTTTGACCAAATCGCTGCCTGTCTTCTGACGATGTTCTCCATATCCGAGCGCGATGCTATCCAGATATTCAGTGTGACAGCTTTTACCAAAAAGTGTGTCAACACGAATCGATGCTAGGATTGATTTAATTGGAAAGGAAATTATTTTTCTGATTCCATAGAGTGGTCACATCATGGATTTGGTTCAATATTTTGGGAGAAATCGTTGTTTTAGTGTTACACAATTTCTATCCACGCTAATTGATAATTAGTGGGTTAACTTGTGGGGCTCGCTAAGGCTTGGGATGTTGGCTATAAATAAGGGGTAGAGGCATGGAGAATAGTTTAGTTTCTTCATTTTTCTCATTTGGTTGAGCTTGTGATTCTCCTTGCTCAATCAGATACACCTTTCCTCCATTAAATTTCTAGATCTAAGCAAGAGGATTGAAGATCTGCATCTAACAAAGTTTGATCTACATCAAGTGAATGAAGACCACATCAAATTGTAGGGTTTGAAGGTTGATCATCACTGTCTGGGTTTTAGATTAGTTGATTTCAAGTTATTTAGAAGAATTGGTGAGTGATAAACATCTCTCGCACGGATTCAATCGAGTATATAGGTTGACTGATCTTATGTTCATCATTTCAAGTTGTTTTCATATAGATCTAATCGATGTAAGTATGATTTCAATTCCAAACACCATAGGATCTAATATAGAAACTTATAAATGGTATTTTATTTGCTATTTCTATGGTTAGATCCATTTATTGATTATGTTGATCTAAATTCGTTGTTTTAATATTTTTGATAATTGCGTGATTTATTGTTGTTTTGTTGATTGAATTGTTGTTGAAAAAGTTGAAGTTTGATTGGGTTTTGTGTATATAATCAACTCATGTTCATGTGTGAATTTTTGAGTTTTGGGTGCGCAACATGCATGGATCGAGCGGAAAACATGCACGGATCGGGCGGAAAACATGCATGAATCGGGCGGAAAAATCTGGCAATGATTTGGATTTTTTATATCATTTGGAAAATGCTATGGTAGGGGACATAGATCGTGGAAAACTGGCAAAGTGCCAAATGCTTGTTGCACCTGGCAAAAAGGAGGATTTAGCAAGCTTATGGATGGATCGGGCAAAATCTGAACTGTAGCTTTTATAAATGCTATGGTAAGAGGGGATGGATCGGGCAGTACCACATTGACCTGCACATGGTAATTACTTGGATTTGCCAAGGTGCGCGCTGGGGAAATCATGGATCGGGAAGTACTAGGGGATGGATCGGGCGAAACATATTTCAGCGTTTCTAAATGCTATGGTATGGATTGGGCTATGTGCCAGAGTACAAGTTCAACATTTGCATGCGCATGGTAAAAACCTGGATTTGCTAAGGTGCGTGCTAGGGAAATCATGGATCAGGCAGTACCAGGGGATGGATCAAGCTAAATGTCAGAGTACTAAGCACCAGACATGCTCAACACGGTGAAATATGTGATTTTCCAAGGTGCGCGCTGGGGGATCACAGTACCAAATGACAGTGCCAAGTGCATGGACATGTCCATATTTGAACCAGGAGGTATGATAGCATTTCAGAAACGCGGTAAAAGGTTGTTTTGAAGCTATGCTCAGTTTTTCATAGCGAGAAAGCTGGAAATACTATGAAATTTAGAATCGACCAAATGAAGCACATTTTTGGATCGATGATGGTTATAACTTCGACGCGAATTCAAGCAGGATTGTTCGAAGAGTTGTGAAGTGTTCATTAATCGCGGAATGCAACGAATATGCAGATGACTCATGTGTGATTCGAGCTTGTGAATAATGGTTGCTCAAGTGTGTTTTGAGCTTATGGATAGTCGTCGGTGATGACGACTAGAGTTATGAAGGCCAAGGAATTATCGCTGTCGTAGGTTCTAGTGGACTTAAAGCAGGGTTACAATAGGGACACCTAAAAGGTCGGTTGAATGGTTGAGTATACTGGGCAGTCATGATGGGCCTAGAGATACGAGTCACGATGGCTTATGGAGTTTTGCTTGAACCGGGGTTAGCATTACCCCTTGACAAATGGCATGTTGTGGTCATCGTACGATTAATGATGGTTTCAAACAGGATTGGCGGTGACAACAGAGTCATGGATGATGATTGTTTCGCATGTATCGTTTTGTGTAGATTATTCGACGTAGAAGGACACATCCCTTAGGTGCTTGCCTGATATTGGTTTAGGCCTTCGGAGCTTGTGCTTGGGAGATGTCGATATCGATTAGGATGGTTTACGATTGATAACTGATTTCCATGAATGTACTGCTGGTTTCTACTTGATTGTTGTAAAAGACATCACTGTCGGATATGGGGAAGACGGGTTTGGGTTCTTCTCGGTTGATGTTGGTAGAATAGTTAATTAATCTGCCTACTCATATACTTTATTGATGATGTTAATTAGCTGTTTTATCACTCATTAAGACTGTTGTCTAACTCAAGGTTTTATGTCTCCCTCTTATTACCTTGGGTTGTTCATCCGGTTGTGGATATGAAGACTGAGTAGCAAGTGACAGGTAGTAGATCTTGATGTGGACGATGCTGCTGAGCGATGACAAGTAGGAGTCTGGCGTATTATTTTCTACTATCTACTATTTATGTTTTCTGTTGTTTGATGTATACTCTGAGTGACTTGTAGTCAGACACTTTGTACAGGATTTGATGTTGTATCTAGTTTGCTATGTGGATAATTCATGATGATATGAAAGGTTTAAAATTCTGCATAATTCTGCCTTACTATTATTGCCTGCTGTATATGTTCTATTATATCTTATCCTTGCGCTGTGAGTTATACGACAGCTTCCGCATATACTATTCTACCTTGATGATCGTCCCTAGCTGTTTGGCATGTCTTTCAGCGCATTATTTCCCTTGTTAAATGCGGGACTTATGGGCGGTCGTCAAAAATGAAATGAAAGTAAATGAGAAGGCTTAGGAAACTATTAAAGAAAACTTACTTTATTCTCAACGTGATTTTACAATTTTCATAAAAGAGAGAGCACCTATACTTGAATAAGATGGTTGTTTATACATACCTAAAATCCAAATCCATTTTTAGTGTGCCACCAAAAATACCGTTGAGACAGTTTAGTTCTAGGTCATCGTTAGCCTTTAACCGATCGTCCACTAATTTGAGTTTTTATTTGTTTAAATTTAAGTGTTGGGTAGGTGAGCTCCTCCATTTTGTATGAATTCTTTTATTTCTTCTTGCTTTTGGAATGAACATTTGTGTAAGCATATATCCATGGAGTGTTATGACCGCCCCGTACCACATGGATGTTAATAGGTAAAATGTGCGCAGTAGCATGCCAAAATGCCAAGAACATATCCATATGATGATACATCCATTTTCACCCAAAAATATATGCAAACATCCATATGTAGTATGAGAGTGTTTGAGCTGTTCTAGTGCCTAGTGTGTATATGCATCCACGAGCAACCACTAGAAAACACTTGCATCCATCAAACATAACATGTCTCAATCACATGTTTACATCCATTGGTTTTCTATCTAAAGGTCTAAGATTCGATCGATAGGATATACTAGAATCATAGAAGCAAGTACGAATAAAATCTTGGAAAAAGAAGTTAAGAACATACTCTTGAAAAGAAAGGGTGCAAATTTTGACTTCAGTCTCACAAGGTGCATCTTCATGGTCTTCTCCCCATTGCACTTTTATTAACTTAACCTCTCTGTTGCGCAGTTTCTTAACCTCTGATCCAAGTATTTGGGTAGGAACTCGTCTAACTGTTGTCTCCTTTTCTATCTCCACTTCCTTAAGCATGCTCGGCTCAACCACTTCTGTTGTATCGTGAAGACACTTCGCAAATTGAAAACATGGAAAAAATCATGAACACCCACCAATCTTTCTAGTAATCTCACCCTATAGGCCATTTGGCATATCCTCTCTACTATGGGAAATGACCCTACTAACCTTGGTGCCAATTTACCTACAGATCCAAAGTGAACCGCATTCCTTAGAGGTGATACTTTAATGAAAACCATGTCTCCTACCTTAAACTCAATGTCAGTCCTTCTCTTATCTGTGCAGGATTTATGCATGTCCTGAGCTATCTTCATACGTCGGCGGATATGGTCAATCTTTTCTAAAGTCTCTCTAATCATCTCAGGTCCAAGTAGAAGCCTATCCGTAGTCTTCCACCAACAAGTCAGTGATCTGCAAGGTTATCCGTATAGTGCCCCAAAGGGTGCCATGCCTATACTAATCTGATTGCTGTTGTTGTAGGAGAACTCCACCAATGGGAGATGCTCCTCCCAAGTCCTCCGATGTATAGGATACACAACCTCAAAAGATCCTCAAGAACCTTACTCACCCTCTCAGTCTGTCCATCGATCTAAGCGTGATATGTGGTGCTTAAACATAACTATGTACTAAGTGCCTCTTACGGGATCTTGTAGAACTCACTAGTGAAGATGGGATTACGATCACTCACTATGATAGAAGGTACTCCATGTAGATGGACCATCTCATGAAGATAAACTGGTGCCAACCATGTTGTTGTTCTATTACTCTTAACAGGAATGAAATGAGCGCTCTTAGTAAGCCTGTCCGCTATAACCCAGATACTGGCGTTGCCTCTCCTCGATCTAGGAAAACCATTGATGAAATCCATAGAGACGCTCTCCCACTTCCATTATGGGACCTCCAGAGGGTGAAACAAACCACCAGGATTCTTCTGTTCAGCTTTACTTGCTGGCAATCTAAACATCGAGCTACAAACTCAGTTACATCTTCCCTCATCTCCACCCAAAAGAAAATCCCCTTCATGTCTCGGTACGTCTTATCGCCGCCCGGATGGATAGTCATCCTAGAATGATAGGCTTCCTCAAGGACTTTCCTCAACAAATCCTAAACTCGGGGAACATAAAGCCTCCCATCTCATGTAGCCACCCCTTGTCATATGTGGAATATATACTAAGGTGACTAGAAACCTCCCCTCTACTGAGCCTATCTAAGATGTCTTATATCTATGGGTCCTCTCGCTGTGAAGATCCTATCTGATCCATAAGAGTAGGTTGCAGCTCCAAAGATGCCAACAAACTAGGCGTAAGATCTGTAGATAGCCTAAAATCGAAGGTCGATATGTACTTCAAACTCTGCCTCTCTACGAATAAAGGACTCATGGTCATCCTCTGCTTATCAATGCGTCTACCACTACATTACCCTTGCCAGGGGTATAAGCAATATCAAAGTCATAGGACATTGGGAACTCCATCCATCTCTGCTGTCTCAAGTTGGGATCTCAAGTTGAGATCCTTCTGCAAGAACAGATACTTGAGCGACTTATGGTCCTTGTATAACTCGAACCTTTCTCCGAGTAGATAATGCCGCCAAGTTTTAATTGCGAACACTATAGCAACCAAATCCAAATCATGGGTAGAGTAGTTCTTATCATGAACACTCAATTTTCTACTATAATAGCATACTACCCTTCCCTCTTGCATCAAGACAGCAGCAAGCCCTGTACCGCATGCATCGGTGTACACTTTGAACACCTTGTTTCTGTTAGGCAATGTCAAAACTGGGGTTGTTGTCAGAGCCCTCTTCAACTGCTTAGAAGCATCCTCACAACCAATACTCCAAGAAAAGATCATATTCTTCTTTGTCAGTCTAGTGAGTGGGGTCGATATCTTTGCGAAGTCCTTGATAAAATTCCTATAATGACCTGCCAAACCAAGAAAACTACTTACCTATGTTGCATTTTTTGGAACCTTCCAATCTTGAATTGCAACTACTTTCGCGGGATCCGCTTCCATCCCCTCCTTGGAGACCACATGCCCTAGAAATATTACCTCCTTTCTCTAAAAGTGACACTTGGAGAATTTCGCCTAAAGTGGGTAAGATCTGAGAGGCCTCAAAACCTCTCCTAAATGTAGGGTATGATCTTCGTTGCTCTTCGAGAAAATTAGGACATAGAGACCACCATGAACTTGTTTAGAAACTCCCTAAATACCCTACTCATCAGATCCACAAAATATGCGGGTGCATTCGCCAACCCAAATGGCATGACTGGCCACTCAAAGAAGCCATCTGAAGTTCTGAAAGCGGTCTTGTCTATACTGTCCTCGACCACCCTCTACTGATGAAATCCCATGGCCAGAGCTAACTGCAAGAAAATATGTGCCAACAAGATGGTCAAACAGATCATCAATCCTTAGGAATGGGTGCCTACTCTTCTTGGTGAGCTTATTCAACTCCGTGTAATCCACATATAGATGAAGTGAGCCATCTGCCTTGGTTGCGAAGATGACTGGAGAACCCCAATCTGATATACTTTGCCTAATAAACCCCTTCTCAAGTAACTCCCCTACTTGCTTGATAAGCTCCCTCCACTCCTTAGGAGCCATGTAGCGCACATGCAATGCAACTGGCTTCGCATTACCCAACAAGTATATCCGGAAATCAATCTTGCGCCCTGGAGGTAAGCCTTGATCCTCATCAAAAACATCCAGATACTCATAGACTATGGTTACAAATTGCAAATCATCGCCAGAAGTATCAAGTGACTCTAGGAAACTAAACATGACAGATCCCTTTGGGTCACAAGAAATCTCGACGGACCTCCCTCGTCAAGTCAAAAGTCTGACGATCCTCCTCTCACAGTCTAGGATGGCACCATACATGGCTAGCCAATCCATCCCTAGAACCAGACCATAGCCCATAAAACCATGTTTTTATGCGTCGCACTCAAACTCTATGCCTAACACAGATATCCTCGAACCTAGACATATCATAGACAGATGAGCCATGCCCTTAATAGGGTTTGAGATGATAATGGGATCAGAAACAATATTAGTACTAAGGTGTAGAGACTCAACCACAAAATCAGATATAAAAGAATGAGAAGTGCCAGAATCAAAAAGAGTCCTAACTGGATGATCAGAAAGGAAAATCAAACCTTCAACAGTAACTTTTCTACCTCTGTCCAGTCCACTCGAGAGCTTGCACCTGCCCTCCAGAAGGTCCTTCCCTTTGCCCTTATCCTTGCTTCTTCGGGCAATCCCTAGTATAGTGTCCAACTTCACTGTAGTTGAAGCAAACATTCTTCCTTTTTCCGAACCCTTGACTAGTTGACCCAAGCTCCCACAACCATGACATTTCTTCTTTTTTTGAGTCTTGTCAATCTTTCTACCCTTATTTTGCGGTTCTTTCTTTGGCCACACTTTCTTGTTTTGTGCCTCATCGGTCTTAACCTTTTTCTTCTCATCCTTACCCTCTTTGTGCATTAATGCCATGTTAACAAGTCTTTTAAAAGTTGCTTCCATTGGTATATGAGATAATGCCAATGCTTGGAGAGGTTAATTCAATCCTCTCGCAAACCTTAAAGCTTTCTTGTGCGCGGTATTCACCATTTCCAGACCAAACCTTGCCAATTGATTGAACTTATTAACATACTCTTTAACAGACATACTTCCTTGCTTAAGTGTCAAGAAACTCTCCATTTGTATACTCTCTTCCGCCTAAGAAAGAAACTTCATCTCGAATATTTGTTGGAAATCATCCCAAGTTTCAACTGGACGCACTGCTTATGTCACCTCCCACCAAAATGAAGCCTCGTCCTTAAGTTGTCATCCGGCCAACTGTATTTCTACGGCTGTCAACCTCAAAATCCCAAACAAGTTCTCTGTCTCTTATAACCAATTCTGTGCTTTTACAAAGCTTTCAGTTCCACGGAATGATTTTCCTCTCATAGCACAGAAGTCCTTTCATATCTTAGAGAATTTATCTACTCGCGGAGGTGGAGGAACTGCGACTACTGCTAGGGGAGGGGCATCTCCTTGGTCTCCGGCAGGTGTCGTAGCCTCAAGATATCTACAGAACCAAGCCGGTATTGGAACGCCCTCGTAAAGATCCGGTTCCCCAGACATGCTGAAAAGAAAAGGAAAGGGATTCAAACTAAGAATCGGAAAGATATTTTATATGGCTTTAGGGAATATGTTTTTCAAAAACATACTTTTCTTTAAAAATACTTTATTTTTGAATATAATTTTCAAAACTTTTATCCGATCTTGCAACCTTCAGCTTTGATACCAAATGTGGCACCCACGTCCGTTAATGTCACTCTTTATCATAATGCATTAAGTTCTGTGAAGCATTATAGGTAAGTAAAAACTGAATCTCACAAGACAGATATAAAAATAGCAGCAGAAATTTTAAAACTTCATTATTCAACAGAGTTCTCAAAACTAGTTACAACATCAGGATAAAATACTGAAATCAAGTACATCAAACCTAAACATCTATCTTCCGCTGAAAAACATTAGAGTACAAAAATGTAAAACCATAATACCCAAGGTAGACAAGTAGTTGGAGCGATACATCAAAGTAGATCCAAATCCAAGCAGAAACAGAAGTGAGAGAAAGTGAAATAAAAAGGGGCAAACATAAAGTCTGGTGAGTCCAGTGACTTTTAGCATATAAAGAAGTAAAAGTATCAAGACAGGTAAATAAAATGGATGAGAGATAACTGAAACATACAATAGATATAAACAGTATGAACAAGATAAGATGAATAAGCAGAGTAAACTATGCTTCTCTACTACTTTTCTATGCACCAATACTAGTATACAGGATTTATGACAAGATTAGGTGTTCCCTAATATATCAGAAATAGAATGATCCCAATAGAAAAAAAATGGTAGTTTTAGGTGTACACTAGTTTCATAACGGGTTTTACCCCAAACGGAAATAACAAGTACATCAACAGAAATAATGGGTATTACCCCGAACAGAAATAACGGGTACCTTAACTGAAACAGGCAGGACTAGATATAACCTAATTACTACCCCCAAGCGATCGGCTCTCTAATGTGTAGATACCCTGTGTCGGCCTCATGGTAGGGTGTATTACTCCTTAAAGTGGCAACCTACAGAAGGACATAGATGTATTTACTGGTTCTACAGCGGCTTATTTTCCCCAACAGACCAGACCCATGCACGCTCATGACTCCATTGGAACGCTCCCGTATACACCCCCTTTTCAGATGAACCTCTTACTATCAGTTCAGTATGCATGCCCTGACCTCTACCTAGTGCGGGGCCCCCATTTAATACCAGAATGGGTCACTATTTGATATGGGCCACACACAACAGATGTCACGAGCTAAATCCCTAAAACTTGTGTCCCCTAATTAACTAGGATTTTAAACAGGTTAAGCCTTACATATTAATAGGTTCGCCTATCCCCTAAAAATTAACAAGTTCGTATAACCCCAACAGATCAGGTTAAGTATTACTTGCTAATAGATTCATATAACCCCAACAGATTAAACAGATCTACTTAACCCCATAGTTTTAACAGATTACTTAACCCAATAGATTTTATAGAGTCCACAGGTTACTTACTATTTTATTAATATGTTCCACTTAATCCTGGAATCAAACCTATAGATTTACATGTTCATACACCCCAAATTTCAGTCATATTCCACAGTACAAGATATTCCCCAAATTTTCAATCATATTCCACAGTAAAGATATGCCCCAATTTTTCAGTTATATTTCCCAATACAAGATATGCCCCAAATTTTCATTCTCAAACATTCCCCAATTGACCCAATTTTGTTCATACATATGTCCCATACGAGATTGTCCAAGGCTCGAAGGTAGCTTAGGCTTATAAAATAAAAAGGGAATAAGAGAGTGAGAAGAACAGAAATAGGCATATAATAATAGAAACATGCATATAATAACAACTGAACAGCAGAACAGGTGTAAGGAAAAGCATATGCAATTATAGCAGAACTGTTTAGATATGAATAAGTTTCTTAACAGGCATAGGCTCAGATCCATGTTTATTGACAGGTCAGGATTACTATTAAATTTTATATCTAAAAGTAACATAAACTCACAGAGATTGGATTTAAAAACAGAGGATAATATGCTGGTGTTGCAAAAGGGATTCTTGTATAAGTCAAATAAGAATTGTCATGATTCAATCCAAATTTCGGCAGCATTTACTCATCTTTATCTTAAATTTTTAGAATAGAGGTTTGAGGAAGAAGTATGAAGAAGTGTAACAGATTCAACCAACCTGACCTTGGGTCGACCCATAGGTTGACCCAGACCAGGCGTGGGTCGGCCCACAACGGGTCTGGTGCCCGCCTTGCCGCCTTCATTTCCTGCTTCGTTCTTTTTGATTTATTTTGAACTGGTTTGTTTTATATTTACATATACCCTTCATATATGTATACAAACTTCTAACCTTTATATCTTCCTCATACGATGTCCATTTTACGCAAACTCGGAGTCTATTTGAACCAGAATTCTGAGATGAACATAATGGTACAATCTGTTTTATTTAGTTCCCAATATTTAGTTAAGTATCTCTTTAGTTAATTAATGTTCTTCAAAATTATGGGGTGTTACATGTACATCTCACTGCGATATAATACATTCATTTCACATTTACATTCAATTTCATATTACATTGTTTCCTCTCTACAACACTCAGATTTCACTTATATACAGACATATATATTCACACACTCTGACACACACACACTAATTCAGTTGTCTTCAGGCTGCATCGTATTTAGTCCAATCACCTGCGTACCTGTTAACAGTAAATCAACAAATTATAGTATAACTACATATACACACACACACTCATATACAGACATATACACTCTGACACACACACACACACACTCATACACTCTGACACACACGCACACACACACACACACACACACACATTTATACACTCTGACACACACACACACTCATATAAAAACATATATATTCACATTTACATTCAATTTCATATGACATTGTTTCCACTCTACAACACCCCGAATTTTCTGTTAACAGTAAATAAAAAATTATAGTATAATTAATTATAATTGAAAGAATTAAGGGAAACGGGTTATGCCATTGCGTTCGTCTCAGAATTCTGCTTGAGATAGAGTCCGAGTTTGCATGAATTGGACTCTGTATGAAGGAGTTATGACCTCTGGAAGTTTCAGAATTCAAATTTAAAGTTCAAACAGTCCAAAATTCAGTTCAAATTTCGAATTCAGATCCAAACTGGGCTGGGAGGGAAAATTCCCGCCCAGGCACCAGGTCGACCATAGGGTCGACATAGGTCTCGACCTGGGTGACTAGGTCGACCATAGGGTCGACCTGCCCAGTCGACCTGGGTTTGGCCCTGGCTGGCCTGGTCGGTTTCTGGTCGAATTTCTGAGCTTGGCTGTGTCACTAGGGCTGATTTGTCACATTCTGGTTGGCTACTCTCGAAGTGAATGGTCTAGATTCATCTATGATCATCTGATGGCTCAAATCAATCTGAAATTCTATAAATATAACTCAACACTCAACCTAAATTCACACAAATAATATAGAACTAGAGCCACCATGCTGTCGGGAGAAAATTGAGAGGAGCCTCCACTTGTAGAAAAGCATAGAGACGACCCAAATTAAAGTTAAAAACGATAATCAAATCAACGTTGTCTACCCAAAGGAAAGCAATTCAAATTTAGAACTCAGAAATCAGAAAACAAGACCGTCGTTTGTTGTAAGTATAGTGATTTTTCCGATGTGAATAAAAGTTAAGATTTGATTCGATGTAAAATGGAAATAGAATTGTGTTATTATGTAAAAACAATGTTAATTCACACTTATGTATTGAAATGATTGTGGTATTGTGATATTTGTGGTATAGTTGAATTGATATTGATCCTATTGTACATTTAGAATCACATGAAAGTTGTATAGTTCATGTTGTAATCAACACCTACATGTTTATGTGATTATATAGGTTGTATGTGATTAAGATTTCATGTATATATACGCTAAAACCTCTATGCCTAAGTTCATATACATGCTAATATGTTTATACAAAGTTGCAAAGTCAATAATTGGATCCATGCCAAGATCCACTTTAATACATGTTTCATGTGTAGTTGGACATATGATTGGATCTAGTTCACTCATGCGATGAAATTATATATATACTTTATGAACATGTCATATTCTTATGCTAGTGATGTTCTAAACATTTTTAGGCTTATGTTGTCTAAATCATATGTTAATTCATGTGACACCTATTTGGTTAGACCCCTATTTCAATGGAAGTTCACATGTATGTAAATTGATTTAGCCTATGTTGCAAGTTCACACCTGTGATATTCGTATTGACTATTTTGCAAGTTCACACCTATGATGTTCATATTGACTATGACAAGAATGCCAAGTTACCACTATGTCATGTTTATGTTTATGAATTCCCTTATGACAATTTTGTGTGCGCTAAATTAGGCTAAGTTTTTAGCCTAATATTATATGTTAAAAACCATGCGAATGAAAATTAGGCTAAGACTGTTAGCCTACTATTTAGACGGGGTAATGTTGGGAAAATTGGTAACTTGACATAAATTGGTAAAAACATATCAAATTGGCATGTTTGTCACATGCCAAAATTGGTGGCATTTAAATGGTATAAATTCTTATACCAAAAATGTTAAACTTGGATAGTGGGCCATAACATTTAATTGTTGACAAGTTTACATATATTAAGTAATAAAGACAAATATGTAAATTTAGAAAATACGAGTATGCTTAACACGAGGTTGGATTGAGTTGTGATGTAAACCTGCCCGGACCCGCCCGGCTTTCCAGTAGTCATAACAATATCTATTCAATGTGGGTGGTTAAGCATGGAGTCCAATAAGGACCCGAGGTTAGACTGAGTTACGGTGTAAATATGCCCGGAACCGACCGACACATCCAGTAACCGTAACAATATCTGTCTAATGTGAGTGGTCGGTGCTTAAAAAGCTAAGGACAGACAAATCAGGATGGAAGGGTTAACTTAACTAAAAACACTTAACAATTCAACATGTTAAATTAAACTGATGGGTGGGGTTAGGTAAATACGGACACTTAACCACTTAACATGTTTGACTAGAAAACCCTAGTAACGGGGACCCATTTCACCAGTAACCCAATTAGGTATCATGGTACCCTGAAACTAGGCAGGGTAGGGCACGATTACTGGGCTGATTGTAAGCGGTCAAAAGCGATGGCGGTAGGTGCAACAGTGTGGGTTCTAACGGAGTGCGGGCGTGCATACACTTCAGAGCAGACAAACAGGGCACTGGGGGCACCGGTAGTATAACCTATGCATTCTAAGGATTGTGTCGGGCCACTACCATGGGACTTGATACACCCAATGGTGGGACCAGCATAGGTATCTACAATCTTTGGGGGCCGTAAGACATAGATGATTGTGCGAGTAGCAGCCGATCCTTAGAAAGGGGATCACTTCACTCGATCATGGGGTGCCAGTTGAGAAAATACAAGTAGGTGCAGAGAATATAGTGTGGGGTGCGATAGTATATTCAATTCAAAATGCCTTACCTTAGTTTATGATATTTTCCTATTTCCAGTTTATACTTATCATGTCCTTTTTCTTATTCTCATACTGAAGAGTCACTAAACTTACCAGGCTTTATGTCTGACCCTATTTTCTTTCATCTTCTTTTCTTCCGTTCCCCCCCAGGTCCATAGGGAGGAAACAACCCAACTTAGTCAGATTCTTTGCAAGCTTCAAGGTAGTAGATGTACAGTTTGGACTCTCTTTCCTTGGCTATGGCTGTTGGACACACTCTACGGGGATTATGCAGTTTTAATTATGTTTTTATGTTTCTTTATCTACTAACCAAGACAGAAATGATGATGTAATGTTTTGAAAGTTATTATGTGATAATTATGGAAAGGTTTTGTATGAACACATATTTATGAAATAAAAAGTCTGTTGTTTTCTGCTGCTTATATATATATATATGTGTTTATATATATCTGTCTTGTGTTTATCTGTGACTTTTACTTAAAAAACTCCACCAAAGATAAGGCATTCCCTTTGTGAGTGACCTTAATGGAGGGTGGGGTGTTTCACTTGGTATCAGAGCACAGTTTTACCAGACAAGATAAAAGTTTTTGAAACTATTTTCAAAAAGAAGTTTAAAGAAGCAGTGTTTTCAAGAAAAAGAGTTATTTTTAAAAGGCATAATTCCCCAAAATCCATATGCACTATCTCTCTATCCTTTTTCTTGAATAGTTTCCTTTTTGTTCCAGCATGTCTGGAGATCTTAACCTTCCAGAAGGAGTACCGATTCCTGGCTGGTTCTGAAGGTACCTAGAGGCTAAGGCCAATGGTGCGGGCCCAACAGACATTTCTCCTCCAACAGTGGCAGCGGTTCCTCCTCCTCCTCGTGGAAATACTTTCGCTAAGACATGTAGAAACTTCAAGGCTATGGGAGGAAAGGACTTTTATGGAACTGAATCATTTGTGGCAGCAAGGAACTGACTGAAGGAGACCGAGGACTTGTTCGTCATCTTCAAAGTTGACGATAGGAAAAAGATACAACTAGTAGTGTGGTTGCTTAAAGATGAAGCTTCCTATTGGTGGGAAGTTACCCATGCTGAGAGGCCAGTGGAGACTTGGGAAGATTTCAGGACGAGGTTTGAGATGAAATTCCTCCCCCAAGATGAAAGAAGCCAGCAAATGGAGAAGCTCCTAACTTTGAAACAAGGAAATATGACAATCAAGGAGTACGTCAATAGGTTTAATCAACTGGCCAGATTTGGGCTGGATTTGGTAAACACCCAACACAAGAAGGCCCTTCGCTTCGTCAAAGGTCTGAATGAGCCTCTACACAGCCTTACAATGACCCACATACCATGGGAGCAACTTATGAAAGCTTGGTGGACATGGCGCTGCTATACGAGGAAGATAAAGGCAAGAAGGAGGCAAAGGTGGAAGTTCCTCAAGAAAAGAAAGAAGGTTTACAGGCTAAGAAGACAGACTTCAAGAAAGGCGGGAAGAACAACAAATCCCATGAAAAGAGAAAGTGCAATTTCTGTGGCATTGTGGGACGTATAGCAAAAGACTGCAGGAAAAGAAGGCAAAGATGAATGGGGGTTGTTTCCATTGTGGAGAGACTGGACACTTGGCTAAGGACTGCCCAAAGAAGCGGGGACAGGGACAAAGGACTGGATCCACCTCAAGGGGACAGGTTCACGCACAAGTGACACCTCTACAGGAACGAGGTAGAAATATTTCTGTAGAAAGATTAGTTTATCTTTATGATCATCCAGTTCGCACTCTATTTGATTCGGGTGCATCACACTCCTTTATTTCATCTGCTTTAGTAGAATCTTTGCACCTAGACACTAGTATGGTTGAAGATCCCTTGGTTCTTTCGAATCCAATTGGGGGCTCGGCTTATTTGTCGATGGTTTGCTTGGATTTGAAAATCTCTATTCTAAGTGTTGAATTTAGATGTAGCGCCTTTGTTTTGGGCTTCTCAGGATATGGACTGATCTTAGGCATGGACTGGTTAACCAGTAATGGTGCCATTCTTGATTGTGAGAAAAGAGTGGTTAGACTCTTGACTCGGCTCGGTAACACTCTAGAAATTTCTTGTAATCCCTTGAATGTTGTTATGCTTAGTTATCTAGAGTCGCTTGACGCTTCTATTGAGAATTTGTAGTCGGTTAGAGTGGTCTGGGAATATCCGGATGTCCTTGAAGAGGTGAAAGGCTTACCTCCGAAGCGGGAAATAGACTTCCGCATATATCTTGTTGATAATGCAAAGCCCGTAGCTCTTCCTGTTAGGCACATGGCTCCAAAGGAGAGAAAGGAGCTCAGTAAGCAAGTTAAGGAGCTTCTCGAGAAGGGGTTTATAAGGAGAAGTATCTCGGAATGGGATGCTCCAGTGGTGATCGCCACCAAAGCAGATGGTTCACTACGTCTTTGTGTGGACTATAGGGAGCTAAACAAGCTGACTAAAAATAATAGACACCCGCTTCCCAGAATAGATGATTTGTTTGATCAGCTTGTAGGTGCATAGGTCTTCTTCCAACTTGATCTGACTACTAGGTTCCATCAGCTAAGGGTAGCTGAAGATAGCATTGATAAAATGGCGTTCAGAACCCCCGACGGTTTCTACGAGTGGCTTGTCATGCCTTTCGGCTTGACAAACGCACCCGCTTATTTCGTGGACCTAATGAGCAGGGTGTTCAGAGAATTCCTCAACAAGCTTGTGGTGGTCTTCGTAGACGATATTTTGATCTTCTCAAAGAATGAGGAAGAACATGCTCAGCATCTGAAGGAGATCATGGAAACTCTTCGAGTTCATCAGCTAAAAGCCAAATTCTCCCAGTGCCACTTTTGGAGAGAAGAAGTAAGATTTCTTGGACATATAGTGTCCAAAGAAGGGTTAGCTGTGGACCCCGCGAAAGTGGTGGCAGTGCAAGATTGGAAGACACCAAGAAATGCAACCGAAGTCCGAAGCTTTCTTGGGCTAGCCGGTTTTTACCGAAAGTTCATTAGGGATTTTGCGAAAATCTCAGCTCCACTCACGAGGCCAACAAAGAAGAATCTGGCGTTCACTTGGGATTTGGATTGCGAGTTTGCTTTCCAATGATTAAATAGGGCTCTTACAACAGCCCCAGTTCTGACTTTGCCAGATGGAAGCAAAATGTTCACAGTATATACGGATGCTTGTGGTACGGGGCTAGGCGCTGTTCTGATGCAAGAAGGGAGGGTAGTAGCTTATGGTGGAAGAAAATTGAAAGTGCATGAAAAGAACTACCCAACCCATGACCTTGAGTTGACCGCCATCGTATTTACACTTAAGTCTTGGCGCCATTATCTCCTAGGTGAGAAGTTCGAATTATATACTGATCATAAATCGCTGAAGTATCTTTTCTCGCAGAAAGATCTTAACTTGAGGCAGCAAAGGTGGATGGAGTTCCTTGCCTCGTATGATTTTGAGATTTCCTATACTCCTGGCAAAGGCAACGTAGTAGCAGACGCGTTGAGCAGAAAGAAGCTGACCCTAAGCCCTCTCTTTGTGGAAAGGCAAAGCTTAGAGTATATAGCTAGTTTCGACTTTAGGCCCTCCTCTGATTTGATACTTGGTTTATTGGCATCCCTAGAAGTACGACCCACTCGTTTAGACTCAATAGGGGCCGCACAACGCGAAGACCCTCGGCTTGTGGATGTGATGGATAAACTAATTAGGGGTGAAACTTCCAGTCACCTCAATAGGTAATCCATCGATGGTAAGGGTTGGCTAAGGCAAGATGGAAGACTATGCATCCCACAAGCAAGGGATTTAGTAAAGAAGGTTCTCAAGGAAGCACATCATTCCAAGATGACAATACATCGAAGTGGAGACAAGATGTACAAGGACGTAAAGAGAGTTTTCTATTGGAGCGACATGAAGAAGGACGTGGCAGATTTCGTTTCTAAGTGCGTGACATGTCAATAGGTCAAGGCGGAACAAAAGAAGCCTAGAGGACTACTTCATCCTCTAGAAGTCCCGCAATGGAAGTGGGATAACATTTCAATGGACTTCATTGACGGGTTGCCTAGGTCAAGAAGAGGCAATACTAGCATTTGGGTAATAGTGGACAGGCTTACTAAAAGCGCCCACTTTATACCTATCAAGAGTAGAAGGACTGCTTTGTCTCTAGCTTCTCTTTATCTCAAGGAAATAGTTCGACTCCATGGAATACCCTCCAGCATAGTGAGTGACAGAGAACCCATTTTTACGAGCAAATTTTGGCGGAGTCTGCAAGAAGCTGTAGGCACACAGTTATGCTTGAGCACGGCCTATCACCCCTAAACTGATGGTCAAACAGAAAGGGTGAATAGAGTATTGGAAGATCTTTTGACACTATGCGTTCTTGACTTCGGAAGGACTTGGGAGGATCATCTTCCTTTAGTGGAATTCTCCTACAACAACAGTTACCAAGCCACTATCGGCATGGCACCATTCGAAACTCTATATTGAAGACCTTGCCGATCACCAACTTGTTGGTGGGAGTCTACTGACAAGATTATACTTGGGCCAGACATGATTAGAGAGGCTTCAGAAAAAGTAGACCTGATACGAAGGAGAATGAAGATTGCCCAAGACAGACAGAAATCCTATGCAGACAAAAGAAGGACCGATCTTGAGTATGAGGTTGGGGACAGGGTTTTCCTTAAGGTATCTCCTTTAAGGAACGTCGTTCGCTTTGGATCCGCAGGAAAGCTAGCACCAAGATTTGTAGGACCATTCCCTATCGTCGAGAAGATTGGAAAAAATGGCTTATAGAGTAGAGCTGCTTGAAAAATTGGCTGGAATTCACAACGTCTTTCACATTTCTCATCTCCGAAAATGTCTACATGAATCTGCGGAAGTGGTGGAGCCAAGTATTCTAGAAGAAGCCGAAGTTGAACGCGAAGCAACTGTGAGGAGAGTTTCAACTCGAATCGTAGGAACTGAAATCAAGAAGCTACGCAACTGCGAAGTCAAGCTCGTTAAGGTTCAATGGAGTGACGCCAAGGAAGACGCGACTTGGGAAACTGAGGACAGAATACGCACAGCCTACCCTTTTCTTTTTGAGGGTACATCTTTGACCTCTCTTTCCTTAAGTTATTCTTGTATCTATCTTTTTAGGTATATCTCCTCGATATTATCCTTTATCCTTAGGTAGAAACCCTTTGGATGTAAACATGTATTTGAAACATGTTTTGGTTGATGGCTGCAAGTGGTTGCAAGTGATTGCTAGTGGTTGCTCGTGGATGCATAGACACACACATTAGGTGATAGATCGGCTCGGTCACTTTCATATTGCAATGCATATATGTATTCATATTTGTATGTGGTTGAAACTTGATATGTCGTCATATAGATGTTGCATTTGTATAAATGGTTGTGCACTCATGCAGAATTATGAGTAAGGACAGATTTGCATACATATGGATTCATGACACTTACATGATTTGCATTAAGGAGGTCAACTGAATCAGTAGACTGCCTGATTTTGCATTAGATAAGAACATGTACACACACTATGCATATGATCATAAAGCATTAGAAGTCTTTTAAGGACAATGGACGCCTGTGTTTGATGGTTGAGTAGATGGACGATTGGATGTTAGGACTTACGTTCTCCTAGACTTGAAGATTTCGGGGATGAAACCCTTTAAGGAGGGGAGAATGTAACACCCCGAATTTTCTGTTAACATTAAATCAACAACTTATAGTATAATTAACTCTAATTGAAAGAATTAAGGGAAATGGGTTACGCCATTGCGTTCATCTCGGAATTTTTCTTGAGATAGAGTCTAAGTTTGTGTGAATCGGACTTCGTATGAAGGAGTTATGACCTCCAGAAGTTTCAGAATTCAAATTTAATGTTCAAACAGTTCAAATTTCGAATTCAGACCCAAACTGGGCAGGAAAATTCCCGCCTAGGCACCAGGTCGACCATAGGGTCGACCTGGGGGTCGACCATAGGGTTGACCTGGGGGTCGACCTGGGTTTGGCCCTGGCTGGCCTGGACAGTTTCTGGTCGAATTTCTGAGCTTGGCTGTGTCACTAGGGCTGATTTGTCACATTCTGGTTGGCTACTCTCGAAGTGAATGGTCTAGATTCATCTATGATCATCTGACGGCTCAAATCAATCTGAAATTCTATAAATATAACTCAACACTCAATCTAAATTCACACAAATAATATAGAATTAGAGCCGCCATGCTGTCGGGAGAAAATTGAGAGGAGCCTCCACTTGTAGAAAAGCTTAGAGACGAGCCAAATTAAAGTTAAAAACGATAATCAAATCAACGTTGTCTACCCAAAGGAAAGCAAGTCAAATTCATAACTCAGAAATCAGAAAACAAGACCGTCGTTTATTGTAAGTATAGTGATTTTTCCGATGTGAATAAAAGTTAGGATTTGATTCGATGTAAAATGGAAATGGAATTGTGTTATTGTGTAACAACGATGTTAATTCATACCAATGTATTGAAATGATTGTGGTATTGTTATATTTGTGGTATAGTTGAATTGATATTGATCCTATTGTACATTTAGAATCACATGAAAGTTGTATAGTTCATGTTGTAATCAACACCTATATGTTTATGTGATTATATAGGTTGTATGTGATTAAGATTTCATGTATATATTTGCTAAAACCTATATGCCTAAGTTCATATACATGCTAATATGTTTATACAAAAGTTGCAAAGTCAATAATTGGATCCATGCCAAGATCCACTTTAATACATGTTTCATGTGCAGTTGGATATATGATTGGATCTAGTTCACTCATGCGATGAAATTATATATATACTTTATGAACATGTCATATTCTTATGCTAGTGATGTTTGATGTTATGCCTAGATCTAAACATGTTTAGGCTTATGTTGTCTAAATCATATGTTAATTCATTTGACACCTATTTGGTTAGACCCCTATTTCAATGGAAGTTCACATGTATGTAAATTGATTTAGCCTATATTGCAATTCACACCTGTGATATTCATATTGACTATTTTGCAAGTTCACACCTATGATGTTCATATTGACTATGCCAAGAATGCCAAGTTTACACCTATGTCATGTTTATGTTTATGAATTCCCTTATGCCAATTTTGTGTGCGCTAAATTAGGCTAAGTTTTTAGCCTAATATTATATGTTAAAAACCATGCGAACGAAAATTAGGCTAAGACTGTTAGCCTAATATTTAGATGGGGTAACGTTGGGAAAATTGGTAACTTGACATAAATTGGTAAAAACATATGAAATTGGCATGCTTGTCACATGCCAAAATTGGTAGCATTTAAATGGTATAAATTTTCATACCAAAAAATGTTAAACTTGGATAGTGGGCCACAACATTTAATTGTTGACAAATTTACATATATTAAGTAATAAAGACAAATATGTAAATTTAGAAAATACGAGTATGCTTAACACGAGGTTGGATTGAGTTGTGATGTAAACCTGCCTGGACCCGTCCGGCTGTCCAGTAGTCACAACAATATCTGTCCAATGTGGGTGGTTAAGCATGGAGCCCAATAAGGACCCGAGGTTAGACTGAGTTACAGTGTAAATCTTCCTGGAACCGACCGGCGCATCTAGTAACCGTAACAATATCTGTCTAATGTGAGTGGTCGGTGCTTTAAAAAGCTAAGGACATACAAATCAGGATGGTAGGGTTAAGTTTAACTAAAAACACTTAACCAATTCAACATGTTAAATTAAACTGATGGGTGGGGTTAGGTAAATACAGACACTTAACCACTTAACCACTTAACATGTTTCACTAGAAAACCCTAGCAACGGGGAACCGTTTCAACAGTAACCCAATTAGGTATCATGGTACCCTGAAACTAGGCAGGGTGGGGCACGATTACTGGGCTGATTGTAAGCAGTCAAAAGCGAAGGCGGTGGGTGCAACAGTTTGGGTTCTAACGGAGTGCGGGCGTGCACACACTTCGTAGTGAACAAGCAGGGCACTGGGGGCATCAGTAGTATAACCTATGCATTCTAAGGATTGTGTCGGGCCACCACCATGGGACTTGATACACCCTATGGTGGGACCAACATAGGTATCTACAATCTTTGGAGGCCGTAAGACACAGATGATTATGCGAGTAGCCGCCGATCTTTAGAAAGGGGACCACTTCACCCGATCATGGGGTGCCAGTTGAGAAAATACAAGTAGGTGCAGAGATATAGTGTGGGGTGCGATAGTATATTCAATTCAAACTGCCTTACCTTAGTTTATGATACTTTCCTATTTCCAGTTTATACTTATCATGTCCTTTTTCTTATTCTCATACTGAAGAGTCACTAGACTTACCAGGCTTTATGTCTGACCCTATTTTCTTTCATCTTCTTTTTTCTGTTCCCCCCTGGTCCACGGGGAGGAAACAGCCCATCTTAATCAGATTCTTTGCAAGCTTCAAGATAGTAGATGTACGGTTTGGACTCTCTTTCCTTGGCTATGGCTGTTGGACACACTCTATGGGGGTTATGCAGTTTTAATTATGTTTTTATGTTTCTTTATCTTATAACCAAGACAGAAATGATGATGTAATGTTTTGGAAGTTATTATGTAACAGTTATGGAAAGGTTTTGTATGAACACATATTTATGAAACAAAAAGTCTGTTGTTTTCTGCTGCTTATATATATGTGTTTATATATATCTGTCTTGTGTTTATCTGTGACTTTTACTTAAAAACCTCCACCAAAGTTAAGGTATTCCCTTTGTGAGTGACCTTAATGGAGGGTGGGGTGTTTCAAGTATGGTACAAAGCACATGGATAAAACAGCATAGTGCACACTTATGCACTTAAAGCCCCATTAAAGCCTCACTAAATCCTTGATATAGCAAATAAAGCTCTTCAACCGCTATGCTATTTCAATTTAGCGCTGATGAAAAGTACATCCACTTTTAGCCCCACTATCTTCTGCTGCATCCACTAAATCGAGGCTTGTTAGCACCCGCTTTAGCAATATTAATACATAGACCTTGATTTGACTAGTTATCTTTATAAAAAGATCAATAAAGTTAGTTTAAAGAGCTAACTTTAATGCATAAGTGTCTAACAGCTTGTAGAAATCTATTATAGTCATCAAATCTTGTGTGCACAACCATGATATTCTTTGGTTTTGTTACAGAAAATTAATTAATATCGGTTTCTTCAATACATATAATGTGAAAATTATAATAAACTTCTTTCAAATTTGGCTTCAACATCTAATGAACATTTTTGCACTTCTGTTATTTCTCTCATATTTCCCCGCTTTATCCCCGATATTTCTCCGCTTTATTCCCGCTACACCTTTTTGCACCTCTACTGCTATAGAACAACTAAGCGCTTTAACTGCACAGGTGCACACACAAAACTTGGTCAACATCAACTCAGAAGCAACAAAGTGCCTACAACAAGGGCAATCAAGACAACAGTGATACATGGAGCAACAGTGATACACAAAGGGCAACCAAATAGGCCAGTAATGAGGTGCACCAGCCATATGTATACAAATGGACAAATACAGGTTCAAGTACAAAATTAAAGTTCAAGGCTATTTCAAAGTAAAGTCGATAAGCCTATGGCATGCAAGTATATAACAGCATCAAACAAGAAGTAGAACGGATGTGTTACTACACATATTTGTGTATGTAAATAAATTGTGCACAAGTTTATGTACCAAAATCTATCAAGGGCAAAGTAGACATGCAAATACAACCAAGCCAGGGTGCATGGTAGTAAACATTGGTGAAGCAAGCACTGGTCAAGGTGATGCAGAAATATCACGACTCAAAGTTAGGTTTCAAATAATCACAAGTCTATCTTTGGCAAAAAGAAATTCCAAAGTTAACCTAAAGCGAATATATTTGGAAATTCACATTTGTTAAAATCGTCATGTAAGAATTTGGGCAAGGAATAAATTTCAAAGTTCTCCAGGAAAAATCCAATTTCAATTCTGAAAATGCCATGCAAAATTTATCAAACATGTACAAATTCATTTTGGGTAAAAAAAATGAATTTCATCAAGCATGTAGCATGCAAGATTCTTAATAAAAAAAATTCCAGAATTCAAATGAGCACTCACGGCAATTTATCAAACCAACAATCACGCAAAGAATTCAATGTTGATAACAAGATTTTGATCGATGCCAACAAAGGAAGTTGCAATGGGAATCATGTCATAGAGATAAGGTTATATATATACACACAATAAGTCATATTAGAACTATATTAAAATCTATCCTCAAGTATACACGAATGTGCAAAACAAAGTAATATATATATATAAGCCTTTAAAAAGACAGGAATATACAAAAACTGGTCTACCGGTCAATTGGTAGAAAAAGGACCAGTCGACTGGTCAACCTGTTTTTGTATATAATGGCTAGTTTTGAAATTTTTTATATATACGATTTAATTCAACCATTCAACTGATGATTTTTAACCAGTCAAATTATTCGACCCAGAAACTATTTTATGAAGAGTCACCATCTTTCATGAAGAGATTCCTCTTCAATAATCAATGGAAATGGACATAACTTTTTATAGAAACTCTTCATGAAGGAATGCTACTCTTATACTAATATATAAACAACTTCAAACATGTTTTACAATCACTGATTTTACAAATTACTACTCTATTCTCTTCATTCTCTGAATTTACATTCTTTGCAAATAAAAACCTCTCCAAATTCAAATACTTGTTGAATCCTTGAATTGATTTAATATCTCTTGATTCAACAAGAAATTTTCTTCCTTAAATCTTCACATTCAAATCATATACTCGAGGATCAGATTATAGGAAGGTTGTACTTAAACTGCTGACTATCCGTGTTGATTCAAGAACACAAAGCAGAAGTCAAATACTTGTAAGTGTTGAAGACCTGTGTAGTTTCTCAGGTGAGAGGCATCCTTGTTGGGGCTTGGGTGTAATGACCTATTCCTCTGGGTTAAGAGAGGGCGTTGTTAGTGAATTACGAAGAGGAGCTTCGGAACTGGACGTAGGACGAGAAGTCCGAACCATTATAAAATTCTTGGTGTCACTTTACTTTACTTATTGTATTTACTTCTTGCTTATGATATATCTCTATAACTTAGCTTTTACCTGCGTAACTATTGCAAATTAACAAATTAGCATATCATCTACATTTCCGCTATATCCATATAGATCCTTCTTAAGTCGTATACACCGACTTTTCATTTGGTACCATAGCAAGGTCATCACATTACCGTAAAACCATTATTTGATATTTAGATAATATCGATAATAACACTAGTACTAGCAATAGCACCAACTTCTAGGCTACCCTTCTTCTATGGTATGAACTATAGTTATTAGGCTACTCGAATGAGGATTTATATGCAAGCAAATAGCTTTGATGCATGGAATATCTACTACACTATTCACAGAATGGTCTATATCTAAAAAAGCAGAGGCTAGTGCCAATGCTAAGGCTATAAACATGTTGCATTGTGCTTTAGATAGAAATGAGTTCAATCGGATTCGTATGTGCAACACTGCATATGAAATCTGGAGAACACTTAAGATTACTCATGAAGGTATTAACAAAGTTAAATAAAGCAAAATATCTATGCTCAAGAATCCATTTCAAATTTTTAAGATGAATGAAAATGGATCCATAAATGATATGTATTCACGTTTTCAAAACATTAATCACTCTTTTCTAGGATTAGGGGAAAAGTATTCCGACTTTGATACAGTATAAAAAAAAATTGAATTCTTTAACGGAAAAATGGGAGAGAAAAGTATTAGCAATCGAAGAAGCTAATGATCTCTCCACCATGAAACCAGAAGAATTGATCGGTAATCTAATGTCTTATGAAATTAATTTGCAAGCAATGAAAGCACAGGTACAAGATAAGAGAATTTATCTTTACATGCTGAAAAAGAAGATTCTGATTCAGATGAAGAAGATATTGCATTTTTTGCTAAGAATTTTAGAAAATTTCTAAAATACAGAAAAAGCCAAAGCAAGAATATAAAGAAGAATTCAACAAAAGAACCTAATCCTACTCTAGTAGAATGCTTCAACTGTCACAAGACCGGACACTTTCAAAAGAATTGTCCAGAGCTAAAGAGAAATCGCAAAAATGAAAAATCAAAGAGACAAGCTTTTTCAGTCACTTGGGACAACTCATATCCATCTTCTGAAGGTGATAGCGACAGTAACAGTGAGCAAGCAAACGTGTGCTTCATGGCTAATGATGATAATGTAAGTGATTTTACTTTTGATGAATTAGTAGAAATTAATACTAAAATCTTAGAGTCTAGGAAAATGTTTAGGAGAAAGTTTAAACAAGCTAACGAAGATAAAAATAAAGCAGAATTTGAAAGAGATCTTTTAAAAGATGAGAAAGAAATTTTAGAAGAAGAAATTAGAAAATTAGAAGAATCTCTTTTAATAGCAAATTCTCAAATTTCTATGTTGAATCAAGAAATCGAGACTCAAAAGATTAAAAATGATTTATTAGCATCTGAAAATCATGATTTAAACACTGAAATTAAAATTATAGAGTTAGAAAACTCTAGTTTAAAAAATAAGTTAGAAAGCATTTCTGAAAATGTAAATAATTTTAACAAGGGAGGAGAGAATTTATCTAAATTATTAGAAAATTCTCAACCGGCTTTTAGTAAAAAAGGACTTGGGTATGATAAAGAAATTAATTCAAAATGGAAATCCATTTTAAAAAATTCTAATATTAAACCGAAAATTTCTAGTAGTAAATTAAATATTTCTTCTAAGAAAAATATTCGAATAATATTAGTATATGGATTCCGAAGACAAATAATGATCTTATTAGGAATAGCTACATTGAAAACTTTTTAGATTCTGTTCATTATAACAGTAATTTTTTTTCAAAACGGAATCTAAGCCCTCTTGGGTTGTCTTCCTAAGACTTAACCCTTAGGACCTTAACGGAGGAAGTGGGTACCATGTTAATTTATATTATTTTGCAGGCACCACTGAAATTTATGTTTGTAACTAGCTCAACCAAAAAGTAATTCTCAAACACTTATTCTTTTCTGTAAGTAATTTGTTTAAACATTCTATAGTTTATATTTTTAGTTTTACTTTGCTGCTTAAATAAAATTTAGCTCCTTACATAAACCATTCATTATTAACAAATTTTTGCAAAGAATATAGATGTTATGCAAAAATTCATGACAAAGGGGGAGAAATATCTCTCATGTTATATATTTTATATACCATTCTTACGTCTCCATGCTGATATACTCATATGATTCCATGCTATTAGGATACTCATGCTGACATGTTTTATTGTAGGAATCAAATGGTAAGCTTATAAAATTATGAACTAATAGAATATTGCAGAAATTCAGGGGGAGCTAAACATTCAGGGGGAGAAAGTACGAAGTGTTGTCATCAATCAAAAAGGGGGAGAATGTTGATAACAAGATTTTGATCGATGCCAACAAAGGAAGTCGCAATGGGAACCTTGTCATAGAGATAAGGTTATATATATATATATATACATTGAGATGTGTTAGAATTATGTTTAAATCTATCCTCAAGTGTGTGCAAAACAAAGTAATATATATATATATATAAGCCTTTAAAAAGCCAGGAATATACAAAAACTGGTCTACCAGTCGACTGGTAGAAAAGGACCAGTCGACTGGTCAACCTGTTTTTGTATATAACGGCTAGTTTTGAAATTTTTTACTTTTACGATTTAATTCAACCAGTCAACTGATGATTTTTAACCAGTCGACTGATTCGTCCCAGAAACTATTTTATGAAGAGTCGCCATCTTTCATGAAGAGATCCCTCTTCAATAATCAATGGAAATGGACATAACTTTTTATAGAAACTCTTCATGAAGGAATGTTACTCTTATACTAATACACAAACAACTTCAAACATGTTTTACAATCACCGATTTTACAAATTACTATTCTATTCTCTCCATTCTCTGAATTTACATTATTTGCAATTAAAAAGCTCTCCGAATTCAAATACTTGTTGAATCCTTGAATTGATTTAATATCTCTTGATTCAACAAACAATTTTCTTCCTTAAATGTTAGCATTCAAATCATATACTCGAAGATCAGATTATAAGAAGGTTGTACTTAAACTGTTGTCTATCCGTATTGATTCAAGAACACAAAGCAAAAGTCAAATATTTATAATTGTTGAAGACCTGCGTAGTTGCTCAGGCGAGAGGGATCCTCGTTGGGGCTCAGGTGTACTGACCTATTCCTCCGGGTTAAGAGAGGGTGTTGTTAGTGAATCCCGAAGAAAAGCTTCGGGACTTGACATAGGACGGGAAGTCCGAACCAGTATAAACTTCCCGGTGTCACTTTACTTTACTTATTGCATTTACTTCTTGCTTGTGATATATCTCTATAACTTAGCTTTTACCTGTGTAACTATTACAAATTAACACATTAGAATATCATCTACATTTCCGCTATATCCATATAGATCCTGCTTAAGTCGTATACATCGAATTTTCATTCAACACTGGTATTATCAACATATTATTTTTGACCATTTAAAAAAAATTCCAGATTTACAATACCATCTCAAAGCCATGAAAATCAAAGGGGACAATCATGCGTTATCAAGGCTGAGTCTATCGCAAATGAAATCAAAGATATATGGGTTTCTAAACCCCATAAATTACACGCAATTCATCATCGATAAGTATCGAAAACCAAGAAACAATTTTGAATACAAGTAAAATTTAATCAGAAGAACTCACGAGGGTTTTCGATCAGGAGTAACCCCAAAAACAGATTAATCGAGCATGAGCACAAAAGAACAAGAAGCCATCAGTGAATTGATTTCAATCAGAGATAGTAGAAGTCACGATTTGATTTGGGAGCATAAAACCCTAATTTGGTCACGGTCACCATTGGCAAAGGGGAACCCGATATTTTCAAGAGACAAGAACACAAGGGGTACGAGCCATATTATATTTCAAAAGGTGTTTTGTATTTTTTTTATTTTAAGTTGTTTATTTATTTTGTAAATTAATTTACAGTTTTCTAATTTTCTACAAGCTAGTGCATTTAGCTATAGGATTTATAATTAGGGTTTACGAGTTATAGGTTTGTAATTTCGGAAAATCTGAGCTTAGGAATAAAGTTCAGTGCAAGGTTTTGAGCGTAGAATTATAACAGTTGGGAGCGAGTGTTGTGAGTTTACAGGGAATGAAAGCATAGAGATTGTTTTAATTCTAGTAGAAACCTTAGGGAATGTAGCAGTAGGTAGGGGTTTGCCAAAGCAAGGTAAAATCTATGTCATTTTTTTCTGCACTTATTTATTCTACTGCGATCTATGGTATAATAATTTTAATATCTCGTAATACTGCAATAAATTCTACTTACCCACTCTAGGGTTAATCAAGATCCTACGAAAGTGATAGGCAGTTCAAAGTGAAATGATGCTTCGAGATAATGGACTAACTCGAGTTGGGACTCGATCTAAAAGATGGAGTTGTGGATCGTTATATAATTGGAAATGCCAAGGAATCATTGATCGATCAAAGGATTCTAACGAACTCGAAGCGGGGGTATTATGGGACATCTGTTAAGATATGAGAGATCGAGTACTTTGTGTCATTTGGGAAGTGATCTAGTTGTCTTGGAAAGACAAAAGTACGTGGGATGTATCATAGTCCAACTGGAACCACAATTTTTATTAGCTTTTGACAGATGGTAGTGGTCAGACATTTGATGCCAATGTATTCATGGCTTTAGTTAGTGATAGCTAGTGTAGTGACCCATATTTTAATGATCGAATATTTAAATAATGTATTTAAATATTGTTCGTTAATTATTCGAGGGATGGTTTCAAAAGGTATTTTTTCACAAATGATCGAATAGGGAATCGACACTAGTTACATTATGTCCAGATTATTTGTTACATGGTGAAAATGTTTATAGATCGCTATATTTCGAGATCGGATGATCTGAGGGTAAAAACCATCTCGAAATACGCATAAAATATTTAGTTTAGGCCACAGTCTCATATTTCAACGAAAAATATACTATTGTAATCGTGTTGTTGAGGTGATTTACACCATCAATTTTCATAATGATTTGATGTGTTGTTTGATCATACGAGATCAAAACACGTGATCTTTTTTGACTGAGAAATAATAATTTGGTTTAGGTAATAATATTTAAATAAACGAATCTCCCTCGGGAGTAGAAGAAATCCTGACCTATTTCATCTTCTTTCATTTTTCTCTAGTTACTATGGCATTGGTTAACAACGCCGCCTTCCTTGAATACATTCTTAAATCCAAATCAATCCAATTAATCAAAAAAAAATCCTGATTTGAGCTTGCTTGGTCATTACCTACTTTCTTGCATTCATTTCATGAAACTTGATGTTAAACCCTGTAATGTCATCGCGGAGCTTGAAAACTAGAGTTTCATGTTGTATAAGATTAAAGCAATGATCGGGAAAGAAAATGTTGGATTTGGAATAGTAGGGGCCATTGACATCTTTTGGCCTAGTTATATGAAATTCAGTGCTCTCTGCCAGGTTCCATGAGTTATACGGTCATAGGGAAGCATTAGGCCGATTTGCGAGATGGTGAACAGAGCTCCAAGTGAAGATGACTGTTGTAGAGACGCATGTAGTAGAGTTTTGGGCGAAAGTGGCATGACATTTCATCGACTAAAGGTGGAGAAGTTTTGATTTGAACTTTTCATCCTTGAGTTTTGCGATACTGGGGTTCCAGGTGTTAAAGAAGAAACTGATTTTGGAGGGGGGGAGGGGAGGGTTAAGATATTGGTGTGATTAATAAAATAATGAATGATTTTGTTATTTAAATGTTCACGAAAATTATATCATGTATATCTTTTGCATACGAGTTTGGAATTGGATGTCGTTTCTTCCGTTGGACTCATATTGATGAGCTCTAGGATTTAGAGCTAATTTGGGTTGATTTGGCTAATGTGAGTGATATTATTTTTCACTTTACTATACTTGTTCATATTGTGTAAAATTGTGTTTTTGGACTTAAATGAATTTAAGCGGGATTTCTAAAATAATAAAATCTAGCCAGTAACTTTATAGATGGATTAAAAAGTATTTTAAAAATATTTTAAGATTAAATATTACATTTTCTCGTATTTGTACACTATTTGTCGATATTTCTTACTTCAGGACATTTTGACACATATCCCAGTTTGATTGCTTTAGATAGACTTCATTTATCTCATTGATGATGCCAATAATGTTCGTATGTTGTTTTAGTCATTTATAGGACTATTGATTGCATGGTTTCTTTTTTGTATTGTTTGTTTGTATATGCTATTTATTTGACAATCTAGGATTCAGATAGATTCGCGAAGAAGCTACAAGATGTACATATTGACATGGAAGCAGTAGACGAATTTAATAATGAGCATAATTTTGAGACGAACACCAAACACATTCACTGGACAATTATTTGACCAATTTCGGTTAAATACTTAGTCTGCGTAGTCATTAGCGATTACAGTTGATGGATCAATATCAACTACTATTAGTGCTGGTCGTTTTGACCAACTTTGACGTGGACGATGACAAATAAGTAACCAGTTATGGTACTGTACATAGTTTGAGTGGTTATTAATGGTTACTAATGAGTGATCAATACCTACAACTATTGTTGTTGGTCGTTTTGATCGAATTTGACGTCCATGATGATGAGTTTTCGAAGAGCTTGATAGGATGGCCCGTTCGACGGAGGATCCGACGTGGTGGCTCTTCGATCGGGTATTGGTACGAGCTAGGATGGACGCTTCGCCAATGTGTACATATGGTTGGTGTAATCCATCGATTGAGGCAGTGAGATCTTCAAATGAGATGAGGATTACGACTCTTTGATTTAAGGCTCATAGGTGATCGAGAAGGAATGACGGGATGGTTGATAGTATGCAGTTCGCAGATTGGTGAGACTGCGGGATAGATTGATCGAAAGTTTTAACATTATGCAGTTCGAAGTAAGGCAATGCTGTAGGATAGACCAATGTTATGTTGTTCACAGTGGGAGAGGTTGCGGAATTATGGATCGATATGATATGTACTTCGCGGTGGGAGCAAAGTAATTGGATAGCGAACTCAATACATGGGTATCATGGGGATACGCATTAGGATCAGTAGGATAGTATACCCTGGGAGGCAAGCCTAGGCTGGGAGGGCACGTGTTGATGAGACATGGAGCTAGAATATCACTGGATTGGTTGGAGAGCGTATTCCACCAGAGATGGAGCATGGAGCTCCGTTGATTTAGGACTGTCGATGATTCGTTGATAGCTTGGAGTATTTTAATGGACTCAAAGTAGGGGTATTGTGCGGGCACCCACTAGCATCAGTAGGATCATGTACCCTAGGTGGCGAACTTAGGCTAATGAGGCACGTGTGGTAGACATAGAGTTCCCCTATAATCGAGGTCTTATCAACCCTTTGACGGATGGTATAACCAGTCATAATGGTTTATCAATGTAGTCACACATTTAGGAGGTGATAAACATGACATTTTCGATGGATGATATGGTTGTTATGGTTGCTTCTGTGCTTTTTCTCCTAGTAGATTATTACCTCTAGGATTCTGTAGAGAGGATGTGAAGTAGGGCCAGAGTAAGCTAAGTAGATTCTTTTACCCAAGTAGAGTTTCCTCTTTTGTTATTCTAAGTAGCATATATTATCTTGATTAAATGTGTTGAATCTGTATATGCAGAGACAATACTGATATGACTTTCCATAGCTATGTTCCTTATACTATTATGACTTATGTAGTATTTTGAGAGTTGGTGATCGCTCATATTAGATTGTTGTCTGACTAGTGGTAAGTGGTTTTATATTTCCTCTTATTAGCCTAGGTTATCATCGACGATGCTAATGAGTAGGCGTGGTGACAATTATTAGTATTTCTTTGAGTTACATAGGTGAATTTCCAGTAGGCGACACCTTTTCATATTATACAAGTATTGATGTTGTTTATTCTGATGTACTGCACTATAGAGCCTTGATAGTGCTATGTATTATTTGAGGCAGTTTATCAATGATTTATTTATTTCTTCTATAAACTTTATGGTTATGTATAATAGTATGAGCATGCACTCCAACTATATGGTTTCTATAGTTATCACTGTATTGCCCTATTATATCCATTGTTATTATATGTTGCTTATTGTGACATGAGATATTCGACAAGTTCTGTGACTGTATTCTATGTTTCGTTCCCTTCTCCTCTCTTCCTTCCTCTTCCCATATATTCCATCTCCTCCTTATTTTCTTATTTCTTTCTCTTAGCAACTGTTTTTCTTAATTGTGTAGGGCGGTCGTTACATGTGGTATCAAATATTAGGTTACGTAGTTTAACCTAAGAGTTAATCGAATTATGAGTTATTATACACAAGAGAGTACGTATTTGTGTTATACTTTGGTTTTTGAACTATATGTTAGTAGCATATGCTTTGTGGGGTTTTCTATGCGAGAGTTCCATGGTATAATTTACTTTACTAGCGATTTGATCGTTCTTTTATTTGGGATGAACTAGCGAAAGAGGAATATTACCAATATCCATTTTCGAAGTTAGGAGTTGGGCAAGATCAAGACTTTTAGATTCAATCTGCGGAATGTGTTCTATATGGTGATAAGAGTCACTATCGAGGTATTCCAATTTCCAGGTTTGGTTTTGATACTCAAGTGCAGAGGGCGATCATATTGTGTTATATGGATATTTACATGTCCATGAGGCAAACCTTTTTACAGAATGGAGTCGGCTGTTGTGGTGCAAGAGTTATATGATTTAGTCTCTTGTTTGGTGTTCTTTGATGACATGAAGTTAGGTGGTGTTGTAAGGTTAAGGGTCGCCTTTAGGAAACTCTAACTGTTGTCGTCAAAAGTTGGTCACTAGTGACAGTCAACCCCCAATCGTGCGGTGAACACACGAATAAAGATTATAAAATGCAAAAGTAAAGTAAAAGAACGAGGAGCACACACAGAATTTTTATAGTGGTTCGACAAAGATGGTGCCTACATCCACTTTATATATTATTTCTCTTTTTTTATTACAAGTACAATGCTTTTTCCTTTTGAAGAAGAGGAAAAGATAGCTAACTCCTCTTCCTCTTTCGGAGAAATTGAGAGAAAATGAACTCCCGCAATGAAGTGTAAAAGAGTAGAAGAAGTCCACTTTTTTCCGTCCCTTTCCTCTTTAAGCTCAGAGGTATTTATAGGTGTAAAATGCAGTTTGGGCTGTTGCAGTATGATCCAACCATTTCGGGAATGCCTGGACATGTGGAACCCATCAGTTGGTTTGAATAGCGGTGGGAGACTGATTCCATTGTTCATAAATAGTATCCTCGGATGTTGCGGCTGACGTAGCATCCACGGAGAGGTATATCAAAAATAGAGCTTTGTCCAGATATGGTTTGACCACTTTTATTGCCTTGAAAGTCGGGACATACATTGGAATTTCTCTGCAGAAGATTTCCACGCTGACCTGAGATAATCGGTCGATGCACCTCTTGCGGAAGCGAGATACTCGGTCGACTGGAAGAGCAATTCTTGCAGAGTGAGTTGCCAATTGACTAAGCTGGACTTGGGTCGATATGTGACGGCTTCGGGCCATGCGTTTGCCCGACTTCCTAAAGCGCGGCTTATATCCATTTGTGTGTTTGGGCTTTGGTCTGGCTCGTTGGGACTCTTGCCAAAAAGAGGGTTAACACTTTGCCCCTCAGAATGCATCTTCATCGGTAGAGGGAGGTGTGTTCTGAAATTTGAACTAAAGCACAAACGCTTGAACGGCTATGGTCACGCCAGACCATATTAAGGACAAAAATCCGACGGTTCCGATGTTGTATTAAGACCAGGAAACCGACGATCATACCAGGTCATATTAAGGTTGGAAAACGACAGCGATTGGGAACCATATTAAGGACGAGATGGTGATCGCTATTTGCATGAGAGTTGGTTCCTGCAAATACAGAATAAACCTTTCTCGTTTTGGAGATGGCTAATGGGTCGAGCATTTTATTTCACTTGGCTTTGAAGGGTGGCGAGCATTAACCATGCTCGGCTTAATGGCGAACACTAACCAGGTTCGGCTTAGTGGTGAATGCTAAACAAGTTCGGCTTAGAGATGTGACGGGCATTAACCATGCTCGGCTTAGAGAGGAGGCGAGTATTAATCATACTCAGCTTAGGGCAAGTGTTTTTTATGCTCGACTCATGTTAAGTTAGTTTGTCCAGCGAGCTATGAACGCTCGTGGTGTAAAGAGAAAAGAGGGAGTATAATCTATACTTCGTATTTAGAAAACATGACCTCACTCGGTTAAAGGAGTAGACGTTTAGAAAAAAGGTGGTGGGCTTTCGCACTGACCACATAAAACAGGGGCGAGCATTATACATGCTCGGCTTAGAGGTGTTCAAACATGATCAATGTTTGCAAAAGAAAATTCATAACTACTAAATAATTAGTACAAAGAAAAGAAACTCTAAGAGGACAGCGGTTGATTCATGCCTAGGAGCTAAATCCTAACCCCATACATGTGTACATCAAGGTGTCCTTATTATTGAAAGGAATACATCAAAAGAAAAGATAAAAAAATCTAATTAATGATAATGCCACGAGTGCTAGTCCCAGGGTCCTTTCCGTTTCTAGGAGATCGAGGACCGACCTGAGGAGCTTGGGCAGAAGGTCACAGCGGCATGGCCTGGGCGCGATTTTTTACATATTCGGGAAGCTCTCCTTTTCTGACTCGTCCTTTGATGAGATCGCGCAGATATCGGCATTCATTTGTATTATGTCCAGCTACGTTGTGGAATATACAATGCTTGCCAGAATCAAGTTCCATCTGGGTCGGCTCTCGTCGAGGTGGTCTTGGAGTTGGTAAGGACTCGCGTATGTCGAGATAGATATCGAGCGAAGAAGAATTGAGCTCGGTGTACTGGTCATACTTATTTTCATTTCGGGATCGCACAATGCGCTTGCTCTTCTCCGGGGCCTTTCCTCTTCCTTTATCCTAGCCATTACCATTGAATGAGCCTTGTTGTTTGGCTACTAAAACTTCGAGGCTCTCCATTTCAAGGTTGGGATCCTCTTGTTGGAGGAATCGCTCGGCCTCAGAGAAAAAGTTGTCTATATTCTTAGGGGGATCTCTGGTTAGAGAGATTGAGAATTCTGATCGATTTTGAACTCCTGCGATGGCGGCCATAAGCACCATCGATGGCTCAGGCCGATCGACAGATGCAACGGCCGCGTTGAATCTTTCAAGGAACCTGAGTGTATCTCCAGATCGCTGCTTGATGGTAGATAAGAACATGACACTTTTCGGCCGAGAGATATGCACTCGGAACTGTTCGATGAAGCGGGTGATCAAAGTGTTCCAACTGCCGATTGACTCCATTGTCAGCTATCGAAACCACATGTCGGCTATGTCTGAGAGAACGAGTGGAAATCACTTGGCCATGACATTGGTCGATGCGCCAAGTACCTCCATATGTCGCATGTATCGTATGAGGTGGATGGTCGGGTCAGTGCGACCGTTGTATGGCTGGATTGCTGGGAACTTGAAGTCCGGGGGGTTTCGAGAATTTCTGATCTCCCTGGTGAAGGGACTGCGATTGACATTATCTATATCTTGTTGCGAAGAGTTGCCCTGAGTGAAGCGTCGGATGATGCTTGCAAGCTGACTCCCATCTCCGAGGAGTTGTTGCCATGAATTCAACTCTGCACTCGGAAGAGCTTCTGCGTGGGGACCTGCAAAAGCATGCTCGGAAGGGCGGCCGTTGGTTGGGCTCGGCCTCCGAGATTTGAGTGAAGGTGTGAGGGAAGGTGAGCCACAGTAGGTGGTTCTGGGCATAATGGCCCCTCTAGAACCTGATGAGTTGTGGGTCGAGCCTCGCCCGTAACAAAGGGTCTAGGCTGATCCAGCATAGCATGTGATGCTCGGAGTTCGGGGTTGCCCCCATTTGGAACGAGGTTAGGGGGGTCTACGATAGTGTTTTCTCCCGCCACAGTGAGGACCGGTACAGTAGGGTGGCCTCCCTCGTTCGAAGGGAAGGTTGCACCAGCTCTTCGTTGAAGGTGAAGAGTGGTTAAACTGGTATGTGGTAAGATTCCGGGTTGTAATGGGAATGGCGTTGGTTCTGAGGGACCCGGAGGTAGCTCGACTGGTTTGCTAGATCGAGTTGTTCCCAAGAATGGAGGCAAATTTGCCAAACGACCTAGATCTCGATCGCCTGCCTCCTGAGGTTCTGTTGTTGCAGCTGTGCCGGTCGCTGGAAGTGATACTCCTGTTTATGAAGGATTGGTTGGTGGGACCAAACCAAGATGAAATAAAGGTGTAGCCTGATCAGTGGCCTGATTCTGTGCAGAATGAAGATCATTTGTTGCCCCAGTCTCGGCCGGTGGAGGAATTGATGTTGAAGCGTTCAATCCTATCCCTAGTCGACCGAGAAGGTGATCCATCAACTGCTGCTGTCATTCGAGGAGTTTACCCTGAGATGCCATTTGTGTTATGTAACGACGGTCGTAACAAAGCCCCCCATCATTGCACGCATATGAGCTGGCACACAACTCCCATATAACAAAAGGAATCCCTATTGTTACGTGCCTACCAGCTCATATTTGTACACAATTCCTTCAATTTATTCCATGACGTGGGACTATTAATTCCAAACCATCATTCCTCCTTAACAACATGCGAGACAATCCTTACAGTCTCCCCCTTGACTCGCATCCTACGAGTATCTTTTGAGAGCACTGCTTTGCCTGCATGGTCTAGTCCGTAACCTTCGGTTCTGACACCACTGTTATGTAACGACGGTCGGAACAAAGCCCCCTACCTTGCACGCATATGAGCTGGCACACAACTCCCATATAACAAAAGGAATCCCTGGTGTTACGTGCTTACCGGCTCTATTTGTACACAATTACTTCAATTTATTCCATAATGTGAGACTATTAATTCCAAACCATTATTCCTCCTTAACAACATGCGAGACGATCCTAACAATTTGTTCTCTGAATTCAACCATTATCTTATCCATGTCATCCCGAGTAACGTGTCGAGATACATCTTCGTGAGAGGAAGCTTCGAGACTTGCTCCTGTGGCATTGTAATCGCTTCCATCAGTAGTCGTAGGGCGAGAAGATGTCGCGTTTTTCTTTCGCTTGTTCGCCATAAGTAGAAGTGAGCAGAGGTTCTAACGGAATATCAGTATCATCCCCTTCCTGGCGTGCCAAAGTGTTGACGTCAAAAGTTGGTCACCAGTGACAGTCAACACCCAATCGTGCGGTGAACGCACGAATAAAGATTATAAAATGCAAAAATAAAGTAAAAGAACGAGGAGTACCCACAGAATTTTTATAGTGGTTCGGCAAAGACGGCGCCTACGTCCACTTTATATATTATTTCTCTTTTCTGATTACAAGTACAATGCTTTTTCCGTTTGAAGAAGAGGAAAAGATAGCTAACTCCTCTTCCTCTTAGGGAGAAATTAAGAGAAAACGAACTCCCGAAATGAAGTGTAAAAGAGTAGAAGAAGTCCTCTTTTTTTCATCCCTTTCCTCTTTAAGCTCAGAGGTATTTATAGGTGTAAAATGCAACTTGGGCTATTGCAGTGTGGTCTGGCCATTCCGGGAAAGCCTAGACACGTGGAACCCATCGGTTGATTTGAATAGCGGCGTGAGACTGATTCCATTGTTCATAGATAGTATGCTCGGAAGTTGCAGCTGACGTGGCATCCACAGAGAGGTATATCAAAAGTAGAGCTTTGTCCGGATATGGTTTGACCACTTTGATTACCTTGAAAGTTGGGATATACGTTGGAATTTCTCTATGGAAGATTTCCACACTGGCCCGAGATAATCGGTCGATGTGCCTCTTGCGGAAGCGAGATACTCGATCAACTGGGAGAGTGATTCTGGCGAATGAGATGCCAATTGACTAAGATGGACTTGGGTCGCTATGTGACTGCTTCGGGGCGTGCATCTGCTGGGCTTCCTGAAGCGCGGCTTATATCCATTTGCGCGTTTAGGCTTTGGTCTGGTTGGTTGAGACTCTTGCCAAAAAGAGGGTTAACACTAACTATGAACCTGAATGGGTTGAGAGTTATTGTTTCGATTTCCTATTAATTAATCTTCTCATAACTAGTTCATGATTTGCTTTAAAGATAATTTGTTTTGATTTCTTGGAAGTCCGTGCCTTATAGAGGTTCACCACTTGAGACAATATATCTATGTTGGAGTATACGACTTAATTCGATTTTATCGAAGCATGGGTTATCCTTCCGTTAATACTCCATACAGAAGGTTGGAAGTTTCCCTGAGGTGAGCAATCGACTAGAAGCAGATTTCATTCTGAGAGGATGATGGCTTAGAGAGGTTGATCAGTGGGCTCTTGGTGCTTATGTCCATACAAAGTGTTGGTGGTTTCCTTTGGTGCAGGAATGAATCGTGGAGGCGTATGCATTGATCGTCGTTTCTATTTCATCGAGTGCTCCCTGGAAAGGTGAAGCGGGAAACAATGTCACCACTTAAGATGTACTCTCCACTAATGGAGTTTTTAAGCATTTTTATTTTGACTTTGGGATTTCATCATTCCATCTTATCTAGTAGATGATGGATGGAGTGAGTTTTGGATCGAGAATATTGATTTGTCTTCTTTGATTCTGACTTACTGTGTTGAGGGTTTAGTTAGACCATGTGTTTATTACCTCTCGTATTTGGTCGCCAGGGGGTAATTCTATGGATGACTGCAACATTCATAGGATTAACTTCGAGTCTCGAGGCAGTAGATTGTTACATCATACTATTTATACATGGAAGTATACATGGTTCATCAAAACTTATTTCATTGAGTCATGTTTGTTTGGCTATTAGCTTGATTTCTATTGATTGCTTATATTCAATTAGGTTTAGTACTCGAGTCGAGAATTTTCTTTTTATGTCGATACAGAAGGTCAGTTGTAGTGAGAGGTTGTTGATGATGATAGTGGGCTAGGACATTTTATGTTTCGGTAGCAAATCGCCCTTGATCGAGCGAGTCTCTTATGTTTGGACAATGGCGGGCCGAGATATCGAGTCCCCAGTAGCGATTTATCATTTGAGCTTATTGCTTGAGAGTATATGGATACATCCAATGAGGTGAGAAGATTGCCACTATTTGAGTTGGGTTCCTTATAGATTTGGCCATCGATAGTGGATGATGGCTATGCTTATAAGGCAAGTGAACCTTGAGAGAAGTAGGTGATCTAGTATCCATTTCTATTTTTAGGTGGCTAACCATGTTAGCTATAAGGTATGAGAGAAGGTTTCCTCGGTTGGATTTCCCGAGTGGATCTTACCGATGGATTGTTAGTTGTTCTGTGTGGATTTCAGCTTTTATGTTGCTTTGAGTAGGAATAGTTGGTTATGTTGTTTTGGGATACCAACGAATCAACATATTTTTTGAGTTTTCGGATCGTATTCCAAAATCGCTTGATTGGGTCATGTTTGTGTTGCTTGATTTCATTTTCATCTTCGTATGCACGAAATGAAAGAACACGACATGTTTGTGTCGTTGATGTAGAGAGTAATTTGATTGTCGGTTAGCTTATCGGACTTTCCTACATGATGGGTGATGCGAGGAACTTAAGTCACATTACCTGGGATATGTAGTAAGTCGTCACATGCTAGTCAACGATCAAGTTGATCGTGATGGAGTATTTGACTCTTAGTTCAGAGTCGATAGTGGTAGAATCACTATGACGATAGAGTTTGAGATGGAAATGGAGTTTGCTTTGGATTTTCAGAGGCACTATTTATTAGGATAGAGTTGTTATTGCCAGCGGTGTTACCTCGCCAAGGTTAATCCTCTCCGAGTGGGATCTTGAACTTCATTGGTATTCATGGTTCAGATTCCTAGCCTCTTAGTGTTGTTTTGCTGCAGATGTACCAGTTTAGGAGTTGTTGACATGGGGAATCGTCGCTATTCGCGCTCGCCAATGCCGAGTGTATGTTCTGTAGAAACACAATAATCCGAATCCAAAATAATAAAATGCGGAGAGAAAACATCTTTTTATAGTGGTTTGACACTAACGCCTACGTCCATTTTATAGCAATCATTCGTCATATAATAGCTTACTACAAGGGTTGAACAAGGTCGGGAAACATTCATGTACAAAGTGTTACAATAGAACAACAAAGCACTTGTTAATTCTAAACTTTAACCAAATTTCCCTTCGTCTTCTTCGTTGGGTGAAAAATATGTTGACTTGGTCAACAATGTCCAAAATATTGCTTCAATGTCCAAAAAGTAGCTCCATTGACCAAAAGTGTGAAAATATGTCCACAAGTATGCTAAATCCATAATTGAATGTCAAAAGGTTGAAGGAAAACGTTTATGCAACATTTAGAGGTCCAAGCTATGTCCAATAGTCATGGAGAAGAAGGTGGCAGCTATTAATGGTTCTTGAGAGCTTCCAAAGTGTCAAAAATCGATCCCTATTGAAGAATGAGGTGGGGGTATTTATAGGTAGTGGATTAGGTGGGAGTAGGTGGGATTTGGGGTCCATAGCAGGAAATTTAGCATCCTAAGGTAGAGGGATATGAAATTTCACATATCGAAGATTTTCTAAAAATCGCATCCTAATAAACCTTGCTAAACACATGTTGCTCAACCGGAATACCATCATCTACATGCATTACTATCTGATGCTAAAGTTCTTGGCATTTTCCATAGCATTTGGCATACCGGTCCAGTCCAAAAAATTGACTCTCGAGAGCCACGATGCAGAGACGTGAAAATATCGCATCCCTCCGTGGTGCTTGGCCTTTTTCGTATCACCGAACCCTCGCATCCCTCCTGCCTTGCCATTTCTCATATCCATTGGGCGCACGGAGTAAATCTCGCATCCCACGATGCAATCACCCAAATGCTCGCATCCCCGAAGTGTGCCAAACTTCGTATCTGAGCTAGTACCATCTCCTTCGCATCCCATGCCCAACTCGATGAAAAATATGCCAGGGCTGATGCGAACGCATGATTCTCGCATTCCACTGGGGTTGCGAAATGTTGGGGATGCAAAGTACCAATTTTGCCAAGCCAGGTTTGCCAAAGTGATCTGCCCGTTATACGTGGTTTTGAGCTGATCCCCTATGTTGATCACCAAATTTTGGATGCACCAAATTCAATATTAACAGATGATAGATCTGATGTTTTTGCCTAATCCCACTGTGTCGATCCACTATTTTTAGGTGATTGGTACATGAAAATCCTATTTTTGGAAAAATCTCCTCAAAATGCCAAATTTGAGTGCCACGAGTCGAGCAAGCCATTTTTCGTGATTATGCGATGCTAATCAACTATTTTTGAGTGTGCAACACTACTTTTTGCCACAATTCATATATTTCTTCATGATGAGTTTTGCTATGTGATCTAACCAACACACTCAAGCATTTTGAGCTGATCGGACCGAGTCGATCACATATTTTTACTGTGCCCGTTTTTTCAAGTCCATCGATGATGATTTTATGAATCGACACCATTTCCATGCATCCTTCTCCGAACATGTTGCGACTTTGACAAATCACTTTGTTTTTACTGATGTCATTCTCAATGCTTAAGCACATCACTAACCAAAATCCTTACGTGTGACAGCTTTGACCAAAAAGCATGTCAACACTTTTCCCTCCAAAACATGGACATGTTTGCTGAAGGAAGATGCGTTTTGCGAGAACACTACAAATTCAGAAACCAAGGCTAGGAAAAGTCCAAAGTGAACTCCTATAACAAGAAAATCGAAGAGCCATGATCACGTCATATCGTATTATCCAAAAAATCTCAGTTACTCCAGATTGTATTAACCAGAAATCCAAAGCCAATAAACTAGAAATCCACAATCGCTCTGGATCATATTTAAACAAAGACACCATAAAATTAGAAATCCATAAATCCAATGAAAACCGTCGATCGCTCCAGATCATTTTAGAGATAATCAGAATAACCAGAATATCAGGAGAACTGCAGGAGTCCAGTAACCCGAAAAACCAAAAATTCCATAGTCGAGAAATTGGGAAAATCCAAAATCAGTAAATTCAGAATAACCAATAGCCATATAGCCAGATGGGTTCAAGAAGGAATTGTCAAGTCAAGACAACCAGGAACATGCCAAAGAATTCCAAGATGGCCTTGCCGAGACAAGACGACCAAGGATAAACCAGTGAGGTCCAAGATGGCCTTGTGAAGCAAGACGACTGAGGACAAGTTAATGAGGTCCAAGACGGCCTTGCGAAGCAAGACGACTAAGGACAATCCAGTAATGTCCAAGACGGCCTTGCAAAGCAAGACGACCAAAGACAAGCTAGTGAGGTCCAAGATGTCCTTGCGAAGCAAGACTAGCGAGGGCTAGCCAATGAGGCCCAAGACAGCCTTGCAAAGAAAGACGACCAAGGACAAGCCAGTGAGGTCCAAAATGGCCTTGCGAAGCAAAACGACCAAAGACAAGCCATGGATCAGAGTCCTTAAATTTTGTAATCCAGTTTCAGATTTCATACTCCACAAGCAAGCATCCTTATTTTGTGAAGTAATCTTATTAAATTTATGAAACTTTAGAGTTTTTAACAATGCTAAAAAGAAAACCCGATGGTTCATTATCTATAAAGAGCATGCCTAGGATCGCCTGTTACCGTACATGGGTATGCAAACTTATCCGTCTTTGACTTCAAGTTCGTTTGTGAAGGAGACCGAATGGTTTAATGCCCACTAAGAGCATGCCTGGGATCTCCATGGTTCGCGTACATTGGTAAGCATACTTAGCCATTTGAGTCCTAAAACAAGAGTTATCTTAAGACAGACTTGCCAAGGAAAGAAGATCGGGAGCAGCTGAAAAAGTTCAGGGTGGCCTTACCAGAGTAAGACGACCAAGAATAAGCCAAAGTGTCTAAGACGGCCTTATCGGACTAAGACAAACAAGGAAATCCAGAAATTCGATTTTATTAATAACCAGAGGGCGATGGTTTGTTGTCGAGTAAATAGCATGCCTAGGGATTATAATAGTTCCCATACATGGGTAGGTCGACTCAACCATCTATAATCCATAAAACAAAAGAAATAAATCTAGGGGGCTGAAGCTTACAAGGCCAAATCCATGGACCGACTCCCAAATATCCAAAGTCCAGAGGAAGCTAAGGGAGCCAAACCATAAGCTCAAGAAATCCAAGAGATTCAAAAGTCGAAGGGACCAGAATTGAGAAAGCCATGAGTCGGTAGCCCATTGTCCAAGATCTAGAAAATTCAGAGGCCAAAAAACCCCTGAAAGGCAAATCCCAAGCCAATGCATCGAAGGCTAGAAATCCAAAATCCAAGAATCCAAAGAAGACCAAGCAATGCCAAGAGCAAGTAATCCAAAATATCTCCAAAGGAAGAAAACAAAATCAACAATTCGCAAGATGCACGGAGACTAACATCCGAGAGATCATAGCCAGTAAGGGGTTTAGTTGATATAAATGTCGCCGGGAAAAGTGCCGGTCACGGGCCTATCCTGGGTTCTGTGAGGGGGTTGTGCCTGTCCTGGCACTGTAGTCTGATTTCGAACAAACTATGCCATCTCTCCACGTCTGATGTGTTCTTCAAACATATCCCTAAGATGTCGACAATCATTTGTACAATGACCGCCGAGATCATGAAACAAGCAATGTCGGCAGTATTCTTTTCGCTTTGAGTTAACTCCCTTACGGGAGGCTTTTTGAAAGAAGCAGTGGGATGAACCTCTAAGTAAATTTCTCTAGAGGTGTGAGTAAGTTTCGAATAAGTCGATAACTTAGGTTGCCTCTAAGATAGGTTACGATCATTCCCCATAGAAGTTTTGCTAGAATTAAAACCTTTTGTTTTCCCAAAATTGGACGGTTTCCCGCCCTTAACCACATTAGCCTTGAGAACCTTTTTGTTGGTCCTCGCATCCTCTTCCCAAAGGAATCTTCCGGCCTCAAAATCGAACTCACCTAGGCCCTTTGGTGGGTCCTGATGTAATGAAGTCCTGAAGTCAGATTTATCCAAAACTCTGGATACTACAACCATCAAAACCATAGACGGATCAGGTCTATCGACCGAAGCCACTGCAGCATTAAACCATTTCAAGAATTTACGTAGAGTCTCGTCAGACTTCTGCTTGATGCTAGTTAGGGTCATAATGCTTTTTGGACAAGCAATGTGAACTCTGAATTGTTCCCTAAACCTGTTAATCAAAGCATTCCAAGAAATGATAGAGTCCGTCCCTAACTGCTCGAACCACATAGCAACAATATCTGTCAAGTAAATGGGGAAACTCTTCGCCATAACACTTTCTTAAGGGGAGAGAACTTACATTTGCCGAACATACCACATCAAGTGAGTAGTTGGATCCTTCCAACCATCATAGGGTTCTAATACAGGTAGTTTAAAATTTGGTGGGTTGCGGGAATTCCTTATATCCAAATAGGGGTGAGCAATATTTGGTTTAAACCGAATTAACTGACTAAAACGATTCATTTCAGTTGGATCGGGTCGGTTTTAAAATTAATTTGGTTTGAATTCAGTTTGTAAAATATATTTTCTTGGTTATCCGTTTAACCGAATTAACCGAAGTTTTAATTTATTATCTAATTTTACAGTATTGTAATACTTTAAAAAATTAGTTCAGTCATATAATACAAAGATATTTTTCTGCAAATAGATCAAATTTTATCATAAACATAAAATAAACTGTATAAATTTCTCCGAACATGAATTTATGTTTCACTGTGAATCCATCATTTGAATAATAATACATCCTTCAAGTTTGGTTAAATTGGTTACCGACCAAATTAAACGAAATTAATTCGATTTGGTTTGGAAAATTTTTGGTTCTAATTCGGTTTGAGATTTTTTTACCTCCAAACCAACCGAACCGAACAAATGCTTACCCCTATATCCCAAGAGAACGAACTGTGGGTCACACAATCCAAGTCCGAAGAAGAGGCACCGCCTCGAATGAATGATGAATAACATCCGTGATTTGAGAACCATTACCAAAAGAAAGCAATTGATTCAGATTATCCAAGGCAACACTGATGCCTCTAGTGTTTAAGTCCAAATTAGTAATCTACTGATTAGCGAGAAGAATATCCATTTGAATTCCAACCTATGGGGACGCATCAGGAACAATCCTGATTCCCGGAACCATGGGAGCGCTTCCATCCAAAGCGACATGCACTAGAGCTTGAACAACATTACCAATGGCGGAGCCCACCACCTGAACAACCAAAGCGTCATGGGCTGGAGTGACATCGGTATTAGGGGTGCCCCTAAGTGTAGCGGGACCGACACCAATTTGGGGATCGGTGTCGGTTTGCTGATTAGTTTGTGGGGTTTTCCAAAAGTCCCGAGTCGCAGCTTAAGGAACACTAGCACTTGTTCCAAGGATATTTATCCGGCCAGTCGACCTTCCAAAATTTCCTATCCTATCCTCGATTTGAGCGAGAAAGGTAGTAAAAGATTCTTCACGTTGCTCGAGTCGAGCGTTCCGATCTATAGCCAAATTCTTAATCATCCCATCGACGTCTTCGTGAGTGACGTAGTTCAAGGGAACTCCAGTTGAAGAAAGTTCCAGACTTCCTTCACCTCCAGCACCTTGAGCTTCAGCCACAGAGTCGAGCTTCTTACGCTTAACCATGATAACCAAATCCAAAGACAAATATAAGAATCCAATCCAAAAGTAGAACTCAAAGCTATGCGCACCCCTCGTGGCATGTCGAAATGTTGACATTGGAAATCATTGTTATTCGCGCATGCCAATGCCGAGTGTATGTTTTGTAGAAACACAATAATCCAAATCCAAAGTAATCAAATACGGAGAGAATACAATTTTTTATAGTGGTTGAGCACTAACATCTATGTTCATTTTATAGTAATCATTCATCATATAATAGTTGATTACAAGTGTTGTACAAGTTCAAATAATATTTGTGTACGAAGTGTTATAATAGAATAGCAAAACACTTACTGATTCTAAACTTTGACCAAAATGCCTTTCATCTTCTTCGTTTGGTGAAAAATATGTTGACTTAGTCAACAATGTCCAAAATTTGGCTTCAATGTCCAAAAAGTAGCTCCAATGAACAAAAGCGGGATATGAAATTTTGCATCCCGGAGATTCGCCAGAAATTGCATCCAAAAAAACCTTGCCAAACACGTGTTGCTCAACCAAAAAAACCCTAATCCGTATGCATTTCCGCCTCATGCCAAAGTTTTTGGAATTACCCATGACATCTCACATCCCAAGCCAGTCCAGAAAATCGACTCCAGAAAGCCATGATGCGGTGCTTACGCCTTCACTATAAATGAAACTAGAAATGTAATTGTTATTGTAATTTTCGATATCACCTAAAATGTAACTATGAATTCTGATTCCAAAACAAAGATAACTATCAATACAACTATTAATGTGATTACACCAACCAGATTTAGTCCTTTCCATCCCCGAAGTGCGCCAAACTTCGTATCCAAGCTAGTGTGGCGACCTTCACATCCCATGCCCAACTCTACAAAAACGTGTCGGGGTAGATACGAATACATGAATTTCTCATCCTAATGGGTCTACGAAAAGTTGGGGATGCGAAGTACCAATTTTGCCAAGCAAAGTTTGCCAAAGTGATCGACCCGAGTTTTATACGTGGTTTTGAGTTGATCCGCTGTGTTGATCATTGAATTTTGGACGCGCCAAATCCAATATTGGCAAATTCCATATCCGATGTTTTTACCTAATCCCACCGTGTCGATCAACTATTTTTTGGTGATCGGTACATGAAAATACTATTTTGGTAAAATCTCCCTGAAATGCCAGATTCGAGTGCCATGAGTCGCTCAAGCTATTTTACATGATCATGTCATGCCGATAAGCTATTTTTGAGTTTACAACGTTGATTTTTGCCAAAATCCATATATTTCTTCACGAGGAGTTTTTCCACGTGATCGGACCGACACGCTCATGCATTTTGAGCTGATCGAACCAAGTCGATCATGTATTTTTACTGCGCCAATTTTTCCAAGGCCATCGACGATGATTTATCGAATCGTTGCCATTTCCATGCTTTCCAGAACACATCGCGACTTCGACCAAACCGCTTTGTGTTTTCTGACGATGTTCTCGATGCTTGAGCGCATCGCTAACCAAAATCTTGATGTGTGACAGTTTTGACCAAAAAGCGTGTCAATAGGAATAGTATTCCATTAGTGGACATTGTCACTTTTATTACTGTCCATTGCTTTTGGTTTTGAAGTATTGTTACACGAAATTTAATATGGTTGTTGATTCTATATTGAAGTGATGTTGTTGTTACTAACATCGTTGGAGGGTATTTGGCACCCATTTCTTGATGAGTGAGTGGTTAGCTAGTCAATGATGAGTGGAAAGAATCGTGTAGCTCCCCATGGCTACTTGAGATTCTCATGTAGATGTGGGAGTAAATTTTCAATTGTTTTCATCGATCGGTTGTCGAGGATTTGAGGGTAAAATGATAGCACTTGATTTGTGCTTGATTCGATGATGAGAGATGCTAAACATACTTTCCTTATTTTAGCAAGATGGCAAACATTGTTGTCGATCCACTATGGATTAGATGTTTTTTGTTGATTAGACTGGTATCGTGCATGCTAGGTAGACAAGGATGCTATTTATCATTATTGCTATTATTTTTTTATGCATGTTTGATTGTTGGTACTTGACATGATCATTTATGTTTCACGATTCTTAGGCATGTAGGATAGTCGTTTCGTTATGTTATGGCACATTTATTTTTGTTCATTATTTGATAGGTTTGTTTTTCTTTGTTGGGTTTTACTACCTTGTCTAACCCTCGTTGTTGAGTACATGTTAGGTACATAGAGCATGAGATGACTATTTATATGCACACTCGCTTTTGTTTGCATCTAAATGTTAAGCTTTCTTTTAAAAGAGATATATAGTAGATGTGTGTTACGGTTCTCCCATTTGGTGCATTTTTGTGATTTTTTTCCCCTATGTATGGGTAACTTCTTTTAGGCTTTGTTTTCTTTTGATGGTTTGGTCCTTGTTTGATGATTTAAACCTTGCAAGGCAAGTTTGGGTTTTTTCGAATCAAGTCGTACAGGTGAAGTGCTACCGAAAATTTTCGCAAATTTAGCCAAAGTTGGAAGAAAAATCAAATTTGGATTTTGAACTGAGATTGTCTTCAAATTAGCAAGTACCAATTTGTTCCCATTAACTATTGGGTTAGGACTAAATGTACAACTTAGATGTTTGGTTTGATCACGATGATTTCGTATTTCGATTGTGGTTATACTTCGGGATGGAAACTTTGTCTCCATACCAAATTCGAAGTCTATTCTCTTTATTGTGATTGCTTTCTTATGTAGTTGTTCAGAGCGATGAGGGACGATTTGGTTTGCATCGTCCCTTACTCCAGAGTGTTGTGTTACTAAGTCCTTGAGGATTTCGGGGACAAAATCCTATAATGAGGGAAGAATGTAATGACCCAATTTTAATGATCAAATATTTTAATAATTTATTTAAATATTGTTAGACCAGAATTTGGTACTAACACCCAGATGTAGTGTGAATTCCTCACAATCTTAATTCACATATCATAGAATGCAGAAAATGGTAAACAAAAAGGAGACACACTTCAATTTGCCTTCAAGTGGTGTATTTATAGTCGTTGATGGGCTCCGGGTTGAATGCCACATGGCATGCATCCCAAGAATCCCGAAATGAAGTGGTAAACATGGAGTACTCCTCCTTAATTCGTGCTATGCCAAGTGTAATCAGAACCGGGTAAATAGGAGGGAGTAATGCGATGAGAATCGGTCAAAGATGTTGTGCAGAAGCACGTCTCGACTGTTCGGATCTGATTCTCTCTCCTTCGATCCGGTCCGGAGCTATGTCTTCGATCCGAAGATGTTATGCTCCGCTAAGTATCTGGGAGGCGGGTCGGTTTGGTCTAGCTTCATCCGAACCGATGTGAGCCAAGGTCGATGTCCAAGCTTCTTGTGTGGGAACGGGTTTCCCTCCTCTGATCCGAACCGGTGCGCCGATCTGAACTGACTAGGTCAAGTCAATCCCAAAATCCAATTTTCCAAGTGATTCCAATTCTGCGTGCATTCACAAAAACAGGCGTAACTTCTAAAATTGTAAGCCCGTTTTGACCAAACGAAAGTTGTAGATGAAGTTAACTCAGAGGGCTACAAGAATTACTGTGCTAAGCAACGTAATTGATGTTTTCGGGCACAAAAGAGGTCATCTGTTAGGTCTTTTGGGCTATTCTATGTTTGCGATACGACTTCAACCAAATCGTTGCTTATCTCCTAACGATGTTCCCAATACTTGAGCTTATTGTTAACCAAAGATTTCACGTGTGATGGCAACAAATATTGATTGCTAATTATTTGAGTGACGATTCCAAAAGGTGACTTTTTTCAAACGATCGAATCAGGATTGAGACTAATTCCAAAGAGCTCAGGTTATACGTTATGTGGAGAAAAAGTGTATGGATCTCTATATTTTAAGATCGGATGATTTAAGGGTTAAAACCATCTCAAAATACACGTAAAATGGTCGGTTCGAGCCACAGTCTTGGATTTCAATGAAACTTGTACAATTGGAACTATGTCAATGTTTTGTAATGATTGGATGTGTCATTTGATCATACATGATCAAAACACGTTGTCTTTTTTGGTTGAGAATTTTGAAAACAATTGGGTTTGAATAATATTATTTAAATAAGCCAACCTCCCCCCTAGACTTGAAGAAAACCCAACCTATTTCATCCTCTATCACTTTTCTCCTTTTACTGTTGCATTAGTTAATAATGTCGCCTTCCTCAAATAAATTCTTAAATCTAAATCAATTGATTTAATTAACAAAAAAAAATTGATACCACCATCGTTGAGCTTGCTTGGTAATTATCTACTTTCCTACATTCATTTCATGAAACTCGATGTGAACCCTATAACGGACTCATGGAGCTTGAAACCTATGGTTTCATATTGCGTAAGATTAAAGCAATGATCGAGCAAGGCAATATCGAATTCAGAATCATAGGGGTTATTGGCATCTTTTGGCCAAGTTTTATGAAACTTGGTGCTCTATGTTAGGATATGTGAGTTGTACGATCACGGGGAAGCATCAGGTCGAGTTGCTAGATGTTGCACCAAGCTACAAGTGAAGATGACCATTGCGAAGAGGGTGCGTAGTGGAGCTTATGGGGGAAAGTGGCATGGAATTTTGTCGACTGGAGGTGGAGAAGTTTTGATTTGAACAATTCGGCTATGGGTTTTGTGATATTAGTGAATGTGTGTATTAGGTAGTTAGGGAAGAAAATGATTAGGGAATAGTTAAGGTAATAGAGTGATTAATAAAATGGTTAATGTATTTGTTATTTAAATGTTTACAAAATTTATATCATGTATATCTTTTGCGTATGAGATTGGAATTGGATGTCGTTTCTTTCTTTGTTGATGAACTCTACGATTTAGAGTTGATTCAGATTGATTTGGCTAAGGTGAGTGATATTGCCTCTCCTTTTACTATAGTTGTCTATATAGTGTAAAAATGTGTTTTTGAACTTAAATGAATTCTAAATGGGATTTTTAAAATAATAAATCTAATTTTATAAATGAATTAAAAAGTGTACTAAAATTATTTTAATATTAAAAAAATCATATTTTATCCCATTTGTAAACTATTTGTCGATATTGCTAGATTTAGGACACTTTGACACATATCCCTTTGACGATACCATGTATGCTTGTATGTTATTTTAATCACATATAGGACTATTGATTGCATGGTTGTTTTTTCACATAGTTTGGTTGTATAGGCCATTTATTGGCGATCTTGGCTAAAGATAGATTCGCGAAGAAGCTCCGGGGACATGGAGGTAGTAGATGGACTCGATGACGAGCACGATTTCGAGAAGAACATTGGAAGCTTTCACTGTATGAGTATTTAAAGAAGTTCGGTTAAATACTTGGTCCAAGTAGTCATTAACGATTACTATGGAGTGATCGATATCGACTACCATTGGTATTGGTCATTTTGACCAACTCCAACGTGGACGATGATGATAGTTTAACCAATTCTAGTTAGATACATAGTACGAGTGGTCATTAGCGATTACTTGTAATGACCCAGGTTTTTTCTAACCATTTAATTTAATATTTAATTTTGTTTTAAATATTGATTTGAATTTTAAATGGTTTGGAATTAATAATATTGAATAATTTATTTATTAAATATATATATAAATAATAATTTAATTTCGAAACAGTCGACATTGACTAAATTTGCGTTGTTACATGATTTGGTAATGTAAGAGGATTTATTTATGTTAGATTTAATTTTTATTTACGATCTCGTTTATTAAGCGATGTTTAAAAGTTTAAATTATAATTTTAATTATATAACGAACTACAGCGACACGGTAGTTCGTAATATAGCGATTTGAACTTCAATTGGTTATACAGGATTCAAAACAAGTCGGATTTCTTCGAAACAAGAAACGTCTGAATCCATTTGATAATATCTTTCTAATAAACCAGAAAAATCGAGTTTTCATAGTGTAGATTTTATTTTTTGTCCAAATCAAATTTTCAAATAGTCGCTATGGAATTCGATTATATATTATAGCGATTTATTTTATAGAAATAAAGGGTTTTTAATTTATTTAATATTGTTTTGGCTCAGAATTCAACCCAGGGTATTTTATTTTGAAAATATATGAAATTCTACTCAAGTATGTCCAATTGTAATATTTTAATATTATTATATTGAGGTATTTTAAAATTGGTTTATTTTAATTCAAATTGGACCTTTTAAAAGGGACTATATTCAAATGATCTTTGTTTTCAGTGAAATAAATTTTATTGGGACCGTAACAACAAATTATTATTATATTTCAAGTTGCACGTCAAATGGAATTATTCTGTGAGTGTGGCAAAATAAAATGTAAATAAATCGATCGTTTTGATTCGAACGAACACTATTTTTGCAAACGAACTCGGAATTCGATGAAATAAGATTCATTAGAACCGTAACGTCGAATTACACGATGTCATCCATTCTCGTTACGATTGGAGTTCGTATGTGATCAAGGTAATCAATAAAATGTGTTTGGAAATTGCGATAGGTACGAATAAAAATCGCTAGTCATGTCAATAAACATCTTTAGTCAAATCAGAAATAAAATAATTAAAATATTAAAATAATTAAATAAAATATTATATTTTTACCGTATAAATACACCTCCACCGTGACCCTTCTCTACCACCATGACCACTTTCATCTCTTCCCGTTCTGATTTCATTTCTTTCAAACCATTCTTTAGTAAAATACTCCACTTATTAAATTCAAAAACAATTATACTAAAACACCATAAATTCAAAGAATTATTGATTTGAATTACCGCTATAATAAGCATCAAATCCACCTATAAATTGTATAGTGCGATCATCTATTTGGGGCTCCAATTCATTGGACAACACCAGTGGTTCTCACTTGATTCCGGTGAACTCGGATCGAGATGGGGGAAACTGTTTCAGGTATAGGTTGAGGGAAGTTGACTGGTCATTTTGGTGGTTGAGTAGCGTTTTCCGGTGGCTTGGATGGCCGGCGAGGAGGGTTTGAACAGAAGGGAGTTGCTGGTTGTTTTTATTAGATGTTGGGCTTGAGTTTTTGATTGGGGGATGCACGTGGTACACCCGAGGGGGTGCGTCCTATGTGGGGTGGAAGAGTAGGTGATGGAGAAGATATTGGTGGCAGAATGGTGGGGTCCAGTGACCGGAGGTTGACGGTAAGGTGGGTTGAACGGAGGCATTTTCTGTGGGTTATTTTTGGATATGAGTTCAGTTTTTAGGATTTGGATGGACGGTGGTGCACCGGACGAGGCCAGGGTCGGTCTGATGGGGAGTTGGACGGAGGCGAGGCCGACGATGGGATCGCGGTGGGCCATAGTCGCTGGTGGCGACGGATATTTGGATGAGAGAAACTTCCATTCATCGATGGAAAACTGGTACAGACAGCACAAGAAATGGTGGAACCACTGGGGCGTTAGCGCGCCTCAGTCAGGCGGAGCGGATGGTGGCTTAAGTCAGAGGTCTGGCGGCTGGGAAGTTGGCTAATGGTGAGGTGATGTTCAGGGATAGGTGGAGAAAGCAAATTGGGTCAGAGATGGACATCGGTTTTATATTTGAAGAGAGGATCGGGTTCTTTACAGAAGAAAGGTTGTAGAAGAAGTTGATTTCAAACTAGAAGGTCGGGACTTAATCATGGATTTTTGGAAAGCTGACTACACGTTAACAGTAATAATGGTAATTAGAGGTAAATCATAATTCGAGAATTAAATTAATTCTTAGTTTTTAATTAAAACATTGTAATACGAATAACTTTTGCTGTTGTTAATGGAATTTGTAACACCCCGTGAATTCTATAACTGTGAAATTCACAAATTAAAGTATAATTAATTTGAAATCAAAGAACTAAGGGAAACGGGATACGCCATTGCGTTCGTCTCGGAAAAATACGCGAAATAGAGTCCGAGTTTTCGAAAAACGGAGTCCGTATGAAGAAGATATAGCCTCCGGAAGTTTCTGAATTAAGTTTAAAATTCGAACAGAATAAAACAACTCAGAAAAACAAGTTTAAATTTCAAAATCGGGCCCAATTGGCCAGGTCGGGAAAAGTCCCGCCTAATGCACCCAGGTCGACTGGGCTGTCGACCTGGTCTAGCCAGGTCGACAGGGCTGTCGACAGGGCTGTCGACAGGGCTGTCGACCTGGTCCAGAGCCAGGTCGAACCCAGCCCACCCTGGCTGGCCTAGTCTATGTTGGTCGATTTTCAGAAGCATGCTTTGTCATTAGGGCTAGGTGGCAGGCTCTAATTGGTCTCTCTTTCGAATGAATGGCTACGATCAATCCAAGCAGCATCGATGGTCCTAATCAGTTCATAAACTCTATAAAAATGACCCTAGACTCTACCTAATCTATTCATTCAAAAATAAGAACGAAGCCACCATGCTGCTGAGGAACGACTAGGAGTAGCCACCAATTTGAGAGAAGATTAGGAGGCGAATTCTAAAGCGTAAAGCAACCTAAACAAATCAAATCAGCACCTACGAGTCGCATCTCCAATTGGAGAATTCGCCACACAATTGTAAGTAGAGTATTATTTTGGTATGAACAAATAACTGTGTTGGTTTGTATACTTGATTTGTGGTGATAAAGTAATTCATATTTGTGCGTTACTATGATTCTTATCGATTTGGAATATTGTATACGTTTGGATATTCGCAAAGCATGTTATTCATTATAAAAACTACATGTTTGCGGTAGTTTTATGCAAGTATACGTTTGGAATATTCGCAAATTATGTAATTTTTGTTGAAGCTACATGTATGTAGTTGTTTAATTGAAATTCATACAAGTTTGGGGTTTTGCTACTATGTCATCATAATGTGTATTTTTGTACAAAAATCATTTTTGTGAGAAATTGGAACAAATTTGGGTTATTATAATTCATATGAAATTATGTTGAAATTTTGGCATCATGGTCTATGTATTAAGCCATACTTTTGTACTAGAAAACCTCTTTGCGAACTTATGAATATGACTAGGCTATAATTGATATTTTGCATAATTGAAAACCATGTTAGGTCTATATTGTTAACAAGAATTTTATGATGACATATGTGGTACATAGCTAGGTTAGATTCAAAACCCCATTTGCAAGTTTTCATGACAAAAAGTAAAAATCATGATTTCATGTTAGAAATATTTATGCCATAAGTATATGTGTGCCATGGTTATGAGAATAGATTTAAAATCATGATTAAGTTGGAATAATTCAAGTTGGACTAGACTTTTGTATTAGTAACAAAAGTAGACGCCTTTGTAAACTTGGAGAAATCTTATGAACATGATTTGCTTATGTTTGACATTATGCCTAAACAAAAATATAGATTTATGTTGTAGTTAAGACTATGTGTCAACAATAATATCCAATTTAGATTCTTAACTTAACTACAAGTTTTGATTCATGTCACTTATGCTTTATGACCAAAGTATACGTTATTGCTATGCAAGTACACCAGTTTCTGATTTGTAGTTCCAACGTTATGTTGCAAGTTCATGCGTTCACATCCCCCTTTTTGTGTATGTAATCACGCTTTAAGCCTCCCCTCTTTCGCATGGCTAAGTTGGGCTTAAAAAGGTTAAGCCCAACATATATATAATAAACGAACGTATTAAACGGGGAAAATAACGTTGGGCTAAATTAATTAATAAATGAAAAGATAAAGTATAAGGGCCCAAATTCAAGAATGGGTTGGGCCCATGATTGGTGTAACCTTTACACCATTGATTTTTAATGGGCCGCAAATATTTACATATAAATAAAGAAGAAAGACAAAATATGTAAATGTAGAAAATACGATGTGTTTAACCCGAGGTTGGATTGAGTTGTGATGTAAACCTGCCCGGAACCGCCCGGCTGTCCAGTGGTCACAACAATACCTATCCAATGTGGGAGGTTAAACATGGAGCCCAATAAGGACCCGAGGTTAGACTGAGTTGTGGCGTAAGACTGCCCGGAACCAACCGGCAACAGGCAGCCACAACAATACCTGTCTAATGTGAGAGGTCAAGGCTTTAATAAGACAATTAAGGCTGAGTCAGGATTGTTAGGATTAAGTGAACTAAAGACTTAATCAAAATGGAACATGCTAAACTAAACAGACTGATTGGGGGTTAGGTTATAAAACACTTAACCAACTTAGCATGTTGGCTAGAGATAGAAAACCTAGTAACGGGGGACCCTTTTCAGCAGTAACCCTATAAGGTGTATCATGATACCCTGAAACTAGGCAGGGTGGGGCACGATTACTGGGCTGATTGTAAGAGGTCAATCGACGGCGGTGGTGTAGCAATGTAGGTTCTAACGGGGTGCGGGCGTGCACACACTCCGGCGCAGAAAAATAAGGCACTGGGCACCAGTAGCATACCTGTGCATTCTAGGATTGTGTCGGGCTGCCGCCATGGGACTTGATACACCCCATGGTGGGGCCAGCATAGGTAACTACAACATCGGGGGCCGTAAGACACATGTAACTATGCGAGTAGGAGCCGATCATCATAGAATGGATCACTTCACTCTGATTATGGGGTGCCTGTTGGGAACTAGTTTATATGGGTTCAGAGGTTAACATGGGGTACGATAGTATATTCGACCCTAGACAACTTTACTAAGTTTATAGTGCTTTCCTACTTCTTGTTTATACTTATCATACCCAGTTCTTTATTCATAGACAGAATAGTCCTAGACTTACTCAGGCTTTATGTCTGACTCTACTTTTCTTTCGTCTTCTTTTCTTCCGTTTCCCCCCAGGTCCACAAGGAGGGAACACTGCAGCTTGACCAGCCTTAATATCCAGCTTGAAGAGGAGAAATGTATTGCTTGGACTTTTTCGTTTTGAACCATGGCTTTGGACAACAACTATGGGGCTTTTGCAGTTTATTTATGTTTTCTTTATGCTTCTTTAAAAGATGTAATCAAGACAGATTATGAAAGTGTTATGTTATGTTTTTGGAAAGGATGTAAGACAATCATGATGATGTTGTTGTAACACGTATTTGCTTTTATGAAATAAAAGTTGTTGTTTTTCTGCTGCTTACAAAATATGTGTTCTTATATCTGTCTTGTATATCTGTGACTTATACTTATAAACCTCCACCAAAATTAGGGCATTCCCTTTGAGAGTGACCCTAACGGAGGTGGGGTGTTTCACTTGGTATCAGAGCATAGGTTTACCAGATAAGATAAAAAGTTTTGAAATTTTATTTTCAAAAAGGAAATTTAAAGAAGCATTTTTAAAAGAAAAATATTATTTTATTTTAAAAAGGCAAAGTCCCCCTCCCAAAGCCATAGGTACTATCTCTTATCCTTCGTTTTGAATCTATCCTTTTTGTTTCAGCATGTCCGAAGAACTTAACTTGCCAGAAGGGGTACCAATACCTGGTTGGTTTAGACGGTTCTTAGAAGCAAGGGCCACTCGCCAGGTCCTACCGTTCCTCCTCCCCCAGCTGCAGGAAATCATCCAGCTGCAGCGGCACCTCTTCCTCCACCTCCTCCGCGGGGAAACACGTTTGCTAAAATATGTAAAGATTTTAAAGCTATGGGAGGAAAGGATTTCCATGGAACTGAGTCCTTCGTGGCTGCTAGGAATTGGCTGAAAGAAACTGAGGACCTATTCATCATCTTTGAGGTAGAAGATAGACAGAAAGTACAACTGGCAGTATGGCTATTAAAGGGCGAGGCTTCCTACTGGTGGGAAGCCACTAATGCAGAAAGACCAGTGGATACATGGGAGGACTTTAGGGCAAGGTTTGAGACTAATTTTCTCTCAGATGCGGAAAGGAGTTTGCAGTTGGAAAAATTCTTATTTCTTAAGCAAGGGAACAAGACAGTCAGAGAGTATGTTAATCAGTTCGATGAGCTGGCTAGGTTTGGGCTGGACCTAGTCAACACCCCGCACAAGAAGGCCAAAGAGAATGGTGGGTGTTTTTCTTGCGGTGAGATAGGCCACAGAGCTAAGGACTGCCCAAAGAAACGAGGACAGGGGCAGAGGGCTGGATCCACCTCAGGGGCACAAGTTCATGTGCTAGAAGCGCCACCTCTGCAACAGCGAGGTATAAATACTTCTGTAGAAAGTATAGTTTATCTTTATGACCACCCCGTTCGCACTTTATTTGATTCTGGCGCATCACACTCCTTTATCTCGTCTGCTTTAGTAGAATCTCTGCACCTAAAAACTAGTATGGTAGAGGACCCCTTAATTGTTTCAAACCCAATTGGGGGCCCAGCTCATTTGTCTATGATCTGTTTGGGATTGAAAATTTCTATTCTAAGTGTAGAATTTCAATGTAGTGCCTTTGTTTTGGGCTTTTCGGGGTATGGTTTGATTTTGGGTATGGATTGGCTATCCAGTAATGGGGCCATCCTTGATTGTGAGAAAAGGGTTGTTAGGCTCCTAACCCAGCTCGGTAATACTTTGGAAATTTCTTGTAATCCCTCGTATGCGGTTATGCTTAGTTATCTTGAATCGCTAGATGCCTCTGTTGAAAATTTGCAATCAGTTAGAGTGGTCCGGGAATATCCGGATGTCTTCGAAGAGGTGAAGGGCTTGCCTCCGAAGCGGGAAATAGACTTCCGCATATATCTTGTAGATAATGCAAAGCCCGTTGCGTTGCCCGTTAGACACATGGCTCCACGGGAAAGGAAAGAGCTCAGTAAACAGATTGAAGAGCTTCTAGAAAAGGGGTTCATTAGGAGGAGCATTTCAGAATGGGGCGCTCCAGTGGTGTTCGCTACAAAGGCGGATGGTTCACTCCGTCTATGTGTTGACTATAGGGAGCTCAATAAGCTAACGAAAAAGAATAGGCACCCTCTCCCCAGAATTGACGATTTGTTTGATCAGCTTGTAGGAGCGTCTGTTTTCTCCCAACTCGATTTAGCGACCGGTTTTCATCAGCTAAGGGTGGCTGAAGATAGTATCGATAAAACGGCATTCAGAACCCCAGACGGCTTCTTTGAATGGCTTGTCATGCCTTTCGGCTTGACAAATGCACCTGCTTACTTCGTGGACCTGATGAGTAGGGTATTCAGAGATTTCCTCAACAAGTTCGTAGTCGTCTTCGTAGATGATATCCTTATCTTCTCAAAGAATGAAGAGGAACATGCTCAGCACTTAAGGGCAATCATGGAAACCCTGCGAGTCCATCAACTAAAAGCCAAATTCTCCAAATGCCATTTTTGGAGAGAAGAAGTGAGGTTCCTTGGGCACATAGTATCCAAACAAGGGTTAGCAGTGGACCCTGCTAAGGTAGTGGCGGTACAGGATTGGAAGACACCAAGGAATGCAACTGAGGTCCGAAGTTTTCTAGGACTAGCAGGTTTCTATCGAAAGTTCATAAGGGATTTTGCGAAAATCTCAGCTCCGCTCACGAAATTGACCAAGAAGAATCTAGTGTTCAATTGGGACTTGGATTGCGAGTTTGCTTTCCAACGACTGAAAAGGGCTCTTACAACAGCCCCAGTCTTGACGCTGCCAGATGGGAGCAAGATGTTCACTGTTTATACGGACGCATGTGGGACAGGGCTAGGCGCCGTCTTAATGCAAGAAGGAAGGGTAGTAGCTTATGGCGGGAGGCAGTTGAAAGTGCACGAAAAGAACTACCCAACCCACGATCTTGAGTTAGCTGCCATCGTCTTTGCACTCAAGTCTTGGCGACACTATCTCCTAGGTGAGAAGTTCGAACTTTACACTGACCATAAATCGTTGAAATATCTTTTCTCGCAGAAGGATCTTAACTTGAGGCAACAGAGATGGATGGAGTTTCTTGCCTCGTACGATTTCGAAATCTCCTACACTCCGGGCAAAGGCAACGTAGTAGCAGACGCGTTGAGCCGAAAGAAATTGACCCTAAGCCCGCTGTTTGTTGAAAGACAAAGCCTAGAGTTTATAGCCAGCTTCGACTTTTGGCCTTCCTCCGATTTTGTACCAGGCTTGCTAGCATCTCTCGAAGTGCGCCCAACTTTAGTGGATTCAGTAGGGACAGCACAACGCGAAGATCCTCAGCTTGTGGAAATGATTGAAAGGCTAATTAGGGGTGAGACTTCAAGTCACCTCAACAGATACTCCATCGACGATAAGGGTTTGCTAAGGCGAGACGGAAGACTATGCGTCCCACAGACGAAAGATTTAGTAAAGAAGGTTCTCGAGGAAGCACATCACTCCAAGATGACGATACACCCAGGCGGAGATAAAATGTACAAAGATATAAAAAGGACTTTCTTCTGGAACGGCATGAAAAAGGACGTGGCAGAATTTCACCAGTGAGTTTTGGCGGAGTCTGCAAGAAGCAGTAGGAACGCAGTTATGCTTGAGCACAGCCTATCATCCGCAAACCGACGGCCAAACAGAGAGAGTAAACAGAGTTTTGGAAGACCTTTTAAGACTATGCGTCCTTGACTTCGGAGGGACATGGGAAGACCACCTTCCTTTGGTGGAATTTGCCTACAACAACAGTTATCAAGCAACCATCGGAATGGCGCCCTTCGAAGCTTTATATGGAAGACTGTGCCGATCGCCCACTTGTTGGTGGGAGTTTACTGATAAGCTCATACTTGGACCAGATATGATACGGGAGACTTCAGAGAAAGTAGACTTAATACGAAGAAGGATGAAGACGGCCCAAGACAGACAAAAGTCCTATGCCGACAAGAGAAGGACCGACCTTGAATTTGAGGTTGGAGACAGAGTTTTTCTCAAGGTATCTCCGCTAAGAAACGTTGTTCGTTTTGGAACCACAGGAAAACTGGCACCAAGGTTCGTAGGGCCATTCCCTATCATCGAGAAAATTGGGAAAATGGCCTATAGATTAGAGCTACCCGAGAAGTTGGCTGGAGTTCACAACGTTTTTCACGTTTCACATCTCCGAAAATGTCTACATGAGTCTGCTGAAGTGGTAGAGCCAAATATCCTCGAAGAGGCCGAAGTGGAACGCGAAGCAACCATAAGAAAAGTTCCAACCCGCATATTAGGAACAGAAGTGAAGAAGCTACGCAACCGCGAAGTCAAACTCGTCAAAGTTCAGTGGAGCGACGCCGAGGGAGACGCGACTTGGGAAACTGAAGCTAGAATACGCACTGCCTACCCTTTTCTTTTCGAGGGTACATCCTTGATCTTTCTTTTTCTTTAAGTCGCGATTTTATCTATCTTTTTAGGTATATTTCCTCGACCTTATCTTTTAGGTAGAAACCTTTTGGATGAAAACATGTAATTGAAACATGTTATGGATGATGGTTGCAAGTGGTTGCAAGTGATTGCTAGTGGTTGCTCGTGGTTGCATATACACACACAATCTAGGTTTTAGATCGGCTCAGTCACTTCATATTGCATATGCATATATGTTTGCATTCGTATATGGTTGAACTTTAATGTGTTGTCATATGGATGTTGCATTTGTATGAATGATTGTGCACTCATGTAAAATCATGAATAGGAAAATTTGCATACATAATGGATTCATGGCACTTACATGATTCGCATTAAGGAGGTCAACTGAATCAGTAGACCGCCTGATTTTGCATTAGATAAGTACATGTACACACACACTTCGCATATGATCATGAAGCATTAGAAGCCTTTTAAGGACAATGGATGCTCATGTTTGATGGATGAGTAGATGGATGATTGGATGTTAGGATATACATTCCTCCTAACTTGAAGATTTCGGGGACGAAATCCTTTTAAGTGGGGGAGAATGTAACACCCCGTGAATTCTATAACTGTGAAATTCACAAATTAAAGTATAATTAATTTGAAATCAAAGAACTAAGGGAAACGGGATACGCCATTGCGTTCGTCTCGGAAAAATACGTGAAATAGAGTCCGAGTTTTCGAAAAACGGAGTCCGTATGAAGAAGATATAGCCTCCGGAAGTTTCTGAATTAAGTTTAAAATTCGAACAGAATAAAACAACTCAGAAAAACAAGTTTAAATTTCAAAATCGGGCCCAATTGGCCAGGGCGGGAAAAGTCCCGCCTAATGCACCCAGGTCGACTGGGCTGTCGACCTGGTCTAGCCAGGTCGACAGGGCTGTCGACAGGGCTGTCGACAGGGCTGTCGACCTGGTCCAGAGCCAGGTCGAACCCAGCCCACCCTGGCTGGCCTAGTCTATGTTGGTCGATTTTCAGAAGCATGCTTTGTCATTAGGGCTAGGTGGCAGGCTCTAATTGGTCTCTCTTTCGAATGAATGGCTACGATCAATCCAAGCAGCATCGATGGTCCTAATCAGTTCATAAACTCTATAAAAATGACCCTAGACTCTACCTAATCTATTCATTCAAAAATAAGAACGAAGCCACCATGCTGCTGAGGAACGACTAGGAGTAGCCACCAATTTGAGAGAAGATTAGGAGGCGAATTCTAAAGCGTAAAGCAACCTAAACAAATCAAATCAGCACCTACGAGTCGCATCTCCAATTGGAGAATTCGCCACACAATTGTAAGTAGAGTATTATTTTGGTATGAACAAATAACTGTGTTGGTTTGTATACTTGATTTGTGGTGATAAAGTAATTCATATTTGTGCGTTACTATGATTCTTATCGATTTGGAATATTGTATACGTTTGGATATTCGCAAAGCATGTTATTCATTATAAAAACTACATGTTTGCGGTAGTTTTATGCAAGTATACGTTTGGAATATTCGCAAATTATGTAATTTTTGTTGAAGCTACATGTATGTAGTTGTTTAATTGAAATTCATACAAGTTTGGGGTTTTGCTACTATGTCATCATAATGTGTATTTTTGTACAAAAATCATTTTTGTGAGAAATTGGAACAAATTTGGGTTATTATAATTCATATGAAATTATGTTGAAATTTTGGCATCATGGTCTATGTATTAAGCCATACTTTTGTACTAGAAAACCTCTTTGCGAACTTATGAATATGACTAGGCTATAATTGATATTTTGCATAATTGAAAACCATGTTAGGTCTATATTGTTAACAAGAATTTTATGATGACATATGTGGTACATAGCTAGGTTAGATTCAAAACCCCATTTGCAAGTTTTCATGACAAAAAGTAAAAATCATGATTTCATGTTAGAAATATTTATGCCATAAGTATATGTGTGCCATGGTTATGAGAATAGATTTAAAATCATGATTAAGTTGGAATAATTCAAGTTGGACTAGACTTTTGTATTAGTAACAAAAGTAGACGCCTTTGTAAACTTGGAGAAATCTTATGAACATGATTTGCTTATGTTTGACATTATGCCTAAACAAAAATATAGATTTATGTTGTAGTTAAGACTATGTGTCAACAATAATATCCAATTTAGATTCTTAACTTAACTACAAGTTTTGATTCATGTCACTTATGCTTTATGACCAAAGTATACGTTATTGCTATGCAAGTACACCAGTTTCTGATTTGTAGTTCCAACGTTATGTTGCAAGTTCATGCGTTCACATCCCCCTTTTTGTGTATGTAATCACGCTTTAAGCCTCCCCTCTTTCGCATGGCTAAGTTGGGCTTAAAAAGGTTAAGCCCAACATATATATAATAAACGAACGTATTAAACGGGGAAAATAACGTTGGGCTAAATTAATTAATAAATGAAAAGATAAAGTATAAGGGCCCAAATTCAAGAATGGGTTGGGCCCATGATTGGTGTAACCTTTACACCATTGATTTTTAATGGGCCGCAAATATTTACATATAAATAAAGAAGAAAGACAAAATATGTAAATGTAGAAAATACGATGTGTTTAACCCGAGGTTGGATTGAGTTGTGATGTAAACCTGCCCGGAACCGCCCGGCTGTCCAGTGGTCACAACAATACCTATCCAATGTGGGAGGTTAAACATGGAGCCCAATAAGGACCCGAGGTTAGACTGAGTTGTGGCGTAAGACTGCCCGGAACCAACCGGCAACAGGCAGCCACAACAATACCTGTCTAATGTGAGAGGTCAAGGCTTTAATAAGACAATTAAGGCTGAGTCAGGATTGTTAGGATTAAGTGAACTAAAGACTTAATCAAAATGGAACATGCTAAACTAAACAGACTGATTGGGGGTTAGGTTATAAAACACTTAACCAACTTAGCATGTTGGCTAGAGATAGAAAACCTAGTAACGGGGGACCCTTTTCAGCAGTAACCCTATAAGGTGTATCATGATACCCTGAAACTAGGCAGGGTGGGGCACGATTACTGGGCTGATTGTAAGAGGTCAAATCGACGGCGGTGGTGTAGCAGTGTAGGTTCTAACGGGGTGCGGGCGTGCACACACTCCGGCGCAGAAAAATAAGGCACTGAGCACCAGTAGCATACCTGTGCATTCTAGGATTGTGTCGGGCTGCCGCCATGGGACTTGATACACCCCATGGTGGGGCCAGCATAGGTAACTACAACATCGGGGGCCGTAAGACACATGTAACTATGCGAGTAGGAGCCGATCATCATAGAATGGATCACTTCACTCTGATTATGGGGTGCCTGTTGGGAACTAGTTTATATGGGTTCAGAGGTTAACATGGGGTACGATAGTATATTCGACCCTAGACAACTTTACTAAGTTTATAGTGCTTTCCACTTCTTGTTTATACTTATCATACCCAGTTCTTTATTCATAGACAGAATAGTCCTAGACTTACTCAGGCTTTATGTCTGACTCTACTTTTCTTTCGTCTTCTTTTCTTCCGTTTCCCCCCCAGGTCCACAGGGAGGGAACACTGCAGCTTGACCAGCCTTAATATCCAGCTTGAAGAGGAGAAATGTATTGCTTGGACTTTTTCGTTTTGAACCATGGCTTTGGACAACAACTATGGGGCTTTTGCAGTTTATTTATGTTTTCTTTATGCTTCTTTAAAAGATGTAATCAAGACAGATTATGAAAGTGTTATGTTATATTTTTGGAAAGGATGTAAGACAATCATGGTGATGTTGTTGTAACACATATTTGCTTTTATGAAATAAAAGTTGCTGTTTTTCTGCTGCTTACAAAATATGTGTTCTTATATCTGTCTTGTATATCTGTGACTTATACTTATAAACCTCCACCAAAATTAGGGCATTCCCTTTGAGAGTGACCCTAACGGAGGTGGGGTGTTTCAGAATTGGACGAAACAAGTGCCGATGGGTTCGTATCGATAGTGCCGATGTATAAGAACTGGAATCGAGTGATTCAGAGGACGCTGGAATTTTATATAGTTTTAAACGCCAGTTTGAAACTATATAAAACAACGCAACCTCATCAGAAACCAAATTGGTGAGTTAATTCTCACACTTCTGAAATACTGCGATGTGTTAAATTCATATCATTAATATTTATCATTAATTGGCTGAATGAACGCTATGGATGATTTTTATTTATTGGTTGATTGTTTGTCTATGTTATACTATTATTCTCATTTCATTTGTTAGTGATAAACGATATTATAAACTGTTGTGCAGGGAAGAACAGGTTGGAGGGATCCGACTGGATTACTCAAATCAATCATATATTGTTTGTTGTTTATTCTAATTTATATAATCCTGGTTAGTTATCAATAATTGAATGGATGTGGATTGTTAAATCAAATTGTTGTGTTTTTAATCAATATGTAGTATTGATTAAATAATTGGCAGTGGATGGTCTAAAACCATCGTTTGAGATAATAATTCATCGTCAAGCAAATTGACGTATTTTTAAATTACAAAATTTATTTGTGCAACTAAATCAAAGTTTCAAGTTTTATTTTAATTATTCAAATAGAAGCTTAAATAAGTTAAAATCTATATCTTGGTTTTATTAAGAAAAGAAAATATATAGCGAACTTTGTGTATGGATACATAAGGAATCAATGATTAGCCAGAAAGTTAATCATTCCGGATAGTTGTTTCCAAAAAGGACCGATTCGATGAGTTTTTGTTTAAGTTAATTATATTTTCAATGAACTTTATAAAGAACGGTTTCAGTGGATAATTAATCAAACTTAATGATATTTTCTTTTAGAAAGCTATTAACCTTAAGTTAAATACATTTATTATATTAATAACTTGTTAAAGAAAGGTAACCAAACTATTTCGGTTAATGAAGAAATAAAAGGGTTCTACTTCACTAAATGATGAAGTTAATTACTTCTTAAATAAAATTCATTTAAGAAAATAATTGGATATGTAGCAAGATTTAGTAAATTTGGAAGAAGCATATGGAAAGGATTTTATAATCCGAATTTCATAAACAAGTCATAAAAGAAAATTGAGTTCAAAATAAAGGTTCTATTCGAGTCGGTAATAAAAGAGAAGAATTACAAAACATGTAAATGGAAGTACTTATCGATTAAAATAAAGAAGTAAATAAAAAAGGTTTTTGTTATGAAATCCAACTGTTAGTTTTTACCAAATGTTAAAAGGAGTTTTGGACTAGTGAACAAATCCTAGTTTATAAGAAAAGGGATTTGAAGTTTAAACTAAGGCAGGGCCTTAAATAAGCATTTTACTTAAAAACCAAATCAAGTAAATGGCGTAACCAAAGTGAAATGTGAAAGGTAAAATGGATAGTTAATGTTTTGAATAAAAGAAACTGGAAAAAGGGGATTTATGGTTATAAATCCAAAGTTAGATCATGTAATGAAAAGGTTTTGGAAAAAAAGACATGAGCGAATGGATTAGTGTAGTATAATCCAAGTTTTGAATCGAATACTATACAGGAGTTTTGAAGCAAGAGGTTAATATTTGGGTAAATGATTTATTTGCAAATATATTAAGTAAAATGGTGAAGGTCGATCGAGATGTTCAAAAGAAAAGATATGGATTATAAACCATGTTTAAATAAAAATAGGAGGTAAGATTTGATCGATATTATAAGGACATGGGTTTTAAGTTACGGACTCCTATCTACTCTGAGATAAAAATGTTGTCGATAAAGGTCTGAGAGGTAAATAAAATACCCCAACTTGACCGACTTCACTATTATCAAGGAAAGGTATTAGTTTGTAACGGTAGAGGAGTTTGGAAAGAAGTTGTTATCTTCGTAAAACATTGGAAATCCATTTTCAAGGTTTGAAATGAAATGGAATACAATTAGTTTTAAGTTGAACAATGTACATTAACATTGTTTAGTCCGTGTTATGACATATAGTTTAATTATACCTATGGTTATTTATATAACACTATTTTCTAGAAAATGGTAATAATATGAGTAAAGTATATTTATTTAAAATAAATAATTATGGAAGGGTTGTATTAATTTTGAAATAAAAATTAATATTTGGATTTAAGTAGTTAAAGCCATTGAGTTTAAATAAGGAAGCATGGGTCGTTTAGCCGGGTTTTTACCACATACGAATTGACAATGGAATTATATTTGTGAATTAACGATATATTAATATATGGATGCTCCAGAATTAAGTAAATAAAAAATTGATGAAAATATAACAATATTTTCAAAATTAAAGGAGAATAAAGCAAAGTGAGAATATACGAGAGGTGTTGTTTTCAAACGGCGAAGCAAAAGATAAATTGATAAGATATGCTAATGGATCGACCTTAAATATATGGAATGGTTCGCAATGATTCGAATCAGAGTTTGAAATGAATGATTTTAACTAATGAGGATGTGAGCTGTCAACATACTTGATCGTACTGTTTAACTAATCTGATTTGATGGTTGTTTTGTTAAGATTGATAGTTAAAACACCAACTATCAATAAAATTGTCTTTCTGACGTGTTGTTTCGAAGAGACCAGGATGGGAAGTAGACCCAAAACCACTTCGAATCAACATTACGTGCGAAGCTAACTTTCAAGGGATAAAGATGGAGCAATTGAAGACCGTTGATTTTCATAAACGAAAGAACTGCTAATAATCTTCGGTCAGCAGTCAAAGATGTACTGTGGTTCTGCCGTGGTTGGAATCTACGGAGTGCAAGAACTTCTCGCTAGTGATCCATGGGGTGATTCCTATATTGGATGCAGTAGGAGAGTACCTCCGATTCATCCTGTTCCTAGATGACTTGTATGGACGGATATTTGACAAAGTATTTCCAAAAGGGATCGCGTACGTTGATTTCTTCAAACGTACATAGTTGGTGGCAGAGAAAGGCCCTTTTATTAGCTTATCAACTAAGTGTATTTTGTGGACATCAATTAGTGATATCTGGCAGATCTGACGATGTGACATTCAAAGTGAATGATGACCAGATGTTCAGAAGGAAATTCAAACCTCAAGCCTCATCAACCCTGAAATGACAAAAATCGGGCAGGCAGCATGGCTATGTGGGTCTCCCCCATTAGGGTGTATAATCACCTATCTAGAGAAATTCCATTTCCTTATTGAATCTATTTCGATGCTGTCCCTTCTCGTGAAATGTTTGCTGATCCCAGTCGTTGGTGATATACATTCGATACACTCAAGCGAAATGAGTGGTCGGTCATGTGTGGGCCGGGTTGCAAGACGTTCTTATTGAACCCAGTGTATTCCCCTCTAGAGATACACTATCGGTAGGTGGTCCCATACCTTGTCATCGTCGGAATCCAATCTCCAATAAGCGCTCGCATTTTTGATTGTAAACTATATATGTGGAGCGTGAGATGCAAGCGTTCCGCTAGATTGTTTTTTTTGATAGACACTATTATAATATCAAAAAAATATTGATTTTCAAACTGTTTTGGATTATAGTAAGGTAAAAACCGTCCATATTTATGTGTGGGCTGGTCTTACTATTATCTTTTTCCCAAAAGGATTTCTAAAGTTAAACCGTTTGTTTTATGTGAATTTAGCACTGAAAGTATTTCAGACTGATCTGGGTGTTTTTGCTTTGCTTCAAAATCTGCTTGGGTCAGACAAAACATATTTGACAGGTTAGTTTTTGCTTGGAGTTTCAGGAGATGGAAGCGGGAGGCTTCATCGTTAGTTCTTTTAAAGTTGTTCTGCTATATCTGATTCATGTTGTACTTTGATGATTGGTATGTATACTAGATTTTCACTTGTATAAAGATATGTTGTTATATTATATATTTTGTTCATTCCGCTATGAGATTCTGATGTTCTTCTTCTTTCTTCTATTCTAATATTTCTTTCTTTCTCTCTCATCCTCTAATTTTTTCTCTTAATATTATGCTCTTATATATAATTTGGGTTGATTGTGGTAGGTAAATGTCAGCCTAAATGGTACTGAAAAGTGGGATGCTACATTACTGGTGGATGATAGATATTGACTACTACTGTTGTTGGTTGTTTTGAACAACTTTGACGTTGATGACGATGTCTTTTGGAGGAGCTGGGTTGGATAACCCATTCATGCAAAATCCAACGCGGTGGCTCTTCGATCAAGTATTGGTACAAGGCAGGATGGATGCATCACTGGTGAGTACAGATATGTTATGAATTAAGAAGAAATAAAATGGAATAGAAGATAAACTTTTTCATTACTCATAAATGGAATGTTACATCTCTATTTATAGAAGAAATAAGATGCGTTACAATATGAATATTGGATCTAGATTAACCTTAGAGGGGGTAAATAGGGTTTATTGAATTGATTCGAGATATGAAAATATCACAGAACAAATTTGCAGCAGAAAAATAAATGCAGAAGTAAATAACACAGTTTTTACTCGGCTTCGGAAAACCCTGCCTACTGCTGCATTTTTAAGATTTTTAATAGGTATTAAAATAGATCCTACTTTCAAATCTGTAAACTCGTAAACCCTGTTCCTATGTAATCCTTGTTGGATCTAGATTAACCCTAGAAGGGGGGTGAATAGGGTTTATCACAGTTTTTAACTGAATTAAAAATCTAATGAGATATATAATAATAAACAGATCACAGGCTGCAGTAGAAATAAAAAGCAGAAAAGAAATAACACACAGAAATACCCAGCTTCGGCAAAATCCTGCCTACTGCTGCATTCCTAAGGTTTCTACTAAGTGTTATAAACAGATCCCGCATACAAGACCATGTACACTCGCAGCGCCTGCTCCTGTCCTAACCCTATGCTCAAAACCCTAGACTGACCAATATCCCCTCGATCAGATTTCCCCTGATTACGACCCTGTAACCAGTAACCCAGATTTTACAGACTCTGTCAACTGTCAGTCAACACCCTGACTGATTCCCCTAGATTTTTATAGACCTCTAGAAACTGATTCAGAATGATTTACAAAGAAATTGAAAATACAATAAAAAATAAAAATAAAAACTAGTTTTTCAAAAAAGGATTTAATCTCCCTTGTCCCTTTGAAACATAGATAGGCTGGCCAACTTGTTATTGCGTTGCACCACTGTTTTGTTTGACCCGATCATTCTCTTTTGCTCTGGGAAAAATAATGGCAGCAAGGCTAATTCTAGGGTTTCCAATTAAACTCCCCAAATCGATCGATGCTTAAGAAATTGACAATTGCTGAAGCTTGATCTATTGCGGCTTGCTTTCTGATGATTTGATTTGGGAAGTGGCGATCGAAAAACAACGGATTGAATTGTGAGTTTTCTCTGAATTTTTCATTTTGATTTTTCTTTGGTTTTTTCCATATGACTGCCGATGATGTAATTGGTGTTAAATAGGATTTAGAACTCCTAAATCACTCTGATTTCGTCGTATGACTTGGTTTGATTTTGTCCCCTGATTTTTGCGGTTTCCTGTTCTAGTTTGCTCGTACTAATGAGTTACGTGATTGGCTCCTTTATGATTTCAGACCTCTATTTAAATACTTGCTTGATATACATGAATGATTCCAGAAATGTTTTTGATTTCGAATTGTTGCCTCCTTTGGAATATTTTAATTTCTGGAAATATAATCTTGCTCGAAACAAATTGAACAAAAACCGGAAACAAACTATTTGTTTTCCAATTTACAATTGCGTGTATTTTTCTTGAAATTGATTCTCTGAAAAAAATATGAATAATCTATAAATTCCTAGAAAGAACAATTCTTCTTGCCATTTTTTTTGGTTCCAGATAATTTCACTTTCCCCAAAAACAATCTGTCCATTTTCTGCTTGATTACTCGCTATTTTCATTTTCTGGAAAGAATTCTTGCATGTTGATTTTATCATTTGTCAATGAAAAAAATACTTTGTGATCTTTCACAGCTTGCATGGATGTGTATTTATATTTGCATACATTTGTCCAAATGCCACTTTTGCTTGAACTGTTTTAATGCTTTAATTTCCTGCTAAAACTGGAAATTGTTACTTTGCTGTTTCATTAAACTGCTGCCAATCTATATCTGCATGTAGACCTGAAAATAATGTATTCCTCTTTGTCTTTTGTCCCTGATTTGTTGCCTTGAAATGGTATTGCCAAAAATTGATTTTATAACTTTCCAAAAGAGAATCTAGATCACTGATTCATGCCGACTGTGTACTTTCAGAAATGTTGTTTCATCTGTTTGTATCTAGTTCTGTTTAGTTGCACTTGATCCTTCTTGTAAACTGATATTGCATCATGCATGTTGTTGGGCTGTCTTGTTTGCATTCACCACCAAGTCTTACTCCATGTTAGTTTGTGTAGTTATGTCCATGTGCACACCAGTTCTTCTTGCTTTTTGATACTTGCTCGAACCTTGACATGCTGTAGCCAAATTTGTATGTTCATGCACCTATGGACTTGGTTATGCTGAGCCAAACTGGTTTTGGCTTACTGTTTTTAAAGTGTACTTGCAACTATATATTTATGTCATTCTGAACCATAGTTACACCATGTCGTCCACTATGTTCACTTTTGTTGTTTGATGCTTTCAGTTTTACTCGAATGATGTTTCTGAAACACTTTTGCACTACATGTTATGTTTGAAAACTTGTGATTTCCTGTGTATTGCTTTATGCCATTCCAGTGAATGTATAGCCCAGTTAAAGGTGTTGATCATTCACCATACACCATGCATGCTTGAAATGTTCCTGCTGCTACATTAGTTGTGAACATCCATTACCAATTTGTAATTCTGCTGAGTACTTGTTATGATATTCTTTGAACTAAGATGCACACTGATTTGCAAACTTCTGTGTTGACCTGACCACCATGTTTACATTGATGCACACATGCTTGTTCATTTGCATGTATATGACCATGCTCGACCATTCTGGTTCCATGTATTTGCTGTCACAACCATTTATGTTGCTTGCTGACTTGACTCGGCCTTGTGCTCGACACCTTTTGTGATATGTTGAATTGATTTCACTTTGTCTTTATTATTTGTTGACATGTGCACTGAGTCGAGATGGTCCACGTGGTTACTCCTCAGTTGCACACTGATTGGCGAGGCAGTGCACACGTGTACATTTATACATGTGTGTATATGCACCCATTCAGAAAATTTCCTGTCCCTGTACATATACAAACTGTCTGCCTAGACACAGATAAATTAGATCAAGTTATGAAAAATGATGAGAAACACACCAGAAAACTGAGGCAAATAAAATTCTGAAAATAAAAATTTATATTCACATGAATTCAGTTTTATTCTTGTTGTAGTGTACTGTGTGTTTCTGTTTCATGTGACAGGTGATGATTACTGGACTGACTGTGAAGAGCTGTGAAGACTGAAGATTGATGTTTGAAGATTGAAGATGGAACAATAGAAGACAAAAAAAAATAGACATGCATATCTGTATATGAGTGAAAAAGAAATTATATATATATATGAAATCAAAGTGTCTGTATAGTCGTGTGACGACCTGGAAATTTCGCTCGATCCGAACCAGTCGCTAAACCGACCCAGACCGTTCGAAACGCCCTATCGTTTGAGAACATGACAAAATAGAACGCAGACGGAAGAACATTTCATTGTATATTACAATAATGCACCAGATTACAAGAATATATGGAGTATAAACAAATAAATATTACACAGAAATATCAGAGATTTAAATTACATTTAAATACATCGCAGCGGAAAATAATACAATACACAGCTAGAAGAGATATACGGATACAAAGCTTTCCGGATATCATTCCAGCTGTAAACCAGGATCCTGTGAATATAAATCTGCAAAACCAAAACTACTAGCTGCCCGTGTCAAAATAAGGGCACCCAGAGTTTAGGTTAAAACAATAATCTCCAGGTCAGTCATGTGACTGGTGTGAGAACTAAAACAGTTATCAATCTTTATTTTTAAAGTTTGGTAAATCAAGGGACCACGCCGTATAACACGGAACGGGTTTCCTCCCAAGAATACCAGTGCATAAAACAGCAGCGCAATGCTAAATAAAGAAAAATGAAGCTATTATAAGACCCAGGTCCTATCACACAATGCAACGCAAGCCGGGGGATAGGGTTTTTACCTTATAATAGCCAAGAATGTTTGATACGTTTAAAAGAAATCATTTGATACTATTACAAGTGTATAGTGTATAAACAACTTCATATCATAAGTATCAATCATAGGCGGCATGAATGCCCCATACCACTATGTCGCCATATATAGGTTATACAATCAAAATCGCAAAGTCACGTATTTGGAAATTGGGTTTCCATCTATGAACCGAGGCAAAAGATAGTCCTCAACCGATTCGAGACGCTCTAGCCCGCCCCTCAGGATCAGAGCTCGAGTGACCCTTGGATCCTCAGGGCCAGTCCACCGATGTGGATTAAACTTAAACCCTGTACATGTGTTTCCCTGCCCTATGGGGCGTAAATGAGCCAACGAATGACTCCATCGGACCCGGATCGTCCGATCAAACCGAGGCGCCTCGCAACAGCAAGAACCACATAATTCAAACTCGTCAGGGCGTGTAAAACCACTGATGCCACTTCTAGCTAGAAAGAAACGCATGCCCTCCCTGACGTCCTCTCCCGTTTTTGGTTCATACCGGGTGTGAAGCTCGCGAATCAAACGTTACACAAAGCTATGCCACAAAGGCCGTGCTTTGATCATCAACCACAAGAATTTGCTTTTCAACAGAAGCCTTGATCATTTGCCACTTAGGCGTGCCACACAGGCAATTCACTCCATGCGTTTGATATCCATCAGTATATAACCCCTGAGCTCGTACGTCTCAGAGAAGAGCGTTAAGCAAAAGAATAAATTCTCCGCCGCCAAACAGATATATACTTAATAAAAATCAACCACACGGACTAAAATCCAATGTCAGACACACAGTCCATTTACAAGTTCGTTCTGGGTCTGAACGAAACCGGAGGCACCTAGTACCCCGCATATCCATCGATCTCCAAGTACGTCTGGACAATCACCAACTGTTTCCATCTTATTGGGTGTACATCCCAATCAAGATCATCAGTAATTATCCAAACAACGTGAAGACCTCCGGTCTTCTACCATCGTCTTCATCTTCGACTTATCATCGTATCAGTTATTCAGAATGGGATAAACCCGGTCTTTCCGAATAACTCGCGTATATTATAAACAAGTGTTACACAAACACAACATACGCCTCATTCCAATTCATCAGTCACTAACCGTAAATTAATCAAGAGAATAATTCCCCAAATATTAACCCCGAAGGCCGAAACCAACATCAGATCAATATCCAGAAAACCATTCTGCTTAGCTAACCGACAGTTAGTTTCTAAATTTCACATTCATAGGGAGAGGTTCCCATTAATTTTATCAAAGATAAATTCTTTAATTTATTCTTTAATCTACTTTTTTTTTTGAATATCAATTCAAACTAGTCGGGATTAACGAACCTTACCGAAGTAATCATTTGTTTTAATTTCCCAATCCCAACCTATTCATCCCATGAAGTAAAACTGGTCATACTTCATATCTAACACCACGATGTTATCGGTAAATTCAATTACCATTTCACGTTTAAATCTAATTAAAGATTTAACTATCGCCTGGAGTAAAACTGGTGATACTCCATTCTCGATCTTTTCAATCTAATTAAAGATTCATTAAAACTCCACTTAGTTTTAATCTGTGACTGGGTTAAAGAATCAGTGTCATTTAAAACACGGTTCACGATAAACCCAAAATCACATTTCCATCAATTATCAGGTTAAAGAACGAGTGTTATTTAAAAACACCATTCACGATAAACCCAAGAATCAATATCAATTCAATTCCAATTAAATATTGTTTAATTGGTACACTTCATTAAATCTGAATAAAAAGATTTAATCTTTTCTCAACTGGGTTCAAGAACAGTGTTAATGAAGACACCATTCATGACAAACCCAAATCACATTTGATATTCAATACAAGGCTCTGAATAGAAAATATATCGGCTTATATTCAATATCAAATTCTACGATTAACAAATGTCGTATTGGAAATAACGATATAAATATATATCTTTCAAATTTCCATAACAACATCCGTATAATCACGAATTCCAACATCGAAATATCCCGAAGACAATTTCGATTCAAATCCACTCCAATGCAATCATTGGAAATTCTGGTTATTTTTTAAAACCCCTTTCAAATTCAATTTATTTACTTAAAAATAAATAGAATTATAATTCTAGTTCAAAACTAGTTTGTTTCGATAAAAATCTATTTTTATCTTTTCAAATATGGAGTTTTTCATCCCAATTCTTTCTAAATCATTTCTTATGATTTTACACAAATTATTACTATTTTTAATAATTTTATCAAGGCCCGTACAGTCGATTTCCATCAAGGGCCATCGAACTGCACTTACAGCGACCTTTTTCAAATTTGATTTGGACATAATTCCAAATCCAATCGTTATATTTCAAATTTGTAATATTCGTTAGAAAGCTCTTTTCGATACGAACCCAACGGTTCCAATTTCAGGAGAATCCGACGGTCGGATCTCCCGCAATATCTGTTCGAAGTCAATGGTCGAAATTCGCGAATTGCCGCGACGCGGCGCGTTCTATTCAGGCCATTATATTATATATATAATATATATAATATATACTTCGTCGTTTTCCTTTCAAAACGTGCTTTATGAATCATTTTAAATTCATTTTCAAAATGGTTTCAACTTCATATTCAATTTCAAATCAAAATTGAATATTCCAATATAAATTCGTTTTAAATTCATTTCAAATTGATTTCAATTCAAATCGATTTTTAATTCAATTTCAGTTCGTTTCAATTCAATTTCAATTCGAATTCATTTATATTCAATTTCAATTCGAATTCATTTCAAAACGATTTCAATTCTATTCGAATTCATTTATATTCAATTTCAATTCAACTTTAATATTCACTTCAATTTGAATAAAATCGATATAAATATCGTTCACGTCAAAATGGCGTCAATCTATCAACGCGGCTTCTTACATTTCGATTTTCAAATATTCTACTTCAAATATTTCTTTTTCAGATATTTCTATTTCAAATATTTCTATTTCAAAACTGGAATGAGGCCCAATCAATTACCATATAATGTTAATTATATGGATTTTCTACAACACATGTATATATCAACAACGATGAATAATCAACCATCATCCAAAGTGCATTCTACACTGTATAAGCATCAAATATAAATATTCAACGCTTATAACAGTCTGTCAATCAATCGATCGACATACAAGTAAATAATCGGGATTAGTGTACGTCAAATATCACCCCAATACCCGTGTGGGGTTTCAAGCAATCAAACACAGATTTTTATTTGTGCAGTTGGCCGATGTGTAAAATTTATCGTCCCAATCAATATCCTTCAAATAGGTGTACATAAACAAACCGTCCGGTTTGTAAACGACTATTTATTTATTCATTCACATTCACGTTAAAAATTATATTTTTAACGATCAAACTATTTTATTCAACCTATGAATATTCTATTCGGTTCATTTATTAAATAAAATGTTATCTTTATTTTTCTAACCTATTTTTAGAAAATTTCGGCGGCATAACGGCACGATACTAGAAACGGGACGAGGCCTAGCCTTATCCCCGGTCCAGTGAAGGCCCACGCCATTCACACATCAATCAAATTCACCAAACAACCAAATTCAAATCAAATAATCTGACTAATCTATGCAACCAAACAAACAAGTCCATGGTCTGTGGACGATTGTGTCGGGTGCTACTAAGCACCGTCTGCATCCTAGTATATATATATATATATATATATAACTAGAAAAAAGAAATTGAAAGGTGAGAAATTCTCACAGATAGCCATCCAATCATCTTGACTCTTCTTTGCTAGAAATCTTCATCGTTATCGCATCTTTGTCATCTTCGTTGCCCGTAGCCACTACATATATAAAAATCACATTTTTATTTGTTCACTTTCAATTTAAAAATCATATTTTTATAATCACTTCCTATTTAAAAAAAAAAACGAATTTTTACTATGCTATTCAATATATAAAAATCGAATTTTTACTTCGTTATTCAATATATAAAAATCGAATTTTTACTTCGTTATTCAATATATAAAAATCGAATTTTTACTTCGTTATTCAATATATAAAAATCGAATTTTTACTTCGTTATTCAATATATAAAAATCGAATTTTTACATCGTTATTCAATATATAAAAATCAAAACTTTCATGAACAAAAATCTCTACTTCGATCATGTTAAAAATCTCTCCTTTTACATGTTAAAAATCTAAACTTTGTCTATATAAAAACATGAACTTTATGTTGATAAAACCTACCCTTGATGTACATAAAAATTCAATCTTTCATCGTATAAAAATTGAATCTTAAACTTAATGACATATGTATTTAATTTAAACCAATTAAACAACAACAAAAACTCACCCTTTCACGTTTGGAGGGGCTGAAGCTTGCTGGAAGTGGAGCAAGGAGCGGCTTCAGGTGATTTCGACGCTGAGGGGAGGGGTTTCGCGGTGCTGGAATCGAGAGGATGGAAAGAGGGAGAGAAGGAGCGGAGGGCGGAGGCAGGCGCGACACAGGATGGCGAAACGGGAGGGCGTGGCTCGCGGATCTCGAGGTGGGCGTAGGGTTTGGGTTCGGGTTCGAACAGGGGAAGGGGCGCGGGCTGACGCGAGGTCGGAGGGGCGCTTGCCTGCTCGGTGGCGCACGGAGGAGGAGGCGTCGATGGGGACGGCGGCTGGAGGACCCGTCGCTCCTCTTTCTCTTTTTTATTTTATTTTATTCTGATTTAGTCAACGGTATGGGGAGGAGAGGGTTAAAGGGGATTATATATATTTTATATTTATTTATTTTATTATTTTAAATTTCAAAAAGGTACTTTAAAATACGAACTCGAAATCAAGCCCACCGACTGTCGTCCATAGCTAATTACCCCCATTCCGAACACAATGGGATATGTACTGCAAGCCGATTCGACTGTTTCGATCAGTTTCCGTTAAAATCAACATATAACTCTATATATTGAATTTGAACGCACATTCCAATTTACCGGGGTCACATACTAACTCTAAAAATTCATGAAAAATATTTTCTAGCTTCGTATTCACGATACGGCCCTAACAAAACTAGTTTCATCGAATTCTGAGACCGTTAGAAAAATGGCCATTTTCTAGTCGATTAAAATCAACTGAAACTGGTCAAACGCGTTTTCCTTTGCCATGCTCACATATTGATTCGAAAAATTATGAAATTCGGAATCTAGCAATAACTTGACACTGCGGATCCAACAAAAGTGGTTTCGTCGAAATCCGAGGTCGTTTGCAAAATTCCTATTTTTAAGGGCTTGAATTCCATAGCGACTATTCAGAATTTTCAACTGGACATATCTTTTGAATCCCGCTATGAAATCTTGATTTTTTGGATTCGTTGGAAAGATATTCACAATTAGATTCCATTATTTTTGGTTTCACTAAAATCCGGATTGTTTTGCACCCGGTACATTCAATTGAAGTTTGAAATCGAATTATCGAACTACCGCGCCATTTTCAATTCCTTCTATAATTTAAAATAATTATTTATATTCTAACGACGACGTATATAAATATATTCGTTTGAATTCTATTCAAAATAAATTTCTCGTCGATATTATTTAAAATAATTCATTTTAAATAATCAAAATTCGCTAAAATTGCCAAAATAAAAAATTTTAAACTGGCCCAGATTTTCGGGTTGTTACAAGTCGAGTGTGAGTGTTGTACTGAATATGAAAATGAATATAAATTGAAATATATATCAGTGATGTATTCGAATAGTGGAGTATAAAATTTGTACTATTTGAATGTATGAAGTAAAATATTTATATTTAAATAAAATACTGTTGAATATTTGAATTCGTGCATAGTCATATTCTATTTAAATTTAAATATTATATTCCTGTCTGTGATGTGAATATGAAAACAGTACGATTACAAACACATTTGAAATAAAATTTATTTGGTTGTTATCATCAAACAAAAATCATATAATTGTGTATACAACACCGTTATATACAACAATCTCCCCCTTTTGATGATGACAAACAAATAAAAGATTTTGAAACAAAATAAATATGTTTGACAGTGCATATTGAACTCCCCCTATTTATTAGCTCCACCTACAACAGAAAACTCCCCCTATAACTGTGCATGAGTGAAAAGTGAAAATTGAATAATAATAAATTTTCAAAGTTAAAAATATTTATTAAATATTCACTCATAAATCAAAATCTCAACCCATTCTCCCCCTTTTGTTATCATCAAAAGGATTCAGAAATTAAAATATAGATGAAAAATTGACTAAATAATATAATTTCAGCATAAGAGGAAGAACGGTGATCATAAATCTCAATCAGTCAAACAAAAATCATAATAAACTGAGAACTAGTGGCATATTTCACATTTCAAATAATGACGGATTTACGATGAAATTTTTATAGATGGGGAGAGTTATAAAAAAGATTTCCAATTATTTTCAAAGAATTTTATAAAAAAAGAGCACAAAAAACAGTAACGGATTGTGACTATAATTAATAATTCAAATTAAGTGAGAAAATCGAATAATCTCAAGTCCCAGTACCTATCAATCAACAAATCATAATATGTCATAAGAATTTAACACATTTCACAGATTAGAATATGGATTGATAGACTTGTTTTTACACACCAAGGAAAATTCGAAATAGATTTCTATTTATAGCACATTTTTTTTATTTGCTTATTTAAGAGCACACTGACCACGCATAACCAGATCTTGGATTTTTAAATGAGGTCAGTCGCAGCTTAAATTATAAGTTGTCTCATAACCATGCATGACCAGAGCTTGGATTTTTAAATGAGGTTAGAGACACACTTATATATTAATTATATATTTATCGTTTTTAGCCTCAAAAGAAAAACTCCTCGGTATATAAAACCAATATATGGATGATAGAAAATGGGGTAGGTACAGAAATGGACAGTGAAATAAATTTCTAAATTAATTATATTATGAAATATGCTCGACTGTACCGAGATCATTGAAAATTTTCAATTATCGCTAATTCTGAATAATAACATACTTCAATTTCTATCACAAATATTTCCACTGTTTATTCAAAAAGATTTTCTAAAAGATATTAACTATCCATATTTATATAAAATCATAATGGATGGTAGAAGGATGATAGATAATGAAGATGGTCGTGAAATAATTGCCAGTTCAAAGATATTATAATAAATATTCAACCATCATGAAAATCCAGATAAAATCTCCTCTTGTTGTGAAATATACTGCGGTCACAATTCGTCACAATTTCAAAATCTAATAACAATTTTGATGAATTATAAATACAGTTCAATTTGGATATTGATTTCAATTTCTGAATGAATAATTAATAAATAATTATAAAATTGAAAATCAATTACAAGAGGAAACTAAGCAGATTTATACAAAGAAAAAATGTATATGGTGTCTATACAAGGTGAAAATTCAAAACCAGATGGATAAAAAAAGATGATGCCAATTGTAGTCTCCTTTATCGAGGAATTTATTCACACAGTAGATATCTTAGATTAAGGAAATTTCGAACACAAAGCCCAAACAGACAAGATTACAAAATTGGCACAATTATTAGAGCAGCAGTCAGATTAGAGCAGGCAGTTATTTGAAAATAGTATCAGAGCAGCACAGCAGAAACAGTTTCAAATCAGACTTGTTAAGATGTTGATCACATAAGATGATTCATGATCCAATGATTAAAAATACCGTTTATTTAAAATCATTTGATGAATATGAAGATATCAGGATTCAATGAATCGATCACACCATATTATTAATTTCACATTCACGATATGTGTGTGATTCAGTAAATCAATAATTTCAAATGATTTTAAACAAACAAATATTCAAATCAAATAACCATGAAATACCAATAAATTTCAAGACCCAAATTTTTCAAGGAATTTTTCAAAAACAATTTTTGACAAGCACATGAGTAATTTCAGATCATTTACATCAAATTTAAGAGATATTCATGATCTAGAAAATTAAAAAATAATTTATTTGAAATCACTTGAATCAATGTCAAGTTTTGAGATATAATGAATCAGTCACACGAGATTGATGATTTCAAATTTAGAGGCATGTGATGTTCAGAATATCAAGAATTTTAGATGATCTCAAACAAATAAATTTCAACAATAATGATCATGAATATAAGGTGAATTTCTATATGTATCACGGTAATTCAAGACAATTCAAAATATCCAAGCCAATCTGAAAATTTCTGAAATTATCACAAACGATAAGAAGTAGTGTACTGTAATGAGTATAATATTCTAAGCGTTTCAAAATGAATTGGAAGAAACTCAAAACAGCATAAGTGTGTGAAATTTCAATAATTATTCAGTTCTTCAAAAATTTAGAATTTGAAATGACAATGTTCAAGATATGATATTAATACATCAACACTGTTATGAATTCAGAGAATCGGAAAGCAAACTTCAAAACAATTGCAGGGATTTACAGGACTAAGTTTAAGATCTGGAAGAGATTAAAAACATTAGAGTTTTATTCAAGAGAAGCAAATTTCCAGGAAAAAACATGACTTCTGCAATTGGAAGTTAATAAAGCTCATAAAGAAAAAATATGGCAGTGACAAATCAAAAACAGAAAGAGATAAAGAAAATAAACAGAAGGGGTAGAAGGAAAAAAAAGTAAAAACTGAGAATATTTACAAAGATGAGTTTAGAGATCATACCAGAATCCAATGTAAAACAGAATCTCTAACTCAACAGTCTTAGCTAAGGAACTGTGAATGATTACAGAAGTATTGAGCAGCTTGAATCCAAATCTCTTTTGCCTAGCAGTTCCTCAGCCTCCTCCGGTACCTAACAGTTTTGAGAATCGAGTGGTCTAACAAAATTTGTAAAACCACTCACAGTTTTGTTCACAGCTTTAGGTACCCAAACTTGTTTATATAACAACCCAACAGAATTTACCAAAGTTCCTTTAGGGACCCAAATCTGTTTGAAATTAAATGAATTCACTGTATTTCTTTTTGGGGTCCAGAATGGTTTAAATGGATTGTTATCAAACAAATTCACATCACGTTTATGATTCAAAAATCCTTGGAAATTAACAGAGTTCAAATTATCAAGTCTATTCTTTTCAAAGAAGTATGAAGGATTTTTCAAATCATTTGAATTTAGTTTTTCAAAAACATTAGTTTTTCCAAAGCCAAGAACACATTTATTTCCAATAGAAACTTGGTTTTGCAACAGCATATTCAACGATTTTTCCCCGTTAGAAAATTTATCCAAACTTGATTCTAATCGTTGAATTTTGGATTTAAGATCGCTATTTTCTTTTATCAAATTTGAGCAATGATTTATGGCGATCTTCTGTTCAGCATTGGACTATTTCAAAACCAAGTTCTCATTTTCAAGTAATTTAATTTTGTCTTGGGATTTGGAAATATCAAGTTTAAAATGGTTTTGCTTTTCAGATTCAAGTTTCTTTAAATTTTCAATCTCATCTAGCTCTTTCAAAATCAAATCTGTTTTCAACAAACTTTTATTTTCAGCAATTTCATGTTTGGAATTTTTGATATCCTTAAGATTTTCAAATTCCTTTTGTAAAGAATTGTTTGCATCTTTCTGCTCAATCTCGTTATCTTTCAAAATCAGATTTTCTTCTTCAAATCTTTGAATATTATTATTGAGATGAACGAGATCAGTTTTTAATTTCAAACAATTTTCACAATTAGAATTTTCAAATTTCACAACATTTTCAAATTTTAATTCCAAACAATGAATTTTGCTAGTCAAGTCACGATTTTCAGTTTAAAAAATCTGTTCCATCGAAAATAGTTGGAGATGAACTGTGCTGACTCTCTATCGACTGACAACTAGGAAACACCATTACTCTAGAGTTAACAAAATACCTGCTCTGATACCACTTGTTGGATCTAGATTAATCCTAGAGGGGGGTGAATAGGGTTTATCAAAATTTTTAACTGAATTAAAAATCTAACGAGATATATAATAATAAACAGATCACAGGCTGTAGTAGAAATAAAAAGCAGAAAAGAAATAACACACAGAGATACCCAGTTTCGGCAAAATCCTGCCTACTGCTGCATTCCTAAGGTTTCTACTAGGTGTTATAAACAGATCCCGCATACAAGACCATGTACACTCGCAGCGCCTGCTCCTATCCTAACCCTACGCTCAAAACCCTAGACTGACCGATATCCCCTCGATCAGATTTCCCCTGATTACGACCCTGTAACCAGTAACCTAGATTTTACAGACTCTGTCAAATGTCAGTCAACACCCTGACTGATTCCCCTAGATTTTTACAGACCTCTAGAAACTGATTCAGAATGATTTACAAAGAAATTGAAAATACAATAAAAAACAAAAACAAAACCCTAGTTTTTTAAACAAGGATTTAATCTCCCTTGTCCCTTTGAAACATAGATAGGCCAGCCAACTTGTTATTGTGTTGCACCACTGTTTTGTTTGACCCGATCCTTCTCTTTTGCTCTGGGATAAATAATGGCGGCTGTGACGATCCCAAAATCCGTGTGACGGTATTAAGGATAATCATTGGAATATAACACATCAATCATCATAGCAGAGAACAGATAATAGCAAAAACAATAAATAGAATAATTTTACATCGATATTAAAGCGGAATCACAACATGTAACAACATCAGAATAGCACAACGTAGGATATAACTTAGTAAATAAAAGGTAAGTGATTAGTCACCATCGCCAGAGGCGGAATATATACATGCAGTGAGACACAATAAGGGTATCAGTCTACATCGCCGAAGGCGGTACATATACACACGATAATAAGTACTGAAAGTAAAGCAGTCTGCATCGCCTGTGGCGGAATCATAATATAAGTACAATAATGGCGGAAAATGTCAAAGTCATCTCTGTGAAGTCAGCCTCGCCATGAGCCAAAATGCACTCTATGCAACCGTGTAGAGCCAAAAACAACCTGTCACCTGTGAACTAGGCTGCCCGTGTGAAAATAAGGGCACCCGCGTTTGCAAAGTGAAACAAACAACGAGTCAGTCATGAGGACTGGTATAAGAAATCTATTTAATAGTTTAAACAACAGTAATAAGCAAATCATAGGACCACGCCACTTTCGCGGAACGGGTTTACTCCAGTGATTGCTAGTGCATTTAAAACAAAGTAAATTCTTTAAAACAACGCAATGCTTTTAAAAAGAGTGAAGCCATTATAAGACTCAAGTCCCATCATACAATGCAACGCAAGCCGGAGGATAGAGTTTTACCTTATATTGGCCAAATATGCTTGATTAGTGTAAAGCAAAATCATTTGATATTATTACTAGTGCATATATGTTTCAAAAATGAATAGCATCTTAAATATCAATCATAGACGGCATAAAGTCCCATACCACTATGTCGCTATACTAGTTCTATAATCGAATCCGTTATTTCGTATTGGAAATTGGATTTCCGTCATGAGTCGAGGCAAGGGGCAAGCTCCTCTCCGCTTCGAGACATTCTAGCAAATGCCTCAGGACTACACACTCTGGGTAACCCCGGATCGGCTGGGCCGGTCCTCTCTTACGTTTGAGGATTAGTTATTCCTGAACACACGTTTCCCGGTCCTTACAGACCTATAATCGAGGCGCCTCACATTCCAACAACCACAAAGGTGAAAAGTAGATATAAATGTCAGGGCCGGTAGGTCACTGACATCACCATAGCTAGAAAGAAACGTCGTGCTCTCCCAGCGGTCCATATCCCGTTTTTAACTCATACCGAGGTGTGAGGCTCGCGAATCCACGTTATACACAAAGCCATGCCACGTAGGTCGTGCTTTGATCATCAACCACAAGACTTTGCTTTGCAACAGAAGCCTTGATCACAACATCTTGGCATGCCACATAAGGAATCCACTCCATACGATTGATTTCTATCGATATATAACCTCTGAGCTCGTACGTCTCAGAGAAGGGCGTTAAGCAAAAGAATAAATTCTCCGCCGCCAAATAGATATATATTTAATAGAGATCAATCAGTATAGAACAAAATCCAATGTCAGACAGACAGTCCATTTACAAGTCCGTTCTGGGTCTGAACGAAACCGGAGGCGTCAAATTCCTCGTATATCTGTACAATCAACATATACATTCAGACGGCTACTACTTCCGTTCCTTCACGGTAGCTACTCCAGTCAGGAACCTCAGCAGCGCCCATCCAACCGATACGAAGATCGTCGGTCTTGAATCGTCTTTGCATTTTCCAATTCGAATCGCTCGATAAATTATTTGAAATGAGGGTTAGCTCGGCCTTTTCAAATAATTCACGTAATTAGAATTTAAATCAATTCTTTCCATGGTTATATCATTCGACATCCATATTTCAGTTCTTTAGTGTTATTTTCGTGTCAAACACATACAACCATCAAATATCAAACAATTCAAGCCAAATTGGTTTATTTTCAATCTATGTTGCTTATAATATTTTATAACGATTTGTCGCCATTTTTATTTATTTAAAAATGGCCATATTTAATTAAACGACGTTACAGGTCGTGCCGTGGCACTGGCGCTGTTTTCCCCTAATTTGTTTTACACATATCGGAAAATCTAACCGTTGGATTTCTACAAAGTCTATATCAGTGGGAAGATATTCCCAAAGCGGACCCAACGGTTCCAGTTTCATGAGGATCCGACGGTCGGATCTTCCACACTAGTCGTTTGAAGTTACGGTTTCAAAATTCGAAACTACAGCGTCGTTATTCGATTTAATTTAATTATATTTATATTTATATATAAATATAATCGATTCTGGCGCTGTTTTTCTTCAGGTTTGAATTAAACATTCCAGATAAACCAACCATTGGATTTTTACAAGATTGGTGCCGTTGGGAAGATATTTCCAAGGCGAACCCAGCGGTTGCGGTTTCGGGAAAATCCGATGGTCGGATTTCTCGTACTAATCGTTTCAAATTACGATTCCAAAACACGAACTGCACGGCTTCGATTTCCTTCTAATTATATTTATATTTATATATATAAATATAGTTCATTCTATAATTTCAAATATAGTTTATTCATTAATTTCAACTTCGTTTTCACTTTAAATATTTCACTAACGCCTTAATATTTCGAAAAATTTCACCATAACCTCCTTTGTACGGGGAGGGGTTTGGAAATTTATTGGGCCGTGTTAGGTACCCAATAAATCCTATAAAGCATCCACATATTTATAGTGATATATTCTGGTGTTTACGGGGGAGCGTGTATAGATAATAACTCCAGAGAATAAATTCTCGTCACCCCGCTCCGTGTGGAAATAAATAGTCCATGTGCCGTATCTAATAACTAGAGAGACGTGATTATTGTCAACTCCAGACCCGTGTGGGTTTTTTATTAATCTGGCAATTTATCATTATATTTTATATAGTCCATATCAGTCATCAATTCAACCTATAAAATCACCGCCATACAAGCCTCTTGCTCGCATGGTAAATCTTCCACCTCATCACACAAGCTCCAATTGCTTATGTGGAATATGATGAAGTATGCCTATCGTCAAGAAGTATGCCATGTAGTGTAGTTCAAAATTAATTGTTACTATCCTATGGCGATGTTCATTATTTCACACAAAATAACCAGCACTCCGCATCCAATGGCATTCACAGGAGTTGATATAAAAATAAAATTGCGCAGCCAACTCATCAAGGTTTACCTATTTGTCGGGCACACAAATAATTTCTTTACTCTACAGCTAATCCATTTTCCCTGTTCAACACATGTATATATATGCAGAACAAAGCTAATAATAATATTTCTAGCAAACTAATATTTATTTCAACACGTGTGTATTTTTATCAAAGCGTATACCTGATAAAAGAAATATTTTTATCATCAAAAATATTTATTCTACACATGAATGTTTTTAACACTTCATATTCACAATAAAGATGTAGTTTTTATTGTCTATTCATTTTATTTTTAAAATACGATAACATTCAACACATGAATTTCAACTCAACTAATGAATTTCAATTCAACACATGAATATTCTCTATAGTTTGTATATATATAAAAATGTGATTTTTATCGCTAAAGCTATTTGTTTACATTCAAATAATATTAAACACATGAATTTCGATTCAACGAATGAATTTCAACTCAACATATGAATATTTGTTATAGTTTGTATATATATAAAAATGTGATTTTTATCGCTAAAGCTATTTGTTTACATTCAAATAATATTCAACACATGAATTTCGATTCAACGAATGAATTTCAACTCAACACATGAATATTTGTTATAGTTTGTATATATATATATAAATGTGATTTTTATCGGTAAAGCTATTTGTTTACATTCAAATAATATTCAACACATGAATTTCGATTCAACGAATGAATTTCAACTCAACACATGAATATTTGTTATAGTTTGTATATATATATATAAATGTGATTTTTATCGCTAAAGCTATTTGTTTACATTCAAATAATATTCAACACATGAATTTCGATTCAACAAATGAATTTCAACTCAACACATGAATATTTGTTATAGTTTGTATATATATATATATATATATATATATATATAAATGTGATTTTTATCGCTAAATCTATTTGTTTAAATTCAAATAATATTCAACACATGAATTTCGATTCAACGAATGAATTTCAACTCAACACATGAATATTGGTTTCAACATATGTGATTAATTTCAACAAATGAAAATTATTCTAACACATGAATATTTCAGAAAATTTCAGCAGCATAACGGCAGGGTAGTTAAAACCATGACCGTCCCTAGTACGGCTCCTCGCTCTACCTTAAAACCTCGCGGTTTTTTACAATGGGGATCATGCATCTAGTTCGCACGCAGGCGGCATGTTTTATTTTCAATTCCACAATCCTATTCTAATTTGTTTCAACCACAAACAATTATTTCCAACCTTTCATCATACCATATAATATCACGTCAATCACCAGCAATAAATATCGTCCATGGTCTGTGGATGAGGGGAGTATATATATATATATATATATATATATATATATATATATATATTATTTCTATAATTCACTTGCATTTCATCACAATTCAGAGCATATATGTTTCATACAACGCTTGTATAACTTATACATCGCTAATATAACTTATACAACACATGTACATGAGGTATACAATGCGTATATAATTTACACTTCGCTTATATAATTTATACAACATGATTCCATTCACACAGTTTAGTTTAGATTCCTCACATTGGTTTTGTAGTGCTAAATATCGTAGGAAGATCAGAAAATCCGCGGCTTCTGCTAGATGGTAGAGAGCCTCCTTGCGGTCACGGTGTCTCCTGTTTCATCGAATTTCGTTAACGAACGAAAAAGATATGATTTTTCAAAGTTTTGCAACGCTTTATAGTGTAAAAACAGTTCAAAATTAAACAACCCGTTAGTTTTCAAACCTGCTCAAATTTAGGTTTTGATTTTTCGTTCAATTCGTTGCTCGATAGGTCGATCAGATTGTTGGACGTCGACAAGGGAGGGGAGGGCTTCTCGGCGCCACCAGCCTCTTCCAGTTCGACGGCGGTATGGACCCTGGGCGGCGGTTTAAACGCGCCCACTTCGGAGCGTCAGATCTCGATGTCGGCGCTACTGATGATGGCGAAACTGGGTCGGATCTGAAGAGGGGCGAAGGGGCTTTCGAGGGAAGGTGGTGGCGCGGCCTGGTTTCGCCTGTGGCGGCCGGAAAACGAGGGGGAAGGATGGAGCTCGATGAACCGTCGAGAGCGAGAGGCGGCTAGGTTTTCCGTGGTTTTTTTTTTTGAAAGAAAAATCTTATTGGCCGAGGATTTATAGTAAATTTTTAAATAGTGTTTTTACAAAAGAACTCGAAATCAAACCCAACGACTGTCGCCCCTAGCGTTTTACCCCCATCCCGGACACAATGGAATATGTTTCGTAGGCCAATTCGACTGTTACAGTCAGTTATTTTTCAAATTAAAGTATAAAATATTTTATATTCAATTTGAACGTACATTTCAATTTGCCAGGGCCACAAACTGAATCGAAAAATTCCAGAAAAATAAATCTAGCTTTGTTTTGACGATACGGTCCCAACAAAACCCGTTTTGTCGAATTCTGAGCTCATATGCAAAATGTCCATTTTTAGGTCGACCCATTTTAACAGAAATTGACAAATCACATTTTCTTTTGCCCCGCTCACATACTAGCTTCAAAAATTATGAAATTTGAAACCTAGCAATAATTTGACATCCCGGACCCAACAAAAGTGGTTTCGTCGAATTCCGAGGTCGTATGCAAAATATCTATTTTCAAGGGCTATATATGCTATATGGCGACCTTTCTGAAAATTCATTTGGCCATAACTTTTGATTCCCGTTATGAAACTTCGATTTTTCATATTCGTTAGAAAGGTATTCATAAACAGATTTAAATATTTTCAGTTTCACTAAAATCCGTTATATTTTCCACCCGATACAGTCAGACAAAGTTTGTATTCAAAATTTCAAACTGCCATACTAGCCCCAATTCTTTATTTTATTGAAATATGCTATTTCAATTATTCAAATTCTTTGGTAATAACCAATTTTAAAAATTTTAAATTGGTTCACATTTTCCGGGTTATTACAGCGGCAAGGTGAATTCTAGGGTTTCCAATTAAACTCCCCAAATCGATCGATGCTTATGAAATTGAGAATTGCTGAAGCTTGATCTATTGCGGCTTGCTTTCTGATGATTTGATTTAGGAAGTGGCGATCGAAAAACAATGGATAAAATTGTAAGATTTCTCTGAATTTTTCTTTTCGATTTTTCTATGGTTTTTTCCATACAACTGCCGATGATGTAATTAGTGTTAAATAGGATTTAGAACTTCTAAATCACTCTGATTTCGTCGTATGACTTGGTTTGATTTTGTCCCCTGATTTTTGCGGTTTCCTGTTCTGGTTTGCTCGTACTAATGAGTTACGTGATTGGCTCCTTTATGATTTCAGACCTCTATTTAAATACTTGCTTGATATACATGAATGATTCCAGAAATGTTTTTGATTTCGAATTGTTGCCTCCTTTCGAATATTTTAATATCTGGAAGTAAAATCTTGCTCGAAACAAATTGAACAAAAACTGGAAACAAACTGTTTGTTTTCCAATTTACCATTGCGTGTATTTTTCTTGAAATTGATTCTCTGAAAAAATTATGAATAATCTATGAATTCCTGGAAAGAATAATTCTTCTTGCCATTTTTTTTTGGTTCTAGATAATTTCCCTTTCCCCAAAACACTCTGTCCATTTTCTGATTGATTACTCGGCTATTTTCATTTTCTGGAAAGAATTCTTGCATGTTGATTTTATCATTTGTCAACGAAAAAATACTTTGTGATCTTTCACAGCCTTGCATGGATGTGAAATTATATTTGCATACATTTGTCCATTGATAATGCCACTTTTGCTTGAACTGTTTTAATGCTTTAATTTCCTTGCTAAAACTGGAAATTGTTACTTTGTTGTTTCATTAAACTGCTGCCAATCTATATCTGTATGTAGACCTGAAAATCATGTATTCCTCTTTGTCTTTTGTCCCTAATTTGTTGCCTTGAAATGGTATTTCCAAAAACTGATTTTAAAACTTTCCAAAAGTGAATCCAGATCACTGATTCATGCTGACTGTGTACTTTTAGAAATGCTGTTTCATCTGTTTGTATCCAGTTCTGTTTAGTTGCACTTGATCCTTCTTGTAAACTGATATTGCATCATGCATGTTGTTGGGCAGTCTTGTTTGCATTCACCACCAAGTCTTACTCCATGTTACTTTGTGTAGTTATGTCCATGTGCACACCGGTTCTGCTTGCTTTTTGATACTTGCTCGAACCTTGACATGTTGTAGCCAAATTTGTATGTTCATGCACCTATGGACTTGGTTATGCTGAGCCAAACTGGTTTTGGCTTACTGTTTTTAAAGTGTACTTGCAACTATATATTTATGTCATTCTGAACCATAGTTACACCATGTCGTCCACTATGTTCACTTTTGTTGTTTGATGCTTTCAGTTTTACTCGAATGATGTTTCTGAAACACTTTTTAACTACATGTTATGTTCCTATGTATTGCTTCATGCCATTCTAGTGAATGTGTATCCCAGTTAAAGGTGTTGATCATTCACCATACCCCATGCATGCTTGAAATGTTCTTGCTGCTACATTAGTTGTGAACATCCATTACCAATTTGTAATTCTGCTGAGTACTTTCTATGATATTCTTTGAACTGAGATGCACACTGATTTGCAAACTTCTGTGTTGACCTGACCACCATGTTTACATTGATGCACACATGCTTGTTCATTTGCATGTATATGACCATGCTCGACCATTCTGGTTCCATGTATTTGCTGTCACAACCATTTATGTTGCTTGCTGACTTAACTCGGCCTTGTGCTCGACACCTTTTGTGATATGTTGAATTGATTTCACTTTATCTTTATTATTTGTTGACATGTGCACTGAGTCGAGATGGTCCACGTGGCTACTCCTTAGTTGCACACTGATTGGCGAGGCAGTGCACACGTGTACATTTATACATGTGTGTATATGCACCCATTCAGAAAATTTCCTGTCCCTGTACATATACAAATTGTCTTCCTAGACACAGATAAATCAGATCAAGTCATGAAAAATGATGAGAAACACACCAGAAAACTGAGACAAATAAAATTCTAAAAATAAAAATTTATATTCACATGAATTCAGTTTTATTCTTTTTGCAGTGTACTGTGTGTTTCTGTTTCATGTGACAGGTGATGATTACTGGACTGACTGTGAAGAGCTGTGAAGACTGAAGATTGATGTTAGAAGATTGAAGATGGAAAAACAGAAGACAAAAAAATAGACATGCATATCTGTATATGAGTGAAAAAGAAATTGTATATATATGAAATCAATGTGTCTGTATAGTCGAATGTGAGTGTTGTAGTGAATATGAAAATGAATATAAATTGAAATATATATCAGTGATGTATTCAAATAGTGGAGTATAAAATTTGTACTATTTGAATGTATGAAATAAAATATTTATATTTAAATAAAATAGTGTTGAATATTTGAATTCGTGCATAGTCGTATTCTATTTAAATTTAAATATTATATTCCTGTCTGTGATGTGAATATGAAAATAGTACGATTACAAACACATTTGAAATAAAATTTATTTGGTTGTTATCATCAAACAAAAATCATATAATTGTGTATACAACAACATTATATACAAAAATCCTACGCTCAAAAACCCAGACTGATCTATATCCCCTAGAACATATTTTCCCCTAGTTATAAACCCGTAACTAGCATACCATAGGTTTTAAAAATACTAGCAAACTCCTAGTTATTACAGACACTAGAGATCTGCTAGTTAAAATCCTATAACTAGACGACCTAGTTTTTACAGAAAAAACTAAAAAACAAACACGACGATTTTCAAAACAAATACAACAATACACTTAAAAATAAAAATAAAAACAAAAACCCTTTTTTATAAATCAAAACATAAGGTCGACCCCTTTTTATCTATCAAGCCTCTTTCTCTCTAAAAAATGGAAGCCGATCCAATTGAAATATTAGGGTTCTGTTTCCAATTCAAATTTCGATTACGAAGATGAATGTTTTGGAAATTCTCTGAAGCTCGAATCTTTATTTCTTGAACGTCGATTGAATAGGTCCTCCTTGCGATTGAAAACGTTGTGAGTAATTTCTGATTTCGATTCCTTTTTTGCTCTTGAATTTGTTGTGCTTTTCGTCCTTCTCACCTATGATGAATATGGTGTGGATTGTATAGGATAATTAAATTCCTTAATCTACTCTCTTATTTCACACATGACTTGTTTTGATTTTGCATGAACTTGTTGCCTGATTTGCTTAGCCGATAACATATGCTTGCATGATTGATTCTTGATATAAATGAGAAGGAAAACTGGAAACAAATATGAAATGATTCTCGTGACCATGAAAGTATGGCATGAATTTTTCAGTTTGATTTCTATTGAACCATTTCCATATTTGATGACTTGGTTGTATGAGTTGTGCCTATACTCTTAAATATTCGAATGAATTTATGATAAAAATGCTTCTTGATTGATTACGTGATTCCTGGATTGATTTTGTACACATGACCGTGAATCACTTGATTGATTCCTAAACTTACTTGTTCATTTTTGGAAACATTATAGAGATCTTACCTTAAAAAAATTATGAACAGGAAAACTGTTTTCGCCAATTTATGGAAGCTTTAAAACTTTGCCAAAAACCAGTTAGTTTGCATGTGATATTGTTCCCTTTGATCACTTGCAAAATAAATTTTGTCCAATGTGTTGTGTAGTTTGCACATGAAATTCTTGTTGCACTATTTCACTTCCTTGGCCATATGTGCTGCTGCAGTTTGCTCCTTCCCATAAACCATGTTGAGTTGAATTTGATTTTTGCCATACAAAAAAACATGTATATTGGTTTTATATATCCATTTGGGAACTTTTTGAATTGATTCTTTATTCGAAAAATGAGCTCATGAATCACTGGAAACATTGTATTTTGTATTTGAATATTCTATAGAATTCCATGCATTGGTTGTTTTGTTCCTCGCAACTGCTCTCTGTAATTCTTGCTTCATCAGCCTTCAATTGATTTAACCGATCCCCCTGTCCATTTTTAACTTGTCAGAAATGTAATTTTGCCCAAAAGTAAGTTGTGAGATTGTGCTCAGCCATATTGCTTTATGTTACTTTGTTGTATTCCTTTTTGGTTTTCTTGAGTTTGTATTTGCATGGCCTTGACTTGAAACAACTTGTATTTGTTATTGTGTGAGCACATATGTTTACAAACTTTACTTGCCACTGTGCCATTATGCAACTGTGCCTTTCCATTCTTGAAATTGTACATATGAATCTTGTCGTGATGTTTGTCTTGACTTGTTTGTAACTTCATGAACACTTTGCTTTGTCCATTTGGACTGATCATTATCATACTAGTTTTGAGTGCATGCAAACCTGAAGACTATGTATATATGATCATTCTTGTTGTTTCATGCATTCTAGCTTGTCTTTGCAAATTTAAAACAAAATTGTATTCATGAAACTCGACCCTGTTGCATCGGCTACATGATTGCATTTGAAAAGTATGTGCTGCTCCATCACCATGTGTACACTGTCATTTTACACTAGCTTGAAAACTGGTTTTGCTACTGCCCATAAACTTGTCATATTTTAGCATTTACTTTGTCCGTTTGTTGTTGTACACTTTGACTCCCTGTTTGACTTTCCCATGGCTCGATTTTGATACTCATCTTAGGTTGGACTTGTTGCACTTGTCACTTGAGCATTGACTTGCATTCGACTGTTGCTCTGTCCATTTATCATTGTTGTTCAACCACTTGTTTTAGTCCATGCTCATGTAATTTCACTGGGTTGACCATGTGTATATATGTATGTACATATATATACACATATATATACACACACAAATTATATATATATATATGTGTGTGTGTATGTATGTATACATATGTGCATGTTATTTCTTCATTGTTCCTCTTGGGTTGTTCATAGACACCTGACCCATGCACTGTGTATGTGTGTCAGGATTTACTTGAACACAACAGCTTGATATATTTGTCCTTTTCTAACTGTATTATGCCTGCACACATATGTATGTGTATACATGTATGGTGTACGCCCCGAGAATTTATATATGTGAGCAATACAAACGATGTCTACCTTCTGGTATTTACAGTGTATCACTGTGAATATCACAAGCTATTTAGACACGGATGGATGTCCATATAAATTTGATCAAGTCATGAAAAATGATGAGAAACACACCAAAATTCTAGGAAAATAAATTTTAAGAAATAAAATAATATTTTCTAGAATATAAAATTATTTCTATTCCAGATTACTATGTGTATGTTTATGTTTGTGACAAGTAAGCAGAAGACTAGACTGACATGAAGAAAACAGACAGAAGACAAGTAAATGTGTATGAGAGAGACTGTATATATTTGTACAAACTTGAGTGAAAAGAACCGAGTGTACTGTAGTGAGGCAACACGGTATAGAAATGAGTTACTGTATAACTGAGTGTTGTAGTAAGGAAACAATGTATATGAAATTGAGTATGAAATGAAATGTATTGTATTATAGTGAGATATACAAATAGTGGAGTTAATAAATTTGTACTGTTGAAGTATTGAAATAAAATATTATATTTAAAAAATACTGTTTGAATATTTAAATTCTTGGGCAGTAATATTCTATTTAAATATAAATATTATATCCTATCTGTGATGTAATGTAATAGTACAATTACAAACACATTTATAATAATAAATATACGTTTGTTATCATTAAACAAAAATCATAGAATTGTTAGATACAACAATCTTCCCCTTTTGATGATCACAAATATAAGATAAGATTTTGAATATAATATTAATATAAATGAGTTTGAATGTGAATTATTGAACTCCCCCAATTTGAATGCTCCCCTTACAACCCACCCCCCCTAAATATGTGCATGAGTGAAAACAATAATTGAAACTTCAACATTAAAATATTCAAAGAATATCCACTCATCGATCAAAATCTTAACCCATTCTCCCCTTTTATTATCATCAAAAGGATTTAGAAATTGAAACACTGAAGAAAAAATTGACTACAAATATAATATTAGCTTAAGAGAGAGAATAGTCATCATAAATCTCAATCAATCAAACAAAAATCATAATATTCTAGGAATTAATGGAAAATTTTACATTGTAGAATGACAGATTTACGATGAAATTTATATAAATGGAGAGAGTTTTAAAACAAATGATTTCCAATTATTTTCAATAAATTTTTATAAAAATGAGCACAAAAAACAGTGATGGATTTGGACTATAATCATAAATTCAATTTAAGTTACACAATTGAATAATTTCAAATCCCAGTAGTTATCAATCAACGAATAATAATATATCATAAAATATTAGCACATTTCACAAAATAGAAAATGGATTGATATGCTGGTTTTTACACACCAAGGATAATTTCATACAAAAATTATTTCCATATATTTTATTTATTTATTTAAGAGCACACTGACCATGCTTAACCAGTTCTTGGATTTTTAAATAAGGTCAACTACAGCTTAAAAATAAGTACTCTCATAACCATGCATGACCAGAGCTTGGATTTTTAAATGAAGTTAGAGAAACACTTATGAATATTACATTATTATTATTTTTTATTTCAAAAGGAAAAACTCCTCAGTATATAAAACCAATATGGATGATAGAAATGTGATAGGTACATAAATGGTTTGTGAAATAAATTTCTAAATTAATCATATTATGAAATATACTCAACTGTACCAGTATTCTTGGAAATTTTCAATTACCACAATTTCTGAAAAATAATATAATCACAATTCCATCACAAATATTTCCATTGTTTATACACAATGTTTTTAAAATATTAGATGGCCCACATTAATATAAAATCGTGATGGATGGCAGAATAATGGTAGATAATGGAGATGTTCGTGAACTAAGCGCCAATTCAAAGATATTATAATAATTGTTCAATCGACATGAAAATTTAAACAAAGACTCCTCTTGTTGTGAAATATATTGTAGTCATAACTCATCATAATTTCAAAATTGTGATAATAATTTTGGTGAATTCTAAATACAATTCAGTTTGGTTATTGATTTCAATTTCTGAATAAATAAACAATAAATGATTTTAAAATAAAAAGAATCAATTACAAGAGGGAATTTAAAAGATATATACAAGAAAATATACAATACGAGAATCAGATCAATAAAAATTTTCCAGCACTTCTGATCTGATACCACTTGTTGCCTCTACTAACAGGGATTTTAATACCATCTTGGTGGCTATCAAAGATATCTTGGACAACGTTATCCAATCACAAACCCAAGCAATTAAATCTAACAATTCAATTCCTTCAATCAAAGCAACAATACACATTCAGAATAAGTTTCATAAAAAGGTTTTCGAAAAAATAATTAACGAGTCAAGAAAACAAATCTTGATCCAAGATTTAAAGTAGCGGTTTATTTGAAATCACTTGAAGGCATGCGAAACTTCAAGATTTAATGAATCGATCACACAAGATTATTAATTTCTAATTCAAGAAGTGTGTGAGATTCAAGATATTTAACAATATTCAAATGATTTCAAACAAAACAATATCAATGTAAATGATCATGATTTCAGAATGGGTTTCAGAATGTAGGACAAGAAAGATTTTAAAGTCAAAGTAGTTAAGTCAATCAGAAAATCTTTGAACCTTTTATCAGAGTAGTAGATGATATCAAAACAAGCAATTATCAAAAAGACTATTCAAGAGAATTTTTTATAGTTATTTCTGTCAATCACATAAGATGATTCATGACCCAACACTAAAAATATATTTTATTTTAAATCATTTGAAGGAATATGAAAATCTTAAGATTCAATGAATCGATAACATCATATTATAAATTTCAATTCCAAGATTGGTGTGAGATTCACGAATTATTCAAATGATTTCAAATAAACAAATATTCAAATCAAATGATCACAAAATAGCTGTGAGTTTTAAGAACACATTTTCAAAGATTTTTTCACAGTTATTTTTAACAAGCACGGGAGAAAATTAAAGATTATTTACATCAAGTTTGAGAGATATTTATTATCCAAAAATAAAATGGTTTATTTGAAATCACTTGAATAAGTATAAATTTTGAGATACAAAGAATCAATCACAGAAGATTATTAATTTCAAATATAAGAAGTGTGTGAGATTCAAAATATCAGAGAATTTCAAATGATTTCAACAAACAAATATCTAAGGCAGATGATCATGAATAATAATGAATTTCAAGATGTAAACAATGATTCAAGCCAGTCCAAAAATCAATGAAACTATCATAACTGAAAAATAGTAGTGTGCTGTAATAAGTATAAATTTTCAAGCCTTTCCAAAATGAATTAGAAGAAACTCAAAGCTGTAGAGATGTATAAAATTTCAATTGATTTTCAGATCTTCAAAAATTTAGAATTCAAATCAATAGTGTTCAAGATGTGACCTGAATGCTTCAGCACTGTTAGGAGTTCAAAAATAAAAAAAGAATTAAACTTCAAAATAATTGCTAAAATTTACAATTTTGAATTCAAGATCTGGAAATGATTAAAACATGAAAGTTTTATTCAAAAAAGGTAAATTTTCAGAAAAAACATGAATTCGGCAATTTGAAATCAAGAGAACTCAAGTAGAAACAAAAATATATGACAATGTCAAATCAAAGCAGATATGTCAAAATAAACAAAAGAGGTAGAGGGAGGAATACACAAAGAAAACCAAAGAATATTAATAAAGATGAGTTTAGAGATCATACCTGAATTTGATGTGAGCAAATGAATCTCTAACTCAGCATACTTGGCTAACAAACTCTGTATGATACAGAAATAAGGAACATCTTGAATTCAACTCTCTTTTGCAAAGCAGTTCCTCAGCCTCCCCAGGTACCTAATAGTTTAGGGGATCAAGTGGTTTAACAAAATTAGTAAAACCACTTTGAAATGTATTCACAACTTTTGGTACCCAAACTTGCTTGTATAACAAACCATTTTAATTTATCATTGTATCTTCAGGAACCCAAATCTGTTTGAACTTAATTGAACTCTTTTTATTTCCACTTAGGATCCAAGATTGTTTAAATGGTTTATTACCAAACAACTACTTATTTCGTTCATGACTTAAATATCCTTTGAAATTATCAAAGTTTCAATTTTCAAAATGATCTTTTTCAAAATACTTTAAAGAAATTTTAAAACCATTTGGATTCAGTTTTTCAAAGACATTTATTTTCCCAAAGCAAAAACCACACTTATTTCCAATAGAAACTAGATTTTGTAACTACATATTCAACGAATTTTCCCCATTGGGGAATTTATCCAAAGTTTATTTTAATTGCTGAATTTTGGATTTAATATCACCGTTTTCTTTGATTAAATCTAAACAACGATTATTAGTGATCTTTCTTTCAGTATTATGTTGTTTCAAAACCAAATTTTCAGATTCAAGTAATTTGATTTTTGCATGAGACTCAAAGATTTCAAATTCAAAATGTTTTTGCTTTTCAAACTCAAGTTTTTCAAAGTTCTCGAATTTCACAATTTCATTTTCTACCTCTTTCAAAATCAAATAAGCTTTCAATAATCTTTCTTTTTCAGCTTTTTCATATTTGGAATTTTTGGTAGTCTTAAAATTTTTAAATTCCTTTTGCTGAAGATTGTTCGAACTTAATAACTCAATCTTGTTCTCTTTTAAAATCAGAATTTCATTCTCAAGTTTTTGAAATTTTTTATTGAGATGAACAAGATTGGTTTTCAATTTCAATTTCAAACACTTTTCACAATCAGAATTTTCTAATTTCATGATATTTGAAAATTTTGATTCCAAACAGTTAATTTTGCTAGTCAACTCATGGTTTTTAGATTTTAAAGATTTGTTTTTCCCATGGAGATTATCAACAGTTTATGTTAAACCGGCACACCTATATACCAAATCTTCATACGAGAAATTTTATGTCTCATTGTCTGTTGAGTCTCCACCGACCGATCCATCTGAAATTTCTTCTGTATCTCCTTTTAAGCATAAATCTGAATCTGAGTTGACCTCCTAGCGTTTTGAGCTGCTATTGTCAATTCTACCATATTTCGTATCGAGAGTATTCCAGCTTTCATGCGCAATCAAACAATGGGAGATGGGGTTATATTGGATATAACCAATATAAGAATATAAAATATGGGTAGTGCGAGAATTAATTCAATATCATTCCTATCTATCTAATCATATCCATTAATAACAGTATCCCAACATTTAATATTAACATATTTTAAATAGAACTCCATTTCTGATTTCCAATTTAAAAATATGTACCACTAAAAATAATTGGAATATGATTGGAGTGACTCTCAGAAGACTGATAACTATGGAACACCATTACGCTAGAGTTAATAAAATATCAAGCTTTGATTCCATTTGTTGGATCTAGATTAACCCCAGAGGGGGTGAATAGGGTTTATTGAATTAATTCGAGATATCAAAATATCACAAATTTTTTTTTTGCAATAGATAAATAAATAAATGCAAAAGTAAATAACACGGTTTTTACCTAGCTTCGGCAAACCCTTCCTACTATTGTATTTTTAAGCTTTTTACTAGGTATTAAAACAGATCCTGCTTACAAACCTTGTAAACTCGCAAACCCTGCTCCTGTTTAATCCTACGCTCAAAACCATGGACTAATCTATATCCCCTAGATTAGATTTTTCCCTAGTTACACGCCCATAACTAGTATAACCTAGTTTTTACAGATACTAGTAAACTCCTAGTTATTACAGACACTAAAGACCTGCTAGTTAAAATCCTATAACTAGACGACCTAGTTTTTCTAGAAAAAAACTAAAAAAAATACGATGATTTTCAAAACAAATACAACAATACACTTAAAAAAAACCTTTTTATAAATTAAAACACAAGGCTGACCCCTTTTATTTATCAAGCCCTATTCCTCTTTCTCTCTAAAAATGGTAGCCGATTTGAAAAATTATGGTTCTGTTTCCTATCAAATCGCGATTACGAAGATGAGTGTTTTGGAAATTCTATGAAGTTCGAATCTTTGTTGCTTGAACATCGATTGAATAGGTCCTCCTTACGATTGAAAACGTTGTGAGTAATTTCTCATTTTGATTCCTTTTTTGCTCCTGAATTTGTTATGTTTTTCGTTCTTCTCGCCTATATGAATATGGTGTAGATTATATAGGATAATTGAATTCCTTAATCTACTCTCTGATTTCACATATGACTTGTTTTGATTTTGCGTGAACTTGTTGCCTAATTTGTTTGGCCGATAATGCATGTTTGCGTGATTGATTTTTGATATAAATGCCCATGAGACTGAGAAGGAAAACTGGAAACAAATATGAAATTATTCTCGTGACATGTGAACTTTTTAGTTTGATTTCTATTGGACCATTTCCATATTTGATGACTTGATTGTATGAGTTGTGCCTATACTCTGAAATAGTCGAATGTATTTATGACAAAAATGCTTCATGATTGATTACTTGTTTCCTGGAATGATTTGTACACATGACTGTGAATCACTTGATTGATTCCTAAGCTTACTTATTCATTTTTGGAAACATTATGGAGATTTCTTGCCTTAAAAAAATTATGAACTGGAAAACTGTTTTGGCCAATTTATGGAAAGCTTTGAAACTTTGCCAAAAACCAGTTTCATTGTGTGCAATATTGTTCCCTTTGATCACTTGCCAAATAAATTCTATCCAATGTGTTGTGTAGTTTCCACATGAAATTCTTGCTGCACTGTTTCACTTCCTTAGACATATGTGTTTGTTGCAGCTTGCTCCTTCCCATAAACCATGTTGACTTGAATTTGATTTTTGCCATACAAAAAAAAACTTTCATGTTGATTTTATATATCCATCTGGAAACTTTTTGAATTGATTCTAAGTCCGAAAAATGAGCTCATGAATTACTGGAAACATTATATTTTGTATTTGAATATTCTTCAGAATTTCATGTGTTGGTTGTTTTGTTCCTCACAACTACTCTTGCTTCATCAGCCTTCAACTAATTTAACCAGTCCCCTATCCATTTTTAACTTGCCAAAAATGTAGTTTTGCCCAAAAGTAAATTGTGAGATTGTGCTTGGCCCTGTTGCTTTGTGTTACTTTGCTGTATTCCTTTTTGGTTTGCATGAGTTTGTATTTGCATGGCCTTGACTTGAAACAGCTTGTACTTGTTGTTGTGTGAACACATGTGTTTGCAAACTTTACTTTCCACTGTGCCATTCTGCTATTGTGCCATTAGGCAACGTGCTACTGTGTCGTTCCATTCTTGAAACTGTACATATGAATCTTTCCATGATGTTTGTCTTGACTTGTTTGTAATTGCATTAACACTTTTCTTCGTCCATTTGGACTGATCACTGTCATACTAGTTTTGAGTGCATGCGAACCTAAAAACTATGCATACATGATCATTCTTGTTGTTTCATGCATTTTGGCTTGTCTTTGCAAATTTAAAACAAAACTGTATTCATGAAACTCGATCCTGTTGCATTTGCTACATGATTGCATTTGAAAAGTACGCGCTGCTTCATCATAATGTGTACACTATCATTTTACACAAGCCTGGAAACTGGTTTTGCTGCTGCCTATAAACTTGTCATATTTGAGCATTTACTTTGTCCATTTGCTGCTGTACACTTTGGCTCCCTATTTAGTTTTACCATGGCTCGGTTTTGATCCTCATCTTGGGTTGGCCTTATGGTTGAACTTGTTGCACTTATCACTTGAGTATTGACTTGCATTCGACTGTTGTGTTGTCCATTTATCATTGTTATTCAACCACTTATTTTGGTCCATACTCATGCACTTGCACTGGGTTGACCATGTGTGTATATATATATATAAATACATACAAATTGTTTATATATATATATATGTATACATATATACATAAGTGTGTGCTATTTCTTCATTGTTCCTCTTGGGTTGTTTACGGACACCTGACCCATGCACGGTGGACGTGTATCAAGCTTTACCTGAACACAACAACTTGATATATTTGTCCCTTGGTGAATATATTGTCCCTACACAAATATGTGTATATACAAACACATGTGTGTGTATACATGTATAGGGTACATCCATAAAATATATATTGTTAAGCATTACAGATGATGCCTACCTTGTGGTATTTACCGTGTATCACTGTGAATATCACAAGCTGTCTAGACATAGATGGATGTCCATATAAATCAGATCAAGTCATGAAAAATGATGAGAAACACACCAAAATTCTAAGGCAAATAAATTTTAAAAAATAAAATAATATTTGCTAGAATATAAAATTATTTCTGTTCCAGATTACTATGTGTGAGTGTTTCTGTTTGTGATAGGTAAGCAGAAGACTGAACTGACAGTGAAGAAAATAGACAGAAGACAAGTAACAGTGTATGAGAGAGACTATATATATTTGTACAAACTTGAGTGAAAAGAAATGAGTGTACTGTTGTGAGGCAACACTGTATAGAAATAAGTGACTGTATAACTGAGTGTTGTAGTGAGGAAACAGTGAATATGAAATTGAGTATGAAATGAAATGTACTATATTACAATGAGATATACAAATAGTGGAGTTATAAATTTGTACTATTGAAGTTTTAAATTCGTCTGTAGTAATATTTTATTTAGAAATAAATATTATATTCAGCCTGTGATGTAATATAATAGTACAATTACAAACACCTTTATAATAATAAATATATGTTTGTTATCATAAAAAAAATCATAGAATTGTTAGATACAATAATTACAACTTTGCCATTTGCAACTTTTTCTTGGTCTTGGCTTATCGGTGTTGCTTCCTGGTATTGCCTTCCTTAACTATTGTACCACTTCCTGATATTAACTCCTTAGATTCGATATCAATTTCGTTACCTTATCGTTGGCTTCAGTATCGGTTTCGGTATCGGCTTTGGCTTCGGTATTGTTTCTTATCTTCCTAGTCTCTACTTCGGTATTGCCTTCGGCTTCAGTATCGCTTCTTCTATTATCCTCTTGATATCAGCTTCGGTATCACCTCCTTGGCTTTAGTGGCAGTTCTTTTATTATCCTCTTGATATCAGTTTCGGTAACGCCTTCTTGGCTTCAGTGTCGGCACCAAGTTGTTTGTTCCAACAGCTTGATGTCGTTATAACAACACTATCTACACATTTACATATATATAATCTCTACTTACAAAACTACCCCCTCAAGTTGATGCATATATATTTATCATGCCAACATGCTATACAAGTGCTTGATTCTGACACCATTTAGTGCTTCAATAAACATATCAGCCACCTCCTCCTCATCTTGACATGCTTTGTCAGAACCAATCCTTGTTGAATCTTCTCCCTAATGAAGTGACAATCCACTTAATATGCTTCGTTTTATCATGAAACACCGAATTAGACGTGAAGTGCATTGTAGCCTGATTGTCATAATATAGAGTTATTGGTTTAACAATATTTATTCCAACTTCACGCATAAGGTGATCCACCCGCATCACATCACAAATTGCCTTAGCCATAACTCTATATTCAGATTCAACACTCGATCTACAAACAACATTTTTTTTCTTACTTTTCTAAGAAATCAAATTTCCTCCTATACACAAAACCCAGACATAGACTTCCTATCCGGCTTTGTTCCTTCCCTATCAGCATCACAAAAACATTCAGATCTTACATGTCCAAGATTCTTGTACTCAATTCCTTGCCTAACAGTGCCCTTAAGATAACTCAAAATATTTTTCAGTATGCTCCATCGGTAGGAGATCCCATAATTGGCTTAAAATACTAATAACGAAAGAAATTTCAGGTCGTGTAACTGTTAGGTAGTTTAATTTCGATTCCAACTTCCTATACTTCTCTGGATCTTTGAACAACTCATAATTTTCTACAGTATTACTGTTCAAAGGAATAGGAATAGTGCTAGGTTTAACACCTAGATTTCCAATCTCTTCCACCAAATCAATAATGTACCTTTGTTGATACATTATAATACTACTAATATCTCTTGTAATTTCCACACCTAAGAAATACATCAAGTCTCCTAAATCTTTAGTGCCAAACTAGTTGTATATAAAGGTTTTAAGAGATGAAATACATTGTTTATCACTGTCAGTTATCAAAACATCATGAACATAAATCACAAGTAAAATAATGCCAAATTTAGTAATCTTATGGAACACTGAATGATCACATTTATTCTTCACCATTACAAAAGTTTCCATTGCATTACCAAACTTTTGAAACCAAGCTCTAGGACTCTTTTTAATCCATACAGTGTCTTATTCAACTTGTGCACTAGACCATTCTTCCCTTGTGCAATGAAACCAAGGGGATTGTTAGGGATTGTGGAATAGATCGTTAAGGCAAATCAAACACTAGAGGGAGGGCGAATAGTGTTTTTGAGAATTTGAACAAAATCTAAACTTATATGAAATAATATATGAATCAAACACCACAGAAACAATCACATACAAAGAATCAAACACAAATGCAAAGATAAACAAAAGTAAAGTGAAGAAAAGGAAAGAACACACTGGATTTTATACTGGTTCGGAATTGCTCTTACATCCAGTACTATGCAACACTGGATTGAGCAGAGTTTTATTACTATATCAATATCCATTACCACCTCCTTGATTTCACGACTATGAGGGATACCATCGATTCCAATCTCCTTGATTTCATGGCTATAAGGGTTACCACCGATTACCCTTACTTGATTTCATGGCTACAAGGGATACCACTGATTTCTTACACAACCCAAAAAATTACAAACAGCCCTATAACTCTTCAATAGCACTTGATTCAGAGAGTAATGGGTAAAGAGTGTAGAGAGAAGAAGTTTAATGAAAACAGAATTGGATTCGGCAGACTATAGGTGTAGAAAACATAAAAATGACAAAGAATGATGGTGAAATGAAAGGTAATGAAGATGGAGAAGAAGAAGTAATAAAAAATTCGAAATTAGTCCCTATTTATAACATTTGAAAGGTTGCAATGTTTCTGAACCATCACAAATAGTGAAAAGACACTTTCTTTCAATTTTGAAAAAATGACAGTTATATGTAGACATATATATATATATATATATATATGTATATCGACATATATATGTACAAAATAGAAATTTGATTTTTTAAAAGTGTTTCAATATATATAATTATGGAAATTCTTGAATTAAAATATAGTGTTATAAATAAATATTATAAAGTAGAAAATCATATGAAAACATAAATATGAATTATATAAACATATTTTTAAAATTATAGAGTTTAAAACTATATAAATGTATAAAACATAAAACTTATAAAGCATAAACTTATAAAACTTAAGCTTAAAATCAAAATTAAAATAGAAAGTAAAATAGATAAGAAAGAAGTTGAATACAGAATTTGAAAATATAATTTGAAAAATTGAATTTGAAATTATCTTGAATCTAAACCTGGAGTGCTATTCAGAGTCTTACACAATCTAGACCCTATAACTATATTTATCTTAAACTCTTGAAATCTTGAATACTCGTGAGTCTTGAAACATCTTTGAATTCTGAAACTCTAACATCTTTAAACTATACAGTCTTCGGTCATAATTCCTGTATATAAATCCTGCATATGTGTATATACTTATATTCTAGAAAAATATTTTAGTATATATTTTATAATCAATTAAGATTGAAATAAGGTTGTTGTCATAAAAACTCCATTCTCCAACAATCTCCCCATTTTTAATGATGACAACCTTAGTTTATAAAATATCATACATGCATATACCTGTTGATGATGATCCTTCAAATATTCCCCCTATCTATATGAATCCTATAAACTACGTCTATATTTTATAGTTTCTTTCCCTTTGGCATTATCAAAAAAAATAATCTAAAACTACTCCCCCTAAATCATATAACTCTAAAAACCTATAAGTAACTAAGTAAGTCCTAAATCAAAGTAAAGTACTCCCCCTTAATCTATATAATCCCATAATAGTAATTCCTAACATTATGATTATCAAATACAAACCAATCCAAGTATTATATTTACATTTGTTTGATATTAATTATACTAACCAAATCAAAGCACACCACACCATATGTTTTTAATATATATATATACAAGTTTTAAGTTATCAAATCCAAATCAAATTCAAACAAATCAATCAAATCAACCAAACTAATCAATTAAGCGTTTCTTGGAACTTCAACCCAACCATCTTCTCCAAAGATTGGATCCTTCTCGATGACTTCCCAGTCCTCATCTTCTTTGGTTGGTGGAGCCTTTGCGAGATTATTATCTTCATCTCTAAAAAGAGAAGAGATTAGCCACTGAGTTGCATCAAAATGTTTCTCTTGCTGCTCAAACATCTTTAGTTGGCTTAGTTCGAGATGATGTTGGTTTCGTAGAATTGTAGAGAGGATATTCTTGAAAGAATTCAAGGTTTCATTAAGATTTTCACTAAGATTATGAATTGGATATTCCATGGATTTGATAAGAAATGAATAAGAGAGAAGGAGAAATAGAATAATGAAAATTTTCTGGAATACATAGACTTAAATAGGGTCTGGAATTCATTGGATTTTGAATGGACATGAGTAGTTATTTAATTTTAAAATTTGAAACAATTTGAAATCTGAAGTTATATGTCGACATATACATAAACGTATGTCGACATATACATAAATGTAAGTCGACATACCCTATTGATAATTTTGTAAATTTTAAATTTTTAATCTTATATTAAACTATAATTAATTCTAAAATTTTTATAGAGACTTAAAGATGATTTTTACATAAATAAAACTCCATTCATTACTTAATAAAAAGAAAATACATCCAACTAATTAAGACATACTAAATACGAGATTCGAAAGAAAAACATAAGCAAATACATAAAGGTAGATTAAAATAGATAGCTTGTCTTCAGATGATGATGAGGGAGGTGAGATTCCAAGCTTTCTTCCCATCTTGACCATGAACTTAGTCATTTTGGAGAAGTTCTTCTTAAGCTTCTTTTGATTATTGACAATTTTGACTTGATTTTAAACAATTGCCTCTTTGGAAATGCGACTAGTGTTGGTTGGACACTCAGCGCTTTCTAAAGAAGTTTCTTCTTCTTCTTCGACTTCCATTGACACTTGTTCTTGTTGCATTCGAGCTTGTTTGTCTTCGAATGTCTCATATGACTTGAAAGTGAGAGGAATTTGCATCAGATGTACGTTTGATGAGTCAAACAATTTTCTAGGCACAAACTCTTCTCCATGAAGATCAACTCCAAAGAATTTAAAAATACAAGTGAGATAAACATCATAGTAGAGAGTATTTTCTCTTGAGGACAATTCTATGGGCATAATTTCATTTAAAATCATGTTGGCCAATTAGTATAGCCACCCATAATAGCAAAGAGAGCCTTTTTAACTTTAAGAGTTGGATTGTTGAAATTTCCGAAACGGGGAGTGATGGTATGTTGAAGAAGAAGGTTTATGATTCTTGTTTTCGGACGAAAGAAACGACTTTTGAACTCCATTGGAGCATCGTCTTCAAATATGTCATGGTAGGTCTCTAAATCGCTTTCATCGATTTGAAATCTGAAAAATCCGAACCCCTGCTTCTACAATTTAGAATAGTGTCTAAGAGTTCAACATCGACAACAATTTGTGTGCCTCTGACGCTACTCCAAATTTTATCTTCGTTTCCTTCAAAAATCTATGATTATGATTTGCATAGAACATCTTGACAAGTTTAGGATAACACACTTCGTCGTTATCATGAGAATTAATTAGACTTAGGACTTCATTGTGTTCGAAGAGAGAATTAGATCGTAGGAAGGAAAATCTCCAAAGACGGCGAAAGCACCCGTGTTAACTTTAGCATTTGCTAAATAGTTAGCATAGGTTTTTATAGCCTCTTTGTCATTATGAAGATAACCCTTAATGGTTTTGGTTATTTTCAATTTTTGAGATGAACTTAAGGGAGCCATTGAATTGATAATTTTAAGGAGAATAGATATGAAGAGTATTGTTTTGAATCGTAAATGAAAGGTAGAGAGAATAGATGTATATATAGAAATTGAATTGATATGAATTGGATAGGAACAACTTTTCGGTAATCATTGACGCCTTTTCAGACCTTGGAGTTGGTGAAAAGTTGGAGGAAAGTTTGAAAGTTTAAACCTTTGAAATTCAAAATTTTAATTTCAAATTACTAGTCAGATATATTGATATATAGGCATATGTATGTCGACATATGTACCTATTTTCAAAGGAGATTCGCTTTTTATGAAATGTGATTTATATTATCGATTTATATTTCAGGTTTAACGGTTTCCTAAAATAATTCTAATCCTATAAAACACACAAACGATTTATTTTATTATTTTATTTGTTATTTATTATTATACTATTATTTCGAATTTCAAAATTCAAAATTCAATTTTGAATTTCAAGTTTCAAGTTTGAATTTAAGTTTTTAAATTCAAATCAAAGCAAACAAACAAAGCAACCATTCAACTAAATAAAATTAAAAACTAATTAAGGCTCACCCGGTTTTAGATCCTTTTCTTTGAAATTTTCTGAACTTTGAATTGTTGTAAAGCATATATTCGAATTTCAGGTTTCTGGCTCTTCATCACTTGATGATGAATATGAATCATCTAACGTTGTTGCATATGCTTTCTTTCTTTTTCTTAACGAATTGTTGTTGCCTAATTGTTGATTCGATTTATCTGGATGTGGACACATTTTCTTTATATGGCCTAGTTTGTTGCAATTATAGCATTGACCATCATTACTTTTTGAACTTCCTTTTTGAAACAAAAAATTAAAATTCTAATCTGGTGAAACCGGTGTTGGTTTGTTTGGTATCCTGCAGAAAAGGCAGAGATAATAAACATATTAGAGCTTAGAAAATCTCTCACAGCGGAATGGAATAAAATATAATAGAATTAAAATATAGCCTTACACAGATAATAACACTGCCTAACCAGTATCCAAAGCTATCATATCTCTGCCACAAATCTAACCTGTGAGTATGTTATGAGGAGGGGGTCAGAACACAAGTTTTGGTGATTGGACTTAAACTACATTTTGGATAACCCTACACATACCATTCAGCTGCGTTTTCTTATTTGTTAGGTTACTTGGGTTAACAGCACTCAAGGCTTACACGCACGTCGTAACCATCTACTTCCCAGTGGATTAACCTAATACAATATTTATGTAGCTACCCCCACCATTAAGGTACACCCCATGGTAGCCCACTCGCACGGTCTTCGCCGTAATGCCATAGAAATATACGCAGTCCCTCATCCTATGCCTGAACGAAGTACGGATCTATGTATAATCATGCTACGTTCTGCATAGAACCGCCATCGCCATGCTACGTAAGGCCACGAACCGCCACCTTCGATCAAATCAGATTCCATCATAGAAAAATTCCCTAGGGTCTACGATACACCACCCAGGGTATACATGCATGTATCTAGACTTTATCACGTACGTATCATCATTCGTACTTGATGCCTTAACCTTTATGATACACCATCCGGAAACGGCATGCATGTATCCGCACGTATTACCTACTGTGCACCGAGTTCCGTAACAGGACTGTATCATAAACATGAAACTCGATCGGGAGCTTTTTCAGATATCTATATACACAGATGCTAGGAAGTTAAAGCACCGCTAAAGCCCCATAATATCCCGGCTATTTCCCATAGCGCTCTTCAACTTCCGCGCTATTTCAGTTTAGCGTTGAACAGTAGATCCGCATTTATCCCCGCTATTTTCCGCTACATCCGTTAAATCAAGGCATTTTAGCATCCTCTTTAGCAGTATTAATATACATAGCATGATTTGACCAGTTTTCTTTTTAAAAAATTCAGTAAATATAGTGTAAAGTATTAAATTTAAGTCATAAGTGCCTAGTATATGGTAAAAATCAATTACACTCATCAAATTTAGCAATCATAACTATGATATTCCTTGATTTTATCATATAAGATTAATTAATATTAGTTTCTTGTACACATATAATGTGAGAAAGATGGTTAATTAGTTTTCAAATATTTGGTTTTACATTTAATGAAAAATTTTGTGCCTCTGCTACTTCCTCGCTTTATCGCCGCTACACCTTTTGCACCTCCGCCGCTATAACATCGCTAAGCGCTTTAACTACACAGCATAAATGTTGTGGTCTGCATTTTCAAGGGCTATGGCCCCACCCGACCCCTCCCTCAACTAGTGAAAGGCAAACAGAATTGAGAGATAGTGATATGGCCCAGAAAAACAACAAACAACGTCCCAATTATCCCATCCAGCAACCAAAGCCTTGATAGCGAAAGGTCAATGATCTGTAAGTTTAGCTTTTCGTCTTTCCGCATCACACATCACACTTACGGTCGATAGTTAGTACCCGACGACTGCTATCAAACAGATGGTTAGACCCACCAAAGACAACCAGATAAAATGGTCGTAACTCGCCTAGTCATAAGGCAACCGGATCGTCGAATCACCTATGCCTCCCTACAACCTTCTGACTGCACCCTATTGTGGTAGTCAAGGTATACTCACCGGGTAGTAACGCGCAGGCCTAACCTCTATGAGCATAGCCCAAGCATTATCGTCACACAGAGGATTACTTGGAGTACCCTTCACGACCCAGAAAGTCGCGTGCTTCCCCTTTCAGTCTTCAGAGCCAACAGAACATTAGCAGAACAACAGGCAGAACAGGCAGGATAATCATATGGACATGTGCTCCCCTCGTGCCTCATGTCACCACGATGATCTATTCCGTTTCTTTATTCACCTTCTGACGTAAAGATTGGTCTAAGCGCCTCAGATTAACGTGTTATTAGACCCCATGTCTAATCGTTTTATTTACGCGCTTGCTCTACCTTATCAGATTTCCAGTTAATTTAGTCACTTCAAATCATACTAAATTCTTATTAAAGTTACCAAGTTCCTCTTTCTTATCAATTTCAGTTATATAACTTAACCCATTAAGTTCATTAATAAGCTTTTAACATGTTATTCTTGTCAGTAGATTACAGATTCTTAGGTTTACAGATAACTTGTTCTTCTTATCGGAAGGATTCAGATTCTCAGGTTTGCAGATTACCTAATTTATAATTAAGTACAACTTATTGCATTTCATAAGTTTCCCCCATTTTCTCTACTTATTACAAACAATGGGTTTCAGGTTTCCAGATTTACAGATTACTTAATTTATAATTAAGTACAACTTATCTCATTACATAAGTTATCACATTCCCTCTATTGTTTATCATAACCTAAGTTATAATTTCCACTTGTCCCTAGGACAGGCCTGCATATCATTTTTCCCTTTTTCCCTTTCAGGTTAATCCATAATAGGTTATTAGCATTCCCCATTCATTCCAATTCTTTTACTATTGTAAATTTCATTCATTTCCATTAAGTACAATTAATGCCATTTATTTCTACCATGTTATATGCATATATTCATATATGTCTTTATGCACCAGACCTCTCACATTAAGCCGACCACTTGTGGATGTTGGATTTGTTGGGCAGTTCCGGGCAGACTTCTACCACAAGTTGGACTTAACCTCGTGTATTAGCACCGTTATATGTGTGTTTATGCACCAGACCTCTCACATTAAATTAACCAGTTGTGGATGCTGGATTTGTCGGACGGTTCCGGGCAGAGTTCTACCATAAGTTGAATTTAACCTCGTGTCTAGGTGCGGTTACAATTTTCTATTTATTGAAAAATTTAGGCATATTCGTTCTTCCAAATTTCACTGTAATTCTTATATACAATCTTTTGGCATAATAATATTCTTAACAAATATTCATGTTCATTATAAATTCCATAATTACAGCATTTACGGTAAATTCCAACTCAGCAGATAATTAATGGAAAACAGGTTTTACAACATTACAATTTTTCCCAATTTCACTGTAACTTAACTTACAGTATTTGGTTAACAAGTTATTAGAACATGTATATATGCAACAATAATCCTTTGCACATATTTTAATAGATTTATATACTTCAGTAGATTAATCATTTCAGTAGATTTACTATACATATTAATGGGGAATATCAAATGATAAATATATCATTATCAAAAGGTATAACTTAAATGCACTCACCTAATTGCTTTCCAATTCATGAATCTGGTCCAGACCTAGCATTCCATGGCTCCCCTTACTGAATCTAGAACCTAAGTAACCATGGATCCATAATTCTCAACTAAAAGAAAAAAGGAAAGAAAGAGGAGAAATTTTAATTGATTAGATCCAAGAATTTACCGTACTTTGAATAGAATTCTGGACACCCATTTGCAGATATACATTCTTTTCCTCCAGTTCTTGAATCAGAATTTCCTTAGACTAATATTCTATTTTTCTGAAGAGATTTGAGGAGGAAGAAGAATGGCAGAGTTTAGACATCCTCGTAGAAAATTTGAGATTTAGGCTAGGCTCTACTAGCCTATTTATAGGTGCTCAGGATCTTATCGTACACGCAGCGTTGAGTCAGCAACGAACGTGGTTAGAAAAACAGTCCAAATTCATTTAATGAATCTGCACGGATTAGTGGTGGGTCGACCCACATACCCCCCCGGGTCGATCCAGCCCCCCTTGGGTCAACCTATGGGTCGACCCACCTAGGTCCAATGAGCAGAAATGGGGCTCGGTGTTTATATGTTAACGTTTATTGATTAATTTCTTATTATAACTCCTTTAATTTATTTATATATAAACTCCTTATATGTGTAGAAAACATCTAGTGCCCATTTTACACACACACACACACACACACACATATATATATATATGCACAACTTTTATTTCATTTTCAAAACTCAAACGGCTTATGCCGTTATTTAATTCTTATCATATTTCTTTGATTGCAGCCTTATTTGAACTTCTCTCTTGTGTGTGTATATATATATATATATATATATATATGCATATATATACACATATATATATATGCATATACTCACATATCCATGTGTATATATATTTTTGTTCTTCCTTATATGTATACTTTTCTTATATGTGCATATATACCTATTTTCTTCTAAGAGCATCTATTATTTTTGTTGTTCCCCTAAAATAAAAATGTGGCAACGACGGGAATCTAACTCGTGCAATTCTTTTAAAAGTCACATGCTCTTACCAATTGGACTACATAGGCTTTTGTTAACAAGACTAAAAATAATGGTGGTCATTGTTCTTTTTCTTTTACCTTTTTTCATATTTGTTACAATATTTCATCTTAAATCAGTTTTCTGCAATCTATAGGTCTAAATTGACCAGAAAATAGCCACGGATGCAATGACACTAATCCCATGACCAAATTTTTTGAAGCTCTTCAAATTTTATTTCATTTTACTTAATTAAAAATATAGGATATTACATTCTCCCACCCTTAGGAAATTTCATTCCCGAAATTTGGTAAGGGTAAAATCAAGTAATTTCTCGCATAAAATACATACATCATGTGTGCATCCAATTTTGCAGCCATTTGTGTACTAGTGCAATGTGTAATTCAACATAATAATACATGAATGAAATGAATGCCTAAACGGTACCTCCTATATGAATGCAAATTTTTCTTGAAAATTACACATCCTAAATATACTGGCAATTCTACATGAATGCAATATTTCGAAAATCAAAATATATTTTCATCCAAATTTTCTCATGCTCTTGAATAGCAAGAGCGTAGTTCATCCAATTGTTGCATCCAAAATACAACAAAGCAACTTTATTTTCGATTTCCAGAAAAAACTAATTTTCTAAATTCGATTTCTTATGTTATAAAAAGGTGGAAAACGGAAAACTTGACATCTTCCATTTTTCTTTTGCGTACCTTTTCTATCTGTACTCGGATTTTATGAAACTATTTTATAAAGATTCCCTATTTTCCTATCCAAGCATAGCCCACATAAGAAAACTTTATTACAAATTTTCTTTTTCAACTTATATTGGAAAATTTTACTCTTGTTCACCTTTTCTCATAATTTTCCATTTTTCTTTAACTTTCATATTTGTTGCTTTACTGAATTTGTTATTTCCTTTTTAGTTGTACCATTACTCTTTTCTTAGCTTATTTAACTTAATCCTCTAATCTAAGTTTAGTTTCAAATAAACCTTCTAGTACTTCAACTAAAATAGGAAAACAAACGCTCTACACAACTACTACTAAGGGCCTAGAATCTCAGGATTATGCCCCCTTCAGATAGAAAAGTTCAGACCACAGGATCAGTGACAGGTTTAGATGTTACCCTAACTACCCAACAAGATCAGAACGATCCCAACATGAATGTATTAATGGGTTTTACCACTAACAGCAAAATTAGCAACAGGATTTAAACACTTACTTGCCCTTCACTATCTAGTAGTCACCATTAGTCCTAGCTGTGTACCAACAGTCATTTTCAAGCAACACCCTAGGCTTTTCAGTGCTTACGCATTTTACGGGAACTTACCATTATTCCAAGATAATTCCCCTGTCTACTTCATAGCCTCAAAACCTTTCCGGTCTTACCTAGGCACTAATCCTTACCTACTCCATACTTTTTTTTAAAACACTGTTTGGCCTTTTTTCGTTTCACTTTTCTTCCAAAGGTTAAAAGTATTTAAACTTTCTTTTTCTCACCAAAACTTACTTCTGCCAAACTATAAAAGATGTCATCTCATTAAAATGTAAAACATTTTTTTTAAATCACAAAAACTGAAGTAGACACGGACAGCTATAACTCAATCAAGTTTACAACTATTCTTGCTTACAACTAGGTGCAAGCATCTACTCTATTAATAATATCTACAACTTATTTTTCCACCCAATAAAATTTTCTTGCTAAAACAATTCATCAAAAATGATTGTCAAAAGAATAGAGATCTCAAAACTTTCTTTACTTAAAATTCTAGCTTTCATCAAAATGCAACATTTTCTATGTTTTGCTTTTTAATCCTTTCATCCCATATAGCTTGAAAACTAGCGAGCTATACATGCTCTATAATATGCATCTTTTACTAAGAGAATTTATTTTAGACAAAAAATTTCACAAGAAATCACTATTTCCAAAATATAGCCCATTATACTTCAAAAACTGAATATGTACTTTATAAAATTTTAAAACTGTAACTTTTAAGATTAAAACTTGAAAACACCATAAACCATCTTCCAAAAGCTTTTACAATTTCAAGTTCTCAAAAGTTAAAAATGGGGTCAGACTCAAAGTGGGTTTTCAACTTAGGTAAGCCTCCCTAGACACTCCGACAAAGTCAATTCCCTCAATCATATATATTCCTAATCCATTTTTCTCTTTTTAACCTTTTCCAATTTATAAGGTTTTACTGCCAAAGCCCACTAACCTGAAATACTAACACATAGTATTCACCTTTCCTTCATACAAAGTATATTGTACACTTCCCACCAAAATTACCTAAGGGTCTCAGATTTCCATATTCATTTCTTTAGTGTACAAAACAGATATCCTAATTCTCACTATATTATGCTCTTTCTATTTAGTGGGTTCCTCTATGGATCTAGGTATATATATTATATTTATATTTTAAAAATATGAATGCGTTCACTCACTATCTATACAAGAATCCTCAACCTAAGCTCTGATACTAGATGTAACAAACCGAATTCTGATAAACCGAATTTTTTCTGTAGAAATCCATGTTGGTTTGTCTAGTATCATACAGAAAAGACAGAGATAATAAACATATCAGAGCTCAAAAAATATCCGACAGCGGAATGGAATAAAATATAATATAATAATAATATAGCCTTACCCAGATAATAATACTGCCTAACCAGTATCCAAAGCTATCATATCTCTGCCACAAATCTAACCTGTGAGTATCTTTTGAGGAGGGGGTCAGAATACAAGTTCTGGTGACTAGATTTTAACTACATATTTTGGGTAACCCTACATATACCGTTCAGTTGCATTTTCTTATTTATTAGGTTACTTGGGTTAACAACTCTTAAGGCTTACACATACGTCGTACCCATCTACTTCCCAGTGGATTAACCTAATACAATATATATGTAGCTACCCCCAACATTAAGGTACACTGTAACACCCCGAATTTCAGTTAATATTAACATTCACAAATTAAAGAATAACTAATCACAGATGTGGGAATTAGGGGAAACGGGTTGCACCATTGCGTTCGTCTCGGAAAAATACGCGAAATAGAGTCTGAGTTTTCGAAAATCGGAGTCCGTATGAAGAAGATATGGACGAACGAAGTTAGGCAGAAAAACCGAAAACAAGCCAGAATGAACTGGCGCACTTGTGAAGTGCGCCAACACAAAAATACACTGGCGCACTTGGGAAGTGCGCCCGTGTCGAGCCAGAAACCTGCATAGCTTTCTGGTTTGACCCTGGTGCACCATTTTAGGGTTTGGCTGTGTTTTGGGCTATTCTCTAGAAGCTTCCGAGATCTGATGGTCCTAATCTAATTTAGGGTTAATCTAATGGCCTAAAACACTTGCCTAATCTATAAATACACCCTAACACTACCCTAATTCATACTAAAATTAGATCCAAGGGCCTCATGCCGTCAAATCAAAACTAGAAGGAGCCTCCACCAAATTTGAGAGGAAGTTGGCATCTCAAATCAACTCTAATCAAGTTCTAATCCACTCTAGCAACTTAATCTTCCTCATTGGAGTGCTAATTAGTTATTTGTGAGTTCCTATGCCTTTAGCAAGCAATTGCTAAACTAATTAGGATAGGATATTAGGAGGCTATGGATGTAAATGAGGATTTATGCATGTTGTGGTTGTCATATGTTATAAGTTCATATGCAAGTTTGTCTCTTTCTATGTATGACATGTTATGCAAGTTCATATGCAAGTTTATATGCAAGTTCATATGCAAGTTTGTCTCTTTTTATGATATGCATAACATATGCAAGGTTGCCTCTATGTATGACATGTTATGCAAGCTCATACGCAAGTTTATATGCAAGTTCATATGCAAGTCTATATGCAAGTTCATATGCGAGTCTATATGCAAGTTCATATGCAAGTCTATATGCAAGTTCATATGCAAGTTTGTCTCTTTTTATGATATGCATAACATATGCAAGGTTGCCTCTATGTATGACATGTTATGCAAGCTCATATGCAAGTTTATATGCAAGTTCATATGCAAGTCTATATGCAAGTTCATATGCAAGTCTATATGCAAGTTCATATGCAAGTCTATATGCAAATTCATATGCAAGTTTGTCTCTTTTTATGATATGCATAACATATGCAAGGTTGCCTCTATGTATGACATGTTATGTAAGTTCATATGCAAGTTTATATGCAAGTTCATATGCAAGTTTGGGTTAATGATTTATGCTAGTTGGGTTTAATGTTTTGATGTAAGTTGACACCTTTTAAACCCATGTAAATGCCAACGTTGTGCTAAGATTGAACCCATTACATTTATAGTGAATCTTCCCATTTATATGACATGTCATGAGAACGAATTACGTGGGAAACGATGGGTTAATATGCATGTTAATAGAAATGTGTAAAGTTGGTATGCTTAAGCATAACATAAAATGAATGGACATAATTGGGAATTTACCTATTAAGTTAGGTCTACCCATATTATGGAGTTGGGAATTTACCTATTAAGTTAGGTCTACCCATACTACGGAATTGGGAATTTATCTATTGAGTTAGGTCTACCCATATTCTTAAAAATGTGTAATTAATTAGGGATAATTAATACAAATTATGGGGGTGATTAATTAGGTGTAATTAATCAACTAAGACACGAGGTTGGACCCTTTTGTAGCGGAAGTCTGCCCGGAACCGACCGGCAAATCCAGCAGCTACAAATGATTGGCCCAATGTGAGAGGTCTTAGTCATAAATTAAATACGTGATTAAAGTAAAGACACGAGGTTAGACCCTTTTATGACGGAAGTCTGCCCGGACCCAACCGGCATATCCAGCAGTCGTAAAAGGTGGTCTAATGTGAGAGGTCTTTATGAGGTCATGATCTTAATTAATTAAGAAACACTTAACCATATTAGCATGTAGAGGGACATGAGGGGTTAAGTGGGTGCCTTGGGTGGCATGTGGAAATCTAGTGGTTGCCTTGGGTGGCAATAGAAAATATGATTAGAATACTTAACCAAAGTGGAACATGTAATTAAAACATGATTAAAGGGTTAAGTGGTATACACTAGAAATGACAAGCTTAGGTGGGTAGCTTGTGGGGGCCCATTTCAACCAATATCCCAAACGTATCTTTGTGGGCTCGACCCAAGTCGAGGACGGGACACGCATATTGGGCTTGACTGTAAGAGGCCAAAACGGGGTAGCGGTGGCAACGCGAGTCCAACGGGTTTCATATGCGTGTGTGGACCCGGGCTGGTAGGTAAGACGTTGTTGCATCGTGTAGATATAAGCCGTGCACCATTTGTTGTATCGGGTTGCCACTATGGGGAGTGATACACCCCATTGTGGGGCCAGCACGGGTATCTACGGTAGGGAGCTGATCGCTTGGGAGTAGTGGGTACACCTAGTGGAGATAGGGGCAGGCGGCACCTATGTAGTCAGCTAGGGGTACACGAAACTACTGGGTAAATTTACTAAGTCCTTGGGAGGGATCAACCTTTAAGTAGGAATGACTGGTGTGGTGCAGTGTAGTAATTATCCTTGGGTGGGTAAATGCGTCTTTATCGTTATCTTAGTTCATTCTAAGTCTGATTGGCTACTGAGTGTAGTCATTTATCCCCAGTCACACCGTGCCAAGTTATATCATACCCTAATTACTTTAATGATTGCATTGTTAAAGTTATAGGACTCGCTCAGACTTATGTCTGACCCCGTTGTTTTTATCTTTTTTCCAACCCTCAGGTTCTCAGAGTGGGCCCAGCACGAGTGGGCTTTGATCAGGCTACTTTTATTACTCTCTTGGAGCTTGGACCCTAGATGTAGAGCTCAGCTTACCCTTTTCTTTTATGGCTATCAGTTCATGTATTGGGATTATGTATTTTTATTTATCAGGATGGATATTTTGTACTTGACTCTTATTATGGTTTTGTGATGTAACCAAACATGATTTACTTTCCGCTGAAATGAAATGATGTTTTAAATTTTCAAGTATTACTTATATCTGTCTTGCTGTAATTTCTCTGTTCTATATTCACTTAAAAATACTCCACCGATGTTATGGCATTCCCTTAGCGAGTGACCATAGCGGGAGTGGGGTGTTACACGTGGTATCAGAGCAAAGGTTACCGGAACAGATAATTTTTTTTTTAGAAAACTATATTTTTCTAAAAACATTTTTGGAAGAGATATTTTCAAAAACATGTCTTTAAAGAGAAAAGTTTTTGAAAGAAAAGCATAATCCCCAATAGCCATATCTTTATCTTTCGAATTCTCCGTTTTGAATCTTTCCTTTTTCGTTTCAGCATGGCTGAGGATCTTAACTTTCCGGAGGGTGTGACGATACCAGTATGGTATAGGAGATTGATGGAGGCTAGGGCCACCACTGCGGGTCCAGCAAATGTTCCTCCACCAACCGTAGCACCCGATCTTCCTCCTCCCCCTCCTCCTCGCACGGATACTTTTGCTAAGACTTGTAAGGAATTTAAAGCTATGGGAGGGAAACCTTTTCAAGGATCTGAAACTTTTGTGGAGGCTAGAGATCGGCTTAAGGAGGTGGAAGAGTTGATAGATATCTTTGAGATGGAAGAAGGAAAGAAAGTCAAGTTAGCTGCTTGGTTAATGAAGGGAGAGGCCTCATTCTGGTGGGAGGTCACTAATGGAGAACGCCCCGTTGACTCTTGGGCGGATTTTAGGCAAAGATTTGTGGCAAAGTTTCTCTCAAGGGCGGAGGAAAACTTGTATATGGAAAGATTCTTGACTCTAAAGCAAGGAAATCTCTCAGTGAAGGAATATGTCAACAAGTTTAATCAATTGGCAAGGTTTGGCCTAGACATGGTGAATACACCGGAGAAGAAGGCTTTGAGGTTTGTGAAAGGCTTGAATGAACCGATGCATGGGTTGGCTATGACTCATATCCCTATGGGGGCCACCTTTGAGAAGCTAGTTGACATGGCACTCATGCATGAAGAAGATAAGGGTCCCAATGCTAATAAGGCACCCGAGAAGAAGGGAGATCAAAAGAGACCTCAGCAACAACAGCAAAACAAAGGTGGGAAAGGCAACGGTGGCAAGGGGAAGAAGAAGTGCTTCAATTGCGGGATACCAGGCCACATAAGCAAAGATTGTCGAAAGAAGAAGAAGACTGGCTGCTATCATTGTGGCGAAGCAGGGCATCTAGTGAAGGATTGCCCTAAGAAGGGGCAAAGGACGGGACCTACCTCAGGAGGACAGGTGCAAGCTCTTATGGCACCGGGTCAGGCTAGGGGGCAAGTACAGGCTCTCGCGGTTCCACCGGTTCAGGAAAGAGGTAGAACTATTTCCGTTGAAAGTCTGGTTTTTCTATTTGATCATCCTGTCCGTACATTGTTTGATTCTGGCGCATCGCATTCGTTTATCTCATCCTCATTAGTTGAGTCACTGCACTTAGACACCAGTCTAGTAGATGATCCCTTGGTTGTTTCAAACCCAATTGGGGGCTCCACTTATTTGTCCATGATATGTTTGGGTTTGAAGATTTCTATACTTGGCATTGAGTTTAGATGTAATGCTTTTGTTTTGGGCTTCACGGGCTATGGGTTGATTTTGGGCATGGACTGGTTATCCAGTAATGGTGCCGTTCTAGATTGCGAAAGGAGAGTTGTTAGGCTCATGACCCGCTTGGGTAACACTCTCGAAATTTCTTGTAATCCCAGGGATTCTGTTATGCTAAGTTATCTTGAATCGCTTGACGCTTCGGCCGAGAGTTTGCAATCTGTTAGAGTGGTCCGGAAATACTCGGATGTGTTTGAGGAGGTGAAGGGCTTACCTCCGAAGCAGGAGATTGACTTCCGAATATATCTGGTGGATAATGCTAAACCTGTATCTTTACCAGTGCGCCACATGGCTCCTCGTGAGAGGAGGGAACTCCATAAGCAAGTAGGGGAGTTGCTTGAGAAGGGGTTCATAAGACGAAGTATATCGGAGTGGGGTGCTCCAGTAGTTTTTGCTACGAAGGCGGATGGGTCCCTCAGACTTTGTGTAGACTATAGAGAACTCAACAAGCTCACAAAGAAGAATAGACACCCATTGCCGAGGATTGATGATCTTTTCGATCAGTTGGTTGGCGCTTCAGTATTTTCTCAGTTGGACTTAGCCACGGGGTTTCATCAGTTGAGGGTGGCTGAGGATAGCATAGACAAGACTGCCTTTAGGACTCCGGATGGTTTCTATGAGTGGCTGGTGATGCCATTTGGGTTGACGAACGCCCCTGCATACTTTGTTGATTTGATGAGTAGGGTGTTCAGGGAGTTCCTTAATAAGTTCGTGGTGGTCTTGGTGGATGATATCTTAGTATTTTCTAAGAGTGAAGAAGAGCATGCCCTACATCTTGGGGAGGTGTTGGAGACTCTTCGAGCACATAGCCTTAAGGCTAAATTCTCTAAATGTCACTTCTGGAGGAAGGAAGTGCGGTTCTTGGGGCACGTGGTCTCCAAGGAAGGGATAGCTGTGGATCCCGCGAAGGTAGTATCAATTCAAGATTGGAAGGTTCCGAAGAATGCTACCGAAGTAAGAAGTTTCTTGGGGTTGGCGGGTTACTATAGGAGGTTTATCAAAGACTTCGCGAAGATATCAGCCCCATTAACCCGCTTAACGAAGAAGAACCTTGTTTTCACATGGGACGTAGATTGTGATGATGCGTTCCGACGGTTAAAGAGAGCTTTAACCACTGCTCCAGTTTTAGTGTTGCCAGATGGGAGTAAGCCATTTGTTGTCTATACCAATGCTTGTGGGACAGGACTGGGCGCAGTCTTAATGCAAGAGGGAAGGGTAATAGCCTATGGTGGAAGGCAGTTGAGGGCACATGAGAAAAATTACCCTACCCATGATCTAGAGTTGGCTGCTATTGTTTTTGCGCTTAAGATTTGGCGCCATTATCTTCTTGGTGAGAGATTCGAATTGTTCACTGACCACAAATCATTGAAGTACTTGTTTTCTCAGAAGGATTTGAATTTGAGACAGCAAAGGTGGATGGAGTTCTTAGCATCCTATGATTTCGAGATAGCGTATACCCCTGGCAAGGGTAACGTGGTGGCGGACGCCTTGAGCAGAAAAAGGTTGTCCTTGAGTCCATTGTTCGTGGAACAACGAAGCTTGGAATTTATCTCGATGTTTGATTTCAGACCTTCCATTGACTATATACCCGGTTTGCTAGCATCCTTGGAGGTCAGACCTACTCTTTTGGGGCGGATTGGAGAAGCACAGAGGGACGACCCACAGTTGGTTGAGTTGGTAGAGAAGCTCATAAGGGGGAGTCGTCCAGCCATTTGAGTAGGTACACCCTAGACGATAGGGGGTGCTTGCGTAGAGACGGTAGACTCTGTGTACCGCAAGACGAGGGTTTGAGGAAGGCTATTCTTGATGATGCACACCGTTCTAGGATGACTATTCATCCCGGTGGGGACAAGATGTACCAAGACATGAAGCGGGTTTTCTTCTGGGCCGGTATGAAGAAAGATGTGGCCGAGTATGTCGCTCGATGCTTGGTGTGCCAACAGGTGAAAGCGGAACAAAAGAAACCAGGTGGGTTGCTTCACCCATTGGAAGTTCCGCAATGGAAGTGGGATAGTGTCTCGATGGATTTTATTGACGGGTTACCCAGATCGAGCAAGGGTAATACGGGAATTTGGGTTGTGGTAGACAGACTTACTAAAAGCACCCATTTCATACCTGTGAAGAGCAAGAGGACTGCTCCATGGCTAGCTTCAGTATATCTTCGAGAGATAGTTCGATTGCATGGGGTACCCTCTAGCATAGTGAGTGATCGAGATCCTATCTTCACTAGCGAGTTCTGGAAAAGTTTGCAAGAAGAAGTGGGGACTCAATTATGTCTAAGCACCGCATATCATCCACAGACGGACGGCCAGACTGAGAGGGTGAATCGTGTCCTAGAAGACCTTTTGAGGCTTTGTATCTTAGATTTTGGAGGTACATGGGAAGAGCATCTTCCATTGGTGGAGTTCGCATATAATAACAGCTTTCAGTCCAGTATTGGTATGGCTCCTTTCGAAGCCCTTTATGGAAGGCCTTGTCGATCACCTACATGTTGGTGGGAATCTACGGATAAGATCTTGCTTGGGCCTGATATGGTTAGGGAGACTTCTGAGAAGATTGACTTGATTCGAAGAAGGATGAAAGCAGCGCAGGATAGGCAAAAATCTTATGCGGACAAGAGGAGGACGGATCTTGAGTTTGAAGTTGGGGACATGGTCTTTGTCAAAGTGTCTCCGTTACGAAATGTGATTCGCTTTGGATCTGTTGGGAAGTTAGCACCAAGGTTCGTAGGGCCGTTTCCTATTAAGGAAAGGATAGGACGGATGGCATATAGAGTGGAGTTGCCCGACAGACTTAGTGGTGTACATGATGTATTCCATGTGTCACATTTGAGGAAGTGCCTACATGAGACCGCAGAGGTGGTAGAGCCGAGCTTGCTTAGAGAAGTGGAAGTAGAGCGTGATGCGACTATTCGACGAGCTCCTACTCGCATCCTTGGGTCAGAGACTAGGAAATTGAGGAATCGAGAGGTTCAACTAGTCAAAGTACAATGGGGAGAAGATGAGGGCAACGCTACTTGGGAGACGGAAGCGAAGATGCGTTCATTGTACCCATTCCTTTTTGAGGGTATGTCTTTTAACTTCTCCTTTATCGTTTGTCTAGTACTTATCTTATCTTTAGTATGTCCTCTCGTTAGTACTTTTGACCTTTAGATAGGATAAACCTATGGTTGAAACATGTGTTTGAGACATGTTATGGTTGATGGATGCATGTGGATGCAAGTGTTTGCTAGTGATTGCTCGTGGATGCATATACACACACTCTAGACACTAGATCGGCTCAGTCACTTCATATTGCATATTGCATATAATTGTGTGTAGGTAGCTATATTTATGGATGTATAATGATTGTGTTATCATATGGATGATGCATTTTGGTGAATGATTGTGCACTCATGTAGATGTTGTATGTGTCGATAGGGTTCTCTCGCATACATAATGGATGCATGGCACTATCATGGTTTGCATTAAGGAGGTCAACTGAATCAGTAGACCGCCTGATTTTGCATTAGACAGGGAACATATACACACACTTTTTGCATATGTTCATACAGTATTAGAAACTTTAAGGACAATGGATGCCAGTGTTTGATGGTTTAGTAGATGGTTGTTTGGTTGGTAGGATGCATTCTCCTTATCTTGGAGATTTCGGGGACGAAATCCTTTAAGTAGGGGAGAATGTAACACCCTGAATTTCAGTTAATATTAACATTCACAAATTAAAGAATAACTAATCCCAGATGTGGGAATTAGGGGAAACGGGTTGCACCATTGCGTTCGTCTCGGAAAAATACGCGAAATAGAGTCTGAGTTTTCGAAAATCGGAGTCCGTATGAAGAAGATATGGACGAACGAAGTTAGGCAGAAAAACCGAAAACAAGCCAGAATGCACTGGCGCACTTGTGAAGTGCGCCAACACAAAAATACACTGGCGCACTTGGGAAGTGCGCCCGTGTCGAGCCAGAAACCTGCACAGCTTTCTGGTTTGACCCTGGTGCACCATTTTAGGGTTTGGCTGTGTTTTGGGCTATTCTCTAGAAGCTTCCGAGATCTGATGGTCCTAATCTAATTTAGGGTTAATCTAATGGCCTAAAACACTTGCCTAATCTATAAATACACCCTAACACTACCCTAATTCATACTAAAATTAGATCCAAGGGCCTCATGCCGTCAAATCAAAACTAGAAGGAGCCTCCACCAAATTTGAGAGGAAGTTGGCATCTCAAATCAACTCTAATCAAGTTCTAATCCACTCTAGCAACTTAATCTTCCTCATTGGAGTGCTAATTAGTTATTTGTGAGTTCCTATGCCTTTAGCAAGCAATTGCTAAACTAATTAGGATAGGATATTAGGAGGCTATGGATGTAAATGAGGATTTATGCATGTTGTGGTTGTCATATGTTATAAGTTCATATGCAAGTTTGTCTCTTTCTATGTATGACATGTTATGCAAGTTCATATGCAAGTTTATATGCAAGTTCATATGCAAGTTTGTCTCTTTTTATGATATGCATAACATATGCAAGGTTGCCTCTATGTATGACATGTTATGCAAGCTCATATGCAAGTTTACATGCAAGTTCATATGCAAGTCTATATGCAAGTTCATATGCAAGTCTATATGCAAGTTCATATGCAAGTCTATATGCAAGTTCATATGCAAGTTTGTCTCTTTTTATGATATGCATAACATATGCAAGGTTGCCTCTATGTATGACATGTTATGCAAGCTCATATGCAAGCTTATATGCAAGTTCATATGCAAGTCTATATGCAAGTTCATATGCAAGTCTATATGCAAGTTCATATGCAAGTCTATATGCAAGTTCATATGCAAGTTTGTCTCTTTTTATGATATGCATAACATATGCAAGGTTGCCTCTATGTATGACATGTTATGTAAGTTCATATGCAAGTTCATATGCAAGTTTATATGCAAGTTCATATGCAAGTTTGGGTTAATGATTTATGCTAGTTGGGTTTAATGTTTTGATGCAAGTTGACACCTTTTAAACCCATGTAAATGCCAACGTTGTGCTAAGATTGAACCCATTACATTTATAGTGAATCTTCCCATTTATATGACATGTCATGAGAACGAATTACGTGGGAAACGATGGGGTTAATATGCATGTTAATAGAAATGTGTAAAGTTGGTATGCTTAAGCATAACATAAAATGAATGGACATAATTGGGAATTTACCTATTAAGTTAGGTCTACCCATATTATGGAGTTGGGAATTTACCTATTAAGTTAGGTCTGCCCATACTACGGAATTGGGAATTTACCTATTGAGTTAGGTCTACCCATATTCTTAAAAATGTGTAATTAATTAGGGATAATTAATACAAATTATGGGGGTGATTAATTAGGTGTAATTAATCAACTAAGACACGAGGTTGGACCCTTTTGTAGCGGAAGTCTGCCCGGAACCGACCGACAAATCCACCAGCTACAAATGATTGGCCCAATGTGAGAGGTCTTAGTCATAAATTAAATACGTGATTAAAGTAAAGACACGAGGTTAGACCTTTTTATGACGGAAGTCTGCCCGGACCCAACCGGCATATCCAGCAGTCGTAAAAGGTGGTCTAATGTGAGAGGTCTTTATGAGGTCATGATCTTAATTAATTAATTAAGAAACACTTAACCATATTAGCATGTAGAGGGACATGAGGGGTTAAGTGGGTTCCTTGGGTGGCATGTGGAAATCTAGTGGTTGCCTTGGGTGGCAATAGAAAATACGATTAGAATACTTAACCAAAGTGGAACATGTAATTAAAACATGATTAAAGGGTTAAGTGGTATACACTAGAAATGACAAGCTTAGGTGGGTAGCTTGTGGGGGCCCATTTCAACCAATATCCCAAACGTATCTTTGTGGGCTCGACCCAAGTCGAGGACGGGACACGCATATTGGGCTTGACTATTAGAGGCCAAAACGGGGTAGCGGTGGCAACGCGAGTCCAACGGGTTTCATATGCGTGTGTGGACCCGGGCTGGTAGGTAAGACGTTGTTGCATCGTGTAGATATAAGCCGTGCACCATTTGTTGTATCGGGTTACCACTATGGGGAGTGATACACCCCATTGTGGGGCCAGCACGGGTATCTACGGTAGGGAGCCGATCGCTTGGGAGTAGTGGGTACACCTAGTGGAGATAGGGGCAGGCGGCACCTATGTAGTCAGCTAGGGGTACACGAAACTACTGGGTAAATTTAATAAGTCCTTGGGAGGGATCAACCTTTAAGTAGGAATGACTGGTGTGGTGCAGTGTAGTAATTATCCTTGGGTGGGTAAATGCGTCTTTATCGTTATCTTAGTTCATTCTAAGTCTGATTGGCTACTGAGTGTAGTCATTTATCCCCAGTCACACCGTGCCAAGTTATATCATACCCTAATTACTTTAATGATTGCATTGTTAAAGTTATAGGACTCGCTCAGACTTATGTCTGACCCCGTTGTTTTTATCTTTTTTCCAACCCTCAGGTTCTCAGAGTGGGCCCAACACGAGTGGGCTTTGATCAGGCTGCTTTTATTACTCTCTTGGAGCTTGGACCCTAGATGTAGAGCTCAGCTTACCCTTTTCTTTTATGGCTATCAGTTCATGTATTGGGATTATGTATTTTTATTTATCAGGATGGATATTTTGTACTTGACTCTTATTATGGTTTTGTGATGTAACCAAACATGTTTTACTTTCCGCTGAAATGAAATGATGTTTTAAATTTTCAAGTATTACTTATATCTGTCTTGCTGTAATTTCTCTGTTCTATATTCACTTAAAAATACTCCACCGATGTTATGGCATTCCCTTAGCAAGTGACCATAGCGGGAGTGGGGTGTTACATACACCAAATGGTACCCCACTCGCACGGTGTCCACCAAAACGTCATAGAAATATACATAGTCCCTCATCCTATGCATGAACGACGTTTGAATATATGTATAACCATCTTACGTTCCGCATAGAACCGCCATCCCCATGCTACATAAGCACGCAGACTGCCACCTTTAATCGAATCAGATTCCATCATAGAATAATGCCCTAAAGTCTACATTATACCACCCGGAACAGACATGCATTTATCTAGACTTTCTCAAGTACGTATCGTCAATTGTACTCGATGTCTTAACCTTTATGATACACCATTTGGAAACGGTATGAATGTACCACACCTATTTTCTACTGTGCACCGAGTTTCATAATAGGGTTGTATCAGAAACACGGAACTCGGTCAGGAGCTTTTTCAGATCTCTGTATACACAGATGTTGTGGTCTGCATTTTCACTGGCTATGGTCTCACCCAACCCCTCCCTCAACTAGTGAAAGACAAACAAAATTGAGAGCTGACGTGGCCAAAAAACAATAAACAACCTCCTAATTGGCATGTCTCGCAACCAAAGCCTTGATAGCAAAAGGTCGATGATCTATTGGTTTAGCTCTTCGTCTTTCCGCATCACGCAACATGATGACTATCGATGGTTAGTACCCGACGATTGCTATCAAACAGATGGTTAGACCCGCCAAAGGCTACCAAATAAAATGGTCTATCATATCTCTTAGTAAAAGATGCATATTATAGAGCATGTATAGCTCGCTAGTTTTAAAGCTATATGGTATGAAAGGATTAAAAAGCAAAACATAGAAAATGTTGCATTTTGATGAAAGCTATAATTTTCAGTAAAGAAAGTTTTGAGATCTTTATTCTTTTGACAATCATTTTTGATGAATTGTTTTAGCAAGAAAATTTTATTGGGTGGAAAAATAAGTTGTAGATATTATTAATAGAGTAGATGCTTGCACCTAGTTGTAAGCAAGAATAGTTGTAAACTTGGTTGAGTAATAGTTGTCCGTGTCTACTCCGGTTTGTCTGGTATCCTACAGAAAAGACAGAGATAATAAACATATCAGGGCTCAGAAAATATCCCACAGCGGAATGGAATAAAATATAATATAATCAGAATATAGCCTTACCCAGATTATAATACTGCCTAACAAGTATCCAAAGCTATCATATCTCTGCCACAAATCTAACCTGCGAGTATGTTATGAGGAGGGGGTCAGAATACAAATTCTGGTGACTAGATTTAAACTACATATTTTGGATAACCCTACATATACTGTTCAGTTGCATTTTCTTATTTATTAGGTTACTTGGGTTAACAACACTTAAGGCTTACACACACGTCGTACCCATCTACTTCCCAGTGGATTAACCTAATGCAATATATATGTAGCTACCCCAACATTAAGGTACACCAAATGGTACCCCACTCGCACGGTCTCCACCATAACGTCATAGAAATATACATAGTCCCTCATCCTATGCATGAACGACGTTTGAATATCTGTATAACCATCTTACGTTCTGCATAGAACCGCCATCCCCATGCTACGTCAGTGCGCAGACTGCCAACTTTGATCGAATCAGATTCCATCGTAGAATAATGCCCTAGAGTCTACGTTACACCCCCCGAAGCTGACATGCATTTATCTAGACTTTCTCAAGTACGTATCGTCAATCGTACTCAATGTTTTAACCTTTATGATACATCATTTGGAAACGGTATGCACGTACCACACGTATTTTCTACTGTGCACCGAGTTTCGTAACAGGGTTATATCAGAAACACGGAACTCGGTCAGGAGCTTTTTCAGATCTCTGTATACACAGATGTTGTGGTATGCATTTTCAGTGGTTATGGTCTCACCCGACCCCTCCCTCAACTAGTGAAAGACAAACAGAATTGAGAGCTGGTGACGTGGACAAAAAAACAACAAACAACCTCCTAATTGGCATGTCCCGCAACCAAAGCCTTGATAGCAAAAGGTCGATGATCTATAGGTTTAGCTCTTCGTCTTTCCACATCACGCATCATGATGACTGTCGATGGTTAGTACCCAACGATCGCTATCAAACAGATGGTTAGACCCGCCAAAGGCTACCTAATAAAATGGTCTATCATATCTCTTAGTAAAAGATGCATATTATAGAGCATGTATAGCTCGCTAGTTTTCAAGCTATATGGTATGAATGGAATAAAATATAATATAATCAGAAAATAGCCTTACCCAGATAATAATACTGCCTAACCAGTATCCAAAGCTATCATATCTCAGCCACAAATCTAACCATCGAGTATGTTATGAGGAGGGGGTCAGAATACAAATTCTGGTGACTAGATTTAAACTACATATTTTGGATAACCCTACATATACCGTTCAGTTGCATTTTCTTATTTATTAGGTTACTTGGGTTAACAGCACTTAAGGCTTACACACACGTCGTACCCATCTACTTCCCAGTGGATTAACCTAGTACAATATATATGTTGCTACCCCAACATTAAGGTACACCAAATGGTACCCCACCCGCACGGTCTCCACCATAACGTCATAGAAATATACATAGTCCCTCATCCTATGCATGAACGACGTTTGAATATCTGTATAACCATCTTACGTTCCGCATAGAACCGCCATCCCCATGCTACGTCAGCGCGCAGACTGCCAACTTTGATCGAATCAGATTCCATCGTAGAATAATGCCCTAGAGTCTACGTTACACCCCCCGAAGCAGACATGCATTTATCTAGACTTTCTCAAGTACGTATCGTCAATCGTACTCGATGTCTTAACCTTTATGATACATCATTTGGAAACGGTATGCACGTACCACACGTATTTTCTACTGTGCACCGAGTTTCGTAACAGGGTTGTATCAGAAACACGGAACTCGGTCAGGAGCTTTTTCAGATCTCCGTATGCACAGATGTTGTGGTATGCATTTTCAGTGGTTTTGGTCTCACCCGACCCCTCCCTCAACTAGTGAAAGACAAACAGAATTGAGAGCTGGTGACGTGGACAAAAAACAACAAACAACCTCCTAATTGGCATGTCCCGCAACCAAAGCCTTGATAGCAAAAGGTCGATGATCTATAGGTTTAGCTCTTCGTCTTTCCACATCACGCATCATGATGACTGTCGATGGTTAGTACCCGACGATCGCTATCAAACAGATGGTTAGACCCGCCAAAGGCTACCTAATAAAATGGTCTATCATATCTCTTAGTAAAAGATGCATATTATAGAGCATGTATAGCTCGCTAGTTTTCAAGCTATATGGTATGAATGGAATAAAATATAATATAATCAGAAAATAGCCTTACCCAGATAATAATACTGCCTAACCAGTATCCAAAGCTATCATATCTCAGCCACAAATCTAACCATCGAGTATGTTATGAGGAAGGGGGTCAGAATACAAGTTCTGGTGACTAGATTTAAACTACATATTTTTGGTAACCTTACATATACCGTTCAGTTGCATTTTCTTATTTATTAGGTTACTTGGGTTAACAGCACTTAAGGCTTACACACACGTCGTACCCATCTACTTCCCAGTGGATTAACCTAATACAATATATATGTAGCTACCCCAACATTAAGGTACACCAAATGGTACCCCACTCTCACGGTCTCCACCATAACGTCATAGAAATATACATAGTCCCTCATCCTATGCATGAACGACGTTTGAATATCTGTATAACCATCTTACGTTCCGCATAGAACCGCCATCCCCATGCTACGTCAACGCGCAGACTGCCAACTTTGATCGAATCACATTCCATCGTAGAATAATGCCCTAGAGTTTACGTTACACCCCCCGAAGCAGACATGCATTTATCTAGACTTTCTCAAGTACGTATCGTCAATCGTACTTGATGTCTTAACCTTTATGATACATCATTTGGAAACGGTATGCACGTACCACACGTATTTTCTACTGTGCACCGAGTTTCGTAACAGGGTTGTATCAGAAACACGGAACTCGGTCAGGAGCTTTTTCAGATCTCTGTATACACAGATGTGGTGGTATGCATTTTCAGTGGTTATGGTCTCACCTGACCCTTCTCTCAACTAGTGAAAGACAAACAGAATTGAGAGCTGGTGAAGTGGACAAAAAAACAACAAACAACCTCCTAATTGGCATGTCCCGCAACCAAAGCCTTGATAGCAAAAGGTTGATGATCTATAGGTTTAGCTCTTCGTCTTTCCACATCACGCATCATGATGACTGTCGATGGTTAGTACCCGGCGATCGCTATCAAACAGATGGTTAGACCCGCCAAAGGCTACCAAATAAAATGGTCTATCATATCTCTTAGTAAAAGATGCATATTATAGAGCATGTATAGCTCGCTAGTTTTCAAGCTATATGGTATGAATGGAATAAAATATAATATAATCAGAAAATAGCCTTACCCAGATAATAATACTGCCTAACCAGTATCCAAAGCTATCATATCTCAGCCACAAATCTAACCATCGAGTATGTTATGAGGAGGGGGTCAGAATACAAGTTCTGGTGACTAGATTTAAACTACATATTTTGGGTAACCTTACATATACCGTTCAGTTGCATTTTCTTATTTATTAGGTTACTTGGGTTAACAGCACTTAAGGCTTACACACACGTCGTACCCATCTACTTCCCAGTGGATTAACCTAATACAATATATATGTAGCTACCCCAACATTAAGGTACACCAAATGGTTCCCCACTCGCACGGTCTCCACCATAACGTCATAGAAATATACATAGTCCCCTCATTCTATGCATGAACGACGTTTGAATATCTGTATAACCATCTTACGTTCCGCATAGAACCGTCATCCCCATGCTACGTCAGCGCGCAGACTGCCAACTTTGATCGAATCAGATTCCATCGTAGAATAATGCCCTAGAGTCTACGTTACACCCCCCGGAGCAGACATGCATTTATCTAGACTTTCTCAAGTATGTATCGTCAATCGTACTCGATGTCTTAACCTTTACGATACATCATTTGGAAACGGTATGCACGTACCACACGTATTTTCTACCATGCACCGAGTTTCGTAACAGGGTTGTATCAAAAACACGGAACTCGGTCAGGAGCTTTTTCAGATCTTTGTATACACAGATGTTGTGGTATGCATTTTCAGTGGTTATGGTCTCACCCGACCCCTCCCTCAACTAGTGAAAGACAAACAAAATTGAGAGCTGGTGACGTGGACAAAAAAACAACAAACAACCTCCTAATTGGCATGTCCCGCAACCAAAGCCTTGATAGCAAAAGGTCGATGATCTATAGGTTTAGCTCTTCGTCTTTCCACATCACGCATCATGATGACTGTCGATAGTTAGTACCCGACGATTGCTATCAAACAGATGGTTAGACCCGCCAAAGGCTACCAAATAAAATGGTCTATCATATCTCTTAGTAAAAGATGCATATTATAGAGCATGTATAGCTCGCTAGATTTCAAGCTATATGGTATGAAAGGATTAAAAAGCAAAACGTAGAAAATGCTGCATTTTGATGAAAGCTAGAATTTTCAGTAAAGAAAGTTTTGAGATCTCCATTCTTTTGACAGTCATTTTTGATGAATTGTTTTAGCAAGAAAATTTTATTGGTTGGAGAAATAAGTTGTAGATATTATTAATAGAGTAGATGCTTGCACCTAGTTGTAAGCAAGAATAGTTGTAAATTTGATTGAGTAATAGTTGTCCGTGTCTACTCCGGTTTGTCTGGTATCCTCAAGAAAAGACAGAGATAATAAACATATCAGAGTTCAGAAAATATCCCACAGCGGAATGGAATAAAATATAATATAATCAGAATATAGCCTTACCCAGATAATAATACTGCCTAATCAGTATCCAAAGTTATCATATCTCTGCCACAAATCTAACCTGTGAGTATGTTACGAGGAGGGGGTCAGAATACAAGTTCTGGTGACTAGATTTAAACAACATATTTTAGGTAACCCTACATATACCATTCAGTTGCATTTTCTTATTTATTAGGTTACTTGGGTTAACAACACTTAAGGCTTACACACACGTCGTACCCATCTACTTCCTAGTGGATTAACCTAATACAATATATATGTAGCTACCCCCAACATTAAGGTACACCAAATGGTACCCCACTCGCACGGTCTCCACCATAACGTCATAAAAATATACATAGTCCCTCATCCTATGCATGAACGACATTTGAATATCTATATAACCATCTTACATTCCGCATAGAACCGTAATCCCCATGCTACGTAAGCGCGCAGACTGCTACCTTTGATCGAATCAGATTCCATCATAGAATAATGCCCTAGAGTCTACGTTACACCCCCCGGAGCAGACGTGCATTTATTTTGACTTTCTCAAGTACGTATCGTCAATCGTACTCGATGTCTTCACTTTTGTGATACACCATTTGGAAACGGTATGCATGTACCACACGTATTTTCTACTGTGCACTGAGTTTCGTAACAGGGTTGTATCAGATACACGGAACTCATCAGGAGCTTTTTCAGATCTCTGTATACACAGATGTTGTGGTATGCATTTTCGGTGGCTATGGTCTCACCCAATCCCTCCCTCAACTAGTGAAAGACAAACAGAATTGAGAGCTGGTGACGTGGCCAAAAAAACAACAAACAACCTCCTAATTGGCATGTCCCACAACCAAAGCCTTGATAGCAAAAGGTCGATGATCTATAGGTTTAGCTCTTCGTCTTTCTGCATCATGCATCATGATGACTGTCGATGGTTAGTACCCGACGATTGCTATCAAACAGATGGTTAGACCTGCCAAAGACTACCAAATAAAATGTTCGTAACCTGCCTAGTCACAAGGCAACCGGATCATCAAATCACCTATGCCACCCAACAGCCTTCTTACTGTCCCCGATTGTGGCAGTCAAGGTATACTCACCGAGTAGTAACGGGCAGTCCTAACCTCTGCGAGCACAACCCATACGCTGCCACCGCACAGAGGACAACCAGGACTATCCTCCACATCCCAAGAAGCCGCGTAATTCCCCTTCCCGTCGTTCAGAGCCAGCAGAACATCAGTAGAACAACAAACAGAACAAGCAGATTAATTAGATGGACGTGCGCTCCCCTCTTACCTCATGACACCACAATGATCTGCCCCGTTGGGTTATTCAACTTCAGATGTACGGACTGGTCCAAGCGCCTTAGGTTAACGTGTTATTAGACCCTATGTCTAACTATTTTATTTATGTGCTTGCTCTACCTTATCAGATTTCCAGTTAACTTAGTCATTTCAAATTATACTAACTTCTTATTCAAGTTACCAAGTTCCTCTTGCTTATTAATTTCAGTTATTTAACTTAACCCATTTAAGTTCATTAACAAGCCTTTAACATGTGATTCTTGTCAGCAGATTTCAGATTCTCAGGTTTACAGATAAGATGTTCTTCTTATTCGCGGGGTTCAGATTCTCAGGTTTGTAGATTACTTAATTTATAATTAAGTACAACTTATTGCATTTCATAAGTTTTCACCTATTTTCTCTACTTATTACAAACTACAGGCTTTAGGTTTCTAGATTTACAAATTACTTAATCTATAATTAATTACGACTTATCTCATTACATAAGTTATCACGTTCCCTCCGTCGTTTATTATAACCTAAGTTATAATTTCCATTTGTCCCTAGGACAAGCCTATCTATTATTTTCCCTTTTCCCCTTTTAGGTTTATCCATAATAGGTTATTATCCTTCCCCGTTCATTCCAATTCTTTTACTGTTGTAACTTTCATTCATTTTCATTAATTATAATTAATTCCATTTATCTCTATCTTGTTATATGAATATATGCATATATGTCTTTATGCATCAGATCTCTCACATTAAGCCGACCACTTGTGGATGCTGGATTTGACGGGCGGTTTCGGGAAGACTTCTACCACAAGTTGGACTTAACCTCGTTTCTTAACACCATTATATGTGTGTTTATGCACCAGGCCTCTCACATTAAATTAACAACTTGTGGATGCTAGATTTACCAGGCGGTTCCGGACAGACTTGTACCACAAGTTGAATTTAACCTCATGTCTAGATGCGGTTACAAGTTTCTATTTATTGTAAATTTAGGCACATCCATTCTTCAAAATTTCTTTATAATTCATAATCACAATCTTTTGGCATAATTATAATATTAACAAATATTCATGTTCATTGTAAATTCCATAATTACAGCATTTACAGTAAATTCCAACTCAGACAGATAATTATTGGAAAACAGGCCTTATACAACATTACAATTATTCCTAATTTCACTATAACTTAACTTACAGTATCCAGTTAACAAGTTATTAGAATATGTAAACATACAACAGTAATCCTTTCCCATATTTTAATAGGTTTATACATTTCAGCAGATTTACTATATATATTAATAGGGAGTGTCAAACAATAAATATACCATTATCAAAAAGGTATAACTTAAATCAACTCACCTAATTGCTTTCAAATTCATGAATCTGGTCCAGACATAGCATTCCATGGCTCTCCTAACAGAATTTAGAACCTAAATAACCATGGATCCACAATTCTCAACTAAAAGAAAAAGAAGAGAAATTTAAATTGGCTAGATCCGAAAGTTTACCTTACTTCGAATGGAATTCTGAACACCCATTTGCAGATATACATTCTTTTCCTCTAGATCTTGATTAAAAATTTCCTTAGACTAGTTATTCTATTTTTTGAAGAGATTTGAGGTGGAAGAAGAATAGTAAAGTCTAGACATTCTCTCAGAAAATATGATATTTAGGATAGGCTCTGCTAACCAATTTATAGGTGTTCAAGATCTTATCTTACACGCAACGCTGAGTCAGCAATGAACATGGTTAGAAAAATAGTCCAGATTCATCAAATGAATCTGTCCGGATCAGGGGTGGGTCGACCCACATACCCCCACGGGTCAACCCAGCCCACCTTGGGTCGAGCCATAGGTCGACCCATGCAAGCGTGGGTCGACCCACTTGGGTCCAACGAGCAGAAATGGGGGCGCAGTGTTTATATGTTAACGTTTATTGATTAAACATTGATTAATTTCTTATTATACCTCCTCTAGTTATTTACATATAAACTCCTTATATATATACAAAACTTCTAATGCCCATTTTACATGTATATATATACACACACACTACTTATTTTATTTTCAAAATTCAAACGGTATTATGCCGTTATTTAATTCTTACCAAATTTTTTTGATTGCAGCCTTATTTTGAACTTCTCTTTTGTGTGTATATATATACATATATATGCATATATATATATGCATATACTTACATATCCATATATATGTATATATTTGTTCTTCCTTATATGTATAATTTTCCTTGTATGTGCATATATACCTATTTTCTTCTTAAAATATGTATATTTTAGTCGTTACCCTAAAAAAAATATTATGCCAGCGGGAATCGAACTCGCGCCCTCTCTTGAAAGTCACATGCTCTTAACAACTGGACTACATAGGCTTTTGTTAACAAGACTAAAAACAATGGTGATCATTGTTCTTTTTCTTTTACCTTCTTTTCATGTTTGTAACAATTTTTCATTTAAACGTATCTTTTTCATCTTAAATCAGTTTTCTGCTATCCATAGGTCAAAATTGACCAGATAATCACCACGGATACAATGACGCTTATCCCATGACCAAATTCTGGAAGCTCTTCAATTTTTTTATTTTAACTAATTAAAAATGCGGGGTGTTGCATGTACGATTTATTAGAAAATTTGTTGTGGAAACAACATCAGCCCAGAAACTTTTAGGCATATTCATACGAAATAACAGTGATTATGTTGTTACAAGAAAATTTTGGTTCTTTCTTTTAGCAATTCCATTTTGAGGTGTTGTGTCAACATAAGATGTTTCATGTAGCATTCCATTTTGACTCATATAAGTTTGAAATAAACTCGAAGTGTACTCCTTTATATTATCACTCCTTGGATTTTTAACAGAAGTATTAAATTGAGTTTTGATTTCAGCACAGAATGAAAAATATTGAATAAAACTCAGATCGATTTTTCGTAAGAGACAACCAAGTCATACGTGAATAATCATCTACAAATGTAATAAAGTATCTAAACCTTAGTTCAGAAATCAGAGATAATGGACGCCAAATACCAAAATGAACAAGTTCAAAAGGAGACTTAGCTCTTTTATTCATTCTAGGGCTTAAACTTACACGACGATGTTTAGCATACTAACATGATTCACATTTCAAAGATAGTAATGATTATATTATAGACATAGCTTCTTTAAAAAGGGTAAATATGGATGCCCTAATTGACAATGTGTCTTTAAGACTTGAGAAATACTTGAACAAGCAAATGATCGTTGATTTGTGGAAGGAACATCGAGTACATACAGTCCTTTTGACTCACACCCTCTACCAATGATTTTCTGAGTTACAAGATCCTGAAACAAATAATAAGATGGATAGAATGAGATAGAACAATTCAATTGTTGTGTTACTTGACTAACAAATAGTAGATTGAACACAAGTTTTGGTATATATAAGGAATATGTTGATAGAGAAGGTGAATAGGTTGGACTTATTATTCCAAGCCCTCGAATGTTTGAAGAAGAACCATCAGCTAAAGTAACATTATGAGTAAAAGTTTGTGATCGGAAACTTGAGAAAAGAGTACGAATACCTGTCATATTATATGTAGCACCAGAATCAATAATTCATTGATTTCTCCCTAGATTGGCAAAATTGTTACTATCTGCAATGGTTGAAATGGATTGAACTAACTTGTTGAGACCATTCTAATATTCAGTAAATTTAGCAAATTCTTCAGCTGAAACCATAACATTCTGGCTAATTTAATCTTGAGTCTTCACAACATTATCTAGTGTTGATTTCCAGTTACTTTTTTGTTTTTTTTGTAGCTTCCAATATTCAAATGTAGTGTGCACTTACTTCTTGCAATTTGCACAAGACTTCACTGTCTGATTCTCATATCTAGGCGTACCAACCTCCCTTTTGTGTGAGTTCTAATTAGGTTTCCATGGTTGGTCTTTATTATATGTACCGATCAAAGAATTATCGTATTATACTGATGGAGTTGAATTTGAACTTGAGACTTTAGTTCTAAGAATCCTCCTAAACGCATCATGCAATGATGTCACATCTGATCCAGATAAAACTTGAGATTTGGCAAATTCATACTCAGATGGAAGACCTTCCAAAATGCTCATAATAGCCATTTGTTCCCTGTACTTCTACTGTACTTTAACATCAAAACTAATATTGAATGTCATAAAATAATTCATCAGTGACTGATCTTGTTTCTCCACTCAATAATCTGGTTTATATTTCCTTTTCCAGAAAATAAAAACTCTAAATAATCCATATGTTCTTTTATGAACTCACAATGATTCACTAAGCTGATGATATCACTTTCGATTGTATTTCGGATTTGAAGAAATAAACGGGCAATCATCCCAGAGCCACATCACCGCGTCCTTATTAGATGGACCAGCTTTAGGTGGATCTTCAACTAGATGATTATCTCGATTAGCACTCCATAAATACAATCTAATTATTTTACTCCAATCGATGCAACTCGATTCACTCAACTTGTGCTCAGTTATCTTAGAAATCACCGGCATGACCTCCATCACTGATTTGGTCTCTGCAATAATTCACGAATAAGATTGATAAATAGATTTGAAATCATGAAATTAATTTAAGGCTTGTTGCTCTGATACCATGTTATAAACTAAGAAGAAATAAAATGGAAGAGAACATAGACTTTCTCATTACTCATAAATGGAACATTACACCTCTATTTATAGAAGAAATAAGATGGGTTACACTATTACAACTTTGCCATTTGCAACTTTTTCTTGGTCCCGGCTTATTGGTGCCACTTCCTAGTATCACCTTCCTTAACTCTTGTACCGCTTTTTAATATTAACTCTTTGGCTTCGGTATCGGTTTCATTACTTTAATGTTGGCTTCGGTATCAGCTTTGGCTTCGGTATTGCTTCTTATCTTCCAACTCTCGGCTTCGGTATTGCTTTTGGCTTCTATACTGCTACTTCTATTATCCTCTTGATATCAGCTTTAGTGTCGCCTCCTTGGCTTCAGTATCAGTTCTTTTATTACCCTCTTGATATAAATTTCGGTAACGCCTTCTTGGCTTTGGTGTCGGCACCAAGATGGTTGTTCCAACTGATTGATGCCGATAGCACAACACTATATACATATTTACATATATATAATCTCTACTCACAACAAGATGGATGGCATAATCCATGGATTGAGGAAGTAAGATCTTCAAAGTGAACTGGGTACTGCGACTCTTTGATTTCTAGGATCGAATGTGTTTGAGATGGTTCAACGGGATATGTCAATAGTATATGGTTCGCGGATTGGTGAAACTGGGGGATAGATAGATGGATAGGTTCAGGGCTATGTATTTCATAATCAAGCGAGGCTACATGATGGACCGGTGCTCATAATAGGACGAGGCTGTGGGATCATGGATCGATATGATATGTACTTCGTGATGGGAGAGAAATTATTGGATAGCGAAGTTTAAGCATGGATATCGTGAATGAGATCTATTAGGATCGTATACCCTGGGCGGCGAGCCTAGGTCAGGAGGGCACGTGTAGGCGGGACACTGAGTTCAATATCATTGGATTTGTTGGAGGGCGTATTTCACGGAAGACAAAGCAAGGAGCTCAGATGATTTAGGAGTGCCTATGATTCACTGATAGCTCAGAATGTTTATTTTGGAATTAAACAGGGTATTGAAGGTCACCCATTAGGATCAGCTGGATCGTGTACCTCGGATAGCGAGCTTTGGCCAGAGAGGCGTGTTTGGTAGATACAGAGTTCTACTAGAATTGTGCCCTTATCAGCCCTTGACAGATGGTATTGCCAGTTATAACGGGTAATCAACGTAGGAACATATCTAGGAGGTGATAGACATTTTTTAATGGATGACAAGGTCGTTGTGGTTTCTTCTACCTTATTTCTTTTAGTAGACTATCTCCTCTAGGATTATGGAGAGAGGATAGGGAGTAGGGAAAGAATGGGCTATGGATTTTCTTCTATCTTGGTACAGTTTCCTCTTTGGTTATTTTGAGTAGCATATATTATTTTGATTACATGTGTTGATTCTGCATATGCAAGGATACGACCGATATGACTTTCTATACCTATATTCCTTATACTATTACAATTTGTGTAGTATTTTGAGAGTTGGTTATCGCTCACATCAGACTGTTGCATTACTCGTGGTTTTGTGTTTACTCTTATGTCCTTGGGTACTCATCGACGATGTTGATGAGTAGGCGAGGTGACAAGTATTAGCATTTCTTAGAGCTACGAAGTTGGATTTGCATAAGGCGATACCTTTTCATAATATACATGCATTATTGTTGTTTATTTCATTATATTGCACTGTGGAGCCTTGATAGACAATGTGATCTATTATTTGAGGCAGTTTATCAGTGAGTTTTTTTATTTCTTATATAAACTTTATTGTTATGTATAACTGTACGAGCCTATACTCTGATTATGTGGTTTATATAGTTATCACTATATCATCTATTGTATATATTATTATTATATGTTGTTTGCTGCAATGTGAGATATTTGACAAGTTTTGTAATCGTATTCAATGTTTTGTTCCCTTCTTCTCTCTTCCTTTCTCCTCCCTTATATTCTATCTCCTTCCTTTTTTATTATTTCTTTCTCTTAATGGACGTTGTGATTGATTTATCCCTGTACCTTGACGGACAATGTTTGTTATTGCTCACACTAGACTGTTGTCTGACTGAAGATTTTATGTTTCCTCTTATTCCCTTGGGTACTCATCAATGATGCTGAGTAATAGGCGAAGTGATAAGTATTAACATTACATAGAGCTACGGAGGTGGATTTGCAGGAGGCAACACCTTTTAATATCATACATGTAATATTGTTGTTTATTCTGCGGTACTATACTTCGAGCCTTGATAGTGTAATGTACTATTGGAGGCAGTTTACCAGTAAGTTTATTTATTTCTTGTTTAAACTCTATTTTTTATGTATAACTATGTGATCTTATACTTTGATTATGTTGTTTGTATGGTTATCACTGTCTCATGTGTTATATCTATTATTATTACATATTATCTGATGTGATGTACGAAATTCGACAGGTTTTGTGACTGTATTATGTGTTTTGTTCCCTTCTCCTCTCATCTTTTATATTCCCTTTTATTATATTTCCTTCTTTTTTCTCTTATTTTTTCCTCGTAGCAACTGTTCCACACTGATAGTGTAGGGTAGCCATTACAACTAGGTTATTACTTATTATGGATGTTACGTTTGCTTATGTGATCTCTTATATTTTCTTTTGGTTGCCTATCATTGTAGGATACTGAAGAGAAGTGGGGATTGAGATTCCTATTCCGGCTAGTTTTCTACTTCTGTGTGTTGTATGTTCAAGCAACATATTTAATGAGATTATTATATGCTAACTCTTTTGTTGCAGGGACATGTCGACTTAAACTTTTTATTATCATATAATCTCGTGTAGTTGTTGATAGTCTTTTATCCTTCATACCAGATTATTGTCTGACTTAAGGTTTTATGTTTCCTCTCATTACCTTGGGGTGCTCATTGACGATGCTGATGAGCAAACCGAGTACAAGAGACAAGTTGGTGACGAAGATGTTATGTGGTGACGAGCAGAAGGTTGGCATATTATTATTCTTACTATATAGCTATTTGAACGATTTCTGTTGTTTTTCTTGTTATATACTCTAATGAGGATGTAGTAAGGCATGATGAATTTAGATATTCAGTTACTGAGATGTTTTTTTACTTGATATTCTAATTTTTTTTTATAGAGATGGGATTTCCTAATTTGTTATGCTTCATTATTATATCCTGTTGTATATTTCATTATTATATATTTTCCATGCGTTGTGAGTTATGATGCATTCTGTTTCTATTTACTTTCCTTGATGATCGTCTTATATCGGCCTAGCACAACATGCATCGACACTTTCCCTATAATTAGTGCAAGAGGCATGGGGCGGTCACATAGGAAATCAGAAACTTCCAGATAGAACCATAAATAATTTAGGAGACAACATTCAATCATATTTTGTTCCTCTAATCAACGGAATTAATGTTATTCACAAAGACCCTCATCTTTTTAGAATTCTCAAAGGAGCAAGAAATTGCTACATAAGAGAAGAAAAAGAGGGGATTTTCTCCATTCACGAATAACCATATTTGATGAATGTAGATTTCATATACATATGCCAAAATTTTCTATTACTCATTAAGAATCAAGACAGTTCGGCATCTCCACAATGACCCACTTATAGTTACCATGCAAATTGGATAACTAAGATCTTAGTGGATACAAGAAAAGTAGTCAGCATAATCTTTCAACATGACATTAATTAGATTGGAATTCTCAAGGAATGTTAGATCCAAGCCTAGATCTGATCTTTAGATTCAATAACAAGGGGTAACTCTCATTGGGTAGATAAAGCTTTTGATGCAATTGAAATCCCACGTTGTTAGTTTGCCTTTAACAGAAAAGCTAAGCACACTCGCATTTTGCGCGAGTGTGCTGTACTTGCGGGCCCCACTACAGAAAGTAGTGGAGCACGCTAAAAAAAAAAAGACATGCCCCCCCTGAATTACTGTGGGGCGCTCCGCGAGTGATTGGTCACTCGCTTTTCGCTTTGCGCGAGTGACCATAGAATTGCTCTTGCCTTTAAAACCATTTTCCATTATTGTTTAACTATCTTAGTATAACTATTTCCTCGACCGAAGAGCTATTAATGAAGTTGGCGCTTCAGTCTTGCCAAATCATCCAGTGGCAAAGTCTTCAACAAAAGGCGGTTAGAATACCATAATTAAAAAGGGAAAATTTTAGCTCACATGAGATACACTTCAACTGAGCAATACAAGAAAAATTATGCTTCTTATTATGATTTTGAGAAAAACAAACAGACTAAACCTAAATTTGAAAAGCCTTTGGGAGTTGCCCTGGTAAACCAACTACCTAAAGCAAAACATTAGTCGATGGGCAATTTAAATACAAACTCAGGTTGTTCAATTTGTGCTAAAAGAAAATGAAAAATGAAAATAAAATAGACTAACTCTATGGAATTCATGCCGAAGCATGAAAAGATCGTTACATGACTCGACAATAGAGATGAACAAAAAGGGATGGTGCCAACAATGGATTTAAAAGAAATATGCTTAGACCCCACTGATCCGGTAAAAACTCTGAAAGCCAAAAAAGATTGGATGACAAAATCAAGCTGAGTAAGTTTGACTCCTCCAAGATAGCAAAGATGTTTTAACATGGACCCATCCAAACATGGTGGGAAAATGTGTCATACTCTAAGAATTAATGCAAATACTACATCAGTCTAGTAAATAATGAGGCAGTTCAGTAAGGTTAATTAGATCTCAGAATTGAAAGAAGAGGTCAAGAGCTTACATGAGAAATGATTCATTAGAGAAGTTTTCTACCTAAAATGGTTAGCTAATTCAGTGCTAGTTAAAATGTCTAATAGAAAGTGTAGAGCTTGTGTCAATAACAAAATTTTAAACAAAGTTTACCAAAAAGCTTCGTAGAATCAACCAATTGGTAAATGAAACTAATTGGCGAAACTATTTATCCTTTATAGATGCATACTTTAGAAATAATCAGATCCTCATATTCAAATCAAATGAAGAGATCATCTGTTTCATCATGGGTTAGGGAACATATATACTGTTATAAAGTTATGTCGTCTGGCATGAAGAACGCCATAGGCATAGCAACTCGTTATAGATCGGTTAATAAAATGTTGAAGGAATAAACCAATCGGAACATGAAAGTTTATGTTGAAGGCATGTTGGTAGTCTAAAAGAGGAAGTGATCATATAATTGATCTAGTAGAAAAGTTTAGAGTACTAAGAGAGTATCAAAAGAAGCTTAATTCATAGAAGTGCTCTTTAGGGATACAGAACAAACATTTATAGCTAGGTTATATCATTAGTGCACGAGGTAGTGATACCAATCAGAATAGATCAGAGCCATCAGTAACATGGTAGGGACTTAAAAAATAAGGATGTGATGATGTTAAATGATAAAGTGGAAAGCTTTAAATAGATTCATTTCGAAAGCGATTGAAATTGTTTCACCTTCTTTAAAGAAAATTTTCAGTAACCCCAAAGCCTTAAATAGGTTAATAAAATAGGGAACAAAACTAAGCCAATATTATATTCAGTTTCAATCGCAAATGGATATTATGGAGCTATCAGTAACTTATTTTGTTAATGAGTATTGGATCACTGAAGAGCTAGCAGTCAGAAAGAGAGAAGGACATCAAATCGAAATGGCAATTATCTGTAGATAAGGCTTCAAATGAGCAAGGCATTGGGATTGGAAATACCGGACTTTATAACTCCTGATGGATATCGTTTAAACTGTGCAACTAAACTAGGTTTTTAGGCCATAAACAATGCATATGAGTATGAATTAATGATAATAGGACCAACCTTGGCCTTAGAACTAAGGATCCCAAGAATTAAAAATTTCGTTGATTCTAAATTGATGGTAAACTAGTTAAAGCAAACATTTCAAACAAAGGATGCATAATTGTTACTATGATTAAAAGGATCTTGAAAATGTTGACTCGGTTTAAAGATATTTCCATACATTAGATATCCAGAAAGAAAATTTTACAAGTCGATTCCCCAGCCAAGTTAGCCAGTGTGCGAGGAGCACCCTAAGCTTGTACCAATCTAGTAGGCTATCAAGCTAAATCTAGAATAAATAAGAAAGTACTCGGAGGTGGAAAATAACTAATGGTTCTAGCTAGGTTCTAATCCCAATTGCTTAAAGAAAGAGAGGACTAAGAAAGCCTTCTTTCAAAAGAATCACTGCTTGCGAAAGTAGGAAATAGTCATGAGAATAATTGGGTGACACCGATCATAAGACGCTTAACAGATAGAGAATTATCAGCCAAAAAAAAAAAGGAAGCAAGAATATTAAGATATCAAGCTCTAACCTTCATTATCGTGGACAAATACTATATAAAAAGTGATACTCACAGCCTTACAATTTGTGAACCTGATGTACATAAAAAATGCATATTTTACGCAAATACTTATTCTTATTCTTATTTAAATAAATATATGTCATACTAGGGTGTTTCTACATGTTAAATCAAAATCCAAAAATATTTTCAAGTTATCATTCTTTCATTTACATAGGGGAAAACTGTTGTTTTCTATATGAATTACTTTGGAAAAAAAGTTGCTCTCTTTTCTTATTTTGTTTTGTAGGAAAACGAGTGCTAAAGGAAGAGGCTTCATGTAATAACCCGTATTTTACGTATAGGAGGATTGTAAAATAATTCTATTTAATTCTCAGGAGGTCGTACCATTCTTGTATTTTGATATATGATTAGTTAGGATGTTTCACACATCTATGACTTTTTCTGGACCGGTTTGTGTCCTTAGTATCTTGTCATGGCCGTAAATTCTTATTTGTGTGGAATTAGATGCTCAAATCTGGGCCATTGGAAAGGTTTAATGGTTGATTATTCTGTAGACTGGTTATGATAACGATTTGTTTAAGGGATCAGGCAGATACAATAGTTTTAAATTCCGAAGACTGTTGAGCAAATTTAATTAGCAACTAATTGGCTGATTAGGTCAGCCTATTAGGGCTAATGACACATAGTATAAATAGGAACTGAAGAGATTAGGTTAACCTCTTCTCTTCATTTTCCTAGCAGCCAATAGAACTACGATCCTTTAGTCCGTCCTCCCAAAATCATAAAATATAGCCAAAATCACTTCTAATCTCCTTTAAACACATTCAAGAGATTAGACCATCATTGATCTTTATATTTTGCATCACTTAGAGGCTTTCTGTATCCATTTCCTTGCTTTTCCAATCACTTTAACCTTACTTCATTAGATTCATTGACTTGGTAAGTGATTTAGAACTCCTAATATGTTATGTTACATTATATACTAAGATTAGTTGTTTTTATCACGTTCACATGTTAGATCACATATAATTATGATCGTTTATGTTCATTTCAGTTTTGGAACATTAGGGATAATATAACTAGTGAAAAATGGATTAAAATGATAAGTTTAGATTCATTTACATGTAGATATATACTAGAACTAAGAATATAAATGATTTTTTTATATTTTATAGGAATTTTACTGCTTGAATATGATTGATGATTCAGACTATTATTGGTTGAATTACTGAAATCGTTGTTTAGACGCTATACTTGATTTTGTGAGTTAGTATCATCAAAGTTAGGACTTGGAATAAAGATTGGGGCACGATCAGATCAAAGTTCGTCAGAATCTCCCGAAAATTGGGGGTTGAGCTCTAGAAATGCAGCGGGAATATGCTTAAAAAAATTTGGGTCGAAATACAATAATTACACAGATCGGTACCAGTCCATATCCTATGCCTCAATACCGATCCATGAGGAAGCAATCTTTTCGTCTTCGAACTTTTCGAGTGGACTCCTAGAGGGATTTGCAGGTCATAGGAAAAGTTTAGCGTCAAATGGAGTTAGCATGCGACCTGAAGAATTCTTCTATGTCATGGACCGAAAGTGAGTCATGGTGGACCGGTAGGAATTTGGGACTTTGGGAAGGAGTACTTCGAGGATCTGATTGGCTAAGTACATGGAATAGTACTAGCCTATTGCCTATGATTGATACTGATCCATACTGCTAAGGTATGGCGTGAGATCCATAGGAAGGAAGCTGATGTATTAAAGATCATGTCTGTGGTCTTGGTTTGACAGTTATAGATATAGTTTGAGGGTTATGGCATAATCAAACAATGAACTCTTTGATTGAAGACTCGAGTATGGAGTGTTTCAAAGGGATGACTATGAATAGCTCGTGGCATTATGTAGCAGCAGTTGAAGCAGGTCATAGTGTGATGACTGTATAAAGATAGTTTAACTCATGGTGTAATGAGATTTGGGACACGAATCGTGGTGTAACAAGGTTCTTAGTGTTGAAGTGATTCATGGTGTAACGAAGCTTCAAGACAATGGATTTATTGAGGGAGGACTCAAACTTGGGACAAGAGCGAAGTACCTCTGCTAGTGGATTGTCGTGGAATCATTATAGTGGACTCAAAGCAAGGGTATTGTAGAGGCATCCATCAGGATCAGGGAGATCATGAACCTTGGGTGGTGTAATCTTGTGCAAGTTTAAGCAATGAGTTTGACTAGAATCAGGCTTTCTATTAGATCTTGACCGATGGTATAATTAGTCATACGGGTTATCACTGCACTTACGGCTTTAGAAGGTGATAATTAGGATTTAAATGATGGTTTCTATGGTTGCTTTGTCACACACACCTTCACTTTTTGGGTAGGCTTTTCACATATAGGTCTTAGAGGAGAGAGGGAATAGGAGTCGGGGAGGCAAGATAGATTCTCTTATCTTTTGATTTTTCCTACTTCTTCTATTATTGTTTCGTGTAGCATAATTTCTTTGAGTAGTATATATTATCATGTTGTTATGTGCTGATTCTTTGGTTGTAGGGACATGTCAGATATGAGATTTAACCTATCCATTTACATATCTTGTAGTACAATTTTTGATAGATTTTATCGCTTACACCAGACTATTGTCTAGCCTAAGGTTTTATGTTTTCCCTTATTATCTTGGGTACTCATCGACAATGCTGATGAGTAAACTAGATAGCAGGTCAGGTTATACGGGATATCGAGCCTGAGACGAGCTTGAAGGAGCTATAGCATATACATACTTATACATATTTGCTTTCACTGTTATGAGCATACTCTAAGTGTTGTAGTAGAAATGACATGTATCCATATATTATTAGATTACATGACTCTGTTATTTTGATGATATTTCAGTTACTTTGTGTTATATCATCTCTCGCTACATTACTATTTATATTTTATATTTTATGCTATCTGTGCGTTGTGAGATATATAATAGATTTGATTTTGATGATCACTCATGATGGCCAATCCATCTCTGCTTAGCACTCTACAACGCACTATTTTACTTAATTACATCCACATGGTATGGGACAGTCACCACATTGGTATCAGAGCTTGGTTATATGATTTAACCAAAGAATTAGGATGTTTACGCGTAAGAGAGATGTATTTGTAGATTGCTGAATCTATTTTATATATAGCTGTATATATATCGTCATTCATACTTGAGCACTGTTGCTATATTTCTCGATTTGGGACTGACTATTCTTGTTACAAATTCAAGATGACTTGAGCCACTAGAAACGCAGCTAGGAACAATTATGCATCAGGCGTAGTTGGGGAAGGTGGATCAAGGATTGGAATTCCCGACAACCAGGCTATGCTGGATGTCATAATGGCATCAGTCGTGGGAAGAACCCAAGCTGTTTTTGGAGCAGTAGTAGATGGAGGTGGTGCTCCTGTGTCGATATCACAAATGTACATTGCCAAGCTATGCAAGGATTTCTTTACTTAGGAAGATAAGCCATTCAGTAGGTCTGAGTTTGCTATCGAGGTCCATGAATGATTGGACACTTGTGCTCGTATTTCCGTAGATTTGAGGATTGATGATACCAAGAAGAGGAAGCTTGCTTCTCTACAACTTCAGGGTAGAGACATGAGTTGGTGGTGCTCTATCATTCTTATTATCCTTGAGGATAAGATTACATGGGATGAATTCAAAACTAGATTTGAAAACAAGTTTATTCCCATAGTCTATAAGTTATCTTATTTAAGAAGTTCGTCGAGATGAAATAGAGGGATAAGACAGCCTCAAAATATGTTGCTGAGTTTGAAGCTCTCTCCAAGCATGGACACTCAATTATCAAACCTCTTATCAGAAGAATGAGAAGTCCATTATGATATAAGACGAGTATATTGGAGAGAAGCTTTTAGTCCACATTGATGATCCGTTTGATAAATTGATTAAGAAGACTCTTAGGCATGAGTGCATGTTCCTAAGGGAGGCCAATTGTGAAGTTGCTGAGTTAGCAAAGCCGCAACAGAGCGGTAGAGGTAATAAAAATAAATGGAATGGGAAGAGGAAGCAGCATTAAGGCAAGGTTAGGTCAAATAAGAAGAAGGACCTAAGTGAGATCGTCTACTGCAGTTGTAACTGGAAAAGACACTTTGCTAATAGGTGCAAGATTGGTAAAACTGAGAAGAAGTGCTATAATTGTGACAAGGTGGGTCACTTGAAGAAAGATTGTCCAAAGCCGGTAAAATATAAGGATGTTGTGAAGGCTTATGCTTTTGGTGCATTTCCTACCTCTTCTAGTGCACCAAATGCAAAGTAAAAGGGAAAGAGCATTGTTCTGCAAGGTATGCTTTCTATCACGATGTTTCTGTTAGAGTTTTATTAGATATTGGAGCTACACATTCTTTTATTAGTAGTGCTTCAGTGTGTAGATTGGATTTTCACCCAGAAATTGTAGATGAGTCTGTGGTTATGACGAACCCATTAAGGGGTTTTATTAGCCTTTTGATTTGTGTGGTTTTGTTTTATCGAGTCATGGAGTCTCCTTTGTTTTTGATTGTTTTATCTTGAACCTTTAGGGATCCGGGATTATCTTAGGTATGGATGTTGATTCACGATATTTTCGATTCATGACAACAAAGAAATGAAGATTAATGAAGATCATATCGAAGAGCTAAGTTCATATATATATGGTTATTTTGTTGTGTTAAAAATATGTTAAAATCTATCCTCTATCCTTATAGTATAATACAAATGCATGTATTTAAAAAAAAAAATTTGAATATATGATCAGAAAATAGCATTACTGGACTGGTTTCACCTAACCAGTCGACTGGTAGAAAACAGACCGGCCGACTGGTCAGGGATCCAGAGCCCAATAACAGCTAGTTTCTTTTCATATATATATATATATATATATATATATATATATATATATATATGATTTTCTCTATTGACCAGTCGACTAGTGATTTTTATACCAGTTGACTGATCAGGAAATAACAGACATTTTATGAGAAGTTGCTTTCTTTCATGAAGAGATTCCTCTTCATTTATGAACAGAAATAGATGTAATTCTTCCTTGAAACTCTTCGTGAAAGATTACTACTTTACTACAATTATAAATACACTTCAAACATGATTTCCAACTCACCGATTTTCACTTATTTTATTCTAATTTCTGATTTACATCTTTATACTCTCCACAATCTAAAAGCTCTTTAATATTCAAGTTACTTATTGAATCTTTGAAATTATTTCACATCTCTTGATTCAGTAAGTGACATACTTCCTTCAATCTGCATATACACATCAAGTACTCGAGGATAAGATAATAGGAAGGGTGTAGTTAATCGTTGGCTATTCAGTGTTGATACAAGAACACATTCAAAAGTCAAAACTCTTTGTAATTGTGAAGTCCTATGTTGGTGCTCACGCGGGGACATCCTTGTTGGTGCTCGGGTGTATTGTGACCTATTCCTCCAGGTTAAGGAGGGTCTGTTAGTGAATTTTAAAGAGGAGCTTCGGGATTGACGTAGGACGGGAAGTCCGAACCAGTATAAAATTCCTGGTATCTTTACTTACTGCATTTACTTATTTTAGATATTCTATCTAGTTTAATTTTACCTGCATAACTATTGTATTAATCTAAGTTATTATATCGTAGTCATTTCCGCTTAAGTCCATATACAAAGATCCTTAAACTCATAAACTGACTTTTCAATGGTATCAGAGCAAGGTCATCCTTTAACCATAAAGTCGTTATTTGACACATAGTATGGATAATAGCACTAGTATGAGCACTAATACTGGATATATTGAAGGACAATCTACTGCAAGATCCCTTTTTCAATGGCATGAATTATAGTTATTGGGCTACACGTATGTCAATATATATATATGCAAGTTAATAGTTTTGATGCTTGGAATATTACACAAAAAGAATATGCACAACCCACTACACTATATAATGAATGGTGTGCAACTGAAAAAGCAGAGACTACTACCAATGCTAAACCCATGAATATGTTGCATTGTGCCTTGGACAAAAACGATTTTAATCGAATTTGCTTGTGCAACACAACATATTAAGTTTGGCGAACACTCAAAGTAACCCACGAAGGAACTAGCAAGGGCAAACAAAGCAAGATATCCATCTTAAAAATCAGTTTCAAAATTTTAGGATGAATGAAATGAGTCTATAAATGACATGTACTCACAGTTATCAAAGTATTTATCATTCTCTACTAGGTTTAGGATACAAATATTCTGATTTTGATATTATTTCAAGATATTAAGTTCATTGACGGATGAATGGGAAAGGAAGGTCTTAGCTATCGAAGAAGCTAATGATTTTTCGGCCATGAAACCCAAAGAGTTAATCGGTAATCTGATGTTATATGAAGTAAATTTGCAAGCAAAAAAGACTCAGGTTCAAAGATAAGAAAATTCTAGCTTTTCATGCTGAAAAAGATGAGTCGGATTTGGGTGAAGAAGATATTGCTTTCGTAGCCAAAAAAGTTAGAAAACTTATATAGTATACGAAGAGCCAAAATAAGAATGCAAAGAAGAATTCTATAAAAGAACCTGACCCAGCCTTGGTGGAATGTTTCAATTGTCACAAAACCAGACACTACCAAAAGAATTGTCCAGAGTTAAAAAAGAATTGCAACAAAAAGGAGAAATCAAAGATAAGAGCCTTCTCAATCACTTGGGATAATTCAGATTCATCATCTTCTGACAGTGACAAGGATAGTGACAATGAACAAGATAATGTGTGCTTCATGGTTAAAAATACCGAGGTAGTGATTCTATTTATGAAGAATTAACAAAAATCAATACGAAATTTTAAGAATCTAGGAATAATTTTAAGAGAAAATATAAACAAGCTAATGAAGATAGAAAAAGAGAAGAATTTGAAAGAGACTTATTAAAAGATGAAAAAGAGATTTTAGAAGATGAAATTAGAAAATTGCAAGAATCTTTACCAGTTGCAAATTCTCGGTTTTCTTTGTTGAGTCAAGAAATTAAGACTCAAAAGGATAAAAACGCTATACTAGTTTCTAAGAATCATGACTTGAATACTAAGGTGCAAATTATAGAATTATAAAATTCTTGTCTGAAAGTTAAATTAGATAATATTTCTAAGAATGCTAATAATTTTAATAAAGGTAGAGAAAATTTATCTAAGATATTAGAAAATTCTCAACCTGTCTCTATTAAAGAAGGACTAGGATATGTTCAAAAAGTTAATTCTAGAAAGAAATCTAGTATTAAAACAGTAATTCCTAGTATTAAAAAAACTAAATATTACTACGAAGAAAAATTATTCGAGAAATATTAGTATATGGGTTCCAAAAACCAATAATATTTTGATTAGGAACAAATATATTAAGAATTTCTTAGATACTATTCATAATTATATTAATTATATTTTTAAAAGGGACTCCGAACCTTCTTGGGTTTGGTCTCCTAAAATTTAACCCTTAGGACCCTAACACAGGAAGTGGGTACCAATAAATTTTAAATTATTTTTTGCATGCCCCACTCAAAAAATAGAGGTAAATGGATACTCGACAGTGGTTGCTCAAAACACATGACAGAAGATAAAGAGATGTTATCCAATATTACCTATTCAAAAGGAGGAAATGTCACATGCGGAGATAACTCCAAAGGATATATCATCGGCAAAGGTGATGTGAGCAATTACGGCATATCTAATTCACCTTTTATTTCTGACGTTTATTAGTTAAAAACTTAAAACATAATTTCTTAAGTATTAGTCAATTATGTGATAAAGGTTTTAAAATATCATTTTCCGAAAATGAATGTAGCAGAGGGTAACAGAGATAAAAACATTTATATCTTGAATATGGCAGTTAATAATAATCGAAGTATGTGTTTATTAGCCAAAGATAATGATCCTTGGCTATGGCACAAATGATTCTGTCATACTATTTTAAAACTATAAACAAGATTTCTAAAAATGAGCTTGTAAGAGGTTTACCCAAAATAAAATTCAAAACTGAAAATTTGTGCGATGCTTGTCAACTTGGAAAGTTAACTAAATCCTCTTTTAAGTCTAAAAAGGTTATATCAGCCTTACAACTACTTGAATTACTACATATGGATATATTTGGACCAATTCAGGTTCATTCCATAAACCATAGTATATATGTATTTGTATTGTTGATGACTTGTCAAGATATACTTGGACTATATTTTTGAAAAATAAAAGTGATACATTTGATCTCTTTAAAACTTTTATCAAAAAAATTCTAAATTTAACTGATTTAAAGATTAAAAAAAATATGGAGTGATCATGGAGGAATATTTGAAAATGAGAAATTTGATTTATTTTGTCAAAAGAAAGGAATTTTTCATAATTTCTCCTTTCTTAGAACTCCACAACAAAACGTGGTAAAACGTAAAAATCGAACTTTACAAGAATGTGCTAGAACGTTATTAAATGGAAGTATATTACCAAAACAGTTTTGGGCTGAAGTAGTTGCAACGGCTCGTTATGTTTTAAATCGTGTCTCCATTCAACCTCTTAGTAAAAATACTCCATACGAACTTTTTACTGGTAGAAAACCTAATATTTCGTACTTTAAAGTTTTTGGTTCAAAATGTTTTATATTAAATACAAGAGATCAGCTAGGAAATTTTGATTCAAAATCCGAAGAAGGAATATTTTTGGGATACTCTGAGCATAACAAGGCTTATCGTATTTACAATAGCAGAACCAATAAAACAAAAGAATCAGTTGATGTTTCATTTGATGAAAATTGTATTCAAAATTCTTTTAATTCAGATATTGTGAAAAGAAATTCTTTACAAGACGATGATATTATAATATATAGAGAAGATGAAAACATTGGTCATAATAATATAGAAAATGATGTTATAGAAAATCAAGATAATATCGATAATAATAACCAAGATAATCATAATAATGAAGATAGATCTCCACCAAGAGTATTACGAAACCATCCAACTCAAAACATCATTGGAGAAATAACTTCAAATGTAAGAACAAGAAGCCAGCTTAATTTAGTAAGTAATATCTCTTTCTTATCAAATATTGAACCTAAAAAACCAAAAGAAGCATCAACAGATGAAAACTGGATAATTGTTATGCAAGAAGAATTAAACAAGTTTGAACGCAATGAAGTCTGGGAATTATTTCCAAGACCAAGTGATCAAACTGTCATTGGAACAAAATGGGTTTACGAAAATAAAGCAAACAAATTAGATAATATTACTAGAAACAAAGCTAGGCTTGTAGCATAGGTTATAACAAAGAAGAAGGCATAGATTATGAAGAAACATTTGCTCATGTTGCTCGACTGGAAGCAATTCGTATTTTATTAGCATATGCATGTTTTCATAACTTTAAACTATATCAAATGGATGTTAAAAGTGCTTTCTTAAATGGTTGTATTAAAGAAAGAGTATATGTTGAACAATCTCTATTATTCGCTCACGAAAAATTTCCTGATCATGTTTTCAAATTGAAAAAGGCATTGTATGGTTTAAAACAAGCACCTCGTGCTTGGTACGAACGTCTCAAGAACTATTTATTGGATTCAGGATTTCAAATTGGAAAGGTTGATCAAACACTTTTTATTAAGTAAGCTTATAAAGATATTTTAATAGATCAAATATATAATGATGACATTATTTTCGTCCAAAAAATAATAAATTATATCATGAATTTTCAAATATAATGACCAGCGAATTCAAAGTGTCGCATATGGGAGAACTATCTTATTTTCTAGGTTTACAAATTAAGCAATTATCAAATGGAATTTTCATTAATCAAGAAAAATATTGCACTAATCTAATAAAATGTTTTGGAATGGAACATATGTCAAGTAAACCTACACCAATGAGTGCAGCGCGACACATTTAGATAAAGATGAAAATGGTAAAAGTGTTGATCAAAAGTTATATAGAAGCATTATAGGTTCATTTCTGTATTTAACTGCTAGTAGACCGGATATTATGATGAGTGTTTGTTTATATGCCTGTATTCAAGCTAATCCAAAAGAATCACATTTAAGAGCAGTAAAACGTATATTACGTTATCTTTGGACTTTTTTATACGAAAGATTGTTCCTTCGAATTAGTTTCATACAATGACGCTGATTTTGGAGGATCCCGGACGGATCGTAAAAGTACAAGTGGAATGTGTCACTTTATCGATAAATCAGTTATAACTTGGTTCAATAAAAAATAGAATTGTGTTTCACTGTCAACATGCGAATCTGAATATATATCTACGGCACTAGCCTGTGCTCAAGAAATTTATATGCAGCAAACACTAAAAGATTTTATATGTAGCAAACACTATTCTATAACTGAACATATTGATATACGACATCATTTCTTGAGAGACAATGTTAAAAAACAAATTATTAACCTAGAAATTTTAAACTCGGAAAATCAAATTGTTGAAATATTTACTAAACCCCTACTAGAGAATACTTTCATAAAACTTCGAAGAGAGATAGGAATTGTTTCTTATAAATATCTCTGAAGATTTACGTTAATCTCGTAGCATGTATTCTTTTTTATCGATGACAAAGGGGGAGAATAATGTATCAACTTAATTAGTTATATGCTTATATATCAAATATCTGGATGCTATATGTTAACATTTTATTACAGGAAATTGCACGGTAAGTACATACTATATTATGAACTAATAAAATGTTGCAGAGATTTAGGGGGAGCTGAATATATATACAAGCATACATTCAGGGGAAGCAATTCAATATTTCAACAGAATGCAAGATGTGGTCATCAATCAAAAAATGGGGAGAATGTTGATTCACGATATTTTTTATTCATGACAACAAAGAAATGAAGATTAATGAAGATCGTATTGAAGAGTTAAGTTCATGTATATATGGTTATTTAGTTATGTTAGAAATATGGTAAAATCTATCCTCATAGTATAACACAAATGTACGTATTTTTAATATATATATATATATGTATATATATGAATATATGATCAAAAAATAGCATTACTGAACTGGTTTCACCTAACTAGTCGACTGGTGGAAAACATACCAATCGACTGGTCAGGGATCCAGAGCCCAGTAACGGCTAGTTTCTTTTCATATTTAAATATATATATGATTTTCTCTATTGACCAGTCGACTAGTGATTTTTATACCAGTCGACTGATCAGGAAATAGCATACATTTTATGAAAGTTGCTCTCTTTCATGAAGAGATTCCTCTTTATTTATGAACAAAAATAGATGTAATTCTTTGCTGAAACTCTTCGTGAAAGATTACTACTATTCTACAATTGTAAATACACTTCAAACATGATTTCCAAATCACCGATTTTCACTTATTCTATTCTAATTTCTGATTTACATCTCTATACTCCTTGCATTCTAAAAACTCTCTAATATTCAAGTTACTTGTTGAATCTTTGAAATCATTTCACATCTGTTGATTCAATAAGTGATATACTTCCTTAAATCTTCACATACACATCAAATACTAGAGGATAAAATTATAGGAAGGGTGTAATTAACCGTTGGCTATTCAGTGTTGATACAAGAACACATTAAGAAGTCAAAACTCTTTGTAATTGCGAAGTCCTATGTTGGTGTCTTTACTTACTGCATTTACTTAAATGAGATATTTTATCTAGTTTAGTTTTACCTGCACAACTATTGTATTAATCTAAGTTATTATATCGTAGTCATTTTCGCTTAAGTCCATATACAAAGATCCTTAAATTCATACACTGACTTTTCAATGGACTGCCTTAGGAAGTATGTAGCTATTGTGAATTGTGAGTGGCTAAAGGTAACGATCGAGAATGTGGAGGAGCGAGGGGATGTGCTTAACTGTTTACCGAGGGATAGTGTAATGTCGGTTGTTTATATTCTCTAGAAATTCCAAAGGAAGGTTTGTCATTTTCGCCTATTATTTGTGAGTATCCATATGTCTTCAAGGAAGTTTCTAGGTTGCCGCCGCATCAAGAGATCTCGTTTAGAATCTTTTCAGTTGATGAAGCCAAACCCATCGTTATGCCATTAAATGGATGGCACCGAGTGAGAAGAAGGAGCTAGAGGTACATGTTAGAGACCTATTGTGTAAATGATTCATTTGGAGGAACGTATCCGAATGGGTGCACCAGGTGTATTTACTGCTAAGGCGGATGGTTCGTTGAGACTATGAATAGATTATTATGAGCTGAATAAAGTGAAACAAGTACCCATTACCAAGGATTAAAGACTTGGTCAATCAGCTACGCAAGACAAAGTTGTTTTCCCATATGGATTTGGCTATGGGATTTCACCATTTGAGATTGGCAAATGATTGTGTGTCGAAGACCACTTTTATAACATCATCGGGTTTCTATGAGTGGTTAGTGATGCCGTTTGGATTGAATAATGCACCGACATATTTTTTAATCTTATGAATAGGGTATTCAAAGATCATCTGAATAAGTTTGTACTTGTGTTCATGAATGATATTATTTTCTACTCTAGGACGGAAGAGGAACACAAGACTCACTTTAAGGATTGTTCATGATGTGCTGGGAAACATAGGCTAAAGACCAAATTTTCCGAGTGTCACTTCTCGAACAAAGAAGTGAAATTCTTGGGTCATGTAGTATACGAACAACGTATAGCAGCGGATCCTATAATGGTAGTAGAAATTCAGGATTGGGATTGACCTAAGAAAGCTATGATTCAGAGTTTCCCTGATTTAGCTTGATATTATAGACGATTTATCCAGGATTTCTCCAAGATAGTTGCACGATTAGCTACTTAAGGAAATGAATCGGATTTTGATTGGGATGCGCGGTGTGAGCATGCTTTTGTGAATCTGAAAGAGAGATTGACGAGTGAACCAATATTGGTTATTCCTAGTGGGAATAAAGTGATGACTGTGTACATGGATGTTTATGGCACATATCTTGGTGCAATATTGAAGCAGAGAGGAAGAGTTGCTGCTTATGCTAGTCAACAACTGAAGTCGGACGAAAGGAATTACCCTACTTATGATTTGGAGCTAGTGTCGATTGTCTTTTCATTGAAGATATAGAGGAACTACTTGTTAGGAGAAAGGTTTAAGTGTTTACGGATCATAAGTCATTGACATACCTCCTCTTAAAAGGATCTTAACCTTCAACAGCAGAGATGGTTGGATTTTCTGGCCTCTTATGATTTTAGTATCTCCTATACTCCAGGAAAATGTAACGCAGTGGATGATGTGCTAAGTCAAATTCATGTTGGACTTAGAGATATGTTTCTAGAGTGGAACAAACTAGAGTATTTAGATAGATTTGGTTTCAGGCCTCATTCTGAGTTGGAGCTAAAATGCTAGCGAGTTTGTCCATCAGATCTACTCTTATCAAAAGAATTGGAGCTAGCCAGAATCGAGATGCTAAGATCGATTCGAGAGCCAAATTTGAGAATTTGAAGCGATACGAGTTTGATTGAGATGGTTGGCTTCGTAAGGATTGACGATTGTGTGTTCCAGATGTCGATAGGCTTCGAGAAGAAGTTTTGATGGAATGACACCATTCTAGATTGACTATCCATCCTAGTGGTAATGATATGTATTGGGACATGAGAAGGACTTACTACTGAGAAGGTATGAAGAGTGATGTGGGAAAGTTTATCTCAAAATGTGTACAACGTCAATTAGTGAAAGTTAAGTAGAAAAATACGAGTGGGTTGCTCTAACCATTAGAGGTCCCAAAATGGAGATGGGAACAAATATCTATGGACTTTATCGATGGATTATCCTGGACTAGAGCCAGTTACAAGAGTATTTAGGTTATAGTGGATCGCTTCTCCAAGAGCACGAGATTCATACCTATCAAGTCTACTTGAACATCATCAAATTTGGACAAATTATATGTGAAATTGGTTGTTCAGTTCCACGGTGTGCCAAAAGGAATAGTAAGTGACAGATATCCTTGGTTTACTAGCAGATTCTGGAAGTGTTTGCAAGAGATGTTAAGCATGGGCAACATCTAAGTACAACTTATCATTCTCTAACAGATGGCAGACTAAGAGGGTGAATCGAGTTATGGAAGATCTTTTAAGAGCTTGTATTCTAGATTTTGGAGGATCATGAGATGATCACCTCCATTTGATAAAGTTATCTTACGACAACGGTTATCAAGCGAGTATCGACGTGGCACCTTATGAGGCATTGTAAAGAAGACCATGTAATACACATTTGTGTTGGTGGGAAGCTGGAGAGAAGGTGATACCTAGGACTGAGATGATTCGAGAGACTTCGAATAAGATAAAGATCATTTGTCAACGAGCGAAGTAAGCTCAGAATCGTCAGAAGAGCTATGTAGATAAGTGAACATGGGATTTGGAATTGTCGTTTTGCGATATGGTATTCATCAAGGTTTCTCCTCCTAGGAATTTAGTCTGATTTGGAAAGAAGGGTAAGTTGGCTCCAAACTTTGTTGAACCATCTCCAATCATTGAGAGGATTGGGTACTTTGCATATAGAGTGGATCTACCTTCGAAGATGGTAGATATGCATAAATTGTTTCATCTATCTTATCTACGGAAGTTTGTGCATGGTTTGGATATTATAGTGGCACCAGATTAGCTTGAAAATTTAGAGGTTGAGCTTGAAGTTTAAAAACCTGGTCAGCTGCTTCCGATCATGGAGAATGATATGAAAATGCTTAGGAGGTTGGTAGTTATGCTATCTAAGATACAGTAGGGTGAGGATGATGGTGATTGTATATGGGAGACGGAGAATAGTATAAGGTAGGCATATCCAGAGTTCTTCATATTATATGTCCTATTTTTCACATCTACTTCATTTTTGTATCTTATATTATTAGTTCAGCATGCTACATTAGGACATTGCTTACATGATTATTGGATTTTAAATTGCATGCTAGATTGATTGCTTGTGGTTGGTTGGCATGTAGGATGTTGTGTTTGCTTGTACTTGTTTTAAGATATTGGGGGTGAAATTTCTAAAGGGGAGAGAGACTATAACGACCTGTATTTCATATATCATAGGATTGTGAAATAATTTTATTTAATTATCACGAGGTCGAGTCATTCTCATATTTTGACGTATGGTTATTTCGAATGCTTTACACATCTACGATTTTGTCCAAATTGTTTTGTGATCATTTACTTTTGTAAATCTTGTTCCGACTGTATATTTTGATTTGTGCAGAATTAGACGCTCAAACATATGCCATTAGAAACATTTGACGGTTATTCATTCCGTAGAGTGGTAGTATTAATGATTTGGTTAATGAATTAGGAATATATATCAGTTTTAAGTTTTCAGGATTCCTAGGAAGATGTAATTAGCAACTAATAGGCTTATTATATTAGCTTATTAAGGCTAATGACATGTAGTATAAATAGAGAACAAAGGGATTAGGTAAACCTTTTCTCTTTATTTTCCTAGCAGCCACAAGAACTAAGATTCCTTAGTTATTCCTCCCAAAACCTCAAAATATATTCAAAATCACTTCCAATCTCCTTTAAACACATTCTAGAGATTAGATCATCATTGATCTTTGTACTTTGCTTCATTTAGAGTATGTCTATTTCTATTTCATTGCCCAAATCATTTTAACCTTGATCTTCCTTAGATTCATTGATTTGGTGAGAGATTTAGATCTCTCACTATGTTTTTTTTCATTACATGCTTAGATTGGTTGTTTTTATAACATTCACGTGGATAACATCTAATCATGATCATTTATGTTCATTTTAGTTTTGAAACCTTAGGAATAATATAACTAGCGAAAAATGGATTAAAATGGTAAGTTTAGATTCATTTACATGTAGATATACACTAAATCTATTCATATAAATGATTGTTTCATGTTTTATAGGAATCTGGGCGTTTTGAATATGAATGATGATTCATATGATTGCTGGTTGGATTCTTGAAATTGTTATTTGGATGCTATACTTAATTTTGTGTATTAACATCATCGCAATTAGGTATTAGAATGAAGATTGGAGTACAACCATATCAAAGTTCGTCGGAATGGCGCAAAAATTAGGGACTGAGCTCTGGAAGACGATGGGAAGATGCCCAAAAATTTTGGGGTCGAAATACGATAAGTACATGGATCGATATCGGTCCATGGCCTAGGACAGTTACTGGTCCATGGTGAAGCGATATTTCACCTCGAAACTTTTTACGTGGACTCCTAGTTTCATTTACATGTCATAGGAAAAGTTTGATGTCAAATGGTATTGGCATGCTTCTTGATGAATTCTTCTAAGTCGTGGACTGACAGGGAATCACGATGGATCGATAGTAAGTTGGAACCTACGGAAGCAATACTTTGAGAATCTGAATTTCTTATCTATGGATAAGTACATGGACCGGTACCCGTCCATAGCCTATAGACCGGTACCGATCCAACATAGTGATGCGTTATGGCATGCGATCAATATGAGAGGAACCTGGTGTCTCACGGACAGTACCTATGGTCTTGGTTTGATAGTTGCAACTCTAGTTTGATATATATAGCATTATCAAGCGATGAACTCTTCGATCGAAGACTCGGGTATGGAGTGGTTCAAAGGGATGACTATAAATGGCTCATGGCATAATGTAGCAGCATAGTGAGGAAGCATGTCGTGGTGTAACGACTATATAGAGACAGTTTAACTCATGGTATAACGAGATCAGCTCGTAGCGTAACGAGGCTGTAAGGATAGAGATGATTCATGTTGTAATAATTCTTCAAGATAATGGATTGATTGACGGAGGAACTCAAAATTTGGACAAGAGTGGAGTAACTCTTCTAGTGGATTGCCAAGGAATCATTGATAACTCGGAATACTCTAGTGAACCCAAAACAAGGGTATGGTGGGAACGCCCATTAGGATCTGGAAGACCATGTACCCTATATGATGTAACCTAGTGCTGGTGTAAGTAATGAGTTTGACTAGATCGGGGTTTCCATTCGCCCTTGACGGATAGTATAGCCAGTTATATAGGTTACCAACGCGCTCAGGGCTTTAGAAGGTGATAATTAGGATTTTGATGATGGTTGATATGGTTGCTTTGTCGCACACACCTTCACTTCTTGGGCAGATTATAACCTACTGGGTTTAGAGTAGATAGAGTAGGAGTTGTGGAGGTGTAACAACCCAAATTCCGATAGACCGACTTTTTTTTTTCAAAATTCCAGTCTATCGAAACTCAAGTTGTTGTGCCCTGGTGTCCTGCAGAAAAGACAGAGACATAAAACATGTCAGAGCTCAGAAAATATCTCACAACAAAATGGATAAAATATAATGTAATATACTCATAGTATAGCCTTACAGTATTAATAATACTGTCTAGCCAGTATCAAAAGCTATCATGCCTCTGCCATAAATCTAACCTCCGAGTATGTTATGAGGAGGGGATCAGAATACAAGTTCTAGTTACTGGATTTAAATTATACACTTTGGATAATCCTACGTATACCATTCAATCATATTTTCTTATTTATTAGGTTATTTGGGTTAATAGCACTCAAGGCTTACACACACGTCGTACCCACTTACTTCCTAGTGGATTAACCTAATATAGTATATACGTAACTACCCCTCAATACTGAGGTACACCTCTATAGTACCCCACTCGCATGGTCTCCACCGTAATGCCACAGAAGTGAACGCAATCCCTCATCCTACGCCGGAGTGACGTACGGATCTCTACATAACAATAATACGTTCCACATATATCTGTCATTACTATGCTAGTAAGCGTATGGACTGCCATCGTCGATCGAATTAGAAATCATACTGGAGTAATGCCCTCAAGTCTACAATACACTACCCAAAGTCGACATGCATGTATCAAGACTGTCCCACATACGTTTCTTCAATTGTAACTCGATGCCTTAAACGCACGTCCTCTAATGTGCACCGAGTTCCATGGCAGGGCGATACAAGAAACACGGAACTAGCAGGCCTGTCTTTAAAAGCCTATATATACAGATATTCGTAGGATCTATTTTTCATGGTGGTTATGGCCCCACCTCGGCCCATCCCTCAACTAGTAAAGACTACAAGAGCTAAACGACTGCCCCTAAAAAAACAATCTAAACATCCATTTGTGGTCTTCCCTCAACCACCGTACCCCGATAGTGAAAGGTGAATGGTCTATTAGTTTTAGCTCTAATCTTTCCGCATCCCAATGGCTGCCGATGATGGGTATTCAATGATTTACTATCCTTGTTGGTCGTGAACCTTTGCCTCCCCATTGAGGCATCCACTGAATCACCCTGGTGTCACCACGTCACAGCATTCTGACTACATAGCTACTTTTGCAGTCAAGGCCCACCCACCTGGTAGTTACGCGCAGATCCAACCTCTATGAGCACAACCTAAACATCTGCCACCACACACAAGACTACTAGGAGCATGTAACATATCTCAGGAAGTCGCGTGCTTCCCCTTCCAGTCCCTCGGAGCTGACAGAATGATCAGATAAATGTACACTCCCCTCGTGCCTTATACCACCACGATGATATAACCCGTTGGGTTATTCACCGTCAAACGTGCGGACGGGTCCAAGCGCCTCACGTTAGTATGTTGTTATACCCTATGTCTAAACATTCTTTTACGTGCTTGCCTTACCTCACCAGGTTTCCATTTAATTTGGTTATTTTCATTCATATTGAATTCTTAATCAAGTTACCAAGTTTCTCTTGCTTATTAATTTCAGTTATATAACTTAACCCATTTAAGTTCATTAATAAGCCCACAACATGTTATTCTCTAGATTGTGGCCCAAGGTCTGTAATCCACAATCTCTTTTATATTCTAGCTTGATTTTATCATTACAATAACATGTTCTACTTAATATGTAATTAAGTATATCTCAATTCACATGTTTTCTGGTTAACATGTCAGTCATTATTTATGATTAAATATTCCTCATTCTTTCTCATTTAATCATAATTCCATTTTACACCATTACTACAACATATCGTTGTTTACTTATTACCTTAGTTCTCTAAACTAAGGCCCATTAATAAGTTTCTCTACCCATTTATTATAACCTTATGTTATAATTTCCTCTTGTCCCTAGGACAAGTCCAAACATGTTATTCTTATCAGCAGGTTTCAGACTACCAAGTTTACAGATTACTTAATTTATAATTAAGTACAACTTCTTATATTTCAAATATTTTCCCCTTTTCCTCAACTGGTTTCCAGCTTTCCCCATTTACCGATTACTTAATTTACAATTAAGTGCCCTTTATCTCATTTCACCAGTTATCCATTTCCTTACTAGTTTATTATAACCTAAGTTATAATCTTCACTTGTCCCTAGGACAAATCTACCTATTATACAACATTTTCGTTAATGTTATTTATTTATAACAGGTTATTATCATTCCCTGTTTATACCATTTACTGTTGTAACCCATTGTTCTTCATTCTCAGTAATCTACGTTCCTTATTTTAATTAAGGAAAATACTTTATGCACTTTATCAGTTTGAGGTATAGAAGGAATCAGTGATTTATTTTCATAACGTATTCCCATCTAAATCCATGGTGGTAGGTAATTTCTTTCCTTTTTCTTACTTTATTCAATGTGGCTTGCTTGCAACCACATTCTCAAAAATAGGTCATTTAGGGAAATACATCATTTTTCCTTCGCATCGCACTAACTCAGTCCATTACATCTCTTCCTTTCTTATTTTCTGAGTTGGACATTTAATTACCATCATTTCCATTTATTCATATCTTGTTATATATATATATATATATATATATGTATACGAACTAGACCTCTCACATTAAGCCTACACTTGTGGACGCTTGATTTGTCGGGCGGGTACGCGCAGACTTCTACCACAAGTTAACTTAACCTCGTATCTTAGCACCATTACATGTTTTAATTATGCAATTAGACCCCTCGCATTAGATTTACCACTTATGAATGCTGGATATGCCGGGCGGTTCCAGGCAGACTTCTATCACAAGTACAATCTAACCTCGTGTCTAAGAGCGTTACAGTGTCAAATTACTATGAATCTAGGCATGTTCGTTCTTTAACAATTATTCCTTTTTCATGTAAATTTTAGGCATATAATCCTTTTTACTGTAATCTAGTTTACAGTATTCTAATTTACATGTCGTCCAATTATGCCTATATTTTGTCGCATGTCCTTTTTAACATATGTTTAATTTTATTTTGACATGTAAACATTCAATCGGGTAATTATTCAAATCCAACAAGTTAAACATGTCATTTACTCAATAATAGGCCATAAGTGAATCATATAATTATAACAACAATAGTTATTGCCTATATTCTAACAAGTTTATTCAACACGTAATCATTCTGACACTTTAATTGATTCTACGTATGAAATATTCATATTAACATCTCAACTTGTTATAACTATAATTTATAATTAATATGGCAATTTCACAATTAATAAAAAGGGGAATGCTAAACGATAATATATTATTATCTAAAGGCAATAGCTTAAACCCACTTACCTCCTAAGCTTTCCAAATCCTGGATCCGGTATAGATCTAATCTTCCATCGTTTTCCCCTAAATGATTCAGAACCTAACAACCATGGATTGACTATTTTTTACTAAAATAGAATGAAAAAGAAAGAGGAGGAAAATTGAATAGATCGGATCTAGAAATTTACCTTAGTTTGATAGGATCTAAGAAATAGAAGAGTATTTGCAGAGGTCGAATCACAGATCTCTGAATCAGTCTAACTCTTGATTGTTGAAGAAGAAAAAGGCCAGATCAAACTATGTTGGAATAGCACCTTGTCGTCTCCATTGAATTAGATGAATAAAACAATGGGTCTAGGGTCCTATTTATAGCCTAGAATCAACGAATTTGGTCAACAAAGGTTCCCACATTTAGAAAAATGTATTATGCCTCGGATCTGACAGAGGGGAGGTCGACCCACCCCTTAGGGGGTCGACACTCTTGGGCGGGAAATCTGTCGCCTTCCCAAAATTCGAATTTTGAACCGATTTCTGAATTTTTGAATTTCTGATCCTAATATATATACACATATTCTTCCTGCGTGTATACAAATTTCAAACCTTAATAACTTCTCCATACGATGTCTGTTTTACGAAACCAGGTGTCTATCTTGACCAGAATTTCGAGACAAACGCAATGGCATAGTGCATTTTACTTAATTCTGAATATTTAAATAATTTATTCTTGAGTTAAAAATGTGGGGTGTTACATTCTCCCACCCTTAGGAAAATCCCCCCCCCCCCCCAGAAATTTGATACGGGTAAAATCAGTTAACCCCTCGCATGATATACATCCATCATGTGTGCATCCAATTTTTTGCAAACATCATGCGTTTGTGCAAAATGAAATACAACATAATAATGCATGTATGCCTAAGCGGTACCTTCTACGTATATGCAGATTTTTCAAAAATCCTTTTAAAACATGATGCTCACATCCTAAATATACTGGCAGTTCTACATGAATGCAATATTTTGAAAATCAAAATGCTTTTTCATCCAAATTTTCCTGCACTCTTACTTTGTAAGAACATAGTTCATCCATTTGTTGCATCCATAATCCTTCCAACCAATTTTATTTTCAAAAAAAAATCTAATATTCTAAATTCGACTTCTTATGTTACAAAAAGGTGGAAAATAGAAAACTACACATCTTCCGTTTTTCTTTTTCAACCTTTTTCTAACCGTACTTGGATTTTATGTAACTATTTATAAAGATTCCCTTATTTTTCCTATCCAAGCACAGCCCACATAAGAAAATTTTCTTTTTTACTGATTTTCTTTTCATCTTATCTTAGAAATTTTTATCTTGTCTGTCTTTTCTCATAATTTGTCATGTTTGTTGCTTTACTGAATTAGTTGTTTCCTTTTTATTTGTACCTTTTCTCTTTTCTTAGCTTATTTAATTATCTGATCTTAGTTTAAATTTAAATAAGCCTCCAAGTCTTTTAACTAAAACAGGAGAACAAACACCCTACACAGCTACTAAGGGCCAAGAATCTCTGGACTATGTCCCCCTCAGACAGAAAAGTCCAAACTATGGGATCCACAACAGGTTTAGGTGTTAACCTAACTACCCAATAAGAACAAAATAATGGAACGATCCCAAGAGAAATGTAATAACGGGTTTTACCCCTAACATGAAAATTAGTAACAGGATCTAAACACTTACTTGGCCTATTTTTTGCTATTTAGTTGTCACCACTAGTCCTAACTGTGTACCAATAATTATTTTCAAGCAACACCCTACGCTTTTCAGTGCTTTTGCATTCTACGGGAACTTACTATTATTCCAAGATAGTTCTCGCTATCTGCTTCATAGCCTCAAAACTTTTCCCGTCTTCCCTAGGCATAAATCCTCTCCTACTCCATACTTTAAAACGTGGTTTGGCCTTTTTATTTAATTTTTCTTCCAGAAATTTAAAAGTGTCAAAATTTTATTTTCCTCTTCAATACTTGATTTTGCTAAACCATAAAAAAATCATGCCATTATAAAAAAAAATGTAAATCATTGTTTTTTTTTCAAATCAAAAAAACTAGAGTAGATAAGGACAACTATTTTCTCAATTGGGTTTATGACTTGTTCTTACCCATAAGGTTAGTTCAGTCTCTTACTACAAGGTGCAAACATCTACTCTATTCTTAATTTCAATGACTTATTTTGTCCACCCGAAAATTTTTATCCCAAAGGATTACCATAAGAATAGAGACTTCAAAACTTTCTTGATTAAAAATTATTATATGAAATATAACAAAAAAACTAGCAAGCTTTACATGCTCTATAATATGCACCTTTTACTGAGAGAATTTTAATTTAGACAAAATTTTCGCAAGAAATCACTATTTAGAAAATATACCCCATTTTACATCAAAACCCAATATGCACTTCTTTACATAATTTAAAACTATAAATTTTAAGATTAAAACTTGAAAACACCACCATTTGCCCAAAACTTTTATAATTTCAAGTTCTTAAAAGTTAACAATGAGGTAAGATTCAAAGCGGGTTTCCAATTTTTCTAGGCTTTCCTAAACACTCCCAAGGTCAATTCTCTCAACTATATATATATTCCTAATCCATTTTTCTCTCTTCAACCTTTTCCAATGTATAAGGTTTTACCGCCATACCCAATAATCCAAAATACTAATCATATGGGATTCTCCTTTCTTTATTTCAAAATATATTGTACACTTCTCACCCAAATTTTCTATAGGTCTCAATTTCCATATTCACTCCTTTAGTGTACAAAATAGTCATCCCAATTCTTACCATATTATACTCTTTCTATTTAGTGGCTTTCCCTATGGATCTAGGTATATATATCTAATATTTATATTTTTTAAAATACAAATACATTCACTCACTATTTATACAGGAATCCTAAACCTAAGCTCTGATACCAGATGTAACAACCCGAATTCCGACAGACCGAATTTTTTTCAAAATTCCAATGTATCAAAACTCAATTTGTTTTGCCCTGGTATCCTGTGGGAAAGACAGAGACATAAAACATGTCAGAGTTCACAAAATATCTCACAGCGGAATGGATAAAATATAATATAATATACTCAAAGTATAGCCTTACCGTGTTAATAATACTGTCTAACCAGTATCCAAAGCTATCATGCCTCTACCATAAATCTAACATGCGAGTATGTTATGAGGAGGGGTTGGAACACAAGCTCTGGTGATTGGATTTAAATTATACACTTTGGATAATCCTACATATACCGTTCAATTATATTTTCTTAATTATTAGGTTACTTGGGTTAACGGCACTCAAGACTTACACACACGCCACACCCATTTACTTCCCAGTGGATTAACCTAATATAGTATATATGTAGCTACCCCTCAATACTGAGGTACACTCCATGGTACACCACTCGCATGGTCTCCACCGTAATTCCACAGAAGTGAACGCAGTCCCTCATCCTATGCCGGACTAACATACGGATCTCTACATAACAATGTTACATTCCGCATATATCTGTCATTACTATGCTACGTAAGCGTATGGACTGCCATCATCAATCGAATCAGAAATCATACTGGAGTAATGCCCTCAAGTCTATGATACACCATCCAGAGCCGACATGCATGTATGTAGACTGTCACACATATGTATCTTCAATTGTAGCTCGATGCCTTAACCGCACGTCCTCTAATGTGCATCGAGTTCCGTGGCAGAGCGATACAAGAAACATGGAACTAGGTCAGGAGCTTTTCCATATCTGTATAGGCCTGTCATTAAGAGCCTCTATATACAGATATTCCTAGGGTCTATTTTTCACGGTGGCTATGGCCCTACCTCGGCCCCTGCCTCAACTAGTAAAGACTAAAAGAGCTAAACGACTGCCCCTAAAAAAACAATCTAAACATCCATTTGGCGTCTTCCCTCAACCACCGTACCCCGATAGCTCTAGTCTTCACGCATCCCACTGGCTGCCGATGACGGGTATTCGACGATCTACTATCCTTGTTGGTCGTGACCCTTCGCCTCCCGATTGAGGCGACTGCCAATCACCCTGCTTTCACTGCGTCACAACATTCTGACTGCATAACTACTTTTGCAGTTAAGACCCACCCACCTAGTAGTTACGCGTAGACCCAACCTCTGCGAGCACAGCCTAAACGTCTGCCACCGCAAACAGGACTACTAAGAGCACCTTACGTATTTCAGGAAGCGGTGTGCTTCGCCTTCCAGTCCCTCGAAGCTAACAGAATAATCAGATAAATGTACACTCCTCTAGTGCCTTATACCACTACGATGATCTATCCCATTGGGTTATTCACCCTCAAACGCGCGGACTGGTCTAAGCGCCTCGCTTTTATATGTTGTTAGACCCTATGTCTAAACATTCTTTGACGAGCTTGCCTTACCTCGTCAGGTTTCCATTTAACTTGGTTATTCTCATTCATGTTGAATTATTAATCAAGTTACCAAGTTCCTCTTGCTTATTAATTTTAATTATATAACTTAATTCATTTAAGTTCATTAATAAGCCCACAACATGTTATTCTCTAGATTGTAGCCCAAGGTCTGTAATCCACAATCTCTTTTATATTCTAGCTTGATTTCATCATTAAAATAACATGTTCTACTTTATATGTAATTAAGTATATCTCAGTTCACATGTTTTCTAGTTAACATGTCAATCATTATTTATGATTAAATATTCCTCATTCTTTCTCATTTAATCATAATTCCATTTTACACCATTACAACAACTTATTGTTGTTTACTAAATAACTTAGTACTCTAAACTAAGGCCCATTAAAAATTTTCTCTACCCATTTATTATGACCTTATGTTATAATTTCCTCTTGTCCCTAGGACAAGTCCAAACATGTTATTCTTATCAGCGGGTTTCAAACTTCCAAGTTTACGGATTACTTAGTTTATAATTAAATACAACTTCTTATATTTCAAATATTTTCCCCTTTTTCTCAACTGGTTTCTGGCTTTCCCCATTTACCGATTACTTAATTTACAATTAAGTGCCCCTTATCTCATTTAACCAGTTATCCTATTTCCTTACTAGTTTATTATAACCTAAGCTATAATCTTCGCTTGTCCCAGGACAAGTCTACCTATTATACAACATTTTTGTTAATGTTATTTATTTATAATAGGTTATTGTCATTCCCCGTTTAAACCATTTACTATTGTAACCATTATTCTTCATTCACAATGATTTACGTTCCTTATTTTAATTAAGGAAAACACTTCATGCACTTTATCAGTTTGAGGTATAGAAGGAATCAGTGATTTATTTACATAATGTATTCCTATCTAAATCCATGGTGGCAAGTAATTTCTTTCCTTTTTCTTACTTTATTCAATGTGGCTTACTTGCAACCACGTTCTCAGAAATAGGTCATTTAGGGAAATACATCACTTTTCCTTCGCATCGCACTAACTCAGTCCATTACATCCCTTCCTTTCTTATTTTCTGAGTTGGACATTTAATTACCATCATTTCCATTTATTCATATCTTGTTATATATATATATGTATGTATGTATGTATGCATATGAACTAGGCCTCTCACATTAAGCCTACACTTGTGGACGCTGGATTTACCGGGCGGGTCCGGGCTGACTTCTACCACAAGTTGACTTAACCTCATGTCTTAGAACCATTTCATGTTTTAATTATGCACTTAGACCTCTCACATTAGATTTACCACTTGTGAATGCTAGATATGCCGGGCAGTTCCAGGTAGACTTTTATCACAAGTGCAACCTAACCTCGTGTCTAAGAGCGTTACAGTGTCAAATTACTATGAATCTAGGCATGTTCATTCTTTAACAATTATTCCTATTTCATGTAAATTTTAGGAATATTATCCTTTTTATTGTAATCTAGTTTACAGTAATCTAATTTTAATGTCGTCCAATTATGCCTATATTTTGTCGCATGTCCTTTTTAACATATGTTTAATTCTATTTTGACATGTAAACATTCAGTCTGGTAATTATTCAAATCCAACAAGTTAAACATGTCGTTTACTCAATAACATGCCATAAGTGAATCATATAATTATAATAACTGTAGTCATTGCCCTTATTCTAACAAGTTTATTCAACATGTAATCATTCCAACATTTTAACTAATTCAACATATGAATTATTCATATTAACATCTCAACTTGTTATAACAATAATTTATAATTAATCTGGCAATTCCATAATTAATAAAAAGGGGAATGCTAAACGATAACATATTATTATCTAAGGGCTATAGATTCAACCCACTCACCTCATAAGCTTTCCAAATCCTGGATCTGGTCTAGATCTACTCTTCCATTGTTTTCCCCTAATAGGATTCAGAACTTAACAACCATGGATTGACTATTTTTTTACTAAAATAGAAAGAAAAAGAAAGAGGAGGAAAATTGAATAGATCGGATCTAGAAAATTACCTTACTTTGATTGGATCTAAGAAATAGAAGAGTAATTGCAAAGGTCGAATCACAGATCTCTGAATTAGTCTAACTCTTGATTGTTGAAGAAGAAAAAGGCCAAATCAAACTATGTTGGAACAACACTTTGTCGTCGCCATTGAACTAGATGAATAAAACAATGGTTTAGGGTCCTATTTATAGCCTAGAATCAATGAGTTTGGTCAAGAAAGTAGTCTATGTTCAGAAATATGTATTCTGCCTTAGATCTGACCGGGAGGGGGGGTCAACGCACCCCTTAGGGGGTCGACCTAAGGGTCGATACCCTTGAGCGGGAAATCTGCCGCCTTCCCAAAATTCGAATTTTGAACCGATTTTTGAATTTCTGAAACTATTTTTGAATTTCTGATCCTAATATATATATATATATATATATATATATATTCTTCCTACACGTATAAAAACTTCAAACCTTAATAACTTCTTCATATGATGTCCGTTTAATGCAAACCAGGTGTCTATCTTGACCAGAATTTCGAGATAGACGCAATGGTGCAGTGCAATTTACTTAATTTTGAATATTTAATTATGTATTCTTATTTTATCATTTTGAGTTAAAAATGCGGGGTGTTACAGGAGGCTAGACAATTTTTTTTATCTTATGAATTCATCCACTTCTTATGTTGTCGTTTTGTGTAGCACTATTTCTCTGAGTAACATATATTATCGTGTCATTATGTAGTAACTATTTGGTTATAGGGACAAGTCGGGTATGAGATTTAACCTGTCTATTTACATATCTTGTAGTATAGCTTTTGATATATCTTATCACTCACACCAGAGTTTTGTCTAACCCAAGTTTTTATGTTTCCTCTTATTATCTTAGGTACTCATCGATGATGTTGATGAGTAGACTAAATAGTAGGTCATGTTATATGGGACGCCAAGCCAGAAACAAGCTTGAAGGAGCTATAGTGTATACATACTTGTATATATTTGCTTTCCACGGTTATGCTCATACTTAGAGTGTTGTAGTGAGGATGATATGTATTCAAATATTATTGGAGTTCATGTACATGACACTGTAATTTTGGTCGTATTTCAGTTGCGTTGCATTCTATCATCTCTCGCTACATTACTGTCTATATTTCTTGTTATATTTTATCCATGTGCTGTGAGATATATGATAGATATGGTTTTGATTATGTTGGGTTTGAACGAAGGATTGTGCACACATATAGAAATTACATGATATACTAGGATTATTTGCATACGTTTTGGATTCATGGCACAAACATATATTGAATTAAGGAGGTCAACTGAATCAGTAGACCGTCTAATTTTCACATTAGCATAGGAATATATACACACACCATTGCATATGTTCATACAAGCACTAGAAATCTCTTAGGTACAATGGATGATAGTTCATGGTGGATGAGTAGATCATTATAGGCAGATGTAATAAGCATTCTTCTTAACTTGGAGATTTTAGGGGCGAAATCCTTTAAGTAAAGGAGAATGTAACATCCCGTAATTTTAAAGAACATTAATAATCTAATGAGATACTTAATTAAATATTGGGAATTAAGTAAAACGGACTGTACCATTGTGTTCGTCTCAGAATTCTAGTTCAGATAAACTCCGAGTTTGCATAAAATGGGCATCATATGAGGAAGATATAAAGGTTAGAAGTTTGAATACATATAAGAAGGATATATGTAAATATAAAATAAACTAGTTCAAAATAAATCAAAAAGAATGAAGCAAGAAGCGAAGGTGGGAACAAGACCAATTGTAGGTTGACCCATGCCTGGTCTGGGTTGACCTACAGGTCGACCCAAGGTCAGGTGGGTCTACCCTAGGTCAACCCAAGTAGGAGTGGGTTGACCAACTCACGATCTGGCGACGTTCATTTTTCTGTATCCGGTCTATTTTGTTGACCAGGTTCATTATTTTTCTAAATGAATTGGATTTAAAAACTAGGATCTGACGGTTAAGGATTGTCTTGTAAACTCTTTGTAAAGGCATGCACTCATATCAAATCAATTACACTACTTCATACTTCTTCCTCAAACCTCTGTTCTAAAAATTTAAGATGAAGATGGGGAGATGCTGCCGAAACTTGGATTGAATCAAGACAATTCTTATCTGACTTATACAAGAATCCCTTTTGACACATCTGCATACTATCCTCTGTTCTTTAAATCCAATCTCTGTGAGTTCATGTTACTTTTAGATATAAAACTCAACAGTAATCCTGACCTATTAATAAACCTGGATTTGAGCCTATGCCTGCTAAGAAACTTATTCATATCTAAACAGTTCTGTTATAATTACATGTACTTTTCCTTGCACCTGCTTTGTTGTTCTGTTGTTAGTATATGCCTATTTGTATTATGATATGCCTATTTTTGTTCTTCTCCCTCTCTTATTCCCTTTTTATTTTGTAAACCTAGGCTACCTTCGAGCCTAGGACAAACTTGTATGAAACATACATATGAACGAAATTGGGATAATTGGGGAATGTTTGGGAATGAAAAGTTGGGGAATATTTTGTACTGGGGAATATGACCGAAAATTTGGGGCATATCTTGTACTGTGGAATATGATTGAAAATTTGGGGCATATCTCGTATTGTGGAATATGACTGAAATTTAGGGTGTATGAACATGTAAATCTGTAGGCTTAATTCCAGGATTAACTGGAACATGTTAATGAAACAATAAGTAACCAGTGGAATCTGTTAAATCTATGGGCTAAGTAATTCTGTTAAACCTATGGGGTTAAGTAGATCTGTTTAATTTGTTGGGGTTATATGAACCTGTTAACCTGTAATACTTAACTTGTTTAATTCGTTGGGGTTATATGAATCGGTTAACCTGTAAAACGTAATCTATTAACCTGTGGGGTTTAGGCAAACCTGTTAATCTGTAAGGCTTAACCTGTTAAAATTCTAGTTAATTAGGGGACATAAGTTTTAGGGGTTTAGCTTGTGTCATTTGCTGTGTGGGGCCCATATAAGTCTGTAACCCATTCTGGTATTAAACAGGGACCCCGCACTAGGTAGGGATCAGGGCACGCATACTGAACTGACAGTAAGAGGTTCATCTGAAAAGGGGTGTATACGGGCACGTTCCAACGGAGTCATAAGCGTGCATTGGTCCGGTCTATGGGGGAAAATAAGCCGTTGTAGCACCAGTAAATAGGTCTATGTCCTTCTGTAGTTGCCACTTTAGGGAGTAATACACCCTACTATAGGGCCGACACAGGGTATTTACACATTAGGGAGTCGATTGCTTGGGGGTAGCAATTAGCTTACATCTAGTCCTGCCTTTTTCTGTTGAGGTACCTGTCATTTCTGTTTGGGGTGACACCCGTTATTTTTGTTGAGGTACCTGTTATTTCTATTTGGGGGTAAAACCCATTATGAAACTAGAGTACACCTAAAACTACCATTATAATTTTTTTTGGGATCATTCTGCTTCTGATATATTAGGGAACACCTAACCCTGTCATAAATCCTATATACTAGTATAGGTGCAGAGAAAAGTAGTTAAGAAGCATAGTTTACTCTGTTTATTTTGCTTCTCCTGTTTATCCCGTTCATATCTATTGTATGTCACTATTATCACCCATCCAGTTTATTTACCTCATACTTTTACTTCTTTATATGCTAAAAGTCACTGGACTCGCTGGACTTTATGTCTAACCCTTTTTGTTTCCCTTTCTCTCTCTTCTGTTTCTGCTTGGATCTGGATCTGCTTTGATGTATAGCTTCGACTACTTGTCTACTTTGTTATGGCTGTTATTAAGGATTATGATTTTACATTTCTGTACTCTGATGGTTTTTAGCCAAGTACAAATGTTTTGGTTTGATGTACTTGGTTTCAGTATTTTAGCCTGATATTGTAGCTAGTTTTGAGACTATAATGTTTTTCTATAGAATAGTGAAGTTTTAAAATTTTCGCTGCAATTTTTACATCTGTCTTGTGAGATTCTATTTTTGTTTACCTATAACGCTTCATGGAACTAAGTGCATTCTGATAAAGAGTGACAATAACGGACGTAGGGTGTCACTGTACAATAGTGGAGTCAAAAGTTTGTACTCTTCCAAATTTTGAAATAAAATATTTATTTGAATAGATATACGGTTTGAATCATAAATTCTATATAATAGCATTTTATTCAAAATAAATATATATTTTGCATGTTATGTCATATAGAATAGTATAGTTACAAACACATTTATATCATAATATATATTTTTGTTGTCATATAGAATAGTACAGTTACAAACACATTTATATCATAATATATATTTTTGTTATCATAAAACAAAAATCATATTGTTATATTTGATAATCTCCCCTTTTGATGATGACAAATATACACATAAGATTTTGAATGTGATATATGTGTTTGACAGTGAAGTGTTGTACTCCCCTATATGTATGCTCCGCCTATGACTAAACCCCCTACATATGTGCAAATGAGTGATAACAAAAAATAATTGAATTTCCAATATTAAAATTTTCATAAAATATTCACTCATCAAACAAAATTATAACCATTCCCCTTTTTTATCATCAAAAGGATATAGAAATCGAATTAGTAATGAAATATAGACCAGAAATATAAAATCAGATCAAGAAAGAGAAAGTTTATCATAAATCTCATTCAATAAAACAAAATCATAATATTCTTCAAACTAGTGGAAAATTTCACATTTTAGAATGATGGATTTTATAAAATAGGGAGAGTTAAAAAACATATGAATTCCAATAATTTTTAAATAAATTTTAAAAATTAAGCACAAAATAGAGATGGATATGGACTATATATATAAACATAGATCAAGAGGAAAAAAAATCAAATTATTGCAAACCCTAAAACTATCAATAAAAAAAATCATAATATATCATAAAATAGTAACACATTTCACAATTTAGAAAATGGATTGATAGGTTGGTTTTTACATAACAAGGAGGATTTCATATATATAAATTTTTATTTATTTTCTTTTCTATTCCCTTTTTTATTTTATTTTTATTTAAGAGCACACTGACCGTGCATAATCATAAGGAATTTTAAATGAGGTCAGTTGCAACTTAAATTATAAGCATTGTCTAACATGCAAGACCATATCTAGGTTTTATAAACAAGATTAGAGGAAAACTTATTATATACAAAAACTTCTCAGTATATAAAACCAAAATGAATGATAGAAATGTGGTAAAGATAGAGATGATCGTGAAATAAATCTCTAGATTAATTATATTACGAAACATGTTCAACCGTGCTGGGATTTTGAAAATTTTCAGCTCTCTCTCATTCTGAAAAATAATACAGTCTCATTTCCATCACAAATTTTGAAACTATTCTTTTTTTAATGATGAAAAAAAGATTAAACTCTCCATATTAAATAAAACCATGATGAATGACAGAAAAATGGTAGAAAAGGACGATGTTTGTGAAATAAGCACCAATTCAAAGGTATTATAAAATCTGTTCAATCATCATGAGAATTTAAATAAAATCAACTCTTGTTATGATATATACTATAGTCACAACTCATCACAAATTCATACATCTGATAATAATTTGGATGAGTTCCAAAAATAGTTCAACTGATCAATAATTTAAACTTTTGAATAAGTAATCAAAATGATTTTAAATTTGAAAATATCAATTTGAAAAGGAATTCGGATAGAATTATACAAGTTGAAAATCAGTTTTAAGAATCAAACAGTTGAATGTGAAAATTTTCAAAACTTCTAAAAACTGATATCAGTTGTAGGTCCAAAGAGCAACTCCAACTGTTCGGGAGTGTGGAATCTCAATTTTTGATTTTCCACACCTTGAAAAGCAAGGAATCCCAACAGTTTTTAAGACAGGCACTTGTTCAAAAAATGCCTGGAACCTAGCGTCTGTTGAACAAGCTCCCTGGATTTTTAAAAACCGGCTTCGTATTAATAAAAGCACACGTTTGTTCAACATACGCCTAGAATTTCAGGCACAACCGGCATGTAAATTCGTTTATACAAAACGGAAATTTTCCTTTAATTAATTAATATGTCCAAGTTCCGCCACGTCAAGTTAGGACCGATAGACGCGTCATCCATCCTTCGACAGATCCAAATGTCGGACCAGCACATGTCGTACCAGATCCTGCCGTGACTGCAGATAGCCTTCGAGTATTGCACAACCTGCCTGAGACTATTACTCATCGAGTGTTTGTTGCAATTGCGATGCCTTAGGTATAATTTTTATTTTTATTACGTAGATCGACAACCGTTTTACTATACACGAATGTTATTTAATGGTTTATGTTTTCAACAAATAATCATATGCTTAGGTTTGACATATTGCTATGTGAGGTAGTTAAGAAAGTTGTATGACACATTTTGATCAGTTACCTGAGCCGATATAGGTTAGACTTCGTGCGACACCATTTGGGGAATTTTTAGATATACCTAGGTTTTCTCTTGTTGGCCAATGCCTTGTAGAGGCTCTTACTGAGAGATGGTGGCCTAGTACACACACACACACACATTTCACTTCCCTTATTTTGAGTTACGACATACTCCTTTAGATTTTTACATGCTCACGGGCATCGAGGTTGGTCGTCCAGACCGTGTCCCCGTCCTTTTTAATGGATCATTTGACGAGGTTGATAGTTTTTTAGATCAGATACTAGGTTTAGACCCTCAGACTGTTGTTTCAGGTGTCGTAACCCTACCTACTCTTCAGGCCTATATAGCTGCCCATCGAACCACTCAGGCTATGCACACTCCAGTTATCAGGGCCTTTTTTTAATACTTTTTGGCTCCACCTTTTTTAGCAACAACAAGGGGACTATTAGACTCGGTTTTTTTCCTAGCCTTATAGACATTGAGCAGCTGCATACGTTTGATTAGGGTACAACGATATTGGGGGTTTTGTATGTAGCTTTGGATATCTACGCCATACAGCGCTCCAAGAAGTTGTACGACATATGGTACATTCTGACGTTCTGGTATTACGAGTACATGGCGAACATGCACCCCAGACTTATCCCAGGGGCCATCTGTACACATTATATATACATTCCGAGACTACGCCATTAGGATTCCATTATGCATCTCGCTCATTTTGCATAGGATACGCATAACGAGGTTATGGAGGCGCGCATGCAAATGAATACGAGGAAGCGGGATGGGATTATTGTGCATCCATGGCAGCAGTACATAGATTTTTTTACCGCCCCAGCAGGATCACCCACTCTTGTTCCAGTGCAGTCTTTCAAGGCGTAAGGTAAGCTTTCAGGTACCTACATGGCCTTTCATTTGGTATTTGGGGGAGCATTGTTGATAAACAGCCGCCCGATGATTTTAATGATGCCGATGATGATAGTTCTGATGCGTCTGGTAGCGATGGTATGCGTATTGACTGATGGTGCATGTAGTTACGTTAGTGTATGTTTTTGTTATGTCTGGCATGTTTAATATTACATATTATGGTACTTGTAGTGATATTTGTACTGGTTCTGTGATTTTTTTATTTTATGTGTTGTGACATTAGTGTACGTTTTTGTTTTGGCCTGATGATGACATTATTGTTTCTATGGTGTTCTATATTTTATGTGTTGTTTTATTTTTTTATTTTTTTATGTCGTGACAGTACTATTTACTATTTCTGTGGTTTTTTTATTTTATAACTATGGATTTGTTTTTAAATAATAATAAGATTTACTAAATTAAAGAAATCGAAGTAAATTCAAAATGAACAAAAGGATTTCCAAACTGCTTCTATTACCAATTTGTTAGTTACATAAGCTTGGACGACCTGATTTATTAACTCATCGTTACATGAATGTAATGATTTGTCGAATATCGTTAATAATGACTTGTAAACAGTTTTATAATAAACCCAATTTATGTTCAACGAGTCACGTTCGGAACCATAGAGTTATAACTTTGCAATAGCAGTGAGAAATCTTGTTTTCGTGTTCAAATTTTCAATTTACGGCCAAATTAAACTTTTAAAATAGTCGCCATGGATTCGTTTTTAAATAATAATACGATTTCTTAATTAAATAAAAATAAATAAATTCAGAATGAACAAAAGGATTTACAAACTACTTCCATTACCGATTTATTAGTTATGTTGGCCTGGGATGGCCCGATTTATTAACTCATCGTTATACGAATGTAATGATTCATCAAATATCGTTAGTAACGAGTTATAAACGGTTCGAAATCGAGCTCGTAACGTTACGGTAGTTTGTATATTTCCAATTCTTACTTCAATTGAATGTACCGGTTTTGTTATTAACCCAATTTATGTTCAACGAGTCATGTTGGGAACCATAGAGTTATAACTTTGCAGCGGTAGTGAGAAATCTTGGTTTCATGTTAAAATTTGCAATTTAGGGACAAATTACACTTTGAAAATGTTTCTATGGATTCATGTTTAAATAATAATACGATTTACTAAATTAAATAAATCAAAGTAAATTCAAAATGAACAAAAGGATTTCCAAACTGCTTCCATTAACAATTTACTAGTAACGTAAGCATTGGACGACCCGATTTATTAACTCATCGTTACACAAATGTTATGAATCGTCGGATATCATTAATAACGACTTATAAACGGTTCGAAAACAAGCTCGTAATGTCACGGTAGTTCGTCGATTTCCGATTCGAACATCGATTGAATGTACTTGTTTCGTAATAAACCCGATTTATGTTTAATGAGTTACGTTGGGAACCATAGAGTTATAAGATTGCAACGACAGTGAGAAAACTTGGTTTCATGTTCAAATTTGCAATTTACGGCCAAATTAAACTTTTTGAATAGTTGTTATGGATTCGTTTTTAAATAATAATACGATTTACTAAATTAAATAAAAAGAATTTGGGATTCCTCGAATATCTGCTTACATAGACAAATAGCCACTTGCATACGATACATAGATAACTCAACTTTTAACCATACATACGCTACATAGATAACTCAACTTTTAACCATACATACGCTACATAGACAACTCAACTTTTAACCATACATACACTACATAGGCAACTCAACTTTTAACCATACATAAACTACATACACAAATAACCTCTAACAACATGCCAACACTTACATAGCCAACTAAAGTTCACACCTAACTGATGTTACATAGTCACCTACACTCACAGACCTTCTTATTTTCTTCTCCTCATTATCTCTAATCTCCGAGACTCTGTAAACTCGCGTTGCAGATCATCCATTTGCGAAGTATCCATAAACATGACTACATCTTCCTCTTTTCTTCGCTTTACCTCAATAAGTTGATAATTGCATCAATCCTTTCTTGGTGGTGACTGGCTCTGATCTCGAGTGCGCTCGTATACATATAGTTAGACTCCTTCAAAAGTTTTTTGATTTCGCCTTCATTTCCTCATGCAACTTGATTTTTCTTTGCCGCCTTAGATCCTTCGGTCCTAACATATCGGTCATCATTAGGGTTTGGGTCTTCTTCTGATCTAAAAACAAAAGTGTCCTGCGATTCTCTAGGACTAGAACTATCTCCTAATTTAGGAGCTTTCCTACGACTACTACTTGATTGGATGTCTTGGACTGTTTTTTGAAGTGATGATTTCCATTCCACGTGATTAATCAGTATGTCATACACATGCATGAACTAGTAGAAATAAGGTCCTTGTTTACTATCTGGTTTATAGATTTGTTTGAATAACTTGTTTGCGGCAAGTCCCTGCATTAAAAATATGCAACTTTTAGTACACCACTATGACTTAGAGTATAAAAAAAAAATTATTACCATATGAGTATCACTACCAAAACTGCTTGGGTTACTCTTCTTCAGCTTGAACATCTAGGAATCAAAATATTGGGTTTGACGATTAATTTTACAATAACGACCTTTGATGGAAGCTAAACTTCTTTTCTGATCTACATTCTTCCTGTTGCACGCATTAGTGATTTGGCCCCGAAATGTTTCTCCACTTTGATCGGCACCACGAACAGGATCTAGCGAAAATGAACAGTAGATGTAGGAAAGATCATAGTCTTACGTAGCACTCCAACTTGCAGTAGTTACCATTCCACCAATTGGTTGTCTAAGATCTTGTAAATCAAAAGATTCGAAGCTAATTCTTGCTTTATCGACATCAAAATCACTAATCATTTTAGTTTATAAGTTTAGATTTATGGAAGAAGATTCGATGTTGAAGATAATAAAGGAGTGGTATATTTATAGGAGTGTTTGGAAAATAGCCGTTACTAAATCAAGCCGATGTAAATACAGATGTTGGCCTCCAGGCATCTGTTCAACAACCGCTTGGAATATTAATGCCGTTGGATTCCATGCGGTTGTTGAACAAACGCTTGCCTCTAGGCGCTTGTTCAATAACTGTCTCTTACAAAGCATTTGTTAAATAAGCGCTTCGGCAGTTTACACATTCCGAACCTTCTCCACCCAAATCCACACTTTGGAGTGAATTGCACCAATTTTGGATGCAAAATCGAGTATGGATTTCGGATTTTCACATTTCCAACTATCAGTAGGAGTTGCTCTAAGGCCCATAATTATAATGAATCCAAGCTCAGCAGAAAAATCTAACAATTCATTTCCATTATCAGAGCAGCAAACAAAATCAGTTTCAAAGCAATATTAACAAAAGAATTTTTCACAGTTATTTACATCAAGCCTAAGTGACAGTCAATGATTCAAGATTAAGGGCTAATTTTTTGAATCACTTGATGAAATTTAGTTTTAGAATTCAAAAAAATTATAATCCATGAGATTCAACATATAGTAAATCACAAATGATTTCAAAATCAAATATCCAAGCCAAACCAAAAATCTTTGAAATTGTCACATCATATCAAAAGTAGTTTTCAAGTAGTGTTGTATTAAGTGTAGTTTTTCAGGACTTTCCAAGATGAATTAGAAGAAACTCAAAATAGTAAAGATGTGTGAAATTTCATTAACTTTTTAGTTCTTCAAAAAAAAACTGAATTCCAAATAACAGTGTTCAAGATTTGTACAGCATACTGCAACACTATTAGGAATTCAGGAATCAGAAAAAATAAACTTCAAAAGAACTGCAAAATATTCACAATTTTAAATTTACAATCTAAAAATCAATAAAACATGAGAGTTTTAGATAAATGAGTCTAATTTCTAGAAAATCAAGAATTTTGTAATTTTGAAGTTAAGAAGCTCAAGAAGTGTCAAAAATACTATGGCAGCATCAAAGTGAAATAACATTAACAGAAAAAAGAAATAAAAAGGAAGAATAAAAGGAAGAATAAAAAGAAGAATAAAAGGAGGAATAAAAACAGAAAAAGAAATACAAGTTTAAAGATCATACCTGATTTATCATTGACAATGTGAATTCTCTAACTCGACAATCATGGCTAAGGAACTCTGAGTAATTCGATGATATGAAACAACTTGAATTCAATCCCTCTTTCACAAAGTTGCTCCTTAGCGATCTTTGGTACTTAGTTATTTAGATGATCGAATGGTCCAACAAAAGTTGTAAAACCACTCCAAACTTTACTCACGTCTTCCAGTATCCCAACCCATTTACGTAACAAGCCATCAGAACTTACCATTGTGCCCTTAGGAACCCAAATTTATTTAAATTTAATCAAATCCATTTTATTTCCTTTTGGGACCCACATTTGTTTTATTGGATTGAACCTAAATAGGTTCTCATCTCATTTATGGTTTAAAAATCCTTTGAAAATTTTAAAGTCCAAATTTTCAATTTAACCTTTTCTAGAAGGATTTTTAAATTCATTTGAATTCAACTTTTCAAAATCATCAATTTTTCCAAAACCACGACCATTCTTATTTCCCAAGTAAAATTGGTTTTTCAACAACATATTCAATGGTTTTTTTCCATTAGAAAATTTAGCCAATGTTGATTCAAGTCATTGAATTTTGGATTTAAATCACAATTCTCTTTCATCAAATTTGAACCATGGTTAATATTGATCTTTCTCTTTTCAAAATCATTTTGTTTCAATACCGAATTCATCTTCAAGCAATTTAGTTTTGGTATCGGACTCGGAAATTCCAAATTCAAATTGATTTTTCTTTTCAATCTCAAAAATTTGGAAATTTTCAATTCCATTTTCAAGCACTTTTAAAATTAATTCAGTTTTAAACAAATTTTCTTTCTCAGCAAATTCATGTTTGGAATTTTTAGCTGTCTTAAAAATTTCTAATTACTTTCGCAAAAAAATATTTTTACAAATTAGTTCATCCTCATTTTCTTTTAAACCCATGATTTTTGTTTCAAGTTTTTGAAGATTTTTCTTATGATGAACTAAATCAGTTTTCAAATTGAAACAATTTTTGCAATTGGATTTTTCAAATTTCTTCACATTTTTAAGTTTTAATTCCACAACATTATTTTTTATAATTAACTCAAGATTTTCATATTTCAGAATTTTATTTTTAGATTTGAGACTATCAACAATTTTGTTAAATCATCACAAAGATAAATTAAATCTTCATATGAAAAATCTCCTGTCTCATCATTTGTTGAGTCTCCATCATCTTTATATCCTATCAAGCTAAAATATTAATCTGAGTTGACAGTTGAGGGTTTTGAGAATTTGTTGCCCTTTTCACAATACATTGAGTCGAGAGTATTCCAAATATCCTGTGTAGTTAAACAATGTGAGATATGGTTAAACAAATCAATGCTAAGATAAGAACAAATAATATGCATAGCACAAGCATTGATTACTTTTTTCCTTTTATCTAAGATATCACCCATATTTTAAATAATATTCCTCTATTTTTAAAATTAATAGAATTTAAACAGAATTCAATTTTTTATTCCAATTTAAAATATCGGTTCCATTAAAAATAGTTGGAATATTACGGGACTAACTCTCGCTAGACTGACAACTAGAACAATTATCGGTTGGAAGATCCATACTCCAGTGTTAATAAATACCTGGCTTTGATACCACTTGTAGGATCTAGATTAACCTTGAAGGGGTGGATTGGGTTTATTGAGTTTTACGAGGTATTAAAATTATCACAACAAAGATTGCAAAAGAATAAATAAGTGTAGAAAATAAATGACATAAATTTTACCCAGCTTCGGCAAACCCCTGCCTACTGATGCATTCCCTAAGGTTTTTACTTAAATCAAAACAATCTCTATGCTTACAATTCCTAGAAAACTTGCAACACCCGCTTTTAACTATTCTAAAACCCTGCACTAATCTTTATCCCCAAGATCAGATTTTTTTTCCGAATTACAAACCCTAACTTGTAAGCGCTAACTATAAATCTTATAGCTAGACACCTTAATTTACAGAAAACTGTAAATTGGTTTACAAAAGAATTAAACAACTTAAAATAAAACAAACACAAAACCCCCTTTGAAATATAATATGGTCAGTCCCCCTTGTGTTCTTGTCTCCTGAAAATACCAGCTTCCTCTTTGCTAATGGTAACCATGATCGAATTAGGATTTTGTGTTCCCAAATCAAATCGAGACTTCTACTATCTCTGATTCAAATCAATTCTCTGTTGGCTTCTGATCCTATTTTGCTCTTGGTCGATCGATCGGGTTTTGGGGTTATTCCCAATCGAAAACCCTCGTGAGTTCTTCTGATTTTAATTTCACTTATACTCGAAATTGTTGCTTGGTTTTCGATACTTGCCAATAATGAATTGCATGTAATTTATATGGTTTAGAAACCTGTATATCTCCGATTTCATTTGCGATAGACTTGACTTTGATAATGCATGATTATCCTACTTCAATTTGTACGGCTTTGACGTAGCATTGTAAATCTGGAATGTTTTTAATTAGTTTCCAAATAACACGTTGATAATACCGGCGTTGAATTCTTTGCATGATTGTTGGTTTGATAAATTGCCGTGAATACTCATTTGAATTCTAGAAAATTTTGATTAAGAATTTTGCGTGCTACATGCTTGATGAAATTCATTTTTTGCCCAAAATGACTTTGTTTATGTTTGATAAATCTTGCATGGCATTTCCAGAATTGAAATTTGATTGTTCCTGGAAACTTCAAAATTTATTCCTTGCCCAGATTCATACATGCGGATTTTACCAGATGCAAATTTCTAAATATATTCAGTGTAATTTAAATTTAGAATTGTGATTATTTGAAACCTGGCTTTGAATATTGATATTTCTGCATCACCTTGATTGATGCTTGCTTCACCATTGTTTACTGTTATGCACCTTGGCTTGGTTGTATTTGCATGTGTACTTTGCCCACGACAGATTTTGGTACATATACCTATGCACATTTCGTTTGCATGTACAAATATGTGTAGTTGCACATCCATGCCACTTCTTGTTTGATGTTGTTATATACTTGCATGCCACAAACTTGTTGACTTTACTTTGAAACAACCTTAAACTTGAATTTTGTACTTAAACTTGTATTTGTGAGTTTGTACATGTATGACTGGGATATCTCATTACTGGCCTGTTTGGTTTCCCTCCATGTATCAAGGTTGCTTCGTGTATCACTATTGTGTTCACTAGTATGCACTTTGTTGCTTCTGAGTTGACATTGACCAAGTTCTGTGTGTGCACTATGCAGTTTTATCCAAGTGCTTTGTGACATGCTCCATATTGTCATTTACATGTTGTTATGCTTGTGTATTCTTGAACCTGAAAGCATTCACCATTTCTTTGATCATGTTTAGTCTTGTCTACTTCTGTTTTCATGCATGTCTATGGTTATTTGAGTTCACTGAATGCCAAGCCTGATCTTGGCTTTTGTTTGAGCTTGATTGCCATTTATTTGGTCTTGTTCATGTTGTGCATGTCTTTGCTCGGCTTTTTGTGCACATTTCCTTGTTGCACCATGTTTACTTCATGCATACAAACACATCATGTGTGTGTGTGTGTATTTATTGTTGCATGTATTCATGTGCATTTGTCTAACCCTTGTGTGTTGTATAACCTGAAGGGTTTTGAAACATATACATGTGCACTGAAACTTTCTACGCCTAAAATCTTTTGCCATTTGCAATCTGCATCCAGATTTGTGTGCATGTGGGCTTCTTGTGTACACTGTTGACCCTTTACATTTGATATGTTGTATTACCATGTACGTGCTCATGCAGTTGAACCAATATGTGTGAACCTAGATTTTGTGTAGTTGACCCTTGTTTGAAGTTGTCCAGTTTTTTTGGGCTGTTGTGGGTTTTGCATTTGCTTTTGCCCTTGCAGGCCCATGTGCATGCACCTCCTGAATTGTTTTGGTATGAACCATGTCATTGTGCACATCATTTTCTTGGCTTGACCTTTGATCATGTTTTTGTCATCACGTTGCTATTCTAAACTGCCTTGATAAATCATACATGTTGCTCTATTCAACACTGAAAATTTGTTGTGCATTCACTTCATGTGATGTGTTAGGATGTTATGGTCGGGCACACGCATACACGTGCATGAGTGTTCGTGCAGGCTTTTGTACTACATCACATATGTTTGTTATACTTGAAATTGATCACTAAATTGGTTCTATACCTGTTCACCTGAAAATCAAAGTATACAAGTGCAAATAGTTTTTTCTATTTAACTCAGCAGACCACTATACAATGTGTCATTGCTGGTCAAGATCAGCAGACCACAAATGTAATTTGTGGCTGGTCTTGGTCAGCAAGCCACTATAGTTGCCTTGAGGCTGATCTGCAGCACTAGCATACAATCTACCTCATGGTATTTACAGTGAATCACTGTGAATATCAAAAGTAGTCTAGACTCAGATAAATGTATATGCATATCAGACCAAGTCTAGAAATATGATGAGAAACACACCAAATTTCTGAGGCAAATGAAATTTAAAGTAAATTCGTAATTGCTAGAATATAAATCTATTTTGTTCCAGTTTACTATGTGTGTTTTTATGATAGGTACGCAGATGACCGGACTGAATCTGAGGCAGACGAAGACAAGTGAGTTTGTGCATGTGTCAAAGTGTGTGAACGTATATGTCTGTATATGAGTGAAATTTGAGTGTTGTAGAGAGGAAAAAATGCAATATGAGATTGAATGTAAAATGAATGTATTATATCACAGTGAGATGTACAATAGTGGAGTCAGAAGTTTGTACTATTCCAAACGTTGGAACAAAATATTTTTTTGAATAAATATATTGTTTGAATTATAAATTCTGTGCAACCGCATTTTATTCAAAATATATATATATATCTATATGTTATGTAGTATAGAATAGCACAGTTACAAACAAATTTATATTATGATATATATGTTTGTTATCATCAAATAAAAATCATATTGTTATATTCTTTCGTCTTTTTCCACTCATGTCTAAGTTCACAATCGAAGAATTGACACTACTTTGACGATAACTTCTGCTACATAGAAGCAATTAACAAACAGAGACCACGGGCAAACTCTAGAAGACCCATGCTCACCGTAACCAAAAACCCAGCCCCAACTCGTCAACGTGATGGAACGGTTCCGGTCTATCCCCTATGGCGGTATATGTCCACACACATAACCAATTTTCGGCTGGTTGTTGAACTACTTGATTTCATATCTATTTTATAACTCAAATCTGGATTTTTTAATGGAAATCCCAGTTTTATTTGCTTAAAATCTTTATATTAATTTAAATAAACTGTTATGGTTTTTAAACGATTATACCGCTGTTTTTCTAGAAATTTGATTTTGATATAACTCAAAATCTTTAAGGCGAATTCCAAAATTTTCTCTTCCATTAAAAAATATATTATTCAATAGATCCTAACAATTCTTGTTTAAAAGAATTCCGACTTAAATTAAAATCTATATACTCAGTTAATGTTCGAAAGTCAAAATACGAACTGTCGCGCTGCGGCGAGCTCATTTTAATTATATTTAAATATAAAAGTTAAACTTTGTTTATTAATAAATTCCAACTCCATTCTTTAATATTTTAATACAAATTAATTTGGTTTTCTATATCTAACTTAAACATAACGATTATCCTAAGTCGTCAATTACTTCATTCAAAATCCAAACTCAGTTGTAAATTTATTTACAAACTTAACTTCTATATTAAATTCCAAATTCTTTGGAAATAAATTATTTTATTAAATTCGAATTAATTGAATTCCAATTTTAAATCGTTTGGATTTTTCTCAATTCAGTTTATATTTCGAATTTCGGAATAAAATGTAATAATTTATATACATCTCATTATGTGGTCCATATAACGAATATGGAATTATTAATTAATATTAAATGTCATTATTTGGTCATTTATGGAGTCTGTTGATTTGATAGGATAAGTTTGAGATAGAAGGTATATTTTTTTAAATATGGATATTCTCTATTAACGTTCAACCTTGATGAACGGTTGAGATTATATCCATAATGGAATTTGTCCCCTCTCTCTGCCTATAAATATAACCAAATATTCATCGTTAGGGTTATCGAAAAAGTATCACAAAATAATAGTATGATTAAGAGAGAGAAGGCAATTTCCAGATCTATAACTTACAGATCTACATCTCATTATCTTCTTCTCAATCAATGTCTATATGTATGATTTACGTATTATTTGTAACTAAGAGTATGGTCATGATCTTAAACAAAAATACAATAATGATTAAAACTCAAATTCACTTGATATTATGTTTACATGTGGTATCAGAGCAAGGTTGAAGATCATAGTCTTAGTTCAAATTCATAGTACAATCATGCTGCCATTATGTTTTTCCGCAATTAATCAGCTTGATTCTTATATAATGTCATGTATTGATTATGTTTATTCAAATTACATGTTAATATTTCTATTACTTTTTTCTTATCTAGTTTAGCGATTTATTATGATTATGATGCAGTACTTATTTTGGGTCTATTTTTCACTTTTTTTTGTATCACTAACAGGCCAAAACATGCCTTTTGTGTCAGAGTTGAATGAAATTTTCACAGCTAATTAAAAACAACAAGATCTCTGAGTAATCATCGCTCTACTGTGAATTTTTACATTTCTTTTTTTGAACAGAAAAATTACAACAAGACAGATAATAAATAGTACTTGGAAATCTAAAACTTCATTTTATTGCAGCGGAAATTAAACATGTTTGTTACATCATAAAACCATAGATCATAACCAAGTACAATATCCATCTTCTTAAAAACAAAATACATAATCCCATTACATAAATAGCCATTAAAAAGATAACAAGCTGGACTTTACTTCAACGGTCCAAGCTTTCCAAAGAGAGATGAAGCAATTCAATCAACTCCACTAGAGCTGGGCCAAACCTGAGGACCTGGAGGGGGAAAAAGGATAGAAATAGAGGGGGTCAGACATAAAGTCTGGCGAGTATGATAATTCTAACAATACTATTGTCAAAATAACTAGACTAAGGCATAAGCTGGAAGACAAGTAAATGTCTATGAACTCTTAGGAAGATAAAGATAGCGTTTAAGATAACGGTAAAGGCACACCTAATTACTAACGAATGATTACTACACTGCACCGCACATTACTACACTGCACCACACCAGTCACCCTATTGTTTGATCCCACTTGCTTCACACAGAAACTTTATAAATAGCCTTACGTACCCCTAGCTGACTACATAGGTGTCGTCTACCCCTATCTCCACTAGGTGTACCCCACTACCCACTTTCGATCGGCTCCCTACTCGTAGATACCCGTGTTGGCCCCATAGTGGGGCGTATCACTCCCCTAAAGTGGCAACCCGATACAACTTGAGAGTGCACGGCTTATACCTACACGATGCAACAACGTCTTACCTACCAACCCGGGTCCACACACGCATACGAAACCCGTTGGACTTGTGTTGCCACCGCTCCCCGTTTTGGCCTCTTACAGTTGAACCCAGCATGCGTGTCCCGTCCTCGACTTGGGTCGAGCCAACAAAGATACGTTTGGGATACTGGTCGAAATGGGCCCCCACAAGCTACCCACCTAAGCTTGTCACTAGTATATCCCACTTAACCCTCTTAGTCATGTTCATTTACATGTGTGTTTGGTTAAGTCTTACTAATCGTATTTCACATGCCACTAAGGGCACCCCCTAGATTCCTCATGCCACCCAAGGCACCTACTTAACCCCCATGTCCCACCTTACATGTTTATCTGGTTAAGTATTTCTTAATTCATTCAGGCCATAACCTCATAAAGACCTCTCACATTAGACTGGCATTTATGGCAGCTGGATTTGTCGGGCGGGTCCGGGCAGTCTTACACCATAAAAGAGTCTAACCTCGTGTCTTTACAACCGTTATGCTTTAGTTTAGGCCTAGGACCTCTCACATTGGGCTGACATTTGTGACCACTGGATTTGCCGGGCGGGTCCGGGCAGGTTTACGTCACAAACGAGTCCAACCTCGTGTCCTAAGCATTGATTAACACTTAAAATCTTTTACCCCAATTTTAATAATTCCCTATTCAAATTATTAATTAAGTCAACTTTTAATGATGTCCATAATTGACTCAATTATGGCCATCCACTTATGGCATGCAAAATCATATCAATTGCACCCCAACTTTTTAATATTAAATCCTTAATATTACCCCTACCCCCACGTTTATATGTTCGCTTATTCAACGCATAATATAGGCTAGACTTGTATAGTCTAACACCTAGCACAAAGATAAATTATCACAACATATAGACAATTAAAATAAATCTAATCATAATAGGGGTGAAACTTGCATAAACTACACATGTTAAGGATCAAAAGGTGTCAACTTGTTAAATGTCTCAATTTACATGATATGATCATAGCCCAAATCTATACATAAACTTGCATATGGGGTTTTTAGGCAACATAATGATGGTATGAACTAGCATAGGATATCACATATGTCATAGCATAATTCTAGATGTCATAATAGATGTCTTGGCTTGTGTTCATAACTTTTCTAATCAATCTAACTTGCATATGTGACTTGTCATATAGATCAACATAACCCAAACATGATGATTTAATTAATATGAACTAACTAGCATAGATGGTAACATCATGGCCTTTTTAACATGTATGATTCTTCACAACTTAGCATAGAAACTTTCAACATACATAACATCATCATAGCATGATTTACAACATATAAGATATCATCATCACATAACATTGGATTTACAATATACATGATAGCAAAAGGGGTTTACAACAACATATATGATAATTCACATCATCTACTCATAATCCATTCATAACTCAACCTAATTAAAATGATAATAATCTTGTTAAGATCATCATACTCACAATTTAGAGAATAAAAGAGAGAGTTTTGCTTTGCTTTAGGGTTGAGAGAATTAGAATTGAATTTGCTTTTCTTCTTTCTTAGTTGGCGGCGGCTCCATTGATTTCCATGGCGATGGTATGACAGTAACTATTCTATTTTAATTAGGTTTAGGGTTAGCATTAGGATGTATTTATAGGTGTAGGAAGTTATTTAGGACCATTAGATTAACCCTGAACCATGAGAACCAATCAAATGCAAAATCTGCATTTGAGCGAATCGGCCCACGAGTTGACAGCCAAACACCCTGGATTAACCCCTAGTCGACCCAGCGGGGCTTGGGTCGACCTCAAAAATGGGCCAGTTCGGTTATTCCCCCTCCCAATTCGCTGTTTTGAACTTTTTCGCATATTTATTTATTTAATTTTTAATTTATATATATATATATATCAATATATATATATTTCTTTGCGCAACCCATTTCACTTAATTCTTTTCTAAAAATTAAGTATACTTTAATTTGTGAATTTTAATGTTATAAAATTACGGGGTGTTACATTCTCCCCTCCTTAAAGGATTTCGTCCTCGAAATCTCCAAGTCAAGAAGAATGTATATCCTACCATCTAATCGTCCATCTACTCAACCATCAAACACCAGCATCCATTGTCCTTAAAAGACTTCTAATGCTTTAATGTTTATATGCACAGTGTGTGTATATGTCCATATCTAATGCAAAATTAGGCGGTTTACTTATTCAGTCGACCTCCTTAGTGCAATTCATGATAGTGCTATGCGTCCAATATGTATGCAAAAGATTCCTAATGATACATATTAATTCTATATGCGTGCATAACCATCCACCCGCATGCAGCAACTATATGATAATACAACCATTATACATCCATTTTACTAAATACATCCATATATATGCAATATGAAGTGACTGAGCCGATCTGGTGCCTAATAGTGTGTGTATATGCAACCACTTGCATCCACTTTGCATCCACCATACATAACATGTCTCAAACACATGTTTCAACCATAGGATTATCCTAACTAAAGGTCAAAGATACTAGCGAGAGGATATACTAAAGATAAGGTAAGTACAAGCTAAGCGATAAAGGAGAAATTAAAGGACATACCCTCAAAAAGAAAAGGGTATTGTGAACGCATCTTCTCTTCTGCCTCCCAAGTAGCATTGCTCTCATCATCTCCCCATTGCACTTTGACTAGCCTGACCTCTCGATTCCTTAACCTCTTGATCTCCGACCCAAGAATGTGCGTAGGAGCTCGTCGAATTGTCGCATCACGCTCTATCTCCACCTCTCTAAGAATGCTCGGCTCTACCACTTCCGCGGTCTCGTGCAAGCACTTCCTCAAATGTGACACATGGAATATGTCGTGTACACCACTAAGTCTCTCGGGCAACTCCACTCTATACGCCATCTGTCCAATTTTTTCCTTAATAGGAAACGACCCTACAAACCTTGGTGCTAATTTCCCAACGGACCCAAAGCGAACAACGTTTCATAATGGAGACACTTTGACAAAGACCATGTCCCCAACTTCAAACTCGAGATCTGTCCTCCTCTTATCCGCATAAGATTTCTGCCTATCCTGTGCTGCTTTCATCCTCCTTCGAATCAAGTCGATCTTCTCCGAAGTCTCCCTAATCATATCGGGCACTAGTAAGATCTTATCCGTAGATTCCCACCAACATGTAGGTGAACAACAAGGTCGTCCATAAAGAGCTTCGAAGGATGCCATACCAATGCTAGATTGAAAGCTATTATTATATGCGAACTCAACCAATGGAAGATGCTCTTCCCATGTACCCCCAAAGTCTAGGATACATAGCCTCAACAGATCCTCTAGAATGCGATTCACCCTCTCAGTCTGGCCGTCCGTCTGAGGATGATAAGCGGTGCTCAAACATAACTGAGTCCCTACCGCCTCTTATAAGCTTCTCCAAAATTCGCTAGTGAAAATAGGATCGCGGTCGCTCACTATGCTAGAAGGAACACCGTGCAAACGAACTATTTCTCGAACGTATACGGAGGCTAACCATGGAGCAGTCCTCTTACTCTTTACGGGAATGAAATGGGCGCTCTTAGTAAGTCTATCTACTATAACCCAAATTCCCGTATTACCCTTCCTCGATCGTGGTAATCCATCCACAAAATCCATCGAGACGCTTTCCCACTTCCATAGTGGAACCTCCAATGGGTGAAGTAACCCACCGGGTTTCTTTTGCTCCGCTTTTACCTGTTGGCACACCAAGCATCTAGCGACATACTCGGCTACGTCCCTCTTCATACCGGCCCAAAAGTAAACTCGTCTCATGTCCATGTACATCTTGTCCCCGCCGGGATGAATGATCATCTTCGAACGATGTGCTTCGTCAAGAATAGTCTTCCTTAGGTCATCGTCTTTTGGTACACAAAGTCTATCGTCCCTACGTAACCAACCCTTATCGTCTAGGGTATACCTACAGAGATGGCTTGATGACTCCCCTCCTTTGAGTTTTTCTACTAACTCAACCAACTGCGGGTCGTCTCGTTGTGCCTCGCCAATCCGTCCCAAAAGCGTAGGTCTGACCTCCAAGGATGCTAGCAAACCGGGTACGAAGTCAACGGAAGGTCTAAAGTCAAACATCGAAATGAATTCTAAACTTCGCCGCTCAACAAACAAAGGACTTAAGGATAATCTTTTTCTACTTAAGGCGCCTGCCACCACGTTACCCTTGCCAGGGGTATAGGCTATTTCGAAGTCGTAGGAAGCTAAGAACTCCATCCACCTTTGCTGCCTTAAGTTCAAGTCCTTTTGAGAGAATAGGTATTTTAAAGACTTGTGGTCAGTGAATAATTCGAATTTCTCGCCAAGAAGATAATGACGCCAAGACTTAAGCGCGAAAACAATAGCGGCCAATTCTAGGTCATGTGTAGGATAATTTTTCTCATGCGCTCTCAACTGCCTTCCACCATAGGCTATTACCCTACCCTCTTGCATTAAGACTACGCCTAGTCCTGTCCCACAAGCGTCAGTATAAACGGTAAACGGCTTACTCCCGTCTGGCAATACTAAGACTGGGGCTGAAGTCAAAGCTCTCTTCAAACGTTGGAACGCATCATCACAATCTACGTCCCATGTGAAACTAGGTTCTTCTTCGTCAAGCGTGTCAATGGAGCTGATATCTTTGCGAAGTCTTTGATAAACTTCCTATAGTAGCCAGCCAACCCCAAGAAACTTCTCACTTCGGTAGCATTTTTAGGGACCTTCCAATCTTGGATGGCCACCACCTTCGTGGGATCCACGGCTATCCCTTCTTTGGAAACCACGTGCCCCAAGAACCGTACTTCCTTCCTCCAGAAGTGACACTTAGAAAATTTAGCTTTAAGCTTATGCGCTCGAAGAGTCTCCAACACTTTCCTAAGATGTAGGGAATGCTCTTCTTCATCCTTAGAAAAGATCAAGATGTCATCTACAAAGACTACCACGAATTTGTTAAGGTACTCCCTAAACACCCTACTCATCAAATCAACAAAATATGCTGGGGCATTTGTCAAACCGAAGGGCATCACTAACCATTCATAGAAACCGTCCGGAGTCCTAAAGGCAGTCTTGTCTATGCTATCCTCAGCCACTCTTAACTGATGGAACCCAGTGGCTAAGTCTAACTGCGAAAACACTGAGGCGCCAACTAACTGATCGAAGAGATCGTCAATCCTCGGCAGTGGGTGTCTATTCTTCTTAGTAAGTTTATTAAGTTCTCTATAGTACACACACAGTCTAAGGGACCCATCCGCCTTTGTGGTAAATACTACTGGAGCACCCCACTCCGATATACTTCGTCTTATGAACCCCTTCTCAAGCAACTCCTTCACTTGCTTATCGACTTCCCTCCTTTCACGTGGATCCATGTGGCGTACTGGCAAAGATACTGGTTTCGCATTATCCACAAGATATATTCGAAAATCTATCTCCCGCTTCGTAGGCAAGCCCTTCACCACCTCAAACACATCCGAATATTCTCGGACCACTCTAACAGATCGTAGATTTTCCTCAGACGCGTCAAGTGATTCTAGATAACTTAGCATAACCGAATTTATGGGATTACAGAAGATTTCGAGAGTGTTGCCAAGGCGAGTCACGAGCCTAACTACTCTCCTTTCACAATCAAGAACGACCCCATTTCTGGATAACCAATCCATTCCTAAAATTAGCCTATAGCCCGTGAAGCCCAACGCATAAGCATCACATCTAAATTCAACGCTAAGTATGGAAATTTTCAAATCCAAACACATCATAGACAAATAAGCTGAGCCCCCTATTGGATTCGAAACAACTAAGGGATCCTCTACTAAACTGGTGTTTAAGTGCAGTGATTCAACTATTGATGTAGAGATAAACGAATGTGATGCGCCCGAATCGAATAAGGTATGGACAGGATGATCAAACAGAAAAACTAAGCTTTCAACAGAAATGGTTCTACCTCGTTCTTGCAGCGGTGGGACAGCGCGAGCCTGAACTTGTCCCCTAGCCTGCCCTGGTGCCATAAGAGCCTGCACCTGTCCTCCCGAGGTAGCTCCTGCCCTCTGCCCCTTCTTTTGGGCAGTCCTTCACTAAATGTCCCGCATCGTCACAATGAAAACATCCTGTCTTCTTTTTCTTTCGGCAATCCTTGCTGAGATGGCCTGGGGTTCCACAGTTAAAGCACTTCTTCTTTCCCTTGCCATTATTGTCTTTTCCACCCTTCTTGTTTTGCTGTTGTGGTTTCTTCTGATCCCCCTTCTTCTCGGGTGCCTTATCAGCTTTAGCGCTTTTCTCCTCATGCATGAGCGCCATTTCTACTAACTTCTCAAAGGTGGCCCCCATCGGGATGTGGGTCATAGCCAACCCTTGCAATGGTTCATTCAAGCCATTCACGAACCTCAGCGCCTTCTTCTCCGGCGTGTTCACTAAGTCCAAGCCAAACCTTGCTAACTGATTAAATTTATTGACATATTCTTTCACTGATGAGCTTCCTTGCTTCAATGTCAAGAACCTTTCCATATATAGATTTTCTTCCGCCCTTGAGAGAAACTTCGCCTCGAACCTACGTCTGAAATCCGCCCAAGAGTCAACAGGACGCTCCCCATTAGTGACCTCCCACCAAAACGAGGCCTCTCCCTTCATCAACCAAGCTGCTAAACGAACTCTCCTCCCTTCTTCTACTTCAAAGATTTCTAGCAATTCTTCCACCTCCTTAAGCCAATCTCTAGCTTCCACACACGTTTCTGACCCTTGAAATGGTTTTCCACCCATAGCCTTGAATTCCTTGCACGTCTTTGCAAAAGTATCTACGCGAGGAGGAGGAGGAGGAACGGGTGCAACTGGTGGTGGAGGAACATTGGCTGGACCTGCAGCAGCCCTAGCCTCCAATAGCCTCCTATACGATCCTGGTATCGTTACACCGTCGGGTAGATTAAGATCTTCAGCCATGCTGAAACGAAAAAGGAAAGATTCAGAATGGAGAATTCGAAAGATAAAGGTATGGGCTATTGGGGATTATGTTTTTTTTTTCTTAAAAACTCTTCTCTTTAAATTTCTCATTAAAACATGTTTTTGAAAACACTTCTTCCAAAAATAACTATTTTCTAAAGTATTTTTATCTGTTTTGGTAACCTTAAGCTCTGATACCACGTGTAACACCCCACGTCCATGGAAGTTAATGCATTCCCTTTGTGAGTGACATTAATGGACGTGGGGTGTTACATTACTGCATTTCCAGCAACAACCGTAACGATGATTCATGATAATTGAAATCTTGTATGATGTTTTTGCGAAATTTTGGTTGAATAGAATTAAACTTGCTCCTTTAAAGTATTTTTGTATCTTCTTATCATTGAAATAAATGTTGATGAAACTAATTTACATTATTATTTGATCCATATAATGACCAATTGCATTTATTTCTATAACAATTGCATTAAATGTTGTTGTTATGGTACTAAATTTGTCATAAATGCATTAATTGTTTCGGTTATGCTAAATTAATGGTGGAGCAAGTTGGCATTCAGTAAATGGAAAGGCATATATTTTATTATCTGATCAATTTTATTATCATATAAATATTTGTGACTTTACTCATTGAAAATACGTTCCTTTTTATGCGTAGGTTAGCATAAACTAAATAGAAAAAATAGTTGATTTGTGTTATTTGGTATGATATTTTCTGTGTTATTTAGATCTAAGTTTATGTGGCACTTAATTTTTGCATTTAAATGTGACTTTCTTTGTGTATTTATTTGTGACACCCCACGTCCGTTAATGTCACTCTTTATCAGAATGCATTAAGTTTCGTGAAGCGTTATAGGTAAACAGTAGCAGAAGCATTACAAGACAGATATAAAATGACAGCGGAATTAAAATTTTATTAAATAGAAAAGCTTCGTGGTTCAAATCCAATTACATATATAAGTCTGGAATACTGATCATCAAAGTACAATGATACAAAAAGAGCATAATCCCTAAAATATAGCCAAAGTGGAGAAGATACGAAATCAAGCAGTACATCTAAGCAGCTCTAAGCAGAAGGAAAGAAGAATCCCGATTAGGCTTGATATTCCCACCTTAAGAAACTAGGGGGAAACGGAAGAGAAAGAAGAGGAAACAAAATAGGTCAGACATAAAGTCTGGCAAGTCCAGTTACTTTTAGTGAAACACCCCACCTCCGTTTAGGTCACTCACAAAGGGAATGCCTTAACTTTGGTGGAGGGTTATAGGTACAAGACACAGAAAAATTTACAAGACAGATAAATTTAAGCAGCGAAATTCAAATCTTTATTGCACACGTGGTCCAATACATAAGCATTACATCAAATTGTCTCAAAATAACTTCCAAAACATTACACCATAATTTCTGTCTTGATTATTTATTAAAGAAGCATAAACCATAAATAAAACTGCATAAATCCCTAAGGATAATGTCCAAGAGCCATAGCCAAGGTGAGAGAGAGTCCAAATCATACATCTACTTTCTTGAAGCTTGCAAAGAGTCTGACTAAGCTAGAGTATTCCCTCCCTGTGGATCGAGGGGGGGGGACGGAAGAAAAGAGGACGAAAGAAAACTGGTCAGACAATAATTCTGGTAAGTTCAGTGATTGCTAGTATTTAAACAATGAAAGGGGTCATGACAGTAATAACAGAACATAGGACAATACCCTAATATAAGATAAGAGGAACAGGTGATCGCATTCATTACTATAGTCTCTGCACCTACTTAACCATTGATTCAACCAGCCCCACGTGTTCATAACAAACGATCCCCTTAATGATCGGCTCCTACTCGCATGCATTCATATCCTGTGTGATTCGGCCCTGCTTGACTGTAGATACCTGTGATGGTCCCGCAATGGGGTGTATCAGTCCCTCTGGTGGCAACCCGACACGATTCAAGATGCACAGTGTATACTACTGATGCCCAGTGCCTGGCTTTTCCACTCTGGAGTACGTGCATGCCCATACTCCATCAGTACCTACACTGGCCCACTAACCGCCGACGTTTTTGACCGCTTATAATCATCCCAATAATTGTGCCCCTCCCTGCCTAGTTTTAGGGTCCCATGATACATCTATGTGGGTTACTGCTGAATTGGGTCTCCTTTACTAGGGTTTTCTAATCAACATGTTTATTTGGTTAAGTGTCCAAGTTTACCTAACCCCACCCATTCGTTTAGTTAACATATTGAATTGGTTAAGTGTTTCCCTAATTTAATTAACCCTACCAATCCTGACTTAACCTTAATATATTCATTAAAGCACCAATAACTCACATTACACATGTATTGTTGTGGTCACTGGATATGCCGGTCGGTTCCGGGCAGATTTACACCACAACTCAGTCTAACCTCGGGTTCTTTTTGGGCTTGATGCACTAACCACCCAATTAGACAGGTCTTGTTGTGGTCACTGGATATGTCGGTCGGTTCCTGGCAGATTTACACCACAACTCAGTCTAACCTCGGGTTAGGCATATTCGTCTTTTCTAAATTCACATTTTTTCTATATATGTCTAATTTCTTTATATAAATTAATTTTAATTTAATCATGCCATAATTATCCTTTGATTATGCTCACAATAAATTGCATATCAAATATACCATTTTATGGACAAATCTATGCCATGAATTTTCTTATTTTCCCATCGTTATCCCCGTGGAACGTATGCATGAATCACATAAAATGTTGGGCTAGAGAATTAGCCCAAAATCATAAACAAAAAGGGGTAATAAACAAGGGACATGAATCAAACATGAAATAGCATACATTCAATTTATCATGTGTAACTTGGCATAGAAGTATCATTAACTTAATTAAACGGGTAAAAGTGAACTTGTGACTAAGTTGAGTCTAATTATCATGTAAACTTGATAAAGGTCTAGCATGGAGGTTTAACATATAATCACAATTTTAAACCACAACTTAGCATATTAACTTATGTATGTCAAAACATAAGAAAGCTACTATAATCATTTTTGAATCACAACTTAGCATATTAACTTATGTGTGTTAAACATAAGAGAACTATTATCAACATATTCGAATCACAACTTAGCATGATGACTTATGTGTTTTAAACATAAGAGAGCTACTATAAACATATTCGAATTGCAACTTAACATGATACTTATGTGTTAAAACATAAGAGAACTACAATTCCAATTTTACAACATAAATAGATTCAACTTAACATGGATCTAAATATACATGAGTGTTGATCTAACATATAAGCATGTGCTTTAGATCATAATCTTGCAAGTAACCACCAAATTATAACATGACATGTTTCACCATTTAGTTGGCATAATAAATCCATTACCCAATCATAATAGATTCCAATAACATACAATATGCTCATTACCACAAGCATATAGACATGATCAATCGCAACAGTACTTTAAGATAAACGAGAATCAAACTTTATTTATCTTATACATAAGCATCATTCTATATTCGAATTACACCATGTAATGATTCATTTGGAAGAACGTTTAAATCTACGTAATAACCAACTTACAAACTAAAAAGGAATTCTTGATTTCTGAAATCTGAATTCTGAAATTGGTTAGCTCGACTTTGATGTAGATCGTTGAATTCGAGTACTTTTAATTTGATTTTGATTCAGGTTCTTATCTTGTCTTTGAATTGGTGACGGCGACTCCAAGTTCTCTATTGACGGCATGATAATTCCAGGATTATTTTTTGTGATTTTTAGGTTGAACATTGGGTTGTATATATAGAATTTCAGTTTAATTGTAGCCGTCGGATGATCCTAGAGTTAACCACAACCATTCAGTCAAGATAGGGTGACACCTCAGCCCTAATGACTCAGCACTGAGTCACAAAATTACCACCTTTCAGATCTGCTCGTGGGGACAGGTCGACCCCCAGGTCGACCTGTAGGGGGGAGGTCGACACTACGGTCGACCCCCTGGTCGACCTGGGTCCTACGCGGGAATTTCCCCGCCCAGCCCGCTTCTGACTTTTGATCTGAATTTTGAATCTGTTTTCGAGCTATTTGAATTTATCTGAATTTTCTGGAAACTTCCGACAGCCATAACTTCTTCATACGAAGTCCAATTTACGTAAACTCGGACTCTATTTCAACCAGAATTCCGAAACGAACACAATGGCCTAACCCGTTTCCCTTAATTCTCAAATTTTTAATTAGGTATTGTTTAATTCGTTACTATAACGTTAACAGAAAATACGGGGTGTAACGTTCTCCCCTCCTTTTAGGATTTCGTCCCCGAAATCTTCAAGTCGAGTAGAACTTATATCCTACCATCCATTCACCCATCTACTAAACCATCAAACAAGGCATCCATTGTCCTTAAAAGATTTGTAATGCTTCATGATCATATGCATTGTGTGTGTACATGTCCTTATCAAATGCAAAATCAGGTGGTCTAGTGATTCAGTTAATCTCTTTAATGAAAATTATGTCATTGCCATGAGTCCATTATGAATGCAATTTTTTCCTACTCAAAATTTCCTACATGAGTGCACAATCATTCATACAAATACAACGTCCATATGATAAAACATCAAGTTTCAATCCATATACCAACACATATGCATATGCAATATGGAAGTGACTGAGCCGATCTAATACCTAATGTGTGTGTATATGCATCCACAAGCAACCACTAGCAACCACTTGCAACCATCAACCATAACATGTTTCAATTACATGTTTACATCCAAATGGGTTTCTACCTAAGGATAAAGGATAGGATCGAAGAGATATACCTAAAAAGATAGATACGAGCATAAACTTAAGGAAAAAGAGATTAAGGATGTACCCTCAAAAAGAAAAGGGTAGGCTACGCGTATTCTGTCCTCAGTTTCCCAAGTCGCGTTTTCCTCGGTGTCGCTTCATTGAACTTTGACGAGCTTAACTTCACGGTTGCGTAGCTTTTTGACTTCTGTTCCCTGGATACGGGTTGGAACTCTCCTCACAGTTGTTTCTCATTCAACTTCTACTTCCTCTAGCATGCTTGGTTCTACCACTTCCGCAGACTCGTGTAAGCACTTCCGAAGGTGAGAGACATGAAAGACATTTTGAACCCCGACCAATCTTTCGGGCAGCTGTACCCTATAAGCCATCTTCCCAATCTTCTCGATGATAGGGAACTGCCCTATAAATCTTGGTGCTAACTTTCCTGCGGATCCAAAGCGAACGGCGTTCCTCAAAGGAGATACTTTAAGGAATACCTTGTCTCCAACTTTGAACTCAAGGTCAGTTCTTCTTTTGTCTGCGTAAGACTTCTATCTATCTTGGGCAGTCTTCATTCTTCTTCGTATCAAGTCTACTTTCTCTGAAGTTTCCCTAATCATGTCTGGTCCAAGTATGAGCTTGTCTGTGGACTCCCACCAGCAAGTTGGTGATCTGCATGGTCTTCCATATAAAGCTTCAAAAGGTGCCATGCCTATGGTGGCTTGGTAGCTATTGCTGTAAGCGAATTCCACCAAAGGTAGATGATCCTCCCATGTACCTCCGAAGTCAATAATGCATAATCTCAAGAGGTCTTCTAATACTCTGTTGACTCTTTCCTTCTGGCCATCGGTTTAAGGGTGATAGGTCGTGCTTAAGCATAACTGTGTGCCTACAGCCTCTTGTAAACTCTTCCAAAACTCGCTCGTGAAGATAGGGTCTCGATCACTCACTATGCTGGAGGGTATCCCATGGAGTCGAGCTATCTCTTTAAGATATAAGGATGCTAGAGATGAGGCAGTCCTTCTACTCTTGACGGGTATAAAGTGGGTGCTTTTTGTGAGCCTGTCCACTATTACCCAAATGCTGGTATTGCCCCTTCTTGACCTAGGCAATCCATCTATAAAGTCCATCGAGATGCTATTCCATTTCCTCTGTGGGACCTCTAGAGGATGGAGCAGACCACCAGGCTTCTTCTGCTCCGCATTGACTTGTTGGCATTTTAAACACTTAGAAACAAATTCAGCTACGTCTTGCTTCATGTCATTCCAAAAGGAAACTCTTTTGATGTCTTTACACATTTTGTCTTCGCCTGGGTGTATGGTTATCTTGGAATTGTGTGCCTCTTCTAGAACCGCCTTTACCAAAGCCCTTGCTTGTGGGATGCATAGTCTTCCATCTCGTCTTAACCAGCGCTTGGTATCAGTGGAGTATCCATTAAGGTGACTCGAAGTCTCACCCCTAATTAACTTGTCCATCACCTCGGCTAGCTGAGGGTCTTCTCTTTGCGCGGCTCTTCTTGAGTCTAATAGAGTTGGCCGCACTTCTAACGTTACTAGCAAGCCAGGTACAAAGTCAGAGGAGGGTCTGAATTTAAAGCTTGCTATGAACTCCAGGATTTGCCTTTCCACAAAGAGAGGGCTTAAGGCCAATTCTTTTCTACTTAAGGCGTCTGCTACTGCATTGCCCTTGCCAGGAGTGTAGCAAATCTCAAAATTGTACGAGGCAAGAAACTCCATCCATCTTTGCTGCCTCAAGTTGAGGTCTTTCTGCGAGAAAAGGTATTTCAATGATTTATGGTCAGTATACAGTCCAAATTTCTCACCTAGGAGATGATGTCGCCAAGGCTTAAGCGCAAAAACGATGGCTGCCAACTCTAGGTCATAGGTTGGGTAGTTTTTCTTGTGTACTTTCAACTGTCTTCCACCATAAGCCACTACCTTCCCTTCTTGCATCAAAACAGCGCCTAGTCCCGTTCCGCATGCATCTGTGTATGCTGTAAACATCTTGCTTCTATCAAGCAATGTCAGAACTGGGGTTGTTGTTAGAGCCCTTTCAAACGTTGGAAAGCAATATCACAATCCAAATCCCAATTGAAAGCTAGGTTCTTCTTTGTCAACCTTGTTAGTGGAGCTGAAATTTTTGCAAAATCTTTGATAAACTTTCGAAAAAAGCCTGCTAGCCCGAGAAAGCTTCGGACTTCGGTTGCGTTTCGAGGAACCTTCCAATCTTGCACAGGAACCACTTTCGCGGGGTCAACAGCTATCCCCTCTTTGGACACCACGTGTCCAAGGAACCTAACTTCTTCTCTCCAGAAATGGCATTTGGAGAATTTCGCCTTCAACTGATGTGCACGGAGAGTATCCATGACTTCTTTTAGATGCTGAGCATGCTCTACCACATTCATTGAGAAGATCAAAATATCGTCTACGAAGACCATAACAAACTTATTGAGAAACTCTTGGAACACCCTGCTCATTAAATCAACGAAGTAAGCGGGTGCATTCGTCAAGCTGAAAGGCATGACAGGCCACCCGAAGAAACCATCTGTAGTTCTGAACGCGGTCTTGTCATTGCTGTCTTCAGCCACTCTTAGCTGATGAAACCCAGTAGCTAAATCTAATTGGGAAAAGACCGATGCACCTACAAGCTAATCGAACAAATCATCTATTCTCGAGAGTGGGTGCCTATTCTTCTTGGTCAGCTTGTTTAGCTCCCTATAATCAACGCCCAAGCGAAGCGAACCATCCTCTTTAGTTGTGAACACTATAGAGCACCCCATTCAGAAATACTCCGCCTTATAAACCCCTTCTCAAGCAATTCTTTAACTTGCTTGCTGAGTTCTTTCCTTTCCCTCGGAGCCATGTGTCTAACGAGTAATGCAACAGGTTTTGCATTGTCAACGAGGTATATGCGGAAGTCTATCTCCCGCTTCGGAGGTAAGCCCTTTACCTCTTCAAACACATCCGAGTATTCATGGACTACCCTTACAGACTGCAAGTTTTAAACAGACGCATCAAGAGATTCTAGATAACTAAGCATAACGGAGTTCACGGGATTACAAGAAATTTCGAGAGTATTACCGAGGCGAGTCATGAGTCTAACCACTCTCTTTTCACAATCGAGGACGGCACCATTACTGGATAGCCACTCCATACCTATAATCAACCCATAGCCCGTGAAGCCCAAAACAAAGGCATTACATCTAAACCCAACGCTTAGTATAGATATTTTCAAATCCAAACAAACCATTGATAAATAAGCTGAGCCCCCAATTCGATTTGAAACAACCAAGGGATCCTCTACTATACTGGTGTCTAGGTGCAGAGATTCCACTAAAGCAGTAGATATAAAAGAGTGCGATGTGCCAGAATCAAATAGTGTACGAACAGGATGATCAAATAGATAGATTAAACTTTCGACAGAAATATTTCTACCTCGTTCTTGCGGAGGTGCTGTCAGAGCGTGAACTTGTCCTCCAGAAGAACGTCCAGCTCCCTGCCTTTGCTTCTTTGGGCAGGCCCTAGCCAAGTGTCCTGTCTCACCACATGGAAATAGCCACCCATCTTCCTTTTCTTCTTCTTGCACGATCAAATGTCCAGGGATGCCACAGAAATTACACTTTCTTTTGTCACGGGGTTTGTTGTTCTTTCCGCCTTTCTTTGAATCATCCTTCTTGTTCAGTGACCCATCCCCCTTCTTATCCTGAGGCACTTCTACTTTTGCCTCTTTCTTGCCCTTGTCCTCCTCATGTAAGAGTGCCATATCCACTAACCTCTCGTAAGTAGCCCCCATAGGTATATGGGCTATAGCCAAGCTGTGAAGTGGCTCATTCAATCCCTTGACAAAACGGAGAGCCTTCTTATGAGGAGCATTCACTAAATCCAGTCCAAATCGGGCCAGCTGATTGAATTGGTTGATGTACTCCTTGACCGTCATACTTCCTTGCTTGAGAGATAAGAACTTTTCCAGCTGTAAACTTCGTTCAGCTTGTGAGAGGAATTTCAGCTCAAACCTTATTCTGAAATCCATCCATGTTTCAACTGGTCTTTCAGCGTTAGTGACTTCCCACTAATAGGAAGCTTCGTCTTTGAACAACCATACTGCCAATTGTATCTTCTGCCTATCTCCACCTCGAAGATAACGAACAGATCCTCAGTTTCTTTGAGCCAGTTCCTTGCTTCTACGAATGATTCAGTTCCCTTGAAATCGTTTCCACCATGGCCCTAAAGTCTCTACAAATCTTTGAGAAAGCATTTGCACGAGCAGGAGGAGGAACAACTGCAGTTGGAGGAGGAATATCTGCTGGGCCTGCGTCGTTGGCCCTAGCCTCTAAGTACCTCCTGAACCAGCCAGGTATCGGTACACCCTCTGGAAGGTTAAGATTCCCAGACATGCTGAAACGAAAAAGAAAAGATTCAAAATGATGGATAGAAAGATAGTGCATATGGCTTTGGGGATTATTCCTTTTTAAATTTAAAACAACACTTTTTCTTGTAAAATGCTTCTTTATATTTCTTTTTTGAAAATAGTTTTCAAAAACTCTTATCTAATCTGGTAAACCTTTGCTCTGATACCAAGTGAAACACCCCACCTCCGTTTAGGTCACTCACAAAGGGAATACCTTAACTTTGGTGGAGGTTTATAGGTACAAGACACAGAAAAATTTACAAGACAGATAAATATAAGCAGCGAAATTCCAATCTTTATTGCATACGTGGTCCAATACATAAGCATTACATCAAATTGTCTCAAAATAACTTCCAAAACATTACACCATAATTTCTATCTTGATTATTTATTAAAGAAGCATAAATCACAAATAAAACTGCATAAATCCCCAAGGATTGTCCAAGAGCCATAGCCAATGTGAGAGAGAGTCCAAATCATACATCTACTTTCTTAAAGCTTGCAAAGAGTCTGACTAAGCTGGAGCATTCCCTCCCAATGGACCTTGGGGGGGGGGACGGAAGAAAAGAGGATGAAAGAAAACGGGTCAGACAATAAGTCTGGTAAGTTCAGTGATTGCTAGTATTTAAACAAGGAAAGGGGTCAAGACAGTACTAACAGAACATAGGACAATACCCTAATACAAGATAAGAGGAACATGTGATCGCACCCATTACTATAGTCTCTGCACCTGCTTAACCATTGATTCAACCAGCCCCACGTGTTCATAACAAACGATCACCTTAATGATCGGCTCCTACTCGCATGCATTCATATCCTGTGTCATTTAGCCCCGCTTGACTGTAGATACCTGTGTTGGTCCCGCCATGGGGTGTATCAGTCCCTCTGGTAGCAACCCAACACAATTCAAGATGCACAGTGTATACTACTGATGCCCAGTGCCTGCTTTTTCCACTCCAGAGTACGTGCACGTCCATACTCCGTCAGAACCTACACTGGCCCACCAATCGCCGATGTTTTTGACCGCTTATAATAAGCCCAGTAATCGTGCCCCACCCTGCCTAGTTTCAGGGTACCATGATACATCTATGTGGGTTACTGCTGAATTGGGTCCCCGTTACTAGGGTTTTCTAATCAACATGTTTATTTGGTTAAGAGTCCAAGTTTACCTAACCCACCCATTCGTTTAGTTAACATGTTGAATTGGTTAAGTTTTTCCTTAATTTACTTAACCTTACCAATCCTGACTTAGCTTTAATTTATTCATTAAAGCACCAACCACTCACATTAGACAGGTCTTGTTGTGGTCACTGGATATGCCGGTCGGTTCCAGGCAGATTTACACCACAACTCAGTCTAACCTTGGGTTCTTTTTGGGCTTGATGCACTAACCACCCAATTAGACAGGTCTTGTTGTGGTCACTGGATATGCCGGTCGGTTCCTGGCAGATTTACACCACAACTCAGTCTAACCTCGGGTTAGGCATATTCGTCTTTTATAAATTCACATTTTTTCTATATATGTCTAATTTCTTTATATAAATTAATTTTAATTTAATCATGCCATAATTATCCTTTGATTATGCTCACAATAAATGGTATATCAAATATAACATTTTATGGACAAATCTATGCCATGAATTTTCATATTTTCCCATCGTTATCCCCGTGGAAAGTATGCATGAATCACATAAAATGTTGGGCTAGAGAATTAGCCCAAAATCATAAACAAAAAGGGGTAATAAACAAGGGACATGAATCAAACATGAAATAGCATACATTCAATTTATCATGTGTAACTTGGCATAGAAGTATCATTAACTTAATTAAACAGGTAAAAGTAAACTTGTGACTAAGTTGAGTCTAGTTATCATGTAAACTTGATAAAGGTCTAGCATGGAGGTTTAACATATAATCACAATTTTAAACCACAACTTAGCATATTAATTTATGTATGTCAAAACATAAGAAAGCTACTATAATCATTTTTAAATCACAACTTAGCATATTAACTTATGTGTGTTAAACATAAGAGAACTATTATCAACATATTCGAATCACAACTTAGCATGATGACTTATGTGTTTTAAACATAAGAGAGCTACTATAAACATATTCGAATCGCAACTTAACATGATACTTATGTGTTAAAACATAAGAGAACTACAATTCCAATTTTACAACATAAATAGATTCAACTTAACAAGGATCTAAATATACATGAGTGTTGATCTAACATATAAGCATGTGCTTTAGATCATAAACTTGCAAGTAACCACCAAATTATAACATGACATGTTTCACCATTTAGTTGGCATAATAAATCCATTACCCAATCATAATAGATTCCAATAACATACAATATGTTCATTACCACAAGCATATAGACATGATCAATCGCAACGGTACTTTAAGATAAACGAGAATCAAACTTTATTTATCTTATACATAAGCATCATTCTATATTCGAATTACACCATGTAATGATTCATTTGGAAGAACGTTTAAATCTACGTAATAACCAACTTACAAACTAAAAAGGAATTCTTGATTTCTAAAATCTGAATTTCTGAAACTGGTTAGCTTGCCTTTGATGTAGATCGTTGAATTTGATTACTTTTAATTTGATTTTGATTCAGGTTCTTATCTTGTCTTTCAATTGGTGACGGCTACTCCAAGTTCTCTATTGACGGCATGATAGTTCCAGGATTATTTTTGTGTGATTTTTATGTTGAGCATTGGGTTGTTTATATAGAATTTCAGTTTAATTATAGCCGCCAGATGATCCTAGAGTTAACCACAACCATTCAGTCAAGATAGGGTGACACCTCAGCCCTAATGACTCAGCACTGAGTCACAAAATCGTCACCTTTCAGATCTGCCCGGTGAGACAGGTCGACCCCCAGGTCGACCCCTAGGTCGACCTATAGGGGGGAGGTCGACCCCCTGGTTGACCTGGGTCCTAGGCGGAAATTTTCCCGCCCGGCCCACTTCTGACTTTTGATTTGAATTTTGTATCTGTTTTCGAGTTGTTTGAATTTATTTGAATTTTTTGGAAACTTACGACAGCCATAATTTCTTCATACGAAGTCAAATTTACGCAAATTCGGACTCTATCTCAACCAGAATTCCAAGAAGAACACAATGGCGTAACCCATTTCCCTTAATTCTCACATTTTAAATTAAGTATTGTTTAATTCGTTACTATAACGTTAACAGAAAATACGGGGTGTTACATTTAGCATATAAATAAGTAAAAGCATCATGATAGACATATAAGTTGAACAGAGACAACAGTGTCATAAGGCAGGTTAGCAAGGGAAACAGGATAAACATAACTAAACATGTGTTGCGCTTCTATATTACTTCTCTCTCTCTCTGTGTGCACCAATATTAGCATAACAAGAACAAGATGATCCCAACAAGTACAAGATGGTAGACTTAGGCGTACTTCTAGTGATAGGTTTTACCCCTATACAATAACAGGTAGCCCAACTGAACTAACAGGTGTTAACCCCCACGAAAAGAACATGCTCCTAAACAAGCAAGACTAGATGTACCCCGGTTACAAACCCCAATCGATTGGCCTGTAGCTCGTATATATTCTGTGTTGGCCCCACAATAGGATATATCACTTCCTAAAGTGGCACCCCTTTGTTTACAAGATGTGCACAAACCATATTTACAAGTGTCACAATGTTTTAACCTCCCTGGACCGGGCCCATGTACGCACATGACCCCGTCGGAATGCGCCGCCCACACCATCCCTCAAGTGACCTCTTATAATCAGCTCAATAAGTGTGCCCAGACCCCGACCTAGTTCGGGGTTTCGCATTTGATACAAAGATAGGTTATTGACTGAAACGGGTCCCACACCAAATGATACAAGCTTACCACCAGGCTTGCATCCCCACTACTAGGATTTCAACAGGTTATGCCTGCCAGTTTAACAAGATTGCATAACTACACAGGTTACGTTTGTGGGCCTATATATTTTAATATTACCCACCGCCACAAGATTTACTTAACCCTCCCACTGATCCAAGCAAGATTACTTAAACCGTACTCAAGTTAACAGGTTCATGTAATTCTTATGGATTAAAATAGGTTAAGTATTACAAGTTTATTGCCATTCATTCCTTAATGGCTATTACTGCGCTAGACCTCCCATATTAAGTCTGCCACTTGGGGATGCTGGATATACCGGTTTGGTCCGGGCAGACTTCTTCCACAAGTCGGACTTAACCTCGTGTCTTAGCACTTTAAGTGCTTAGGCACTTAGACCCCTCACATTGGATCTACCACTTGTGGACAATTGATATGCCAGGCAATTATGGGTAAACTTCTACCACAAGTGTAATCTAACCTCGTGTCTAAGCGCGGTTACAGTTTCTAATTACTGCAAATCTAGGCATTTTCATTATTAACCAATTATTATGTTTATTATTCCCTAAATCCCCGTCCGATCTATGATACAAGTTATGCCCCAAATTAAGGTTTTAGATCAAAATATAGATTATACCCCTGAATCCCAAGTTTTGGTTCAAGGTACAAATTATGCCCGAAATTCCCAATCAAATTTCAATATGAATTGTGCCCCTAAATTTACAATTCCAATTCATTCCCAATTTCGTGTGTTCGCGTATTTCAGTGATATGCCTAGGCTCGAAGGTAGCCTGGCTATAAAAACAAAAAGGGAATGATGGAGAGAAGAGAACAAGAATAGGCATAGTAAATAAACATGCATAAGATGACATAATTAGGCAAACTAACATAATAGGCATAATGTGACTGATTAGACAAACTAACGTGAAAGGCATAAGGTGACATGATTAGACAAAATGACAAAATAGGGATATCATAAACAGGCATAATCAGATCTACGCAGTGAATTAGGTATACAAATAATGAAAGATCTATTATGATTCAGATTACTAACGGGCATAGGCTTAGATCCAAGCTTATTAGCATGTCAAGATTATATTTAAGGTGTTTATATCTAAAAATAATATAGATTCACTTTGATTGAATCTAAAGAACAGAGATTTGATTGTAGATGTTATAGCACAGATTTCTGAATACGTATAGCTTGCTGTTGAAGAAGAATAGGCTATTTTACTCTGAGTCGGGGCGGCACCTCATTGTCGCAATTGATTTAGGTGTAAAACAATGGGATTAAGGTCCTATTTATACCCTAGGGTCAACGAATCTAGTCAAGAAACGAGTCTACACTCAGAAACTGAATCCTTCCCAGATCTCGGGAGGGGTCGACATGGGTCTCGACACCCCTGTGTGTGGGTCGACCCATGAGTCGACACCCCTAAGACGGGGTCGACCCCTAACAGACCGATTTCCCCTTATATTTCCCGCTTATGATTTTTGATTTATTTTGAATTTTGATTTTGGTTTGTTTATATATATATTTCTCTTATGCGTGTACAAACTTCTAGGCATAATAACTTCTTCATACGATGTCCTTTTTATGCAAACTTGGTGTCTATCTTAAGCAGAATTCTGAGACGAACGCAATGGTGAAGTCCTTTTACTTAATTCCCAATATTTAATTAAGTATTCAAAAATTTATCATTACATTGTTGTAAGAATTACCGGGTGTTGCATTCTCCCCTGCTTAAAGGATCTCATCCCCGAAATCACTAAGTTAAGAAGAATGTAAATCCTAACATCCATCTACTTATCCATCAATCACAGGCATCCATTGTCCTTAAAAGATTTCTAATGTTTATATGAACATATGCACAGGGGTGTGTATATGTCCCTATACTAATGCGAAAGATCAAGCGGTCTACTGATTTAGTTGACCTCCTTAATGCAATATATGTTCGTGCTATAAATCCAACAAGTATGCAAATAATCTTATTATAACATGTAAACTCTATATGTGTGCACAATTATTCATCCAAATGCAATTATTCATATGATGATACACCCGTTTCCATCCATAAAAGAAAAAGAATGCACATGCATTCATATGCAGTATGAGAGTGATTGAGCCGATCTAGGGCCTAATGTGTTTGTGTGTGTATGCATCCACGAGCAACCATAAGTAAACACTTGCATCCACTTGCATCCATCAAACATAACATGTCTCAAACACATGTTTATATCCATGGGATTCCTACCTAAAGTTTGAAGATTCGATCGATCAGATATACTTAAACGATAGAAGCAAGCACGAATAAAAGCTTTGGAAAAAGAAGTCGAGAACATACCCTTAAAAAGAAAAGGGTACAAAGCGCGAATCTTGTCTTTAGTCTCCCAAGTTGCATCCTCTTGGTTATTTCCCCACTGAACTTTCATCAACTTGACCTCTCGGTTGCTTAACTTCTTAACCTCTGATCCAAGAATACGGGTAGGAACTCGTCTAACTATCGCCTCCCGTTCCACTTCTACTTCATCAAGCATACTCGGAACAACTACTTCTGCGATATCATGTAAGCACTTCTGTAAATGAGAAACGTGGAAAACATCATGAACGTTGGACAGTCTTTCTGGTATCTTTACTCTATAGGCCGTTTGGCTAATCCTCTCTGTTATGGGAAATAGCCGTACAAACCTTGGTGCTAATTTCCCTACAGATCCAAAACGAAGTACATTCCTCAAAGCTGATACCTTGATGAAAACCATGTCTCCCACCTCAAACTCAATCTCAGTCCTTCTCTTATATGCGTAAGACTTCTGCCTATCCTGAGTTTTCTTCATGCGCCTGCGGATAAGATCAATCTTTTTTGAACTTTCCCTAATCATCTCAGGTCCAAGTAGAAGCCTTTCTGTAGATTGCCACCAATAAGTTGGTGATCTACAAGGTCGTCCATACAATGCTTCGAAGGGTGCCATGCTAATACTAGCCTGGTAACTGTTGTTATAATTGAACTCTACCAAGGAGAGATTCTCTTCCCAAAGCCCCTCCGAAGTCTAGGATATACAGCCTTAAAAGATCCTTAAGAATTCTATTCACCCTTTTCGTCTGTCCATCGGTCTGTAGGTGATAAGTGGTGCTCAAACACAACTGTGTATCTAACGCCTTATGCAAGCTCCTCCAAAAATCACTAGTGAAAATGGGGTCATGGTCACACACAATACTGGAAGGTACTCTATGCAGATGGACTATCTCATGAAGATAAACTGTTGCCAACCATGTTGTTATCCTCTTACTCTTAACAGGGATGAAATGAGCGCTCTTAGTTAGTCTGTCCACTATGACTCAAATAATGGCGTTGCCTTTCCTTGATCTAGGCAAACCATCAATGCTCTCCCATTTCCACTTTGGGACTTCCAAAGGATTAAGTTAACCACTGGGCTTCTTTTTCTCAGCTTTGACTTGCTGACTAATCAAACATCGAGAAACAGACTTCGCCACATCTTTCTTCATCCCAGCCCAAAAGAAAACCTTTTTCATATCTTTATACATCTTATCACCGCCTAGATGAATAGTCATCATAAAATGATGGGCTTCCTCAAGGACTGTCTTCAACAAACTCCCATCTCGGGGAACACAAAGCCTTCCATCTCGTCGCAACCACACTTTATCGTCCATGGAATATCTACTGAGGTGACTAGAAGTCTCCCCTTTACTTAATCTATCCAAGATATCTGCTAGTTGTGGGTCCTCTCGCTGCGAAGTCCCTTTCGGATCCAATAGAGTAGGTCGCACCTTTAATGATGCCAATAAACCAGGTGTAAACTTGATGGAGGGTCTAAAATCAAAAGTTGATATAAACTCCAAGCTTTTCCTCTCCATAAACAGAGGACTCAAAGCCATCCTATGCCTACTCAATGTGTCCGCCACCGCATTACCCTTGTCAGGGGTATAAGCAATCTCAAAATAATAGGATGCTAGGAACTCCGTCCATCTTTGTTGCCTTAAATAAAGATCCTTCTACGAGAACAAATACTTGAGAGATTTATGATCAGTGTACAACTTGAACTTCTCTCCAAGTAGATAATGGCACCATGTCTTAAGCGCAAATACTATAGCAGCTAACTCTAAGTCATGGGTAGGGTTCTTTTCATGAACTCTTAGTTGTCTACCTCCATAACATACTAATCTTCCTTCTTGCATCAGAACTGCACCAACCCCTGTACCACATGCATCAATGTATATTGTGAACACCTTGTTCCCATCGGGTAAGGTCAAGACTGGTGATGCTGTCAGAGCCCTCTTCAATCGCTGAAAAGCATCATCACAATCTATATCCCAAGAAAATGCCAGATTCTTCTTTGTCGGTCTAGTGAGTGGGGCTTATATCTTTGTGAAATCCTTAATGAACTTCCCATAATAGCCTGCTAATCCAAGAAAACACCTCACCTCCGTTGCATTCTTTGGGATGTTCCAATCTTGAACTGCAACTACTTCCACGGGATCCACTGCTATCCCATGTTTAGAGACCATATGCCCTAAAAATCTCACTTCTTTTCTCCAAAAATGACATTTGGATAATTTTGCATTAAACTGGTGCACACATAGTGTTTTTCAAAACCTCCCTTAAACGTCGGGCATGCTCTTCCTCGCTCTTCGAGAAAATCAAGATGTCATCAACAAAGACCATGACGAACTTCTTTGGAAACTCCCTACTCATCAGGTCAAAAAAACAGGGGGGGTGCATTTGTCAACTTAAAAGGAATGACGAGCCACTCGAAGAAACCATCTGGAGTTCTAAAAGTAATCTTGTCTATACTGTCCTCGGCCACCCTCAACTGATGAAACCCCATGGCCAAGTCTAACTGAGAGAAAACAGATGCACCAACAAGCTGGTCAAACAGATCATCAATCCTCAGAAGTGGGTGCCTATTCTTCTTAGTGAGTTTATTCAACTCTCTATAATCCACACATAAGCAAAGCGAACCATCCGCCTTAGTGGCAAATACTACTGGAACACCCCCATCCAGATATGCTTCGCCTAATAAGCCCTTTCTCAAGTAGCTCCACTACTTGCTTGTTGACCTCCCTCCTTTCTCTTGGAGCCATATGGCACACAGGCAATGCAATTGGCTTTGCATTGTCCATCAAGTATATATGGAATTCAATCTCGCTCCTCGGTGGTTAGCCCCGAACCTCCTCAAAAACATCAGAATACTCACATACTACTGGTACATATCGTAAATCATTGATAGATGCATCAAGCGACTCTAGGAAACTAAGCATGACAGACCCTTTTGGGTCACAAGAAATCTCGAGGGTCCTCCCATGGCAAGTCAAAAGTCTAACGACTCTCCTCTCACAATTCAAAATGTCACCATACATGGTTAGCCAATCCATCCCTAGAATCAAACCATAGCCCATGAAACCAAGCACATATGCGTCGCACTCAAACTTGACGCCGAGCACAGATATTCTCAAACCCCGACAAATCATAAACAAGTGGGTCGTACCACCAATGGGGTTGAGACAACAATGGGATCCAAAACCATACTAGTACTTAGGTGCAGAGAATCAACCATAGAACCAGATATAAAAGAATGTGAAGCACAAAAACCAAAAAGAGTCCTAACAAGATGATTGGAAAGAGAAATCAAGCTCTCAACAGAAACTTTCCTACCTCTATCTGGTACACCGGCCACGATAGCATGTACTTTCCCTCCAGTAGATCCTGCCCTTTACCCTGTGCTTCTTCAGGCAATCCTTAACAAGATGTCCGACCTATCCACAATAGAAACAAGCATTCTTCCTTCTTTCATCTATGTTCCCTTCTTAAGCCACCATTTTTCTCATCCTTGGTCTGTGCTCCTCAGCCTTAACTCCCTTACTCTCCTCTTTACCATCTTTGTGTAACATTTTAACAAGTCTCTCGAAATCTGCCTCCATCACAAAGAAATCTTTACGAAGTTTGAGTGAAAATTAGCCGTAGGTAGAACTATTGTGGCTACAAATGGAGGTTGGGCACTTCCTTAGTCTTCGACATGTGACGTAGTTTTAACATGCCTACGGAACCATGCCGCAATGGGGACACCTTTCAGGAAGAATCGGTTCCCCAGACATGCTGAAAAGAAAAGGAAAAGGGTCTCAGGCGGAGAATCGAGAGATATTTTATATGGCTTTGGGGAATATGTTTTCCAAAACAGACTTTTTCTTTTGAAAATGCTTTTTTTAAAATCCTTTTTGAAAACAATTTACAAAATATTTTATCTGGTCTGGTAACCTTTAGCTCTGATACCAAATGTGACACCCCACGTCTATTAATGTAACTCTTTATCAAAATGCATTAAGTTTCATGAAGTGTTATAGGTAAAAAGTAAAGAAACATTACAAGACAGATATAAGATAATAGAAGAATTAAAACTTTATTAAATAGAAAAGCTTCGTGGTTCAAAACGAATTACATAATAAGTCTGGAATACTGAAAACTTAAAACTTCTACCTTGTAGAAAAATCATCATCAGAGTACAATGATGTAAAAAGAGCATAATCCCCAAAATATAGCTGTAGTAGAGAAGATACGAAATCCAGCAATACATCTAAGTAGCTCCAAGTAGAAGGAAAGAAAATCCTGATCAAGCTTGAGTATTCCTACCTTGAGAACCTGGGGAGAAAGGAAGAGAAAGAAGAGGAAACAGAATAGGTCAGACATAAAGTTTGACAAGTCCAGTTACTTTTAGCATATAAAAAAGTAAAAGCATCATGATAGGCATATAAGTTGGAGAGAGATAATAGTGTCATAAGGTAGATGTACCAAGGGAAACAGGATAAACAGAACAGAACTTTTGTTGCGCTTCTATATTACCTCTCTCTCTCTCTGCACCAATACTAGTACAACAAGAACAATATGATCCCAACTAGTACAAGATGTTAGACTTAGGTGTATTTCTAGTGAGAGATTTTACCCCATACAATAACTGGTAGCCCAACAAAACTGACAGGTTTTAACCCCCAACGACAAGAACATGCTCCTAAACAAGCAAGACTAGATATACCCCAATTACTACGCCCAATTGATCGGCTCCCTAGCTCGTAGATACCCTATGCTTGCCCCCACAGTAGGATATATCACTTCCTAAAGTGGCAACCCTTTGTTTAGAAGATGTGCACAAATCATATTTACAGGTGTCATGGTGTCTTAACCTCCCTGGACTAGACCCATGCACGCACATGACCCCATCGGAATGCACCTCCCACACCATCCCTCAAGTGGCCTCTTATAATCAGCTCAGTAAGCGTGCCTAGACCCCGACCTAGTTCGGGGTTCCCCGTTTGATACCAAGATGGGTTACCGACTGAAACGGGTCCCACACAAGACGATATAAGCTTTCCCTTTGGTGTACATCCCCACTACTAGGATTTCAACAGATTATGCCTACCAGTTTAACAAGATTGCATAACCATACAGGTTTAGTTTGTGGGCCTATATATATAAATATTACCCACCGCCACAAGATTTACTTAACCCTCCTACTGATTTAAGCAAGTTTACTTAACCCCTACTCAAGTTAAAAGGTTCATGTAATCCTTATGGATTCAAATAGGTTAAGTATCACAAGTTTATTACCATTCATTCATTAATGGTTATTACTACGCTAGACCTCCCACATTAAGTCTGTCAATTGTGGATGCTAGATGCCGGTTAGGTCCGGGCAGACTTCTTCCATAAGTCAGACATAACCTCGTGTCTTAGCACTTTACGTATTTAGGCACTTAGACCCCTCACATTAGATTTACCACTTGTGGACATTGGATATGATGGGCGGTTCCGGGAAGACTTCAAAAACAAGTGTAATCTAACCACGTGCCTAAGCGCGGTTATAGTTTCTAATTACTACAAATCTAGGCATTTTCATTATTAACCAATTATCTTGTTTATTATGCCCCAAATCCCTGTCCGATCTACGATATTAGTTATGCCCCAGATTAAAGTTTTAGATCAATATATAGATTACTCCCCCAAATCCCAAGCTTTGGTTCAATGTACAAATTATGCCCGAAATTCCCGATCATGTTTCAATATGAATTATGCCCCGAAATTTATAATTCCCAATCGTTCCCAATTTCGTGCGTTCGCATATTTTAGTGATGTACTTAGGCTCGAAGGTAGTCTGACTATAAAAACAAAAAGGGAAGAGGTAGAAAGAGAACAAGAATAGGCATAGTAAATAAACATGCATAAGAAGACATAATTAGACAAACTAACATAATAGGCATAAGGTGACATGATTAGACAAACTAACATGATAGGCATAAGGTGACATGATTAGACAAATTGACAAAATAGGGATATCATAAACAGGCACACTAAGACCTAGGAAGTGAATTAGGTATACAAATAATGACAAATTTGTTATGGTTCAGATTGCTAACAGGCATAAGCTTAGATCCAAGCTTATAGGCATGTCAAGATTACATTTTAGGTGTTTATATCTAAAAATAACATAGACTCACTGTGATTGGATCTAAAGAACAGAGATTTGATTATAGATGTTGTAGCACAGATCTTTGAATACGTACAGCTTGATGTTGAAGAAGAATAGGCTATTTTACTCTGAGTTGGGGCAACACCTCGTTGTCGCCATTGATTTAGGTGAATAAAAAATGGTATTAAGGTCCTATTTATAGCCTAGGGTCAACGAATCTAATCATGAAACGAGTCTACATTCATAAATTGAATCCTACCCAGAACTGGGGGGGTCAACATGGGTATCAACACCCATGTATGGGGGTCGACCCATGGTCGATAGCCCTAGGACGGGGTTGACCCCTAACAGGCCGATTTCCCCCCTTTTATTTCCTTCTTCTAATTTTTGATTTATTTTGAATTCTGATTTTGGTTTGTTTATATATACTTTTCTTATGCATATACAAATTTCTAGGCTTAACAACTTCTTCATACGATGTCCGTTTTACACAAACTTGATGTCTATCTTAAGAAGAATTCTGAGACGAACGCAGTGGCGCAGTCTGTTTTACTTACTTCCTAATATTTAATTAATTATTCTTAAATTTATCATTACAGTGTTGTAAGAATTACGAGGTGATACATTATTTATGACGTCCGTTATTGTACTTATTTAGGGAATGCCATGAATATAACCACATATTTAAAACAAAATTTGTAATAGCTGTGATTATAATATATAGGGCTATAAGTATAATTTTGTCACCTTGAAATTACGTGATTTTTTTCTCACATGTATTTCCTAATGAAGTCAATATTCATATTATATTTCTTTGATTATCAGCATAATGATAACAATTCAGTACATGAAAATTGTATTTCATACTTTCATCAGTACAATATTCATATTATATTATTTTGATTATCACCACAGTGATAACAATTCAATACATATATATATATATTGTATTTTCTCAAGATCAATACATTTAGCAATACAATATTCATATTATATTGTTTTAATTATAACCACAGTGATAACAATTCAATACATGTATATTGTATTTCATTATCGTATGACATTCATATTATTGTTTGTAATTTGCCACAACAGATTCAAAATATGTCTTGAATGTTAGAATAAGTAATCTTGTTTTTGGTTAAATTCCTAGCATAATGTTTTACTCGTAGGTAGACTATACATCATAAGTAAAAATAGCCATTACGTAGATGACTTAGTTATGTGATTGAGCATGTATAGGATATCAACAGATACCATACTTGTTTAATTATAAGCCACAAGTCACTTATTTATGTTTAGATGTTAATCATGAATGTTATATATATGTATATATATATAATCCAAAATTTAACTGTTGTAAGATCGTTCCAATGTTGCACTTCCTCAAACTGCCTAACTTAATTCCTTTGTTAGAAGCCATTGAAAATTTTCGTTTTACACCAAGTATTGGTTTTTATTTATATTTAGAGGACACTCTTTATGTTCCTACAGTTTCTCGTAATTAGATTTCCTTGTCTAAACTTGATCTTAATGGTTTATCTTCATGTACTGGTGATGGATGTTTTAAGTTGTTTAAAACAAAAGAATTAGTGGTTCTAGAATTCTAGTTAATGGTTTGTATCGAATTACTCTTGATAGTTCATTTTTTGAATCGTTTAATTTAAGCTTGCATCCTAAAATGGGTTTAAAACGTAATAGGGCAAGTGAGAATTTTTCATTCTGGTGGCAAAAAAGACTCTGTCATATATCAAATGAAAAAGTTAACTCATTAATGAAAGAAGGAATTCTTCCAATCCTTGATTCCATGGATTTTGAGGTTTGTAAAGATTGCATTAAGGGTAAGCAAACTAAACATACTAAGAAAGGAGCCATAAGAACTACTGAACTACTTGAAATTATACATAAAGACATATGCAGACCTTTTGAATATCCATCTTTTAGTGGAGAAAAATATTTCATTACCTACATCGATGATTACTCACGTTGTTGTTATATATACCCTTTGAATAACAAAACTCAATCTGTGAATGTTGTAGAATCCTACATAACCGAGGTTGAGAGACAATGTAACACCCCATATTTTCTAAGAATAATAAAAGAACAAATTAAAGTATACTTAATTTTTAAAGTGAGAATTAAAGGAAACGGGTTACGCCATTGCGTTCGTCTCGGAATTCTGCTTGGAACAGAGTCTAAGTTTTCGTAAATCGGGCTTCGTATGAGAAAGTTATGGCACTCAGAAGTTTCAGGAATTTAAATAAATTAAAAATAGTCCAGATTAAAATTCAAAATTCAAACGAAAAACAAAGAAGCGGGCTGGGCGGGATTTCTCCCGCCTCAAGCCAGGTCGACCAGGGGGTCGACCTCCCCTATACAGGTCGACCAGGGGGTCGACCTGGGGATCGACCTACCCCCCTCGCCCAAATCCAAAATAGTGATGATTCTGACCTGTTGCTGAGTCTTTTCTGACCTGTTGCTGAGTCACTAGGGCATAGGTGGAAATTCTGGATAACTTTATCTAGTTTGGACGGTTGTGATTGCTCCTAGAATAATCTAACGGCTCACATAAGATTAAACTTCTATAAAAGCAACCCTAGTCCTTTAACCCTAAATCACACAAATTCATTCCAAGGAGACACCATGCTGTCCATGACCGTTCTAGCCTAGCCACCATTTCTTCTTCAATTAAAAAACAAGTTAAAAGCTATGAACCAAAACTAACTTAGAGAATTGATAGTCTTCTTTAAGGGATTGCTTTTCAGTTCAGAAAACAGATCCCAGAAAACAAGACTTTCTTTTGTTTGTAAGTCCTTTTATTATTTATATGTGAATGATTAAAAGTTATGATTTGTAATAAAGTGAAAACTAGCGTCATTCCCAGTTGTAAGATAATGATGATGTTGATTCATGTCTATTCTTGTATTGGTTCTATCATATATGCTTATGAGACTATTTTGGTTATTATGTTGGTGTTAAACCAATCATGTATTATGTAAATTTGGTGACTTATTCATGTTATGTTACATGCAAGTTGTTAAGCTATTGCGGTTATTATGTGGATGTTAAACCAATCATGTAAATTTGGTGACTTTTTCATGTTATGTTACATGCAAATTGTTAGGCTAAGACATGTATTATGTTTAGATCTACATTTAGATCTATGAAAATTGGATCCAAAATAAAAGTTCACATCTACATGCCTAGTTGAACTTGTGTAATTCTATATGCTTAAGATTCATATTTATTGGATCCAAACTGCAAGTGTACATTTACATGCCTAGTTGGATTTGGGTAATTTCGTATGCTTAAGACTCATGTTAATTGGATCCAAAAATGCAAGTTCATTGTTTTATGCCAAAATTTATATGACACATGTTTATTTAGATCCTTATTATGTTGTATGAATGGCACATGTTCCCTTCTTTCCCCTTTTGTATATAAGTTAGGCTAAGTTACGAGACTAATATTCTATATGAATTTTGCGAACGTATGACGGGGGTAACGTTGGGGAAAACCTTAAATTCATATTATTGGCATAATTTGGCCCATAAATATATGAATGATTAGTGGCATAAAAATGGTATAATTTATATACCTAAAAAATTATGAACATGATTTAGTGGATAAATGGGGCATGACTTGAATGGCAATAATTATGGAAATTTACATATAAATATGTAAGGTAAATGTGTAAATTTAAGATGAACATGCCTAACCCGAGGTTAAATTGAGTTGTGGTGTAAAACTGCCCGGAACTGCCCGGCACATCCAGTAACCACAACAACACCTATCTAATGTGAGAGGTTAGTGCATCATGCCCAAGAAAAACCCGAGGTTAGATTGAGTTGTGGTGTAAAACTGCACAGAACCGCCCGGCACATCCAGTAACCGTAAAAAAAACATATCTAATGTGAGAGGTTAGTGCATTAATAAATCAATTAATGCTAATGAACAAGATGAATGACTAGGGTTAAGTTCATAGGAACACTTAACCAATATAACATGAATGACTAGGGTTAAGTTCATAGGAACTCTTAACCAGTATAACAAGGTGAATGACTAGGGTTAAGTTAATAGGAAACACTTAACCAGTATAGTATGATGAATGGGTAGGGTTAAGTAATAAGTAACACTTAACCAATATAACTTGATTTGTGGTAAGATTAAGTTAAAACAAGAGGGCAACACTTAATCAATATGACTTGATTTGTGGTAAGGTTAAGTTAAAACAAGAGGGAACACTTAACCAATATAACTTGATTTGTGGTAAGGTTAAGTTAAAACAAGAGGGCAACACTTAACCAATATGACTTGATTTGTGGTAAGGTTAAGTTAAAACAAGAGGGCAACACTTAACCAATATAACTTGACTTGTGGTAAGGTTAAGTTAAAACAAGAGGGCAACACTTAACCAACATGACTTGATTTGTGATAGGGTTAAGTTGACCCAAGAAGGAAACACTTAATCAAAGTAACATGACAAGTAGGTGGGTTAAGTAACTTGAGTTGATTGATGACACTTAACCAATACAACATGATGAACACATGGAGTTAAGGTAACATGAAACACTTGACCAGTATAACTTGATGGACAAACGGGGTTAAGTTAATAGGAAACAATAAACCAATCCAACATGATAAGTGAGGAGTGTTAAGTTAACAAAAAACACTTAACCAACATGACATGATGAATGGGTGGGTTAAGTTAACATGAATGCACAACACTTAACCAATATGTCATAATGTGCGGGAGGGTTAAGTACATATCAAGCTGGGTGGGTAATATTAGTAAATATAGGCCCACAAACTTAACCATTAAATAAACATGCTTGGACCCGTAGGAGGGTTAAGTACATATCAAGCTGGGTGGGTAATATTAGTAAGTATAGGCCTACAAACTTAACCATTAAATAAACATGCTTGGATCAGTAGGAGGGTTAAGCACTTGTCGGGTTGGTGGGTAATATTAGTAAATATAGGCCCACAAAACTTAACCATTAAATAAACATGCTTGAATCGGTGGGAGGGTTAAGTACATCTCGTGTAGGTGGGTAATATTTGTATACATAGGCCCACAAACTTAACCAGTAGGAAACCCTAGTAATGGGGACCCATTTCAGCAGTAACCCACATAGATGTATCATGGTACCCTGAACTAAGCAAGGTGGGGCACGATTACTGGGCTGATTATAAGTGGTCAAAACAGCGGCAGGGGTACATCAGTGTAGGTTCCGACGGTTTACGGGTGTGCACGTACTACGGAGTGGGAAAAAGCAGGCACTGGGTACCAGTAGTTATACACTGTGCATCTTGAATCATGTCGGGTTGCTATCATAAAGATTGATACACCTTATGGTGGGACCAGCACAGGGTATCTACACGCAAGAGAGGGCCGATTGACACAGACACAAGAGAAATTAATACAAGTAGGGAGCCCATCGATAGGGTAGTAAGGGTACATCTAATACATTCATGGCAACTAGGCAGATTGAGGAGGAATCCTCATAATAGATGTACACCTGAAGGCTACCACAATTGCGGGGATTGGGATCACGTTATCATATTATCATTTTGTACAGATTACTAGTTGGGACACTAGTTAGGTGGTGCAGAGATATAGAAATCATAATAGCAAGGTAGTAGCGAAGAAGAGAAAGAGTAGAAGCGCATTCAGTTTATCTTGCCTTGTCATATCTTGTGCTAATCTTATGTTATCTTGTTGTCCTTGTTATCACGGTATTGTCTTATTTCAGTCTTATTATCTTATTTCTAGGGTGCTGTCCTAGGTTTAGTTTATTCATGTCATAATCCTTTTTCTTATTTACATGATAAATAGTCACCGGACTTCCCAGACTTATGTCTGACCTAGTTTTTTTTTTGCCTCTTTTCTTCCGCCCCCCCTCCCGGTTCACAGGGAGGAAATGTTACCACTTAGCTCAGTTTTCTTTCCAAGCTCGAAGATAGTCGATGTATTGCTTTGGACTCTCTCTTCCACTGCTATGGCTGGTTCATGATTTATTGGGGAATATCATTGTTATTTTTTTGCTTCTTTTATACTTGGAAGTTTTTAAATTAAAATAAAAGTTCTATGTATTACTTTTAAGTACGATTGAGACAACTATTGTAAAAGCTTGACTGAACTACATTGTTTATAAAATGACTTTATTTTCTGCTGCTTAATTTGTCTGTCTTGTAATTTATCTGCATCTTTTACCTAAAATGCTCCACCGAAGTTAAGGCATTCCCTTTGTGAGTGACCTTAACGGAGGTGGGGTGTTTTTCAGACAATAAGATAAAAAGGTAAAAATCATTAGGCCTGATAGAGGTGGTGAATATAATGGAAATTATGATGAGTTGGGACAACACCCTCGCCCTTTTGCTAAACTTCTTGAAAAAAATAGGAATTGTTCCTCAGTACACAATGTTTGGTTCACCATGGACGAATGGTGTTGCTAAGAGACGTAATCATACACTTTTAGAGATGGTTTGGAGTATGATGAGCAATTCACACTTACCCATATCGTTGTGGATGCATGCCCTTATGACTGTTGTATATCTTGAACCGAGTTCCCAATAAAGTTGTCCCTAAAACACCTTTCAAGATGTGGAAAGGATGGAAACCCAGTTTAAGACATTTACATGTTTGGGGATGTCCAACAGACGCATGCATTTATGGTCCATATGAGAAGAAACTAGACACAGAAACCATAGTAGTTTTTTTATTGGATATCCAGAAAGATCAAATGGGTATAAGTTTTACTCTCCTAATCATAGCACCAGAATTATAGAAACCGATAATCCGAAATTCCTTGAGAATGGCAACTCAGTGGGAGTGATCCAGTAAGAGAAGTGGTCATCAGAGAGATTTGGTCACCAATACTAATTCCTTTGCCTAGAATTTCGATTGACATTATTCTACCTAATGTCGTTGGCCCAACCAATAATGTAGAACCAATTGTCAATGATCATGCATTTCATCATGAGCCTTTCACCATTGAACCGAATGTGAATACAACACTCGAGGTAGCATTAAGGAAGTCCATCACACCACGAAGACTAGCTATTTCAGATAACTATATGTTGTACTTGCGATAATGTGAATTTAACATGGGATTAGAAAAATATTTGGCAACGTATTCAAAAGCTATGAAAAGTGAAGATCATGAGAAATGGATATATGCCATGTTTGAAGAGATGAAATCTATGGCTATAAATAATGTTTGTTAGTTGGTCGATATACTAGAAGGACGTAAGAAAGTCAGTTGTAAATGGGTCTATAAGGCTAAGTGTGACTTTCTTGGTAAAATCGAATAACATAAAGCTATATTTATAGCTAAAGTGTTCCATCAAAATGAGGGCACTGATTATAATGAGACCTTCTCTCTAGTTTCAAATAAGGATTCTTTACAAATCATCATGGATTTAGTAGCTCATTTTGACGTAGAGTTACATCAAATGGATGTGAAAATGGCTTTTCTAAATGGGAGTTTAGAAGAAGAAGTCTATATGGCTCAGCCAGAAGGATTCATTATAGCTAGAAAGGAAAACTTGGACAGTTTGTTAAAAAGATCAATATATTGACTAAAGCAAGCTTCTCGGCAATGGTACCTTAAATTTCATGATACTGTTACCACCTTGGGTTCGTTGAAAACATAGTTGATTAGTGCATATACTTGAAGATCAATGGGAATAAGTTTGCATTTTTGGTTCTATATATTGATGATATCTTGATAGCAAGTAGTGACCTTGGCTTATTATGGGATACCAAGGACTTTCTTTCTCAAAACTTTGAAATGAAAGATACGAGAGATGTTTCTTATGTGATTGGGATAGAAATATTCCGTGAAAGATCACATAGGATTTTAGAACTATCTCAAAATACCTATACCAAAAAAGTTTTGGAAATTTTTTGCATGGCGTCGTGTGATCCTAGCGCTGCTCCAATTCAGAAGGGGGGAAAATTCAGCTTAAGTCAATGTCCTCAAACTAATTTTGAATGTGATCGAATGAGAAACTATCCTTATGAATCTTTTGTTGGGAGTTTGGGATATATATAGGTTTGCACTAGACCAGACATCAGTTTTGCAGTTAGCATGCTAGGTCGCTACCAAAGCAATACAGGCATTGATCGTTGGGAAGCTACATAGAAAGTGTTAAGGTACTTAAAAGGAACAAAGAAACTTATGCTCACATTTAGAGATGTTGATCACCTTGAAGTGACTGGATTATGGATTCAGAATTTGATGGATGTGTAGACACTAGGAAGAGCACTTTTGGTTATGTATTCATGTTGGTTCGTGGTGTTGTCTCATGGAGAAGTGTCGAACAATTCATCATAGCATCATCATCCACTATGGATGTAACACCCCATAATTTTAAGGAATGTCAATAAACTATAGAATATTTAATTTAATGTTGGGAATTAAGTGAAATTGACTTTGCCATTGCGTTCGTCTCGAAATTCTGATTAAGATAGACACCCAGTTTGCGTAAAACGAACATCGTATGAAGAAGATATAAAGGTTAGAAGTTTGTATAAATATAAGGAAGATATATATAAATAAATCAAACCATAAATTCAAAATAAGTCGAATTATAGGAGCGGGAGACCAACACGGGAAAAGATCCGCTGAGGGTCGACCCACATCCCAAGGGCACCCACGATCTTGCCAGGTTCATTTTCTGAACCTAGACTTGTTTGTTTGCTAAATTCGTTGGAAATAGTCTATATAAAGGCCAGAATTTATATTGTTTTCCTACACCTAAAACAATGGACAAGGAGATGCCGCCTTAGCTTGGATTGAATTAGACTATCTTCTACAACAACATCCTATACATACATTAGAGATATATTTTTTACTCCGACCCAATCTCTGTGCGTTCATGTTACTTTTAGATATAAAAATTTAAGAGTAAACTCGACATGTTAATAAACCGGATCTGAGCCTATGTCTGTTAAGAAACCGATTTATATCTAAACAGATCTGCTTTAATCGTATGTAATTTTCCATAAACCTATTCTGCTGTTTAGTTGTTAATTTATGTCTATTACTGTTATTATATGCCTATTTCTGTTCTTCTCCCTTTCTTATTCCCTTTTTATTTTATAAGCCTACGCTACTTTCGAGCCTAGGCCAGTCTCATAAGAGACATACGTATGAACAAAATTGGGAAAAAGTGGGGAATAATTGGAATGAAAATAAAAGAGGGAAATTTGGGGCATACCTTGTACTGTGGAATATGAATGAAATTTGGGGTGTATGAACATGTAAATCTGTAGGCTTAATTCAAAGATTAAGTGCAACATGTTAATGAAACTATATGTCACCCGTGTAAACCTATTTAATTATTGGGGTTAAGTAAATCTGTTTAATCTGTTGGGGTTAAGTAAGCATGTTTAATCTGTTGGGGTTGTATGGACATTGTTAACCCGTAAAAACTTAACCTGTTGAATTTGTGGAGGTTTAGGCTGTAAGACTTATCCTATGGAAATCCTAGTTAATTGGGGACACAAGTTTAGGGGTTTGCCTTGTGTTATCTACTGTGTGGGACCCATATTAGTCAGTAACCCATTCTGGTATTAAACGGGGACACCGGACTAGGTAGGGGTCAGGGCACGCTTATTGAGCTGATTGTAAGAGGTTTATCTGGGAAGGGGTGTTTGATGGTGCATTCCAACGGGTTCATGTGCATGCATGGATCCGTCTTGTCTAGGAAAATAAGCCGTAATAGCACCTGTAAATAGGTCGGTGCCCTCCTTTAGGTTGCCACTTTAGGAAGTAATACTCCCTACTATGGGACGACACATGGTATTTACGTATTTGGGAGCCGTTCGCTTAGGGTAGTAATTAGGGTACATCTTTTCCTGCCTGTTTAGGTACACGTTATTTATGTTTGGAGTAACATCCGTTAATTCTGTTGGGGTACCTATTATTTTCATTTGGGGTAAAACCCGTTACTAGAAGTATACATAAGTTTACCATTATATTTCTGTTGGGATCATTCTGTTTCAGTTAAATATTGGAAAACACTTAATACACTATACTAGTGTTGGTGCAAAGAAAGTAGTTGAGAAGCATAGTTAATCATGTTCATCTTGTTTATACCTGTTATATATTACTGTTATCTCTCATCCAGATTATTTTATTGTCTTTATACTTTTATTTCTTTATATGCTAAAAGTCATTGGACTCGCCAGACTTTATGTCTGACTTGTTTTGTTTCCTTCTCTCTCTTTCCTTTCCCCTCCCAGGTTCTCAAGGTGGGAACGCTCAGACGTAATTAGGATTTTCTCTCTCTTCTGTTTATGCTTGGATATGGATCTGCTTTGATGTATCGCTTTGACTACTTGTCTACTCATTTATGGCTACTTATGAGGATTATGATTTTTCATTTCTATACTCTGATGGTTTTTAGCGCAAGACAGATGTTTTTATTTGATGTATTTTGTTCCAGTATTTTAGTCTGATGTTGTAACTAGATTTTGAGACCGTGATGTTTTCTGCTGGAAAACAAAGTTTTAAATTTCCACTACTATTTTATATATCTGTCTTGTGAGATTCTATTTCTATTTACCTATAACGCTTCATGAAACTTAATGCATTCTGTTAAAGAGTGACATTAATGGACGTGGGGTGTCACATTTGATATCAGAGCTAAAGGTTACAGGATCGGGTAAAAGTTTTGAAAATTGTTTTCAAAAGCAAAGTATTTTCAAAGAAAAGTCTGTTTTTGAAAAACATATTCCCCAAAAGCCATGTAAAATATCTTTCAGTTCTCTGTTTGAATCCCTTTTCCTTTTCTTTTAAGCATGTTTAGGGAACTGAATCTTCCCAAGGGCGTTTAGATACCGGCTTGCCTTCATAGGTATCTCAAAGCTACGGTGCCAACTGGTGGCCAAGGAGACCCCCCTCCCCCAGCTGCAATCGAGGTTCGTCCTCCTCTACGAGCGGATAATTTCTCTAAAAATATTCAAAGACTTTTGTGCTATAGGTGAAAAATCGTTCCATGGAACGGAAAGCTTCATGGAAACACGGAATTAGCTGCGAGAGATAGAGACCTTGTTTGGACTTTTTGAGGTCGACGACCATAGGAAGCTACAGTTGGTCATATGGTAGCTTAAGGATGAGGCTTCATTTTGGTGGGAAGTGACGCAAGCAGGGCATTCGGTAGAAACTTGGGTTGATTTCTGATAGAGATTCGAGGCGAAGTTTCTTTCTCAGGCGGAAGAGAGTACGCAAATGGAGAGATTCTTGGCACTTAAGCAAGGAAGTACGTTTGTTAAAGCGTGTGTTAATAAGTTCAATCGGCTGGCAAGGTTTTATCTGGAACTGGTGAATAACCTGCACAAGAAAGCTTTAAGGTTTGCGAGAGGGTTGAATCAACCTCTCCAAGCATTGTCATTATCTCACATACCTACGGGAAAAACTTTTGAAAGACTTGTTGGCATGGCATTGATGCATGAAGAGGGTAAGGATGAGAAGAAAGAGATCAGGACCGATGGGATGCAAAACAAGAAAGTGTGGCCCAAGAAAGAACAGCAAAAGAAAGGTGGAAAGAACGAAAAAGCTCAGAATAAGAAGAAATGTCATGGTTGTGGGAGCTTGGGTCATGTGGTCAAGGATTGCAAAAAAAGGAAGAGTGCTTGTTTCAGCTGTGGTGAAACTGGACACTATAGTAAGGAATGCCTGAAGAATAAAGGATAAGGGCAAAGGACAGGGCCTTCTGGAGGGCAGGTGCATGCTCTTGATGCTAGCAGACTGGACACAGGTGGGAAAGTTTCTGTTGAAGGTTTGATTTCCCTTTCCAATCATTCAGTTAGGACTCTTTTTCATTCTGGCGCTTCTCATTCTTTTATATATGATTATGTGGTTAAGTCTCTACACCTTAGTACTAGTATTGTTTTTGATCCCATTATTGCCTCAAACCCCATTAGGGGAATGACTCATCTGTCTATAATATGTCGGGGTTTGAGCATATCTGTGTTTGGCATCCAGATCGAATGCGACGCATATGTGCTTGGTTTTATGGGCTACATTTTGATTATAGGGATGGATTGGCTAGCCATGTATAGCGCCATCCTAGACTGTGAGAGAGGGTCTTTAGACTTTTGACTTTCCATGGGAGGTCTCTCGAGATTTCCTATGACCCAAGGGGTCCATCATGCTTAGTTTCCTAGAATCACTTGATGCTTTTGTCGATGATTTGTGATCTGTACCTGTAGTCTATGACTATCCAGGTGTTTTTGATGAGGTTATGGTCTTACCTCCGAGGCGTAAGATAGGTTTCCGGATATACTTAGTGGAAGCCAGTCGCATTTCCTGTGCGCCACATGGCACTTAGGGAAAGGAGGGATCTTAGCAAGCAAGTGGGGAGCTACTTGAGAAGGGTTTTTTAGGTGAAGTATATCAGAATGGGGTGGTCCAGTCGTCTTCGCAAATAAGGCGGATGGCTCGCTTCGCCTATGTGAGGATTACAAGAAGTTGAATAAGCTCACCAAGAAAAATAGGCACCCACTTCCGAGGATTGACGATCTGTTTGATCAACTTTTTGGCGCATATGTTTTCACATAGTTAGATTTGGCCAGGAGATTTCATCAGTTAAGGGTGGCCGAGGACAATATAGATAAGACCGCTTTCAGAACTCCAGATGGCTTCTTTGAGTGGCTAGTCATGCCTTTTGGGTTGACTAATGCACCCGTGTATTTTGTGGATCTGGTGAGCGGAGTGTTTAGAGAGCTTCTAAATAAGTTTGTGGTGGTGTTTGTGGATGACATCTTGCTTTTCTCGAAGACCGAGGAAGAGCATGCCCTATATTTAGGAGAGGTCTTGAGAATTATAAGAGCATATCAGCTTAAAGTAAAATTCTCCAAGTGCCACTTTTGAAGAAAGGAGGTGAGATTTCTAGGGCATGTGGTCTCCAAGGATGGGATAGCGGTGGATCTCGCGAAAGTAGCTGCATCTCAAGACAGGAAAGTTCCAAAGAATGCAAAGGAGGTGAGAAGTTTTTTTGATTTAGCGCGATACTATAGGAAGTTTATCAAGGATTTTACAAGAATATCTGCTCCACTCACTAGACTAACGAAGAAGAATCTGACCTTTCTTGGAGTATTGATTGTTAGGACGCTTTTCAACGATTAAAGACCGCTCTGACAACAGCCCAGTATTGACATTGCCTTATAGGAGCAATTGTTCACAGTGTATATACTGATGCATGTGGTATAGGGCTCGGTGTCGTCTTGATGTAGGAAGTAAGGGTAGTATGCTATGGTAGTAGACAATTGAAGGCTCATGAGAGGAACTACCCTACCCATGATTTGGAATTGGCTGCTACCGTGTCTGCACTTAAGACTTGGCAACATTATCTCTTAGGAGAAAGTTTCGAGTTATACATGGACCATAAGTCACTCAAGTACCTGTTCTCGCAGAAGGATATCAATTTGAGACAGCAAATATGGATGGAGTTCCTAGCGTCCTATGCTTTTGAGATTTCTTATACCTCTGGTAAGGGTAATATAGCGGCGGACATGTTGAGTAGGCAGAGGATGACATTGACTCCTCTATTCGTAGAGAGGCGGAGTTTGGAGTATATATCGACCTTCGATATTAGGTCATCTATGGATCTTACACCTGGTTTGTTGGCATCTCTAGAGGTGTGACCAACTCTTATGAATCAAATAGGATCTTTGCAGCAAGAGGACCCACAGATAGTAGACATCTTAGATAGGGTCAATAGAGGGGAGACTTCTAGTCACCTTAGTAGATATTCCGTGGATGATAAGAGGTGGCTACAACGAGATGGTAGGCTTTGTGTTCCCCGATTTGGAAGTCTGTTGAAGACAGTCCTTGAGGAAGCCCATAATTCTAGGATGACTATCCATCCGGATTGTGATAAGATGTATCGAGACATGATAAGGGTTTTCTTTTGGGCTGGGATGTAGAAAGATGTAGAGGAATTCGTAGCTTGATGTTTAATGTGTCAGCAAGTTAAAGCTGAACAGAAAAAGCCTAGCGGTTCGATTCATCCTTTGGAGGTCCCACAATGGGGGAGAGCATCTCTATGGATTTCATCAATGGTTTTCCTAGATTGAGGAAGGGCAATACCAACATCCAGATTATAGTTGACAAGCTTACTAAGAGCATTCATTTCATTCTTGTTTAGGGTAAGAGAATGGTAGCATGGTTGGCATCAATTTATCTTCGTGAGATTGTCCATCTACATGGAGTACCTTCTAGCATAGTGATAGTGATCCCATCTTCACTAGTGAGTTCTAGAATAGCCTACAAGAGGCATTGGGTACACAATTATGTTTGAGCACCGCATATCACCCTCATACCAATGGACAGACTAAGGGGGTGAATAGAGTTCTTGAGAATCTTTTAAGGCTGTGTATTCTAGACTTCGGAGGGACTTAGGAGGAGAACATTCCATTGGCGGAGTTCGCATACAACAACAGTTATTAGGCTAGTATTGGCATGTCACCCTTCGAGGCACTATATGGATGACCTTACAGTTCACTAACTTGTTGGTGGGAGTCCATGGATTGGTTTCTACTTGGACCTGAGATGATTAGAGTGATTTCAGAGAAGACTGTTCTTATCAAGAAACGTATGAAGACAGCCCAGGACAAGCAGAAGTCCTACGCTGGTAAGAGAAGGACTGACATTGAGTTTGAGGTAGGTTACATGATTTTCATCAAAATATCACCGTTTAGGAATGCGGTTCGCTTTGGATCTATAAGGAAATTGGCGCCAAAGTTTGTAGGCTCATTTCCTATAGTGGAAAGGATAGGTCAAATGGCCTATAGATTGAGATTACCAGAGTGGTTGGTGGGTGTTCATGATGTTTTCCATGTTTTCCATTTGCGGAAATGTCTAAACGATATAGTAGAGGTAGTTGAGCCGAGCATCCTTGAGGAAGTAGAGGTAGAAAGGGAGGCGACAGTTAGACAAGTTCCTAGCCATATACTTAGATCAGAGGTTAAGAAGCTACGTAACAGAGAGGTCAAGTTGATGAATGTACAATGGGGAGAAGACAACGAGGATGTGACTTGGGAGACTAAGGACATGATTCGTGCTTCATACCCTTTTCTTTTCAAGGGTAAGTTCTTAACTTCTTTTTCCAAGCTTTTATTAGTACTTGCTTCTATCATTTGTGTATATCCCATCGATCGAATCTTCGACCTTTAGGTAGAAAACCAATGGGTGTAAACATGTGCTTGAGAGATGTTATGTTTGATGGATGCAAGTGTTTGCTAGTTGTTGCTCGTGGATGCATATACATATACATTAGGCACTAGATCGGCTCAATCACTTGCATATTGCATATGAATGCATGTGCATTAAGAATTTTATATGGATGTATCATCATACAGAAGTTGCATTTGGGTGAATGGATGTGCACACATATAGAACTTACATGTTATATTAGGATTATTTTCATACATTTTGGATACTTGGCATGAACATAAATTGCATTAAGGAGGTAAAATGAATCAGTCGACCGCCTAATTTTCGCATTATAGTAAGGACATATACACACACCAATGCATATGTTCATACAAGCATTAGAAAAATCTTAAGGACAATGGATGCTTGTGGACGATGGATGAGTATATGGTTGTGGTTATTAGGATAGTAACATTCTTCTTAGCTTGGAGATTTTGGGGACGAAATCCTTTAAGTAGGGGAAAGCATAACACCCCGTAATTTTAAAGAACATTAATAAACTAAAGAATTCTTAATTTAATGTTGGGAATTAATTAAAATGGAATGTACAATTACGTTCATCTCGAAATTCTTGTTCAGATAGACTCCGAGTTTGCGTAAAACGGACATCATATGGAGAAGATATAAAGGTTAGAAGTTTGTATACATATAAGAAAGATATATATGAATAGATCAAACAAGAAATTCAAAATAAGTCGAACTAGAGGAGCGGGAGACCAATGCGGGAACAAGACCTATTGGTGGTCGACCCACACTCCAAGGGGGTCGACCTATAGGTCATGCCACACAAGGGTGTGTCGACCCGAGGGTCAACCCAGTGGTCGACCAACCCTAGATCTGGCCAGGTTCATTTTCTGAACCTGGACTTGTTTGTTTACTGGATTCGTTGGAGACAGTCTATATAAAGGCCATCATTTATATTGTTTTTCTACACCTAAAACAATGGAGACAAGGAGATGCTGCCTCAACATGGATTGAATTAGACTATCTTCTATAACAATAGACTATACATACATCAGAGATATTTCTTTTACTCTGATCCAACCTCTGTGAGTTCATGTTACTTTTAGATATAAAAATTTAATATTACCCTTGACATGTTAATGAACCATATTTGAGCCTATGCCTGTTAAGAAACCGATTGATATCTAAACAGATCTGCTATAATCGCTTGTAATTTTCCATACACCTATGTTCAGTTTTTAATTTATGCCTATTTCTGTTCTTCCCCCTCTCTTGTTACCTTTTTATTTAAGCCTAGGCTACCTTCGAGCCTAGGCCAATCTTATAAGAGACATACGTATGAACGAAATCGGGAAACAGTGGGGAATGATTGGAATGATAATAAGAGAGGGAAATTTGGGGGCATACCTTATACAGTGGAATATGAATGAAATTTGGGGTGTATGAACATGTAAATCTATAGGCTTAATTCAAAGAGTAAGTGGAACATGTTAATGAAACTGTATGTCACCTGAGTAAACCTGTTTAATCTGTTGGGGTTAAGTAAACCCGTTTAATCTATTGGGGTTGTGTCGACACTGCTAACCCGTGAAAACTTAACCTGTTGAATTTATGGGGGTATGGCTATAAGACTTAACCTGTGGAAATCCTTGTTGATTTGGGACACAATTTTAGGGGTTTGACTTGTGTCATCTGTTGTGTGGGACCCATATTAGTTAGTATCCCTTTCTGGTATAAATAGGGACCCCGCACTAGGTAGGGATCAAGGCACGGTTAGTGAGCTAATTGTAAGAGGTTCATCTGGGAAGGGGTGTTTGGTGGCGCGTTCCAACGGGTTCATTTGTGTGCATGGATCCGGCCTATCTGGGAAATTAAGCTACTGTAGCACCTAAAAATAGGTTTGTGTCCTTCTGTAGGTTGCCACTTTTGGAAGTAATACTCCCTACTGTGGGGTCGACACAGGGTATTTACGTGTTAGGGAGCTGATCACTTCGGTTAGTAATTAGGGTACATCTAGTCATTCCTATTTAGGTACCTGTTATTTCTATTTGGGGTACCACCTGTTATTTCTGTTGAGGTACATGTTATTTCTGTTTAAGGTGAAACCCGTTACTTGAAGTACACCTATACCATTATATTTCTGTTAGGATCGTTCGGTTTCTATTAAGTAATTGGAAAACACTTAATCTGGTATACTAGTATTAGTGCAGAGAAAGTAGTTGAGAAGCATAGTTAATCATGTTCATTCTGTTTATCCTGTTCATCCTGTTTATACATGTTATTTCTTACAGTTATCTCTCCTCCAGTTTATTTTACTGCCTTGATACGTTTATTTCTTTATATGCTAAAAGTCACTGGACTCGCCAGATTTTATGTCTGACCCATTTTATTTCCTTCTCTCTCTCTCTTTCCTTCCCCCTTCCCCTTCCCCCCCCCCCCTCAGCTTCTCAAGGTGGGCACGCTCAGATGTGACTAGAACTTTCTATCTTCTATTTCTGCTTGGATCTGGACCTTCTTTGAGGTATAATTTTGACTACTTGTCTACCTGTTTATGGCTACTTATGAGGATTATGATTTTTCATTTCTATACTCTGATGGTTTTTAGCGCAAGACAAATGTTTTTATTTGATGTATTTTGTCCAGTATTTTAGTCTGATGTTATAATTGGATTTTGAGGCCATGATATTTTCTGTTGGAAAATAAAGTTTAAAATTTCCGCTGCTATTTTATATATCTATCTTATGAGATCTTGTTTCTATTTACCTATAATGCTTCACGGAACTTAATGCATTCTGTTAAAGAGTGACATTAACGAACGTGGGGTGTCACAATGGAGGTCAAATTCATAGCATGCTTTGAGGCTATGATTCAAGCATTATGGTTATGAAATATCATTTCAGGGCTTACCGTAATGGATTCTATTACTATACCATTGAAAATTTATTGTGATAACATCGCAGCTATATTCTTTTCAAAGAATGATAAGTATTCTAGGGGTATAAAGCACATAGAGATGAGATACTTATCAATTAAGGATGAATTTCGGAAGAAAAGAGTGTCAATCGAGCACATCAATACTCGTGCTAATATAGAATATCCATTAACTAAGGGGCTGCCACCTAAGACGTTTAAGAAACATGATGAAGCAATGGGTCTTGAAGTAACCAATAATGTCGCTCCTCTTATTTATGAATTTGTGAATTGCTAAGTACTTTTATCATGACACTTTTTAAGTATACATTATTGCAACTTCTAAGAATTTCTTTTTATATAATGGACCTTTATGTTTATGCACATATTAAAGTACTATGTGATAACAAAACGAGTCTTCCATCATTACATGAATGGGGACCATTATGGTTACTTCTACTTATACAGACTTAGTTGTTTTTATTGTCAGTTAGTGGTACATGGAAGGGACTACGTTCTTTAATTAATGGAGAACCACCATGATCCTAATTGATGATTCATATCGACTAAGTGTAATTAAGATAAACTTATCAAAAAAATCATTTCAGCGTTTATGCACGCCTTATGTTTGTTCCTATATGACCATTAAGCATTTGTCATATGGACCAAGCGAGAGAATGTAAGTATTTTTATACATCTCGTTATGTGGTCCATATAACGAATATGGAATTATAAATTTAATATTAAAAGTCATTATGTGGTCATTTATGGAGTCCGTTGATTTGATAGGATAAGATTAAAATAGAAGGTATATTCTTCTAAATATGGATATTCTATATTAACGGTCAACCTTGATGAACGATTGAGATTATATCCATAATGAATTTAGCCCCTCTCTCTGCTTGTAAATATAACCCAATATTCATCGTTAGATTTATCGAAAAGGCATCACAAAATAATAGTATGGCTAAGAGAGACAAGGCAACTTCTAGACCTACAACGTATAGATCTGCATCTTATTATCTTCTTCTCAATCAATGACTTCATAAAATCTATAGTTCCTTTTTCGAAACAATTTCCAACTTGTTTTTAAATTCATGTTTGAATTTGTAACTCCAAATTATCCCATGGAAATTTATTCACCGCATTTATAAACATCGTTTATAAATTTACTTCCTTGTTTTATACATTAAAACAAGTTCCATTTTAAAATCTATTTAAAACCAAATCCATGTTTGGAATATTTTATTTATCATAACTTATATATAACATAGAATTTATTTTCATATTTAATTTTAGTTTTTGTCTAATACAATTCCAATACCTTTAATGAAAATAATTTATTTTATAAATTCGATATAGTTGAATTCAAATAATAAATCCGTATGCATTCATTCCGATTTTATTTGCATTTCAATATCAGATCAAATTTCATCATTTCGTTTCCCCAAAAAAATCCCTAATTTCCCTTTTTAAATTCACATTTGAATTTAAATTTCCCAATTATCCAATGATAATTTTCCCATTCCATTTATAAACATCGTTTATAAATTCACTGCTTATTTTTATTATTCAAACAACTTAATAATTCTTAGCCCATTTGAAATCAAAACTCTATATTCAGAAAAATAAATTTTCCTTTTTAAAACTCAAATCCTTTTCTTTATGGTATTTTAATTACCAATACCTAAGGCCATTGCTATTCAAACATCCAAAACACATAATCATCAATCACAGATTTTCTAACACATCATATATTGTAATATACATGGAAACAAACAATAAATAAATTTGAGGAATCCAGTAAGATCCCTCCAACCTATTTTTCCTGCATCCACAGATGTTAGACAGCATAAATAATACCTGTCCTGCTTAAAGGCAGGATATCGCGGTATAGAAGGTCGTCCACTATATACATTGTGGAGCGCATAGGGTGTCATCCGCTAATGGTACTGCAGGAAATATAAATATCCAACCACCAAGCCTAAATATAACTAATATATTTCAACCACCAAGTCTGAATATTACTAATATATATACATAATAGCCACAATAATATTTCAATACATCCAAACAGCCAACAAACAACATATAAAATTTTGTATTAAATAAAAATTCATTTATAATAAATTATAAATGAATCGAGAGAGTAAATTTACTCATCGTGATTTTAATTTTACCGACTATCCAATTAAATTCCATATCATCGCAGCTACGAATCCACTCGAGTTGTCTCGATTGAATATATCGTGCATTTACGATTATTTGATTTTGTTTGTCAAATAAAATATTATTAATTAATTTAACTACCAATTCAAGTAAATAAATTCTTCTATGTATTTTAAATTTCATTAAATTTATACCTTGATGCCTCAATGTGTTCCAGTTTAAAAAAACAAAGCTCATGTCGAGTTTCCTCAATCTCGTTCTCCCCTAATACTTCTTCCATACTCAGATGTAGCAAAGCCAAATTCGACTGCAAGTGTCAGTATATCCTTCCCACCGTTCTTCACGAACTCAGCATCCCACCACACTTAACCACCAAAATTCTGCCACCATCGACTACCCATCACCGTCAGCAACCATCCCTGCTCGTTAGTCCACCTATCCATCTTGACAACCACTGCAACCAATATCAACGTCGACTTCCCATCTTTAACTTCCTGCCAAAATCCATCCTCCTCCCACAAAACACTCTACACAATCCCCAACTCCACGCGTTACTACCGAATACCAACAACAATTCATAGCAACCTCCACTTTAATAACAAAAACCCCCCTCAGACTATCCAAAACTACATTGCGACTTGATCTTCTCCGTTTGCATGCACTCACATTAAAACACCTGCCATTTCCATCTTCATGAACTGCAGTAGTAAGTGCCACCAACCCTATTCGAACCGATGGAAAACTCCGGCCCCCTGCAGTCTTCCTTGTCATCGTGCCACAATCCCTTACATTTCCTTAATGCGTGTCACCACCAAATGTTGAGCAAATGAGCCTTGTGATTTCTGTTTCCCTTTTTTATTAATTAATATATGGAATCAGTGTTCGATTTTGACTGGGAACAATTTGTTGTTTTAATTAAAGAAGGAAGTGAATTTTCCTTTTTCTCTTTTGAAGCTTTTCAATTGGATCGCAAAAATAAGGAAGGGTATGCGTGGTTTTATAGATGAAGGGGAAAACAATGTACGTTTTATTTAATTACTTGGTCGAACAAAGAATATACAATTCAATTTTTTAATTTGATTTAATATAAAAAAAATTATTTTATTTAAATAGATTCTAATTTGATTTGAGTTTATCTGACAATTTTGTAATCAAACATCTTGGGTTCATAACTTAAAATCATAAACTCTATTTTAACGTAACAACCGACGTTTCAATGTTATAAAGCTATTATGAACTCAACGGAATGTATTATAAAATTTAATTCGACTGTATATATGGAATAACACTATTAAATTGACGATTTAAATAAACAACGAATTAATTATTTCAAAGCGTTTTCTGATCGTATGATCAAACAAGGAATCGAATATCTACAAAAATTGAAATCCGAATATAATACACTATTACGGATCAGATAAAACTAGTTTCATTGAATTTCGAGATCGTTTGAAAATCGATTATTCTTGAGTTCCAATTTGAATTGATATAATATAATTCAATTTTAATAACCATCAATTCGTCGAAAATAAAATATTATTATTACCGTTTATACTCAAATAGAATTTATATTGATCATCTGAATCATTTTGATTTAGTTTTAACTTCGAATTCAAATATTCTTATTTTCAAATTACGATAATTCAATATATTCGAAATTAAATCAATGAAGTTGACATTTAAAAATTTATTTATATTATCCACTCAACATTTAAAAAATAATATTAAATGTTTAAAATTAGTTGACCAAAAACCCGAGTCGTTACAAACACCAATCAAACTACAAGCTAGTACATTGCACAACACCATCTCTAGCACTTCACCAATCAAAACCCTCATCTTTGCATTACTCCTTCATAATCAACAACATTCTCAACCATCATATGCCCTAACTCACCAGTCACTTACTCCATCTTCATTCGCGACCAAAAGATGAGCATGAACTCCATACCTCAATATAAAAATCGATTATCAACAATTGTACCTGTAACACCCCACCTCCGTTAAGGTCACTCACAAAGGGAATGCCTTAACTTCGGTGGAGCGTTTTAAGGTACAAGATACTAATAAATTACAAGATAGAAAATTTATGCAGCGGAAAAAGATCAATATTATTTCATAAATACTTGTTCAACACAACAATTCAACAACTATTTCAACCTTCCAAATAATTACAACTTTTCATTTGTCTTGAAAACATAATGAAGCGATACTGAAAATAAAATGACATAAATCCCTAATAAGTGCTTGACTATAGCCAAGGGAAGTCCAAGCCTTACATCTACGGTCTTCAAGCTTTGGCTAACCTGTACTAAGCAGAAGTGTTTCCTCCCTGCGGACCTAAGGGGGAGGGAAACGGAAGAAAAGAAGCGAAAGGAAAATGGGTCAGACATAAGTCTGGTAAGCCCAGTTATTTAATAGCATGTAAACAAGTAAAATACTATGACATGAATTAACTGAACTTAGAACGATACCACAAGGATAGGGTAGTCCTAAAACGAGGTAAAGTAAGATTAAACTAGATTTGGCTATCGCACGCACTTTTACTTCTCTGCGCCCACTAAGATCTATTTAACTAGCAATGTATGTTCATGACAAAGTGATCCCATTCTTGTATTGATCGGCTCCTACTCGCATTCATGTATTCCCGGTGTCATGCGGTCGTACGTGATTTTTAAGTACTCGTGTTGGTTCCAATATAGGGTGTATCAAGTCCTATAATGGCAACCCTGACACGATTCAAAGATGCACAAGTGTACGCTTGGTGCCCAGTGCCTGCTTTTTCCACTCCGGATCCCTTGCACGCCCGTACTCCGTCGGAACCTACACTGACGCACCTAACCGCCCCCCTTTTGACCGCTTATATTCAGCCCAGTAATCGTGCCCCACCCTGCCTAGTTCAGGGTACCTTGATACATCCATATGGGTTACTGCTGAAACGGGACCCCGTTACTAGGGTTTTTCTAGTCAGCATGCTAAATTGGTTAAGTGTCCTTGGTTTGACTTAACCCCTATCAATCTTGTCTAGTTAATATGTTAAGTTGGTTAAGTGTTTCCTCAATTACTTAACCCCACCAATCTTGTCTTGTTAACATGTTAAATTGGTTAAGTGTTCCCTTAATTACTTAACCTCACTATTTCTAGCTTGATTGTTCATGAGATTTAATTAATTAATTAATTAATTAATTAATTAAAGCACCAACCACTCACATTACACAGGTATTGTTGTGGTTACTGGATGTGCCGGTCGGTTCCGGGCAGTTTTACACCACAACTCAGTCTAACCTTGGGTCTTTCTGGGCTTGATGCACTAACGTCTCACATTAGACTTGTATTGTTGTGGTTATTGGATGCGCCTGTCGGTTCCGGGCAGGTTTACACCATAACTCAGTCTAACCTCGGGTTAGGCATATTCATCTTTTACATTTTATATATGTGAATTTCTACAAGTGTTTCATGTCACATATTTTAATTATGTTCAAGACTAATGGTATAAATTACACCATTCATGGCCTTAACCATTTACATGGTTTTGGGCCCACCTACATTATTAACATATTTTGATTTAATAACTATCCCAACGTTACCCCCGTTTGTTCGTTCGTATTAATCACATAAAGTCATTGGGCCCGCATATTAGCCCAATTTATAAACAAGAGGTAAAGAAGGGAACATGCATAATATAGATTCAACCAAACATGTAAATTTTGCATAAAACTTTATTCATATAATTTAACATGTCACATGAACTTGCATATAATTTAGACTTAGTTTATCATAAGCCTAAAACATGTTAATATGTAGATCTAGGCATGTGTGAACATGGCCTCAATTATAAACTAGCATATGACATAATTATGACATGTCCAATCCCAAGGCATGTATAATTTTAACATTAACATATAGGTGTGAACTAGATCCAACAAGGTGAACTTGCATAAGTCCACTTTACAAACATGCATATAAATATAGATCTAGTTTTGGATCTAACATGTAACTTGCATATGAACATATGTATGATTAGATCGTGACTTGGATCTATCATAAAACATATAACTTGCATTAATCATATGAACCTAGATAGATCTTGACATGGATCCAACATAAAACTTGTAACTTGCATATGAACATATGAACATATATGTAGGCATATGGATCTAACATAAGGCATATGAATATATATATATGTAGATCTTGACTTGGATCTAACATAATACATACAACTTGCATTAATCATATAAACATATATATGTAGATCTTAACATGAAGCATATAACTTGCATATGATATTGATAGTTTCATTCTCAATCTTTAATAGATCCAACACCAAGTCCAATAAGCCACAAACATTCCAAGACAATTCATGATAAAATCATCACAAGAAACAAACATGAATTAGCATCGTCAATATTATACAACATGGTATAATTCTATTTTTCACTTTATATCAAATCACGTCTTAAATTTATTTACATCTAAAAGATAACTACACTTACAAAAGACAATCTTAATTTCTGGAATCTGTATTCTGAAGTTGAAATGCTCGCCTTTGATGTAGACAATCGTTGTTTTAGTTTAATTTTGATTTGATTTAGTTTGTCTCTTTTAATTTGCTTCAAGTTGAATGGCGGCTACTCGAGGTTGTCCAACGGCAGCATGGCGGCTCTTGGTTTGATTTTTAATATGTTGAGGTATTAGGTTGCTTATATAGAAGTTTGATTTAATAGGAACCATCAGATTAACTTAGAGCAAATCAAAGCCATTCAGACAAGATAGAATAACCACATCAGCCCTAATGACTCAGCAAGGAGTCCATCAGAACCAATCAGATGCCACATCCGCCTTAGAGCGAATCGACCCACGGGTTGATATCCAAACACCCTGAATCAACCCCTAGTCGACCCAGCGAGGCTCAGGTCGACCTCAAAAATGGGACGGTTCGGTTATTCCCCCTCCCGATTCACTGTTTTGAACTTTTTCGCGTGTTTATTTATTTATTTATTATATATCTATATATATATTTTTCTCATATGCATACAAACTTCAAGGCTTAATAACTTCTTCATAAGGCATCCGTTTTATGCAAACCAAATGTCTATCTTAACCAAAATTTTGAGACGAACGTAATAGCGCAACCCATTTCACTTAATTCTTCTTCTAAAAATTAAGTGTTCTTGAATTTGTTAATTTTAATATTCTCAGAAAATTCGGGAAGTTATATTCTCCCCTCCTAAAAGGATCTCGTCCCCAAAATCTTTAAGTTAAGAAGAATGCATCTTAACATCCAATCATCCATCTATTCATCCATCAACCACAAGCATCCATTGTCCTTAAAAGACTTCTAATGCTATATGATCATATGCAGAGTTTGTGTATATGACTCTTATCTAGTGCAAAATCAGGCGGTCTACTGATCCAGTTGACCTCCTTAATGCGAATCATGAGAGTGCCATGAATCTATTATGTATGCAATTTTTCCTATTCATAATTCTACATGAGTGCACAATCATTCATACAAATGCAACGTCCATATGATAACACATCAAGTTTCAATCCACATACAATTTCATGCATTCATATGCAAATGCAATATGAAAGTGATTGAGCCGATCTAGAACCTAATGTGTATGTGCATATGCATACATGAGCAATCACTAGCAACCACTTGCAACCACTTTGCAACCATCAACCATAACATGTTTCAAATACATGTTTACATCCATTGATTTCTACTAAGGATCAAGAAATAGAACCGAGAAGATAACTAAGCATGAATAAACTTATGATAAAGGAGAGATCAAAGATGTACCCTAAAAAGATAAGGGTAGGCTGCACGTATCTTGCTTTTGGTTTCCCAAGTCGCGTCTTCTTCATTGTCACTCCATTGTACTTTAACAAGCTTGACTTCATGGTTGCGTAGCTTTTTGGCTTCCGTTCCCAAGATACGAGTTGGGATTCTTCTCACTATTGCTTCTTGTTTCACTTCTACCTCTTCTAGTATCTTTGGTTCCACCACTTTCGCAGACTCATGTAAGCACTTCCGTACGTGAGAAACATGAAAGACATTGTGAACTCCAACCAACTTTTCAGGTAGATCTAATCTATAGGCCATTATCCCAATTCTTTCAATGATAGGAAATGGTCCTATGAATCTAGGTGCCAATTTCCCTTTGGATCCAAAGCGAACAACATTCCTCAAAGGAGATACTTTAAGGAACACTCTGTCTCCAACCTCAAACTCAAGGTCGGTCCTTCTTTTATCCGCATAGGACTTCTGTCTATATTGAGCAGTCTTCATTCGTCTTCTTATTAGGTCCACCTTTTCTAAGGTTTCCCTAATCATGTCTGGCCCAAGTATAAGCTTATCTATGGATTCCCACCAACAGGTTGGTGATCGACATGGTCTCCCGTATAAGGCTTCAAAGGGTGCCATGCCTATTGTAGCTTGGTAGCTATTGTTGTATGCAAACTCCACCAGTGGAAGATGATCTTCCCATGTCCCTCCAAAGTCAAGAACACACAATCTCAAGAGGTCTTCTAAGACTCTGTTCACCCTCTCCGTCTATCCATCGGTTTGGGGGTGTTAGGTCGTGCTTATACATAGTTTTGTGCCTACAACCTCTTGCAAACTCTTCCAGAACTCGCTTGTAAATATAGGGTCTCGATCGCTTACTATGCTGGAAGGTATCCCATGCAGTCGAACTATCTCTTTAAGATATAGAGATGCTAGAGATGAGGCAGTCCTTCTACTTTTGATAGGTATAAAGTGAGCGCTTTTTGTGAGCCGGACCACTATTACCCAATTACTGGTATTGCCCCTTCTTGACCTAGGCAACCCATCAATAAAGTCTATCGAAATGTTATCCCATTTCCACTGTGGGACCTCTAGAGGATGAAGCAAACTACCAGGCTTCTTCTGCTCCGCCTTGACCTGCTAGCATATCATGCACTTAGAAACGAATTCAACTACGTCCCACTTCATGCCATTCTAAAAGAAAACTCTTTTGATATCTTTATACATTTTGTCTCCGCCTGGGTGTATGGTCAGCTTTGAATGGTGTGCTTCTTCTAGAACCGTTTTCACTAAATCTCTTACTTGTGGGACGCATAGCCTTCCATCCCGTTTCAACCATCCCTTATCATCGATGGAGTATCTATTGAGGTGACTCGAAGTCTCACCCCTAATCAACTTATCTATCACATCTACTAGCTGAGAGTCTTCACGTTGTGCGGCTCCTATTAAGTCAAAAAGTGTAGGCCGCACTTCCAGTGTTGCTAACAAGCCAGGTACAAATTCAGAGGAGGGTCTAAAGTCAAAGTTGGCTATGTACTACAAGCTTTGCCTTTCTACAAAGAGAGGGCTTAAGGTCAGCTTCTTTCTACTCAGAGCATTTGCTACCACAATGCCCATGCCAGGAGCATAGGAAATCTCAAAATCATATGAGGCAAGAAACTCCATCTATCTTTGCTTCCTCAAGTTGAGAACTTTCTACGAAAAAAGGTACTTCAACGATTTATGGTCAGTAAACAATTCAAACTTCTCACCTAGGAGATAAAGGCACCAAGACTTAAGAGAAAAAACGATGGCCGCCAATTATAGGTCATGGGTTGGGCAGTTTTTCTCATGTACTTTCAACTGCCTTCCACCATAAGCTACTACCTTCCCTTCTTGCATCAAGACAACGCCTAATCCTGTACCGCATGCATCCGTGTATACGGTAAACATCTTGCTCCCATCAGGCAATGTCAGAACTGGGGCTGTTGCTAGAGCCCTTTTCAAGCGTTGGAAAACAATATCACAATCCAAATCCCAAGCGAAAACTAGGTTCTTTGTCGTTAACCTTGTAAGTGGAGCTGAGATTTTCGCAAAGTCTTTGATGAACTCCCAGTAAAAGCCTGCTAGCCCGAGAAAGCTTCGGACTTCAGTTGCGTTTCATGGAATTTTCCAATCTTGCACATCAACCACTTTTGCGGGGTCCACGGCTAACCCCTCTTTAGACACCACATGTCCAAGGAATCTAACTTCTTCTCTCCAGAAATGGCATTTGGAGAATTTGGCTTTCAACTGATGTGCATGGAGAGTATCCATGACTTCCCTTAAGTGCTGAGCATGCTCTTCCTCACTCTTCGAGAAGATCAAAATATCGTCCACGAAGACAACCACAAACTTATTGAGGAATTCCCGGAACACCTTGATCATCAAGTCCACGAAATAGGCAGGTGCGTTTGCCAAGCCGAAAGGCATGATGAGCCACTCGAAGAAACCATCTAGGGTCCTAAATGTGGTCTTGTCAATCCTATCCTCAGCCACTCTTAGCTGATGAAACCAGGTTGCCAGATCTAATTGGGAGAAAACGGATGCACCTACGAGCTGATCAAACAGATCGTCAATTCTTGGGAGTGGTTTCCTATTCTTCTTGGTCAGCTTGTTTAGCTCCCTATAATCCACGCATAGGCGGAGTGAACCATCAGCTTTGGTCGTGAACACTACTGGAGCACCCCATTCAGAAATACTCCGTCTTATGAACCCCTTTTCAAGCAGCTCTTTAAGTTGCTTGCTGAGTTCTTTTCTCTCCCTTGGAGCCATGTGTCTAACGGGTAAAGCAACGAGTTTTGTATTGTCAACGAGGTATATGCGGAAGTCTATCTCCTGCTTCGGAGGTAAGCCCTTTACCTCTTTAAACACATCCGAGTATTCACGGACCACTCTAAGAAACTGTAAATTCTCAACAGATGCATCAAGAGATTCTAGATAACTTAGCATAACAGAATTCATGGGATTATAAGAGATTTCGAGAGTGTTACCGAGGCGAGTCATGAGTCGAACCACTCTCTTTTCACAATCGAGGACGGAACCATTACTGGATAGCCAGTCCATGCCTAGAATTAGCCCATAGCCCGTGAAGCCCAAAAACATAAGCATTACATTTAAACCCAACACTTAAAATAGAGATTTCCAAATCCAAACAAATCATTGACAAATAAACTGAGCCCTCAATTGGATTTGAAACAACCAAGGGATCCTCTACTATATGGGTGTCTAGGTGCAGAGATTCCACTAAAGCAGTAGATATAAAAGAGTGCGATGCGCCAGAATCAAAGAGTACAAACAGGATTATCAAACAGATAAACTAAACTCTCAACAGAAATATGACTACCTTGTTCCTGCAGAGGTGCAATGAGAGCATGAACCTGCCCTCCAAAAGATGATCCAGTCCTCTGTCCTGCCCTTGCCTTTTTGGGCAGTCCTTAGAAAAGTGTCCAGTATCCCCGCACTGGAAACAAGCGCCTAATTTCCTCTTTTTCTTTCTACAGTCCCTAGCCAAGTGTCTAGGTATCCCACAGAAATTGCACTTTATCTTCTTACGGGATTTATTATCCTTCCCGCCTTTCTTGGGATCCGTCTTCTTGTTCTGAGATCCATCTCCTTTCTTGTTTTGAGGCTCTTCCTTCTTCACCTCCTTCTTGCCATATTTGTTTTCCTCTTGCAACAGAGCCATGTCCACCAGTCTCTCGTAAGTCGCTTCCATAGGTATATGGGACATTGAAAAACCTTGCAGTGGTTCATTCTGTCCTTTAGCAAAGCAGAGAGCCTTTTTGTATGGAGTGTTTACTAACTCCAGTCCAAATCGAGCAAGCTGGTTGAATTTATTGACATATTTTTTGACCGACAAGCTACCCTGTTTAAGTGATAGGAACTTCTCCATTTGTAGACTCTTCTCAGCTTGTGAGAGGAATTCATTTCAAATCTCGCCCTGAAGTCCTCCCAAGTCTCTATCTGTCTTTCAGCATTAGTGACTTCCCACCGGAAGGAGGCCTCGTCTTTGAGCAACCACACCACCAGCTCTAGTTTCTGCCTCTCATCTACTTCAAAGATAACGAATAAGTCCTCAGTCTCCTTGAGCCAGTTTCTGGCTTCCATGAATGATTCGCTCCCCTTAAAGTCTTTTCCACCCATGGATCTAAACTCTCTACAGATCTTTGAGAAAGCATTTCCTCTCGGAGGAGGAGGAGGAAAAGCAGCAGCTGGGGGAGGAGGAATATCTGCTGGGCCCACGTCATTGGCCCTAGCTTCTAGGTATCTCCTGAACCAACTAGGTATCGGTACACCCTCTGGAAGGTTAAGATCCCCAGAGATGCTGAAACAAAAAGGAAAGATTCAAAACGAAGGATAGAAAGATAGTGCATATGGCTTGGGGGATTATGCCCTTTTAAATTAACACTTTTTCTTGAAAATGCTTCTTTATGACTTCTTTTTGAAATATAGTTTCAAAATTTTTATCCGATCTAGAAACCTTTAGCTCTGATACCAAGTGTGACACCCCACCTCCGTTAAGGTCACTCTCAAAGGCAATGCCTTAACTTCGGTGGAGCATTTTAAGGTACAAGATACTAATAAATTACAAGACAGAAAATTTATGCAGCGGAAAAAGATCAATATTATTTCCATAAATACTTGTTCAACACAACAATTCAACAACTGTTTCAACCTTCCAAATTATTACAACTTTTCATCTGTATTGAAAACATAAAGAAGCAATACTGAAAATAAAATGACATAAATCCCCAATAAGTCTTGACCATAGCCATAGCTCAAAAAGGAAAGTCCAAGCCTTACATCTACAGTCTTCAAGCTTTGGCTAACCTGGACTAAGCAGAAGTGTTTCCTCCCTACGGACCTGGGGGGGTGGGAACGGAAGAAAAGAAGCGAAAGGAAAATGGGTCAGACATAAGTCGGGTAAGCCCAGTTATCTAATAGCATGTAAACAAGTAAAAGATTATGACATGAATAAACTAAACTTAAAATGATACCACAAGGATAGGGTAGTCCTAAAACGAGGTAAAGTAAGATTTAACTAGATTTGGCTATCGCACCCACTTTTACTTCTCTGCACCCACTAAGAGTTGTTTAACTAGCAATGTATGTTCATGATAAAGTGATCTCATAAATGTATTGATCGTCTCCTACTCGCATTCATGTGTTCCCGGTGTCATGCGGCCCTACGTGATTTTTAAGTACTTGTGCTGGTTCCAGTATAGGGTGTATCAAGTCCTATAATGGCAACCCTGACACGATTCAAAGATGCATAAGTGCACACCTGGTGCCTAGTGCCTACTTTTTCCATTCAGGAGCCCATGCACACCCGTACTCCGTCGGAACCTACACTGACGCACCTAACCGCCGCCCTTTTGACCGCTTATATTCAGCCCAGTAATCATGCCCCACCCTGCCTAGTTCAGGGTACCTTGATACATCCATGTGGGTTACTGCTGAAACGGGTCCCCGTTACTAGGGTTTTTCTAGTCAACATGCTAAATTGGTTAAGTGTCATTGGTTTGACATAACCCCTATCAATCTAGTCTAGTTAACATGTTAAGTTGGTTAAGTATTTCCTCAATTACTTAATCCCACCAATCTTGTCTTGTTAACATGTTAAGTTGGTTAAGTGTTCCCTTAATTACTTAACCTCACCATTTCTAGCTTGATTGTTCATGAGCTTTAATTAATTAATTAAAGCACCAACCACTCACAGTAGACAGGTATGGTTGTGGTTACTGGATGTGCCGGTTGGTTCCGGGTAGTTTTACACTGCAACTCAGTCTAACCTCAGGTCTTTCTGGGCTTGATGCACTAACCTCTCACATTAGACAGGTGTTGTTGTGGTTATTGGATGTGCCGGTCGGTTCCGGGCAGGTTTACACCACAACTCAGTCTAACCTCGGGTTAGGCATATTCATCTTTTACATTTTATATATGTGAATTTTCTACAAGTGTTTCATGTCACATATTTTAATTATGTTCAAGACTAATGGTATAAATTACACCATTCATTGCCTTAACCATTTACATGGTTTTGGGCCCACCTACATTATCAACATGTTTTGATTTAATTACTTTCCCAACGTTACCCCCGTTTGTTCGTTCGTATTAATCACATAAAGTCATTGGGCCCGCATATTAGCCCAATTTATAAACAAGAGGTAAAGAAGGGAACATGCATAATATAGATTCAACCAAACATGTAAATTTTGCATAAAACTTTATTAATACAATTTAACATGTCACATGAACTTGCATATAATTTAGATTTAGATAATCATAAGCCTAAAACATGTTAATATGTAGATCTAGGCATGTGTGAACATAACCTCAATTATAAACTATCATATGACATAATCATGACATGTCCAATCCCATGGCATGTATCATTTTAACATTATCATATAGGTGTGCACTAGATCTAACAAGGTGAACTTGCATAAGTCCACTTTACAAACATGCATATAAATATAGATCTAGTTTTAGATCTAACATGTAACTTGCATATGAACATATGTATAATTAGGTCATGACTTGGATCTATCATAAAACATATAACTTGCATTAATCATATGAACCTAGATAGATCTTGATATGGATCTAACATAAAACTTGTAACTTGCATATGGACATATACATAGGCATATGGATCTAACATAAGGCATATGAATATATATATATATATATAGACCTTGACTTGGATCTAACACAATACATACAACTTGCATTAATCATATAAACATATATGTGTAGATCTTAACATGAAACATATAACTTGCATATGATATTGATAGTTTCATTCTCAATCTTTAATAGATCCAACACCAAGTCCAATAAGCCACAAACATTCCAAGATAATTCATGATAAAATCATCACAAGAAACAAACATAAATGAGCATCGTCAATATTATACAACATGGTATAATTCTATTTTTCACTTTATATCAAATCACATCTTAAATTTATTTACATCTAAAGATAACTACACTTACAAAAGACAATCTTGATTTCTGGAATCTGTATTCTGAAGTTGAAATGCTCGCCGTTGATGTAGACAATCGTTGTTTTAGTTTAATTTTGATTTGGTTTGGTTTGTCTCTTTTAATTTGCTTCAAGTTGAACGGCGGCTACTCGAGGTTGTCCAACGGCAGCATGATGGCTCTTGGTTTGATTTTTAATATGATTTTGGGTTGAGGTATTAGGTTGCTTATATAGAAGTTTGATTTAATAGGAACCGTCAGATTAACCTAGAGCAAATCAAAGCCATTCAGACAAGATATAATAGCCACATCTGCCCTAATGACTTAGCAAGGAGCCCATCAGAACCAATCAGATGCCACATCTTCCTTAGAGCGAATCGGCCCACGGGTTGACAGCCAAACACCCTGAATTAACCCCTAGTCGACCCAGCGAGGCTCGGGTCGACCTCAAAAATGGGCCGGTTCGGTTATTCCCCCTTCCGATTCGTTGTTTTGTACTTTTTTGCATATTTATTTATTTAATTTATATATATATATATATATATATTTCTCATATGCATGTAAACTTCAAGGCTTAATAACTTCTTCGTAAGGTATCCGTTTTATGCAAACCAAATGTCTATCTTGACCAAAATTTTGAGATGAACGTAATAGCGTAACCCACTTCACTAAATTCTTCTCCTAAAAATTAAGTGTTCTTGAATTTGTTAATTTTAATATTCTTAGAAAATTCGAGGTGTTACAGTACCGTCATCAATCCCCCTCACCATCTACAATAAGAAATCATCACCAACAATTTAATTGAAATCCTTCATAATACCCAAGTCTTATCAACAGTACTGAACCTAAACTTTCCTCCACCATCACATTAAGTCACGCCGTACAATCATCATTGCCTAACACACATCTAATCAACCCACAATACCAAATTGGTCGCCCTCTCCAATTATACCCAATCAACCTGAAATTAGCTTAACATCCAAGATTTTTATATAAGCATACATAATTAATTTAAATATTTAAAATGGTTAATTTTAAAAATAAATTAAATGAGTTAAATTTAAAGTGAAAATTTGAATGTTAAATTCACTTGAGATTGAAATATTGAGTTTAAATTCCAAATTATTTTATTTTGAAGTTGTATGGAATTCTATTTGATAAAAATCGAAATAAGAAATTATTGTCAATGAATGTGAGTGTGTTGAAATCAATTAATTATTTATTCGATTTTATAACACGTTGAAATAGTCATTTTACAAACGATCTCAAATTTCAATGAAACCAATTCTATAAAATCCATAATGGTGAATTATTGTAATATTTCAAGTCTCATATCAATCGGGGGTGCTACGAGATCGTGTTACGATATAAACGCGTATCGATTTACAATTTGAAAATAAAGTTGTCATTTTGCAAATAATGTCGGAATTTGACGAAATCAATTTCATCGGGTCATGAATATTGAACTATTGTAGGATTTTAAGTTTCCTCTTAATCAGATAATCAGTGTGATAATACGAGCAATAAACATTGAGCGATGAAATTACTGAATAAAATTTATTAAAATCATTGCATATACAATATCATATACTAAACTTAACTCTTCACTCTCTTCTTCCTTCAACAATTTTGAGCAGCCAGAAGCATGAGAAAAAAATAAATAAACGTAAATTTCAGAATTCAAAAATAATGCAACAAATTTGTAGAAAATAGTAAGCAGGTATCTTTGGATTTAAGGTGATGAACTCTTTATTCTTCTTGGGTTGTTTTGGGTTTGGTGAAGGTTTTAGGGTGTTCGACTTTCACAGTTAAGTCAAAAGCTAAAACTAAACCAAGTTAGCAAATTGTTGATGTTGGCTTATTTTTTGTGAAGTCAAAGCTTCTTTTTTGGTTCTTTGGGTGAAGTGGCATATTGTATGTGATTTTGAGGGGGCTTGGTGGAAATGTATGTTGCACTTTTCACCGTGCATGCATAAGGAAGGGGTAAAGAACATAATTTTGGGGGGGCTATTACTCGAACATAATGGTGACAGGGAGGAGTAACTCGTGATGAGAAGGAGAATGATGTAATGACCCAAATTTTATTAAGAAATATTTAATGGATGTTAAATATTTGAAACAATTTAATTTGAGAATTAAAGACTTGAAAGTTATTTAATTTAAGGTTTGAATGTATAATTTATAATATAATTAAAAACGAGCTCGCAGCAGCGCGATAGTTCGTAATACTACAATTTAAACTTTGAATGAATGTATAGGATTCAGTATAAGTCAGAATATGCTGAAACAAGAAATGTTAGAATCCATTTAACTATATATTTCTAAAGAAAGTGAAAAATTGAGATTTCATCGTGTATATTGTGAGTTATGTCCAAATCAAATTTCTTAAAAGTCATTATGAAATCGTTAATAAACCATAACTTTTATTTAATAAAATAAAAGGATTTCCATATATGCTAAACATCGATTTGGCTTAAAAAAATTAAATATCGAGTCATAAATGCAATATAGTTTATTTTGAAGCTATACGATATTTTATTTGGATATACACGATATATTAATTATTATTATTAAATTAAACTGAATCTTAATTTAAAATATATTATATCGATTTACCTGAATATGGAAAATTTCCATTTTGTAAATGAATTACATTTTCGATAAACCGAATTTTATTAGGTCTGTAATGATTAATTATTGCTAAATTTCAAATTTCACGCTAATCGGGGTTGTTTTGTGACTATGTGTAATTTAAATGTGAATCGATCAATAATTTGACTTCACAATAACGTTATGTAAGCAAACAGACTTAGACTTCGACGAAACAAATTTTATTGGGTCCTTAATGTCAAACTATTTTCATTTTCATCAAAATTGGGTATCGTATGTGATTATGCACATTTTTAAATGACGAACGGAGGTAACGATCGAATATAAATGAATAAATACAATACGAAGCTAACACTATAAGCTATCCTACCCTATAAAACATCTCATTCTCCCCTAACCCTAACTATTTCCTCCACTAGTCAACACCAGTTCATGGCTACCATAAATTTTCTTACATTTGTGAGTTTTGAAAATCCAAAACAAATCAAATACGCCACTAAAAATTCCGAAATAAATATATTTGAGATCCTCGTAGCTTTCTCTTTCCACTGGTACAAATTTTTCCAAACTTGACGTCATTTTTTTGTTGTGTGAAAATGTACAGTGTGAGTCATTTAGGTTAGGGTTCATGATTGTTGGATTTTGGTGCAACGATGATCGATTTGGAGATTACATTTGGGTGTGTGGAAAGTTTTAGCATCTATGGTGAATTCTGGTGGAGTATAGGGACAACAAAATTCGCATATATATTGTATGTAGCAAGAAAAAGAGGTTTGAATGCTTTTTTCATGGATGGCTTGAGTTTAATGATGTTGGTATGAAGTGAAAGAGGGATTAAACGGAAGAAATATGGTAATTTTAGTTTAGTTTTTAGTGGTGTATGGAGAGAGTAATGGGAGTGAGAAAACACGGCTATGGCCATAAATGGTGTAGCGTATATTCGGGAGAGAAAGATTAATGGAGGTAGATTAGGAATTTAAAGGGATTAAGGGTTTTAATTATTTAATTAGTATTGTTAATGACCGTCAATTGTATACAAACGTATAAAATGAATAAATTTTCATACATTATCAGAATCTGACAAAACAGGATCCGTTAGAACCGTATGGACGCAGGATACACAGTGTAATTGATTTGGTGTGATTTGGTGCAAGTTGAGATTTTTGGTTGAATTAAATGCCTGTTTAATTTAATTAAAAACGATCGTTATTGCAATAATCAACCATCAACGTGAGAATTCCCTGAACTAATTTAGAAGTTATTATAATCTTCTATGGTTATGTATTGATTTCTTATGGTTGCAATGGTTGCTTCGTGATTGATTGATGTTTATTTACAATTATTTATATATTCTTTATGTACATTTAAGCGTTAAAAAATATAAACGCTTATCTTATAATTGTTGTTTGATGGATGTTGAACTGTTGTGGTTGTTATTGTTATTCACACAATTAACACCACGAATATTAAATTATTTGTAAATTGATTGAGTCGAGTTCCATTGGGATTTTAGATGAATATTATATTCGTTTAAATAAAATAAGACGTGAAAATGGAAATAGGAATTTTATATCCAAAACAATTTCGAAATGAAGTTGACATGATTTCAAACAACTATTGAAAAAGGTGAAATGATTCTGAAAGAGTTTTGAATTACAAATGGCTTGTTTTAACTTGAATTAAAATTTGAATAGTAAATTCAAAAAGTGAGTTCGAATTAGGTATATAAACGACGTTTTAACTCGAATGGATTTTTCCAAGGATCTTATTTATTTTTATAATGGATTTCACGAAAGTTTGGATTTCAAAATATTACATTTTGAAAAATAATATTATTTTAATATTATAATAATATAGAATATTTAATTTTGATATAAAATTGAATTTGAAGTTTTATTCGTTTTTAAACGAGTTTATAAACGTTTTATCAAATATATTTGAACTAAATTGAAAAGTTCTATATTAAATAGTATTATGGTTTGAATAGGATGTGTCGCGAAGCGATAGTTCGCGAATTTCAATCGTTGACTTCAAACTGATGTACCGGGAGATCCGACCGCGGATTTTCCCAAAATGAAAAAGGTTTGGTTCAAAATGAAAAGATCTTTCAAATGACATGTAAAGATTTAAAATCCAATGCTTAGATTTTGAGATAAGTTCAAATCAAATTTGAAGAAAAACGGAGCTAGTGTTGTTAATAACCCGAAACTAGATTTTAATGAAATGGGCTATTTTTAAATTATTAAAAATATGGAAAAAATATGATAAATCATAATTAACGATTTCAAAGTGATTTGGAAAACAAATATGAAGTTTCAAACTATATTTCGGATATTTATGTTTTCGGGCCTAATTGGTTGAAAATGGTAAAATGAATTTTGGGAATTTAAGTTAAATAAACTTTTTTTTGCATAGTAAGCCGGTTTTATAGTGGCCGTACCACTTTTATTAGAATATAAAATAAGAAGTGGAGTTCTGCACAGGCACAAAAACTTCATCTGGTTTGAAGTGTTAGAACACTTATCTATAAAGCACAGAAGAGAAACAAAGCGTTTCTACTACTAAGACAGACCCAACAGATAATCACCAACAAGGGTAGAGTAACTAGAAGAATCACAATCGCTGCCAATAACATTGATATACTCAGAAAAGAGTACAGCAAGGTTAGGAACAAGGCGTGAGTTAGGACTGTGAAATTCGCATTCCCAATCCCAAGTAGAATCATGGTAAAGAGTCTTCTTCTCTCCAAGAATACCCTCCTGAATGAGCTCAAAGCTATCACCAACAACCTGATATTCCAATCTTCTACAGTCATCCACCGATTCAGATACATATTTGTAGTATTCATTTTCAACCGGATCATATCTCATTCTCGAATCTAAATGAACCCACGGGCGGTCATCATACATCCAAGCAATCCCATCATCTGCCTTTTCCTCATCATTACTTTCCAAATCTGTATCTAATTTTGGTTCTTTTTCAACAGGCTTTTCAGCTGCTTTGGGCTAATGAGCCCAACCCTAGATTTAGACTTCGAAAGAGGAGATTGGTTTATAGATGGATCTATAGCCATACAAGCATAAAGAACATGACCAAAGGAATGGCATTTAGAGCAAATTTCCGGTCGTCATGTGTACTGAACATCAACAAAAAAAATCATAACCATCAGTAGAGACTTCAAGCTTATTTGGCAGAAGCTTCTTCAAAGTAATCTCAATCAGAGATTTAGCAAATATAAGATTCTTCCTTGCTTTCGGGTTTACATCAAAACATTTAAAATTTCCAGTTCTACTAGCTAACCAATTCAAACCAAGAAGTGTATGTAATACCATAGGAATATGGGTAAAGATAGCCCATACAGGAATGGAAGCTAGTCGCTTTCTAGCACTCTCAACTGAAGTGCACCAAGATGTGATAATAAGAGGTTTCCCAACAATGATTACGGGATCGGCTTCCAACACTTTTGTTCTCTCCTCCATACTAGAAAATTTGAAATAGAACAATCCATTCACACAATTAACTAGCAGGCCACCTCTCAAATTCCATACTTTTCAACATTGAACATGTACATCAATATTCCGAACATGAGTGTCAAGGAAAAAGCCAATAAGGTAATCTTTCTAGAAGTTTACACCCTCTTGGACAATATCATTAGGAGGTATCGATTTTCAGAGGCACTGGGGAATGCACAAGGGGTATAAGTTGCGGCACATCTAGGGAGTGCCGAAAGGAAAGATGAGTAGCTTGGTTTAGTTTTCATAGTTGCTGGATTTTTATTTGCATTTGATTGTGGCAAGGGTGGATTAGCATTGTTCTCTTGAGTAGCAACAACAAGTTCAACATGAACCACTAGGGAATTTGGGCGAGCACATTGTTTGCTATCAGACACAGTGGAGGGTATGGACTTCGGTGGCACCACAACATGAGCCGACGACTCAGGAATAACGCTAACAACAATATTGTCGTGCCCAACACCATCTATCGCTTCAACCACATCAATAATACACACAGTCTCACCTCTTTTACCAAATTAAAAATCATCATTCCTAGTTTCATTCATAGACTTGGATGAGGAATTACCCTGCTGATGAGCATTTGCAGAACCATCAGCAGAAGTGGGAGACTTACGTGACTCAAAATTAGCAGATATATTGACTTCCGACCATCTATTATTACCCAGAGTAGCTTCAAGCACTAGCAAAATTGAAGAGGGACCAACTTCTGTTAATCTAGATACAGGAGAAGCATCAGCCGCCTTTACTAAATTCTCCCTGAACTCGAAGAACTTGCTAGCTGGAATAGACTGTGATACAGATGCGCGAGTTGGATCAGAGAATTTTCATCCAGATCTTGTCACACTACTAGAAAACCTAGGTTTTATCTTTTTTGTTCTTTGCCATCAGAGTGAAGGAGAGTTGGGGATGATATGCGTGAGCAAGAAGAGGCTGTGAAGTGGAAGATATTAGAGCTGCTAGTCGAGTTGAGATTGGGAGGAGAAGGATGTTGATGAAAGAAATAAAAACTAGTCACCATTTTCAGTCGGTTATTGCCATTATCATGTTTTCTTGTATGATGAAGTTAAAATTAACGTTTCCAAATATTGGTTTATTAGATTTGAAAGATGAGTTTTGAGAAATCTTTTAATTAAGATTAATTGGAATCGGGATAGAAATCATCTTTAGATATTTTTTATTGATTACCGTTGTGTAAACATTTACTATTTCGATGAATTTTGAAGTTTTTTATAATCATTTTTCCACATATAGTATTCATTGATTACGAGAATTGGCATTGAATATAATTTAATATAAATTTTTTTTAAATCTTATATTTGATATCAATTGAGTTTGGGTTTGTTGTGAATGGTGTCTTCAATAACATAGTTCTTTAACCCAGTTAAAGATGAAGAGTATGGAGTGAATCTTTATATTAAGATTAATGAAGTTTTCCAAATTAATTTTTTTTTCAATTAATAAATTAAATTGGAATTGAACTGAAATCGATTTAGTGATAATCGAGATAGATCTTCGTGGATAAAGGCCTTTACCATTTATAGAATTTAAAAGGCTTTGTCATTACTCCGCCTATAGTATTAGTTCAATATGGGAATTTATATCGATTATAAGCTGATATGATTTCCGTGAAGATTTCATTCAAGATGAAAGGATGATTTTGGGTTTGTCATGAAGATGTTTTAAATATCATTTGTTCTTTAACCTAGTTAAAGGAAAAGATGATTTCTCAAGGTTAGTTGAAAAGAATTCTTTATTTAGTTTGAGTACAAAGATTTGAATGAAAGATTTTTTTACTAATAAACGATAATGCGAACGAGTTTGAGAATCGCTTAAAAGACGATAAGCGTATTTTTCAGTTAAGCGATAAGATTAAGAAATCGTAAGTATGATTTTGGATTTGGGATAAACATGTTTTCCCGTAAAGATATTTGAAATCTTTAATTAGATTTGAAATCAATTAAGGTAATCAAATTTACTGAAATACGAGGGTAGTTGATATAGAGTACCACCAGTTTTGCTCCATAGGATAAATAGGATGGGAATGGGATAACGATTTTAGAAATTACCTTTTTGTAAGTTTCGATAATCTCAATCAGGCTTAGAAACCTTGATTTGTGTTAGATTCGTGAAATGAGATTTTATAATCTTCTAAAATGATTTCCAAGGGAAGATTTAAACAAGAGTTTAAATGATGTAAATCTTTGATAAGATTTGAGGGAGTAATTCCCAATATAAAGGATAGTTCGAGTAAATGAATATTTCAGATGGAATGAGACTCCTGAAATTTTATATATCGATTATGGTTTGTAAAGATGTGCTAGTTATTTTGGAAAGACCAGGTTTCGACCCATTCTAAATAACTATACGACTAGTATTGAAGATACTTGAAGACGGTGGTTGAAGACCGGGGATTTTCACATCGTTGGACTATTGTTGATATATCAATTAGGGTGTACAAAGCAAGATGAGGTTATAACTGGTAGTCGTCCAGACGTAATTTGATATTGTCTTGATGTACAAGGGCCTCTCTCCCTTAATTGACGAGGAACAAGGTGTCTTCGGTTTTGTTTACAACCTAGAACGAACTTGTAAATGGATGTGAGTCTGACATTGAATTTTACAGCATAACCATTTGGTTTCTACTGATGATATACTAGTTGGTAGCGAAGGATTAATTCGCTTAGCTTAACACCCCCCTCTAAGAATTATGTACTCAGAGGGTTATATATTAATAGACACTGATTATATATTGGGAATTGACAATGTGGTATGATAAGTGATGAGACAATCAAAGATTTTTGTTGAAAAGCAGCGCTTTGTGGATGATGATCAATGCATGGTTCATATAGCGTAGCTTTGTGTTTGTTGTGACTTGAAAGCCTCACACCCTAGTATGATGGTAAACTAATGGTCAGATCAGTTTAACTTTCAAGTTGAGAATGAATAACCTACGGGTTGAGAATGAACAACTTTCGAGTTGTGAATGGATTTGGTCGACCGAGATGATCTAGGAAGTGGTAGCTTCATGCCTAATGTGGATAGAGTATAGCAGTGTTCCGAGCTAGGACTAAAGTCGCGGGGGGTGATATTGATTCCAGAAGTGAAATGTGGATGTGTATTGTGGTTATATCCAATGCCTGGACTAAACCGTCGAGATACACACCTCCCCGATAGGTCTTTCGAATTAGGAACCATCATGATGGAATCTAACTTCCAATACGAGCTTTGCGTTTTCAAATATATCCTAATAGCCAACATAACGGGGGAGGCATTATATAAGCAAAGATTTATGCGTTTACTTTCTAAAGTGAATACAACGCATTAGTAATAATAAAAGAGACTTCGTGAATCAATCATGTTTGGTTATTATAAGGTAAAACTCTTTCCTTTAGTATGCATTGCATTGTGTGATGGGAATGGAGTCTTATAATAGCTTCATTTTTCAAAAAGCACTGCGAGTAGTTTATAATTGGTATTCATGTGGATAAAGCTCGTTCAGTGTTATATGGCGTGGTCCTGCGATTTACCCAATTTAAATTAAAAGTAAATAACTGTTTTAGTTCTCACACCAGTCTTATGACTGACTTAGAGTTTATTGTTTCCCACCTAAACTCTGGGTGCCCATATTTTCCACGGGCAGCCTAGCAGTTTTGGTTTGCAGATATTTTATAGTGTAGGTGATGGATTGAAGCTAAAGCTATGTCCAGAGCATTTTATTTCTTCCCCCGAGTTTATGTTTTTCGCTGTATACATGATACACTCTGATATATTTATTTCTATTGTGCATATATTTATTATTGTACTCTGATATATTCTGTACTCTAATGTAAAATTTACCGCAATAATAATGAAAAGATTGTTTTTTCAGTTCTTACTGGTCGTAACCCCAAGTGATATGTCTTGTTGATCAGTTTAAGTCGGTTTGACCAACGGATTTAACCGGCCAGGAAGGCAGGTCATCACACGTGGTATCAGAGCTTTGGTTTATACAAAGCTTTGGGGTATGACTCGTTTGAACAAAAGGAAATGGCTCGCCAGTGATAGGATTAATATCCAATAAGTGTGTCTCATTAGAGATAGAATCAGTAATGCCCTAGAATGAGTTAGAAGAGTATTATATATAGAAGAAAACGAATTCGTGTATATATAAAAATGAGTTTGAATTTGAAAGACTATATCTTATAATAAGAGTTTGAATGTTTTATTTTATGTTGAGGTTGGACTATCAAGTATAAGGAGCATTTGAATATATGCCTGATCAATGTATATCTGAAGTCTTGAACATACTGGATAGATGTAGAATCACATTCTAGTCGCTAGAGGATAATTTTGTTGATAGTTGCAGCATCACCAGTGTTTATTTTCAAGTTTCGAAAGTGGGATGACTATATAATTCCAATTGAAATGTCAAACTTAAACACATTTAGATAAGTGTTTGAAAATGATTTGAATAGCCAAGATAAAGGAAAGAATAACCTTAAGCGAAGAACTTGGTTAAAATTTTAATGTTTGTAATGAGAGAAATGATAAAGATGATTTGAGCTTAAATTTAACTAATACAAGTTAAATAGATTGAAAGGGATAAAAGTGAATCAAATGAATTAAAAATTTAATTTAAGTAACATTAAATGAAAATTAGAAGAAGAAAACCAATATAAGAATGGAAAATATGTTGAGATAAGTCAAATTTAACGTTAATGGTTAATTGATTGGAAATTAGTTGGAAATTTGACGTATATGTATTGAACAGGTTATTGAATGGAAGCTAAGAAGAGGAATAAAACTGTATGCCTGACACAAAGGTACATATTTACTATGTTGATTGGGTATGATAATTTTGTGAGCCGATTGGCAAGTCATTTGGCTTTTGGATTTTCTTTTTGACTGATGATGACCTAGAGAGGCGAGTTATAGTTGTACCGATAAGGTTGTGCAAAGAAGGTTATGGTGAAATTTTTTAGGCGGTAGCCAAATTTTAATAAATGGGAAGTTCTTAGAAACTAAAAAGTTGAAGAACTTGAGTTAGTAGAATGAAGGATGAGACGGTTAGGTAAAGGACCTTCAGTTCCAACTTCAATTTCAGGGACGAAATCTTTTTAAGTGAGGGAGATTGTAACGACCCAGGATTTATTAAGAAATATTTAATAGATGCAATTATTTAAAATAATTTATTTTGAGAATTAACAACTTGAAAGTTATTTAATTTAAAGTTTGAACGTATAATTTATAATATAGTTAAAAACGAGCTCGCAGCAATGCGGTAGTTTGTAATATTATGTTTTGAACTTTGAATGATTGTATAGGATTCAATATAAGTCAGAATTTGTTGAAATAAGAAACGTTAAATCCATTTAACTATGTCTTTCTAAAGAAAGTGAAAAATCGAGATTTTTTTTGAAAGGCAAGTAAGACTATATTATTCACACAAAAAAAACAAAGTTTACAAAACTGTGCAATCTCAACTATATATTAATTAGCACAACAAAAGAATCAAAAAAAAATGGCCATTAATAGTATTATAATATACAGGAAAATACAACATCAATTATTCCTTGCATGTATCCGTATAGATTTCAAAGTCCTTCCATGAACCAGCATGATTAACTCATACGAACTCAAAGCACCATTACCAAAGATCCTGTTATTCCTCTCCATCCAAACAATATAAATAAGCTTCTTAAGAAATTTCAACAACATATCAATTCTCCTACTTTTCCACCTTGTCCCTTCGAATATATCGTACCATTCCTCAAAGCTCACACGTGATGGTCTATGAAATTGTCCAACATCTAACAGTCTTGCCTAAACCTGATGAACATAAGTACACTCGAAGAAAATGTGAACATTATTTTCAGCTTAAGCGCTACACGGCACAAACAAATTATCCTATGCAATACCCATCACATGAAACTTATCTTTTGTATTAATGGTGTTAGCCATTATCTTCCAAAGCAACAAATTCTCCTTTTTTGAACCTAAACCATTCCATATTCTAGAGTGCCATGGAAATTATTGCCTATCAACAAGCAGAAGTTTGTAAACATGCTTGATATAATGTTGCTTACCTCCCCAATTAATTGAATTACCACCAATAAAGCTATAATTCTCAGAAATATCATTCCACATGCCTCTTAAAATTGTAGAACAAGTGTGATGCAAAAGAAGCTGACCATCATGAAAGTACATCTCCACTTTGACAGATTCAGGAATCCCAGGACTAAACTGCAAATACTAATCAACAACATCACTAAGAATTAACCCATTCTTTGCCCAAGGACTATGCCAGAAAGACAAGTTCTGAATTTTCCTAAAATTACATTGTATGAAAGGTTGAAAATACCTCTAAGCTTCAGTATGCATTTCCTACTCCAACTTGCATTTTGAGGTATTGACATTTTCCAGAAATTCTACCTACCAATCAAGTTTTGTTGTACCCATCGCGCCCATAAACCTTTCTCAGATGAAAAAAGCTTCTCACAGTATACTGAAATTGCAGCTTCATCCCATACTGAGATGTTGGTGATGCCAAGTCCACCGTATTTCGTTTCATCATATAGAGTATGAAATGCAAATGGGATCATCTTTTTGGAGAAAGGATCTCAATGCCAAAGGAACTTGTTAAGTGCTGAATTAACCATTTTAATGAGCCTGACCGGTAAAATAAAGTGCCTCATCCAATAGGTGATCATAGCACTTACAATGGATTGCACAATAGTCAGTCTATCAGCTTGAGATAGTTTGCAACTAGGCAACAATTGCATCTTACTTATGATCTTTTCGGAAAGAAGCATACATTTCTCCTTTGTAATTCTAGAAGTAATTAATGGTAATCCCAAATAATAAGCATTGTGTGACGACCTAGCACAACCCCTGTACTAAATAAGAGGATTAATGCGCTGAAAGACGTGTCAGGCAGCTGTGGACAATCATCATAGGTAGGTAAACCAACATCGGAACATGTCATAGAACTCACAACGCAAGGATAAAGTATAGTAAAAAATATACAACAGGTAATAACAATGAAGCATCACATAACAAACTTTTGAAACTTTCACAACATCCTAAAAGATTATCAAAACATCATAGAAAATACCAAAGTCTGTACAATAAGCCTCACTACAACGCTCATAGAGCAACTCGAACAGCGGAAATAGAAATATAGATAGTAATAAAACTATTACATAAGCTTCCATCTCACCTCCGAACTGCGACATCGTCCTCACTAATCACCTGTCACCTGCCACCTAGTCTGCTCATCCACAACTGGATGAACAACTCAAGGTAATAAGAGAGAAACATGAAACCTTGATTCAGACAATAGTCTTAGTGAGTGATAAAATATATAACAAACATCAACAATAAAGTATATGAGAATTGATAGATAAACATACTAATCTACCCAAAATATCAGAGAAGAACTCCGCTCTTGTTTTCCCCAACTCGAACAGTGATAGCCTTTATGATAACATTTCAGCCATTCATCCATGGAAACCATAACACCCATTCAATCATGGTAAAGCACTCATGACATCCAGATTATATATCTCATGTAAACCATCCTAATCGAATTCAGCATCCCTCAAGCACAAGCCCTAAAGGCCTAAACCAATATCAGAAAGCACCCAAGGAACATCTCCTTCGACGTTGGACAATCTACATGAGACGGTACAAACAAAGCATCCAAACAATCAAACATCCATGACCGACTCTGGCTATCACCGCCAATCCTGCTTTGAAACATCGTTAATCGTATGACGACCAACCTTGCCATATGTCAAGGGCTAATGATAACCCCGGTTTTAGCATAAACTCCATAGCCTTTCAACGATATGTATGTATGTCCAACCTTGACAATTAGGCCTTTCAACGATACCCAGGGTACTCGACCTACAACTGGTCTTTTAGGTGCCCTATCGTACCCCTGATTTGAGTCTGTTAGAACTTACGATCACGATAATATCTAGGCCTTCTCATCCCTAGTCATCCAACTCGGCGACTTTTCGTAGCCCAAGCAACCTTCTTCAGCAACCATTATCCACCAACCCACGACCTTTGAATTGTCACCTCATTCGTAGTTCTACACCGACTAACGAACACCTTTCAACACTTCGAACCTTCCTACTTGAATTTACTTCGAAGTTATACCATCACCGAGCCAATTAGATTACTGCGTTGCGGCTAGGGTTCGGGGGGGTTGCCCCAAAAAATATTATTTTTTTCAAACCTTTTTGTTCAAATCTGGTGCGACCGGCCCTTGGCCCGATCGACCCTGTCTTGCTCTATCGACCGACCTAACAAGGTGCAACCAATCCTCCTTTTCTCAACCCAACATGGTGCGACCGACCGACCCAACATGGTGAGACCGACCCTCCTTTTCTCAACCAAACATGGTGCGATCGACCCTGCTGCTCGCTCGCTCGACCAAACATATGTATGCTCGACCGACCCCATGTTACCGTACTAACGCTTGTACTACACATTATACTATTCGCTCGATCACCACACTCGCACACATGACCCCTCACTTGCACGCACGACCCATAGCTTGCACCGCCTCAATTCAAGCCCAATCTCGACCAAAACTTTGCCAATCAACTATCTCGACAAAATCTATTCATCAATTACTACCATAAACATGTTATGAAATCACTAACAACATGAATATGACAATTTCATCAATAATTATGTAAAATTCACCAAAATCGTCATAAATGAACATATGAGCTAAATTGAGGATCTAACTTGCATAAACATATAAAATGGCATAAGAATTACCGGTTTAAACTTGCTAACTAGATCATAGGGTGATTCATGTAAAAATGGACTTGTCAAGGTATAGATCTATGGTAAAGCACTTGAATTTGATGAAAAACATGATCATACATTCATATACTTCATTGAATACATGTGAGAGATGTAAATCACTCACCGATTCTCCAAATCAAGCAAAAAATCAATGTATTAAGATTCCGAACAGCAAGCAATTCGAACCAAACCCCTTGATCTGATGAACACCCCCTTTGAATGATGTAGATCTAGCCTCCAATGGTGTAGATCTTCGATTTGCTTCCTTAGATTTTGATTTTTTTATGGTGGAAAGGTGTTAGAGGCTGGAGGAAAACAGGCCACCTAATGAGAGAATAGAGAAACTAAACCATTTCGCATACCTCTCACCCCCTATTTATACTCTTCCACTAGCCCACTAATGGGCCTCTCCAAATAAGCCCATTAAGGCTTCACAAACCTAAACAGCCAACTGTTAAATCTTAAAATAGGGATTCCTCCCAAACCGCTAAGCCAAATATTTAATGTAACAACTCTACGGAAAGGCAACCATCATTTCCTTTCCAATGGCATAGGTCTCACCACCTTATTCGACCTGAGTCAAAAGTTATGCCCTGTAGAAGACTGACAAGGGAAAAATGGTCACAAACAAAATTGGTAAAAATTATGGATATGTCTAACATCCCAATAAGCAACATAATAAAATATGAGAATGATTGAATCCTCAGCGAATAAAATAAAAATATTTTATGATCATTCGATACGTAAAATGCGGGCTGTTACATTCTCCCCCTTAAGAATTTTGCCCCTAAAATTCCTAGCAACCACAATAATTCCACATTCCAATCATCCATAAGAGCCAATTCAATCATCCAACTAGCAACCATCAAGCCACGCATCCATAGCTTATCCTAGCACATGGAATTCTATCAAACAATCAACAAGATACAATGATATAATGATGATACGATATCATAAGGTCCTACAGATGAAGGGCTCTAGATGATTCGCTCTCATGCTCTTTTCCATCTCCCATGTACAATCATCGCCATATTCACTCTATTGTACCTTGACTAGCTTAACCGTCTTCCCCCTAAGCTATTTCGTATCATTCCCCACAACACGAAGCGAGTTACAAGATTTCGCAACTACAGTCTCTACTTCTAGGTTAGTACTGCTATGGAAATACCACCACATTCGAATCATGCATGAACATCCGTAGGAACGATACATGGAAAACATTATGCACACTCAACATCTTCTTAGGTAACTCCAATCTATATGCAAGCTTTCTATTTCCCTCGACTATCGGAAATGGTCCAACGAACCTTGGAGCTAACTTTCCTTTACTTCCGAATCGAACCACATGCTTTAATGGCGAAATCTTCACGAAAACCATATCGCCAACATCGAATTCCAAATCTGTTCAATGCTTATCAACATAAATTTTCTGATGATCTTGGGCCGTCTTCATTCGTTGTCGAACTATCTCGATACAATCCGAGGTCTCTCTAATCATCTCTAGCCTAAGTACCAACTTATCTCCAGTTTCTAACCTACATGCTGGAGAATTGCACGGTCTCCCGTACGCCTCATATGGTGCCATCCCAATGCTAAACTGGTAGCTATTATTATATGCAACCTCAACTCGATGCAGATGGTCTTCCCATGATCCCCCAAAATCAAACACACAAGCTCTTAGGAGATCTTCCAAAACTCGGTTGACCCTCTCGGTTTGACCATCATTTTGGGGATGATAAGTCATACTTAAATACAACTCGGTTCCCAAAGCTTCTTGTATACTCTTCCAAAATCCACTCATAGATAATGGACCTCGGTCACTCGCTAAGCTCTTTAGGATGCCATGGAATCGAACTATCCATTTCACATAAAGTTCAGCTAATTTTGATGTCGTCCTAGTCGACTTGACAGGAATGAACCTTACACTTTTGGTTAAGTGATCCACAATGACACAAATTCCTTCGTTTCCTTCCATGGTTCTAGGTAGTCCATCGATAAAATCCATCGATACTTGCTCCCACTTCCATGTAGAAACTTCCAATGGCTGAAGCAAACCACATGGCTTCTTCTGTTCAGCTTTCAGTAACTGACAGTTCATACACTTGGAAATGAACTTTCCAATATCCCGCTTCATCCCCTCCCAGTAGTAGACTCGCTTCATGTCCTGATACATCTTATTGCCACCGGGGTGAATCGTCAACTTCTAGTGATGACATTCTCTCAGAACCTCATCTCTCAATCCATCGATATCAGGAACAACTAACCGCCCTTGCTTTCGAAGCTAGCATTCATGATCGACCTCGAACTCTTTATCTTTTGGTTACAGTTTCTGGATAAACTCGACAAGCTTTGCGTCTTTATTTTGGATCTCACCAATCCTTTCAATGAGAGTAGGTCTTATCGATAAGCTTGACAACATTTCAGGTTTTGGTTCACATCTTGGCCTGAAATCGAACGCCGCCAAGTACTCGAGGCTCTTCCAATCTGAAAACATCGCTCCCAAACTTGCATGTCTTCGACTCAACGCATCTGCAACTGCGTTACCTTTGCCAAGAGTATAGGCTATACCTAAATCATATGACGCCAGAAAGTCTAACCATCGTTACTACCGAAGATTCAAGTCCTTTTGGGAGAAAAGATACTTTAACAACTTGTGATCCGTAAATAACTCGAATCGAAATCTCAATAGGTAATATCTCCACATCTTCAAAGCAAACACAATCGCTGCCAACTCCAAATCATGAGTTGGGTAATTCTTCTCATGCAACTTTTGTTGTCGACTCGCGTAGGCCACAACCTTATCTTTTTTGCATCAGTACCGCTCCAAATCCAGTACCACATGCATCGGTATATACCACCATCTCTTCATTCCCACTCAGAATAGTCAACACAGGAGCACTTGTTAATATCTCCTTTAGGATTCTGAAAGCTTGGTCAGCTCGTTAATCTCTCCTTCAAGATTCTGAAAGCGTGCTCACACTTTGCATCCCATGTGAACACTTAGTTCTTCGTTGTCAATCCTGTCAACGGTGCAGCTACCTTTGAGAAATCCATGATAAACCGTTAGTAATAACCAGCCAACCCAAGGAAAATTCTCACATCCATCGCATTCTTAGGTCTATCCCAGTCCTGCATTACTACTACTTTAGCGGGGTCAAACGTATCCCATTTCCAGAAACTACATGGCCTAAGAACCTCACTTCACTCTTCCAGAACTGACATTTTGAAAACTTAGCTCTCAGCTGATGCTTTCGTAGGATTTCCAACACTACTCTCATGTGTGTCTTGTGTTCTTCCTCACTCCGAGGGTAAACCAGAATGTCGTCCACGAGCACAAGCACGAACTTGTTCAACTGGTCTCTGAAAACCCAATTCATAAGGTCCACAAAATTTTCTGGAGCGTTAGTCAACCCGAATGTCATCACTAACAATTCGAAGAAACCGGATGGTGTCCTAAAAGCTGTCTTTATGCTTTGTCACCCTCAACTAGTGAAATCTTGTTGCCAAATCCACCTGTGAAAACACTTTGGCCTCCTGAAGCTGATCGAACAAGCCATCAATCCTTAGCAACGGATACTTGTTCTTCTTAGTCACCTTGTTTAGCCCACGATAGTCCACACACAATCTTAACGAGCCATCTTCCTTCGTTGCAAACACGACCAATGCACCGCATTTAGAAAAACTTCTCCGAATGAATCCCTTTCCTAGATGGTCACAAACTTGCACCTCCAACTATTGTTGTTCCTTAGTTTCCATCCGTTTAAGAGGCATAACGATTAGTTTAGCACCCTCGACCAAATTGATCCTAAACTCGATCTGACGATGCAGCGGCAACCCTTTGACCTCGTCAAAGACATCCTCATACTCATTAGCGATCAACACAGATAAAAAGTCTTCCTGTGGAATCCCAAGCGAATATAGATAACTCACGAAGACACCCTCTTCGCGCTTACAGCTAATCAACACCTTTTGTCCGCCCATATCCCCTACCCTCACCTCTAGCTTCTCGTAATTCACCCTTTCTGCATATCTCTTAAGCCAATCCATTCCCAAGATGATACCAAACCCCGTGAAGTTAAGAACAAAGCAATCACACACAAAAGAGCAACCATCACTCGACAACACTAGACCATGACACAACATGCACAAACTGGATGAACCCCCAACTGGATTAATCGCGATCAATGGTTTATCACAAATCTCGGGTTCCAAACCCAAACGGCACATAAGCTCATTGCAAATGAAAGAATGTAATGCTCCGGTATCGAACAAAACTCGAACAGAAACACCTCGGACAGAAAGAGTACCTTGAATGACCTTTCCCTTCTCCTCTGTAGTAGGAGCTCTTGAAGAAGATGGTATAGCTTCCAAAGCATATGCCTTCACAACCTGCTTGCCCTTAGCTAGTTCTAGACAGTCTTTCTTCTCATGCCAAGGCTTTCCACACTTGAAGCACTTCTTCTCAGCTTTAGGGTTCTTACATTCATTCAAGTAATGACCCTTCTATTGGCAGTTAAAGCAAATCAACTCATTCTTAGGCTTCTTCTAGTCAACCTTTCCTTTCTATTGTTGTTGCTTCCTCTTCTTGTTATTACCACCTTGCTGTGGTTTCTGAACTTCCTTGGTTGTAGCAACACCATTTACTTCCTTAGGAAACAAGCTCTCATTGCGTATAGCTTTTTCTGCAATCTTCTTAAATGAATCGTCAAGATGATCCACCAACGGCCTTCCAATATAGGTATCCAAACCCATAACAAACTTCTCATTCTTCTGATAGGGTGTATCATTGTAGGAACGAGCATATCTGGACAAGGCCTCGAAATCAGAAATGTCTATAGTCAAGCACAAAATGACCATTCTGTTTCAGCACTACGAACTTCTTGAATAGAGCAGATTTCTGAGTTATGGAGATAAATTTTGCTTCAAACATAGCCTGGAATTGCTTTCATGAAATCTCCTCTTCTGGAATCTCAACTGTAATCGAATTCCACCATTCCATGGCCCTGCCTTGCAGCTGCCTTGATGCAAGATTTCTCTTAGTTGCATCTTCCAATCCCAAGTCTCCAAAAATACGAACACAAGAAACCATCCACCTTTGAACCTCATCAACTGGCTCAATTCCTTCGACTGGTTTCCCTCCTAAAGATGTATAATCTATGCATAGCTTTGCAAAATCCGCAACCCTAGGCAACTAAACTCCTATGTCTACCGTAGCTGCCATTGGAGCTGGGACCCTTCGCATGAATGCCTCCATCATGGCTTCAAACATTGTAGGGTAGTCTGGTTCACCGCCATTTCCCCCTCCAGTATTAGCTCCCCTAGCAGCGTGACTTGATGGTCGTCTACTCATTCTAAATCTGCAATTTAGAATAATTAGCCACTTCAAGAAAAATTGCTAAAGGAATACAATGGCTACTACTATATATGCTATATATATAGTAAGCATCCAACTAAAATCTACAAGTACGTCTCTCGTACGTAATTACGTCTTAGAACTTTGGCTAAAATCGTTAACCTGGCTCTAATATCAAATGTAACGACCGCCGACAACCCCTGCACTAAACAAGAGGACTAATGCGCTGAAAGACGTACCAGGCAGCCGTGGACAATCATCATAGGTAGGTAAACAACATCGGAACCAGTCGTAGAACTCACATTGCAAAGATAAAGTATAGTAGAAAATATACAATAGGTAATAATAGTGAAGCATCACATAAAAAACTTTTGAAACTTTCACAACATCCTGAAAGATTATCCAAACATCATAGGAAATATTAAAGTCTGTACAATAAGACTCACTACGACACTCATAGAGCAACCCAAACAGCAGAAAAAAATACTGGATAGTAATAAAACTATTACGCAATCCTCCATCTCGCCTTCGAACTACAACATCGTCCTCACTAATCACCTATCACTTGCCACCTAGTCTGCCCATCCACAACCGGATGAACAACCCAAGGTAATAAGAGGGAAACATAAAACCTTGAGTTAGACAACAGTCTTAGTGAGCGATAAAACAGCTAATAAACATCAACAATAAAGTATATGGGATATATAAACATACTAATCTACCTAAAATATCAGAGAAGAACTCTACTCTCGTCTTCCCCACATCAGACAGTGATAGCTTTTATGATAACATTTCAACCATTCATCCATGGAAACCAGAACACCCATTCAATCATGGTAAAGCACTCACGACATCCAGATTATATATCTTATGTAAACCATCCTAATCGAATTCAACATCCCTCAAGCACAAGCCCCAGAGGCCTAAACCAATATCAGACAACCACCCAAGGAACATCTCCTTCGACGTTGGACAATCTACATGAGACGGTACAAAGAGGGCATCTAAACAATCAAACATCCATGACTGACTCTGGCTATCACCACCAATCCTGCTTTAAAACCATCGTTAATCGCATGATGGTCAACCTTGCTATATGTCAAGGGCTAATGGTAACCCCAGTTCTAGCATAAACTCCATACATCTTTCAACGATACGTATGTATGTCCAACCTTGACAACTAGGCCTTTCAATGATACCCAAGGTACTTCACCTACAACCGGTCTTTTAGGTTCCCCTATCGTACCCCTGCTTTGAGCCTGCTAGAACTTACGAAAACGATAATCTCTCATCCTTCTCATTTCTAATCATCCAACTCGACAACTTTTCATAGCCTAAGCAGCCTTCTCGAGCAACCATTACCCACCAACCCATGACCTTTGAGTTGTCACCTCACTCGCTGTTCTACACCGATCAACGAACACCTTTTAACACTTTGAACCTTCCTATTTGAATTTACTTCGAAGTCATACCATCACCGAGCCAATTACATCTCTGCGCTGCGGCTAGGGTTCAGGGGGGTTGCCCCCGAAAAATATTTTTTTCAGACATTTTTGTTCAAATCTAAGTCGTACCTGAAAAATAAAATTTTCAGAAATAACCCTAGTGTGACCAACCCCTGGCCTGACCAACCCTGTCTTGCTCGACCGATCGACCCAGCATGGTGCGACCGACCCTCCTTTTCTCAACCCAATATGGTGCGACCGACTGACCGAACATGGCGCGACCGACCCACCTTATCTCAACCCAACATAGTGCGACTGACCCTCCTTTTCTCAACCGAACATGGTGCGATCGACCCTACTGCTCGCTCAACCTGACATATGTATGCTCGATCGACCCCATGTTGCACTACACCGTACTACGCTTGTACTACATGTTGTACTATTCGCTCGACCACCCCACTCGCATGAACGGCCCCTCACTCGAATGCACGACCCATGGCCTGCACATCCCCAATTCAAGCCCAATCTCGACTAAAACTTCGCCGTTTAACTATCGCGATGAAATCTATTCATCCATTTCATCAGTTACTACCATAAACATGTTATGAAATCAATAACAACATGAATATGACAATTTCATCAACAATTATATAAAATTCACCAAAATCATCATAAATGAACATATGAATTAAATTACGGATCTAACTTGCATAAACATATGAAACGGCAAAAGAATTATTGGTTTAAACATGCTAATTAGATCATAGGGTGATTCATATAAAAATGGAGTTGTCAAGGTATAGATCTATGGTAAAACATTTGATTTTGATGAAAAACATGATCAAACATTCATATACTTCATTGAATCCATGTGAGAGATGTAAATCACTCACCGATTCTCCAAATCAAGCAAAAAATCAATGTATTAAGATTCCAGACAGCAAAGCAATTCGAACAAAACCGTTTAATGAATTCACACTTTGAATGATGTAGATCTTGCCTCCAATGGTGTAGATCTTCGATTTGCTTCCTTAGATTTTGATTTTTAATGGTGGAAAGGTGTTAGAGGAAGGAGGAACATAGGCCACCTAATGAGAGAATAGAGAAAGTAAACCATTTACCATACCTCTCACCCCCTATTTGTACCCTTCAACTAGCCCACTAATGGGCCTCTCCAAATCAGCCAATTAAGGCTTCACAAACCCGAACAACCAACTGTTAAACCTTAAAATAGTGATTCCTCCCAAACCACTAACCAAATCTTTAATGTAACCACTCTACGGAAAGGCAATCATCGTTTCCTTTCCAATGGCACAGGTCTCACCACCTGACTCGACCTAAGTCAAAAGTTATTCCTTGTACAATACTGATAAGGGCAAAATGGTCACAAACAAAATTGGTAAAAATTATGGACATGTCTAACATCCCCATAAGCAACATAATAAAATATGAGAATGATCCAACCCTCAGGGAACAAAATCAAAATATTTTATGATCTTTTGATACATAAAATGCGGGCTATTACACACTGACAGGTAGTTCCTTTAAACCATTGTATTTAATGATATCCTCCTTATCACTAGTAGATAGACCAACAATCAAAATTTGAGATTTACTTATATTGATTTGTAGGCCAGTGATACAATAAAAATACTCAAGTGCTGTAAAAATGCATTGGATGTTTCGAAGTGAGGGCTTAGTAAAAATTATGAGATCATCCGCAAACAAAAGATTAGCTATTAAAGGATTCTTAAATTTCGGGTGCACATCCAAATTTTCCTTCGCAACTTATGAAACCATTAAGAAATTTATGAATTCCATTACTATTATAAAAAGCTATGCTGAAATGGGATCACACTGCCTCACACCGTTGGTACCCTTAAAATAACCATGCGTGTATCCATTCCTTGATATTGAATAATTCGTTGATGATACACACACACACACACACATATATATATATACATATCTAAACCAAAAACGGTTTTGGAAAATTCATCATGGAGATAACAACAGCAAAAGAATCCCAAGAGACATAATCAAAAGCTTTCTCAATATCTAATTTCACCGTGCAACGAGGAGAAATATTCTTACTATTATACCCATAAAGAAGCTCTCGAGTAAGGAGGATGTTATCACTTATTGATCTACCATATTTATAAGCGGATTGATTTGGAGAGATAATATTATAAGGAAGTACCAATTGTAATTTATTAGCTAGGATTTTAGAAATAACTTTGTACACAATGTTACAACATAAAATTGGTCGAAACTCTTATACTGAAACAGGCAATCATTCATTGAAATTAAAGCTATTGTAGTTGTGGATAAACATGAAGGCATATAATTATTCAAGAAAAAATGCTGAATAGCAGTAACAAAATCATCACCTATAATTGGACAACTATGCTGTAAAAAGGCTGCTTGAAACCATCTGGCCCTCCATAACTTGATTAATCTAGAATAATGACAACCATTTTGATCTCTTCACCTGTCATAGTAGTTATAATGTTCACTGCTTATTCGTAAGTAAGGGAAGGAAACTTGAAGAAAAACAAAGGTTCCACATTCACATGAATAACATTAAAAAAGGCTAATGTAGAAGAAAAATATTCCATAAATGCCTTGATAATTCCACCAGCATTGTCACGTTCAAAACCATTAATATCCCTTATCTTAAAAATCATATCCTTAGCTTTCCTGACCTTTGTCATATTATGAAAATACTTTGAATTTCTATTGGCATCCAACTCCTTACTTAAATAGGACTTCTACATAAGAGCCTGCAATTCCATTTCGAGTGCATCTTTGAGCTTATTCTTCAAATCCTCCTCAACATGATGCAACTGTAAATTATTAGGATATTTCGAATTTCCACCTGAACTTTTGATAATTCCTCTCTGATTGATGTTGACTACAGTAAAACTTTTCCAAAATTAAGAGTTGGCCATGATTTAAGTTGTAATTTGAGTAATTTCATCATATGCAACAATTTAAACAATGGGCTCTCGTGAACTTGTTGTGTCCAAACCTGCATTAGGATACTAGAAAAATCCGGATGATTAAGCCAAAAAATAAAAGAGGAATTATCCTTGCTAATGACAACCTCATTTCCCCAATTTAGAAGAAGAGGAGAGTGATATGAAATTGAAGATGGGAGTATTTGATAAAAAAGAATGTTGCCCACAGTCTAAAATAAGAGAATTAACAAAAACATGATCCAGCTTGCAAGGGGTTGGAGGACAAGATCTGATTAGTCCATGTAAAAGGAGGTCCAAAACTGCTTAGAGCAATTAAACAAGCCCTAATTATTGCTTGATTCAATGGAGTAATATCATTCAAAGATAGTCGACAGCCACCTGACTTTTAAATACAAGAGTACAGTTAAAGTCACCACCAATGATCCAGGGACCATTAGCAGTGTTAAGCCGATGTATATGTTCAAGGAAAGGGGTTCACAGAGAAATTGAATTTTGCGCATAAACAGAAGTCAAAAGAAAGTGGGAATTTGTAGTAAGGTATTGCATGAACAGTGAATAAATTGATCAGAGATGGATACTTTAGAAAGTATGAAGTAGTAAGGATTTCAAACTGTTAACAATCGTCTAAAACTAGCTTCACTCAAATTATGATCATACTGCCAATTTGGGGATATAAATGAGGCTACTCTCAAAGTGGAATTGACATCCAACTTAGTTTCAGATAAACATAGTAAGTGAATATTATTCCCTTGATCAATGCCTTAATTTCACACTTTTTAGAGGAAAATTCGCACCTCTTGTATTCCAAAAAGAGATGTTTTGATTCATTTAAGATGAGGAGGATTAAAACGGTGGACGGATTTTGCCTTGTGTGTGTGATAGTTGATTTATTATTATTGGAAGGAAGGACCTCATCAGGTCTAAAGTCCTTACCCTCATCATGATCACCAAAATCAACTCTCTTCTTTTTTTAGATTTCTTTTTACATTGCTTGGATTCTTTCATAGAATATTTAGTGGGAGAAGCTAGAACAGATGGAGGTAAGATAACATGAGGTGGTGGTGATAAATGAGAATATGGTGAGGATGAAGTAGAAACAAATGCCAACTGAAGATGATTGAAAATATTGAAAGCTAAAAGATGATGAACAAGACAAAGAGTTGGATTGAGAGAAAGTGGAAGCTGAAATAGATTGAGAGGAGATACAATTAGATGACATAAGACATGGTTGATCATCCAGAATAGAGCATGGATTATTTACCCGAAATTCCTTCTCAACTGCACCAATAATAAAAGCATCAAAAACTTCCTTATCCTGAAGTGGATTATCATACTTTGACATACCATCCCCATTATCCATATAGCTACCTTGAACAACTCCTAATTCATCACATATTAGAACATTTTGATGATTCTCCATTTCTTTGTCCTTAACAATATCCATTTCTACCTCACAATTTTGTTCACCATCATCTACTGCAAAAAAATTACCCACTATTTCAACAAATTCTTCCGTTTCTTTATTTACATCTTTTACCACTTCACTATTTTTACCTTGTTCCTTTTTCCTCCAAACTTGCTTCTTCTTAGGCAAAACATGTTTCCATTCATTTTGATTAACAACAGTATTCTCCCTATTCTTAACATGCCTTACATCAATAAAATCATAACCCTGCTTTTCCATACCAACTTTTATTTGTTGCACATCTTGAATATTCTCATCCTTTGTATTAAACCCACAATCAACAGTTGTATGCCCAAACATCTTGCAATGACTACATATACTCGGTGTTCGATGGTACGACAACCTAACTGGTGGACATTTCTCACCTAAACCATCAACTTCTATAATCTTTGGAAACTCACTATTAGGAGTTATCTCTACTAAATCCTTTGCATATTTGAACCTATGTAATTTATCTGTACTAGAGTCAAAATAGATAATCCTTCCTACATGACATGCAACCAATTAATGCCTAGAAGCATCCAGAGTATAAGTGGAATGCGATGAAAATGAATCCATATAGGGACTTTTTTAATTTGAGATTGGGTACATCTTATAGTGGGATCCCATTTCTTAATGATGAACATCCTACCTTTAATGAAAATAGGATCTGATTTTAAGATTCTTTCCCTATCCATGTCATTTGCGAAATTAAAATAGAAGTTTAACCCATCAGATTTAATATGTACTTCCCCATGCATTTTCCTGAAGTTTTTCAAAAAAATAGGTAAGACAAAGAACCATCCAAGAAAAACCCTACTAAATGGTTTTGCCAATATTTCATACCTTCCTCTTTGACCACATCTGGGAGCACTTGCGGTTTTCCATCTTTCACAATATCAAAATGCAATGGTTGATAAATTCCAGCATTTCGAAGCAAAGCTTTGAAAAGAGAATGAAGATCAGATTTGAAAGGTTGATTAGAGGTGTTCGATAAAATGATATTCTGATTCTGCACTACATCAATTCTTGAATTGATCAAAGAAGGTGCAACACAATTGATACTATCACCATTCATAGATTCAAGATTCACAACATTCCGATTAACGTCAGAAAAGGGATTATTCAAGATGTTGATGAAATGACAGGTTTTGAATTGACATTATTAGAAGATTTATTTTGAATATTCAAATCAAAAGATGAAAGTTAAAAAATAGAAAGATTAGCATGATTTGATACCCCATCACAAAAAGGAACCCTAGAGGGATTTAACTTTGAGGCAATGACATAAGTAGAATAAATCAATAGAGGGGTATCAAGAGGGTCAGGACGGCGAGAAGGAAGGGGAGGGAAAGATAAAAGGGAGAAGGAAGATGAAGAAAGGGATGAAGACGAGGAGAAGGAAGATGCCATTAGCAAGGGTCAAAGTTTCTCTTCGAAAAATCGATATTTCAACATGTAGATTGTGAGTTATGTCCAAATTAAATTTCCAAAAAGTCGTTATGGAGTCATTAACAAGCCATAACGTTTTATTTGATAAAATAAAAGGATTTTCATATATATTGAACATCAATTTGGCTTTAAAAAAATGAAGTATCGAGTTATAAATCCAATATAGCTTATTTTGAAGCTATATGATATTCTATTTGGATATATACGATAATATTAATTATTATTAAATCGAATTGATTTTTAATTTAAATTATATTTTATCGATTTAGTTGAATATGGGAAATTAGCCATTTTGCAAATGACCTCCGTTTTCGATAAAACAAATTTTACTAAATCTTTAATGATTATGCTAGATTTCAAATTTCACGCCAATCGGGGTTCTTTTATGACCGTGCGCAATTTAAATGTGAATCGGCCGATAATTTGACTTCAAAATAACATTGTGTGAGCAAACAGACTTGATTTCAATGAAACAAGTTTCATTAGGTCTGTAATGTCAAATTGTAGTTGTTTGTCCATTTTCATCGAAATTGGGTATCGTTTGTGATCATACGAATTTTTAAATGACGGACGGAGGTAACAATTAAATATAAATGAATAAATAAAAATATAAAGCTTACACTGTAAGCTATCCCACCCTTTAAAACATCTTATTCTCCCCTAACCATAATTATTTCCTCCTCTGGTCAACACTAGTTCATGGTCGCAATAAATTTTCTTGTATTGGTGAGTTTTGAAAATCCAAAAAAATATATCAAATACTCCACTAAAAGTCCCAAAATAAATATATTTGAGATCCTCAAAGCTTGCTCTTTCCACTAGTACAAAATTTTCCAAACTCCACGCCATTTTTTGTCTTGTGAAAATGTACAGAGTGAGTCTTTTGGGTAAGAATTCGTGGTTTTTGGATTTTGGTGCAACGATGATCGATTTGGAGGTTATATTTGGGTTTGTTGCAAGTTTTAGTAGCTATAGTGAAATTTTGGTCGAGCTTGGGGACAACAAAATTCGCACGTCTACTGTGTGCAGCAAGGAGTAGTTTGAACTCTTTTTTCATGGATGGCTGGAGTTTAATGATGCTGGTTTGAAGTGAAAGAGGGATTAAAGGGAAGAATTATGGTAATATTAGTTTAACTTTTAGTGTTGTATGGAGGGAGTAATGAGAGTGAGAAAACAAGGTTGTGGCCATGAATGGTGCAGTGTGTATTAGGGAGAGATATTAGAGGAGGGAGATTAGGAATTTGAAGGTGACTAAGGGTTTTAATTAATTAATCAGTATTATTAATAAACGTCAATTTTATACAAACGTATAAAATGCATATTTTTTCCATATGTTATCAGAATCTGATGCAACAGGATCTGTTGGAACCGTATGGACGTAGGCTACACAACGAAACTGATTTGGAGTGATTTGGAGCTAGTTGAGATTTTTGGTTGAACTAATTACCTATTTAATTTAATTCAAACAATTGTTATTGCAACAATCAACCATCAATGTGGGAACTCCCTGAACTGATTTAAAAGTTATTATAATCTTATCTGATTATATATTGATTGCTTATGGTTGCAATGGTTGCTTCGTGATTGATGGATGTTTATTGATAATTATTTATATACTGTTTATGTACATTTAAGCGTTAAAAATTATAAAGGCTTATCTTATGAATGTTGTTTGATGGATGTGGAACTACTGTGGTTATGGTTGTTATTACTATTGTTCACACAATTGACACCACAAATATGAAATTATATGGAAACCGATTGGATCGGGTTCCATTGGGATTTTAAATGAATATTATATTCATTTATATAAAATAAGACGTGAAAATGAAAATAGGATTTTTATACCCAAAATTATTTGGAAATGAAGTTGATGTGATTTCAAACAACTATTGAAAAGTCTGAAATGATTTTGAAAGACATTTAAATTAAAAATGGATTGTTTTAATTCAAATTAGAATTTAAGTAGTAGATTCAAAAAGTAAATTCGAGTTAGGTATATAAACGACGTTTTTAACTCCAATGGATTTTTCCAATGATCTTATTTATTTTTATCATGGATTTCAGGAAAGTTTGGATTTCAGGAAAGTTTGGATTTCAAAATATTATATTTTGAAAAATATTATTATTTAAATATTATAATAATATAGAATATTCTATTTTGATATAAAATTGAATTTGAAGTTTTAATTGTTTTCAAACGAGTTTATAAACGTTTTATAAAATAGATTTGAACTGAATCTACGAGTTTTATATTAAATAATAATATGGTTTGAACAGGACGTGTTGCGTAGTGATAGTTCGCGTATTTTGATCATTAACTTCAAATTGACATATCGGGAGATCCTACCGTGGGGTTTTCCCAAAATGAAAAACGTATGGTTCGAAATGAAAAGAGATTCAAATGACATGTAAAGTTTTAAATTCAATGGTTAGATTTTGAGATAAGTTCAAACCAAATTTGAAGAAAAACAACGCTAGTGCCATTGGTGACCCAAAACCATATTTTAATGAAATGAGTTATTTTTAAGTAATTAAAAATATGGAAAAATTATGACACTACAAGAAATATATCTATTCACAGCGTTGAAAAAACGCTGTTATAGCCTTTAACAGCGTTTTGATGAACGTTGTCTACCAACGTGCTGTTATAGATCCCTGGATATATCACAGCGTTTTCAAAAACATTGTAGAAAATTGACATATTACAACGTTTCAAATGGTGTTGTCCTTATGTTTATACAGCGTTTTATATTGTTTTAGAAATGTTGTTATCTTCCCTTTTCTATAGCGTTTAGCCACATATCACAGCATTTCTCGAAGTTTACAAGTTCTTTCCTATCACAGCGTTTCGCCACATATCACAACATTTCTGGAAGTTTTCACGTTGTTCACTATCACAGCGTTTTGTCGCATATGACAACATTTTTTGCATATATCACAGCATTTACATATTGTAGTATCAAAATATTCATTCACAAACATATCAACAACATGTAACATATATCAAACAACTAATTATATAACATAATATTCATACATAATTTCCATAAAAAAATAACACCATAAACTAAATTTACACAATATCCGTCGAACAAAGTCACGATATCTACAAATAAAACAAAATTTCCATAAAACAAGTTTGCGCTGAATACCAACAAAATGAACATCTAAAAGTTACCGCTTTCTCCGTAATCAGTTGTCGCAAGCGGTCTTGTTGTTGAGGGATCTTCAGAAGTGTACGATATTCTGATTATAGCCGAATGCACAACGATGCCCATCTCCAATACCTATACACATGTATTCATGTTAGCATGCATTTGGTCATGGTTACACATTAACAAGAAAAAAATGCTCGACAACAAGAAAAAAGAATACAAGAAAGAGCAAGTTGAAGAATACTTATTTAATTTATAATTATTGCTATTATTATTATTATAGAATACTTGGTAATATTTTATATTTTTATATACTTTGTTAACTTTTATAAACTAAACTTCTTAATTTTTATAAAATTAGTAAACTTAGTTAATTTTTATAATACTTAGTTAATTTTTAATTATTGCTATTATTATTATTATAAAATACTTGGTAATAATTTATATTTTTATGTACATAGTTAACTATTATTGTTAGACCAAAAAATGGCACTAACACCCAATTATCTAGGATTTGTGAATAATATTGAAGAATAGTAATCTAAAAACAAAGAAAAAGCAATCAACACACAAGATTTATAGTGGTTCGGCATTAACAAGCCTACATCCACTTTACAGTTCTTTATTCAATAGAGAATTACTACTACAACGAATACATTCACTCAAACACTCGGATTCAATGAATAATTCTCTCTGAATTCATTGTATTTTCATTGGAGAAGAAGGTTCTCTCTTGAAGGGGGTGCAGCCATGGCAGATACTAGGAACCAAAATGCCAAAAGTCCTTTTCAGTTGCTGCATTATGATGTATTTATAGGCTGGAATTAGTGAGCGGTTAGTGGTACACGTGGCAGCATCTGGAAGGCTTCGGAGTTGGTTATAAGAGAGTGGAGAACGTGGGGAGAAGTGGAGATGGTAGCTCCTCTTTTGCAGGCTAGAAAATAGGCCACGCTATGGAACAGCAGGCGATGGGCGGATCAGATGGGGGGCACTCCGATCTGGTCCGAATGGGGGATCCGATCCGATCCGAATGATGGGATCCGATCCAATCCGAAAGGGGGGATTCGATCTGGTGACATCTTCATGTATAATTCAAGTTTTCCAACCTTCTATCACTCCATCCAAGTGATCTCCAATCAATGTACGTTCATACTCAAGTCCCTGGCTTTGGGTAGCCTGTTCACAAAGCAGGCTAACATTTTGCCCCCCAAAGTACATCTTATCACAGATGAGATGTGCTTTGAATAAGTCGAGCTGAATCTTTTTGGAACGTCATCCACCCTTGAGGAGGCATTATCAGATTTTTGTGTCCTATTGAGTAGTTCCGTCATATGGATTTTTTCCTGTATAAATGGCCTATCATATATCTCACTACTTCCATGGATGCTTATCAGGCCAAATTCCATGGCTAGACTGGTCAAGATGATTAAGTAATCGTTTAGACCTCGTCGAATCAAGAGGTTGAATTCCTTCATCATAAGTCATGTAGGATCGTTTGCTCCCGTGTGAGACTGTACATGCGCAAGTTAATGCCAAATGACGTCGTCTTCTTATGCAAGTCAAGTGTATTACTGACTCAGGCTTTCTTTTATGTATAAGCCAATGTATGAAATAACCATCCAAGTAATAGGGTAGTATCGGAATCTTCGAGCTTTGAGCTGGCATCCGGACCATTGGGATAGAGTGCATCAAAATTGACATATGAATCTGTCATTTGTGCTTGGATTTGGACTATCTCGATATCAAGATATTAATCTAGGGATCCACGATTGCATCAAATCGTAACAATAAGGCATCTGAAAGCCATGATCACTCCAGATCGTTTTATAATCCCGTGATCACCTACGAGTCAGTACGAGACGTTTAAAACATGCAAGCCAATAACTAGTAGGATCATCACAATCTAAGGCAACATGGGAGTTTATCTCACTCTCCATTTGATCTAGTTGCGGATCAAGTCTTTGGATTCGATCAGCGAGTTGGCTCACTTGGATGGTCAAGATGAATCATATCATATTCCAAAGATATAGTGTATATGTTCTGAATCATGCATCGATTCAGGGTTATGTCCAAAGTCAAACTGTCAGTTGAAGCTCGTGCTCCCAGTATCAGTGAAGGACGAGCTAAGTCAGTGCTTATGCCTCCAGCATCGTTGAGGGTTGGACTAGGTCAATCGGATATCCAGTCTTCTAGCCTTTAAACTTTCTTTCTTCACATCAGGTTAGAGCTGCAGGTTCAGCAATCTTAGCCAACCCGTGTCATTCTGTACTCTTTCTCAAGTTAGGAAGAGTTGGAGTTGTATACGCGAACGGTCGAATTACATTCGCGTAGGTGTTATCCCATCTCTTTAGTCAGAAAACGAGGATTACCTCATCGAGTGTTAGCAAACTTAGGTACTCTCCTCATATCAGCCATGGAGTTGAGTAAGAATTCAATCATTCAAGCGAGCGAATGTCATAAGGGAGTTACTCGAGCTTCTCTGCTCATGCTTTGTCATAATTCGAAATAGCCATTATAATAATGTTGAGTCTTTCTCTCATGCTTGGTTCCATTGAGCTTGAGAGTGCCCCCCATCTGATCCGCCCATCGCCTGCTGCTCCATAGCGTGGCCTATTTTCTAGCATGCAAAAGAGGATCTACCATCTCCACTTCTCCCCACGTTCTCCACTCTTTTATAACCAACTCCGAAGCCTTCCAGATGCTGCCACGTGTACCACTAACCGCTCACTAATTCCAGCCTATAAATACATCATAATGCAGCAAATGAAAAGGACTTTTGGCATTTTGGTTCCTGATATCTGCCATGGCCGCACCCCCTTCAAGAGAGAACCTTCTTCTCTAATGAAAATACAATGAATTCAGAGAGAATTATTCATTGAATCCGAGTGTTTGAGTGAATGTATTCGTTGTAGTAGTAATTCTCTATTGAATAAAGAACTATAAAGTGGATGTAGGCTTGTTAATGCCGAACCACTATAAATCTTGTGTGATGATTGCTTTTTCTTTGTTTTTAGATTACTATTCTTCGATATTATTCACAAATCCTAGATAATTGGGTGTTAGTGCCATTTTTTGGTCTAACATTTTGTTGCTTTCACTGAGAAATGAAGATTCTCAGCGTTTAAGGATTCTCCAATCTACTTATTGGATCGCCAAGTCCGATGAGGAAATCCTATAAATTCTGTTGATTTTGCAAATGTGGAGATCACCAGATGTGAAGTTACCTCCGTGCCATATAGCAGAAATCGCTAGAGATTGGAAACAGTGTCCTGTAAATCTTCTGGATCGGATCGGATGTGTTACAGTTCAAATGAGCTCCGGATCGGATGTAGATGAAACGACCAGGTCGGATGCAGATTAAGCCCTCGGATCGGATGTAGACAAAGTGTAGGCCAATATACCTACGGGGTCGGATCGGGGCTTATCCGACCCGAACAAGAACCTCCGACCCGAACCGAAGGGGAGATCCGAACTGAACCGGAGGGCAGATCCGAACCGACCACCGGCTATTGATGTTCCCCCGACCCGATCCGATGACGTCTCCGAAGCGCAACTTGAAGGCAAATTCCGATCCGACCCGGTACGGCTGTTTTTGGGAAAAGAATACATTTTTCAGATCATTTCAGAAAAGACTCCATCTTCCAAAATTGAAAAAATCGTGCGGTGCCCACATTACGTCGATCGCCGCCGGGACTGTGGGGCCCCGGACCCCCGCTGGCGCTGCGCCCGGACCCGCTGACAGCCTCGCCTTCGACTCGGAGCACGGCTCGCCTTCGGATCGATGTACATTTTAGCCAATAGAAGTTATCAAAGCTTATCAATGAAGATTAAATGGATAGTCGGTGAATATCCCAGTAGATGGCAACGATTGGGATTCTTCCCAGAGTCATGACACCTACTTACAACAGTAAGCTAATGCGAGGAGCTATCGATCAGATTCAACTTGCTGTCAACAACAGTATACGAGACAATGACTGTCTCATAGCAGCTTCCTCTTCCATAGTTCCGATGGTGTATAGATTTCACCAACACAACTGATGTTGTTCTCTAACGAGTAGTGACTACCTTATTTATGTGACTTAAACCTGTCCAATCGACGGAGCATCGAATGACGGTTAGTAGAACAGTCTGAGCACTAATCCTAAGATGATTCATATGATCTTAGTGACTATGATTGTCAATAATGGGATACCAGGAAGCAGTTAAGGATCCTAACATCCCAAAGTGACACTTCAATCGTATGATGCGATGAATGAAATATGTCCTGAGGTTCACCTCCCGAAGAACTTGGTTAACTTTTGCAATGGCTATTTGATGTCAATAGCACCGAGGAAGACTGATTTCCATCGAATAAGGGTTAGGTCAACAAACTTTGGTGCCCAGAGTTAGGTACTAGTTGAACCACCACATGCCATGATTGGACCTATGGATCCTTTCCCGGATTATAACAACTTGATTGCTCGCCAACCACCATATGACCTTGGTCAAGTGATGAGAGCTTGAGATTAAAGAAAATATGAATCAACCATTAGCTCTCTACTTCTTATTTCCGTTGTGACATAATGAATGAATATTACTTAAAGTCTCGCAAACTATGCTGTCGTATTCAAGCTTATCTGATCAAGGTCTAAATTGACCAGCTCCCGTAGAATTCAGAACTTACATTGTAGCCTAATGTCTATTGCTAAAATTCCAAACCGAAACTGGAGTGGGAATGGTCCGTGGTGACTAAGTTACTAGAAGATCCTGCTATTTGCCCAAATGGAATATGCTACACATCAGAGATGGAACCCAAATATGCTACCCCTCCTAATGAGATGGAGTACGAAGGAGGCATCGGCTTAGCAAGCAAAGGAAACATCATATAAGGAGTTGCCCGATGATCTTGTCGAAGACATAGATCCTAGAGGGTGAAGATTCGGAATGCAGGAGGGAGACATCTAGCGAAGTCCTGCAGTGACCTGAGGCATCTGGAAGATTGCTTGAGCAGAACATCGAGCTAAACCAGTCCAACTTCAATTCCCTCCTAAAGAAGTCCATGTAGGGCAAGCATTAGTTGACTTCGTCGCTGAGTTTACTGTTCCTAAAGAGGATGTGTTAGATGAAGAGGATGCCCCCTCGAAATGAAAGATGATATCAGGCACCTGGAAGCTGTATACAGAAGATGCAAACAATGGCCAATGACCCGGCGTCGGAGTTGTGTTGATAACTCCTGAAGAATGGTTCGAAGTGCATTCTAAACAGAGGGACCACAACTCGTAGCTTACTTAGGATGGGTAGAAGAGCCATTAGATTGATGGGTACATTACAACATACCTCATATTCCGCATACATAAAATCAGAAGGCAGATAATATGGCCAAGTTAGAAGGTTCCGACAATCCAGAAAAGATGGAGAAGATCCTCATCGAGACACTACAAAATCCGACCATTGATTAGATGGAAGTTGATTGAGCGTTGGAGATCGAATCTGGAAGAGAGTCATGGACAACCCCATAAATAATTTCCTACAGCACGGAGTGCATCCAACAAGGAGAAGTGAAAGGCAGGCCACCGTTTGTTATGCCTCAGTATATGACAAGCATGGCGACATTGTTTATTTCCCTGGGAAGGTTGTCCTAAGATTGACAGCAACAAGACCTATTGCCGAATACACCATCCTGAATGATTAGACAAAAGCACTCATCAACTTCCCACTAGATAGGAGATGTACATGAATGAAGCTTCTGACGAAAGACGTCTTGGAGTTAGAAAGTGAAGATTCACAATTCCACTCCATTGATGGATTATCTGCCAAGTAACTCATGCCCCTGATGCTGGGGGCAATAGGAGATTCAAGCGTGGATTGCTCGTGATTACATCATCTAATTCAATGCTGATACATCATAAGCCTGCATGACTGATTGCCTCAGTTTTTCCCGAAGAGTGGCGAGTTAAGTGTTTGGAACACTTAAGCCTGAATGCTGATTGATTGTTTGTGTATAAGCTTTTATCTCCGGCACCGGATCGAAGGCATATCTGCAGACGGATGAGGCATGTTTATCCTTATGGCTCTCGCACCAACTTCTTGAAATGGAAGGGGCTGAGCTCCTGTAAGCATAGACCCATTTTCAGCCATGTCCTACTTCTTAGCATGGAGAGTGCAAAGCTTCCCTAATCATAAATCTATTGTTTTCCTGCCAACTACTGTCCTAGCACCAATATGATGATGTGCTTCCATTAGCGGTACAAGCGTGACTCCTTGACACTCAATCTTTGCCTTTAGCAAGGGGGTAAGAAGGCGATTTAAAGGAGATGCGACCTTGTCATTTGCTTACAGCATATACCTATGTGCCTTCATCGCTCCAAGACCTTAATCAAGGGCTGTTCATTCTTGGGACTGCCATCCCACGACGGTTGAAAAACGTTCATCACCTCCAAATATTTTGGCAACCATATCCGACAGAGATTATCGAGGCAAAATGGACCTGCGAAGAGCATGCAATGCCATTTTTGTACAGAATGATATTCATTCCTTCAACAGGATTAATCTTTAACCATGACTCTTATATTTGCATGCTTTATGAGTTATTGATGCAATTAACTCAGAGAATCAATATATGGATGGTGTAGGTACTTAGGATTTGATACTGATCAGACTTCTAACACCAGCATATAGAATTATAGAGCAATACCATGATGAGCTTGACTAAACTACTCGTTTACAAAGACACGCCCTCCGTCTAAAAGAAGTTGTATAGCTCAAGGTGGATTCGAGATGACCATCCACTCCTTGCCTCATATGTTGCAGACCTAAAGATAATTATGCATTGACTTTTGCATATTCAGAGTCGGAATCTGATTTCAGATAGATGCAGTTCGACCATCTACATGGCTTAATCCTATGTTTGACGCCATCAGATTACATGAATCAAAATAAAGGAGGCAGCATTGCCCATTAACATGCTTACTTTTAAATCGTGCAAATTACTTTTACATGCTTCCTAAGTTATTGACATAACAAACTCAAGCGGTATGAATGATGTAGGTACCTAAAGTTCGGTGCCAATCACTCCTCCCATAGATTGATTGGAGGAACGCAAAGCTTCTGCAAAAATTCACCAACTGTTTGCTTGACTAACTCTGGTCCTCAAAGATTGGATAGAAGTACAAACCTAGAACGAGTGTGATGGGCACGCCATGATTAAAGACCACTCGATCCGTGACTCTGGCTCTCATGATTTGCAGCGTCCGACAAAACTCCATCCCATGAGTCGATGGGATGAGAGAAACTTGATTATTGCGAATGGCCACCTCTACCCGTGAATCGGAGATCACGAGGTAGCACCTCGGCGAGTGTGACCCGACCACTTGCCCGAAAAGCTCCATCTGCCAGAGTGAAGTATGGAGTACGGACTAAAAATAGAGTTCGAGAACGACACTCGACCCGACAGAATCCCACTCTTGGGATTAGAGCGCATGAGGAAAGCCGAGGCAAATGACATGACCATTCGCCTGATTAACTCTAACTCTCATGATTCGAGAGAGAGTATAAAGGACAGGAAGATGACGTCCCCAAGGCGTGATGGTGCACCACGATTAAAGACCGCCTTGATTACACTCTAACTTGGGCATACGTTAGGAGAGTATAAAGGTGCTAAGATTAAGCACCGAAGACAACAGGCTCCTACCCCACTGAAGGATTGGGGATAAGATTGAAAGCTGAGCCAACACCCCCCACGGAAGGATTGGCGGCAACATAATATCGAACAAGCCCTGACTAGGCACTTTATTCATATTTGATTGGGGGCACACACACATCGTCCCCCTTAGATAAATTCTATATGATTTGCTAGATATTATTTGATTGCAGGGGTTATGAATCGGAACCCTTACTTGATTGTGATGTGCTTTATTACCTATTACTTAGAGATTCACTTTGTTTACACAATGCAGGCTTGTACAAGATAGCAGGACAAGAATGCGAGGGCCGCACTCGCGACAACAGCAGTAGCCGGTGGAAAACAAACAAAGGGCCACACCAGAAGGCTGACGCTGATGCCCAACGCTAAACTTCTCATGCGACTCAAGGCGACGACCGAAAGGAGGCATTGAGAGTGAATTGTTTAATGACGTGTCACACGACTTAAGTCAACGACCGAATGGAGGCCCTAAGAGTGATATATCGAATCAGCATACACACCCACATGTGACTGGCCATAGCCCAAGTGCATCGACAAGTGCCACCTCACAAATACAATGAATGGAAAATGCGATAACATGAGCACTTGGATAACTCAATCACATAAGTTTTGAAAACCATGTCTCTTTTCCCTGCATCTATGTCTAAATTTGAATGGGATGTGATACAACTACCAATCTTTCGCCGTTACCCCTGGACTGGGGCCACATTGTTGAAAATATTTACAAATGGCATAATTGATATGCCTATGTCTAACTTATACCTCGATCTTGACAGGCTGCTTGAGGACCACATAATGGATGCAGAGTGAACGTCCATTTGCTAGTCCTGACTGACTTCCCGGTTGAAAGGTCCCATATAAAGGGGGACGCCATTACTTTGACTTCTAACTTGCGAGGAGGCGAATTTCCTGACACTCAGACTCAAAGGCTAATAAGAAGGAAGATAGAAATTTCTCCCGTGCTGAGGATATTGGCGCAGAAGGCGCTAGGAACGAAGGAAGTCAGCAGATTTCTTCTTGCGATGATCCCTCAGAATGTCAAGCTAGATATGAAATGGATGGTACCCTTGCTAATTTGAGAACTCAAATGGCTCAGCGAGATGAACTTCTCCGAAAACGACAGAAAGTGATGGATAACTTCTTTACTTGGATAATTGGAAGGCTGAGTAACTACAACTTACTCGTTGGAGCGAGCACCGTGGGAATTCAAGCGACAACGAACTTGGCTCAAACACTCCCTGCTCCGTGGCCCAGATCATATGAGACCCTAGGACAAGTTGGCATGGTCGTCTTTAATGAAAGAAGATTCAACCAACCTCCTCCCAGGCATTTGTAGCATGCAACTTCCGACCGTAACATTTTAGCTAAAAACGACGGCAATGCAAGAACTATTTGAAACTCAAATGGAGTCCGACCAACCTTTTGCTCTAATTCAGATGAATGTTTAAAATCCAACTCAACCTCAACATGACGCTCCCCATGTAGCGGGCAAATGAGAGCATTTGAGACAGCTATAATCTGACTTTATCGCCACCCGACCTCGAACCTCAGAGCTTGGATGGGAGACCAAAGGCTAACATGAGCTGGAAACGAACAAATCATTTTTATCAAACTCTAACTCACAGTTTGATGAGAGAGTATGAATTCAGAGAATACGTGGATTTGATGATTACCGTTTAGTAAAACCCCGTGGATGAAGAGTACGGGATACGAGCTTCGAGCAACATAATTTGACTATCCGCCAACTTTAGGCACATTTAATATTATCGGAGTTCCGCAAGATCCCAGACTATAACCAGAAGAATGGATCCTCAAGAACAAACTGCATACATACGAGTAGTGGACCACCATCCAAAATTAAAAGACAGAAGCCTGATTGATGGCTATTACATATGCGCAACCAAGAAGCCAGAGACTGGATTCCACCCACTTCAAGACTTCATACCGGGGCACCAGCGCTAAATTGGACAATTGGCGACAACTTCTCAAAGACGAGGGCCAGATTGCCAACATTAATTGATGCTTCAACAGAGCTCCGACGAGACCCTACATGCATTCCTTGAAAGATCAATGCCGCAGTGGCATCGGTAAATCGACTTGGACCATATATGGTGTTGATTGGAGTAGTATCTGGTATTCTAGATAACTCATACTTCAAAGTCTCTCTGCAACGAGGCCCACCAAGAGGCCTTGGCAGATTCACCTTTGGAACAAGCCTCAATACCTTTATACCATGAGATTTTCTTGGAAACATTGGTGAATTCTATCCTAAGATAGACAAACTCCTGCAACAAAAGGATACTAATGTTGAGATGGATGATTTCACTATTTTCATGGCAAAAAATTGGAGCATCATCTGACTCCTGAAATGATAAAGACAAAATAAAAACCCCGAAAAAGACTTACAGGAGTGTACAATTCCGGAAAGGACCAATTTCATTGGTCAAGCCCGTGATCTTGATTCTCAAGCTCAATGGAACCAAGCATGAGAGATAGACTCAACAATATTATAATGGCTATTTCGAATTATGACAAAGCATGAGCAGAGAAGCTCGAGTAACTCCCTTATGACGTTCGCTCGCTTGCATGATTGAATGCTTACTCAACTCCATGGCTGATATGAGGAGAGTACCTAAGTTCGCTAACACTCGATGAGGCAATCCTCGTTTTCTGACTAAAGAGATGGGATAACACCTACGCGAATGTAATTCGATCGTTCGCGTATACAACTCCAACTCTTCCTAACTTGAGAAAGAGTACAGAATGACACGGGTTGGCTAAGATTGCTGAACCCGCAGCTCTAACCTAATGTGAAGAAAGAAAATTTAAAGGCTAGAAGACTGGATATCCGATTGACCTAGTCCAACCCTCAACGATGCTGGAGGCATAAGCACTGACTTAGCTCGTCCTTCACCGATACTGGGAGCACGAGCTTCAACTGACAGTTTGACTTTGGACATAACCCTGAATCGATGCATGATTCAGAACATATACACTATATCTTTGGAATATGGTATGATTCATCTTGACCATCCAAGTGAGCCAACTCGCTGATCGAATCCAAAGACTTGATCCGCAACTAGATCAAATGGAGAGTGAGATAAACTCCCATGTTGCCTTAGATTGTGATGATCCTACTAGTTATTGGCTTGCATGTTTTAAACGTCTCGTACTGACTCGTAGGTGATCACGGGATTATAAAACGATCTGGAGTGATCATTGCTTTCAGATGCCTTATTGTTACAATTCGATGCGATCGTGGATCCCTAGATTAATATCTTGATATCGAGATAGTCCAAATCCAAGCACAAATGACAGATTCATATGTCAATTTTGATGCACTCTATCCCAATGGTCCAAATGCCAGCTCAAAGCTCGAAGATTCCGATACTACCCTATGACTTGGATGGTTATTTCATACATTGGCTTATACATAAAAGAAAGCCTGAGTCAGTAATACACTTGACTTGCATAAGAAGAGGCGTCATTTGGCATTAACTTGCGCATGTACAGTCTCACATGGGAGCAAACGATCCTACGTGACTTATGATGAAGGAATTCAACCTCTTGATTCGACGAGGTCTAAACGATTACTTAATCATCTTGACCAGTCTAGCCATGGAATTTGGCCTGATAAGCATCCATGGAAATAGTGAGATATATGATAGGCCATTTTTATAGGAAAAAATCCATATGACGGAACTACTCAATAGGACACAAAAATCTGATAATGCCTCCTCAAGGGTGGATGACGTTCCAAAAAGATTCAGCTCGACTTATTCAAAGCACATCTCATCTGTGACAAGATGTACTTTGGGGGGGCAAAATGTTAGCCTGCTTTGTGAATAGGCTACCCAAAGCCAGGGACTTGAGTATGAACGTACATTGATTGGAGATCACTTGGATGGAGTGATAGAAGGTTGGAAAACTTGAATTATACATGAAGATGTCACCGGATCGGATCCCCCCTTTTGGATCGGATCAGATCCCCTCATTCGGATCAGATCGGATCCCCCATTCGGACCGGATCGGAGTGCCCCCCATCTGATCCGCCCATCGCCTGCTGCTCCATAGCGTGGCCTATTTTCTAGCCTGCAAAAGAGGAGCTACCATCTCCACTTCTCCCCACGTTCTCCACTCTCTTATAACCAACTCCGAAGCCTTCCAGATGCTGCCACGCGTACCACTAACCGCTCACTAATTCCAGCCTATAAATACATCATAATGCAGCAAATGAAAAGGACTTTTGGCATGTTGGTTCCTGATATCTGCCATGTCCACACCCCCTTCAAGAGAGAACCTTCTTCTCCAATGAAAATACAATGAATTCAGAGAGAATTATTCATTGAATCCGAGTGTTTGAGTGAATGTATTCGTTGTAGTAGTAATTCTCTATTGAATAAAGAACTATAAAGTGGATGTAGGCTTGTTAATGCCGAACCACTATAAATCTTGTGTGTTGATTGCTTTTTCTTTGTTTTTAGATTACTATTCTTCGATATTATTCACAAATCCTAGATAATTGGGTGTTAGTGCCATTGTTTGGTCTAACAATTATGAACTAAACTTCTTAATTCTTATACAATTAGTTAACTTAGTTAATTTTTTATAATATTTAGTTAATTTTATAATACTTAGTTAATTTTTAATTATTGCATATTATTATAAAATATTTGGTTATATTTTATATTTTTATATACTTAGTTAACTTTTATAAACTAAACTTCTTAATTTTTATAAAATTAGTAAACTTAGTTAATTTTTTATAATAGTTTGTTAATTTTTATAATACTTAGTTAATTTTTTATTACTGCTATTATTATAATAAAATACTTGATAATATTTTATATTTTTATATACTTAGTTAACTTTTATAAACGAAACTTCTTAATTTTTTTAAATTAGTAAATTTAGTTAATTTTTACAATAGTTAGTTAATTTTTAATTATTACTATTATTATTATTATAGAATACTTGGTAATATTTTATATTTTTATATACTTTGTTAACTTTTATAAATTAAACTTCTTAGTTTTTATTAAATTAGTAAACTTAGTTAATTTTATATAATAGTTAGTTAATTTTTATAACACTTAGTTAACTTTTAGTTATTGCTATTACTGTTATAGAATACTTGGTAATATTTTATATTTTTATATACTTAGTTAACTTTTATAAACTAAACTACTTAATCTTTATAAAACTAGTAAACTTAGTTAATTTTTTGTAATAGTTAGTTAATTTTTATAATACTTAGTAAGTTTTTATAATTTTTTTAATTTTTTATAAATTTTAGTTAATTTACGACTATTATAAATCTTATTGTTATTATTATTATTATAGAAGTTTAGTTATGTTTTGTGTTTTTATGTAACTTGTTAACTTTTATAAACTAAACTTGTTAAGTTTTATAAAATGAAAAGTTTGCATATTTGAATCTAAAAGGTCGCTTGTATTGGTTTAGGTAACCTTACAGAAAATAGTATAGTCACGACACTTGTGGTTTGCTTGTCCGCAAAAGTTCCATAAAGAAACAGCAGCATATTTCAGTCGTCTGAATCTATTTTCAGATGTCTGACTTGGTTCAAACATCTGAAAATAGGTTTTAGACATCTGAAATGGATTTTGGCCAACACACTGAGACCATTTCAGACATCTGAAAATGTTCTCGGGCAATTCCTAGGCTTGGTTCAGATATTTGAAATTTATTTCAGACGTCTGACCTTCTCTGATATTGTTTTCCACATCATTCCTCATCGTCCATTCATTTTTCAGCGTATAAGACTCCAACATACAAGCAAATCATGGTGATTCTAAATCGAAGTAGCAAAATAATATGGAATAGCAAAAAGAAAAAGTCAAATAACTAGAATTAAACCTTAATGTCAGGTCTTAAGTAGTTGAGCCATCTCTTTCGGCATTGTTTCCCCGTTCAGGAGCCATAAGTATAAATAAGCAGGTCCATAATGGTTCACGATGTGAACTAACAATCTACAAAAGTATAAATAAGCATCAACATGAACTGAACATTACCCTTTAATATTCAGTATGAATTGAACATCACCCTTTAATATTCAGCAGCTGCAGTTATATTAAAATGTATGAACTGAATATTTGAAATGTCTTGAAATGGTTTTGCATTACTCGTAATTGTAAAGGTTTAGGACAGTCAATATGTACCTGTCGAACGACCGCAAACGTAATTTTCAGAAGTTAAGGTTAGGATAAAGCATGACAAACCTATACACATCACATTTTCTATTGTAAGGTTTTCCATTCAGCACCTCGTATACACATCACATCTTAAAATGGATGATTTATATGGAAAAAAAGATAATATATTGGTGGCAGAAATTCTCCTAGTATAACATAATACCTCCAAACTCTGTAAGAAGTTGCAAAGTTTTTACTCTTTGTATAGTGTGCATCCAGCGACCACATCCTTAAGTTGGCAACGCTCCAAACTCTACTCTAGAAGGCATAATGCCTTTTGCTTAATTAAATTTCCATAAGCCTCATAAACAACTCCACTCTAGAAGGCATAATATCATTCTCAATGAGATGTCAGTTAGAATTATCCTGCTTAACAGAAAATACAAATAGGATACCTGTAATAGCTTGGTTTTCGTGGCTAACAATCCTCTACAAGCTCGAAAGCTTCCTCTAGTAGAGCTTCAATTTTTGAAATCCTTGTCACTACAAATAATGTTTTCAAAAGAAACGGCTGTATAAGATGTATTATATAGCATTGGTCAACCTCTTATAGTCTGACTTCAGATTTTTTGGTCTCATTTCAAAAGCATGATTGTACATGACACACTCTAACTGGAAAATATTATCTTTGTATTCTTACAATATAAGATGGTCTCCTAGACTTTCTAACAATCTGTTGTAAATCTGATCATTGTTTTCCCTTAACACATTCAGTACTGTAGATGTAGAAGGTGGAATTTTGGCCTATTGTTTAAGTGATTGCTTCATTTTTTAACTTAGTTAAGAACTTATCAAGCTCATTGCCTGTACTGGCACCGGCCGATCCAGTACACTGTCATTATATTCGAACACATTAGTCCATGAATGTCTCCCCGAAAATAGCAAACTAGAAGGCGACTCGACCACAAAGATAACCTCAAATTACGATCAACGGAAATGATTAAATTATACCACAATCTCCTTTATCTTGGACATCAGACTTCAACCGAAACATTCAAAAGGCAACTCAGACAAAATGTAGCTCACACTGATCATTATGAATAACTCGGACAAAATGTAGCTCAAAAGGCAACTCAGAATAATAAATTTATTTCATTATTAGTGCAGAGACAGAAAACAAAACCTTAATTTGCATGCCAACCATCACAAGAAATAATTTCCACTCAAAATTGCATAACTCAGAACAAATATCATACCTGGGAAAGTGCCAAGAATCGCTATATTAGTTTAAAAAGTGTTCTCAAACTAGTACTGCACTTGTGAATGGAAAACAGATGAATGAAAATGTACATATTGTTATTTCTAGGCTAAACCACAACTAGATTCTTATCATCTCAACCATAGTACATATTAAAATTCCATATTCATAAGCATATTGTTATTTCTATGGCGAACTTATAAGAGTATATAAATGTATTCATAAGCATATTTAATTCCTTTTTGATTTCGTAAGCTAATATAAAATCCATAACTTACTAATGGATATAAAATTAATAAATCAGGCGATGACGCTTGAAATAACCTCACAAGCATATTCATATATGAACAAATATCAAGTTTCTAGTTAATATGCAGATCATGTTCGCTATATAACATAGCAAAACTTTTACTTAGCACAGAGTGAGGAAATGGTTAAAAATATGCCATAATAAAAGTGGTTAAACATCTACCAGACCAGCTTTGTCCGATGATAACATTGAAGGAAAAAATTAACTCAAAAGAAACAAAGAAATAAAAAAAATGCACATTCCATATCAATACTTTTTTGCTGAGACAAAGTTCCGTCATTCAAGTCCTCAACATTGATGGTTGTCCTGAACATAAACAGAAAATCACACAAAACGAACTTGTAGCAAAAAACTGATTTAGACAATTATAATATCGATACACACGCACTTGTTTCATAAAATTGGTGGATATCGATACACAACATTGATGGTCCATTTTTACAGAAGTTTTGTTGCCGGCTCTAACTGGGGAAGTACGCAGGCACACTGACCAAGTTAGCAAATGTTGTCCTAGTCACCTTAGATCATCGATAAGTGTAATATACATGTGGTTCAAACTGGCTTAAAATACAAATTGTTATTAGCTGATGTCAATGTCTAAACTAATTAATTAACTTATGACCCATGCTTAAGAAATCATATGCTTTTGTTTTTCTAGTTATATTATTATACACTACCAAACTATAATATCAGCCGTAATACTAGTAAAACTAGAAGGCCCCATCACATAAACCACTTATAAACTCCGAGAAAATCCCAGTATCCATTTTGAGATCCCAGAAATCATATATGAAATAATTTGGGGATAACAAAGTGACAGACCCAAACTGCCTGACAACAAATAAGTACATCAAGCACATGTCTTTCCAAGTTCAAGGAAAACGTCAGACTAACAATATCTAATAAACATGCAAATACATTAATTCGTGATAGTAGTAAAACAGAAGCAGTAGTAAGACAGAACCAGGCAAGAAAAGCAATACTGGAATATAAACTGTAGGGTGTCCAACAATTAGAAAATATACTTGTTAACCCGCCTTTTGGAAGTCACTAGTCCTTCCTCCTCTACAGCCTTCTGCTCCTCTTCCAATATTGCAAACTGCAGGGTGTCCAACAACTAGAAAATATACTTATTTAGTTACAGCATACGGATTCACAAAACTCACCTTTTGCTCAGGATAACTCGATTTCAACTTTGATATCTCTTAGATGGCTACGGTGAGCTTCTTCCTGGGTAGCGGTTTTGATAGAGACGAGGCGTTTTAAATTTGCTGAGAAGAGGTAGAAGCAATTTAGAGAGGAGCCAATTAAGATATTTGCAGAGGGCAATTACGAATTGATGTCACAAGGGATTTAGGTTTCTGTTTTGGAGGGAAAGGGGAAATGAATTTAACGCGGCAATGAAATTTTCAGTGGGAACGATGTTAATAAATTTTCATTTTCATAGGGAACGATGTTAATAAATTTATCACATGAGGATTTCTGCGTTTTGGCTCGTTGTCTTTGTTTTTTCACTTTGTATTTCACTTTGTTGAAGGTTCAACAACAGCTAGCAGCCCAAAATGTTGTGTTTTAGTATTGTTGAAAGTCACTTTTCTTGTAGTGTGATAAATCATAATTAATGATTTCAAAGTGATTTGGAAAAGAAATATGAAGTTTCTAACTATAATTTGGATATTTATGTTTTTAGCCTAACTGGCTAAAAACGGTAAAACGACGTTTTGGGAATTTAAGTTAAATAAACTTCAAATTTCTAAATATTGGTTTACTGGATTTGAAAGATGAGTTTTAAGAAATCTTTTAGTTAAGATTAATTGGAATTTGGATTTGGGTAGATATGATTTTTGGATATTTGGTGTTGATTATCGTTGTATAGATGTTTACTGTTTTGAGGAACTAGGAAGATTTTTATAATCGTTATTCCACTTATAGTATTTGTTGATTACGAGAATTGATGTTGAATGTAAGTTGATATGAATTCTGTTTAAATCTTATATTTCATATCAATTGAGTTTGGGTTTGTCATGAGTGGTGTCTTCAATAACAACGTTCTTTAACCCAGTTAAAGATGAAGAATATAAAGTAAATCTTTAAATTATGATTTAATGAGGTTTTCCAAAGTGAAGTTTTCCAATAAATAAATTAAATCGGAATTGAATGGAAATCGATATAATGATAATTGATATGGGTCTCCGTGGATGAATACCTTTACTATTTAAGGAATTTAAAAGGCTTTGTCGTTATTCCGCTTACAGTATTAGTCCGATACAAGAATTTATATCGGTTATAAGATGGTATGATTTCCGTGAAGATTTCATTCAAGATGAAAGGATGATTTTAGGATTGTTGTTAAAGATGTTTTAAATAACATTTTTTCTTTAACCCACTTAACGGAGAAGATGATTTCTCAAGATTAGTTGGAAAGAAATCTGTATTTTGTTTGAATATAAAGATTTGAATGAAAGAGTTTTACATAACAAACGATAATGGTAACGAGTTCGAGAATTGCTTAAAAGAAGATAAGTGTGTTTTTCGCGTAAGCGATAAGATTAAGAAACCGTAAGTACGATTTTGGGTTTGGGGTTAACATGTTTTCCCATAAAGACAATTGATATCTTTAATCATATTTGAAATGAACGAAGGTAATCAAATTCACCAAAATAAGAGGATATTAGATACGGAGTACCACCAGTTTTACTATATAGGATAAATAAGATGAGAATTGGGTAACGATTTGAGAAATTACCATTTTATAAGGTTCGATAATCCCCATCAAGCTTAGAAACCTTGATTTGAGTTAAGTCCATGAAAATAGATTTTAATAATCTTCTGAAATGATTTCCAAGAATGATTTAAACAAGAGTTTAAATTATGTAAATCTTTGATAAGATTTGAGGGAGTAATTCCCAATGTAAAGGATGATTTTAGTAAATGAATATTCCAAAATGGAATGAGTCTCATAATATTTTAAAAATCAATTATGGATTGTAAAGATGCGCTAGTTATTTCGGAAAGACTGGGTTTTTCGACCCATTTGAATAATTATACGATGTGTATTGAAGATACTTGAAGATGGTGGTTGAAGATTAGGGATCTTCACATCATGTGAATTAATGATGATGTCTCGATTGGGGTGTACAACCCAAGACGAGGTTATATGTGGCAGTCACCTAGACATGCTTGGAGATTATCCGAATGTGCAAGGGCCTCTCTCCTTTATGAGACGAGGAATAAGGAGCGTTCGGTTTTGTTCACAACCCCGAACGAACTTGTAAATGGATGCGTGTCTGACATTGTATTTTATGGCACAACCAATTGATTTCTATTGATGATATATCAATTGGTGGCGGAGAACCTATTCTCTTAGCTTAACACCCTCCTCATGGATTTATGTACTCAGAGGGTTATATATTAATAGACACTGATTATATGTTGTGAATTGACAATGTGGCATGCTAAGTGTTAAGACGATCCAAGTTTTTTTTATTGAAAAACAGAACTTTGTGGGTGATGATCAAAGCATGATTGATATAGCGTAGCTTCGTGTATGACGTGCTTTGAAAGCCTCACAAACTGGTACGATGATAAACTGATGATCGAATCAGTATGACTTTCATGGTGAGTATGGCTAACCATCGGGTTGAGAATGAACAACTTTCGAGTTGTGAATGGATTCGGTCGACCGAGATGATCTAGGTAGTGGAAGCTCCATGCATTGGGTGGATAGAGTATAACAGTGTTCCAATTTAGGATTAAAGCCATGGGGCATGATACTTGATCCTAGAAGTGAAGTGTAGGTGTATACTACGATGCTATCCAATGCTCGGACTAAACCATCGAGATACATCCCTCCACGATAGATCTTTCAAATCAAGAACCATGATGATGGAATCCAACTTCCAATACGCGCTTTGCCTTTTCAGATGTAACCTAATAGCCAACTTAATGGGATGGGGCATTATGTAAGCTAAGATTTATACATTTACTTTCGAAAGTGATATCCATAATATGCATTAGTAATAATAAAAGAGACTTTCACGTATCAAGCATGTTTGGTTATTATAAGGTAAAACTCTTTCCTTCGTTATGCGTTGCATTGTGTGATGGGACTTCATTCTTATAATAACTTCATTTTTCAAAAAGCATTATGAGTAGTTTATGATTGGTATTCATCTGGAGAAAACCAGTTTCGTGTTGTAGGCGTGGTCCTGTGATTTACCCAACTTTAAATTAAAAGTAAATAACTGTTTTAGTTCTCACACCAGTCTCATGACTGACTCAGAGTTTATTGATTCCCACCTAAACTCTAAGTGCCCATATTTTCCACATGGGGAGACTAATGGTTTTGATTTGTAGCTATTTTGTAGACTAGGTGTTGGATTGAAGCTAAAGTTATGTGTAGAGCATTTTATTTCTTCCCCTGAGTTCATATTTTCTATTGTGTACATGATACACTCTGATATATTTATTTTTGCTATGATGTATTTTTTATCGTACTCTGATATATTATGTACTTTGATGTAAAATTATTGAAATAATAATGAAAACGTTGTTTTGTTCAATTCTTATTGGTCGTAACCCCAGGCGATACGTCTTGTTGATCGATTTAAGTCGGTTTGACTATCAGTTTGAACCGACCAGGAAGGCGGGTCATCACAAATGGCTATGTTTTCATGGTGAAAAGAGGGAGAAAGGAGGAGAGAGGTGAATGTTTGAGTGATTTTGATTTTATAGGTGGGTTCAAATAGTTTTAGGAGAGGGAAGATGAAGTTATAAGTGGATTAAGGGTAATCAACAATTAATTGATAATTAAGTTGTTAATGACATTTTAATTCGATCCAAACCTAAAACATTTGTATATATTTCATACGTAATCAGATTTGCACGATAAGAATTGCATTGGAATCGTATCTGAAAAATAATATGCATACGAACTCGATTAGTGTGATTTGGAGCTATATGTATTTTTATAAAATTTTGATTGCTTGTTTGGAATCATATTAATCAATGTGCAAATTTTCGAATTGGAATGGATGTCGAGTTAACTTTCATGCTTTCTAGAATATTGTGAATGTTGTTATATGTATAACAATATTCATTGTTGTTAGTATATAAATTGTGTGTTTGAATGTTTTGGATGATTTATTGCTTTGTTAATAGTTGTTGATATAAATTCCCATTTTTGAATGGATGATCTTTGACACTACCTGCTTTTAAGCGGAAGATTCAACTTAGACGGGTATATAGACTGATATATAAGCTGTAATGCAAGGGAAGAGTTGGAGGGAACCAATAGAATTCCTTAATGTTTTAAGTGTTACTTGCTTTCATATTATTCAAATATGAATTGTTTAACCTGAGTAACATTAAATTCGGTTTAGATGTTGATTGTTGAAATAAAATCAACACTGATGTGTTATTAATCAATAAACAGTTTTGGTTAATTGATAGGAAGTAGATGGCTTAAAATCCATTTTTTATGGCGTTGATTCTCCATCAAGCGAATTGACTAAGTTGAAGTTATAAAATTTATTTTTATAACAAAAGCAAGTTTTATATTATATTTTTTATAAGTTATATGAAATAAAGGTAAATCAATGGTTATACATGGGGTTTCGTAAAGTAATTATGAAATGATTTATATGACAAATTACTGTGGTTTAAGTTATTATATAAACAAGTAAATCAGAAATTAACTTAAGGTTTAATAGTTTGGAATAATATTTTTAAAGAAATAATTAAGTGGGATTACGTTAAATTAATTATATCATTTAATAATTTGGAAGTAAGGATTAATCGAAATCAGTTAACAAGTTAACTATGCTTTCAAGTTGATTAAGCCAGATGTTTTGATTTAAGATTGGTTTTAAATTAATTGGTTTTCAATTAATGTAATGGAAATAATTTTAACAAATAGTTGTTTAGACTTAATAAGATTTCTTAAAAAGTTAACTAATCTCCTAATTAACTGTGTTTAAAGGTAATTATCGATTTAATAATTATTAATATAATTAGTTATTATTTTAACAACTTTTTAAAAGAGATTAACTATTTTATTTTTATTTAATAATGAAGTTAACTATTTTTACTCTAGTTAATGTTGAAGTTAAATATTATTTTAATTAATAATAATTATAAAGTGGTTACCATTATAATTGGAATTCTTTTAAGAAGGTTATCAAGTTAATAATGAGATTTCACTTGCATTTTTATAAAGGGTTTTATGATAAAATCTATGTTTTATAAACAAGGTTTATGAAAGAAATTCAAAACCAATACGATGGTTTTAAATGAGGGTTTACTTAATAATTGAATTAAGAAAAAGTGATTATTTTTGGAAATAGATTCTCCAAATGCAAGGAATGATATTTAAAAACCAAATTTAAATGGGATTTGTGTGATATATATATATATAATTGATATCAGCTTTTGAGTTGCAAACTTTTATCTATCTTAAAGATAAGAACGTTGTCGAATCAAGGACTGAGAGGTAAATAAAATACCCCAACTTGAACGACTTCATTATTATTCAAGGAATGATACTAATTTGAAAATAGTAGTGATGCTAGAAATAATTTATATTTTCCATAAGTAGCATTGCAACTTTAATTTGCTAGGTTTAGAAATTTAATAAAACTGTTGGGTTTTATAATAAACAATTTTTAACATGACATTGTGAAACACCCCACATCCGTTAAGGTCACTCACAGAGGGAATGTCTTAACTTCGGTGGAGCATTATCGGTAAAAGAGGCAGATAAATTACAAGACAGACAAATAAAGCAGCGAAAAATAAAGTCATTTTATAAACAACTTAATTCAGTCAAGCTTTTACAACAATTTCCTCAATCATACTTAATGTAATACATAGAACTTCTGTCATGATTTAAAAACTTCGAAGAAATAAAAGAAGCATAAAAACAGTGATATTCCCCGATAAAGCATGAACCAGCCATAGCAGTGGAAGAGAGAGAGTCCAAAGCGATACACCAACTAATCTTCAAGCTTGGAAAGAGAAGAGGTCCAAGTTAGGTTGAGCTATTCCCTCCCTGACTACTTGGGGGAACAGAAGAAAAGAGGCGAAAAACAAACTAGGTTAGACATAAACCTGGTAAGTCTAGTGATCTTTTAGCATGCAAACAAGATAAAGGATCACGACATGAATAAACCGAAAATAGGACAATACCATAAAAACAAGGTAACTAAAGACAAGATAAGTGCAAGGTGAACTGAATGCGCTTCTACTTTTTCTCTGCTTCGCTACTACTCTGTTAATCTGATTTCTATATTTATCTCTGCACCACCTAATTAGTGTCCCAACAAGTAATCTGTATAAAATGATAATCGTGATCCCAACCCCCGTAATTGTGGTAGCCTTCAGGTGTACATCTATCGTGAGGATTCCACCTCAATCAGCCTAGTTGCCATGAACATGTTAGATGTACCCTTACTACCCTATCGATCGGCTCCCTACTTGTATTCATGTGTCTATGTCAATAGGCCCTCTCTTACGTGTAGATACCCTGTGCTAGTCCCACCATAAGGTGTATCAATCCTTATGATAGCGACCCGACACGATTCAAGATGCACAGTGTATAACTACTGGTACCTAGTGCCTGCTTTTTCCCACTCCGGAATATGTGCACGCCCGTAAACCATCGGAACCTACACTGACGTACCCCCTGCCGCTGCTTTGACCGCTTATAATCTGCCCAGTAATCGTGCCCCACCCTGCCTTGTTCAGGGTACCGTAGTACATCTATGTGGGTTACTGCTGAAATGGGTCCCCGTTACTAGGGTTTCCTTATTGGTTAAGTTTATGGGCCTATATATACAAATATTACCCACCTACACGAAATGTACTTAACCCTCCCACCGGTTCTAGCATGTTTACATAACGGTTAAGTTTGTGGGCCTATATGTACTAATATTACCCACCAACCCGATATGTACTTAATCCTCCCGCACATTATGTCATATTGGTTAAGTGTTGTCCATCCATGTTAACTTCACCCACCCATTCATCTTGTCATGTTGGTTAAGTGTTCCTTATGAACTTGACCCTCCTTACTTATCATGTTGGATCGGTTAAGTGTTTCCTATTAACTTAAACCCGTTCGTAAGTTATATTGGTCAAGTGTTTCTTGTTAACTTAACCCCACGTATTCATCTTATTGTATTTGTTAAGTGTCATCAATCAATTTAAGTTAACTTAACCCACCTATGTGTCATATTACTTTGGTTAAGTGTTGCCTTCTTGTGTTAACTTAACCCTACCACAAATCAAGTTATATTGGTTAAGTGTTGCCCTCTTGTTTTTACTTGACCTTACCACAAATCAAGTTATATTGGTTAAGTGTTGTCCTCTTGTTTTTACTTGACCTTACCACAAATCAAGTTATATTGGTTAAGTGTTGTCCTCTTGTTTTTACTTAACCTTACCACAAATCAAGTTATATTAGTTAAGTGTTTCTTATTACTTAACCCTACCCATTCATCATGCTATACTGGTTAAGTGTTTCCTATTAACTTAAACCTAGTCATTCATCTTGTTATAACGGCTAAGTGTTCTAAGTTTACTTAACCCCACCTTCTAGTCTAGTTAACATGTTAAATTGGTTAAGTGTTCTAAATTTACTTAACCTCACCACTTGTCTAATTAACATGTTATAACGGTTAAGTGTTCTAAATTTACTTAACCTCACTACTTGTCTAATTAACACAGTAAAGTGTTCTAAATTTACTTAACCTCACCACTTATCTAATTAACATGTTATAATGGTTACGTGTTCTAAATTTACTTAATCTCACCCATCAGTTTAGTTAACATGTTGAATTGGTTAAGTGTTTCCTTAAATGACTTAACCCTACCAATCTTGACTTAGCTTTATTAAAGCACCAACCACTCACATTAGACAGGTATTGTTGTGGTCACTGGATGTGCCGGTCGGTTCCAGGCAGTTTTACACCACAACTCAGTTTAATCTCGGGGTCCTTTTTGGGCTCAATGCACTAACCACCCACATTAGACAGGTATTGTTGTAGTCACTGGATGTGTCGGTCGGTTCCGGGCAGTTTTACACCACAACTCAGTCTATCCTCGGGTTAGGCATATTCGCCTTTTGCTAAATTTACATGTTTGTCATTTATGTCAAGTATACATGTAAATTTTCTTCAAATGTTTTCATGTCACATTATTTTAATTATGTTCATAACTTAAGTTATTTTCATAACCAATGGTATATAAATTATACCATTTCATGGCCTTAACCATTTACATGGTTATGGGCCCACCTACATCATTAACATGTTATAATTTAATGTCCATCCCAACATTACCCCCGTTTATACGTTAGCATCAATCACATAAAGTAATTAGGCCCGCAAATTAGCCTAATTTATAAACAAGAGGTAAAAGAAGGTAACGTACCTAATATAAATTCAACCAAACATATGTCATGTAATGTTGACATAGAACATCATTCATTTCAACTAACATGTCTCATGAACTTGCGATGAATTGGACTAAATAATCACAAACCTAAACATGTTAATATTTAGATCTAGGAATATGTAAACATAACTTGGTTTATAAACTAGCATATGTCATAATCATGACATGTACATTACCAAAGCATGTATAAGTTTAACTTTAACATGTAGACGTGAACTAGATCTAACAATAATGATCATATGAACTTGCATGAATCCACTTTATAAACATGCATATATATATATATATATATATATATATATATGTATATGTATATAGATCTTGACTTGGATCTAACATAAAACATGTAACTTGCATTAAATCATATGAACATATGTATAGATCTTGACTTGGATCTAATTAGCATGGATCTAAACACATAAAGTTATGGATTTAAACATGTATGCATATGGATCTAACATATAAAGTTGTAGATCTGAACATATAAAGTCGTAGATCTAAACATGTATGCATAATGGCTCTAAACAATTAGGCATAAACGACATGACTTAGCCTAAAACTTGTATGTATCAAAATATCACCAAACTTACGTATGATAATTTCATTCCCAAATTCCTATACAACATCATAGGTTTACTCACCAATTTCCACATAACATGATAGGTTCGATAGACCATAATAGTTCATAGGCATATATGATAGAATAGACATGAATAAACATGAATCAGCATCACATACAACTTGATACAATTCTATTTTACAATTCATTACAAATCATGTCTTTAATTTATTCACATCTGAAAGATAACTACACTTACAATCAAAAGGAAAAACTTGATTTCAGGGATCTGTATTCTGAAACTGAATTGCTCGCCTTTGATGTAGATCGTTGAATTCTCTTAGTTGAATTAGATTAGTTTTGATTTGATTTTGATGTAGCTTCTATCTTGCCTTTGAGTTGAAAAAGATGACGGCATGACAGCTCTAGGAATATTTTTGTGTGGCTTAGGGTTTAGGTTTAGGTTGCTTATATAGAAGTTTGATTTAATAGGAACCGTCAGATTAAACTAGAGCAAATCAAAGCCATTCAGACAAGATAGAATAGTCATATCAGCCCTAATGACTCAGCAAGGAGTCCATCAGAACCAATCAGATGCCACATCTGCCTTAGAGCGAATCGGCTCATGGGTTGACAACCAAACACCCTGAATCAACCCCTAGTCGACCCAGCGGAGCTCGGGTCGACCTTAATAATGGGCCGGTTCGGTTATTCCCCCTCCCGATTCGCTGTTTTGAACTTTTTTGCATATTTATTTATTTAATTTATATATATATTTTTCTCATATGCATACAAACTTCAAGACTTAATAATTTCTTCATAAGGTATCCGTTTTATGCAAGCCAAATGTCTATCTTGACCGAAATTTTGAGACGAACGTAATAGTGCAACTCATTTCACTTAATTCTTCTTCTAAAAATTAACAGTTCTTGAATTTATTAATTTTAATATTCTCAGAAAATTCGGGTTGTTAAATTCTCCCCTCCTTAAAGGATTTCATCCCCGAAGTCTTCAAGTTAAGAAGAATGCATCCTAACATCCAATCATCCATCTACTCATCCATCATCCACAAGCATCCATTGTCCTTAAAAGACTTCTAATGCCATATGAACATATGCATAGTGTGTGTATATGTCTCTTATCTAGTACAAAATCAGGCGGTCTACTGATACAGTTGACCTCCTTAATGTGAATCATGAGAGTGTCATGCGTCCAATACATATGCAAATATCCCTAATCATGTAAATACTATATGTGTGCATATTCACTCATCCATATGCAACATCCATATGATAACACATCAAGTTTCTATCCATATACAAATACATTTATATGCATATGCAATATGAAAGTGACTGAGCCGATCTAGTACCTAATGTGTGTATATGCGTCCACGAGCAACCACTAGCAAACACTTGCAACCACTTGCAACCATCAATTATAACATGTCTCAAACACATGTTTTCATCCATTGGCTTCTACCTATGGATCGAGGATAGGACCGAGAGGATGTACTTAAAAGATAAAGACTAGCATGCAAATAAATATTACAGAAAAAGGAGGAATCAAGGATATACCCTCAAAAAGGGTATAATGCGCGTATCTAATCTTCAGTCTTCTAAGTCGCATCTTCTTTGAGCTTCACTCCACTGTACCTTAACTAATTTAACTTCAACATTGTGAAGCTTCTTGACCTCCATTTCCAAAACCCACTAGTAAAGATAGGACCTTGATCATTTACTATGCTAGAGGGTATCCAATGTTGTCGAACTATCTTTCCAAGATAAACAGAAGTTAACCATGATACCAAATGTATATACTAAGATGATTAAAGGTCTCTCTTCTACTTAGCTTATCCATCATGTCACAAATATGAGGGTCTAAAGCTAAAGGTTGTTATGTACCTTTTTTTTTACCTCTCTTAAGGTTAGTTTTTTTTCTACTTAGGGCGCTGTGACGACCCCAAAACCCCATACGACGGTGGCAAGGGTAATCTTTGGAATATAACACATAAACAGATAATAGCAGAACAGAATTAAATAAATACACCAGATAATGTACAAATAATACACTGGATAAACATAATCATCAGAGTTACACAGTATACAGGATCGTACATAGTTCAAAATACAGTTCAGCTATAAATAAATGTCTACAGCGGAAAACAAAACATAATATGTACAACAAGAGATGAACAACATAAAAAGAGATAAATGATAGAATCCATCTTCAGCTCCAGCTATCCAGAAAGAGCCTGCTAAAACCTGAATACAAGGCTGCCCGTGTAGAAAAAGGGGCACCCGAGTTTGCAAGTGAAACAAACTACGAGTCAGTCATGGGACTGGTATGAGAAATCTACTTAACATATTTTATAATATGGCCAATCACAGGACCACGCCACTTTCGCGGAACGGGTTTACTCCATTGGATTGTCAGTGCTTTAAAACAAGTAAATCTTTTAAACATCGCAATGCTTTTTTATAAAAATGAAGCCATTATAAGACTCAGTTCCCATCACACAGTGCAACGCAAACCGGAGGATAGAGTTTTTACCTTATAATGGCCAAAATATGTTTGATACGAATAAAACATAAGAATTTGATATTATTACTAGTGTTTATATGTTTCAAAAAAAACAACTTCAAATCATAAGTATCAATTATAGACGGCATTAATGCCCCATACCACTATGTCGCCATATATAAGTATACAATCAAAACCGCACGGTGTCGTATTTGGAAATTGAATTTCCATCATGGACCAAGGCAAAAGATAGTCCTTACCGACTTCGAGACAATCTAGCCCATGTCTTCCGAACAGCCGCAACTGCCCCTTGGATCGTCAGGGCCGGTCCATCGATGTGGATTGTTATGCCTGAACACTACGTTTCCCCGCCCTTTGGGGCGTAAATGAGTCCAATGACTCCCTCGGCTCCACATAGTCACCGATATATCCGAGGCGCCTCGCAATAGCAACAACCACACAGGTGAAAATAATATAAATGTCAGGGTTGGTAGGTCACTGACACCACCGGGGTGTGAGGCTCGCGAATCAACGTTATACACAAAGCTATGCCACACAGGCGGTGCTTTGATCATCAACCCCAAAACTTTGCTTTTCAACAGAAGCCTTGATCATTTGCCACTCAGGCGTGCCACACAGGCAGTTCACTCCATGCGATTGATTTCTATCAATATATAACCTCTGAGCTCGTATGTCTCAGAGAAGGGCGTTAAGCAAGAGAATAAATTCTCCGTCGCCAAACAGATATATATTTAATAGAGATCAATCAGCACAGAACAAAATCCAATTTCAGACACACAGTCCATTTGCAAGTTCGTTCTGGGTCTGAACGAAACTAGAGGCACCATATACCTCGCATATCCATCGATCTCCAAGTACGTCTGGACGATCACCACTTATTATCTATATTTCGGGATGCCTCCCAATCAAGACATCAGTTATCATCCAACCGAGGTGAAGATCTCCGGTCTTCAACCACCGTCTTCATCATCGACTTCTTATCGCTGATTAATTATTTGAAATGAGATTTAACTCGGTCTTTTCAAATAATTCACTTATATTTAGAATATAAATCAATTCATTTCAATGGTTAAATTATTCGACAACAATTCACATCAAACACATTCCACCATCAAATATCCACTAAACCAGGTAAACTCGGTTTATTTCCATTCCATATCGTTTATAATATTTTATAATGATTTATTGCTATTTTTATTCATTTAAAAATAGCCAATTCATTCAAACGACGCTTCGGGCCATAACGCGGCCATGGCGCTGTTTTTCTTCAGATTTGATTTACACATATCTAAAAATCTAACTGTTGGATCTTCACAAATTTTATATCATTAGAAAGATCTTTTCAAAACGAATCCAACGGGTTCAGTTTTGGGAAAATCCGATGGTCGGATCTCCCGGTACACTCGTTTGAAGTTTCGATTTCAAAATACGAACTGCAACATCGTTATTCGATTTATTTTAATTATATTTATATATATAAATATAATCGATTCTGGAACTGTTTTTCTTCAGATTTGAATTAAATATTCCAGACAATCCAACCGTTGGATTTTCACAAAGTGGGTGTTGTTGGAAAGATATTTCCAAAGCAACGGTTTCGGTTTCGGGAAAATCCGATGGTCGGATCTCCCGCACTGATCGTTTGAAATCACAGTTTCAAAAAACGATCTGCAGCTTCGTTATTCGATATATTTTAATTATAATTATATATATATAAATATAATCTATTCTTCGACTTCAAAACCATTTTCACTTCATATATTTGATAAAAATGATATTTTTATCCAACAGATATTTATTTTAACACATGAATTTTGTTTATTTTATTTCAACATAGGAATTTCTATTCAACACATGAATTTTATTTCAAAATTCAACACATGAATATTTTCTATAGTTTATATATATAATAAAAATGTGATTTTTATTGCAAAACAATTTATTTTAAAACACGATTAGTTTATATATATGATAAAAATGTGATTTTTATTGCAAAACAATTTATTTCAAAACATGATTATTTTATATACTTTATATATATGATAAAAATGTGATTTTTATTGCAAAACAATTTATTTCAAAACACGATTATTTTATATAGTTTATATATATGATAAAAATGTTATTTTTATCTTCTAAAGAATTTATTCAATACACGAACTCCATTCAACACATGAATATTACTTCAACACATGAATTTAATTTCAACATTCGACACATGAATTTTATTTCAACATTCAACACATGAACTTAAATCAAACACAGAAATGTTGATATACACGTAAATGTGTATATTTTATCCGCTTATTTATCTAATTTTCTATTTAAAATAATTAATATTGTGTATTTATAGTTGTGTTTTCAGATTGTTGATAAAAAGCTTGGTTTAGAGCATTTGATGGATAAAGCATGAAGAATTTGCTTAAAAAGAGTGAAGTTGAAATTACTAAAGCTTGAAGAGTTTAAAGCTTGAAGAACGGTTGCAAATAGAGTTCAGTTGGGTAGATTTGGCTCACTAAAGACTCATATTGCGTTCACATTGGCTCGTTTGCAAGGCCTCTCACTCTACAGCTGCGTTCACACTAGCTTATGTGTTAGTTGGGCTAATTCTTTAGTCCCACATTATGGAATTTGCCAAGTAGCCTTTGTCATATCAGCTATAAATACACTTTATCTCATTCATTGTAAAACACACTTAGTTTTATTCTGTAATCTTTCTCTTGGAATAAAACTCTTCTTCCTCTGTTCTATTTAGTTTTAGTTTTATTTATGTTCATGTTATTTAATTTCTGTTTTTCTTCTTCTTTAGCTATGTCTAGCTAATCCCCTTTGATTAGTGGGTGATGACGCTAACAAATATGATTCAACATGAATCACATAGCCAATAGATGAGGACTGTATACATGTAGATCTGGATCTGAATCAAGGGTTAGATCTGAACCTTCATATTCTGTGTCGTTTAAGAGCTATGCTCCTTCACAGGGTATATTCGTGTTCGATCTAAAAATTATCAGATTTAGATCTAATTTTAGGGTTTTAGAAATTAATTAATGAATCTGTCCTGATAGTCTATGGTTGTTTAAGAGCTCAGCTCCTGCATAGGCTATGCTTGTCGTTATTTACTTATTTGTTTCTAAAAATCTATTTATCGTTGATTCGTGTTTGTGACAGAAACATGAATTAGATCTATATTTATTTGTTGGCTATTGATGAGTGTGAATCTAATCCATGTCATTATCCCCTAATTGCTTTCTCTTATTAGATAAATTTCTCTTTTTTATTTAATTGCTGTTACTTTCTGTGTATTCAATCAATCAAAATTCTGGAATAACTTGATTGGATTTATTAATTAAAATATTTCTGGTCCCAGAGTTCGACACCCTCTACAACAATCCTTGTTGTTTAGGAAAGACGAACGGATTTTACAGTTGTTTACAATTGTATAATTTGTTTGCAAACAAATTTTGGCGCCGTTGCCGGGGACCAAAATAATTTTTATTTTAAAATCCTTCGAGTTATATTTTTTTTCTTCATATAAAAAAAAGAGACAAAAAAAAATTTAAAAGAAAAATCTTGATTGATTCGATTTGGTATTATTCATTGATACCGTAATCTTCCAATTAAGAGAAAAAAAAGAGAGTTTCGCCTTTTATTTCATTTCCTTCCTTTATTGTCTTTCCCATTTTCAATACTTTCCCTTTTCACCTTTTTCAATTTTCAAAAATAAAAAAAATTGTAAATTTCATTTAGATTTGTTTACCATTACAAGTTCTTTCTTTTCACAACAATAAATTCTGAGATATCCTTCCTTTTTCTCATTCCTTTTCTGGTCTATACATTTCTTTTCCTACAAGTAAATAAAAAAATCTTTTCTTTCCTTCTTTGTTTTCCTACTGCAATACAAAACCTCACTGCTCCTCCCTCTTCAATCACTATTCACATCAACAGACCTCCACAAACCATCTCCACCGACTTTGACTCAAACCCATACGGACATCAAAGCTCACGCACAAGCCAGATCACCACCATACACTACTTTACACGCATCAACTTTTCCTCCTACTGTCATCACGCCATTCACACCACTGCCCTCTCTCGCCACCGACTCCTTTCAATCAGCACACCCCACTTCTGTTCATCACATTCAAGCACAAATCCCTTACCTCCCAAACCTTCTCTGCCTAAACTGCCATCACCTTTGCCAAACAGACAACCTGCATATACCTCAAATTCCACACCATTCAAGGGATACTCAGTTCTGCCAACTCACCTGAACTCTTCATGTATTAACCCCTCCGCTTCCTCAACCATACATCTAGACCACTTCTTCCCTTCAACCAGTGACAGTCGCAACCAACACATCTGGTCCCGCAACCACAAAAACAAGGATAGCCTTCCAGAAACCATCTTGCAGCACCCTCTCCCCCTTCAACTTCACAAAATCGCAATTCTTCACAATATCAAGCTGAACCGTAAACTCTTCTATAACCGCAACTCTTCATCAAAACTCGTCCTTCCTTTGCACCCTCATCGCATCAAACTAGATCACGAACTCCAGATCCACTTCACCAAGCTTCAAACGCCAAAACCCCAAACGAACCATCTCCACTTGGACACACATTTTTTTTTCCGAGTGAGGACGGATTTCAATTTTGTTTTCGAAAAAATTGGCTGACGCTTCTAGTAGGAAATTTATTGCCTTTGATTTGGTTAAAGGTGCATATATTGCTTTTGAGATTGAAAGAGAAAAAACAAAAGACAAGAGGGGAGCGATGTGGACTTTAAGGATCAGTGGACCACGCATGTTGGGCTATTAGGGTTTTGGGCCAAGTTTATTCAGTTTTTGTTCTTTCTTTTCAGTCTTTTTGGTTTATTTTTTAGTTTCGTTCCTTTTCTTTAGTACAACTCCTTACATATCCTTTACAAAAAAAATTCTTTGTTTCTTTTATTTATCTATATATAAAAAATTGTTTGGTTTTGTTTGTTTGTTGTTATATTCTGCTTCTTTTAAATAAAATGTTCCATTTCCATTGAGGACATATACTGTGGTGCAACAACTTTTCAGGTTGTCGAAGAATTAGAGGGAATTGTTGTGTTTTGTTTTGCCGCATGCGTCATAAAAAAATCAAGACCAAAAGAAAAATTCATAATCAAAGCAAAGATTGAATAGAAGTCAAAGGCCAAAACAAAAACTCAGAAGTCAAATCGATTTGCAAACAGATTTGGGTTGGAGCGGTTGCACACCAAGTGGGGTGTGAACGCGCTAGCGCGACTCGATTGCACTGGACGGACTGTCGATCACTGTAAAAATTTCTAAACCCTACAGGTGCTCTGCTGCAAAGAAAAATATATAGACATTGCTTGTAAAAACTTTCTGCAGGTGCCGCGGCTTGCTTGTAAAATTTTTATTTCTGCAATTTATTATTCTGTGTTTGTTTTGTGACTGAATATTTTTCCTGTTGATGTCTGGTTTAAAATTTTAAAACGAACGTGGGATTAATTGAAAAGTTTATTTTTGAATTCAACTCGAGGATTCCCCAAAAGCTCATAGGAAAAAATATTCGTTAAATTGACAATTAGGATTGATACTCTCTGAGGTGTCTAAGGAACGGTAGAGTCTCGAACTCAAACAGGTTCTTAAACCTTCAGTTGTGTTTCTACGGTGATTCGTGGCACACTGATAATCCTTGTCCGAACCTGGCCCAGACTTGTATTTATATAATCCGAAGTTGTTAATTTTAACATATTTTTTTTAATAGCTTCTTTAGAGCCGTAACTTTTGCAACTGATTTTTCAACGAAAAACTCTCTTCTTCTTGTACATGCGCGCTTGCCCCATGTACAACCAAAATTGCAATTCTTTTCAAAATTTAAATGAATTTGGTTTCGATTCAATTCAGAATGAGTTTCAAGCGGAAAACTGTTTGGATAATTCCCACCAATCTCATCAAACGATTGTACCTCAATATGAAAATTGCCATTCTATGATTAATGAGAATTTATCTGAGGCGAGTCGACTGTTAGCGCAAATGACTAAGAAAAATGCTGAAAATCAAAGCAACTTCAACATGGGTTTCAACGAAAATTCTGAAAACCAAAATGATTTTTATAATACGGCTCGACGTATAAGTTTGGAAATCGAATATCAAAAATGTGTTGCAAACAAGCTAAATTTTTGGTGATGTTGGTGGTGGAAAATAAATAATGGAGGACTTCTGAGAGATGAGGTTGATGAGTTTTAAGGTCAACCAGTGAGGAACACATTGAAATGACGAATCTAATAAACAACATTTTGAAGACTGGTGTGTCTACCAATTTTGTTGAAGAAAGCCTGAGTGAAATTGACCAATTAATGCAGGAAATTTGGATTTGTCGTGAGGAAATCAAGGAATGGGCGCAAACTTTAGATGGAAAACAAGCTTCTAAAAATAAAGATATCGAAAACATGCGTATCATTGAACAAATGGCTCAATACACTATTGAATTTTGGCTAAATCTAGAAAAATTGTTACTTGAGGGAATTGATGATGTTGATGACTTTGGGGATTCTATGAAACTTGGCTTGGCGTACATCGAATAACTGGCTTAAAAAATGAACGATAGCAAACAAGTTTCTTATAGGATTGTTTATCAAATTTCTCTTTTTCAAACTGAAGTTACAAGCTTGTTCAACAACTATAAATTCAGATCTAGTAACAAACAAGTTTCTGCCAATGTTTCTTTTGAAACAAATAATCAGCCATTAACTTCGTCACAGCATTATATAATGATTATTGATGATTCTGACGATATGACTGTCGAGGAAAACGAAAATTTTGGAAAATCTCCAGCTCAAAACACTGATTTATGTGAAACTGAATTTCAAACTCAAACTGATGCTTCTTCTGAAAATTCAACTCTTACTGACATTGAAATTTTTCAAATAACAACTTTTGAAATTGATGAAAATCTTAATGAAGTTGTTGAAATCTCTGTAATTGATTTGAATTTAAATTCTCTTGAAAACAAAGACGTCAATCTTCAATTTGATCTTCCTCTCTCAGATTATGAAAATTTTGAAATGTTAGCAACTTTAGACTGTCAACTTGAAAGAAATGACGAAGTTGGTAACAACTGTTTAGGTGAGGACGACTTTGATGAGCGAAAACTTCTTGAGCTGATTGACGATAATGTTGTTGGGTCTGAAATTGAAAATGAAACATTTGAAAACTTTGAAATTCTTGAGGTTGAAAACAATGGGACTGTTGAATGTGATTTCAAACATCATGATGATTTTTCTGAAATTGTTGAAACTCCTTGCGACTTGATCGTTTCAACTGAACCTCACTATGATCACTTGTTTTTCAATGATAAATTTCTGCAATATATGAACTCTTTTTGGAATAACGCTGTTTTTGAGAAAATACAATTTCGAAATTTACTGAAAATTCATTTGTTTGGTTTTGACTTTAGGTTTATGAATAAACCTTTAGTCAACAACATTTCAAATGCCAAAGCAAAATTGAACAATATTTCTCAAAACATGTGTGGGGGTGAGAATGCTGCGCACGTCTCTCAATTTATACATCATTTGAAAAAATCAAACTTTGTTTTTGAAACTTTTACTGAACCCCAGCTCGATGACCTCTCTTTAGTTGCTACAGAAATTCAATTCGATTTTAGGATCAATTGTAAGCTCAAAACTTTAAAATTAGCAACTCAAACTTTTGAAAAAACGAATTTTGTTCTTCCAAATCTGACACGTAATACAAAATCCTTTATGATTTGGTTTTCTATGCTGAAGTTGTGTCTCATAATCTTAATGAGGCTGATCCATTGGTCCATTGTGGACCGGTACATCTATTCGATGACTGCGTATTTTCTGCACACACACTCGGTAAGCCGTGCTGACCCTCTTATTTTATTTCCCTTTCACTAAGATATGTCTGATTAACAACTGTGAGGACACAGTCACACTCAAGTGTGGGGGAAATTTATATTACATCAGCAATCAAATTTTATGAACTAGGTCATTCATTGAACAAGGATTAACTTAAATTCATAAATAACACCTTGGTTCTTGTTTGATAAGTTGAATTGTTGGGTGATGAGAATGAACATTATTTATTCATTGAATCGTAATGTGTCTTTTTAAGATGCTAGCTTGAGACTGTGCAGACGTTAGTCGTGTTCTGGAGTAAGCGTGTCAACCTTTGTTATACATGTTAGAATGTGCAAGTAAAAAAAAATAAAAAAAAAATCAAATAAAAATGAGTTTGCACCTACATATGTTGGATTTTTTGAGTTTGTTTTCATGCATAATATTTTTCTCACTCAAATTTTCACACTTGTAAGTTCTAAAATCCACTCGGCCCAATTAAGGAGAAATGACTCATTGTAGCATTCTTCTTCGATACCCCACATTATTCAAACCCAAGGTTTAGTCGAATTACATCCATGTTTCGACAAGTTTTTCTTATATTGGTATACTTAAGAACCTTGTACTGATTTATTTTCAAAGGTTCAGAAACGTCACTTTTTATACCAATATTACACTACCCACTCCGTACTTGTTTTAAGGTAGGATAACCATATACCACATCTTATTTTATATGGGTTATCTATCTTACGAAACTTTGCTTATCATTCCTTTCAGCTTTTTGTATAACATCAATCCAGACTTGTGTGTTGAATTAGAGTTATAGAAGTAGAGTGACTAGGGCACAAAACTTTCCTTTCATGAAGTGTTGGTTATGATTGGTTTAGTAGAGGAGGAATCAAATGAAATAATACGATGTCATTCCATTCCATTTCCGCTCATCATTCATCATGCAAAGATGAAAAAAAAGTGAAAAAAAGAGAAAAAAAAGAAAGAAAAGAAAAAAAATGAAATAAAGAGAGAGTCTCTCTGAATAAAATAGTCATTCATCATTCTTGACTATAAAGCATTCATTTCCATTCCATCCACATCCATCATACCGTACTTAGAAGCGAGGATTGTAGTTGAGGAGATGAAAGGAAACAAAACGTCCATATGTGCCTTAGTATTACTTTATCTTTTGTAGCTTGAAATTCAACTAATACACTTGCCCTCTTATCTAGAATATTTTTAGAACTTACAAAAAATTTTCCTTCATCTATGCATAACTCATATCCAATACATTGCAGTTACATTTGTTCAAAATTATTAAAAAAAAAAGAGAGAAGAAGAAGAATAAAGAAATGATTGGGTGCACATTGTCGATGTGTAGAACTTTGGTTGACACCACGCTCTTAACCTTCAAGACAATTACAGTGTTATCAAGGAATTACGATTCAGCTTAAAAAAAATTGTTCATTTTTGCACTAATTATGGGATGGACAATTTGGGGCTAAACCGTTATTATTGAAGTTAGGTGAAATCCTTGGAATGTGAAAGACCTTAAATATATTGTTTGATTAATCCGCGTACATAAGACGCTTTGGATTTTGTGGGTAGTATCCGCTGAAAACCCTCATGAGACAACACTCGTCCTACTGGGGACACCCAGAGGTTTAACGACTTGTTGCATACGCTAAATGCAATCGTGTTTCCTACGAAAGTGTGACATATCTTAGTTTAGTTTATTCGAGGACGAATAAAAAGATAAGTGTGGGGGTATTTGATATACACGTAAATGTGTATATTTTATCCGCTTATTTATCTAATTTTCTATTTAAAATAATTAATATTGTGTATTTATAGCTGTGTTTTCAGATTGTTGATAAAAAAGCTTGGTTTAGAGCATTTGATGGATAAAGCATGAAGAATTTGCTTAAAAAGAGTGAAGTTGAAATTACTAAAGCTTAAAGAGTTTAAAGCTTGAAGAACGGTTGCAAATAGAGTTCAGTTGGGTAGATTTGGCTCACTAAAGACTCATATTGTGTTCACATTGGCTCGTTTGCAAGGCCTCTCACTCTACAGCTGCGTTCACACTAGCTTATGTGTTAGTTGGGCTAATTCTTTAGTCCCACATTATGGAATTTGCCAAGTAGCCTTTGTCATATCAGCTATAAATACACTTTATCTCATTCATTGTAAAACACACTTAGTTTTATTCTGTAATCTTTCTCTTGGAATAAAACTCTTCTTCCTTTGTTCTATTTAGTTTTAGTTTTATTTATGTTCATGTTATTTAATTTCTGTTTTTCTTCTTCTTTAGCTATGTCTAGCTAATCCCCTTTGATTAGGGGGTGATGACGCTAACAGATATGATTCAACATGAATCACATAGCCAATAGATGAGGACTGTATACATGTAGATCTGGATCTGAATCAAGGGTTAGATCTAAACCTTCATATTTTGTGTCGTTTAAGAGCTATGCTCCTTCACATGGTATATTCGTGTTCGATCTAAAAATTATCAGATTTAGATCTAATTTTAGGGTTTTAGAAATTAATTAGTGAATCTGTCCTGATAGTCTATGGTTGTTTAAGAGCTCAGCTCCTGCATAGGCTATGCTTGTTGTTATTTACTTATTTGTTTCTAAAAATCTATTTATCGTTGATTCGTGTTTGTGACAGAAACATGAATTAGATCTATATTTATTTGTTGGCTATTGATGAGTGTGAATCTAATCTATGTCATTATCCCATAATTGCTTTCTCTTATTAGATAAATTTCTCTTTTTTATTTAATTGTTGTTTCTTTCTGTGTATTCAATCAATCAAAATTCTGGAATAACTTGGTTGGATTTATTAATTAAAATATTTCTGGTACCAGAGTTCGACACCCTCTACAACAATCCTTGTTGTTTAGGAAAGACGAACGGATTTTACGGTTGTTTACAATTGTATAATTTGTTTGCAAACAAATATTTCAGAAAATTTCGGCAGCATAACGACAGGGTAGTTAAAACTGGGACCGTCCCTAGTACGGCTCCTCGCTCTACCTTAAAGCCTCGCAGCTTTTGACAATGGGGATTTTCAATATCTGGTTCGTACGCTAACGAATTTTCCCATATACTAATCCTATTAGGATTTCAATCACAATCAATCATTTCAAACCAACCATTCATGATATTCGCGAAATTTTCACATCAACCAATAATCCAAACAATATCACAACCAATATATATCGTCCATGGTCTGTGGACGAGGGGAGTATATATATACATATGTAAAGGCCCGCAAATCCGTACTATCGGAGTTGACTAATAACACCACACGTCCAACCCAAATTGCACAGAAATATGAATCATTATTAGAAAGAAGTTAGAGGATGAGAAATAGAAAGAAATATTAGAATAGAAGAAAACAAAGAAGACAAATCTCACAGCGGAACGAATAAAATATATTATATAACATAACTTTTGAAATACAAATTAGTAACTTTATATACATACCATTATCAGAGCACAACAGTTATGCCTGGAACAGTTATAAACACCTGTTTCCAGACACAACATAGTTCACAGCGGAAATATGATAATCCATAGCTAACTGGTGAAGCCTCCTGGTTCCAGCTCCTCCAAATAAATCTGTAAAATCCCGACTACTTGACTGCCCGTACAAATTTGGGCACCCAAGAGTTTAGGGAAAACAAACAAAATAAACTCTGGGTCAGTCATGGGACTGGTGTGAGTAAACTCCAACCATTTGTTTAACTTTAAAATCCTTTCGAAAGAAATGAGAATCGTAAGACAGATCCACACATAAACACGGTTGGTTTTTACCTTACAATAACCCAAAACATTTCTTGAAATCATACTTTCTCTGATATTATCATAATGTCTAATTACAAATAAATAACAATCTAGAGGAACACTTGCATCTCACGCTCCCCATATATAGTATACAAATCAAAACCGCGGGCACTTATTGGATATTGGATTCCAACCTTGACAAGGTATGGGACCACCTGCCGTTAGTGTATCTCTAGAGGCGAATACACTGGGTTCAACAAGAACGTCTTGCAACTCGTCCCTCACATGACCGACCACTCATTTCGCTTGAGTGTATCGAATGTATATCACCAACGGTTGGGATCAGCAACCGTTTCCCGAATGGGACAGCATCGAATAGAATAAGAAATTAAATGAATCTCTAGATAGGTGATTATACATCCTAATGAGAGCGACCCACATAGCCATGTTACCTGCCCGATTTTTGTCATTTCCCGGTTGTTGAGGCCTGAGGCTACGCTCACTTGCCATTCATTGATAGCACAAATCACTTTGAATGCCACATTGTCAGATCCATTAATCATTATGATAACCCAATCCGCTGCAACCATATATATTTATACAGACCAACCCATTCGATCATTGGAAATACTTTGTCAGACATTCGTCCATATACGTTCGTTCTAGGACTGAACGAAACCGAAGGCACAATTTCTATTAATAGAAAAAGCCCTTGCACTTTACTCCGTCTTCGATTATCTTCATATAATCTGATTCGCAACGCTACTACCAATACAGAGTGGTTCACGGATAATAATCAAACCGGTCTCTCCATATTGACAACGATATTGGCAAATACTTTGATAGTCGGTTATTTAACTATCGAAGTAAAACAAACATCCATTCAAAATAATCAAACAATCATTGGGCCCCTTGACTACCATTTATTAATTAAATCACCCTTTCCATTTCCTTATCAATATTTGTTAAACAAATATTTTCAATTATCATCTCAGTCTCTTACATACTTTGGAAAATATTTCTATATCTCGCCTTCTTTTATTTTCTACACTTAGAAAATATATTCTATTTGAAGTTGAAACAATTTCAACCACTTATCTCTTTCCCGATGACTTTAATTAGACTCAGGAAATGTTTACTTTTATATCACTTGGGTTAAAACGAATGTTGTATAAAATATCGTTATAACAACCCAAAATATTTAATTCAACTAACTATTATTCAACACTTCACTTCGAGACTGTATCTTGCTATTTATCAATTAAAAATGAAATCAATCAAGTTGGGGTAAAATTACCTCTCAGACCTTGACTGAAAACATCATTAACTTCAAAACAGCAAAACCACTAACCTCGAATAAACACATTACAAAACCTAATTATTCATTTTTAAAACATGTATATGGTTCGCTTTCTATTTCTAATTTATAGATTTCCCTTTTTGTTTAAAATATTCTATTTTAAATTCGTTTCCTTATCGAATTCAATATATATTGATATATTGATTTCTAACTATCAAAATTTCTTAAAAATATTCTGACTCCTTAAATTCCCGGAAAAATTCGCCATAACCTCCCTTGTACCGGGAGCATGGGGATATTTCAAATAGCCTCCCATGGCCCTCACCAATCCAAAAGAAAAAGCCAAGCGGCTTGTCGATACGGCGCATAAAATCTCATATATGAATTTAAACATGTACCTTTTTGTCAGGCACATAAATTAAAATTTTCATATACTTCATCCCATACCTGTCTAACACACGCTCACTTGGTTTCAATTCAATTCAACGCTATCCAATCGTTTGAATTCAGTTTTCGCTCATTTAATCTTTAACTAGCTATTTTGCCTATTTCACTTCTTTGTTTGAACATGTTCAAACAAAATATTTAACTTGCTCATAACCAAATTGAATTTCAATTTCAATTCTTTTGTCTTTTTCGATTTCGAATAAAAAAATTCAAATCGAATTCACTTATTCGAAGCCAAATCAATTCAAAATCTCATTAACTAATTTACTATTCAAATTAGTTAATTCTATTCAATAGTCAAAAATCTGATTTCTGTTTCAAAAATCAATTAATTACTCCACTTGAGATCGCATATAATTTACAACTCAAAATCTGAAATTTTCTAAATAGAAATTTGGATTTTATTCGCTTAAAATCCTTTTATAAAATTAAATAAACCGTTTTGGTTTTTGAAACGACCCGGAAAATCTGAACCAATATAAAATTTTTAAATTAGCTAAAATAGTGGATTTTAAATATTTAAAATAAATAGTTTAAATAATAATGATGAAAAGTAAGTTTGAATCGAAGTTGAAAATAAATATAATTACTTTGAATTATAAACAAGGCCTGAAATGGCGCTGTAGTTTCAAAAATTGAATTCAAACTTTGTCTGACTGTACCGGGTGCAAAACAAAATGGATTTGAGTGAAACCAAAAATATTTAAATCTGTTAGTGAATACCTTTCTAATGAATCTGAAAAATCGAAGTTTCATAGCGGAAAGCAAAAGTTATGGCCAAATGAATTTTCAGAAAGGTCGCTATGGAATTTATATAGCCCGTGAAATTGGCCATTTTGCAAACGACCTCGGAATTCGACGAAACCACTTTTGTTGGATCCGGGATGTGAAGTTATTGCTAGGTTTCAAATTTCATAATTTTTGAAGCTAGTATGTGAGCGTGGCAAAGGAAAATGTGTTTTGGTCAATTATAATTAAATTGGATCGACCAGAAATGGGCCTTTTTGCAAACGGTTTCAGAATTCGACGAAACTAGTTTTGTTGGGACCGTATCATCAAAACAGATCTAGATTTATTTTTCAGGAATTTTTCGAATCAGTTTGTGGCCCTGGCAAATTGAAATGTACGTTCAAATCAAATATTAAATGTTATATATTTTAAATTGAATGAAAACTGACTGAAACAGTCGAATGGGCCTACGAAACATATCCCATTGTGTTCGGAATGAGGGTAAAACGCTAGGGACGACAGTCGTTGGGTTTGGATTGGAGGTCGCGTCAGAAAACCCCTTTTAAAACCTCCCGGCCAATCAGATTTTTTATAAAAAAAAAGGAAAAACCCTCGTTTCTCTCTCCCGATTAAAACGACGAATGGCGGCGGAAGCTTCCTTCCTTCTCTCCTTGTTTTCTCCTAATCCACTCAATAGAATTCAACGCCCCAGTTAAGGTTTTTGTAGAGCAAGGCCTCCTCTACAAATCCATGTCGGTTTGGGATATTATCTTCGCATCTTTCGCCTGAACGACCGCCAGGAAGTCACGCACTTCGGAGCTCCGCCTAGGTGCTGCGATCGAAGTGGGGCCCCTGACCATCATTGGGTGTGGTTTTCCAGGCTCTAGGCCGTGGTGCAGGCGGATTTCAATAACGAGCAACGGATTTGCCGAAAAATTTAAACCTAGTTTCGAACCAATTTTGAAAGGTACGGGTTTGAATTTCTGAAGTGATTTCAACACTATAAAACCGTCGCAAAGTTCGTTCATCATTTAAAAATCATATCTTTTTCATACGTTAACGAAATTCGATGAAATAGGAAACACCGGGACCGTGAGGACGTCTTCTACATTCTAGAAGAGACCGGATATTTTTCTGAGCCTTCTGCTATTTTTGGTGGAGTGGAACCCAAGGTGAGATTTCTAATTTATAAACGATATGGAAAACGACGATGTATAAATTATATAGTCGATGTATGAGTTATATAAGCGTTGTATACCTCTTGTATAAGCGTTGTATAAGTTGTACGTTCGATGTATAAGTTGTATATGCATTGTAAAAATTATATATATGTTGAAATAGAAGTGAAATGCTATATATAAATATATATATATACGCCCCTCGTCCACAAACCATGGACGATATTTATTGGTTGTGATTGGTGTGAAAATTGATTGATAGCGAATGGTTGATTGAAATTGTTTGTGGTTGAAATTGATTGATTGTTGGTTGAAAAATACCCGTTTGTGGTTGAGAAATGTTTGGTTGAAACCACATAGGATTAGTTTGTGGAAATGAAAAAATATACATGCCGCCTACGTGCGAACTAGATGCATGATTCCCCATTGTCAAAAGCTGCGAGGCTTTAAGGTAGAGCGAGGAGCCGTACTAGGGACGGTCCCGGTTTTAACTACCCTGCCGTTATGCTGCCGAAATTTTGAATAATATTCATGTGTTAGCATTATTTTCCTGTGTTGAAATTATATTCGTCTGTTGAATAGAAAACCTTCATGTGTTGAATCGAAATTCATTCGTTGAATTGAAATTCATGTGTTGAATGGTATTCGTGTTTTAAATATAAAAATCACCTTTTTATCTATATATATAAACAATATAAAACCTTCATGTGTTGACTCGATATTCATTCGTTGAATAGAAATTCATGTGTTGAATGGTATTCGTGTAATAAATAAATTGTTTTAACAATAAAAATCAGATTTTTACTCTATATATATATAAACTATAGAAAACCTTCATGTGTTGAATCGATATTCATTCGTTGGATAGAAATTCATGTGTTGAATGGTATTCGTATTTTAAATATAAAAATCACCTTTTTATCTATATATATATAAACTATAGAAAACCTTCATGTGTTGAATCGAAATTCATTCGTTGAATTGAAATTCATGTGTTGAATGGTATTCATATTTTGAAAGAAATTGTTTTATAATAAAAATCCTATTTTTATCATCAATATGAATTATATAAAATAATCTTGTTTTGAAATAAATTGTTTTATAATAAAAAACCTATTTTTATCACCTATATTAACTATATAAAATAGTCGAGTTTTGAAATAAATTGTTTTACATAAAAGTTCACATTTTTATTATATACATGAATTGTTAAAAATAGTGAAGTGTTGAAATAGAAGACAGTTAGATAAAAATATCATTTTTATCAAATGTATGAAAATTATATAGTTTTGAAATCGAAGGATCGATATATATTTATAAATAGAATTGAAATATATCAAATAACGAAGCTGCAGTTCGTATTTTGAAACCGTGATTTCAAACGATTAGTGCGGGAGATCCGACCATCGGATTTTCCCGAAATCACAACCGTTGGGTTCGCTTTGGAAATATCTTTTCAACGACACCAACTTTGTAAAAATCCAATGGTTGGATTGTCTGGAATGTTTAATTCAAATCTGAAGAAAAACAGCGCCAGAATCGATTATATATATATAATTATATTAAATCGAATAACGATGCTGCAATTCGTATTTTGAAATCGAAACTTCAAACGATTATACCGGGAGATCCGACCGTCGGATTTTCCCGAAACTGGAACCGTTGGATTCGTTTTGAAAAGATCTTTCTAATTATGTAAATTTTGTGAAAATCCAACGGTTAGATTTTCAGATATGTGTAAATCAAATCTGAAGAAAAACAGCGCGACGACCGCGTTATGGCCTGAAGCGTCGTTTTGAATAAATTGGCTATTTTAAAATAAATAAAAATAGCGATAAATCGTTATAAAATATTATAAACTATATGGATGTGAAATTTAGAAACTAACTGAAAGTTGGCTAAGTCGAATGGTTTCCTGGATGTTGATCTGATGTTGGTTTCGGCCTTCGGGGTTAATATTTGGGAAATCGTTCTCTTACTGATTGACGGTTAGTGACTAATGAATTGAAATGATGCGTATGTATGTTTGTGTTGCACTTGTTTATTATATACGCGAGTTGCTCAGAAAGACCGGGTTTATCCCATTCTGAATAACTGAATCGACGATAAGAAGTCGAAGATGAAGACGGTGATTGAAGACCGATCTTCACCTCGTTTGGATGGTAACTGATGTCCTGATTGGGAGGCATCCCGAAATATGGATAATGAGTGGTGATCGTCCAGACGTACGTGGGGATCGATGGATATGCGAGGTATTTAGTGCCTCCGGTTTCGTTCAGACCCAGAACGGACTTGCAAATGGAATGTGTGTCTGACATTGGAATTCATTCTGTGCGATTGATAACCATCGGTTGTATGGTGCGAATTGCCGGTGTGGCATGCTAAGATGTAGTGATCAAGGCTTCTGTTGAAAAGCAAAGTCTTGTGATTGATGATCAAAGCACTGCCTGTGTGGCATAGCTTTGTGTATAACGTGAATTCGCGAGCCTCACACCCCGGTATGAACCAGAAACGGTAAAAGGACCTCAGGGAGGGCATGTGTTTCCTTCTAGCTAGGAGTTGTGTCAGTGTTTTTACACGGCCTGACATTTTACTTATGTGGATGATGGATTGCGAGGCGCCTCGGAAATATCGGTCGATCCGGGACCGATGGAGTCATTCGTTGGCTCATTGACGCCCCATAGGGCGGGGAAACGCAGTGTTCAGGAATTTTAATCCACATCGGTGGACCGGCCCTGTCGCTCCAAAGGCTTGACTGAGTACTTACCTGAGACACGGGCTAGAGCGTCTCGAATTCGGTAAGGACTATCTTTTGCCTTGGTTCATGATGGAAATCCAATTTCCAAATGCGTGACTGTGCGGTTTTGATTGTATATATATATGGCGACATGATATATGGTACCCATGCCATCTACGATTGATAGTTATGATTGAAATTGTTTTTGAAACATATAAACACTAGTAATAATATCAAATGCTTTTGTTTTATTCGTATCAAGCATATTTTGGCCATTATAAGGTAAAACTCTATCCTCCGGTTTGCGTTGCATTGTGTGATGGGAACTGAGTCTTATAATGGCTTCATTTTTATAAAAAGCATTGCGATGTTTAAAACAATGATTTGTTTTAAAGCACTGGCAATCCAATGGAGTAAACCCGTTCCATGAAAGTGGCGTGGTCCTGTGATTAGCCATATTTTAAATGTGTTGAGTAGATTTCTCATACCAGTCCCATGACTGACTCGTAGTTTGTTTCACTTTCAAACTCGGATGCCCCTTTTTCTACACGGGCAGCCTTGTATTCAGGTTTAGCTGGCTTTATCCGGATAGCTGGAGCTGAAGATGGATTCTATCATTTATCTCTTTTTATGCTGTTCAGCTCCTATTGTACATATTATGTTTATTTCCGCTGTAGACATATATGTACAGCTGAACTGTATTTGTACTAAGTATGATCCTGTATACTGTGTAACTCTGATGTTTATGTTTATCCAGTGTATTATTTATTCATTATCCGGTGTAATTATTTAATTCTGTTCTGCTATCATCTGTTTATTTGTAATATTCCAAGGATTACCCTTGCCGCCGTCAGTACGGGGTTTGAGGTTGTCTCAGTTTTAAATGGTTATGGCGCTGTTTTTCCGAAAATTTGATTTTGATATAACTCAAAATCTATTCGACGAAATTCATATTTTTCTCCTTCATTAGAAAACTATTATCAAATCAGCCCTGACATTTCTTGTTTCAAAGAATTCCGACTTCAATTTAGTTTTGTATACTCAATTGAAGTTCGAAACGAAAATTTACGAACTGCAACGCTGCGGCGAGTTCGTTTTAATTATATTTATATATATAAACTTTTATACTTCGTTAAAATGAATTAAACTCCATTTTAACTCTATTTGAATTTTCTTGATACAAACTCCATTTCCACTTTTATTTGAATTCTATATTCAAATTCCAATTTCACTTCTATTTGAATCCTATATTCAAATTCCATATTTTAAATTCCATTTGCATTATATATTTAAATCCCATAGTTTAAAATTCCATTTGAATGCTATATTCAAATTCTTTAGTTTAAATTGCATTTGAATTCTACATTCAAATTCCCTATTTAATTCTCTTTGTATTCAAATTCCATATTTATTCTATTTGAATTTCAAATATTCAAACTCTGATTTACTTCTATTTGAAATTTCAAATATTCAAACTCCTTTTTAATTCTATTATTCAAATTCTATTTAAATCCTCTAATTCAAATTCTATTTCAAATTCCCTTATTCAAAATTCTATTTACATTCCTATATTAAAATTCTATATTTGAATTTCCTATTCAAATCCCGTTTGAATTTCTATATTCAAACTCCACTCAAATTCTATATTCAAATTCTATTCAAATTTCAAATTCTATTTTAGAAAAATAGAATTTCCCTTTTTAACTCTGGAAATTTCCTTTTTTGATATTTTTAAAATATCAACATTTAGGTCCAGTGATATTTAAACACCAAACAACCAATTATTTATTTTTGGTTTTCTATCATATCATATATGACAATATATATGCAAACAAATAAACAAACAGATAATATATTTTTGAGGAATCCAGTTGGATCCCTCCAACCTATTTTCCTGCATCCACAGACGTTAGTCAACATAAATAATACCCATCCTGCTTCATGGTAGGATATCGCGGTATAAAAGGGGATCCACTTATATACGTGGGCGTAGGCTCACCCGCTAATGATACTGCGGGGATCAATCCAACCAATCATCAACCCAATATATATAATAGTCAACCCTAAATAACTAATATATTTAAAGCAACCAGAAAAATCCAAACAAGTAACAACAATTATTTTTAACAGATAAAAATAATTTTAAATAACAGGTGAGTGAGATTTTTTTTACTCACCGTGATTGCAGTTGTCGAATATCCTATTTATATTCCAAATTAGCGGCTACTAATCTTCTCGAATGAATTCGTACCTACGATAATTTTATTTAAATTTACCGATTAAACGTTTATTTATTTGAATTAACTACTTAAATAAATAAATAACTTTCCAATATTTTTCACTTCTTCTAATGGTTACTAAATTAATTCTAACTTAACCAATTTAAACAAACCTATGTATTTTTAAACATTAACTAATTAGGATGTTTTCTTTAAACTTTAAACTAATTAAGGTATTTAATTGAAATTACCTTAATCCATTTACTCCGCTGTCAAACTCCAGCTAGTCATTAGAAGGATCGAACTCCAGACTTCACCAGTCTTCAAACAACTCACGGCAACACCCTTCGAACCCACGTCGTATACTTCCAGAACCCAAGAACAGAAACTGCAGCACCCAAAAAGAACGGAATCCCCCAAATCGGACATCACTACACCATTACCACAGATCGAACCTTTGTTTGTATTCACCACAACATCGACATCATCACGAAACTCGACCTCTTCCAAATCTGACTTGCGATGAACAGAAGAACCCATGCTCGAATTGAAGATCGATGCTCGAGTTCCGCCATACCCTCAGATCGGAAGTCGATGATGAGACCAACGCCTGAATCGAACCTCGTCGAACCCTCTAGGTCTTCAGATCAAGTCGCGATGAACCCTAGACAGTGCTCGAGCTCCAGAACAACTCGCGAGTATTGATTTCATTCGTGATTTCTGTTTTCTTTTATATGAATTTGATTTTAGAAATTTTGGGAAGGAACCGATCCCTTTTAGTTTTCTGTTTTATTGAATTAGTGGAAAAGGGAATTGCGTATTTAAAGAGGAGAGGGAGGCAAGGTTTAATGTGTGGTCGGCTGAAGTACACGTGATATCTTTTTAAAGGATTTAAAATGATTTTGATTTTGATTTTAAATATAATATAATTTAATTGATATGATATAAAGAGATTTTTATTTCTTTTTAAATAGATATCGATTTGATTTTCGATTCGATTTCGATCTTATCCATTATAAATATCTCGGGGTCCATTCATTTAAACCACGAACCGTTATTTTAACGTAACCACTGTTATTTCAACAGTGTAACGCTATTCTGAACTAACTGAATATATTTTGATATTTAGTTTTAACGTATATAGAATAATCATTTTAAACCGATATAAAATAAATTAAATTCATAAATAAATAAATTTCTCGATAATATATTATTATCATTATCGATTACATTCACATAGAATTTATATTTATTATCTGAACTGTTTTCACTCAGTTTTAAATCTCGAATTGAATTATTTTAAATTCTCGTATTACGATGATTATCAAAATAAATCGTATTTCGATTATTTAATCGATAACCCAATAAAATACCATTTATATTATAAATTCAATATTTAAAACCATACTAAACCAAAAATCCGGGTCGTTACATTCTTCCTCCCTTAAAATAATTTCGTCCTCGAAATTGTTAAGGTAGGAAAAATGGTACAAATCCATTATTTTTCAAAATCTCACTTATGTTGAAACTCAACTTCTCATATTTCAACAAATTTAATTCCACCAATACTTTTGGTCTTCCTTCATTTAATTCGAATGATCTACGATCAACCCATTTATATCCTATCTATATTCCAATAAACCTATTCAAATTGATTCTAGTCGATTGATTCACTTCAATCCATTTAACTAGCTTAAGTTAAATTCCAATTCCAGAATACAAATCCAAGGGTTTTCATTTCAAATCCTTCTAAAATCATATAAACATATATACATATACTTATCTCTATTTCAAATTCAAAAACATTTGAATTTTCAAACCAATTTGTTTTCCTTCAAACAAATTTTCATCAAAAACTTTTCTAAGGTAGCAATCTATCACTTAGAAACTCGAAAATGAACACTAATGATGTCGCGACCATCATCAGAATTATTTCCCAGCCACTGAAGTGAGTTCAGTGCTTTATCGCTTTCAAAATCCATTCAAAATGATTTCTATTCAAAAATCCTTACAAAACAAAGCTATATTATTTTAATATACTTCAAAAATATTTCCTAACTTCCCAGGATTTAAAAATCCAAATTCTGGTTTGAATTAAATTTTAATTCATCTCATTTGTATATACTATTCATATACAAAATTTATTTTTGTTATATATAACCATTTCAATTTTATAATCTCATTGGATTATAATTTTAACAACCAACACATCCATATATAATAATTTCAAAAATTATTCTTTCTATATCAAAATATAATTTTGGGTAAAATAATTTCATTCACCCACTTTAAAACAATATTGTGTTCAATCTTCTGTTCAAGTGTTTAGAAATTCCTATCGACTTCGTGACGTCCCACTATTCGATCAGAATTCATAATCCACTCAACAGACTAGCCAACACAATATAAAACAATTTTTATATCAATTTACAAATACGCGCTCTCGTATATATTCACTCAACTCGTTCTAGGGTACTACTCACCCTATCTCTAATGAGCACATCCCACCAAAGCCTAGGTATTCGCTCAACCTAAGCTCTGATACCAACTGTAAAGGCCCGCAAATCCGTACTAGCTGAGTTGACTAATAACACCACACGTCCAACCCAAATTGCATAGAAATACGAATCATTATTAGAAAGAAGTTAGAGGATGAGAAATAGAAAGAAAGAAATATTAGAATAGAAGAAAACAAAGAAGACAAATCTCACAGCGGAACGAACAAAATATATTATACAACATAACTTTTTAAATACAAATTAGTACTTTATATACATACCATTATCAGAGCACAACAGTTATTCTTGGAATAGTTATAAACACCTGTTTCCAGACACAACATAGTACACAGCGGAAATATGATAATCCATAGCTAACTGGTGAAGCCTCCTGCTTCCAGCTCCTCCAAATAAATCTGTAAAATCCCGACTACTTGACTGCCCGTACTAATTTGGGCATCCAAGAGTTTAGGGAAAACAAACAAAATAAACTCTGGGTCAGTCATGGGACTGTTGTGAGTAAACTACAACCATTTGTTTAACTTTAAAATCCTTTCGAAAGAAATGATAATCGTAAGACCGATCCACACATAAACCCGGATGGTTTTTACCTTACGATAACCCAAAACGTTTCTTGAAATCATACTTTCTCTGATATTATCATAATGTCTAATTACAAATAAATAACAATCTAGAGGAACGCTTGCATCTTACGCTCTCCATATATGGTATACAAATCAAAACCGTGGGAGCTTATTGGATATTGGATTCCAACCTTGACAAGGTATGGGACCACCTGCCGTTAGTGTATCTCTAGAGGCGAATACATTGGGTTCAATAAGAATGTCTTGCAACCCGGCCCTCACATGACCGACCACTCATTTCGCTTGAGTGTATCGAATGTATATCACCGACGGTTGGGATCAGCAACCGTTTCCCGAATGGGACAACATCGAATAGAATAAGAAATTAAATGAATCTCTAGATAGGTGATTATACATCCTAATGGGAGCGACCCACATAGCCATGCTGCCTGCCCGATTTTTGTCATTTCCTGATTGTTGAGGCCTGAGGCTACGCTCACTTGCCATTCATTGATAGCACAAATCACTCTGAATGCCACATTGTCAGATCCGTTAATCATTAATTGATTTGCACAAATATTCTGGATATTATGCTAAGGGAATAAATCTGTTGCAACCATATATATTTATACAGACCAACCCCTTCGATCGTTGGAAATACTTTGTCAGACATTCGTCCATATACGTTCGTTCTAGGACTAAACGAAACCTAAGGCACAATTTCTATTAATAGAAAAAGCCCTTGCACTTTACTCCGTCTTCGATTATCTTCATATAATCTGATTCGCAACGCTACTGCCAATACAGAGTGGTTCACGGATAACAATCCAACCGGTCTCTCCATATTGACAATGATATTGGCAAATAATTTGATAGTAGGTTATTTAACTATCGAAGAAAAACAAACATCCATTCAAAACAATCACTGGGCCCCTTGATTACCATTTATTAATTAAATCACCCTTTCCATTTCCTTATTAATATTTGTTAAACAAATATTTTCAATTATCATCTCGGTCTCTTACATTCTTTGGAAAACATTTCTATATCTCGCCTTCTTTTATTTTCTACACTTAGAAAATATATTCTATTTGAAATTGAAACAATTTCAATCACTTATCTCTTTCACGATGACTTTAATTAGACTCAGGAAATATTTACTTTTATATCACTTGGGTTAAAACGAATGTTGTATAAAACATCGTTATAACAACCCAAAATATTTTATTCAACTAACTATTATTCAACACTTCACTTCTAGACAGTATCTTGCTATTTATCAATTAAAAATGAAATCAATCAAGTTGGGGTAAAATTACCTCTCAGACCTTGACTGAAAACATCATTAACTTCAAAACGGAAAAACCACTAACCTCGAATAAGCACACTATAAAACATAATTATTCATTTTTAAAACATGTATATGGTTCGCTTTCTATTTCTAATTTATAGATTTCCCTTTTTGTTTAAAATATTCTATTTTAAATTCGTTTCCTTATCGAATTCAATATATATTGATATATTGATTTCTATCTATCAAAAATTCTTAAAAATATTTGAACTCCTTAAATTCCCGGAAAAATTCGCCATAACCTCCCTAACCGGGAGCATCGGGATATTTCAAATAGCCTCCCATGGCCCTCACCAATCCAAAAGAAAAAGAAAAAGCTAAGCGGCTTGCCGATACGGCGCATAAAATCTCATATATGAATTTAAACATGTACCTTTTTGTCGGGCACATAAATTAAAATTTTCATATACTTCATCACATATCTGTCTAACACATGCTCACTTGGTTTCAATTCAATTCAACACTATCCAATCATTTGAATTTAGTTTTTGCTCATTTATTCTTTAACTAGCTATTTTGCCTATTTCACTTCTTTGTTTGAACATGTTCAAACAAAATAATTAACTTGCTCATAACCAAATTGAATTTCAATTTCAATTCTAGTTTCTTTTTCGATTTCGAATAAAAATTTTCAAATCGAATTCACTTATTCGAAACCCAATATCAATTCAAAATCTCATTAACTAATTTACTATTCAAATTAGTTAATTCTATTCAATAGTCAAAAATCTGATTTCTGTTTCAAAAATCAATTCATTACTCCACTTGAGTTCGCATATAATTTACAACTCAAAATCTGGAATTTTCTAAATAGAAATTTGGATTTTATTCACTTAAAATCCTTTTATAAAATTATATAAACCTTTATGGTTTTTAAATGGTTATGGCGCTGTTTTTCCGAAAATTTGATTTTGATATAACTCAAAATCTATTCAACGAAATTCAGATTTTTCTCCTTCATTAGAAAACTATTATCAAATCGGCCCTGACGTTTCTTGTTTCAAAGTATTCCGACTTCAATTTAGTTCTGTATACTCAATTGAAGTTCGAAACGAAATTTTACGAACTACAGCGCTGCGGCGAGTTCGTTTTAATTATATTTATATATATAAACTTTTAAACTTCCTTAAAATGAATTCAACTCCCTTTTAACTCTATTTGAATTTTCTTGATACAAACTCCATTTCCACTTTTATTTGAATTCTATATTCAAATTCCAATTTCACTTCTATTTGAATCCTATATTCAAATTCCATATTTTAAATTCCATTTGCATTATATATTTAAATCCCATAGTTTAAAATTCTATTTGAATGCTATATTCAAATTCTTTAGTTTAAATTCCATTTGAATTCTTTATGAATTCTACATTCAAATTCCCTATTTAATTCTCTTTGAATTCAAATTCCATATTTATTCTATTTGAATTTAAAATATTCAAACTCCGATTTACTTCTATTTGAAATTTCAAATATTCAAACTCCTTTTTAATTCTATTATTCAAATTCTATTTAAATCCTCTTATTCAAATTCTATTTCAAATTCCCTTATTCAAAATTCTATTTACATTCCTATATTAAAATTCTATATTTGAATTTCCTATTCAAATCCCGTTTGAATTTCTATATTCAAACTCCATTCAAATTCTATATTCAATTTCTATTCAAATTTCAAATTCTATTTTAGAAAAATAGAATTTCCCTTTTTAACTCTGGAAATTCCCTTTTTCGATATTTTTAAAAATATCAACATTTAGGCCTAGTGATATTTAAACACCAAACAACCAATTATTTATTTTTGGTTTTCTAACATATCATATATGACAGTATATATGCAAACAAATAAACAAACAAATAATATATTTTTGAGGAATCCAGTTGGATCCCTCCAACCTGTTTTCCTGCATCCACAGACGTTGGTCAACACAAATAATACCCATCCTGCTTCAGGGCAGGATATCGCGGTATAAAAGGGGATCCACTTATATACGTGGGCGTAGGGTCATCCGCTTATGATACTGTGAGCATCTGCTAATGATACTGCGGGGATCAATCCAACCAATCATCAACCCAATATATATAATAGTCAACCCTAAATAACTAATATATTTAAAGCAACCAGAAAAATCCAAACAAGCAACAACAATTATTTTTAACAGATAAAAATAATTTTAAATAACAGGTGAGTGAGATTTTTTTACTCACCGTGATTGCAGTTGTCGAATATCCTATTTATATTCCAAATTAGTGGCTACTAATCTTCTTGAATGAATTCGCACCTGCAATAATTTTATTTAAATTTACCGATTAAACGTTTATTTATTTAAATTAACTACTTAAATAAATAAATAACTTTCCTATATTTTTCTCTTCTTCTAATGGTTACTAAATTAATTCTAACTTAACCAATTTAAACAAACCTATGTATTTTTAAACATTAACTAATTAGGATATTTTCTTTAAACTTTAAACTAATTAAGGTATTTAATTGAAATTACCTTAATCCATTTACTCCACTGTCAAACTCCTGCTTGTCATTAGAAGGATCGAACTCCAGACTTCACCAATCTTCAAACAACTCACGGCAACACCCTTCGAACCCACGTCGTATACTTCCAGAACCCAAGAACAGAAACTGCAGCACCCAAAAAGAACGGAATCCCCCAAATCGAACATCACTACACCATTACCACAGATCGAATCTTTATTCGTATTCACCACAACATCGACATCATCACGAAACTCGACCTCTTCCAAATCTGACTTGCGATGAACAGAAGAGCCCACGCTCGAATTGAAGATCGATGCTCGAGTTCCGCCATACCCTCAGATCGGAAGTCGATGATGAGACCAACGCCTGAATCGAACCTCGTCGAACCCTCTAGGTCTTCAGATCAAGTCGCGATGAACCCTAGACAGTGCTCGAGCTCCAGAACAACTCGCGAGTATTGATTTCATTCGTGATTTCTGTTTTCTTTTATATGAATTTGATTTCAGAAATTTTGGGAAGGAACCGATCCCTTTTAGTTTTCTGTTTTATTGAATTAGTTGTAAAGACCCGCAAATTCCCGCCCTTTGAATCAGCCATAAACCACACAGGTCTGACCCAAAAGGTGAAAATCTACGAATACTTTAACTTTGGGCATACAACACATCAGAACAAAAACACAGACTTTCATAACATCAATAATAAATGTTACATCAGAGTACAGAATATACATATCAGAGTACATTGGAATATAATTACAGCGGAAGAATAAATTACAATAAATGAATACATTGCAGCGGAACTAATCTCGGTGGAAGGCTATCAACACTATGGCCACAGCTTCAGTCTTCAATCCAGGATCTTGTTTTATCTATCTGTCAAATAAGCTACTCGACTGCCCGTGTGGAAAGAGGGCACCCGAGTTTGCAAAGTGAACAAACTACAGGTCAGTCGTGGGACTGGTGTGAGAATTCTACTTAACCTATATAATATAATAAGGCTAATCACAGGACCACGCCACTTTCGCGGAACGGGTTTTCTCCTATGGATTGCCAGTGCATGATTAAGGTAAAACGTCAAAATAACGCAATGCTTTTTAGAAAAATGAAACCATTATAAGACCCAAGTCCCATCACACAATGCAACGCAAACCGGAGGATAGGGTTTTACCTTATAATGATCAAAAGATGCTTGATACGATAAACACGGTATTATATAATAATAGTGTGTAACCAATTTGAAATACATCAAAGTAAATGTATCAATCCTAGACGGCATGAGTGCCCCATCCCACTATGTCGCCATATATAGGTATACAATCAAAACCGTGTGATGTCGTATTGGAAATTTGGGTTTCCATCTGAGCCAAGGCTAGGGAGGAGATCCTTACCGATTCGAGACACTCTAGCAATGCCCCAGGATTGGTACTCTGTCCAACCCTTGGATCCTGCAGGGCCGGTCCGTCCCCGTGTTGGTACTCTGTCCAACTGGTGCAATGGACTGGATTAGTTATTCCTGAACACACGCTTCCCGGTCCTTTTGGACCTATCCTACGGCCAGTAGCGACCGCATAAACCCGAGGCCTCGAAAATCCAACAACCACAATGAATAAATGCCAGCGCTGGTAGGTCCCTGGCACCACTCTAGCTAGAAAGAAACGTGTGCACTCCCTGCGTTCCCTTCTCCCGTTTTAGACTCCGCCGGTGTGTGAGGCTCGCGAAGTCACGATATACACAAAGCTATGCCTAACTAGACTGTGCTTTGATCATCAACCACAAGGCCTGCTTTTCAACAAAGCCTTGATCAATTGCATCTTAGCATGCCACATTGTCAGACTCTACCATATCATTGATCATCTACCCATATATATATAACCTCCAAGCTCATACGTCTTAGAGAAGGGTGTTAAACACCAAACAGAAATATATAATTAGTAGCGTTCAACAAATACAGTAGAAAAGAATACAATGTCAGACACGCAATCCATTTACAAGTCCGCTCTGGGTCTGAGTGAAACATCGTGTCCGTCGATCTCCAAATGCGTTTGGACGATCATTACCAAATACCTTGCCTTGGAAGGCCAATCCCAATTCAAGATACCAGTCATCATCATCCCAACGATGTGAAAACCTTCGGTCTTCAATCACCGTCTTCGTCTTCGACTCTTGATCGTCGTGTTGATTATTCAGAATGGGTTAAACCCGGTCTTTCTGAATAACTTGCGTAATTTGGGATTAAAAACAAATATTGGAAAATCACACATTTCGTCACATCCCAACTCAGAATATTCTTTTAATAAGATATTCGTTTTAGAAGATTCTCATTAATTTTATCAAAGATAAATATTTAAAATAAAATTTGTAAATCAATTTCTAAAAATATGGAAATCCACAGAAATCAAATCAATACATAATCGATATAAATTTCTGTATCAGACTAATAGTATAAATGGAATAACGGCAAAGCCTCTTAAATTCCATATATAATATCGGTCTTCTTTTACAGAAGCCCATCTCAATTATTACCAATAGAATTTCCACTTAATTCCTATTTAATATATTAGTTGAAAAACTTGATTTATAGAAAATGTCTTTTTAATTCTATAAAATAGATTCATAAGTTCCAAATAATAATTTCAATGCAAATTGGATTAAAGGATAGATGTCGTTTAAAACATCGTCCACGGTAAACCCACTTCACATCTCAATTTATTTCATATCACAAAATATAATAGCAAACGCTAGTAACCCCTTTAAAACATCTTTTAAAATAATCATAAAAATATTCTTTATATAAAAGATTCTAAATGAGAAGTATTCTTTATTTTACAAATCTTTATTTTTTTCAAATATTCTTTGTTTAACATATAGTTGATTAAAAATATATTACGAAAAATATATGCACTTAATATAAAAAGGATTTCTAATGTAAAAATAGTCTTATTTAAAAGAACACTTGAATCGAAATGCGACTCAAACATTTACCATATAATTTGGATTATATGGATTTCACACACATCATATATATGACAATAACAGTATAATCATCAAGTCATCCATTACATCCAAAGTGTAATTTCCACTGTGTAAGCGTTAAAATTAAATAATAATGCTCATCACAGCCTGTCGATCTAACGATCAACATACAACTAAATATTGGGATTAGTGTATGTAAATTTTCATCCCAACACCCGTGTGGGGTTTTCAACCAATCAAGCAAATGATAAACTAATTTGTGCACTTGGGCGATGTGTGAAAATTATCGTCCCAATCACATACACAAGTCGGGTAACTTGTCTATGGAAGTGTATTATACAATATATAACACGACGATAAAAATGTCTCTTTGATTTATATTCCTTTTATTGCCTATAAACGGTCAATAAAAAATGTGATCTTTATTTCTATACTTTTTATTGTAATTTACATTTTTACTTAACAAAATGTCTTTTTTATTCTAACTTACATTTTGAATGTAATTTTTCTTTTTATCGTTTATTTACATCAAAATGTAAATGTTCCCTTTTCATTTTTTTATTATTAACAACAGAAGTCTCGTCTTCTATATTTATTCTTTTCAATGAAAGCAATTTTACATAAAATTGTAATTCTTTAATTTTATTCTTTTTATTGTCTCTAGAAAGACAATAAAATGTAACACAAAAATATATTCTTTTTGTCGCATCTAAAATGATGATAAAAATGTAACATTAACATTGCTATTTTTATCGCATCAAAAATGCCGATAAAAATGAACCACTAACATTGTCTATTTTTATCGCACCAAAAATGTCGATAAAATGAATCACTAACATTGTTTATTTTTATCGCACCAAAAATGTCGATAAAATGAATCACTAACATTGTCTATTTTTATCGCACCAAAAATGTCAATAAAAATGAATCACTAACATTGTCTATTTTTATCGCACCAAAAATGTCGATAAAATGAATCACTAACATTGTCTATTTTTATCGCACCAAAAATGTCGATAAAAATGACAACATTAACCATTCTATTTTCACCGCATTTAAAATGACGATAAAATACTCAACATTAACAATTCTAATTTTACCGCATTCAAAATGACGATAAAATACTCAACATTAACAATTCTAATTTTACCGCATTCAAAATGACGATAAAATATTCAACATTAACAATTCTATTTTTACCGCATTCAAAATGACGATAAAATATTCAACATTAACAATTCTAATTTTACCGCATTCAAAATGACGATAAAATATTCAACATTAACAATTCTATTTTTACCGCATTCAAAATGACGATAAAATATTCACATCATGAAACGTTAACAAAAATGTAAGTTTTGTTTTCAAGTCTCATTTGCATTGTAATATGCAAATAATAGAATAAGTTTTAGTTTTCAGGTCATATTCACATTATAAAATATAAATAAAAAGGTAAGTTTTATTTTCAAGTGATATTTACATTATGAAATGTAAATAAATAAAATAAAGATAAAAAGTATGTTTCAAGTTCATTTGTGTCTTGAGAACACAAATAAAATAAAAATTTTAATGTAAATCTTTATTTCAATACTTTGTTCGCGTCAAGGGATGCAAACAAAATATAATTCTCTTTTTATTTAAACATTTTGTTTGCATTGAGAAATGCAAGAAGAATATAATTCTTTTTATTTTAAATGTAAATCTATATTTTGTCATTTTGTTCGCATCAAGGGATGCAAACAAAATACAATCTTTTTATTCCTTCGTACATTTCTGTTTGAGAAATGCAAACAAAACACAAACTTTTTTTCAACATTGAATTGATATTTCACATCAATTCAAATAAAAGGAAAATTTCTTTTTTTTTCTTTTCCAATGACAAAAGTATGGATTTTTGTCTCATCTTTATTCAATGACAAAAATATCAGTTCTCGTTTCATTTTTTTCTTCGGTGACAAAAATATGAATTTTTGTTTGTTAACTTTTAATGCAACAAAATTGAGAGTTTTTGTTTCTTTTTATGCAACCAAAAATGAGGACTTTGTTAGTTAACCTTTAAGGCGAACAAAAAGAAATATATTTTATTCGTTGTTCATAGTCTGTTGTAAACAAACAAATAAAAATAATATTCTATTTGTCATTCAAATTTCATTGTAACATCAACAAATAAAATAAAGTTTTATTTGTCGTTCCATTTCTTTGTTCATTTCAGAAGAATGAAATTGACATTAAAATAAAATAAATTAGAACGTCTAGATTTAGATTCAATTTTCCAACTGCAATTTAAACTCAATAACATATACAATTTAAAGACGGATTAAAGCATAACATGAACAATAAGCACACCACAAGCAACAATCGATAATTCATACATACCAAACATTTCAGAACTAAATCATCATCATCATACAATTATTTTAATGTGGGAAAATAAATTAATAATTAATTAAATAATAAAGATTTGAACTCTCACCTCAAATTTTGGCTAAAAATCAACTGTCTCAGAATCAGGTGTGGTCTGCGCCATCGCGAAGAGCTCGGAAAGACGAGTCCAGCGCAATTTACGGTTTGTCAAACGGACCTCGTATGAGAGAGTTATGAATTTTTAAACATCGGATAATTTAAATAATTAAATAATAAAATAATATTAAAAAAAAAGAAATCGGGACCTTCTTCCTCCCCATCGTGAAACGCACGGCCGAACCATTTTGCGCCTCCCTCCTTCCGTGCGCACCACCCCACGGACCACCAACCGCCGATCAGACACCGCCACACGAACCACCATGCCAAGAGCCGCCTACGCCACCAACCCCTTGAAGCTCGGCCTTCCCAATCACCTCGAAATCCACCAAAACCGCAGCGACTTTGGCCTCGAAATTCGTGAAATCCGTGAACCTAATGATGATCATAGCCGTATAGATTGAAAGGTCTCTGAATTCTCTTCGATTTGGTAGGTCATACATAAATTTTCGACGAACGGATTGGGAGATATTAGCGTTTGAAGTTCGGTGATTTCTGGCCTTCAATTTTCTGGGCGGCGGCCGCCATGAACAGTGTTAGGGTTAGGGTTTTCGGATTTTTATATTATTTTAATATTAAATTCCGAATTTCGTGAAATAAAGTGGATTTTTGAACTTTCTCGGATTTGGGCCTGCTTACTGTCGATCTTAACGTTTTAAGGCCTTCTGAACGCGATGGGCTATGTCCCAATGTCCAATTCTGATGTCTACACGTTTTATTTTCGGTTTTAATTGAAAATACAATATTAAATTAATTATTTAATTCCTACCGTACATTTAAATATGCCGGGGCCACATACGACCTCAGAAAATTCTAAAAAAAAATATTTTTAGCTTTCTTATGACGATACGAATCCAACAAAATTATTTTCGTCGAATTCTGAGACTGTTTGAAAAATGGCTATTTTTAAGGCGTTTAAATTTAACTGTAAATAGTCAAAACATATTTTATTTCGCCACGCTCACATATTAATTCGAAAAATTCTGAAAATTGAAACCTAGCAATAATTTGACATTCCGGTTCCAACAAAAGTGGTTTCGTCGAAAACGGAGGTCGTTTGAAAAATGACTATTTTTAAGGCCAATATATTTAATATTAAAAATACATTTTTAAACAAATAATTTTCGAAACTCGAAATATATAAGTGTTTACTGTTTTTCAATGCAGAAACGTCATTCCGAACTCAATGGAAGTGGTTTCGAGTTCAAATTCTTACATATGTGAAAAGTAGTCTTTCGGGCCCTATATATTCTACAACGACCTTTCTAAAAATTGAATTGGCCATAACTTTTGATTTCCGCTATGAAATTTCGATTTTTCAGATTCGTTAGAAAGATATTTTTAAATAGATTCTAATATTTTTGGTTTCTCTAAAATTCGTTAAATTTTGCATCCTGTACGGTCAGTCAAAGTTCAAGTTTGACTTTTCAAACTACCGCGTTATTTCTAACTCTTTTGTTAATTAAAATTAAATCATTCATTCTAACTTCGATTTAAATCAAATTTGTGATCATTATTATTTAAATAAATTATTTATATTGTCAAAATTCATTACAATTTTCTAAAATAAAAATTTTAAATTGGTTCTGATTTTGCGGGTTGTTACAATCGCCCCCACTTAAAAACTTTTCGTCCTCGAAAAGGAACGTAGCTAAAAATTTGTAAAATTAACTATCTAAATTTTAAATTTTTAATGGTTGATTATCTTTTCAAAATATATATAACTTTATATTTATAAAAATCATATTTCAAAGAATAGATTATATATATCGAAAATACGTTAATTATAAATTCGTAACTCTTAACTCGTTCTAGGGCATTACTAACCCCATCTCTAACGAGTTCACTCATTCTAGGATACTGCTGATCCTATCTCTAATGAGTATTCTTATTGGACATTACTAATCCAATCTCTGATGAGTCTTCCGTTCAGTTCTAACGAGTTGTACCCCAAAGATTTGAGCTAACCTGGCTCTGATACCAACTGTAAAGACCCGCAAATTCCCGCCCTTTGAATCAGCCATAAACCACACAGGTCTGACCCAAAAGGTGAAAATCTACGAATACTTTAACTTTGGGCATACAACACATCAGAACAAAAACACAGACTTTCATAACATCAATAATAAATGTTACATCAGAGTACAGAATATACATATCAGAGTACATTGGAATATAATTACAGCGGAAGAATAAATTACAATAAATGAATACATTGCAGCGGAACTAATCTCGGTGGAAGGCTATCAACACTATGGCCACAGCTTCAGTCTTCAATCCAGGATCTTGTTTTATCTATCTGTCAAATAAGCTACTCGACTGCCCGTGTGGAAAGAGGGCACCCGAGTTTGCAAAGTGAACAAACTACAGGTCAGTCGTGGGACTGGTGTGAGAATTCTACTTAACCTATATAATATAATAAGGCTAATCACAGGACCACGCCACTTTCGCGGAACGGGTTTTCTCCTATGGATTGCCAGTGCATGATTAAGGTAAAACGTCAAAATAACGCAATGCTTTTTAGAAAAATGAAACCATTATAAGACCCAAGTCCCATCACACAATGCAACGCAAACCGGAGGATAGGGTTTTACCTTATAATGATCAAAAGATGCTTGATACGATAAACACGGTATTATATAATAATAGTGTGTAACCAATTTGAAATACATCAAAGTAAATGTATCAATCCTAGACGGCATGAGTGCCCCATCCCACTATGTCGCCATATATAGGTATACAATCAAAACCGTGTGATGTCGTATTGGAAATTTGGGTTTCCATCTGAGCCAAGGCTAGGGAGGAGATCCTTACCGATTCGAGACACTCTAGCAATGCCCCAGGATTGGTACTCTGTCCAACCCTTGGATCCTGCAGGGCCGGTCCGTCCCCGTGTTGGTACTCTGTCCAACTGGTGCAATGGACTGGATTAGTTATTCCTGAACACACGCTTCCCGGTCCTTTTGGACCTATCCTACGGCCAGTAGCGACCGCATAAACCCGAGGCCTCGAAAATCCAACAACCACAATGAATAAATGCCAGCGCTGGTAGGTCCCTGGCACCACTCTAGCTAGAAAGAAACGTGTGCACTCCCTGCGTTCCCTTCTCCCGTTTTAGACTCCGCCGGTGTGTGAGGCTCGCGAAGTCACGATATACACAAAGCTATGCCTAACTAGACTGTGCTTTGATCATCAACCACAAGGCCTGCTTTTCAACAAAGCCTTGATCAATTGCATCTTAGCATGCCACATTGTCAGACTCTACCATATCATTGATCATCTACCCATATATATATAACCTCCAAGCTCATACGTCTTAGAGAAGGGTGTTAAACACCAAACAGAAATATATAATTAGTAGCGTTCAACAAATACAGTAGAAAAGAATACAATGTCAGACACGCAATCCATTTACAAGTCCGCTCTGGGTCTGAGTGAAACATCGTGTCCGTCGATCTCCAAATGCGTTTGGACGATCATTACCAAATACCTTGCCTTGGAAGGCCAATCCCAATTCAAGATACCAGTCATCATCATCCCAACGATGTGAAAACCTTCGGTCTTCAATCACCGTCTTCGTCTTCGACTCTTGATCGTCGTGTTGATTATTCAGAATGGGTTAAACCCGGTCTTTCTGAATAACTTGCGTAATTTGGGATTAAAAACAAATATTGGAAAATCACACATTTCGTCACATCCCAACTCAGAATATTCTTTTAATAAGATATTCGTTTTAGAAGATTCTCATTAATTTTATCAAAGATAAATATTTAAAATAAAATTTGTAAATCAATTTCTAAAAATATGGAAATCCACAGAAATCAAATCAATACATAATCGATATAAATTTCTGTATCAGACTAATAGTATAAATGGAATAACGGCAAAGCCTCTTAAATTCCATATATAATATCGGTCTTCTTTTACAGAAGCCCATCTCAATTATTACCAATAGAATTTCCACTTAATTCCTATTTAATATATTAGTTGAAAAACTTGATTTATAGAAAATGTCTTTTTAATTCTATAAAATAGATTCATAAGTTCCAAATAATAATTTCAATGCAAATTGGATTAAAGGATAGATGTCGTTTAAAACATCGTCCACGGTAAACCCACTTCACATCTCAATTTATTTCATATCACAAAATATAATAGCAAACGCTAGTAACCCCTTTAAAACATCTTTTAAAATAATCATAAAAATATTCTTTATATAAAAGATTCTAAATGAGAAGTATTCTTTATTTTACAAATCTTTATTTTTTTCAAATATTCTTTGTTTAACATATAGTTGATTAAAAATATATTACGAAAAATATATGCACTTAATATAAAAAGGATTTCTAATGTAAAAATAGTCTTATTTAAAAGAACACTTGAATCGAAATGCGACTCAAACATTTACCATATAATTTGGATTATATGGATTTCACACACATCATATATATGACAATAACAGTATAATCATCAAGTCATCCATTACATCCAAAGTGTAATTTCCACTGTGTAAGCGTTAAAATTAAATAATAATGCTCATCACAGCCTGTCGATCTAACGATCAACATACAACTAAATATTGGGATTAGTGTATGTAAATTTTCATCCCAACACCCGTGTGGGGTTTTCAACCAATCAAGCAAATGATAAACTAATTTGTGCACTTGGGCGATGTGTGAAAATTATCGTCCCAATCACATACACAAGTCGGGTAACTTGTCTATGGAAGTGTATTATACAATATATAACACGACGATAAAAATGTCTCTTTGATTTATATTCCTTTTATTGCCTATAAACGGTCAATAAAAAATGTGATCTTTATTTCTATACTTTTTATTGTAATTTACATTTTTACTTAACAAAATGTCTTTTTTATTCTAACTTACATTTTGAATGTAATTTTTCTTTTTATCGTTTATTTACATCAAAATGTAAATGTTCCCTTTTCATTTTTTTATTATTAACAACAGAAGTCTCGTCTTCTATATTTATTCTTTTCAATGAAAGCAATTTTACATAAAATTGTAATTCTTTAATTTTATTCTTTTTATTGTCTCTAGAAAGACAATAAAATGTAACACAAAAATATATTCTTTTTGTCGCATCTAAAATGATGATAAAAATGTAACATTAACATTGCTATTTTTATCGCATCAAAAATGCCGATAAAAATGAACCACTAACATTGTCTATTTTTATCGCACCAAAAATGTCGATAAAATGAATCACTAACATTGTCTATTTTTATCGCACCAAAAATGTCGATAAAATGAATCACTAACATTGTCTATTTTTATCGCACCAAAAATGTCAATAAAAATGAATCACTAACATTGTCTATTTTTATCGCACCAAAAATGTCGATAAAATGAATCACTAACATTGTCTATTTTTATCGCACCAAAAATGTCGATAAAAATGACAACATTAACCATTCTATTTTCACCGCATTTAAAATGACGATAAAATACTCAACATTAACAATTCTAATTTTACCGCATTCAAAATGACGATAAAATACTCAACATTAACAATTCTAATTTTACCGCATTCAAAATGACGATAAAATATTCAACATTAACAATTCTATTTTTACCGCATTCAAAATGACGATAAAATATTCAACATTAACAATTCTAATTTTACCGCATTCAAAATGACGATAAAATATTCAACATTAACAATTCTATTTTTACCGCATTCAAAATGACGATAAAATATTCACATCATGAAACGTTAACAAAAATGTAAGTTTTGTTTTCAAGTCTCATTTGCATTGTAATATGCAAATAATAGAATAAGTTTTAGTTTTCAGGTCATATTCACATTATAAAATATAAATAAAAAGGTAAGTTTTATTTTCAAGTGATATTTACATTATGAAATGTAAATAAATAAAATAAAGATAAAAAGTATGTTTCAAGTTCATTTGTGTCTTGAGAACACAAATAAAATAAAAATTTTAATGTAAATCTTTATTTCAATACTTTGTTCGCGTCAAGGGATGCAAACAAAATATAATTCTCTTTTTATTTAAACATTTTGTTTGCATTGAGAAATGCAAGAAGAATATAATTCTTTTTATTTTAAATGTAAATCTATATTTTGTCATTTTGTTCGCATCAAGGGATGCAAACAAAATACAATCTTTTTATTCCTTCGTACATTTCTGTTTGAGAAATGCAAACAAAACACAAACTTTTTTTCAACATTGAATTGATATTTCACATCAATTCAAATAAAAGGAAAATTTCTTTTTTTTTCTTTTCCAATGACAAAAGTATGGATTTTTGTCTCATCTTTATTCAATGACAAAAATATCAGTTCTCGTTTCATTTTTTTCTTCGGTGACAAAAATATGAATTTTTGTTTGTTAACTTTTAATGCAACAAAATTGAGAGTTTTTGTTTCTTTTTATGCAACCAAAAATGAGGACTTTGTTAGTTAACCTTTAAGGCGAACAAAAAGAAATATATTTTATTCGTTGTTCATAGTCTGTTGTAAACAAACAAATAAAAATAATATTCTATTTGTCATTCAAATTTCATTGTAACATCAACAAATAAAATAAAGTTTTATTTGTCGTTCCATTTCTTTGTTCATTTCAGAAGAATGAAATTGACATTAAAATAAAATAAATTAGAACGTCTAGATTTAGATTCAATTTTCCAACTGCAATTTAAACTCAATAACATATACAATTTAAAGACGGATTAAAGCATAACATGAACAATAAGCACACCACAAGCAACAATCGATAATTCATACATACCAAACATTTCAGAACTAAATCATCATCATCATACAATTATTTTAATGTGGGAAAATAAATTAATAATTAATTAAATAATAAAGATTTGAACTCTCACCTCAAATTTTGGCTAAAAATCAACTGTCTCAGAATCAGGTGTGGTTTGCGCCATCGCGAAGAGCTCGGAAAGACGAGTCCAGCGCAATTTACGGTTTGTCAAACGGACCTCGTATGAGAGAGTTATGAATTTTTAAACATCGGATAATTTAAATAATTAAATAATAAAATAATATTAAAAAAAAAGAAATCGGGACCTTCTTCCTCCCCATCGTGAAACGCACGGCCGAACCATTTTGCTCCTCCCTCCTTCCGTGCGCACCACCCCACGGACCACCAACCGCCGATCAGACACCGCCACACGAACCACCATGCCAAGAGCCGCCTACGCCACCAACCCCTTGAAGCTCGGCCTTCCCAATCACCTCGAAATCCACCAAAACCGCAGCGACTTTGGCCTCGAAATTCGTGAAATCCGTGAACCTAATGATGATCATAGCCGTATAGATTGAAAGGTCTCTGAATTCTCTTCGATTTGGTAGGTCATACATAAATTTTCGACGAACGGATTGGGAGATATTAGCGTTTGAAGTTCGGTGATTTCTGGCCTTCAATTTTCTGGGCGGCGGCCGCCATGAACAGTGTTAGGGTTAGGGTTTTCGGATTTTTATATTATTTTAATATTAAATTCCGAATTTCGTGAAATAAAGTGGATTTTTGAACTTTCTCGGATTTGGGCCTGCTTACTGTCGATCTTAACGTTTTAAGGCCTTCTGAACGCGATGGGCTATGTCCCAATGTCCAATTCTGATGTCTACACGTTTTATTTTCGGTTTTAATTGAAAATACAATATTAAATTAATTATTTAATTCCTACCGTCATTTAAATATGCCGGGGCCACATACGACCTCAGAAAATTCTAAAAAAAAATATTTTTAGCTTTCTTATGACGATACGAATCCAACAAAATTATTTTCGTCGAATTCTGAGACTGTTTGAAAATTGGCTATTTTTAAGGCGTTTAAATTTAACTGTAAATAGTCAAAACATATTTTATTTCGCCACGCTCACATATTAATTCGAAAAATTCTGAAAATTGAAACCTAGCAATAATTTGACATTCCGGTTCCAACAAAAGTGGTTTCGTCGAAAACGGAGGTCGTTTGAAAAATGACTATTTTTAAGGCCAATATATTTAATATTAAAAATACATTTTTAAACAAATAATTTTCGAAACTCGAAATATATAAGTGTTTACTGTTTTTCAATGCAGAAACGTCATTCCGAACTCAATGGAAGTGGTTTCGAGTTCAAATTCTTACATATGTGAAAAGTAGTCTTTCGGGCCCTATATATTCTACAACGACCTTTCTAAAAATTGAATTGGCCATAACTTTTGATTTCCGCTATGAAATTTCGATTTTTCAGATTCGTTAGAAAGATATTTTTAAATAGATTCTAATATTTTTGGTTTCTCTAAAATTCGTTAAATTTTGCATCCTGTACGGTCAGTCAAAGTTCAAGTTTGACTTTTCAAACTACCGCGTTATTTCTAACTCTTTTGTTAATTAAAATTAAATTATTCATTCTAACTTCGATTTAAATCAAATTTGTGATCATTATTATTTAAATAAATTATTTATATTGTCAAAATTCATTACAATTTTCTAAAATAAAAATTTTAAATTGGTTCTGATTTTGCGGGTTGTTACATTAGTGGAAAAGGTAATTGCGTATTTAAAGAGGAGAGGGAGGCAAGGTTTTAATGTATGGTCGGCTGAAGTACACGCGATATCTTTTTAAAGGATTTAAAATGATTTCTATTTTAAATATAATTTAATTTAATTGATATGATATAAAGAGATTTTTATTTCTTTTTAAATAGATATCGATTTGATTTTCGATTCGATTTCGATCTTATCCATTATAAATATCTCGGGGTCCATTCATTTAAACCACGAACCGTTATTTTAACGTAACCACTGTTATTTCAACAATGTAACGCTATTCTGAACTAACTGAATATATTTTGATATTTAATTTTAACGTATATAGAATAATCATTTTAAATCGATATAAAATCATTTAAATTCATAAATAAATAAATTTCTCGATAATGTATTATTATCATTATCGATTACATTCACATAGAATTTATATTTATTATCTGAACTGTTTTGACTCAGTTTTAAAACTCGAATTAAATTATTTTAAATTCTCGTATTACGATGATTATCAAAATAATTCGTATTTCGATTATTTAATCGTTAACCCAATAAAATACCATTTATATTATAAATTCAATATTTAAAACCATACTAAATATTTAAAATAAATCGACCAAAAATCCGGGTCGTTACAATGTGTGTGTGTATATATACACACACACGTATATAACTATATTTCGATTTCAATTCAAATTATTTCAACGCAAATATCATTTTTACAACGCATATATAACTTATACACCGAACATACAACTTATACAACGCTTATACATGTGGTGTACAACGCTTATATAACTCATACTTCGACTATATAATTTATACATCGTTGATTCCATGTCGTTTATAATTCAGAAATCTCACATTGGGTTCCACTCCCCCAAAAATTGCAGAAGGCTCAGAAAAATATCCAGTCTCTTCTGGAATGTAGAGGACGTCCACACGAGTCCACTATCTCTTGTTTCACTGGATTTCGTCAACAAAAGAGAAAGATATGATTTTTACAGTGAAATCATAAACCGTAGCGTTTAGAAGTGCTATAGAATAGTTTAATATAATAAAGACGTTACCTTTAAAAATTCTTCAAAACTAGGTTTTGAAATTACTTCCGATCCGTAGCATGTGAGGCCGATCAGGTTGCACCATGTTCTCCAGCTCCGAGAGGCGCTTCGGCGGGTCCCCCCTCTGATGAACTCGACGGCGACCGGGAGGAGGTGGAGGGCTTCGAACGGCGGTTCTTCAGGTGGTCGATTCGGCCAAAATACAAGACGAGGAGGGGGGAGGGTATGGATTTGAAGAGCGTGAAGAGTACTTCAAAAACCTTAACCGGGGCGTTGGCTATCGGTGCGTGTGGAGGGAGATAAGGAGAAGGAAAGCACGAGAGCTCTTTCCGTCGTCGAGCAGAAGAAGATCGGGGAGAGAGAGGGTTTGACTGGCCAATAGAATTTTTCCTTTTATTTATATATTTTTTTTAAATTCGAAAATACCCCTTATGTCCAATGAACTCCAATCCAAACCCAACGATTGTCGTCCCTAGCTAAATACCCCCATTCCGAAGACAATGGGATATGTTTCGTAGGCCCATTTGACTGTTTCAGTCAGTTTCTCTTCAAATTAAAATATAAAACATTCAATATTCAATTTGAACGTACATTTCAATTTGCCGGGGCCACATACTGATTCTAAAAATTCCCGAAAAATAAATCTAGCTATGTTTTGACGATAAGGTCTCAACAAAACTAGTTTCATCAAATTATAAGACCGTTTGAAAAATGGCCCTTTTCTGGTCGATCCAATTTAACAAAAATCGACCAAACACATTTTCCTTCGCCACACTCACATACTAACTTCAAAAATTATGAAATTTGAAACCTAGCAATAATTTGACATCCCGGATCCAACAAAAGTGGTTTCGTCGAATTCTGAGGTCCTTTGCAAAATGGCTATTTTCACGGGCTATATAAACTCCATAGCGACCTTTCTAAAAATTCAGTTGGCCATAACTTTTGATTCTCGCTATGAAACTTTGATTTTTCAGATTCGTTAGAAAGATATTCACTAACATATTTAAATATTTTTGGTTTCACTAAAATCCGTTTTGTTTTGCACCTGGTACAGTGAGTCAAAGTTTGAGTTGAAAATTTGAAACTACCGCGCCATTTCAGGCCTTGTTTATAATTAAAAATAATTATATTCATTTTCAAACATCGATTCAAACACACTTTTCGTCATTATTATTTAAAATCCACTATAAATAGTCAATTTAAAATTTTCAAACTGGTTCAGATTTTCCGTGTTGTTACAGGTGCCTGCCACAACTATTTATCCTTCACGCAAACCATCCTAGTCAAACTCGACATCCCTCAAGTACAAGCCCCAAAGGCCTAAACCAGTATCAGACAAGCACCCAAGGAATACCTCCTCCAAATTTGGACGATCTATGTGAGGTGATACTAGCAAAACAACCAAACAATTGGGCACTTAACCGACTCTGACTATCCTCGCCAATCTTGCTCCCAAACTATCGTTGATCGCATAACTGGCTTTGCATTGTCAACTAGATATATGTGGAAGTCTATCACGAGTTTTTAGGGGGAAAACTCCTAACCTAATCAAAAAAACATCTGCGTACTCATGGACTACTCTAACGGATCGAAAATCCATGATAAATACATAAAGTGATTCTAGGCAGCTAAGACAAACTGATCCCTTAGGATCGCACGAAATTTCGAGGGTATTCCCGAGGCAAGTCGAAAGTCTAACTACCCTCCTTTAACAATTACTAGCTAACTAATCCATGCCTAGAATCAACCCATAGCCCATGAAACCAAAAACATAAGTATCTCAAATCCTTACAAACCAAAGATAAATGAGCCGAACCACAAATTGGACTTGAGACATTAATGGGATCCTCTACTATACAAGTTATAGGGTGTAGAGACTCAACTATGGAAGCAGATATAAACGAATGCGAAGCGCAAAAATCAAAAAGAGTACTAGCAGGATGATCAAGAAGAAAAACTAAACTTTTCAATAGAAACCTTACTACCTCTCTCTTAGGTATGCTGGTGGTGAGAGCATGCACTTGCCTTCCGGAAAATCCTGTCTTTTGTTCTTGCCCTTTCCCTTAATTATAAGACCCGTTATACCAAAAAAAAGATACTTCCTCTTGTTTTAGGTTTTACTATTCTTTCCTCCCCTCCTTTGTGAACCAAGTCCATATCCATGAGTTCTTCATCCTTGTTTGGTGCTCCTTAGCCAAATTCCCACATTCTCATCTTTGCCATCCCTGGGTAACTTGTTGACAGGTATCTCGAAAGCTGCCTCCATCGCACGGGGAATCCTACAAAGCTCGAAAGAAAATTAGCCGCAGGTGAAACTACTATGGTTATAGATGGAAGTTGGTCACTTGTTATCCATTTGACAAGTGTCGTAGTCTCGTCGATCCTACGGAACCATGCTGCCATGAGGTTACCTCCCAGAAAGCCAGGAGTCCCGGAGACTCAGGAAAGAAGGAAACAAGGATTCAAACAGAGGATCAAAAAGATAGTGCATATGGCTTTGGGGAATATGCCTTTGAAACAAAACTTTTCTTTTGAAAATGCTTCTTTTAAAATCGTTTTGAAAATAATTCTTCAAATCTTTTATCTGATCCGGTAACCTTCAACTCGGATACCAAGTGAAGCACCCCACCTCCGTTAAGGTCACTCATAGAGGGAATGCCTTAACTTCGGTGGAGCATTATAGGTAAAAGATGCAGATAAATTACAAGACAGACAAATAAAGCAGCGGAAAATAAAGTCAATTTATAAACAACATAATTCAGTCAAGCTTTTACAACAATTTCCTCAATCATACTTAAATGTAATACATAGAACTTCTGTCTTGATTTAAAAACTTCCAAGAAATAGAAGAAGCATAAAAACAATGATATTCCCTGATAAAGCATGAACCAGCTATAGCAATGGAAGAGAGAGAGTCCAAAGCGATACACCAACTAATCTTCAAGCTTGGAAAGAGAAGAGGTCCAAGTTAGGCTGAGTTATACCCTCCCTGACTACCTGGGGGAAACGGAAGAAAAGAGGCGAAAAACAAACTAGGTCAGACATAAGTCTAGTAAGTCCAGTGATCTTTCAGCATGCAAACAAGATAAAGGATCATGACATGAATAAACCGAAAATAGGACAATACCATAAAAACAAGGTAACTAAAGACAAGATAAGTGCAAGGTGAACTGAATGCGCTTCTACTTTTTCTCTGCTTCGCTACTACTCTGTTAATCTGATTTCTATATTTATCTCTGCACCAACTAACTAGTGTCCTAACTAGTAATCTGTATAAAATGAAAATCATGATCCCAACCCCCGTAATTGTGGTAGCCTTCAGGTGTACATCTATCGTGAGGATTCCACCTCAATCATCCTAATTTCCATGAACATGATAGAAGTACCCATACTACCCTATCGATCGGCTCCCTACTTGTATTCATGTTCCATGTGTCTATGTCAATCGGCCCTCTCTTGCGTGTAGATACCCTGTGCTGGTCCCACCATAAGGTGTATCAATCCTTATGATAGCAACCCGACACGATTCAAGATGCACAGTGTATAACTACTGGTACCCAGTGCCTGCTTTTTCCCACTCCGGAGTATGTGCACGCCTACACTGACGTATCCCCTGCCGCTGCTTTGACCGCTTATAATCAGCCCAGTAATCGCGCCCCACCGTGCCTAGTTCAGGGTACCATGATACATCTATGTAGGTTACTGCTGAAATGGGTCCCCGTTACTAGGGTTTCCTTATTGGTTAAGTTTGTGGGCCTATATATATATAAATATTACCCTCCTACATGAAATGTACTTAACCCTCCCACCGGTTCTAGCATCTTTACTTAACGTTTAAGTTTGTGGGACTATATGTACTAATATTACCCACCAACCCGATATGTACTTAGCCCTCCCGCATATTATGTCATATTGGTTAAGTGTTGTCGATCCATGTTAACTTAACCCACCCATTCATCGTGTCATGTTGGTTAAGTGTTCCTTATGAACTTGACCCTCCCTATTTATCATGTTGGATTGGTTAAGTGTTTCCTATTAACTTAACCCTGTTCGTTCATCAAGTTATATTGGTCAAGTGTTTCTTGTTAACTTAACCCCACGTATTCATCTTGTTGTATTGGATAAGTGTCATCAATCAATTTAAGTTAACTTAACCCACCAACGTGTCATATTACATTGGTTAAGTGTTGCCTTCTTGTGTTAAATTAACCCTACCACAAATCAAGTTATATTGGTTAAGTGTTGCCCTCTTGTTTTTACTTAACCTTACCACAAATCAAGTTATATTGGTTAAGTGTTGTCCTCTTGTTTTTACTTAACCTTACCACAAATCAAGTTATATTGGTTAAGTGTTTCTTATTACTTAACCCTACCCATTCATCATGCTATACTGGTTAAGTGTTTCCTATTAACTTAACCCTAGTCATTCATCTTGTTATAACGACTAAGTGTTCTAAGTTTACTTAACCTCACCTTCTAGTCTAGTTAACATGTTAAATTGGTTAAGTGTTATAAATTTACTTAACCTCACCACTTGTCTAATTAACATGTTATAACGGTTAAGTGTTCTAAATTTACTTAACCTCACTACTTGTCTAATTAACATGTTATAACGGTTAAGTGTTCCAAAATTTACTTAACCTCACCACTTGTCTAATTAACATGTTATAACGGTTAAGTGTTCTAAATTTACTTAATCTCACCCATCAGTTTAGTTAACATGTTGAATTGGTTAAGTGTTTCCTTAATTGACTTAACCCTACCAATCTTGACCTAGATTTATTAAAGCACCAACCACTCACATTAGACAGGTATTGTTGTGGTCAATAGATTTGTCGGTCGGTTCCGGGCAGTTTTACACCACAACTCAGTCTAACCTCTTGTCTTTTTTGGGCTCAATGCACTAACCACCCACATTAGACAGGTATTGTTGTGGTCATTGGATGTCCGGTCGGTTCCGGGCAGTTTTACACCACAACTCAGTCTAACCTCGGGTTAGGCATATTCGTCTTTTGATAAATTTACATGTTTGTCATTTATGTCAAGTATACATGTAAATTTTCTTCAAATGTTTTCATGTCACATTATTTGAATTATGTTCATAACTTAAGTTATGTTCATAACCAATGGTATATAAATTATACCATTTCATGGCCTTAACCATTTACATGGTTATGGGCCCACCTACGTCATTAACATGTTATAATTTAATGTCCATCCCAACATTACCCTCGTTTATACGTTCGTATCAATCACATAAAGTAATTAGGCTCGCAAATTAGCCTAATTTATAAACAAGAGGTAAAAGAAGGTAACGTGCCTAATATAAATCCAACCAAACATATGTCATGTAATGTTGATATAGAACATCATTCATTTCAACTAACATGTCTCATGAACTTGAATATGAATTGGACTAAATAATCACAAGCCTAAACATGTTAATATGTAGATCTAGGCATATGTAAACATAACTTGGTTTATAAACTAACATATGTCATAATCATGACATGTGCATTACCAAAGCATGTATAAGTTTAAATTTAACATGTAGATGTGAACTAGATCTAACAATAATGATCATATGAACTTGCATGAATCCACTTTTTAAGCATGCATATATATATATATAGATCTAGTTTTGGATCTAATACAAAACATGTAACTTGCATATGAACATATACATACATACATATATATATATATAGATCTTGACTTGGATATAACATAAAACATGTAACTTGCATTAAATCATATGAACATATGTATAAATCTTGACTTGGATCTAATTAACATGGATCTAAACACATAAAGTTGTAGATCTAAACATGTAGGCATATGGATCTAACATATAAAGTTGTAGATCTAAACATATAAGGTCGTAGATCTAAACATGTATGCATAATGGCTCTAAACAATTAGGCATAAACGACATGACTTAGCCTAAAACTTGTATGTATCATAATATCACCAAACTTACGTATGATAATTTCATTCCCAAATTCCTATACAACATCATAGGTTTACTCACCGATTTCCACATAACATGATAGGTTCGATAGACCACAATAGTTCATAGGCATATAGATATAATAGACATGAATAAACATGAATCAGCATCACATACAACTTGATACAATTCTATTTTACAATTCATTACAAATCATGTCTTTAATTTATTCACATCTGAAAGATAACTACACTTACAATCAAAAGGAAAAACTTGATTTCAAGGATCTGTATCCTGAAACTGAATTGCTCGCCTTTGATGTAGATCGTTGAATTCTCTTAGTTGAATTAGATTAGTTTTGATTTGATTTTGATGTAGCTTCTATCTTGCCTTTGAGTTGAAATAGATGACGCCATGACGGCTCTAGGAATATTTTTGTGTGGCTTAGGGTTTAGATTTAGGTTGCTTATATAGAAGTTTGATTTAATAGGAACCGTCAGATTAACCTAGAGCAAATTAAAGTCATTCAGACAAGATAGAATAGCCACATCAGCCCTAATGACTCAACAAGGAGTCCATCAGTACCAATCAGATGCCACATCTACCTTAGAGCGAATCGGCCCACGGGTTGACAACCAAACACCCTGAATCAAGCCCTAGTTGACCCAGTAGGGCTCGGGTCGACCTCAAAAATGGGCCGGCTCGGTTATTCCCCCTCCCGATTCGCTGTTTTGAACTTTTTTGCATATTTATTTATTTAATATATATATATATATTTCTCATATGCATACAAACTTCAAGGCTTAATAACTTCTTCATAAGATATCCGTTTTATGCAAACCAAATGTCTATCTTGACAAAAAATTTGAGACGAACGTAATAGCGCAACCCATTTCACTTAATTCTTCTTGTAAAAATTAAGTGTTCTTGAATTTGTTAATTTTAATATTCTCAAAAAATGTAGCTATAATTATACCCATTGGTTAAGTATATAGAAGTATTTTGAAAATAATGAAAAAAATTGGTTTTGTGAATACACTTCGTGTGAAGAAATAAGTGTATAGCTATGGTTTTCGAACGAATGAAATAAGATATTTGTGAATATACTTATTTGGTTGAGTTAGGTATATGAAATCTATTTTTAAGAATCGTTGAAATTTTAATTGGATGATTAAACAAAAAGAGCCTGTGTTGCTAGTGTGCTTTACTGTACAACTACAGATTGATAGTTAAAGAATTGACTACCAATAAATTCCCTTTTAACTTATAACATGTTGGTTTGAGGAACCAGGATTGGATCCAAAACCACTTCGAACCAACTTAGCATTCGAACTAAAGATGCAAGTAAGCACGTGCAAGACAGAGTATTGAGAGCGCAAGGGTTACTTGCTACTAATCCCATGGACATAGTAGAAGTAATGTCCTTCGGTTCATTATGTTCCTGAACGACTTGTATGGATGAATGTTATCAGTACGTTGCCACTGAAGGGCAATGAACATTTAAAGATGAAATGTGCCATGTGTTAAAAGTAAAAATGTAGACTCTAGCCTCATCATCCATTAATGACTAAAATAAGGGGAGATGCAGCAGGGTTGTGTGGGTCGCACCCATTAGGTATGTTTATCACCAAATCTAGACTGGTTGACCCTATCGTATATTCTTTGGTATGATTGCTAGTCCTAACCATGGTGATTACGTATTTGTTACTATCAAGTATACTGGTAGGTCGGTCCTATGTTAGTATGGGATCTAGGTGAGGACCTCGGTACGCTTATCTATAGAGATACCATGATGGGTGGTGCCCCAGTACCCAATCATTCTATGGAAATCAAAATCTAATACGAGTCTTTTACAGTTTTAGTTGTATGCCTAGTATGCTAGAATTTAATTAATTTAACAATTTCGGCTAGATTGATAAGTATTTATATTTTAGACATTATTGTAATGCCATGAGATTTTCTAGAAAATGTTTTGGTTATCGTAAGGGAAAACATGTGCCATGTTCATGAATGGTCGTGTCTTATGAGAGTTTCATTCTTTCAAAAGATTTTCTAAAATTAAGCAAGTTATTATGATGTGAGTTTTCTCACTGTTAAGTGTTCCAGACTGATTTGGTGTTTTGCTTTCTCTTAAAATGTGCTCGGTTGAGACCGCGTATATTTTCCAGGTTTGCTTCAATTTTGCTTGGAGCTGCATGAAAGGATCCGGAGTCAAGACGTATTCTCATAATTGATGTATTAATTTCTCCACTATGTGTTTTGGTTTTCAGCTATCATATATATGGATTGTTATCACTGTATAGGCTGATCTTATTATGTACTCTTAATATTTATTGAAGTATATATAAAGTTTTCTCTTTGTGTAAAGAGTATTGATATATTACATTTTCTTTATTCCGCCGTGAGATTCTAATTTTCTCTGATCTATTGTGTTTGTGCTCTCTTTTTTCTCATATTCTAACCTTTCTTTCTTCTTGCTAACCCTCTATTTCTTTCTTTTAACTTTCTGTGTTTTCGATACTTGAGTTTAGGCACGAGAATGCAGAGGATGCATTAGTGTTGATATTTAACAGTTAAATTTCCCTATTTGTTATAGTTGGTATGAGAGCTAAATGTTAAGTGATAACCTTGGCTTTGTAGCATAAACCCAATAAGAGATAAGGTAGTGGATTTCCTTATGATGAATTTGAGTGTATATATATGAAAGCACATATTTGTTAATGTTATAATATGTTATATGAGTGGTATATAAATTCCAAATTGGCGTGTTAGGTCAACGTTATTGATAATGATTTCTAAACACTTGAACATGACAAACCGACATAGTATTATTCTAAAGAGATGGTAAATGAAATAAATTTATTACCAAGATTATATATTGTGTGTATAAAGTAAATTTTCAAACAAAGTATAATTTTTATGGATGATTAGTTTGACAGAAATAATAATATTCGATTATTATCATTTATTGATTGATTAGTCATGCTCACAGTCGAACATTGACTATTATTAATTGATTTGTAGTTGTACGTGACCAGTTTATGTGTAATAGCTACATTGTTTTGATGAGAGCAATCTTATCATTTTCTTTCATGAGTTGGGTAGATTTTTAATTAGAAAAATATTGGAAACGTACACCGTGTGAATTCGGTTTCACGGTTTGACTGTATGGCGATCGATGATGATGTTGGGTAAGAATTTAACCTAAGTTGTTTAATACGAATTTAAACAAGTCTTGGCATATGCAATATAGAACTGGAATTATATAAGTGTAATTTATAAACGAGGTTTATAAAAAGAAAATGAGTTTGAGTTGATAATTGAAGGATCTAAATTTCCAATGAATTTGAAAAATGGTTTTTCAAGATTTAAATGGAATTTTAAGATTATTTGGAATTGTTTTTGAAAATAAATAGAGTATAAAAGATTTTAAAAGCATAGATTTCTCTTTGGTTGCTGGAAAATAATTCCAACGATGGACATGAATATAATCAGTGTTCGTTTTTGAGTTTTAAGTAAGACTTGATACCATGAAAAAATTACTTGGATTAAAATAAAAATTTGTTTTGTATCCAAGATATATGATTTTGAAATCAAGATGTTTGGCTTTGGAATTTTCAACTAAAATTTGATATTGATGAATATATATTATAAGTATTAGAATTAGTTGATTGTGCATTTAACTTGATATGATGTTTCATAGATTTGAAGTTGAATATTCGACAATTTCAGACGGTTGAGATTTCCAGGTTGAATTAGGGGTGGAAAATAGACCTGACCTACTAGACCCAAACCTGACCCCGTAGGTCTCGGTTCTAGATGGGTCGGGTTTGTTGGGTTTGAACTATTTATTTAAATATTTTGGAACCAACCCGAGCTTCGGGTCCGATAGGGCTGGCAATGGGTACCTGAAAAACCGATATCCATCTGCATCTGTATCCGAAAATCGAATAAATATACGAAAAAACGAATGCGGATATCGATACATAGATATGCGCATCCAAAAAATATTTTTCCGATTTTTTCAAACATTAGGCTCGAAATTATATGTATTTTAGTACAATGAATCAGATTTATTTATTTCTTTACTAAGTCGAAAGTTTATATTATATGCACTAAATGCATACTAGCTACTCAAATTTATTTAAATTCATCATATATGTTTATTTTTAACACTTAGTTATAAATGGAATTGAAAAACATTTATGTTAAACTAGAAACTTTCATTTATATTTCAAGATTTATTTATCGTTGGTGGATAGGATAATTATCCAATATCTGTCCGTATACACGGATACGAATATTCGATATCCGCAAATGATTTTGGATACAGATATAGCATTATCCATATCCGAAAGTATTCGTTGACAATTCTAGGGTCGGGTTCCATTGGATAGTAACACTAAAAATATATATATTTCAATACTTTTTTGATCGAGTCTTTAGGGTCAGGTTTGATCGCATCTTAATTGTATTTTTCATTACCAAGACCCGACCCGTGACCCATCTGGTTCGGGTCACTTTTGTTCGGTTCGGTTTGGGTTTTCGGTTCTTGGTTCTGATTTCCAGTCTAAGGTTGAATACTACAGATAAGATAATTTTATTTGAAACTTAACTGAATATGGTTGTAATTTATTAATTAAACGAAGTTTGAACGTATTAATTAAATTTAATTAAAACGAGCTCATCGCAACGCGGTAGTTCATAATTTTATGATTTGAACTTAAATTGAGTGTATATATAAGTTGAAATTCTTTGAAATAAGAATCTTCCGGATCTATTGGATTATAATTTTCTATTGGAAGAAAAAAATCAGGATTTCATCTTGTAGATTTTGAGTTATGTCAAAATTAAATTTTCCGAAAAATCGCGGTATGGAAGTTTATAGACTAAAATTATTTTTTAATGAAATGGAAGAAATTTAAGAAAATAACATAGGAACTTCCATCAATAAAATATAATTGCTTCGTATATTAACTTGTGGTGAATTTGGGATTTGAATTTTTGAGTTTCGTAAAGTAGCATGAATGATAGGTTAAGTGATAACCTGAGGTTGTTGAGAGAATGGTGATGCTTAAACAGGTTGTTTATCATGCTGGTGCGATGATGAGGTTTATATTCTGAATAAACCAGTACAAGTCAAGATTATTAGTTTTTATAGCACTATATGGTTTTGACGTGTGTTGATTTATTGTGACTACATGTAACTTTATGTTATATTTGTGTTGGTGCTGATTTGTGTCATTGTTGCCAGTTGCACCATATTTGGTTCTTGCATTTGTTGGATATGTTGTTTATGCATATGTTGGTTATAGTATTCTATTTTACTTAACTCTCTTTTGGACTATGTAAGTATGTATAGGTATTTGAAAGCAAAAGCTTGCCAGCTTGCTTATAGCTTTTGGGTTTATGATAAGGATATGTTTGCTTGTCAAAATGGTACGTATTTCATATTACATACCGTACATGGGTCTTATATAATGTTTTCCTCATGGTTTAGGATGTCTCATCATTAAGACGAGATGTATAGTTTTTATTGTGATTATGAAATTTTTCGGGTAGGTCGTAAAAAGGAGGTGCTGCAGAAATTTTTCAAAAATTTCATGTGTTAGAAAAATTAACAAATTCTATAAGAAATGTTGAAGTAGACTAATCAGTTGTGACGTACTCCTTAACTTGCGATTTTAGGGATGAAATCCAATTAAGGAGGGAAGAATGTAACAATCTAGATTTTTATATAAGAATATTTAAATATTTAAAACAATTAATTTAAATAATAAGTTGATTGAGTTAAATTTAAAGTGAGAATTTGAATGTAAAATTCACCTTAGATTGAAATATTGAGTTTAAATTCCATTTTAATTTATTTTGAAGTTGTATGAAATTCTTTTTGGGTATAAACAATAATAAGAAATTATTATCGATGAATGTGAGTGTTATGGAATTGATTAATTATTCATTCAATTTTATAATATGTGAAAATAGTCATTTTTCAAATGATCTCAGATTTCAATGAACCCATCCGTAATGGTTAATTGTTGTACGACTTCAAGTTTCATGTCAACCAGGGGTGTTATGAGATCGTGTGCGATATAAATGCGTATTGGTTTATGATTTGAAAATAAAGTAGTGCTTTTTCAGATAGTGTCAGAATTCGATGAAATCAGTTTCATCGGGTTCGGAATATTGAACTATTGTAGGATTTCAAATTTTTTTCTTAATCGGGTGTCTGTATGATGGTACGAGCTATAAACATTGAGCGATGAAACAAGTGAATAAAATATATTAAAATCATTGCCCATGTAATATCCTGTCCTAAATCTAACTCTTTATTCTCTTATTCCTTCAATAGTTTTGAGCTGCCACAAGCAAGAGAAAAAAAAACGTGAATTTCAAAATTCAGGAAAATGGAATAAATTTGTATAAATTAGGAAACAAGTATCTATTGATTTAGGGTGATGAACTCTTCATTCTCCTTGGGTTGTTTAGGGTCTAGTGAAGGTTTTAGGGTGTTCGCCTTTCACAGTGAAGTCGAAAGCTAAACTAAACTAGGGTTAGTAAATTGTTGATGTTGGATTGTTGTTTGTGAAGTCGAAGCTTGTTTTTGGGTTCTTTGAGTGGAGAGGCATATTGTATGTGATTTAGGGGGTTCGATAGAAATTTATGTCACACTTTTCACTGTGCGTGCATGCGAAGGGGTTGGGAACAGAGTTTAGGGGACCTACGAGTTGAATATAGTGATTATAGGGAGGAGTAGCTCACGATGAGAAGGAGAAAGGTGATGGTTTTGTTGGGTTTCATGGTGAAAGGAGGGAGAAAGGATGAGAGAGGTGAATGTCTAGGTGAGTTTGGTTTTATAGGCGGGTTCGAATAGTTTTAGGAAGAGGAAGATGAATTTATAGGTGGATTAATGGTAATCAATAATTAATTAACGATTAAGTTATTAATGACATTTTAATTTGATTAAAACCTGTAACAGCTATATATATTTCGTACACGATCAGATTTGCACGAAATAAATTGCGTTGGAACCATATCTGTGAATACTATATGTACAAACTGGATTGGTATGATTTGAAGCTGGTTGGATTTTTTATATAATTTCAAATGCTTGTTTAGAATTACATAAATTGACATGCAAATTGTCGAATTGGAATGGACGGCGAGTTAACTCTCATATGTAACAACCCTGAATTTTGGGGCCAATTTAAAATTTTATTTTAAAGTAATTTTAATGATTTTTTGATATTTAAAATAATAATGATTAAAAATTGATTTAAATTGAAGTTAGAATGAATAATTTAATTTTAATTATAAAAGGAATTAGAAATAACGCGGTAGTTTGAAAAGTCAAACTTAAACTTTGACTGAACGTACAAGATGCAAAATTTAACGGATTTTAGTGAAACCAAAAATATTAGAACTTATTTATAAATATCTTTCTAACGAATCTGAAAAATTGAAATTTCATAGCGGGAATCAAAAGTTATGCCCAGTTTAAAATTTAGAAAGGTCACTATGTAATTTACAAAGGACAAAAATGATACTTTTTGCATACGAAGGGATTTGAACTCGAAACCACTTCCATTTAGTTCAGAATGACGTATCTGCATTGAAAAACAGTAAACACTTATATATTTCGAGTTTCGGAAATCATTTGTTTAAAAATGTATTTTTAATATTAAATATATACGCCTTGAAAATAGCCATTTTTCAAACAACCTCTATTTTTGATGAAACCACTTTTGTTGGATTCATAATGTCAAAGTATAGTTAATTTTAATTTTTTATAATTTTAGAATTAAATTGTAGCCGTGGCAAAAAGATTTCAGTTTTGTCAATTTCGGTCAATTTTAATCGACTTAAAAATAGTCATTTTTCAAACGGGCTCAGAATTGAACGAAATTAATTTTCCTAGGTCTGCAGCGTCAAAACATAGCTAAATATATTTTTTGGGAATTTTTGAAGTTAATTTGTGACCCCGGTAAATTTATTTGTACGGTTTAATTAAAAATAAAAGACTTAAATTTTAAAACTGAGAAATGGGGGTCAAGAAGATCGTTTGGGCCTGCGGGACATAGCCAGATGAGTCCGGAATAGGGGTAATTGGGTAAGTACGACAGTCGTTGGGCTGAAATCAGACAAAGTTGCTAAACGGGCCTTTATTGGAAAATTAAGGAATAAAATAATATTTTATTATATAAAGTACGACATCGTTCTTCTTCTTCCCGAATCAACCGAACCCATAGCCGTCTAAACCCTTCTACCTTCTCTCCTTCTTAGCTCTCAATCCATGAAGAATTAGCCTTGGCCACAGTTAAACTGTTTGAAGCTCTTGATATCCTCTTTCTATTGATACCAATCTCAAACTCTCCCGTGCCCTCTAGCTCCCTCCCCGAACCCACGAACCCGCCGCCTTTGCAACCAAACCGCACCGTACATAGGCCGCCACACCCTACACCATTTTGGGCGCCCAAAGCCCTCTCGTAGCTGGTCGTTTTGCCGTAAACCGTTCGTAAAACCATCAACCATAGACCGAGAAAACTTGATTCAAGGTTTTGAACGAAACTGAAAATAAATGGCCAATGTATGAATTGGTGAATACAACACTTTTAAACGTCGCAAATCTTGATTTTATTTTTAAAAAATTGATATTTCACTCATACGACATCGGAATCTGAAAATTTCGGATCATGTGGAACCGTATCGTCGAGTAGATCGTGTTGGAACTGATTGGGGCTGTTTTTGAAATTGTTTGGATTTTCTGATCTGATTTAAAGCAAGGTGAGAATTCTATTTTAAAATAAAATTATTTATTTATTTCACTGCAAATTTTATATTCATCTTATATGGAATTCACGTTAATGATGTGTATATATTTATTCGGTGATTGTTTGTTGATTGCGATGAGTTATTGAACTGATTTGTGAAATTTCTTGATTTAAGAATAATATATGTGTATATATTTTTATATATATATATTTAGATTGTTTTTGATTGTGATATAAAATAAAAAAACATTTGTAATAGAAAACACATATAGATTGTTGTGTAAAATTGAGATTGATGTATGTCGGTTGTAGTGAATTGTTAGATCGAAACATATGTCGTTCACTGAAATATTTAGTTTAGATTAAAAATATCCATTAGTTAATTAAGTATATATTAACAAAATCCGTCTTTTCATATAGAAAGAGTATGTTAACAAAATTTCTCTTTTCATATGGAAAACGTATGTTAACAAAATTTGTCATTGCATGTAGAAAAGGTTATGTTATCAAAATTTGTCATTTTATATAAAAAAAATTGTTACAAAAAGAAAATTAACCTTTTGGTTAGAAACATGTTAGGAAAATGAAAATAACATTTTTATTAGAAATTTGGTATGTAAATAAAAAGATCACTTTACATAGAAATTACCTTTTATGTAAAATATGTCATTAGAAATAGAAATTACATTTTATGCAAAATATGACGTTAGAAATAGTTAAACAACATTTATCATTTTTGTCTATTGAATTTGTTGGGAGGGTTTTATTGTCGTTTTGTTCAAAATAAAAAGATCATATTTTTTTTAGCGTCGTTTTGTTTAAAATAAAAAGATTTGATTTTTAGTGTCGTTCTGTTTCAACTAAAAAGAATAGATTTTAGCGTCAAATTTGCTTACGCTAAAAAGAACATATTTTTAGTGTGGATTGTTGCAATTAAAAAGAATGGGATTAAAAGATTGCCTTTTTATGTAATATTGTTGTTTTCATTAAAAAGCATTGACGACAAACAAAGTTATCTTTTTATTTGTTTTGTTTAAATGTTAGAAGTGATTTAACAAAAAAAATATTCCCTTTATATTAGAAATATGTCATTTGTTATTATAAATCTGTGTAAACAAATATATCACGGTTGTTTTGATTGAAAATAAATACCTCATGGTTGTTAAGATAATATAGTTGAAAAACAAATATATCATATTTGTTTTATTGAACCCAATATCTCATGTTTGATTAAGATGAAATGGTTGAAACCAAAATATCGTTTTTGGTTAATTAGAGATTTGTTAGGAAATAACATTATCATTTTATTTTGTTTAGTTTACATAGAAAATGTTTACAAATAAAATATTCTGTTATAAGTTACTAGTACATATAGAAAAGAATAACAAATAAAATATATATTTATTTGTCACTAGAGTTCATAGGAAAGAGGTAGGGAAATAAAAGTGTTATGTTAGATGAAAATAAAATGTAAAGGGAAAAGGAAAAACCCAAAATTTCCATTTGGTGAAGAAAAAGAATGAAAACCAAAATTTACATTTTGGTCAAAGAGTAGAAAAGAATACATTTTATTTAATGTAGTCAAAGAATAGAAAAGATTTCACTTTTCTATAAGGTAACAAATGAATGTATAGGGATGATTACATTTTATATGTAATCAAAGCAAAGTATTTAAAATTACATTTTTACATGTGATTTAGATATGAATGAGAATGGTAAATTAAAAATTACATTCCTTTAAAATGTGAATTTACACTGTATGATAAAAATTACATTTTTATATGTAATTTATATATGAATTTACATCGCATGATAAAAATTACATTTTTATATGTAATTAAGGTATGAACTTGCATTGTAATAAAGATCACATTTTTATATGTAAACAAAAGTATAATTTATACCGCATAAATAAAAAAATTACATCTTTATATGTAATTAGAAGAGAGAATTTGCACTGTAAATAGAATTCCATTTTTTTATGTCAATTATGTCAACATAAAAGTATGTCATTTATGATAGTAGACAAAGTTAGAATTTAAAGAGATTACCTTGTTAATTGTCAATGTGTTAAATTAAGAAGATTTTGGTTTCAAAATGCTATCAATTTTGAAATAAAGGAATGTTTTTATTTTATATTCAATTAATGAAATTAATTGACGTTGGTTTAGAAAGATTACATCTTTGGCGTCAATATATTAAAGTAAAAAGATATGGTTCTAAAATTGTACATCTTGAAAAGATTTTTATTAGAAAATCATAAAAATATGGAAAGTTACAATTTATATTAAGATACTTGAAATCAAGAGATTTTGAAATAAAGAATACCTTAAAATTAAGATTCTTTAATGGAAAGGATAATTTCAAATAATGACATGTCTGAAAAAAATTAATTATAATTAATTAAAATTGTACTTGGACACGAGGTTAGGTCACATTTGTGGTGGAAGTCTGCCCGGACCCGACCGGCATATCCAGCAGCCACAAATGTTTGGCCTAATGTGAGAGGTCCAAGTGCACACATACAGATTGGGCCAAGACACGAGGTTAAGCCCAACTTGTGGGAGAAGTCTGCCCGGAATCGACCGGCCTATCCAGCATCCACAAGTTGTAGGCCTAATGTGAGAGGTCTGACCCATATTAAAATATAAATGGATAACTTAGAAATTAACGTTATTTTCACACCGTTATGTGTTAATAATGAAATGAATATTTTCACCTCCAAGTTTGTTATAAAAGAAAGTTACATTTTTAATAAAATAAGATAAGGATTATAAAAGTTTTACATTTTTCTTAATGTAAATAAGAATTAGAAAAGTTACATTTTTCTTAATGTAAATAAAAGGAAAATAGGAAGTTACATTTTTATATGTAATTGATGCAATATAGAAACCTACATTTTTCAATGTAAATAAGGATGAAATAGAAATTATATTTTTATATGCAAATATAAGAGTTTACATTTTTCAATGTAAACCAAGGAATGATTAAGAATTTACATTTCCCAATGTAAATAAAATATGAAATAAAAGTTACATTTTCGATATAATAATATATTGAAGTATAAGTTTACATTTCTGAATGTAAATAAAATAGGAATAGAAATTTATATTTTTCAATGTAAACAATAAGATTAGAAATTCACATTTCTAAGGAATGGATTTTCATTAGGAAAATAATGAAACCAAATATACATTTGGTGTAAATTGAAAAATGGAAGAGTAAAATGTACATTGTTTATGTTTAGGATGTGTATATAAAGTAAAAATAGCAATAGATCGTTATAAATTATTAACAACAATATGTAATGGTTTTCAAATTTATATATGCGAGAGTTATTTGGAAAGTCCGAGTTTACTCTCATTCCAAATAATGATACGACGTTCGAAGAATTGAAGACGGCGATTGAAGACCGACGATCTTCACATCGAATGAGTAACTAGTGTTGAGGCCCTTGATTGATTTGCTCCCAAGACGGGGCTAAAATGGTAGTTATCCGGACGTAGTGCTGATTTGTACGGATTTGGCTTTCGCTCAGACCCAGAGCATAAGCTTATAAATGGAATGTGTGTCTGACATTGTACTCCTTTATATTGTATTTATTGATTTTCTGTCGAATGTATGAATGTTTGGTGGCGGAGAATTTATTCTCTTGCTTAACACCCTTTCATATATCTCGGCAAAGGATTGGTAGTGTGATATGGAGTGACGATGTGGCATGCTAAGATGCGTATGATCAAGGCTTTGTTGAAAAGCAGGCCTTGTGGGATGATCAAAGTGTAACGACCCAGAAAATCTGAACCAATTTAAAATTTTTAAATTGGCTAAAATAATGGATTTTAAATATTTTAAGTAATAGCAATGAAAACTGAGTTTGAATCGACGTTTGAAAATGAATGTAATTAATTTTAATTATAAACAAGGCCCGAAATGGCGCGGTAGTTCGATAATTCGATTTCAAACTTCAAATGAATGTACCGGGTGCAAAATAAACCGGATTTTAGTGAAACAAAAAATAATGGAATCTAATTGTGACTATCTTTCCAACGAAACCGAAAAATTGAAATTTCATAGCGGGAATCAAAAGATATGTCCAGTTGAAAATTCTGAATAGTCTCTATGGAATTCAGGCCCTTAAAAATAGACATTTTGCAAATGACTTCGGATTTCGACGAAACCACTTTTGTTGGATCCGGGATGTCAAATTATTGCTAGATTTCAAATTTCATAATTTTTCGAATCAATATGTGAGTGTGGCGAAGTAAAACGTGTTTTGACCATTTCAGTTGAATTTAATCGACTGGAAAATGACCATTTTTCAAACGGTCTCAGAATTTGACGAAATTAGTTTTGTTAGGACCGTATCGTCAATACGAAGATAGAAAATATTTTTCGGGATTTTTTCTAGTTAGTATGTGGGCCCGGTAAATTGAAATGCGTGTTCAAATTCAATATATAGAGTTATATGTTGATTTTAACGGAAACTGATGGTAACAGCCGAATCAGCTTATGATACATATCTCATTGTGTTCGGAATGGGGGTAATTAGCTATGGATGACAGGCGGTGGGCCTCGTTTTGAGGTCGAAAATAAAAGTTGCTTTTTGGAATTAAATAAAATAAAATAAATTAAAAATAAACCCTTCTCACTCTTCCTTTTAACCCCTCTGTTAAAAAATCATTTTCGAAAAAAAAAAGAAAAAGAAAAAGGGAGAGGAGCTCGACGATGACCCCCCCCCCCAGCGGCGCGCCGCCGCGCCTCAGGTGGCCGCGCCCCCTCCATCTTCCCCTTCTTCTCCTTCGTCGCCTCCTTCTTCTCTCCCCTTCCTCTCCTTCTTCGAGCGCACCCGTACCCCCTAACCCGCCACGGAAGCCAACGCGACCAACACCCCCCCCCCCCCGCGCCTGAAGACAGCCGACGTGGACCCCCTTCCTCCAGCCATCCGATGCACAGCTGACGCCCCCCTCCTTCGCAGTAAAACCGAACAGTAAGTCCTTTAATTTAATTTCATTTTTATATATTAAGGCACTGTGTTTTAATCCGATGTTCATATAAATAAAGAAGCGATTTTTCTATGATGTTCATATAAATAAAGATCAAATTTTTATAGTGTTAAAGGAGAGATTTTTAAAGTGTTAAAAACGAAAATTTTAAAGTGTTAAAGACGAGATTTTTAAAAGGGTTAAAGGCTCGATTTTTAGTGATTTGAGATTCGATTTTAATACATATAAAAATTCGATTTTTATGTGAGTAGCGAGGTAAAGATTTGATCTTTACATATGTAGCGAATAAAAATATAATTTTTATACTAGTGGCATATTAAAAATACGTTTTTTATATTGTATGGATAGAAAAGGCGAAATCTTTATAATAGAAAAGGCGAAATCTTTATATAGAAAATAGCGTGATAAAAATAGAATTTTTATCTATATAGTAGCGATGTAAAAATAGAATTTTTATCTATATAGTAGCGATGTAAAAATAGAATTTTTATCCTGTAAGGACAATGATTGCTCGTGGATGATGTTTTGAGTAGATGGATGATTGGATGGTAGGATACGTTCTTCCTAACTTGAAGATTTCGGGGACGAAATCCTTTAAGGAGGGGAGAATGTAACAACCCGTATTTTCAATAACCTGTTATAACGTAAAACGAGGCAGAATTTAATTTATAAATCTGAATCAAGGGAAACGGGCTATGCCATTGCGTTCGTCTCGGAAAAATACGCGAAATAGAGTCCGAGTTTTCGAAAATCGGAGTCCGTATGACCCGATTAAGGCCCAATGAAGTTTTCAGAAAATTTCAAGTTCAAAACAGATTTCAAATTCAAATCTGAATTTGGAAATTAGGGTTATTGGGCCAGGCGGGAAAATTCCCGCTAGAACACCCCAAGTCGACAGGCCTGTCGACTTGGGAGTCGACTTGGTTAGACCAAGTCGACAGCCCTATCGACTGGGCTGTCGACTTGGCTCAGCCGGGCTGTTTAGCCTGGTGCACCATCTTGGGTTTGTGTTGAGCTTGGGGGCCAGATTCGGTTTTGAGGGCTGAGATTGGAACTAGGGTTTAATCCTATGGCCTAAAACACTTGCCTAATATATAAATAAGACCCTAACCTACCCTAAAATCATCATTATTCATTCTAGCAACTAAACTATGTCAAAATCAATCCTCTCATGGCCTCCACTCTCTTCATAAATTCCTAAACAAATTTTCTAAGTGGTTTTCCATGCATACAAGTGTTTTTAGACTTGTATGAGCCTCTTTAGCTTGCATTCAAGTCAAGTCTCTATATTGGCACCATAAAGAAAGAGTTTTGATCAATTTTGCTTGCATTTTTGGGGTTTAATTGGTTGCATAAGGGTTTTCTTACATTTGCTATACTCATTTGAGTCCGCATAAGCATTGTAAGCCCTATTCTACTCTCATACTTAAACTTTAAAGTTAAATGTATGATATGCTAGTTTATATGCAAGTTTACTATGATGTGTTATGCAAGTTTGATATGCAAGTTGTCATATGATATGCAAGTTATGTTATGCAAGTTTGATATGCAAGTTGTCATATGATATGCAAGTTATGTTATGCAAGTTTAATATGCAAGTTGTCATATGATATGCAAGTTATGTTATGCAAGTTTATATGCAAGTATGTCATGTTGTAATATGCAAGTTTATATGCAAGTATGTCATGTTATGATATGCAAGTATGTTATGCAAGTTTGGGTTGAACATTTTGTTCATGCTATCATGTTATGCATGCTTTTGAGGCCTAATGCAAGTATATGAACATATGTACATTTCATATGCCACCATGTTAAACTTGTGGCTTAACACTTTTATGTCATGATTATGCCAAGTTCCCTCTTTCTATCCTTTATGCGCTATTGCGATATGTAAGCGATGGGATTGCGTTTGGGGTTGGGTAAACTTAAAAGACATAAAAATATAAGCTTGGGAATTTACCTATTAAGTTAGGTCTACCCATTGGGAATTTACCTATTAAGTTAGGTATACCCAATTGCTTAAAAACTTGTAATGTGTTTTGGAAACATGATGGACATGACACTTAGAAAAGATAAGTGTGACCAACTCGAGGTTGGGTTGAGTTTGTAGCGTAAACCTACCCGGAACCGACCGGCCTAACTAGTTGCTACAAACAATAGGACCCAATATGAGAAGTTGGCCAGGTTGTACCTTGAACCCGAGGTTAGACCAAGTTGTGGTGTAAAGCTACCCGGACCCGCCCGGCTTAACTAGTAACCACAACAAAGTATAATGTGAGAGGTTAAGGCGCATTAATTAATTAATGCCTCGTGATTAGGGTTAAGTCATGGACCATTTAATACTTAACCAATTTGGGCTTGGTAGATTAATCGGGGTTAAGTCGTGAACTCATCGTTACGCTTAACCAAGTTAATCCATGATTAGTAAAGGGGTTAAACCGTACTTAACCCACTAGAAAAATCCTAGTAATGGGGGGTCCACTCCAACAGTAATCCCTAGTTTGTATCATCATGACCCTAGGGACTAGGCTAGGGGCACGATTACTGGGCTGGAGGTAAGCGACCAATAAACGACGGCAGGGTGGTACGCCGGTGTAGTTACGGGCGGACTCTGGTCGTGCACATAGTCCGTAGCCGGAGAAAACATGCATGGGTACCAGTAGATCGAGACTGTGCACTCATGTTCATGGTGTCCAGGGGTTGACACCCTAGGGCTTGATACACCCGAAGGGTGGACCCGGCACAGTTCGACTACAATTATGTTTGGGCCGTATTGACACTAACACGTGACGAGTTAGGCTTAGGGAGCCGATCGACTAGACCGTTTGGGTTGGACCTCGTGTTAGGGTCACTTCATGTTATTGGACCTCGTATGAGGGTCACTTCATGTTATTGGGCCAAAGCTTGGGCCAAGGGATCAATACTTGTTTATTCAAGTCATGTAGTTTGCTAGTACACCTGTGGTGCAAAACCTTAATCCTGATTATGCGATGACACCTTTATCTACCTTGTCAGTTAATCATCATGCTAGTATGTAGTTATCCTTATATTCGTCTGCTGCTGCTCATGCCAGTTAACTTTATCAGTTTACATTGATTGTAGTAGGGCTTACTCAGTCTTTTTGACTGACCTGTTTTCTTTCGCCTCTTTTCTTCCATTCCCCCCCCCCAGGTTCTCAGGGAGGGAATACAGGAGCCTAGCTTGGATTTTGGATTGCTTGCTTGTGGAATTAGCTCATGTGCGGTCTTGACATGAAGCTAGCTGTGGTTATCATTTATTTTGTGGATAGCACTTATGTATTCAGTTTTCAGATGATGTTGTTTTATCTAGACTTGTTTATTTGGGAAATTGATATTATGTTGTACCAGACTTGTTTTGAGATGGTTTAAATCTTCCGCTGTTTTATCTATGTTATTTACTCTGTTTACATATATACATATGTTCTTGTTCTGCCTTGATATATCATCATGCATGTTTACCTGATTCAAACGCCCCTCCAAAGTCAGAGTGCTTGCAAGAGTCACCCTGGCGGAGGTGGGGTGTTACATTTGGTATTAGAGCGTATGGTTTACGAGAAGGAACAAAAAGTGTAACAACCCGTATTTTTGAATAACATGTTATAACATAAATGGAGGCAGAATTAAACTGTAAAATCTGAATCAAGGGAAACGGGCTATGCCATTGCGTTCGTCTCGGAAAAATACGCGAAATAGAGTCCGAGTTTTCGAAAATCGGAGTCCGTATGACCAAGCTATGGCCTCGCGAAGTTTCACGAAAAATTCCCAAATTAAAGTATACTTAATTAAGTGAAATGGGTTGCGCAGAGAAATATATATATATATTGATATATATATATATAATTGAAAATTAAATAAATATGCAAAAATGTTCAAAACAGCGAATTGGGAGAGGGGAATAACCGAACCGGCCGATTTTTGAGGTCGACCCAAGCCCGCTGGGTCGACTAGGGGTTAATCCAGGGTGTTTGGCTGTCAACCCGTGGGCCGATTCGCTCAAATGCAGATTTTGCATTTGAATGGTTCTCATGGTCCATCTTTAATCTAAAGGCCCTAGATGGTTCCTACACTTGACTTCTTCCCCAAGACATGCTTTGATGGCTTGGATTGAATCTAGGGTTAATCCTATGGCCTAAAACACTTGCCTAATCTATAAATAAGACCCTAACCTACCCTAAATCATCATTATTCATTCTAGCAACTAAACTATGGCAAAATCAATCCTCTCATGGCCTCCACTCTCTTCATAAATTCCTAAACAAATTCTTATGAGATTTTCCATGCATACAAGTGTTTTTAGACTTGTATGATCATCATTAGCTTGCATTCAAGTCAAGTTTCTATCTTTGCATCATAAAGAGAGAGTTTTGATCTATTTTGCTTGCATTTTGGGGTTTAATTGGTTGCATAAGGGTTTTCTTACATTTTCTATACTCATTTGAGTCCGCATAAGCATTGTAAGCCCTATTCCTTTCATACTTAAACTCTAAAGTTAAATGTATGATATGCAAGTTATCATATGTTATGCAAGTTTGTTTATGCAAGTATGATATGCAAGTTGTCATATGTTATGCAAGTTTGTTTATGCAAGTATGATATGCAAGTTGTCATATGTTATGCAAGTTTGTTTATGCAAGTATGATATGCCAGTTGTCATATGTTATGCAAGTTTGTTTATGCAAGTTTGACATGCAAGTTGTCATATATTATGCAAGTTTTATTATGCAAGTTTGTTATGCAAGTGTCATATGATATGCAAGTATGTTATGCAAGTTTGGGATGGTCATATGGTTCATGTTATCATGTTATGCAAGCTTATTTTGAGTATGTGAACATAAAGCTTCAAGCTTTATGCCAAAGGTTGCATTTTGGCAACATGTAAGTTATCATATCACTTATGATAACTTGCATGTGAGGCTAAATGCGAACTTGTGGCCATTCTTACATGTCATTTAGCACCATGTATCATGAATATGCCAAGTTTGGTTTTATGCATGCTTTTTGGGCCTAAAAATGTAATATGCAAGTGTATGAACACATGAACCTTTCATATGCCACCATGTTGAACTTGTGGCTTTAACATTTTTATGTCATGATTATGCCAAGTTCCCTCTTTCTATCCTTTATGCGCTATTGCGATATGTAAGCGATGGGATTGCGTTTGGGGTTGGGTAAACTTAAAAGACATAAAAACATAAGCTTGGGAATTTACCTATTAAGTTAGGTCTACCCATTGGGAATTTACCTATTAAGTTAGGTCTACCCAATTGCTTGAAAATTTGTAACATGTTTTGGAAACATGATGGACATGACACTTAGAAAAGATAAGTGTGGCCAACTCGAGGTTGGGTTGAGTTTGTAGCGTAAACCTACCCGGAACCGACCGGCTTAACTAGTTGCTACAAACAATAGGACCCAATGTGAGAAGTTGGTCAAGTTGTACCTTGAACCCGAGGTTAGACCTAGTTGTGGTGTAAAGCTACCCGGAACCGACCGGCCTAACTAGTGACCGCAACAAAGTCTAATGTGAGAGGTTAAGGCACATTAATTAATTAATGCCTCATGATTAGGGTTAAGTCATGGTCCACTTAATACTTAACCAATTTAGACATGGGGGATTAACGGGGTTAAGTCAGCCTACACTTAACCAATCTGAACTCGGTAATTTCGCGGGGTTAAGTTGAATAATACTTAACCAATCCAACTCAGTAATTTGATAAGGCTGAGAACCAATTTGATACCTGGTCTGGATAAACTAACTTGATTGATAAATTAAACGAACCTGTTTTGCGGATCTGTAGGACCCACATCAAGTTAGGCAAGTTTGTAAATCTGTTATCTGATCCGTTAGTCTGAAAACTGGTCTCTGAACTTTGTATATCTGAACTCTGTTAATAAGTTAATCTGAATCTGATAGTCTGGGGACACAAGGGGGAATACTTGTGTCATCTGTTGTTTGGGACCCATATTAGTCAGTAACCCTTTCTGGTATCAAAACTTTGACCCAACTGTAGGTAGGGTCCGGGCACGCTTACTGAACTAATTATAAGTGGTTCATTCTGATAATGGCGATGGGTGTTGATGGTGCATTCCAACCGGGTCATGTGCGTGCATGGATCCCGGTCTGCCTCTGAGGATGTAAGCCGCCGTGACATCTGTAAATATGCCTGTGCCAATTGGTTGCCACTTTAGGGAGTGATACACCCTATCGTAGGGCCGACACAGGGTATTTATGTATTAGGGAGCTGATCGCTTGGGTAGGATTTAGGGTACACTTAGCTCTGTCTGGTTCTGTTGGTACCGTCTGTTTTGTTGGGTGGCAACACCCGTCTGTTTCTGCGTGGTACCGTTATGTTAGGGTGGTAAAGGCCCATTATTGTTAGCTTTCCGTTTTTGTACTTTATCCGCTAGGGTAGTAAAGGCCCATTATTGTTAGCATTCCGTTTCTGTACTTTATCTGTTAGGATGATAAAAGCCCATTTTTTCCAAACTCTATTTCTATATGGACCATTCTGTTCCGTTCTGTTCGGTGTGAACATTGGGGTAACACCCAATACTGTTATACTAGTATTGGTACTAAGAAGTTGGATCTTGACTAAGGTCAACACCTGGTATTGGGCCAAGCTTGGGCCAAGGGATCAATACTTGTTTATTCAAGTCATGTTAGTTTGCTAGTACACCTGTGGTGTAAAAAACCTTAATCCTGATTATGCGATGACACCTTTATCTGCTTGGTTAGTTAATCATCATGCTAGTATGTTATTATCCTTATGTTCATACCTGCTGCTCATGTCAGTTAACTTTATCAGTTTACATTGATTGTAGTAGGGCTTACTCAGTCTTTTTGACTGACCTGTTTTCTTTCGTCTCTTTTCTTCCGTTCCCCCCCCCCAGGTTCTCAGGGAGGGAATACAAGAGCTTAGCTTGGACCTTAGCTGCTTTTCTTGGATAGCTCATGTATGCTTTGGACTTGAGCTTGCTATGGTTTTTCCATTTGGGGATAGCTACTTTATGTTTTCCTTTTCAGTTTTCAGATGATGTGGTTTTATGTACTAGACTTGTTTATTTGGAAAATTGACATTGTGTTGTACCAGACTTGTTTTGAAATGGTTTAAAATCTTCCGCTGTTTTATCTATGTTATTTACTCTGTTTACATATATACATATGTTCTTGTTCTGCCTTGATATATCATTATGCATGTTTACCTGATTCAAACGCCCCTCCAAAGTCAGAGTGCTTGCAAGAGTCACCCTGGCGGAGGTGGGGTGTTACATTTGGTATCAGAGCATATGGTTTACGAGAAGGAACAAAAAGGTTTTTAGAAAACTTTTAGAAACCTATTTTCAAAACCAAGTATAAAGTATTTTCCAAAGAAATGTCTAGTTTATTTTGAAGGCTATTCCCCAAAAAGCCATTAGCAAAAATCCCTTCATTTTTCTCTATTCTGAATCTGTCTTTTTCTTCGTTTTCAGTATGGCCGATAACCTTGCTATTCCGGAGGGAGTACACGTACCTGTTTGGTATAGGAGACTTTTGGAGGCTAGGGCGACCGAAGCCGGCCCCGCAGATGTTCCTCCTCCTCCTCCTCCTCCAGTAGTTAATATTCCTCCTCCTGTCGCTAATGTTCCTCCTCCTCCTGTCGCTGAGGCTCCTCTTCCTCCTCCCCCTCAGCATCCTCAGGCTGACTTCGCAAAGACTTGCAAGGATTTCAAAGCAATGGGTGGCAAGAACTTTCAAGGCACCGAGACCTTTGTAGAGGCCAGAAATTGGTTGAAAGAGACCGAGGATTTATTCGCTATCTTTGGATTAGATGATCAGAGAAAGATCTTGTTGGCGGTTTGGCTTATGAAGGATGAAGCCGCTTATTGGTGGGAGATCACCACCGCGACTAGGCCCGTTGAGACATGGGTTGATTTCAGGACAAGATTCGGGCTTAAGTTTATGTCTTCTACTGAAGAGAACTTGCAAATGGAAAGGTTTATTGCTTTGAAGCAAGGAGACATGTCTGTTAAAGAATATGTGAACAAGTTCAATCAGTTAGCTCGTTTTGGCTTGGATATGGTGAGTACTACTCAGAAGAAGGCTCTTCGTTTTGCTAGAGGATTGAATGAGCCGTTAGAGGAGTTAGCTATGTCTCATGTGCCCATGGGGGCCACGTTTGAGAGTTTGGTAGATATGGCCCTACTCCATGAAGAGAACAAGAGTGCAAAGAAGGAGGTCAAGGTGAATGAGTCTCAAAACAAGAAAACGGGGCCCAAAAAGGAAATGCAAAAGAAGGAGGAGAAGTCTGAAGATAAGAAGGAAAAGAAGTGCTTTACTTGTGGAAGCTCAACCCATCTAAACAAGGATTGCAGAAAGAGGAAGGGCACTTGCTTTAACTGTGGAGAGATGGGTTACTTCACTAGGGACTGCCCGAAGAAGAAAGGGACTACATCGGAAGGAACGGTGAATACTCGCATGGCGGGTGATTAGATTAGGGCTAGAATAATTTGTCTGTAGGATGTTTAATTTTCCTTGTCTAATTTTCAGTTTGAAACTCTTTTTCTGGTATTTTGATTCTGTAATGGAAACTCAGTACTTTAATGCTAGTCTTGCTTCTGATCTGGTAATAGTCTCAAACTCCCTGAGAGTTATAACTCATCTGTTTGTGATAAATTGGGATTTGAGAGTATCTGTGTTGGGCATGAGGGTGACTATGACGAATACATTCTGGGTTTCTACCATGCTTAGTTTCCTAAGAATCATTTGGGGAAAATCTGATCTGTACTAGTAGTCTGTAAGTATATGTACCAAGTTTTTGTTTTATCTGTACTCGCTTCCATCACTCGACTGTGTCTTGTTAAGATAGGAATCCTATGGATGTAAACATGTGTTTGAGACATGTTATGTTTGATGGTTGCAAGTGGATGCAAGTGGTTGCTAGTGGTTGCTCGTGGATGCATAAACACACACTAGGCACTAGATCGGCTTGAAATACACCCTCATATTGCATATGGACGTGTGTATATTTTCAATTCTTATGGTTGCAAGATGGTTAATTCGGCACATGGATGTTGCATATGGATGAATGTTTGTGCACACATATAGTATTATATGATTAGGACTATTTGCATACATAATGGATTCATTTCACTGACATACTTTGCATTGATGATCTTTGCATTAGATAAGAACATATACACACACCTTTTGCATATGTTCATACCGCATTAGAATCTTGTAAGGACAATGATTGCTCGTGGGTGATGTTTTGAGTAGATGGATGATTGGATGGTAGGATACGTTCTTCCTAACTTGGAGATTTCGGGGACGAAATCCTTTAAGGAGGGAGGAATGTAACAACCCGTATTTTTGAATAACATGTTATAACATAAATGGAGGCAGAATTAAACTGTAAAATCTGAATCAAGGGAAACAGGCTATGCCATTGCGTTCGTCTTGGAAAAATACGCGAAATAGAGTCCGAGTTTTCGAAAATCGGAGTCCGTATGACCAAGCTATGGCCTCGCGAAGTTTCACGAAAAATTCCCAAATTAAAGTATACTTAATTAAGTGAAATGGGTTGCGCAGAGAAATATATATATATTGATATATATATATATATATAATTGAAAATTAAATAAATATGCAAAAATGTTCAAAACAGCGAATTGGGAGAGGGGAATAACCGAACCGGCCAATTTTTGAGGTCGACCCGAGCCCGCTGGGTCGACTAGGGGTTAATCCAGGGTGTTTGGCTGTCACCCGTGGGCCGATTCGCTCAAATGCAGATTTTGCATTTGAATGGTTCTCATGGTCCATCTTTAATCTAAAGGCCCTAGATGGTTCCTACACTTGACTTCTTCCCCAAGACATGCTTTGATGGCTTAGATTGAATCTAGGGTTAATCCTATGGCCTAAAACACTTGCCTAATCTATAAATAAGACCCTAACCTACCCTAAATCATCATTATTCATTCTAGCAACTAAACTATGGCAAAATCAATCCTCTCATGGCCTCCACTCTCTTCATAAATTCCTAAACAAATTCTTATGAGATTTTCCATGCATACAAGTGTTTTTAGACTTGTATGATCATCATTAGCTTGCATTCAAGTCAAGTTTCTATCTTTGCATCATAAAGAGAGAGTTTTGATCTATTTTGCTTGCATTTTGGGGTTTAATTGGTTGCATAAGGGTTTTCTTACATTTTCTATACTCATTTGAGTCCGCATAAGCATTGTAAGCCCTATTCCTTTCATACTTAAACTCTAAAGTTAAATGTATGATATGCAAGTTATCATATGTTATGCAAGTTTGTTTATGCAAGTATGATATGCAAGTTGTCATATGTTATGCAAGTTTGTTTATGCAAGTATGATATGCAAGTTGTCATATGTTATGCAAGTTTGTTTATGCAAGTTTGATATGCAAGTTGTCATATATTATGCAAGTTTTATTATGCAAGTTTGTTATGCAAGTGTCATATGATATGCAAGTATGTTATGCAAGTTTGGGATGGTCATATGGTTCATGTTATCATGTTATGCAAGCTGATTTTGAGTATGTGAACATAAAGCTTCAAGCTTTATGCCAAAGGTTGCATTTTGGCAACATGTAAGTTATCATATCACTTATGATAACTTGCATGTGAGGCTAAATGCGAACTTGTGGTCATTCTTACATGTCATTTAGCACCATGTATCATGAATATGCCAAGTTTGGTTTTATGCATGCTTTTTGGGCCTAAAAATGTAATATGCAAGTGTATGAACACATGAACCTTTCATATGCCACCATGTTGAACTTGTGGCTTTAACATTTTTATGTCATGATTATGCCAAGTTCCCTCTTTCTATCCTTTATGCGCTATTGCGATATGTAAGCGATGGGATTGCGTTTGGGGTTGGGTAAAATTAAAAGACATAAAAACATAAGCTTGGGAATTTACCTATTAAGTTAGGTCTACCCATTGGGAATTTACCTATTAAGTTAGGTCTACCCAATTGCTTGAAAATTTGTAACATGTTTTGGAAACATGATGGATATGACACTTAGAAAAGATAAGTGTGGCCAACTCGAGGTTGGGTTGAGTTTGTAGCGTAAACCTACCCGGAACCGACCGGCTTAACTAGTTGCTACAAACAATAGGACCCAATGTGAGAAGTTGGTCAAGTTGTACCTTGAACCCGAGGTTAGACCTAGTTGTGGTGTAAAGCTACCCGGAACCGACCGGCCTAACTAGTGACCGCAACAAAGTCTAATGTGAGAGGTTAAGGCACATTAATTAATTAATGCCTCATGATTAGGGTTAAGTCATGGTCCACTTAATACTTAACCAATTTAGACATGGGGGATTAACGGGGTTAAGTCAGCCTACACTTAACCAATCTGAACTCGGTAATTTCGCGGGGTTAAGTTGAATAATACTTAACCAATCCAACTCAGTAATTTGATAAGGCTGAGAACCAATTTGATACCTGGTCTGGATAAACTAACTTGATTGATAAATTAAACGAACCTGTTTTGCGGATCTGTAGGACCCACATCAAGTTAGGCAAGTTTGTAAATCTGTTATCTGATCCGTTAGTCTGAAAACTGGTCTCTGAACTTTGTATATCTGAACTCTGTTAATAAGTTAATCTGAATCTGATAGTCTGGGGACACAAGGGGGAATACTTGTGTCATCTGTTGTTTGGGACCCATATTAGTCAGTAACCCTTTCTGGTATCAAAACTTTGACCCAACTGTAGGTAGGGTCCGGGCACGCTTACTGAACTAATTATAAGTGGTTCATTCTGATAATGGCGATGGGTGTTGATGGTGCATTCCAACCGGGTCATGTGCGTGCATGGATCCCGGTCTGCCTCTGAGGATGTAAGCCATCGTGACATCTGTAAATATGCCTGTGCCAATTGGTTGCCACTTTAGGGAGTGATACACCCTATCGTAGGGCCGACACAGGGTATTTATGTATTAGGGAGCCGATCGCTTGGGTAGGATTTAGGGTACACTTAGCTCTGTCTGGTTCTGTTGGTACCGTCTGTTTTGTTGGGTGGCAACACCCGTCTGTTTCTGCGTGGTACCGTTATGTTAGGGTGGTAAAGGCCCATTATTGTTAGCATTCCGTTTTTGTACTTTATCCGCTAGGGTAGTAAAGGCCCATTATTGTTAGCATTCCGTTTCTGTACTTTATCTGTTAGGATGATAAAAGCCCATTTTTCCCAAACTCTATTTCTGTATGGATCATTCTGTTCCGTTCTGTTCGGTGTGAACATTGGGGTAACACCCAATACTGTTATACTAGTATTGGTACTAAGAAGTTGGATCTTGACTTAGGTCAACACCTGGTATTGGGCCAAGCTTGGGCCAAGGGATCAATACTTGTTTATTCAAGTGATGTTAGTTTGCTAGTACACCTGTGGTGTAAAAACCTTAATCCTGATTATGCGATGACACCTTTATCTGCTTGGTTAGTTAATCATCATGCTAGTATGTTATTATCCTTATGTTCATACCTGCTGCTCATGTCAGTTAACTTTATCAGTTTACATTGATTGTAGTAGGGCTTACTCAGTCTTTTTGACTGACCTGTTTTCTTTCGTCTCTTTTCTTCCGTTTCCCCCCCCCCCAGGTTCTCAGGGAGGGAATACAGGAGCTTAGCTTGGACCTTAGCTGCTTTTCTTGGATAGCTCATGTATGCTTTGGACTTGAGCTTGCTATGGTTTTTCCATTTGGGGATAGCTACTTTATGTTTTCCTTTTCAGTTTTCAGATGATGTGGTTTTATGTACTAGACTTGTTTATTTGGAAAATTGACATTGTGTTGTACCAAACTTGTTTTGAAATGGTTTAAAATCTTCCGCTGTTTTATCTATGTTATTTACTCTGTTTACATATATACATATGTTCTTGTTCTGCCTTGATATATCATTATGCATGTTTACCTGATTCAAACGCCCCTCCAAAGTCAGAGTGCTTGCAAGAGTCACCCTGGCGGAGGTGGGGTGTTACAAAAAGGCTTTTAGAAAACTTTTGGAAAACTATTTTCAAAACCAAGTATAAAGTATTTTCCAAAGAAAAGTCTATTTTATTTTAAAGGCTATTCCCCAAAAAGCCATTAGCAAAATCCCTTCGTTTTTCTCCATTCTGAATCTGTCTTTTTCTTTTTCAGTATGGCTGATAACTTTGCTGTTCCGGAGGGAGTACACGTACCTGTTTGGTATAGGAGACTTTTGGAGGCTAGGGCGACCGAAGTCGGCCCCGCAGATGTCCCTCCTCCTCCTCCAGTAGTTAATATTCCTCCTCCTGTCGCTAATGTTCCTCCTCCTCCTGTCGTTGAGGTTCCTCTTCCTCCTCCCCCTCAGCATCCTCAACCTGACTTCGCAAAGACTTGCAAAGATTTCAAAGCAATGGGTGGCAAGAACTTTCAAGGCACTGAGACTTTTGTAGAGGCCAGAAATTGGTTGAAAGAGACCGAGGATTTATTTGCTATCTTTGGGTTAGACGATCAGAGGAAGATCTTGTTGGCGGTTTGGCTTATGAAGGATGAAGCCGCTTATTGGTGGGAAGTCACCAATGGTACTAGGCCTGTTGAGACTTGGGCCGATTTCAGGGCAAGGTTCATGCTTAAGTTTCTATCTTCTGCTGAGGAGAATCTGCAAATGGAGAGGTTCATAACTTTGAAACAAGGAAATATGTCTGTCAAAGAATATGTGAACAAGTTCAATCAGTTAGCTCGTTTTGGCTTGGATATGGTGAATACTCCTCAGAAGAAGGCTCTTCGTTTTGCTAGAGGATTGAATGAGCCGTTGCAGGGATTGGCCATGTCGCATATTCCCCATGGGGCCACGTTTGAGAGCTTAGTTGATATGGCGTTACTTCAGGGAGATGTCAAGAAAAATGATACTCAAGCCAAGAAGACTGATTCCCAGGGAAAAGGAAATCAGGGTAATCCAAGTGGTCAGGGCAGTCAAGGCAATCAGAACAAGAACAAGAGTCAAGGCAACAAGGGGAACAACAACAAGGGCAAGAACAACAAGGAGAAGTGCCATTACTGCGGTTCAGTTGGGCATCTTATCAAGGATTGTAAGAAGAGGAAAAGGAAGAATGGTGAATGCTTTTTCTGTGGTAAGACTGGACATTTCAGCAAGGATTGCCCGAAGAAGCAAGGGCAAGGCCAGGGTCAGACTCAGCGTGCTGGACCTTCTGGAGGGCAAGTTCATGCTCTCAATACCGCTCCAGTTCCCGATCGAGGTAGTATTTCTGTTGAGAGCCTTGTATATATTTCTGATTTTCCAGTTCGTACCTTGTTTGATTCTGGTGCATCGCATAGCTTTATCTCATCTGATCTTGTTGATAGTTTGCACCTTAGTACTAGCTTGGTAGAGGATCCCGTTTGTGTCTCAAATCCTATTGGGGGTTCCGCCCATCTGTCCATGATATGTGGGGATTTGAGGATCTCTATACTGAGTGTAGAGTTCTTGTGCAGTGCTTATGTTCTTGGTTTTAGGGGATACGGATTGATATTGGGCATGGATTGGTTGTCCAGATATGGAGCCATTCTTGATTGTGAGCATAGGGTTGTGAGGCTCGTGACTCGCCTCGGAAACACCCTAGAGATTTCTTGTGATCCGAGAGGTCCCGTCATGTTGTGCTATCTTGAATCACTCGACTCGTCAATGGAGACTCTTCAGTCTGTGAGTGTGGTTCGAGAGTATCCGGATGTTTTCGATGAAGTTAGGGGGTTGCCCCCTAAGCGAGAGATTGATTCCCGCATTTATCTGGTGGATAATGCAAAGCCGGTTTCTTTGCCCGTTCGGCACATGGCTCCGCGTGAAAGGCGGGAGCTAAGTAAGCAAGTAAAGGAGTTGCTTGAGAAGAACTTCATTAGACGAAGTATATCTGAATGGGGAGCGCCTGTGGTATTTGCTACCAAGGCAGATGGTTCTCTCCGACTTTGTGTTGACTATCGAGAGTTGAATAAGCTGACTAAGAAGAACAGACACCCGTTACCGAGGATTGATGATCTCTTTGACCAGCTTGTCGGTGCTTCTGTTTTCTCTCAGCTTGATCTTGCTACTGGATTCCATCAGCTCAGGGTAGCTGAGGATAGTATAGACAAGACTGCGTTCAGAACTCCAGATGGATTCTTCGAATGGCTTGTCATGCCGTTCGGCTTGACTAATGCACCCGCATATTTCGTAGACTTGATGAGTAGGGTGTTCAGGGAGTTCTTGAACAAGTTTGTCGTGGTCTTCGTAGATGATATTCTGATCTTCTCTAAGGATGAGGAAGAGCACGCAAGGCATCTCGTGGAGGTGATGGATACGCTTAGAGCGCATCAGTTGAAGGCCAAGTTCTCCAAGTGTCACTTTTGGAGAAGGGAAGTTAGATTCCTTGGGCATATAGTATCTAAGCAAGGCTTAGCGGTGGATCCCGCTAAGGTAGTTGCAGTTCAGGATTGGAAGACTCCAAGGAATGCAACCGAAGTGAGAAGTTTTCTAGGTCTTCCAGGCTTTTACCGGAAGTTCATCAAGGACTTCGCGAAGATTTCCGCTCCTCTCACTAAATTGACGAAGAAGAATTTAGTTTTTGCTTGGAGCATAGAATGCGAGCTTGCTTTTCAGAAGCTCAAGAGAGCTCTCACATCAGCACCTGTTCTAGCTTTGCCCGATGGAGGAAAGTTATTTACAGTATACACCGATGCATGTGGCACAGGGTTGGGAGCTGTTCTGATGCAAGAAGGAAGAGTGATATGCTTTGGCGGTAGACAACTCAAAGTGCATGAGAAGAATTATCCCACTCATGACTTAGAATTGGCAGCAATAGTATATGCACTCAAGGCTTGGCGCCATTATCTTTTGGGGGAAAGATTTGAGCTTTATACCGATCACAAGTCATTAAAGTATCTCTTTTCTCAGAAGGATCTGAATCTGAGGCAACAAAGATGGATGGTATTCTTGGCATCCTATGATTTTGAGATAACCTATACCCCTGGCAAGGGGAATGTGGTAGCTGATGCATTGAGTAGAAAAAGGTTGACTCTGAGTCCTCTATTCGTTGAGATGAAGAATTTAGAGTATGTGCCAACCTTTGATTTCTCTTTGGCGGTTGAGTCGATGACCGGTTCTTTAGCATCTCTGGAACTCAGACCTACCCTTCTTGATCAAGTTGGGGCTTCGCAGAAAGAAGACCCTCAGATAGCTGAGATTATGGATAAGCTAATTCGAGGAGAGACGTCTAGTCATCTCGCTCGATATTCTATTGATGACAAGGGTTGGTTGAGGAGAGACGGAAGGTTATGTGTTCCAATGGTAGAAGATCTAGTAAGAAAAGTTCTTGAGGAAGCGCATCGCTCTAAGTTGACTATACATCCAGGCGGGGATAAGATGTATAAAGATATGAAGCGTATTTTCTTTTGGCCTGGGATGAAGAAGGATGTGGCAGAGTTTGTCTCTAGATGTATCATTTGCCAGCAAGTTAAGGCCTAGTCGAAGAAGCCCGGTGGGCTATTGCATCCTCTAGACGTTCCACTTTGGAAGTGGGAGAGTATTTCCATGGATTTTATCGATGGGCTACCAAGGTCAAGGAAAGGGAATACGAGCATTTGGGTTATTGTGGAAAGACTTACGAAGAGTGCTCATTTCATTCCGGTGAAGAGCAAGAGGACCGCATCTTGGCTAGCGTCTGTATATCTTCGTGAGATTGTGAGACTTCATGGAGTCCCTTCTAGTATAGTCAGTGACCGTGACCCAATCTTTACAAGTTAGTTCTGGAATAGCTTGCAAGAAGCCATGGGCACGAGGTTGAATCTAAGTACTGCTTATCACCCACAGACGGACGGTCAAACCGAAAGGGTGAATAGGGTACTCGAGGATCTGTTGAGGCTTTGTATTCTGGATTTTGGTGGTACTTGGGAAGACCATCTTCCTCTTGTTGAGTTTGCGTATAATAACAGTTATCAAGCAAGCATAGGGATGGCACCATTTGAAGCTTTATATGGGAGGCCGTGCAAGTCGCCTACATGTTGGTGGGAGACTACAGATAAGCTTATACTTGGGCCTGATATGATCAGAGATACATCTGAGAAGGTCGAGTTGATTCGGAGACAGATGAAAGCGGCCCAAGACCGACAGAAATCCTATGCTGATAAGCGAAGAACTGATTTGGAGTTTGATGTTGGGGATATGGTTTTCGTGAAGGTTTCTCCTTTGCGGAATGTGGTCCGATTTGGAGCCGTTGGGAAGTTAGCACCGAGGTTTGTCGGACCATTCCCTATTATAGAGAGGATCGGGCAGATGGCTTATAGAGTGAAGTTGCCCGAGAAGCTTGCCGGAGTACACGATGTTTTTCATGTCTCGCATCTCCGGAACTGTTTACATGAATCAGCAGAGGTTGTTGAGCCAAGTGTTCTGGAAGATGTGGAAGTGGAGAAAGAAGCTACCTTGAGGAGAGCTCCGATTCGTATCTTGGGGACGGAGACCAAGAAGCTAAGGAATCGAGAGGTCAAGTTGGTGAAGGTTCAATGGGGTGAAGCCGAAGAAGACGCAACTTGGGAAACCGAGGAGAAGATGCGTGGGCTTTATCCATTCCTTTTTGAGGGTACACTCTCAATCTCTTTTCTTTGTTAGCATATCTTTCTCTTTGCTATCCATGATTATCTAGTTTATCGTGCTAATATTGTCATGAGAACCTTAGGTAGAAACCCTTTGGATGAAACATGTGTTTGAAACATGTTATGCTTGATGGTTGCAAGTGGTTGCAAGTGTTTGCAAGTGGTTACTCGTGGATGCATTATACACGTTAGGCACTAGATCGGCTCACACACTCCTCATATTGCATATGCATGAGTGTTTATGCTATTTCATGGATGAAAATTTTTGTGTTATCACATGGATGTTGCATATGGACGTATATTATGTGCACACATATAGATGTTATACATTATGTTAGGAATTGCATACATATGGATTCATTTCACTAACATAATTTGCATTGATGATATTTGCATTAGATAAGGACATATACACACACCTTTGCATATGTTCATACAACATTTAGAATCCTGTAAGGACAATGATTGCTCGTGGATGATGTTTTGAGTAGATGGATGATTGGATGGTAGGATACGTTCTTCCTAACTTGAAGATTTCGGGGACGAAATCCTTTAAGGAGGGGAGAATGTAACAACCCGTATTTTCAATAACCTGTTATAACGTAAAACGAGGCAGAATTTAATTTATAAATCTGAATCAAGGGAAACGGGCTATGCCATTGCGTTCGTCTCGGAAAAATACGCGAAATAGAGTCCGAGTTTTCGAAAATCGGAGTCCGTATGACCCGATTAAGGCCCAATGAAGTTTTCAGAAAATTTCAAGTTCAAAACAGATTTCAAATTCAAATCTGAATTTGGAAATTAGGGTTATTGGGCCAGGCGGGAAAATTCCCGCCAGAACACCCCAAGTCGACAGGCCTGTCGACTTGGGAGTCGACTTGGTTGGACCAAGTCGACAGCCCTGTCAACTGGGCTGTCGACTTGGCTCAGCCGGGCTGTTTAGCCTGGTGCACCATCTTGGGTTTGTGTTGAGCTTGGGGGCCAGATTCGGTTTTGAGGGCTGAGATTGGAACTAGGGTTTAATCCTATGGCCTAAAACACTTGCCTAATCTATAAATAAGACCCTAACCTACCCTAAAATCATCATTATTCATTCTAGCAACTAAACTATGTCAAAATCAATCCTCTCATGGCCTCCACTCTCTTCATAAATTCCTAAACAAATTTTCTAAGTGGTTTTCCATGCATACAAGTGTTTTTAGACTTGTATGAGCCTCTTTAGCTTGCATTCAAGTCAAGTCTCTATATTGGCACCATAAAGAAAGAGTTTTGATCAATTTTGCTTGCATTTTTGGGGTTTAATTGGTTGCATAAGGGTTTTCTTACATTTGCTATACTCATTTGAGTCCGCATAAGCATTGTAAGCCCTATTCTACTCTCATACTTAAACTTTAAAGTTAAATGTATGATATGCTAGTTTATATGCAAGTTTACTATGATGTGTTATGCAAGTTTGATATGCAAGTTGTCATATGATATGCAAGTTATGTTATGCAAGTTTGATATGCAAGTTGTCATATGATATGCAAGTTATGTTATGCAAGTTTAATATGCAAGTTGTCATATGATATGCAAGTTATGTTATGCAAGTTTATATGCAAGTATGTCATGTTGTAATATGCAAGTTTATATGCAAGTATGTCATGTTATGATATGCAAGTATGTTATGCAAGTTTGGGTTGAACATTTTGTTCATGCTATCATGTTATGCATGCTTTTGAGGCCTAATGCAAGTATATGAACATATGTACATTTCATATGCCACCATGTTAAACTTGTGGCTTAACACTTTTATGTCATGATTATGCCAAGTTCCCTCTTTCTATCCTTTATGCGCTATTGCAATATGTAAGCGATGGGATTGCGTTTGGGGTTGGGTAAACTTAAAAGACATAAAAATATAAGCTTGGGAATTTACCTATTAAGTTAGGTCTACCCATTGGGAATTTACCTATTAAGTTAGGTCTACCCAATTGCTTGAAAACTTGTAATGTGTTTTGGAAACATGATGGACATGACACTTAGAAAAGATAAGTGTGACCAACTCGAGGTTGGGTTGAGTTTGTAGTGTAAACCTACCCGGAACCGACCGGCCTAACTAGTTGCTACAAACAATAGGACCCAATGTGAGAAGTTGGCCAGGTTGTACCTTGAACCCGAGGTTAGACCAAGTTGTGGTGTAAAGCTACCCGGACCCGCCCGGCTTAACTAGTAACCACAACAAAGTCTAATGTGAGAGGTTAAGGCGCATTAATTAATTAATGCCTCGTGATTAGGGTTAAGTCATGGACCATTTAATACTTAACCAATTTGGGCTTGGTAGATTAATCGGGGTTAAGTCGTGAACTCATCGTTACGCTTAACCAAGTTAATCCATGATTAGTAAAGGGGTTAAACCGTACTTAACCCACTAGAAAAATCCTAGTAATGGGGGGTCCACTCCAACAGTAATCCCTAGTTTGTATCATCATGACCCTAGGGACTAGGCTAGGGTGGGGGCACGATTACTGGGCTGGAGGTAAGCGACCAATAAACGACGGCAGGGTGGTACGCCGGTGTAGTTCCGGGCGGACTCTGGTCGTGCACATAGTCCGTAGCCGGAGAAAACATGCACGGGTACCAGTAGATCGAGACTGTGCACTCATGTTCATGGTGTCCAGGGGTTGACACCCTAGGGCTTGATACACCCGAAGGGTGGACCCGGCACAGTTCGACTACAATTATGTTTGGGCCGTATTGACACCAACACGTGACGAGTTAGGCTTAGGGAGCCGATCGACTAGACAGTTTGGGTTGGACCTCGTGTTAGGGTCACTTCATGTTATTGGACCTCGTATGAGGGTCACTTCATGTTATTGGGCCAAAGCTTGGGCCAAGGGATCAATACTTGTTTATTCAAGTCATGTTAGTTTGCTAGTACACCTGTGGTGCAAAACCTTAATCCTGATTATGCGATGACACCTTTATCTACCTTGTCAGTTAATCATCATGCTAGTATGTAGTTATCCTTATATTCGTCTGCTGCTGCTCATGCCAGTTAACTTTATCGGTTTACATTGATTGTAGTAGGGCTTACTCAGTCTTTTTGACTGACCTGTTTTCTTTCGCCTCTTTTCTTCCGTTTCCCCCCCCCCAGGTTCTCAGGGAGGGAATACAGGAGCCTAGCTTGGATTTTGGATTGCTTGCTTGTGGGATTAGCTCATGTACGGTCTTGACATGAAGCTAGCTGTGGTTATCATTTATTTTGGGGATAGCACTTATGTATTTCAGTTTTCAGATGATGTTGTTTTATCTAGACTTGTTTATTTGGGAAATTGATATTATGTTGTACCAGACTTGTTTTTGATGGTTTAAATCTTCCGCTGTTTTATCTATGTTATTTACTCTGTTTACATATATACATATGTTCTTGTTCTGCCTTGATATATCATCATGCATGTTTACCTGATTCAAACGCCCCTCCAAAGTCAGAGTGCTTGCAAGAGTCACCCTGGCGGAGGTGGGGTGTTACAATTTCCGTTGTATAATATTTATCCATACTCTGGGATATTCTTGTACTCTGATGTAATTGTCGTAACAGCAATAAAATGTTCTTCTGTTTTGTGTTCTGATGTGTGTTGTTCTCAAAGCAATCCACGCTTTCCTTTACGGGGAAGTTTGGGTCGTCACATTGGTTTTGGCTTGATCGGAGCTTGTTGGGAGGTTTCTTGTTTCCTCTTTGGAGCTCTTCCACTGAAGTTTTTGGTTGTGCAGTTTCCTTCGGCTACCACCTTGGAGCGAAGAGATACCAGCCATCCTTTCTGTACTACCGACATTGGTCTTTCTACCTTTTTGGAGGCTAGTGCACTGCTCAGGCTCTTAGACTTTCTCTTTAGAGCGTGGACCTCTTCATCGCTACTTCATCGGCTGAGGCTCCACCTGATGGGTCTGAGGCTTTGCTTGGAGCTGAGTGCTTTGATTTTGTTGATTAGTCCATGTTCATATTATTCAGTTCAGTAGTTTTTTTTGTTGTTTGGGTGTGTGCACGGTTTCTGAGGTTCGGAAACCGTTTTTGTAAGCCTTTGGAGAATGGCTAGTTTCTCCCTTTATCTATATATTATTATTTTTAAAAAAATTTAACGAAGTTGAAGTTATTAAATTTATTTTTATAACAAAAGCAAGGTTTTAAATTTTATTTTATATAAGTTATATGAAATAAAGGTTTTATAAATAAATCAATATTTGTAAATGAGGTTTTATAAAGTAATTATAAGATGATTTGTATAAGAAATTCCTATGTAATAAGTAAATTTATAAACAAGTAAATCAAAAATTAACTTAAGGAAATAGTTAAGTGGGATTATGTTAAATAAATTATTTTACTAATTAATTTGAAAGGTAGGACTAATCCAAATCAGTTAAGAAGTTAACTAGTCTTTCAAATTGATTAAGACAAGTGTTTAGATTTGAAATTGGTTAGTAAATTAATTAGTTTTTAGTTAATCTAATAGAAATAGTATTAACAAATAGTTGTTTAAACATAATAGGTTTCTTAAAAGTTAATTAATCTCCTAATTAACTATGTTTAAAGATAATTATTAGCAAAATTAGTTATTATTTTAATAACTTTTTGAAAGAGATTAACTATTTTATTTTCAGTTAATAATAAAGTTAACTATTTTTACTCTAGTTAATCTTGAAGTTAATTATTATTTTAATTAATAACAATTATAAAGTGAATACCTTTTTTAATTGAAATTCATTTAAGAAGGTTATCAAGCTTGTAATGAGATTTTAATTGAATTGTTATAAGGATTTTATGATAAAATCTATGTTTTATAAACAAGTTTTACAACAAAAATTCAAAGCCAATGCAAGGATTGATATTTAAAAACCATATTTAAATGGAACAATAAATGGGATTTGTAGTACATACATACATATATATATGTATGTACATGTAGTTGATACCAACTTTTGAGTTATAAACTTTTATCGAGCGTTATCGAGTCAAGGTCTAAGAGGTAAATAAAATACCCCAACTTGAATGACTTCATTATTATCCAAGGGATGGTACTAGTTTGAAAATTGTAGTGATGCTAGAAGTAAATTATTATTTTCATAAGTATCGTTGCAACTTTTATTTGCAAGGTTTAGAATTTTAATAAAACTGTTGGGCTTTATAATAAACAATGTTTAACGTGACATTGTTAACCAAGTGAAATGTGTGACGATATTTATACCATTTGGTTAAGTATATAGCAGTATTTTCAAAATAGTGGAAAATAATGGTTTTGTGAATACACTTTGTGTGAAGAAATAAGTATGTGGTTATGGTTTTCGAAGTAATGAAAACCAATGATTTGTGAATATACTTGTAGTGACCCGCATTTTACGTATCGGAGGATCGTAAAAATATTTTTATTCAATTCCCTAAGGATTAGATCATTCTCATATTTTGGTATGTTGGTTATGGAGATGTGAGACATGTCCATAATTTTAACCAATTTTAGTTGTGACCATTTTACCCCTATTAGTCTTGTACAGGGAATAACTTTTGACCGGGATCGAATCAGGTGCTGAGATCGATTTCATTGAAAGGGAAATGACATTTCTAATTCCGTACAGTGGTCACATCAAAGATTTGGTTCAGTGGTTTAAGAGGAATCGCTGTTTTAGTGTTACACAATTTCTAGATAGACTTTATGGTCTATCCCTTATGGAGTATCTAGGTGCCCCATTGTGTACATCAAGGTTAAATTCTTTTCAATGCTTGCCAATGTTTGAAAGTCTTATTTCTAAAATTTCCTCTTGGCCAGTTTCAAAATTTCCTATGGTTGGAAGGTTAGTAATAGTAAAATCAATTGCTATAGCCATGTGTACTTACTATGCAAGACTTTTTATTTTACATGGGAAAATAATTGATATGATTAATTCATCTTTGAATCATTTTCTATGGCATGGGAATCCCTACTCCAAAAAGCTTATTCCAGTTTTTTATTAGAAAGTTTGTTGCTCATATAAGAATGATGGTCTTGGCATTATGAACTTAAAGTTGTGGAATAAGGCTGCTTTGTTTGCTAGAACTGATAAACTCTTTAAATTCGATAATAACCTTTGGGCCTCTTATTGTAGAAATAAGTTGATCAAAGACATGCATTTTTGGACAATGGAGGTGTCGACTGCTAGTAGTTGGTCTTGGAGGAACTTGTTAAGGCATAGGGGATTATTTCTGCTAATGTTTAAATGTGGTGGACAACAAGCTAATCAAATTTGTTTCTGGTTTGATCCATGGTGTTCAAATGGATACATCCTCTCTCACTCTATTGATTATAATGGGAGGAGACTGACTGGCGTACATGAGAATGCTTCTATAGCTAGTTTATGTTCAAATGGTGTAACCTCTCTTCCTAATGGAAGCTCTTATATGATTCAGAATGTTTGGAACGAAATTCAAAGCTCACCATTGCCTTATGTCACATGCCATGCAACTTGGTCCGGTAAAATGCATTGTATTTCCTTGGCTTACAATTGTATTTCAAGTGCCAGTGTAGTTTTACCTTGGCATTCCAGAACATGCCTTTCTAATTCAACTCCAAAAGATAATGTTTTCATGTGGAGAATCCTTATGAATGGTGTTCATACAGGAAGAAAATTGAAACGGCTTGGAATTATTGAAGATGATACATGTATTTGTATGGGAATTTTTCTGAAAGCATTCAACATATTTACTTCGAATGCGTTTCCTCGAGTTATATTTGGAGCAATGTCCTCTTACATTTTGGTTTGCATGCACCTTCTTTTAAATCAGCGGATGAATATTTTATCATATATAAAGCAACTAAAAGGAAGAGCATCCAAGGCTGTCTACATTTGAAGTTATTCAAGAAAACTTTATATACTTTGTGGATGGAAAGGAACAATAGGGTATTTAGCGGTGTTTTCACTACCAAAAAAAGTATTGGTCCTTTTTTTATCATTAGTAGTGTTTCTTGATTATTGTATTGTATTTGTACTTTGATAGTTTTATTAATAAATACGGTAGGGACCATTTAACCTTGCTTGCTATGCCAAAAAAATATATTTGGAAAGACTAATTAGTCATTACTGGGCTGATTAGTGAGGCCCATTAAGGCTAGGGGCTGTTGGCTATAAATAGGAGGGTAGAGGCAAGGAGAATAGTTTAGTTTATTCATTTCTCTATTTGGTTGGGGTTTGAGATTCTCCCAACTCCAATCAAATACATCTCCACTTCATTTGATTCATAGATCTAGGTTAGTATATTTAAGATCAACATTGAAGAAAGGTAGATCGCATCAAGGTGATTGATTCAGAGATCATTCTTCGTTGTCCGGATTTGTAAACCGTTGATTTCAAGTTAATTTATGGATTTGGTGAGTGATAAGCATCTCTCACAAGGATTCAATCAAGTATATGGGTTGTTTGATTTGTTTTCATCATTTCAAGTTGTTTTCACCTAGATCTAATCACTGTAAGTATGTTTTCAATTTGGATCACCATAGGATCTAATCTAGCAAGTTATAATGGTAAATTCATATGCTAATTCTATGTTTAGATCCATTTATTTGGTCTAATTATTGTTTAATCTTGATTTGGTGAATTTTATGTGATTATTGATGATTGTTTGTTGTGTTAGTATTCGCTTGGTTGTGTTATCGAATGGCTGCTTGAAATTGGATGTTTATTGATCGAGATAAGTCATGATTACAGATTTGACTTGCATCGAGATGAATCGTGTCTTGCGAAGTAAGAATTAGATGGATCTGTGAAGCTTTGGCTACGTTTTGGCACAAATTGGCAAGGAGATATACATGGATCAGAGGTGCTTTGCTTGATGGATCGGTGTGTGGCAAGTGGGATGGATCGACACAGTTTTTTATGGTGGATGAGCACGTATTTTGATGGCTTGGCACGAATATCTGGCATGGATCGACATGAATATCTGGCATGGATCGGATTAGGTCAAATGGCATGGATCGACAATGTAAGGAGATGGATCGATCACGGCATGTTTGACATGGATCAGCTGTGCCATAATTATTGGATCGGCATAGTGTATGGATTGCCCAGTGTTGGCATTTGCATGGATCGCGTTGTTGCATCAGATGGGTCGGGCTTCGTGCAAATCGATGGATCGGGCATCGTTTAAAAATGCCATGGAATGGGTCAGTTATCTGGTATGGACCGGAGGCGCATGTGCTTGGGTCGCTGCAAACTTCATGGATCGGCCGATTTTCTGATGGTTCGGCAAGATCGATCCATAGTGGATCGGTGCATAACGCTAAGGAGTCATAGCATTTGGAAACACTATGAATGTGGATAAAGAGTTGTAGATTGTTACTCGTGGCAAAGGATGAAACGCTGTGAATCGAATATCGACCAAAGGAAGTGTGTTTTTTGGTTCGATGTTGGATGTGGCTTTGAAATGAATGCAAGATATAATATTTGAAGTGTTCGTTGATCGTCAAAATGCAATGAATGTGAAGACGACTCAAAATTGTGAGTTCTTGGATAATGGTTGCTCGAGAAGTTGCTTGAGCTTATGGATAGTCATCAGATGGCTACAGATATTAAAGGCTGAGAGATCATCGTTATCGTAGGTTCTAGCGGGCTCAAAGTAGGGGTATAATAGGGACACCTAAAAGACTAGGGAGACTAGTCGAGTACTCAGGGTAGTCATGATGGGCCTAGTTGTCTCAAGGAGGAAAATGTAGATGGGGCGTGTAGTAGTCTGACTAGAACCGGAGTTACCATTAGCCCTTGACTGATGGCAAGGTTGGCCAGTCATACGATTAAAGATGGTTTCAAGGTAAGATTGGCAGTGATAGCCAGAGTCATGGATGATGATTGTTTTGCTTGTACGTCTGGTGTAGATTGTCCGACGTCAAAGGAGATATCTCTTCGTTGCTTGTCTGATATTGGTTTAGGCCTTTAGGGCTTGTGCTTGGGAGATGTCGATGTCGATTAGGATGATCTATGCTGGATAACTGGTTGTTATGACTGCTATGTTTTCCAATATGATTGTTTGTAAAGGCTATCACTGTCGGATGTGGAGGAGATGGGTTGGGTTCTTCTCTGATGTGTTGGTAGATTAGTTGATTGATTTACCTATTTCTTATATACTTTATTGATGATTCTAGATAGTTGTTTATTGATTATTTAGACAATTTTCTTACTCAAGTGTTTATGTCTCCCTCTTATTTCCTTTGGTTGTTCATCTGGTTGTGGATGGGCAGACTGAGTAGCAGGTGACAAGTGGTAGATCTTGATAAGGACGATGCTGCTGAGCGACGACGAGCAGGAGGCTGATGAATTATTTTCTACTATCTACTATTTGTTGTTTTCCGAGGTATGATGTATTCTCTGAGTAACTTATAGTGAGTCAATTTGTGAAGACCCTTATGGTATATTTTAGTGATGTATGGATATTTCATAATGATATGAAAAAGTTTAAGATTCTGCTCAATTCTGCTTCACTATTATTTCCTATTATATATGTTCTATTATATTTAATCCTTGCGCTGTGAGTTATATGACAGGTTCTGCGTGTTATTCTACCCTGATGATCGTCCATAGCTGCCTGCACGTCTTTCAGTGCATTATTCCTTTTGTTAAGTGCAAGAGTTATGAGCGGTCATCACAATACTTATTACGTTGAGATAAGTATATGAAATTGATTTTTTAAGAACCGATGAAATGTTTTAAACGAATGATTAAATTAAAAGGGTCTGTGTTGCTAATGTATTTAATTGTACAACTATAGTTGATAGTTAAAGAACCGACTATCAATAAATTTCCTTTTACCTTATAACGTGTTGGCTCGAGGAACCAAGATTGAAATTGGATCCAAAACCATTTCAAACCAACTTAGCGTTCGAACAAAAATTGCAAGTATGCATGTGCAAAGACAAAGTGTTGAGAGTGCAAGGGTTACTTCTACAAATCCTGTGAATGTAGTAGAAGTAATGCCCTTCAGATTGTTCTCTTCCTGAACGACTTATATGGATGAATGTTATCAGTACCACTAAAGGGCGACGAAAATTCAAAGATGAAATGTGCCATGTTTGAATGATAAAAACGTAGCCTCTAGCCTCATCAGCTGGTAATGTCTAAAATCAGGAAGATGTAGTGATCTTTATCATCAAATCTTGACCGGTTAACCCTATTATATATTCTTTGGTATAATCGTTGATCACAACCATAGTGATAATGTATTCGGCACTATCAAGTTAGTGGTAAGTTGGTCTTGTGTTAGCAGAGGATTTAGTTGAGGCCCTCGATACGCTTATATAGAGAGGTATTGTGATGGGTGGTACCCCAGTGCCCATTCATTGTATGGAAATCCAAACTCTAGTACGAGCTTTTTACAATTTTAGTTGTATACCTAGTGTGATGGAATTTAATTAATATATTAATTTTGGCTAGATTGATAAGTATTTGTATTTTAGACATTATTATTATATTTTGAGATTTTATAGAAATTGTTTTGGTTAGCGTAAGGGAAAATTACGTGCCATATTTTTGTGTGGTCACTACGCCATAGATGGCATACTGCAACGAAAATCCAAGGTGTTGCCAGTAAAAATGTTGCCACAGCTATGCTGATTTTTGTCTATTGTAACGCACGCTTCAATGTGTTAGTATAGATATCAAATTGTGTTGCAGTAGCTATAGTTATAAACTTATAAGTTTATTTTTCCAGATCATCAATCCGCACCTATAAAAACATGCATATCTATCCGTCAATTTACATTTTAAAAATAACATATGTAGTTGATACCTCACTAATCCATTAAAATTCCACACCACCAATAAGAAATCAAGTTGTTTCATTCCTCTTTCTAAACTTCTCAAATTTCTTTCTCAACTTCTAGTGGATCTACAGAAATTCCCAAGTAAGAAAAAAAACAGTATTTGAAAACCCTAAATCAAGTTTCTCGTGAGTCTATCAGTGATTGTAAACTGTTTGTTCTTAATGTCATTTTATGTCCCTCCTATTTTCATGATCCTCCTTCAAACTTCGTCTACTTTCTTCAATGTCGTTCCTCTTCACTATTAAAACTTATGCCTCAAACCGTTCTTCAGTAGCCAATCTTCTCTAAATAGGGTAAAGGCTTCAGTTTGATTCAAAAACTAGGTAAGGTAAATTGATTCTTAGGTTAAGAATAGGGATTTCATTTTCATAGCATATCGAAATCACCATATTGTTAATTCAGATTGGCCAATTCTAATGGATACAAGGAAAGCTTCAAATCGTTTATGCTCCATAGAATGTCGCAATTTGTTCGGCTCAACATAGCACCAAAGGAAAAACAATATGTATTATTTTGCTATTTTTTTCCTCCACGATTAAGTTTGCATTTTTTTTGTTTTGGGATGTGAAGTATTTGGATATGCTCTGTTTAAGGATAATTAAAAACATATATTTGGCCTTGTGTTCTAGACAAAAGGTATAATTAAAATTAAGCAAATAACCATCAATAGTTTAATGTAGTGTTACATATAGGTGCCTTGGGTTGTTCAAGATCAGAGGCCAAAAACGCAGTAGCTTTTACATTACGTTTGCAATTTATTTTCCTTATGACTAAAAAAATCCTATTTAATAAGACAGCAATTCAACTCATTTAGCAATAAAATATAAGAAGAATGTTGGATCTTTAATGAATACTTTGATTAGATAGAGCCACTTAATTTCTTTATGATGCAAGTGTTCGGGGACAAAAACTTTTACAATGTACATGATGCTTCCAAGTAGTGCATAATTAAAGATATATACACTTATGCAAGTGTATGATATGCCAATCGCTCAGTTTTTGGACAAGCATCTCAATCTGACCTATCCGTGAGCACATAAGAATTGATTTGCACATTGGTGTTTTTCTTAGTTTAAGCAGCCATAGGTGTGTATTGTCACGCATAACTTGATCATGTCTATCCTATTACGTTTAATACTCAATAACTATGCATGTATGGGTAGTTTTATAAACCCTGTTGAATCCTTGCATGCATAGACAATGACAAAAAATGTTTACAAGGCTGATTTGGGTTTGTGTACCTTAACTTAGCACTGTACTTTGCAAACTGCTGTGACATGTAATTTTATATATATGCAAAGAAAAATCTTTTGCTTATAGGATTTGATTTGCACAATGGGTACTTGGATACGCTCTGTTTAAGGATGGAAAGAATACTAGACTCTCATATCCCTTGGAAAAGTTTCATAAAGATGTTGCTAATAAGTTCAATGTCAGGTATGTTGTTTGGCATGTTTATAGTAATCTCATTCTGAATGCTCCGATGTTTATTTGCATCACTTAACAAGTGCTGGTAAACTCGTAAGCAACAAATACAATCTTCTTTAGCTCGGTTTAGGCGTGTATGTATACTAGTTTCTATACTGAATGTAATATGGTATTTAACACATTTTCCTTATTTTACATTCAAATGTATTATGAAGAAGCTAAAAGCAGAAATAATTTTATGAAGGCACAATATGAAATAAATACTGCATGGAGAATTAGTCCCGTTCTTTACCGATTTATCATAAATAAAACGTGCATTTATACAATTGAGTTTATGTTTTGGTTTTTATCTTTGATACATTAAGTTTTCCTGTCTCCTGAAATGCATTTAAAGTGCATGGATTTGATCTCAGCGAATGCGCTGAATTGAGAGTCGGTGCTTGAACACAATGCTTTGTACTGGTTTACAGCTTGGTGCTTCTGTTTCTATTTTCTATTACAGTTTATTGTGTTATCTATAATTAGCTTATGTTTTTTTTTTTGAAGTATCTTATTATCTTTATATTACTAACAAAATTATTGTTGACTTGATTAATGCTAATGGTTATTTATACTTGTGTAGATTGTTAATTCATTATTGGGATTCCGAACTGGAAAATAATGCCCAAACAGATGGCGATACTACTCAAGGCCAGAGATTAAGGTTTAATTTTATTTGTTTGGTTTTTTTATTATTTCTCTTCCATGTTGTATTGCCACTTTAATTTAGAATAACCGTGTTCTGTATTCTTTACTTTCATGAATTGTAGATAATGTATCACAGCAGTTAAGCTATGTGTGTGAGGCTTATGAAAATAGATATTGCTTTCCTAGTTCCTTTATTGTTATTATTTTTCCATTAAACAAATTTATACATGTTATGGTTTTAAGTTCATCAAAGTTATATATGAGGGAAATATGTTATCCCATGTGTACAAACACGCTCACAATACATAAATGCATATTTGTTTCTTATTTTTAGGAATATATTAACCAATTACTTACAATATACCTGCTTCATCATTTTTATGTAACCTGATTCCTTCTCTCCAATGTGGTTTATATTTCCATTTCTACGGCCTGACATTCCATCTTCATATGTATATTCATAGATTTATTTTTTTGTTTATGACAAAGTTAAATGTTTAGGTTTTCAGTGCTAAGAATTGGTCATGGGTGTTTGCTATTGTTATTCCATGGCATCTTCTATTAAATCATTGATTTAATATATGGTTTGTTGTCTTATGGCAGAAGAATATTTGAAGCCTCTGTACAATGCTATATTGGTATATTAAGAATCTAACTTGGGAGCAAAACTAAAAGGAGGCAAAGGTGGCAGCCTTGATACACAACATTATGGAAGAGGAAAACGTGCTCGCGAGGTAGTTGTGCATACTTTGCGACCAAATCATCAAAAGGGGAAAATATAACGGTAGTAGTTTATATAATCATTTTCATATTTTCTTTTTCTTTTTTATGGTTGTATGTTTGAGTACGTATATGAGTGAATCGAGTGACAATATAGTGAGGAATGCATGTAAATACGAGTGAATGTACAATAGTGGAGTTAGAAAATTTGTACCATTTGAAGTATTGAAATAAAATATTTATTTTAATAATATATCGTGTGATAATAATATTTGTTATAATATTATGAAATCTTTGATTAATAGCAGTTGAGGTGTAATTACTTTGCAGTTGTAAAACAAAATTTAACAACTGCTAGAAACAGTTGTAAAAAGGTTGACTTTATTATGATTGCCAATTGTGCTAGACATATTACAACTGTTTTTGGCAGTTGTGAAAGGGTATTTTTTTGTAGTGGTACCTGTGGCAACACCTGCACTGATGTTACTATAGGGTCGCAAAGGTGTTGCCATTGACTCTAAGGCAATGCGACAAAAGGCAACCCCGAAAAAGTGTTGTCATAGATCATTTTTTGCCTATAGCAACACTTTTTGGCACTTCCTGCATCACTTCTCCGGTGTTGTAGTATGTAATCTATGGCGTAGTGGGTCGTGTCTTACGAGAGTTCTATTCTTTCAAAAGATTTTCTTAAATTAAGCAAGTTGTTGTGATATGAGTTTTCTCACTATTAAGTATTCCAGACTAATCCGAGTGTTTTTGCTTTCCCGCAAAATAAGCATCGGGTCAAACGCGCACATTCCAAGTTTGTTTTGGTTTTGCTTGGAGCCATAGGAGAGGATCTGGAGTCGAGACATATTCTCGTAGTTGATGTATTGATTTATTTCCGCTATGTGTGTCGTGTTTATTAGCTATTGTATGTACAGATTTTATAACTGTAAAGGTTGATCTAGTTGTGTACTCTAATTATTTATTCATGTATATATACAGTTTTCTCTTTATGTAAGGAATATTGATATATTACATTTTCTTCTTTCCATTTTGAGATTCTGATTTTCTATGATCTGTTGTATTTGTGCTCTCCTTTTTCTTTAATTCTAACATTTCTTTTTTTTCTTCTTCCTCACACTTTAACTTCTTTCTTCTAACTTTCTAGGTTTTCAATACTTGAGTTCAGGCAGTGAATACAGAGGATGTATTAGTGTCAAAATTCGAGGGTCAAATTTCTCTATTTGTAACATCGGTCACCTAAGTTTCCCTATTCACTTCTTGACTAACCAATTTCGCTCAGATCATTTTTCTTCCTTTTTTACACAAGAAAAGAGGAATATGTATACCGAAGTAGCATATTGGGTCGATATGGGCTTTTGGTCCTATGATGGCTGAATTTGACCTTTTTTTAGTTCTAGTTTTAATTTATATTTATTTTCTCTCTTTGGTTAGGTCTTTCAAAAAAGGTTTCTTCTATATAGTTTTTAAATCTTGTCTTAAAAAAGTATTATTAGTGTTTCGTTTTGTAAATTCATTTGTTGTCTTTGTTTGTTAAAAACTGATTTTAATTTTTATACAGGTTGCAAAAACATCATTCGTAGTTGCATTATTAATTCACGCTTAATTTTGTTTTGTATACATTTTGTCTTGTTTTTAATTTCTTAAGGCCAACACTAAAATTCACATAAGGTAAGCAGTTCATTACTTTTCCTTAGCCCAGAAATTTGCATTTCATTGTAGAGAACTAATTAGATAATAAATATCAGGAGTTGGACTCAAGGGTAGCACTAGCTCATGCTCATCTATGGCAAGTGTGTTTTGACATATTGATTTGCTATAACAAAATCCCCTCTTGGTATCTAAGGAAACGCTAAAGATTCAATCACTTATAATTACATGGTAATTCGTCAATATTATTGTGAATCTATCTTTGAAGCTATTTAAACCTTCAGTTGCATTGCTACAATGATTTTTGTTTCCCTAATGACTCATGTACATTGTTGACTAAGAATTGTTTTGCTAATTTAGATCAAAGCATATGTGTATTGATACAGATTTCAGTTAGGAGTTACTTGGGATAGAAAATTTCTATTCTAACTCCTTACATTCATTTAGTTGCATTATCTTGTACATGTATATTTAAAAAACTATAAAAAATGTAACTGGTGTTCATTTAACATACTATTTTTAGTAGAAAAAAAATCTAAAATAATTAAAAAAACTATTTTCCTTCTTCTAAAAAAAAATCACTTTTATCTTGCTCTCTTACCTTTGTTTTTCACCTTACTCTTCTTAATATTTTCTTACATGAGTACCTGGACTTCTGACACTATTAAAATCCATCTAACTCGAACCTGTAATCTTTTTCAATTGGCAAACAACAATCCCTCTCAAACTCTTACGGATGGAATCTTCCATGATCAAGTTTTGATCCCTCGTTGCATCACTTTACCCACCGCAACAAGTATTCACTTTGAAATCCATTCGAATCACATCAACAAACTTCCAAAATTTAGAAATTTTGAAATCAATGATCCTTACATCTTTTTTATTGAAATTCAAACAAGTTTGTGCAGCCATTAAACTCCAACAAATATGTAATGATGGAATTATATTAGGTTAATTCCATTTGCACTTATCAATTACATCAAAAAGTGGTTGTATAGCTTAACTTAAAATTTTATTAAAACTTGGGATATTCATAATAGTTCTGTTCAAGAATTTTTTTCTCTTAGAATGAAACAACCAAGATTCAAAATGAAATTGTGGTGAAATTACATCAATTTAGGAGTGATTCTTTTGGTAAATACTTTGAAAGATTTATTGAACTTTTCATAAAATGTCCACACCACAATTTCAAAGAAGGATCCTTTGCAAAATTCCTTGTGATGATCTCGAAAATAGTTCTCGGGCAATGCTATAATCAATGTGCTAATGAAATTTTCTAGCATAACACTAAGATGCCTCTAAGAATTTCATGGAAACTTAGCTGAAAAATAAACTCAATGGAAATAAAGTAATGAGAAATTGATCTATTCACGATTAAGCTCCCATTCTATAGGATCATCTCTAACTTTTATTTCTAAAATTGAAGCCATAATAAAAAAATAGATAACATTCTTTCAATAAATCAAATGAACCAAACTTTTCAACCCTTGAGTTATGAATGTAATGATACAATTCATATTGTTGATTAGTGTTTGTAGTGACCCGAAAATCCGGTCCAATTTGAGCTGACTAAATAACACAAGTCCAACCCCAATTGCACTGGAAATTCAAGAAAACTAATAGAAAGAAGACAGAGGGTGAGGATAGATAAGATAGAACTAATAAAATAGAAGAAGAAGAAGAACATCATCATCAGAGTAAACACGAATCTTACAGCGGAACGAATAAAATATAATTTTTGAAATACAAACAGTTAGATATACAATAGCACTTATCAGAGTACAACACTTACAACAACAGCGGAAATAATAATAGCTATAGAATCCTGAAGCCTCCTGCTCCAAGCTCTCCAAGTGTATCTGTAAAATTCCGACTACTTGACTGCCCGTACAAAGTTAGGCACCCAAGAGTTTAGGGAAAACAAACAAATAAACTCCGGGTCAGTCATGGGACTGGTGTGAGTAAAATAGTTTAAGACAGTTTAACAGATATATGATATCTCATAAGACCACGCCGTGAATACGAAACGGGGTTTTCCCTTATGAGAATCCAACATCTTTGATAAGCAATATCATTCTGATATTATAATAATGTCTAAGTACAAATATATATCAATCTAGCAGAAACGCTTTCATCTCACGTTCTACATATATAGTATAAAATCAAAACCGCAAGCACGTATTGGGTAATGGGTTTACAACTATGACAAAGTATGGAACCACATTTCGCTAGTGTACCTCTAGAGAGGAATACACTGGGTTCAACAAGAACATCTTGCAACCCAGCCACACATGACCGACCACTCATTTCGCTTGAGTGTATCGAATGTACATCACCAACGGTTGGGATCAGCAACCATTCCCCGTATATATATGGGACAACATTGATAGATTAAAAGAAGCAAACGAATATTCTCTAGATAGGTGATTATACACCCTACTTCGGTGCGACCGACATAGCCATGCTGCCTGCCCGATTTCTGTCATTTACCGGATGTGAGGCTAGAAGCTACGCTTACTTTCCATTCATTTATAACACGATCACTTTGAATGCCACATTATCAGATCCGTAAATCATTAGTTGGTTTATACAAATATCCTGGATGTTATGCTAAGGGATAAATCCGTTGCAACCATATATATTTATACAGACCAACCCATTCGATCATTGGAAATACTTTGTCAGACATTCGTCCATTTACGTTCGTTCCGGGACTGAACGAAACCGAAGGCACTATTCAGTACATCCATCTTAGTCCATTGTTATCTAAGATTTATACAACATCCCTTGCACTTTACTCCGTCTTCAATATATTCAGCATATATGATTCGCAACACTTATGCCAATACAGAGTGGTTCTTTGGATAATAATCCAACTGGTCTCTCCATATTAACAACGTTAAAATGGTCAAAACATTGATAGTCTGTGATTTAACTATCAAAGAAAAACTCGTGTGCAAACAACGATATTATTTCGAGATGGAAATTATATCAACCAATCATCATTTAACATTTATCTCTTTAGTTCATTAATTTACTTATCTCCTGTTTCCATATATTCAACCTTCCTTATTTTCTAATTTTAGAAAATATACTTTATTAACAATGGAAAACATTTCCATTTCCTGTTTCCTATATTAGAAAACATTTCTGATTTCTTATTTGGAAAACATTTCCAAAGTTCCTTCATTGGATTTAAACTGATGTTTAAATAAAACATCGCTATGCCAACTCAAACCATTTACTGAATTCACTTAACCATCATTCACTATCAAACCTTACCATTTCTTAGTTAAGAAGGAAGTCAATCAAGTTGGGGTATAATTACCTCTCAGACCTTAACTGAACAACGTTATAACTTCGAAATAGTAACAGTTTATCTTTTAAACCTTTAACAACTTCTATACGTAACTCTCGGATTCAATTTACGAATCCACTACTTTATTGAAAACATTGATTATAACGATAACGTTATAATCCTTACTTTCGAAATATCTAACTTCAATTATAACCTTTATTCTTTAATTCGAATAATTAAACCTAACCCTACTTTATTAGTGTATACTCTTGATTTAAAAACCGGAAAGTAAATATTACTTTCCCGAATTCGATATAATTGAATTCGACGTATAATTCTCTTTCGAGTAATCTCTATTTGGTTAACTCTTCTTCGAATATCCTATATTCGATTATCTCTCTTCGAATAACTTATATTCGAAATCTCTCTCTTTCGAATAAACTATATTCGATCTCTTTCTTTCGAATATGATATATTCGATAATCTCCTTTCGATTTAAACTAATCGATAGCTCCTTTCGATTAAACTATAATCGATAACTCCTTTCGATTAAACTATAATCGATAACTCCTTTCGTTTGAACTATAATCGATAACTCCTTTCGATTGAACTATAATCGATAACTCCTTTCGATTAAACTAAAATCGATAACTCCTTTCCTTTAACTCTATTCAAATAACCAATATTCGACTAACTCCTTTAACTCTATTCGAATAACCTATATTCGACTAACTCCTTTAACTCTATTCGAATAACCTATATTCGACTAACTCCTTTAACTCTATTCGAATAACCTATATTCGAATAACTCCTTTAGATTAACTTATTTGGATTAACTCGGTTTGATTAACTTATCTTGACTAACTTAACTCAATTAACTCGACTTATTTAACTCCACTATATTAACTCTTGTCGAATAACTAATATTCGATAACTCTATTTAACTCCATTCGCTTGACTCTAGATCGCAGCGATCACAATGGTTACGCCTGATTCCCTCAGGAAACATCCGACCGCCTTAGGCTATTTGCAGCCCTGCGAATTACGCTAGCAGTCGTACTAAATGGCATCTCATTTGGATTAACTCTAGTTGTTCAATTCTGACTGTTTAACTCTTAACTGGTTAACTCTAACCGATTAACTCTACTGTTTAACTCTAACTGGTTAACTCTAACTGATTAACTCTACTGATTAACTCTATCGGTTAACTCTATTCAACTAACTCGACTCGACTAACCCCTTTCGAATAACATATTCGATTAACTAACTTTCGAATACCATATTCGATTAACTAACTTCGAATACCATATTCGATTAACTAACTTCGAATACCATATTCGATTAACTAACTTCGAATACCATATTCGATTAACTAACTTCGAATACCATATTCGATTAACTAACTTCGAATACCATATTCGATTTCTCCTTTTTGAAAACGTTTATCCATTTGAAAAGATCCCCTTTTTACAACGTTTATTCATTTATAAACATTCACTTTTTAGTAACAGTTCTTCACTTTATAAATGTTCCTTTAAATAACGTTTTCCTTTTTATAACGGTTTCCTTTTTGTAACATCTTATTCCATTATAAACCAATTTCCTTTTTACTAACTCTATTTATTTTCTAAATATTCCCTTTTCAATTCTATTTGTAAATGGTTTACAAATATTTCTTTTTCTATTTTATTCTATTTGCAAATGGTTTGCAAATATTTCCTTTTCAAATTTATTCTTAAAAATATTCTAACTCCTTAAATTCTCGGAAAAATTCGCCATAACCTCCTTTGTATTGGAAGCATCGGGAAAATCCCCAAACCTGCCACACAGGCCTTTCCATTCAAAAAGAAAAATGTTTTGAAATTATTTCCTTTCTAAATATTTCCTATTTATAAATATTCCAATTTATAAATATTCCTTATTTATAAATATTCAAATTTATAAATATCTCTTATTTATAAATATTCCATTTATAAATATTTTATTTACACTATCACTTGAAATCTCCTTTATCAACATCCTGTATGTTATGGTATTCAATCATATCAAATCACGATGTTCAATAACGTCCAACCACATATAATCGACAACAGATTATATATCACATCATATAACAGAATATATGAATCAAAACAGTATTATAAATATTGAGGAACCCAGTTGGGTCCCTCCAACCTGTTTCCCTGCATCACAGATGTTACACAATAAAATCAGCATCACTTTCAGTTCAGTACGGGTTATCCTGATAACAGCATCAATATATAAATATTTAACGGTTTATATATATATACATATATATATATATATATATATATATATATATATATAATTTCTACTAACTGACTAGCAGTTCAATCAAACAATCAACATACAGTCAAACAGACAATATTTAACAGTTCTAAGAATACGTTGTAAAAATAGAACTGTTCAGAGTTGGTGAGTTTTACTCACATTGACGCGTTAACCGTAAAATAACGGTTTGCGTTATTTGATTGCAACGGACAATTTATTTCTCCATAAATTGTAATGAGCTCGGATTCATTCCCAATCAGTCTCATTGTGTTGCTCCCGTCCATACGATCCTATCGGATCTTGTTTTACTGAATTCCGATATCATATGAGAGAGTTATTCATTTTATAAGTTACTATACAAATTGAATTTAAAACTTAAATTAAAAATAAATGATGGGCCTCACCCCTCCTATTACCACCAGCCCATCAACCCAAAAGCCCACCCGCTCAAAAGCTTTCTTCCCCAAATCGTCCGTGACCTCGTGTTAACCGAAAATGTCCATTTCCCTGATGTCGATCCCTCCTCCATCACTCTTCACGTCATAACAACTCAAACCAATAACACCATGTTATTCCCCTTTGAATTCTCCACCACTCCATACCCTTTTTGATTCACTCGATGACCTGTTGCCATGAGTTTCAGTACTCCGAACTACATCTCCCCCGGTTTTGCATTCATCTTTGGACCTCAACTCTCCACGTTTTCACAAACCGACAACACCGTTGTATTGCTCTTCAAACTCTTCATCTACTTATACCACAAACACCCCACTCGGCCTCCCCTTTGGAAACCCGTCGAACAGTAATTCGACGCTGGAGCAGACCTCGCACGACACCAATGTTGATCGAACTCCACCAAAATTCCCCCACAAGTGCGATTTTGCATCACAAACCCAAATATGAAACCCAAAAATCAAACGAGTGCCTCAATCCTTGGAGAAGTCGAACCCTAGTTCTCACGCTACTTATACCGTGCGATAGAACTGATGTCGAGCTCCACCAAAGTACTGCTGCGTCGAAGAGTAGACCTTGTGGACTCCATAAATATTTACTCCATGATTTTATATATTTTATTTGCATTTCTTTTTGATTTATTTTGCTTGCCATTCTTTTCTGTAAGAAGAACAAACTGACGGCGCAAATCAGAGAATGAATTAGGTTAAGTTAGGATTTAGATGTTATATTTATAGGCAAAATAAATATCTAGATATTTTATAGAAAGAATATTCCCGGTATATTCTCTTTTTATATATCCATTTTTCTTTCTAAAAATTCTCGTGATTACATACGATACCCAAAAATCACGAAACTGGACATGTAGCTAGAGTTTGACATTACGGTCCCAACGAAACTGGTTTCGTCGAATTCCGACTCCATATGCTCACACAGCGTATTTTTAACTGTCAAAATACTGACTGTTTCTCACTCTAAAAATCCGTACAACCACACAGTGACTCTAAAAATCACGAAAACTGACATCTAGCAATAATTTGATGTTGCAGATCCAACAAAATTAGTTTCGTCGAATTCTGAGGTCGTTTGCAAAACCGGCTATTTTTAAAGCTCTGGATGGCCCATTTAAATATATAAATATATTTAAATATAATTAAATTAAACATAAATAAATTATTATCGTATATCTTCACATAAGATATCGTACAGCTTCAGAATATCATATCAGAATTTACAGCTTCATATTTCAGATTCCAGATTATCTCGATATTCAATTTATATCGAAAATCCTTTTATAACGTAAACAAAGCATTGCAAAATATAAAGGAATTCCACAGCGACTTTTCTGAAATTTGATTTGGACGTAAATCAAAATCTACACGACGAAATCCCGATTTTTCTCTTCCACCAGAAAGATATACTCCACCAGCCCCACCCGTTTCTTGTTTCACAGAAATCTGATTTAAAACGAGCCATGTATACTCAGTTGAAGTTCAAATTGCCAAATAGCGAACTGCAGCGCCATTTCGAGCTCGTTTATAAATATATTATAAACTATACGTTCAACTGTCGTCGATTCAATATATTCGTTATTATAATTCAACTCCAAACTGAATTATAGCTTATATAAGATCCAGTTCACATCGTATTGTGAATTCTACTATTTCCGACTATTCTAGAAATATATTATCCTATTATTTATATTAATTAAATATAAATTTTATTTAATTCCAGTTATTGATATCGTTAAATCGTTATTTAATAATTAAATTAGTTAATTATTCTCCTGCCAAATTACGGGTCATTACAGTGTTCGCTCTCATTAGAACAAATAAACACTTTTAAATTGTTAGAAACTATCTGTTCTCTCTAACATACAATCCTGTTAGGAGAAATCTTCCTAACCTCACTTGAAACCAAAGCAATCCAATTTTAGTTCGACCCAATTTCTAAACAATTCTTTGAATCCACCTTTTCAGGTCGAACAAATTTCAATAATATTTTTGCTCCTCCTCCCCAAAACCTAGTGCAACACTCTTCCATTCCCCTAAAATGACAAGCAGTTGATATTAACTCAAAAAGAGTCTGGAAACATAGGCTAAAGCTACCACTAAAAAATTTCAATCTAACAATAATTTATATAACCTTCTAACCTTGTACATGCAAAATATGTCTCAGTCGCCATCTAAACTCAAAATTAAAATGATTCGATTAGCCACCTCTGTGAGTGAACGGAAAAGAGGAACTTTCCTTACTCTACCATTTATAAACCATAAAAATCAAAACATATGATCCAACCAAGCTCACATCATTCAAGATGAAAACTTGAACATAATGAATGCAATAACCACTTGAGATCCTATAAGCATATCTGAAACCAAGTTCTCAATCCTAATGGCTTACCGAAAGCTTCTTCCAAAACACTAATTCTCTCGATGCATCGAAAATCACAAAATAAAACAGACCCAAACGTCAAGTCAAACAATGAGTCAAATACTAAATGTCACTCTCCACCAACTCAAGTAAACCAACTTAATGACTTGAGGGAACAAATTCCCTGTAGACTTCATTCCAAGAATCATTTGGAACTAAAGGAAAAGTTTTTAAAAAATTTAAACAAGTCAAAGTCCAAATTCCTCTCTTGGATGTCATTCAACAAGTCCCAACCTATGCTAAGTTTTTGAAAGACTTATGCACACAAAAACGGCGTACTCAAGTATATATCAAGTAGGAGACAAGACCATCAATAAATGCTTGATAGACTTAGAGGCAAGTGTAAATTTAATTCCATACTATATGTATGGAAAATTAGGCTTACGTGAGCTTAAACTAACCAGAGTTATGCCTTAATTTACTGATACTTTCAATTAAGAAGCTCATAGAATAAATGGTGGATGTACTTATTAAAGTCAAGCAATTCACATTTCTAGTCGATTTCATCGTCCTCGAGACACAACCTATAGGCAATCCTACGTGTCAAATTTCTTTGACCATACACTGGAAGTTACTATTGTTGGCAAAAACTAGAAAGATGAAACAATTGACCTTAATAACAAACGCGAGGCCAAGTATGAATAATTGTTTTATGATATTCCAAATGAAATCAAACAAGCGCCCCATTTGAATCTCTCACGGTTGAAATGAGTTTGAATCTCAATTGAGTTCTTTGATCGAGCAAACCCCAAGTTTAGAGCTCAAGCCACTTCCATCTCACCTTAAGTGTACATATTTAAGTGAATATTAAATTTATTTTATCATAATTTCAACCAATTTGTCTCTTTACTAAGAAGCATTCCTTTTTTCAATACTTTCGAAAAAAAGTACCGATTGGCTGGTCTATTTCAGATATTGAGGGAACTGGCTTCCCAATTGTACATCATCACATTCACTCAATTGAACAAGACAAACCCACTCATGACACATAGCATTGACTTATCCAAAAAATTAAAGATGCATTTCATAACAAAATCCTTAAACCCTTTAACAATGATATAAATTATCCCACATATGATAGCTAATGGTTTAGCCCCATTTATGTTATGCCAAAAAAACTTGGACTCACCGTTGTTACTAACGAACTGAATGAGCTTATAGTAGCTTGTATTCGAGCGGGTTGGCATGATTGTTTAATTATCGAAAATTGGATTCTGCAGCATGTAGATACTACTTCCTTCTTCATTTCACTAATTGGATACTTGAATGTTTAGCCAACTACAAATTATATTGCTTTATTAATGGCTATTCTAGCTATAACCAAATTCTAATCAGTCCCGAAGATCAGGAAAAAGATAACATTTAAATGTCCCTTTATAACTTTGCTAATCAGCGCATGCCATTAGGGCTACGCCTTTTCGACTTTCTAATGATGCATGGTCGGTATATTTTCTTAAATTATTGAATGTTTTCTAAATTTTTATGGATGATTTTCTAATCTTTAGTGACCCTTTTGATTGTTTACACATACTGAGCTAGTTTTCAAGTGATGTAAAGAAAATCTCCTTATTTTGAATTATAAAAAAAAATGCTATTTCAGGGTCAAGCATGGTATAATCCTAGGACATGTCATTTCAAATAAAGGATAAATCAAAAATTAATGTCATGTCGAATCTATCCATTTTCAAACACGTTAAGGATATTCACTCATTCCTAGGGCATGTTGGCATTTACTAACTCTTTGCGAAAGATAACAAAATTGCTTGAGCATTAATAACTCTTTAGTAAAACGGCGTTCTCATCAATTTTAGCTTTGAGTGTCTCTTCATTCTAATGTCTCAGAAATGAGCTTGTTTCTTCCTCAATTCTTTTCTTTCCCCGATTATTTTCCTATCTAATTGGGATCTACATTTCGAGATCATGTGTTTGATCCAAAATTTATTTTTGGTTATCTTAGGATAATGCATCAGTATAATCCTTCGCATTATCTACTATGCTAATATTAATCTAAGGAGTGCTTTTCTCAACTTCAAAACCATTGAAATTGAGCTTTTAGCTATGGCATTTGCATTTGAAAAATCCAGAACATATTTGATATGGTCACATGTTACAATTTACACCGACCATTTAGCTCTAAGGTTTCTTCTTTCCAAAAGGGATGCTAGGACTCATTGGATTCATTGGATATTTTTAGCCTAAGAATTTGATTGTACAATTAAAGATAAAAAAGGATTTAATAATGTCATGGTTGATCATTTGTTTATCTCCCAAATGTAGCATCTTCTTTGACCCTCAGATCCTTGGCCTACTATTATAATAAACTTTTTGGTACCCAAACAAACACCTTCATTTTGGTCCAAACTGGATAACTACACATTTATGTCCCAAGCGAAATATTTTGATTGGGACAATCCATACTTGTTTAAGTATAGTGCAAACCAATCATTTATTGATACATTTTAAATAGTTAAATTAGGAGTGTTCTCTCATTTTGTCAAGTTCAAGCATCCAATGAACACTTTAGTCTAAAAAACTGCTAGAAATGTGTTTAACGTGGATTTTACTATCCCACTCTTTTCATGCTTTCGAGTTTTGTAAGATGTGCGACCATTACTAAACGATTGATATAATATCTAAACAAAACATAATGCATGTGACCTCTATTCTCGTGATTGAAATCTTTGACATTTAGGAAATTAACTTTATGACATAATTCTCAAACTCCTTTGGAAATTTGTATACCATCGTTGCCCACATTTACATTTCAAAATGGGTCGAAATCGTTCTACGTATATTGAATGACCATAGAATTGTTTTGCAATTTCTTAAAAAAAAAAATCGAGGTTTGCACACCTCGCATAATAATAAGCAATAATGAAAGCACTTTTGTAGTTGGTCATTTAAAACTTTAGTGAATAAATACTCGATAATCCACAATTTATGCACTCCTTATCATCCTCAAACTTGCGGTCCAGTTGAAATTTCAAACCGAAAAATCAAACAAAGTTTGTAAAAATCGTCAATAAGAAACGAAAAGATTAGTATTAAAAATTAACAGATGCGTTCTAGGCTTACTGCACTGCTTTTAAAACTAATATTAGGATAACCCTTTTTGATTACTTTATGGTAAAGTATGCCACTTGCCGATTGAATTTGAACATAAAACATTATGCGCAATAAAGGAACTTGAACTTTGATCTTGATAAATTTGGTGAAAACCAAAAATTGCAACTCAACAAATTAGACAAACCTAGAAATGAAGCATATGAAACCAAAGTTTTTGTGATAAATCATTTCTAAGGAAAATGTATTCACAAATCAAAATGTTCTTTTGTATGACTCTCGACTTCATTTATTCTTTGGAAATTTATATCGGGATGGACCAGACCATATTTGGTACAAACTTCTTTTCCATACTGTGATCTATTTTCAAAGTCAATAGTCATCACCTGTAAGTTGGAACCTTACTTGGAATTTCTAGTTACTTAAGAGGAGGAGCTTATATAATTATTCTTGAGGCATACTATGTATAGTAAGGAATTCTGATCCTCATTTGTAAATATGTACATATTTCTCCTTTGCACTCATTATGTTATGCATAGACTGTGAGGATACAGTAAAATTAAAGTGTGGGGGAGTCTCATTTTTATTTTCATTTTACATAGTTTTTTATTTATTTATTTTCCATTTTATCAAAAAGAACCAAAATCTAAAAAATTGCATATTAATTTACCTTTTGAGTAGTTGTGATAAAGTAAGCATAAGGTTTATTCATTAGATAATATTTTCGATAAATTAGTTGTCTTAATGAATAATGAAAATAAATGTTTAAATTACAAACAACTTTAATGTAACTAGTATGTATGGAAACTCATATGTAATAATTATAAAATGTTTCCTAAATTGTATTTAATTATTTAAAGTAGCAATTGGTTTAAAGTATATAAATTAACATTCTAAATCTTTGGTGTAAAGTTCTGCTAAGATGATTTACGTAGCTCTCTCTTCCCAAAAAAACCTTTTTATATATATACATATTTTTTTAGCCCCTAGAGTCATGTATGCACACATTATGTGTGTATACTCCCTATGCTTTGTACTCTCCTCACATAGACGTGTAAGGCAGGGCGTGGGCGATAAATTTGGCTTTAGGTTGCTTGAGTTAGGTGTAAGTATGTAATTTTTTTTAATAATAAATGCCTAAAGTCTTATGTACGCACTTGTGTATACATTCGTTACTTCTCTTCATAAGCCTGGAATACGATGCATAAATGGTATATTTGGCCACAGTTTACGCAAGTTAGACATAGGTAAATTATTATAATATCAGTATTTCAAAAATATAATAATATGAGTGAGTAAGCAATTTAAACTCAAGCACCATATTAACTTTACTAATTTTAATTGTTATGTGAAAAGAAATAAAAATAACATTTTGTTAATTTTGACAATCAATGAAAGAATTTATTTCATATTTGCAATGCGATTCAACCGAAACAACTAGCCAAACTAGAGTCGAAATATTACGAGACCTTAATTTTTTCCACTAGTTTCAACCGATAAAATACTAATATTTTCTAATGATGATCGAACTTGTAAATTATTGTTTCGTATCAATTTAAAAGTAATTCTTCAATTTTGTAAATATAAACTTCCATTCATATCCTTATAAATAAACTTGCATTTAGAGCTTCTGCATTTTGCATATGGATTTTTTGGGTAGCATCCGCTGCAAACCCTCATTAGACAAAACTCGTCCTATTGGGGAAATCTAGAGGTTTAACAGCCTTTTTCATATGCTTAATGTGATAGTTCTTACTACAAAAGTTGATTTATATTTGTTTTACTTTATTCAAGGATAGATACAACGATAAGTGTGGGGGTATCTGATGTGCCAATAAAAATGTATATTTTACTTGCACATATACTTAGTTTAAGTAAATAAATGTCGTATTACTGTACTTTTACATGTTTTAAACCAAAATATAAAAATATTTTCAAGTCATTATTCACTTATCTATATAGGAGAAAAATGGTCATTTCATATGTATATTTTTTTTTAAATATGTATGCATTAATTTTATTGGGGATTGTTATTGACACTCCAAGTATTGTTAAGGGGAGGTCAATTTAAAAAGAAAAAGGAATTTGTTAAGGGGAGTACCAATGCAGAGAGCACTCTCTTAACAAATAAAATTTATTTTTACCAAATTAGCCTTCTTTACAATAATATTTTTTTGGTTGTTAATTAAAAAAAAAATATACGGTATATTAGTCGAACTACATAAAATTTTTATACCAAATTATCAATAATCTCATTTGTCGATCGATTTTTTTAAATAGTTTCATTCTCATTTGTCGATCGCTTTTTTAAATAATTTTATTTCTCATATGTTAAATTATCGATAATCTCATTTGTTTCACGTTCTTCGTTTGCATCATTATTTCCTCCCAAATGATCTCTTTTTTTTTGCAAATAATTTGAGGATTTTTTTTTTTTTTGCATTTGAAATTGATTGAGATTTGGGACGGTAACTGATGTTATTACTAGGGTAAAAAGGGAATATAAAGAATTAAGTAAGTGACTCCCCCTAACATTATTTTTATGATTGGAGTGTTTTTAAAATTTGACCCCCTCTTAACAATATTTGGAATGTCAATAACAATGCTCATTTTATTTTATAGGGAAATGGATGCAAATGGGATGTGCTTCATGGATGTATGCATGCATAACAACCCAAAGGCACAAGCATGAAGAAATAAAAGAATTCATGCAATATGCAGGAACTTACCTACTCATTACTTAGTACTAAATAAATCAAACGAAAAAAACATAAGTTAGTGGAGGATTAGTTAAAGGCTAATGATTACTTGGGACAACAATATCTCAAGAGCATTTTGGGAAGCACTTTAAAAATTGATTAGGGCTTTAGATATGCATAAATAATGCTTTTATGTACATGTAGAAAACCCTCCTTCTTTCTTATGCCAGTTGTAAATCAAAGTGAAATAAAAGTTAACTTCTTTTTCATGCCTCCTAATTTTTTTTAAATTTTTATGCTGTATTATTTATGCAATTTTCTTCATTTCTTTTATGTTAATCTCTCTTATGTACTTGTCTTTTATGAGGGCTTTAGATATGTATAAATAACGCTTTTATGTACATGTAGAAAATCTTCCTTCTTTCTTATGCAAGTTGTAAATCAAAGTGAAATAAAAGTTAGCTTCTTTTTCATGCCTCCTAATTTTTTTTTATGTTGTATTATTTATGCAATTTTCTTCGTTTCTTTTATGTTAATCTCTCTTATGTACTTGTCTTTTATGTTAGTATCTTAGTTCCATTTTATGCAAGTAGTTAGATCTTGTTCTTTTTGTTAATTAGTTTACATTTTTTAATAATTGTGTCGAAATCTACTTATGTTAATATGTATTCAATTATGAGTAGCTAAACCGCTTCAATTTAGGGGTGAGAAGCTCTCGTGAATCACAAAAAAATTAACATAAATGATTATTTATGATCTTCTCTTTTATGCTTAATGGAAAGTTGAACGTTTACGTAATTTTGATGTTTAATATTGAGTTTGATAGCCTATTTTGTTCAAACCAAATATGTTATGCTTAATCAACCATAAAAAAACAAATTAACTCTTCATGAATACATGATTATGATAATTAAACTTGAGAATAGAATCCAAATTTTTTGTCCTATGTTACCACTTCAATAGTAAGTAGATTAGGCTTAAAGTAAAAATTATTTTTAATTTCTTTTCATTTTCTTGAAAGTATATACGAGGATTATAGGATGTATTATAATTTGATGGTTTAAGTCGTGTTAATTAATAGCACAAGTGGGGTTCACTTATATAATAAATACATCTACTAATTATGAAACAAATTAAAAATATATAAGAAAATATTATGTGTTAATAAGAGTGGAGCTACCTCTAAATTTCTATATAATCTCGTAGTTTATTTATAAAAAAAAAAATCTTTTCAAGTTTTAGCAATTTCTAGTTAATGCAGTTTAAATCTTGGGTGCATTTCGATGAGTAATTTTTAAATTTAACACTTTCCCTACGGATCAACTTGTGCTCACAAACGTATTACGATTATCTATCATTTTCTTATGGCTTTTGTAATGAGATAATTCAATGGGTTTTCTAAATTTTATAAATTATAACACAGATTAGGAGATAATACAACTTTGTTCGCTAAAGTGAGATGATACTCCTTCCTGAATGAATTGAGGCGATGTTGATTGACGAAAAGAGGCAACACACTTGGTGAACTACAACTCCATTGCCTTTATAATGAGGAAAGCGATATGATCTTTGGTTACTGGGAAATGATGCAATCGTCATTTTCAAGCGGCATAATTCTTCTTAAGTGATGTGGTCCTTTTGTACAGGTCGAAAAGGGATGACATGATTGCTTTATGATTTCATATAAGAAAATCGATTCCTTTATAAATATGGGTTAACGGTGAGAATATGTGAGTTTCATTTAGTGGATTTTGAGTTAGTATTTGTTTCCAATTTGTTATCAATCTAATAGGCTAACTTTTACATATGATAGAACTATACCTCGAAAACTATTCCATTTGAGTATAGTATATGTGTACTTGGTTGTAAACGATAGAAAGCATATGTTTGAATATCTAGATTTATTGATGGATATATGTGATAAACGTGTATGAAATTTACTTGTATGAAATTTACATTTTGGAAAATAGTCATGGACTGTGGCATATTTTATATAATCAATACCAAAAGAGTGCATGGAGTCACACGGTTCGAGAATTGTCTCAATTCGAGTTCTCTAACTCTCGTATGAGTCAAAAACACGTAATGTTAATTGTCTCAATTCGAGGGATTTGACATTAGTGGCCGATGGAGGCGTAGATTTGGGTTTAAATGGAAAAGATAGGGTCATCGACTGTGGTGGTTGTTGTTGACAATAGGTAGCGAGGCCCATCTCTAAGAGTTCAGCAAAGGGAGGAGGTTTAGTTTGTGGCATTCATTTGGATTTCGTTTGCAATGGAGATGGTGACTTGGCAATGATTGGAGCTATAGTTTGGGTTCATCATTAGAGTTCAGCTATAACGCCTGGGTGTGATTAAGGAAGGAGATGGTAGTTAACTAGCATAATTGATTATTTAATTAATTATGAATTGTTTAGTGATCTGCATCTCTCACGTATGAGGTTGGATTTGGGCATGGCCTTTTGTATTGGATACATATCGAAGTCATATTTGCAATGGAGCAGCTTTGATCACTATATGGGTAATAATTGAAGATAATGACGCGAGCGTAACTTGTTCTCCATTAGTATTTTTGTATGTAAATTACATTATCTATATAACTGAATTGAGACACCCTAAATCTAGTAAAATAACATGTGTTTAATTGGTTGAGTTGGCTAATTGGTTATAGATTGGAATTGATGGATAAATAAATAGATTATTTGATTACTGGTTAATTTGATATGTTGATGTTTGATGTAACTGATGTTAATTCCTAAGATCATAGTAAAGCAGTATACGTAACTTCGTAATTTGATTGGCAATAGAAGTATTATTATTTGTATTATCTTCGGTATTTGGTATGATTATTGGAGATCCTGTATATGCAAATATGAGATTCTATTCGTATTGGCTAAGACTAGAAAAGTTGATATTAATTTATAACATAGTTATAAATTAACCAAACACCAACTTATGGTTATTAATGATGGAGATGTATTATAGGTCTTACTGTAATACTCCTAATTTTACTGTGATGTTATTCAGGAAATATAATTGGATAGATTAAATGGAGTAACGTAGTGGGACAATGAAATGAGATTTGTAATTAAATAGGTTTAGCCTTAGTAACTAATCAATCTACAATAATATAATTGGAGACTTATAGAAAGTGCAAAGTGGGAAACCAAAAGTTCTTCGTAAACACAACCTTCTGCCATTTCATTGCATTCCCTCATTTACACAATAAAATTCCTAAAACAATATAAGGGAAGCTGACCATTACAACCTAGGAAAGAAGAAGAAAGCTAAGGAAAATATAGGAGAAAGAAAGATTATGATGCATCTACAACGATTCTCCATTCTTCTATCCAATCTAAGGTGAATAAGGATTATATCCTTGTTTAATTTCAGCTATAGTTAATATTTCGTGTTATTATTGTGTTCTCGTGATTACTTTCACAATGATTTTGATGATATTTCATTGTTTAGGCAGAGCAATTAATTTTATCCTTGGATTTTATTGTTTATTCTTGATTTTCATAGATTTGAATGGGTTTTAGATAAAACCGTGTAATTTTGAATCTTCAATCTATGTTGAACTTTGTATATGGTGTTCATTACATTTTTTTAAAGATGGTTTTCTAATTACATAATTTCTAAGCAATTACTCCATGAATTTCCTAAGAAATATATGTAGATAATTACGAATTTAAATTATTAAAAATTATTAAATAATGATTTTTGACCTAAATTGTCTATAAAAGTAGAGAGGGTTACCTTGAGATTTTTGTGAATTTTTGGTATTTTTCCCATGTGTTTTTGTTTTATTATGATTTTCCTAAGTTAGATAAATTAAGGGAATTCAAGACCTTAATTAAGGCATAATCTGATGGTTTTCGAATGTTTTAATATTTAAAATCTAAAAAGTTATGAACAGTGGTCCAAAAAAAGGAATTTGTTAATCAATAAAGTTTCACGTTATTTGCTATCATGTCATCGAATTAGTTGATGAAAAGTCTAATAAAGTAGGATCGAGTAATATGGAAATGAGTTTATATGCTGAAGTAAATTATATATGATAGTGCGATATATTTTACTTGATATAGTTATGCAAGTAAATATTTAATGAGAAAACTATTTAAGCTAATATCATAGATAAGCAGAGTAAATGCAGTAAATAAAAGTAAATTACACCAAAGATATTTATATTGGTTCGGAGCACCGTCTTACGTCCAGTTCCAGACTCCTTCTGGACTTTCACTAATCAACACCCTCGCTAAACCCGAAGGAACATGTATTACAACACCCGAGCAGCAGAATGGGGACCTGAGCAACATAATAGGATTTCGCCTTAGCAGCCGAAGAGAACTTCTCGCCTGAGCAGCAAAATAGGACTTCAACAAATACAACTTATTGTTTTGACTGAGTATGTGTTCTGATTAACACTGATAAATCACAGTTTGAGTACACTCTTCCTATAATCTTCTCCTTTGTATATATATTTGAAAGCAAGAGAAGAATAGAGAAGGAAAGTGATTTATAATCACGTAGTATTGAATATTTGAGAGAACAAGTGAATTACAAGAGAAAATAGCTCATAACCAGAGAACAGATAACTCAAGAAAGTTCGGTGATTGAAATAAATGATTTTGAAGTCTATTTATAATAAATAAAAGGTTCCAATTATTCGTAAAAAGGTTTGAATAAAAGAAATAGTCACAACTCTTGAATTAAAGAGTTATGACTCTTTAAAAATTCACAATTTCAATTCAGCCTTCTAAAAAATGGCTATAATTTGAAATCAATGGACATGTACACAAAATTGCCTATTCAGAAGTCTGAATTGGAATTTCAGACATCTGAATATTCAAAGTCGAAATATTGAATATCCAGCATTCAGACATCTGAAATTCTAGTTCAAACGTTTGGTGCACACTTCAGCACATGCCTTTTCAGCCTTTATATAAAAATAGAATTTATATAATAAATAGTGGAAAATAGGGAGAAGGTCAAAATTTCCAAAAAATTTGGCCAAAAGTATGGAAAGTTTGGTTTTCAGCCAAAAGTCCACATATTGGTGCGATTGGCAGTGGGCCTCCCTGAATTCCACATTTGCACTAAAATGTGGACTTTTGCCTAAAAACAATACTTTCCATACTTTTGGCCAAAGAATTTGTTGAGTTTGTCCTTTAAAAGAAAATGCTCAATAGTATATTTATATATATATATGTATATTATATATATATATATATATATACTTAAAGGAGATATTATAACAGTAATCACCATCTAAACACTGACTCAATTTCATACTAAATAGATCAACATATCGTCTTGTCGAATCTTCGAGTATTTAGATTATATTCTTCTCATTTTTCCTATAAAAGATGTTAGTGAAGAATATCATAGATATATAGCTGTCATTATCAAATCAAGTCCGAAAGTGGAGGTTCAAACTATCTCCCCCTTTTTGATGATGACAACTATATATGACTTAAGATATATATATATATATATATATATATATATCTAAAATGAAAACAATATAAATTTTATACATTTTACCTATGCTCCCCCTGTATATATGCTATATATTCCCCCCCCCCCCCATTTTGACGTTGACAAAAAGGAGTGACAGCTAATAGGGAACTATTATTTGTATATAGTTCATGGATAATATATAAAAAAAATTGAACATACATGAACTTGCATATATGCTTATCAAAATTGCATGACTTGTTAATACATACATTTAGTAAATGACAAGTAACATGATGATGTATCATGGGTTTAATATCAACAAGATCATGGCATAATTTAATTGAAATGATAGAGTAGCATTATTACTTCAATATTTAAACAAGCATCAAATTTACCACATTGAAATGAAAACCATGTTACAATACATGACATATTGTAACGTCATACCATGGTATAAACAATATGGCATCATATCATAACATCATAACAACAATATAATTATACATATCATAAGAGATCGCACCATAACACAACATACCAAATACGTAATCCATCAACTAGCAAGCATTCAAAAGCAAGAGCATAATGTTTTAAAAAAAATTATTACAATACAAAAAGTTCTTAAACTAAGAACTTAAAAACGATCGCTTGTCACCATCATCGTCATCGTCACTTCTCTCATTATCGTCGTCGTCATCGTTATCATTGTCAACTTCTTCTTCTTCGGTTGACCAATCAAAGATGATGGGGTCATGAACCTCCGAAGAGCTCGAACTGGTGCAAGCTAACTTCGTCCAAATTTTCGATAGAAAACCCTTGATCGAATTAAAGAGTCATTCCATTTTATCTTGATAATTTGACAATTGTTTTTGCAATTTCATTTGATTATTGGAAACAATGGCAAGGGCTTTCTTCGGATTCTCTTCCGGACTCACAATTTGAATTACATCCTCATCGTCAAGAGTTAAGGAAGAGGATGGTTTCTTTGATGATGAAGGCTCAGAAAGTTGGTCGACTTTATTTTCAACATTATGTTTCCACTGCTCGAAAGAAATAAGATTAAGAGATGAACTAGTGGGAATTTTCATCAAAGCTAATGTTTTCACGCCATTCTCTCTAATCGATGATGAAGACGATTCTGTAAGTTTAATTTGTGAGTCAAGCAAGATGCACATAACATAATCTCTATAAGGGATGGTTTAATACTACCTTTTATAAGTAATGTCCAAGAATTCATCAATTATTGTTTTAGCTCAATTAACTTGAACCTTTTTGTAAATTTTGTATAGGCTTGGAAATCATTCTTGTACACCTTACAAAAATCTTTGAGACACCTCATAAACTGTCATTCAAGTTAACTTCAACATCGTCTATATTAACTCTGGAATAAGCACATTGTAAGATTTTTACAAGACGGGTAATAGGAATGAACATCGAAACCGCACATACTTTTGACCATGTCACATTGTTTTTATCTTTCGGGTTCTCAAAATCCAGATCAAGGTTTGCTTGAAACAACTTGATAAGTAAATGGTCTAAGTGATTGTTATTATCATCAAAACCAATTAAAGATTCAAAATATGTAGACCTGGCTATTTGTTGAATCTGACAGTCTGCGAATTCCGAAAATTTGATGAAATAATCGTGATATATCTTTGAAGTCTTCATTGCCTTATACTTTGAACAACTGCTTCATTGCGAAGCCAATGCCGTACTTAATCGACGATAGGATCCGGAATGGTTTTCTGCTTCTTTGATCTTGGTGGCATCTTGTATGAAGAAATTCGAAATTTTGGGTTTTTTGGTGTAGGGAATTTGGTTGGAAGTTCAAAATTAGGTTTATAATTGAAGAGAATATATGTTTATGTTTTTAAAAGGGAATGAACTTTAAATAGGTCCAGGTCATGGAACTCTAAAAAAATGTATCTGAAGCAGTTCAAACGTCTGAATTTAGGAAATCAGTAACCCAAAAGTTTTCGTGGATTTCAGACGTCTGTTTGGGAGGGTCAGACGTCTGAATCCTAGGTATAATATTTTGGTTACTAGGAGCATTCATACATCCGTTTTTCTAAACAGACGGTTGAATCTGCTGTATTTCTGAGATGAGCAGTTATATGAATGTTTTGAAATGTATAAGTTTCAAAACTTTATTATTTAGTTTTGTTGAGAGTTATCATATATATTAAACTATTTTAGTGTTTATGTAAACTATATATGCATGTGGAAACACAAAAACTATGAAATTTTATTAACGAATGAACAACAATAACACTTGTTCGAAAAATTATTATTATTCTGGAACTAAAAATTCTCAAATCGATAAGAAATGTTGACAGCTTATATAAAGTTTGAAGACGATTATTTCTTCGGAGATGCCATCTTCGTAGCTTCTTCATTTGCTGCAAAATTCCTATCTAATGAATTCGGAGTATACGGAGGTCTTTTTGGACTTTAATTATGTGGAGTCCAAGAAAAATACGGTTTGTGAACGTCCGGCTTGACAGATCCACCTGCTCATAAATCTATTTGCTCTGATAGAGCTCATCTTCGTGCGGTTACTTTTTGTTCGAAATACAACTAGCGTTGTAGATCAAGTTGTTGTTGTTGAAAATGATGAATAACGTCTAATTTCTCTTTGGTAGATAGTGAGATAAATATCGCTTGTTTGGATTTCTTAGAATCCGACCGTGTGATATGAAGATCACTTATATTCCATTCCTTGTTTTAGTGAAACGATTTGAATTTAGGATGATTATTTTTATGGTGAGCTCGAATTCTTTGGTGAACTTAAATTAGAGTGGGCAGACATGTTGATTTGTATAGAATGCTTAAGAAAATACTTGATTCTTTTAACACTATGTTTTTATTAAAATTTTATGCTTTTTTATAATAGAATCTACTTAATGTCAAGAAATAATTGCATGGTTCTTATGATTCATGTAATATAATCCATATATATATACATATAGTAGGTTTGTTTATGCTTTAAAAATAGAGTTAACAGAATCGTACTATAAAATGTTATAATATTGTAAGTGAACAAGAAACACCTAGTAGCCCAATGGAAAGGCTACGCAACTTTCACATAAACCACCAAGGTTCGAGTCTTGTTTTGTGCACAAAAAATTTATTTTCTAAGAATTTTATTTTTGCACTCAAAATTAAAATTTTGATAAATCTTTAAATGAAACAATGCCTAGTTCTCTTTGTAGTTTGATAAATGTGTTTTCAAGTAACGATTTAGTGAAAATATCAGCTATTTGATTTTCAGATGACACGAATTCTAAGTTAATTATTTATTTTTTATATTATCATGTAAGAAATGATATCTAATGTCTATATGCTTAGTTCGAGTAGAGTTTCGGATAAGCTTATAGCGTTCGTATTATTACAATAAATAGTTGATTCTGATAGATTTACATTAAAATCTTTAAGTGTTTGTTGCATGTATATTACATGAGCACAAGCCAAAGCTGCTTATATATATTTAGCTTCACGCGTAGATAGTGAAACATAATTTTATTTCTTACTAAACCAAGAGACTAATGATTTTCCAATAAAGTAACAAGTACCACTTGTAGTTTTTCGATTCGTCCGTGATCCTCCAAAATCAGCATTGCAGTAAGATACTAATTCAAAGGAACAATCTTTCGGAAATAAAAGTTCAAAATCTTTGGTATTTCTAAGATAGCGTAATATATGTTTAATTGCTCGTAGGTGTGATTCTTTTGGATTAGCTTGAAATCGTGCACATAAACAAACACTCATCATAATATCCGGTCTACTTGGTATTAAATAAAATAAAGATCCTATAGTACTACGATATGTTTATCGAGATGTGTTGTTGTACTCATAGGAGTTGGCTTAGTAGAAGTATTTTCCATTCAAAATTGTTTTATTAAATTATTACAATAATTTTCTTAATTTATAAAAATACTGTTGGATAATTGTTTAATTTGTATACCAAGAAAATATGAGAATTCTCCCATATGTGACATTTCAAATTCATCAGTCATAATTTGAAAAATTCTTGACATAATTTTTCTTTAGTAGAACAAAAAATGATATCATCTACATAAATTTTAATTATTAAAATATCTTTTTTAGATACTTTTATAAATAATGTTTGATCAACCTTTCCAATTTGAAATCCAAAACTTATTAAGTAACTTTTAAGATGTTCGTACCAGGCACGGGGTGCTTGTTTTAAACTATATAATGCCTTTTTCAATTGTGGATAATAGGGAGAAGAACAAACTTAACAAAAAATTTGGTGAAAAGTATGGAAAGTTTAGAATTTAGTGAGAAGGCCAAATGATAGTGTAAATGGAAAAATGTTAGTGGGCCCCCTGAATTCCACCTTTAGTGTAAATGTGTCCTTCTCCCTAATTTTGAAACTTCCCATACTTTTCACCAAAGAAATTTCAAAGTTTGTCCTTTAAAAGAAAATCCTCTTTTCAATTTGTATACGTAATCTGGATATTTTTCATATGTGAATAAAGGTGGTTGTTCAACGTAGACATTTTCTTTTATATATCCATTTAAAAATGCACTTTTTTACATCCATTTGATATAATTTAAAGTTGTGAAAACAGGCATAGGCTAATAAGATATGAATTGCTTCTAATCTAGCGACCGGAGCAAATGTTTCTTCATATTCTATTCCTTTTTCTCCCTTATGCAACTAGTCTAGCTTTATTTCTAGTTATACAACCTAATTCGTCAGCTTTATTTTTACGAATCCATTTTATACCTATGACAACTTGATCAATTAGTCTAGGAACTAATTCCCAAACTTCATTGCGTTCAAACTGATTAAGTTCTTCTTGCATGGGTAAAATCCAATTTTCATCAGAAGATGCTTCTTTTGGATTCTTGGTTTCTATATTAGATAAACATGCTACGTGACTTACTAAATTTAATTGATTCTAGTTCTTACATTCGAATTTATTTCTCCAAGAATATTTTGAGCTGGATGATATCGTAGTATTCTAGGTGGAGATCTTAATCCATTATTACTACATACAATGTTTTCATCTACTCTAGAATTATGAACAATGTTTTCATCTTCTCTAGAATTATGAACAATATTTTCATCTTCTCTAGAATTATCAATATTGTTTTCATTTTCTGTAGTAGCATTTTCATTTTGATCATTATTTTTGGTTATATCTTGATTTCAATGATATTTTCATTATTATTGTTATGAATAATGTTTTCATCTTCTCTAAAATTATAATTAACGTTATCATCATTTCGAGAATTTTTATTTTTCAAAATCTTATTATTATATGAATTTCCAATAAAATTTCCGTCATATGAAACATGAAGTGTTTCTTCGTTTTTTTTGTTATTTTATTGAAAATACGATAAGTGTTACTTTGATATGAATGTCCTAGAAATATTCCTTCATCGGATTTCGAATCGAATTTTCCAAGCTATCTTTAGTATTTAATTAAATCAAATTTTTCGTAAGTGGCCAAATGGAAACACGATTCAAAACATAGAAGGCTGATGCAATGGCTTCGGCCCAAAAATGTTTTGGAAACATACTTCCATTTAATAATGTTCTGGCATATTCCTGTAAAATTCTATCTTTCAGTTCAACAACATTTTGTTGTTGAGTTTTAGAAAATGAAAAATTCCTTTCTTTTTACAAAATTAATCAAATATTTCATTTTCAAATTCTCTTCCATGATCACTTCTAATGTTTTTAAACTTTAAAACCTTTTAAATTTTGAATTCATTTAACAAATGTTTTAAAATGTTCAAAAGTATCACTTTTATTTCTCATAAAAATTGTCCAAGTAAATCTTGAAAATTCATCAACATGTACAAACACGTATTTATTATGGTTTATAGAATGAATTTGAGTTGGCCTAAAAGAATCCATAAATAGTAATTCTAATGGTTGTAATGTTGAAATAACCTTTTTAGATTTAAAAGAAGATTTTGTTAATTTTCCTAACTGATAAGGATCACACAAATTATTTGTTTTAAATTCCATTTTGGGAAGCGTTTGACTAATTTGTTTTTTAATATTTTAGTTGATATAGTAATGAACACTGATATGAAAAAATCTTTAGTGCCATAACTAGGGGTCATTTTCTTTGGCTAATAAACACAAATTTGGATTATTATTTATTTTCATATTTTGAATATAAATATTTTTATCCATATTTCCTTTAAAAATATGATTTTGATTTTTATCTGAAATACTACACTTATTTTATGAAAATGATATCTTAAAACATTTATCACATAATTGACTAATACTAAGCAAATTATGTTTCAGACTTTTAACTAACAAAACATCAACAATAAGAGGCAAAATAGATATACCGTAACTTCTCAATGGCCTTTTCCAGTGATAAAGCCTTTGGAATTGTCTCCAAATGTGGCAGTTCCTCCTTTTGAGTAGATTTTATTTGCCAGCATCTCTTTGTCTCATATCAAATGTTTTGAGCAACTATTATCGAATATCCATTTTCCTCTCTTCTTAAGTGGGTCCTGCAAAAAATATGTAATGACATTGATAACCACTTCCTCTTTTAGGGTCCTGAGAGTTAGGTTTTAGGAAACCGAACCCGAGAGGGTTCAGTATCCCTTTTATAAATATAATCATTATTTCTATGTACACTTTCTAAGAACCATTTTAAATATTTATTCCTAATCAAAAAGTTATTTGTTTTAGGAACCCCTATATTAACAGTTTTAGAAACCTTTTTCTTTTTAGGAGATAATGATGAATTGCTAGGCTTAAACTTGCTAGATTTATTTGGTTTCTTTGACATATCAGCCTTTGGTTTATATCCAAACTCTTTCTTGTTGGATGCAAGTTGAGAATTTTCTATAGTTTTAGATAAATTTTCCCTACCTTTATTAAAATTAGTGATATCATCCAACTTAATTTTGAGACTAAAATTATCTAATTCTACAACTTTAATCCTAGTTTTCTACTCATGATTTTCAGAAATAAGAAGGTTATTCTTTTCTTTTTGAGTATCAGTTTCTTGCATCAATAAGGAGAGTTGGGAATTTGCATCAGTAAGAGATTCTTGAAGTTTTCTAATTTCATATTCTAATAACTCTTTTTCATCTTTTAGCATATCCCTTTCGAATTCTGCCTTTTTCTGATCCTCATTAGCTTGTTTATTTTTCTTTTGAAATTATTGCTAGATTCTAATAATTCTGTATTTATCTCTACCATATCTTCAAAAGAAAAATCACTAACCTCGTTATCTTTGGCCATGAAGCACACCTTACCTTTTTCGTTACCACTTTCACTATCTAATAAGAAGGAGTCATCCCATGTTACTGAAAATGGACGTCTTTTGGATTTCTCCTTCTTATTCTTGTTGTGATACTCTTTCTTCTGTTTCAGACAATCTTTTTGAAAATTTCCTTTCTTGTGACAACCGAATCATTCAATTATAAGTAAATATGCTTTGTTTTTGTTGAGATTTTACTTTCCATTGTTTCTGATTCCTTCCTTATATTTCCAAAACTTTGTAAAGTTTTTGGCAATAAAAGCAAGGTCTTCTTTATCTGAATCTGATTTATTTTTTCTGCATAGAAAGCCAAGTTCTTTTTATCCTATGCATGAACTCTTTTTGCCTGCAAATTTACTTCATACGACATTATATTTCCTATTAACTCTTTTGGTTTCATGAGTGAAAGATCGTTAGCTTCTTCAATTGCCAAGACCTTCTTTCCCAATCTTCTGTTAAAGAGTTTAGGATTTTCTATACTATATCAAAATTAGAGTATTTTTCTAATAAGCCCGATAATGAATGATAAATGTCTTGAAATCTAGAGTACATGTCATTAATAGATTCATTTTTATTCATTCAAAAATTCTGAAACTGACTTTTAAACACGGATATCTTGCTTTTTACTTTATTAGTTCCTTCATGAGTTTATCTTGAGTGTTCATCATATATCATATGTAGTATTGCACATACATATATGGTAAAAACTCATTCCTATCCAAAGCGCAATAGTTAGTAGTGGGAATAGTACATTCTTTCTGAGTAATATTCCAGGTTTCAAATCCATTGCGCTTGCATGTAAATTCTTATTCGTCTAGCACAGTAATTATAGCTCATGCCATTAAAAAGTGGAGGTCGTGCAATGGATTGAACTTCTGTGAAACTTGTGTTAGTGTCGGTGTTAGTGTTATTTTCCATATTATCGAGATTTCAAATAACTTGTTTATGGTATAAGATGTCCTGCTCCGATACCAAATGAAAATTTTACTAGAGGAGGATCGAGTAATATGGAACTGAATGTATATGCGGAAGTAAATTATATATGATAGTGTGATATATTTTACTTGATATAGTTATGCAAATAAATATTTAATGAGAAAACTATATAACTAATATCGCAGATAAGCAGAGTAAATGTAGTAAATAAAAGTAAATGACACCATAGATTTTTATACTAGTTCGGAGCACCGTCCTACGTCCAGTCCCAGAATCCTTCTGGAATTTCACTAACCAACACCCTCACTTAAAAAGGAGGAATTGGTATTACAACACCCGAGCAGCAGAACGGGGACCTGAGTAGCAGAACATGATTTCGCCTCAACAGCCAAAGAGGACTTCTCTCCTGAGCAGCAAAACAAGACGTCAACAAATACAACAAATTGTTTTGACTGAATATGTGTTCTGAATAACACTGATAAGTCACAGTTTGAGTACATGCTTCCTCTAATCTTCTCCTTTGTATATATTTGAAAGCGAGTGAAAAATGGAGAAGGAAAATGATATATAATCACGTAGTATTGAATATTTAAGAGCACAAGTGAATTACAAGAGAAAATATCTCATAATCACAGAATATACAATTCAAGAAAGTTCGGTGATTGAAATAAATGATTCTGAAGTATATTTATAATAAATAAAAGGTTGCAATCATTCGTAAAAATGTTTGATTAAAAGATATAGTTATAACTCTTGGATTAAAAAGTTATGACTCTTTAAAAAGTCGCAACCATTTAATTCAGCCTTATGAATTTTTAATTCAACCTTCTGGAAAAAGGCTATAATTTGAAATGAAGGGACATATGAACAAAGTTGCCTATTCATTTGTCTGAATTGGAATTTCAGACATCTGAATATTCGAAGTCGAAATATTGAATATCCAACATTCAGATGTCTGATGCACACTTCTGCACATGCATTTTCATCCTTTGTATAAATATAAAATTTATATAATATACATACTTAAAGGAGAGATTTTAACAGTAATTACCATCTAAACACTAACTCAATTTCACTCTAAATACATCAACAATATCGTCTTGTTGAATCTTCGAGTATTTAGATCATATTCTTCTCTTTTTTCCTGTAAAATCCGTTAGTGAACAATATCGTCGATATATAGTTGTCATAACCAAAATCAAGTTTGAAAGTGGAGGTTCTAATGGTTGATAAGCCTTATTGCTATAATATTAATCGATAAGCTTCTTGATGCATGGAATACCGTATAATATGGTATAGGATGTATGCACATCATGTCACTATTTTCATTATTCTATCAGCTTGGTCCTTTCTACCTTTTTCCCTACATATGTTTTAAAAAGTTAACCCTCCACAAAGGCTTGTCGCCTTCGTACATATTGATAGCTTATCATTATCATGCATAGGTGGTAGGACCTTTTTTCGATAAAGCATGAGGCTTATTACCTCTACTCATTTCAAAGAATCATAGATTGTTGCCTCTGTTATGCTAAAGCTTACTGAGGTTATCACCTCTGTTGTTTTTAAATATTATCAAGGTCATTGCCTCCATTGTTTCTAAAAGATTTATAAGGATATCGCCTATGTTCCTTATCATTATCGACTTGGTTTACAAACATTGTTTTAACTTGTTTTAAAATTATTTTAAATCTCATGTGTAGTTAACCTATGAAAATAGTCAACACATTAGCTAGAGGGTCGATAAGGACGGGAACGACATAGGTGGTCGCGCCTGTTGAATTTCTTTTTAAATTATTGGTAGGGAGCCACGTACTCTTGCATATACATTATCGATCCAATCGACAAGGTTATTGTTTGTTTATTATTCATGGTAGTCAACCATATCATCATTTGTTATGTTTCCTATAGGGATACCATTATTCTATGTTAAGCCTTGTATGGCTGACACATGATTAACATATACTGGGGACACCAATGGGAATTAAATAATCATGTACATATTTGGGTTACCAGTAAACTTTAACATTTTTTAGGACAAGATTAAATATGAATTGATGAGTTTATAGTTAACCTAAGGATTAAACTATGGATTCATAATCAACCTACGGATAAGACTATGGCATGTATGTGATGACTAATCCACATATGCATAAATTATTCAAGGTAGTCTTACGAATAAAACTATGGGATGTTTGGTTGATAGCTTACATCCATTGGAAGGTCACTCCAAAAATTTTGAATTTTAATAAACTTGGAGGGTAGTCAACCTAAATTGTCAAGGATAGGTAACCTTATAGATAGGTAGTCTCAATTTACGAAACACAAGTTGTTAACTAGTAAACAAGTAGGTAACTTGTTTATATGATACTAATCATAAACCCTTAAACCAATTAGCCAAGAAAATAGGGATCGGTACTTCGCTATATGATGCATGTTTGTACATTGTTATTATATGTTGATTTATCATCGTGAGTGAAGGGGCACATAATTGGAGTTATTTCATCATGATATTAGCAAGAGGGGAACCCGTTTTGCTAAGCAGTATGGTCTCTCTAGATAACCATTAGTTTTAGGATAATAGCCATTATTCGCACAAGATTGTTGTAGGACTAGATTTTTTCCTTTGAACTATTGGGTACTCAATCATGTAGATTGAGAGTAAGTTTTTTCAGATACTTCTTTGATGAATAAGCTTCTAGAGACGTGCATAAGCCATTTAGCTATTTTAGAGTTTCTTTCCACTATGTGTAATTTTTTCTTGAATTTATGTATGTAAAGGAAATATGTTTACTGTTTATTATTCACTCTAATCAACCAAGAGGGCAACTTTATATGTCGATCTTGGAGATATGTTTTGCAATATTCGTATTTTGATCTAAATATGGGTTTTGCAAATAATAAATGTAATGAACGATGTTTTGGAACTTTTTCATATTCACATATTCTCTGAGTTATCATTCATTAACATATCAATTTTATGTCATCGAGTGTTAATAATACTGATGATTGCAACATCCATAACATATAACTTTACTTAGAAATCGGGAAGTTACAAATTTGGTATCAGAGTATATATAGGTTTATGTAAACATAAAAATAATTTTTACTTTATTTTTTGAAAAATTAAACCCAAGATTCAGAGTAGAAGACCAAGATGTGGGATAGCAATATTATAACGTACTTGTATTTGTATTATAGAAGTATGTAACTACCACCTTTATTGGATCATACTTTGCTATCTTACAAAGGTTCGTGTGTGGATAAAAGACAGTGAGATATGGAGGGAAGGAATGGAAGAGTGAATCTAGGTGGTGGAAGAACCACTATTAATGGAAATGCTCAGCTTAATAATTGAGGGAATCAAGATCATAGAGCTAACTAGAGCATGAAGATGTTGCAACCCTACCTGTAGATATAGGGAGTTTGTATTATTTCTTTGTTTATATGATGCAAGTTGGAGCAGCTGCTGGTTTTGCTGGAGCAAATACTGCTAATATTAGATGAGATGATCCAGTGGAACAAGATGGAAACAACCACACTTGGTTTAGTCGAGATTTCACTAGACTCGACGAGAAGCCTTTTCTTAGAATGGAGGATGCCACGGATGTTGAGAATTGGTTGTTGCTGTGTGAGAGGCTCTTCATGGATTTAGGCTTAACGGATGAGCAGAAAAGAAGATTCTCTTCAAGGCAGTCGTAAGGATCTGCATTGCATTGGTGGAAAAGAGTTACCATGGGAATACCGTAAAAGGAGATCACTTGGGAAGACTTTCGAAGGAGGTTCAAAGAAAGGTACCTAATTCAGGTTGCTAAGTCAATGTTGCCTAGGAAGTTTGCTGAACTTCACCAAGGAGAGATGTAGGTGATTAAGTATGTTAATAGGTTTGAGTAATTTTCCCGATATTCTTATGTTACCATCAACCATGTAATCAAGAAAAATGAGAAGTTTATCTAGGGACTGATGTTGGAGTTGCTAGAGCGACGATGACACATCTCATATACCCTTGACACACTGTTGTTATGAATGCCAATAGGAAAGAGGAATTGATTGCTTTGTTTAGCATCGAGAAGCTGGTAAAGGTATAGAGATCTCAAAGAAATTAAAGAAAGTTGTTTAGAAGAAAGGGAGATTTGAAGGGAGGAAAGGCTAAGAAGATCAAAGATGAGGTTGTTTGATTTAAGTGCGGCAAAAAGGTCCATTATATTACTGTATTCTCGCTAGATGAGGCCAAGGAAAATGTGGGAAAACCAAATGTGAGGTACTATAATTGCAATCAGATGGGGAATTACAAGGGTAAGTGTCCAAAAGTGGCTAAAGTAAAATTTCCTACTCTGTGACCATCCTTATCTAAACCTACTACTGTTGAGAAATAATAAGTTATGATGGAAGGTACGCTTTTGATTCATAACATACCTATTAGAAAGCAATTTGATAATGTTGCATCACACTCATTTCTCTCCACGTGTTTTGTAAATAAGTTATTATTTTATCCATCATACCTTGTTATTTCCTTTAGGGTAGCTAATCTTATAGGAGGTTATGCAACTCTAGGGATGAGATGCGATAACTTAGAACTTGAATTGTTGGGTCTTACCTCTAGTTTATATATGCGTGATTTTGTGGGATTTAGAATTATTTAGGGTATGGATTGGTTGAATCATCGTGATGTTAGGATATTTTTCCAAGATACGAAAGCATCATTGAGACACCCTTGTTGTAGTGGTTCGAATCACATACTCAGTGGAGTGTTTGAGTTCGTAGATTTATGCTTTTTTGGGTAGAAGAAATTGGAAGACAAGGTAAGTCGAGTCCTTATTGTTAAGGAGGTCGCAAATGTTTTTGGACAGGTTACAGGATTACCGGCGTGGAGAGCCATAAAGTTTAGAATAGATTTTATACCTGAAGCTAAGACAGTTAATAGACCACCCAATAGGATGCCACTGATTGAGATGATAGAATTGAAGGTGCGACTAGTGAATTAAAAGGAGAGAGTTTCATCAAGTAGTTCACCCCGGGGAGTAGTTGTAGTATTCACAAAGAAGCCAGATGGATTATTTAAATTATGCATTGATTATCGAAAGCACAATGAGAAGACGGTAAAGTAGGTACCCTTTGCTGAGAATAGATGATCTGTTTGATCAACCGAGTGGAGCCAGAGTGTTTATCAATTAGATTTGGCTGTTATATTTCATCAATTGTGGGTAGTAGAAGAAAGTGTTCCATTAACAGTATTTATATCTAGATAAGGATCATACGAGTGGGTAGTGATGTCACTTGGTTTACTAATGCACCGGTTTTCTTTGTGGATTTGATAAACCAAAATTTTTGGGATCACTTCAAAGGTTTGTTCTAGTTTCCATTGATGGCATGCTGGTGTATCCCGAAGATACGCAGATTATGAGTGTAACACCTTGTATCCATTGATGTCACTCACAAAGGGAATGCATTAACTTTCACGGAGCATTATAAGAGTATAGAACAGAATATCACAAGATAGATATATAAAATGGTACTTCAAAATTCAAAATTCATTTATTGCAGTGGAAAAGCAAAACATGTCTGATTACAACATCATATTAAAACCAAGTACACAAATATCCATCTTGAACATGATTATTATTTGAGTATACCATGATCCCACTCCAAATAGCCATAACGAAAATAGGTAAAGCTGATCATTACTCTTAACACTTCCAAGCGCTTCAAGAAGAAAGAAATCCAAGTCAAGCTTCAGTGTTTCCTCCCTAAGAACCTGGGGGGGAGGGGGAACAGAAGAAAAAGAGGCGAAAACAAAAAGGTCAGACATAAAGCCTGGCGAGTCCAGCTACTTTTAGCATGAAAATAAGTAAACCAATATGACAGGAATAAACTGGATGAAATATATAACCATGACATAAGGTAGAGCAGGTAGCAAGATGAGTATAAAGGAATGTCTAGTGCGCTTCTCCGATTTCTTACTTAATTTAATTCTCTGCACCACCTACTAGTAATTCTTATCGAAATGATCCCAACCTTGTAATTGGTAGCCCTCAGACGTAACATCTAGTAAGAGGTATCCACCCCATACAATCCTTGACAACCTACTTGCCCATAATTGATACTAGATGTCCCCACACTACCCCTAATCGATCGGCTCCCTAACTTTTAGATACCTGTGTGGGTCCCAGCTTAGGGTGTATCACTCCCTAAGTGGCAATCCTTTTGTTGCACAGCTTTATACCTACTGATGTACAGTGGCTAAATCTTCCAATGTCGGGAACACCTTGTGCACGCTTAACGAACCCGTCGGAACCTACACTGCTACACCCTTGCTCTTATTTGACCGCTTATAATCAGTCCAGTAAGCGTGCCCTAACCCTGCCTAGCTCAGGGTTACCGATACCCCTAAGTGGGTTACTGTCTGAAAAGGGTCCCAACCGCTACTAGGTTTTCCCCAAGGTTTATCCTAACCCAACTTATATTGGTTAAGTGTTGTCTATCTGCCCAGTTGACTTAACCCCACCCACTTATCAAATCAATATGTAATATTGGTTAAGCCTACCTTAACCCTATCCACTTTGTTCATGTATTATTGGTTAAGTTGTCATCTTACACAGGTTAACTTAACCCCACCCACCTAACATGTTTTAGGTATCATATTCATCTTTGATCAACATTAATTTGTTATTAATGCACAGACCTCTCACATTAAGTCGATGACTTGTGGCCGTTGGATGTGCCGGGCGGTTTCGGGCAGACTTCTGCCATAAGCTAGACTTAATATCGTGTCTAAGCATCTTTTAATTAATGCTATGACCTCTCACATTAGACTCGCCGTTTGCGGTTGCTGGTGAGGCCGGTTGGTTCCAAGCAGACTTTTACCGCAAATGGAGTCTAACCTCGTTTCTCAGCATGCTTATCTTAGCCAATTTATTCCTTTGCAGTTTATGCCAATTTTAGGCTAATTATGTCAATTACCCAAAATTCCCAATTTCATATCATGCCCAACAATTAACATGTATTATGGCAAATTTAACATTTGTCATGCCCAAATCAATCCAACGTATATTATGCCAAATTTAACATTTGTCATGCCCAAATCAACCCAATGTATATCATGCCAAATTTCCCAACGTTCCCTAAATTACCATTCATATGTTCATCTCTATGAGATTTGGCCTAGGCTCGAAGTATCCCGGCCATAAAAAACAAAAAGGGAAGGAGGAAGGGATAAGATAAAGAACAGGCATAATAATAACAATAAAATAGGCATAAGTATGAACTGATAATAAAGATATGATAAAACAGATGATAATATCAACATGGACATATAAGAATCATGAATCTGATGTATAGGCTTAGATAGAATTGATGAGATTCAGTCTTATTATCATGTATAATTACCAAATCCAATTTACAACATGCCAGAATTACTTTTATTATTTAAATCTAAAAATAGATAATGGACTCACAAAGATTGGATTAAGGAAGAGAATTAGGCGTTGTAGTTGTTGTAGATTTTATTCCCTTTACAGAATTCCTTTACTTTGATTTGTTGAAGAAGAAGGACTAGTTTAAGTTGAGGTAGCATGGAGATGCCACGAATTAGTGTAGTGAAATTAGGTTTAGGTTTAGTTCTAGGTGTGTTTATATAGGTGTAGTGAGTTAATTAGAGCCTTTAGATTAGGTTAGAGGCCATCAGAGCCACACAGCTCAAAAGACACGTCATCCAGCCAATCCCAGCAAGATACGTGATCACGGAACTCTCCAGAATTCTGTGCAGAATCAGCCTCAGCATGGGCGCGCTTCCCAAGTGCGCCAATGCATTTTTGTTCTTGTGCACTTCACAAGTGCGCCAGTTATCCTAGCCTGCTTTCTGATTTTTCTGCACAACTTCTTTCGTCCATAACTTCATACGATATCCGTTTTACGCAAACTCGGACTCTATCTCAAGCAGAATTCCGAGACGAACGCAATGGCATAACCCCATTTCACCAAATTCTTCTTTTAAAATTAATTGTTCTTTAATTATCTCTTATGTCATGATTCAAAATTTCGGGGTGTTACAATGACATTCACCTTCGGATGTACTTGAGACTTTGAGGAAATATCAATTGAAAGCTAAGTTTTCTATGTATCACTTTTAGGAAAAGGAAGTAGAGTTTCCTACCTAGTTCTTAGGCGAAGATTTGTCTATGGATCCAGCTAAGATTGCAACTTCCAATAGTTAGAAGAGCTCGGGTGTAGCAAACTGGAAAATACGATGCTTAAATTTCGACACTAATACATCCTCTGTATTAGCGTGCCTAAACTCAAGTACCGAAAACCCACAAAGCAAGAAGAAAAAGGTAAAGGCTAAGAAAGGAGGAAAAAAATAAATGTTAGAATAGAAGAAGAAGAAGAAGAACACAGACACGTCAGAATCAGAAATATCATAGTGGAACAAATAAAATATAATGTACCAATACTCTTTACGTAAGAGACAAATTGTATACATATACATGAATTACTAACCAGAGTACACAAATATATTAGCTTATATAGTCATAAAATCTTGTTTGTACAATGCTTATAAATAAACACACAAAGAAAATTAAATATTATAAGAATTACGAGAATATATCTCGACTCGAGCTTCGCTCATGTAGCTCTACACAAATCTAAGAAAATCTGAAATATATACTCTGTTAGACCCAAGCACAATTGAAGGGAAGCAAAACACCCGGACCAGACTGGAATACCAGACTGAGAAAACTCACATCACAAATAAATTGCTTAATTTTTGAAAATTCTTTTTCAAAATAATGGAACTCTCATAAGACATGACCATACATAAATATGACACGTGTTTTTACCTTATGATAACCAAAATACTTTATTGAAATCTCGTAGTATTTAATAATGTCTAAATACAAATACTTATCAATCTAGCCGAAATTGTTACATTAATTAAATTCTAGCATAATATGTATACAACTAAAACCGTAGAAGACATGTAATGGTGATTGGATTTCCATGCAATGACAAGGCATTGGGATACCACCCCTCCTGTGCCTCTCTAAATAAGGATACCGAGGTTGCAAGAACATCTTGCACCCCTGCCAGCACAGAACCGACCTATCACTTAACTTTATAGTACCTAACACGTTATCACCATGGTTATGTTTAACAACCATATTGAAACCATATAATAATAAAAGGGTCAATGGTTTTAAATTGGTGATAACATACCCAAATGGGTGCATCCCATACGGCCCTACCGCATATCCCCTTTTTCAGTCATTACCAGTTGATGAAGCTAGAGGTTACTTTTTTTTAACCTTTCACACATGGAATGTTTCCATGTTGGAATGTTCATTGCCCTTCGAGGGCAATGTACTGATAACATTCATCCATACAAATTGTTTAGAAATAGAATGAATTGAAGGCAATACCTCTACTATGTCCATTAGATTAGCAGCAAGTAACCCCTTCACTCTCAATACTTTGTCTTTCCCCAATCATACCTACAAATTCTAGTTCGAATGAAAATTCGGTTCTAAGTGGTTTTGGATCTAGTTCCAATCTCAGTTCCTCGAATCAACACGTTATAAGTTAAGTGGGAATTTTATTTATAGTCGGTTCTTTAACTATCAATCTACAGTTGTATAATTAAGTACAATAGCAGCACGAACCGTTTTAATTAAATCATTCATTAAAACATTTTTTTCGCATAGTTGATCGGTTTTTATAGTGTTCTGTAACACTTATTACTATAGCAAATAATAACTACAATAAGTACAGGAGTTTGATAGATTGCCAGACTACTAGTTCCATTTTTAAGGTGGATTGTCCACTGCCTACAACATTTATTGTGGGCTGTACACACTATCTATACAAGATTACAACATAGGAGCTAGTTTAATTATTAGACTACTATAAATTATATACTGAAAATAGTAAATTAGATGTTAAACAAAGTGTTAGCTAGTGTTGAGGTACAACATCACATCAGAACTTCTAGAACCACACCCAAAAGCATGTGGGTCGAGAAAAACTGCAAATTTCTTAGGTAGGGAGTCATTCATCTCGAGCCATACAAAAGCACAACTACTATCCTATCTTCCATACCTTCTCAAGATTGTACATTTCTGTACCCGTAAAACATAGAGAAGGTACGTATCATGTTGTTAACAACAGCTCTCGCTCCCGAATTGCGCGCAAGAACAACTTAGCCAAAAGACCACCACCGACCAGCAAGACTAAGGTCAATGTGGTTGCATCTCGAAGATAGCCAACAGTCAGCGGTGATCCCATCCAAGAACAGAAAAACAAAGTGGAAGACGAGTGCCATGCATCGTGATCAGCATACAGTTCTAATACCCGCTCACAAAAAAAGCCAGAAAAACATTCCAAGAACCAAATAAGCAACAAATAACACAAAAGGACGACAAATAACTACCCACAAGACGAACTCAGGCAAACATTGAAGACCTGTACTATTAAAATGAACCATCATGAACTAGCCAGAATGAATTGCGAATCAAATCAACAGCAAAGGAGTTGCTGCTTGCCTGAGCACTCCAGTTAGTGTCAAACCCCCAAACAAACACTGAAAACTAGTTGAATAACTCATTAGGAGCAGTTACCTGAAATCGTACAGCGTGGTTTGAAGGTGAAGTCTTTATGGGTTACAAGGGTAGAGTGAAACTGATCTGATGAGAAGGAAATAAATAGGGCCAAAAGGAGAAGATATGAGAACAAGATAGAGATTGGATAAAGAAGCGGTAAAAGGATTTTCAGTGGGTTCCATGCACAGCGTAAACAAAGAGCAGAAGATGTGGGCAAGAGGAGAGGTTTTAATGGAGAAGGCAGAAAAATGAAGAAAGGGATTTGAAAGGGTTGCTCCTTGATGCCATTAATAGAACCCAGCGTGGAAACGAAGCTCTGTATTGCTTATCCCCACAGGATAAGCATATTCACAAATTTCTTGTTTTCATTACTTTGAAAACCTTCATCATACACTTATCTATTTAGAATAGATGTATTCACAAATCCTATTTTTCCCCACTTAGAAAATAGTGCTATATATTTACTCAAATGGTATAAGTATAGTCACAAATTATACATGACCAAACAATGTCATTTGATACGTTGTTTTTTATAAAACCCAAATAGTTTATTTAACTCTTAAACTTTGCAAAAATAAAGTTTATAACATCACCTATATAAATAATAATTTAATATCCATTATCCACTTTCGTTTTCAAACTGTTATCATCTCTTGGATAATAATGAAGTCGTTCAAGTTGGGGTATTTTATTTACCTCTCAGTCCTTGACTCGACATCATTCTTATTTTCAAGATAAACGAAAATTCTGTTAACACAAAACATTATATTCAATAAATGTCACAATAACTTCTATTTACTATTTAATTTAAACTAGGTTTTAAAATCCTATCTTGCATTCGAAAATCCCTATCCAATATAATCATTTTTACTTAATTTAATTATTAAGTAAATCTTCATTTAAAACCATCTTATTAGCTTTAATTTTCATTTAAATTTTTTGGATTTACTAATAAAAATCCCTTCCTAACAATTCTTTATAAAATTCGTTTAAAATCTTATTACAAAACTTGATTCCCATTTCTTTATAAACTTCAAATCTTATCAACCCTAGTTTGATCTTAAATCGAATCACCTAAAACTTAGCCTGAAATAAAATTAAATAATTTATTAGTGTTGCACCCCTTCCTTAGTAACCTGATATTTGATGGCGACTATCTGAGGTGATTTTCTTGCGCCTTCTCTCCTTCTTTTCCCATTCAGCCTAGTTACATCACACTGTCTTGTTTTGCCTTCTCATTCCTTCCTTTGCCTATCTACCTATTTCCAAGAACTATAAATCGAAAATGAAACTCTCTGCTTCCTTCAATCTATGCTCGGCTAAATCCATTACTAAATCCGATCAAACATACACTGCCAAATCGATTTTTGACCAGTCTGAGGTGAATTCCGGTCGCTTTGACCCTGAGTTGCCTGGTACTCTTCATGGACCTTCTTCGTCTAGCCCATTCGCTAATCTACTATGGGATTTGAATTCGACCCCATCCAATATTAACCTGCGTTGATGTCTTTGGTTGGTGTCCTATTTCAGTGAGTTGGCCTCTACACCTTCAGCATGGTCTTGTGTCGAGGAAATCTCCTCGCATGGTGATGTTAGGGTTGAGTCATCTACTCTTGATACTTTCCATATTTCTGTCTCGCAAGTGGCAAAATTTTCTAGGTATAATGTTGATGTTGGTCGTGAAAATGTAGTTGGAAATCATGAGGGTCGTGTCTTCTTGATCAACCCCCATGTTATATCTGTTGTGAATATTTATGGCAAACGCACACCACCTGTTTGTGACATGCAAGAAGTTGTAGTACCTCCTAAGGCCAGTTGGTCTTCACTTTTTTCAGCCCTACCCAAAAATGCAGGGGAGTCCCGTTAATTTCAATATCCCCACACCTGAGTTTGGTTCGAATCCTCCTCCTGAGATTCTTAACGAGGCAACCTATTTTTGGAAGAACTAATTAGTTATTTTTTTAAAGATGTGAAATGGTCAAATGTGGACATGAGTGTTGCATGTCGCAATGCTTGGAGAATACAGGGTGGTTTACGTATAAATGGATTGAAATGATACATACCTATTTCACTTGACAATATGATAGAAAATTGTATACGGACATCGTTGGTCAATTAAAATTATTTTCTGAAATTTATACGTATGTACTTATTTTGAATTTTTACTTAAACATTTGTTTAAATTAACGTTTGAAATATTAAACTGAATTTATGCATTAAATTTAAAGTTGATTTAATGAAATTATTGTTTGGAAGTAATTTATAAATCTAATTAAGGTATAATATTCAAAGATAAAATTTAATTTAAACTAAATTTTTATGATGTAAAAAAGTTAGTATTATATAATAATTTTTTAAAATGTTTTAAATTTAATATAAAATACTTATTTTGTTTTAAAAGATTGAATTTAAAATTAAATTTACTTTAATATAATATAAATAATTAATTTAAAATAATATATTTAATAAATATAATTTGAAGAAAGAATTCAAGTCAAGGTTTGCTTAAATCAAATGAATGGTAAAATTTAACTTAACTATTTAAATTGATAATTTGTTAACTTAATAAATTTTGAAGTTGAATTATTTGATTTAAGAAATTTACTTGATAATCACACTATGAAAATTGTTTTGAAAATATGACGAAACAAAATGAATTTAGGATTTAATTTTAAACCAAACTAGAGTAATGGTTTAGATTTCTCATCTTAATTACAAATCACAAAATTTGAAACTTAGATAAGTTTAATTTAAGTTAATTTGAATGGAAATTTAAATCTAAGTTTATGATAAGTCAAATTTTGAAATATGGATGTTTAGTACAGATTGGATTATTATATTTGAATAGTTTTATCTATTATAATTTTATAAATATTTTTAATAAAACTATATTATATATTTTAACTATCAAAATTTTATAATTATTTTACTAAAAACTATTTTGAATAAAACCATGTTTATAATTTTTTTTGGGCATGGCGGTTTATATTAAATTTAAGTATATATTTCTGTTATTTTAAAATTAAACCATTTTTAAATATATTTTACTATTTTAAACTAAAGTCCTTTTCCAATCCATGCTATAATGTCTGAATTGATTTAAGATAAAATTTCGATTTATAATGATATTGTGAAATAGAATATAAAATCAAAATTTGAATTTGATAATGAATTGTTCGACAACGTGGAATTTGAAATTTGAAAATGAATCCAATACTTAATAGCTTTGAATAAATGATATTAAAGAAATCAATACTTGAAGTTAAAATTGATTTATGGTATTGAAATATGATTATTTTTTAAAATGTAAATGACCACAGTGTGGAAAATGTAAGTGTTTGGTTGTTATAGAGAGTAGGGCTGGATATTGTCATACTCTCTGCCAATACCGGGAACCACTTTAACGACTGTCCACATGGTGGAGAATCCAGAATGAAGTAAGTTTTTTTGGCGAACGCTACTGGAATAAAGTAAGGGAATGATGAGGATAGCCTTGACCTTCGGTTCATAATTCAAATGACTGAAATATGAGCCACACCCAGGCCAATTGAGTTAGCTTCTCTTAGCGAATATGCTTCTTCGATACCATATCTCTTATTCTGCAATTGATTGGGCATGCCTTTGATTTTGGAAGTATTGTCTGAGGTGGACGGTAGTAGTTGCAGCTATGTGTTACCACCTGCCAGGGTCCGCAGTCCAGTAAAGTCCTACCGTTGGGTACAACTAGAGTTGTCCATCGATACCCGAAAAATCTAAAATCCGTCTACATCCGCATCTAAAAACCAGATAAACATCTCATATCCGAAAAAACGGATGCGAATGTGGATATATGCACATCCACGTCCGAAAATTATCCATCCGTTTTTTCATGATTATGGCTTAAGTTATGTGTGTTTTAACATAATCAAATATACTAATTTATTATTTTGTAAAGTTAAAGGTCTACTAAATGTGTGTTAATTGCTCAAAATTATATTTTATCGTCATATTAATTTATTTTCAGCATTTTAATAATCAATTGGGATGAAAAAGCTTAATATTAAACTTAAAAATTTCATTTATGTTCATTGATTTATTGACTGCTGGTGGAGCGGATAATTATCTGATATCTATCTGTATCCACGGATGCGGATATCCGATATCCAAAAATGATTTCAAATGCGAATGCGGATAACACTATCCGTATCCGAAAGCATCCGTTGATATCTTTAGGTATAGCTTTGGTGCCTTGTCATATTATTCTGGTCGAGCCCCCTATGATTTTGATTTGTACCGTACCAATAGAGTGCCCTTTGATAACTAATAATTTACAGTGGACTTTACAGTATCTGTATAGACTAAGGTATTATAAACGGTGTAAGAATAATAATAATGGTAACCCGCTTACGCTATTTTAATATTTTACTGAATAGACACCATTATAATAGCGTATTATATTATATGTATCTTGTTTAACGTATCCTTAGAGGATGGAAATACCAAACATCTTTTAAGTTATTGATGCGTTCATTTGAATATTCACTCGACTTGATTTACTTTCATAAGAATGTTAGTCCTGATCCGAGTGTTTTGTCTTTCCATTATTACTCGGGTCAGACCGAGTACTGCAGTTTTGAGATTTCACCTTTCGGAGCTGGAGACTTATTGAAGACACCATCTTTACCCATTGTATTTAGACTTCTGTAACAACCCAAATTTCAACGAACCTGATTTTTTTTTTAAAATAATCCAAATCTATCGAAGCTCGAGTTGGTTTGTCTAGTATCCTATAGAAAGTCAAAGATAAATATATCAGAGCTCATAATAGAAATCTCACTACAGAAGGGAATATGTAACACCCCGTATTTCAGTTAACACTAAAGTTGCTAATACAAAAATAAATGTGTAAAGGGGAGATGTATCTAATGTGCATACAAGAATAATAATAAATGTGTAAAGGGGAGATGTATTTAATGTGCATACAAGAATAGTAATAAATGTGTAAAGGGGAGATGTATCTAATGCGTACGTATTTATATGGATTGACAAATAATAGTAAATGTACATTAAGAAAGAAATGGTGAACATAATTGGCTTCTCTTTACAACGGACGGCTCTGGTTAACCCTAGCTTCATCGACGGCTCAAATTAACTAGCAACTCTATAAAAAGACCCGAGGTCTCAAACTAAAAATTCACAAAATAAAAAAAGAATAAGAATTAGAGCCACCATGCTGTCTGCTGAGAACTAGAGGGAGCCTCCACTTGAAAGAGACGAACAACATAGCAAATACAAACTAAAAGATTAAAAAGCAACAACAAATTAGAATCAAAGCAATGTCTTCCCAAAGGAAAGCTTTGCAAATTCAGAATTTCAGAACTCAGAAAACAAGACCGTCTACGATTGTAAGTTTAGCTACATTTTTAGAATGCGAATTAATATGAATATCATGTGTTGCGATGAAATGATAATAGTACGATACTGGTTATGTTATTAATATACGTTTGTGATTTGATTCTATTATCATGTTGAATTGAGAATTATTATGTATGATGTTTATTATGTTTTATAATATTAATCTATGCCAGTGACTTGATTCTATTATCATGTTAAATTTGGGATTATTGGATTAGATTATTTGTATAAGCATGGACTTGGATTGTAACATCTTATGAGAATTGTGTAGTTTATTATGCAAGTTTATGTAGTGAAGTTATGCGACCAATTGTTCATGTTTATGCAAAACTTATGCCATGTTCACACTTATCATATGTTGGGATTAATTTGCAAGTATGTTTAAATCTATGTTACTAATTAACACATGTGTATGTTGATTAGCCTATGTTGCTAACTCACATATACATATGTTGATTTGCCTATGTTGCAAATTAACATATGTATATGGATTAGTTCATATTGCTAATTCTCATGTATGTTGTTAATATGGCCTATGTCAAAAACACATATATGTTGAGTTAGCCTATAAGTGCAAGTTCATACCTATGACATTATAATGTTTATGTTAGTCTTTTTGCAAGTTTGTACCTATGACATTATAATGTTCATGTTAGTTATTTTGCAAGTTCACCCCTAAAATGTTCATGTTAGTTATTTTGCAAGTACACCCAATTATGTTCATATTGATTATGCCATCAATACCAAAGTTATACCCTTGTCATGTTTATGCTAATTTATGCCAATTTGCGTATATTAAATTAGGCTAAGTTTTTATCCTAATACTTTACACCAAAAATCATGCGAACGTAAATTAGGCTGAGATGGTTAGCCTAATATTGGACCGGGTAACGTTGGGTTAAAATGATAATTTTAGGAAAACTTGCCATAAATTGGTCATTAATCACATAAGTGATTTATGGCATAAAAAGGCATTAATTACCTTGATTAATGAGATTAATTGGAAATGAATGTGACAGTAATTTGAATATTTTCTAATTTACATATTGGTCATTAATCACATAAGTGATTTATGGCATAAAAAGGCATTAATTACCTTAATTAATGAGATTAATTGGAAATGAATGTGACAGTAATTTGAATTTGAATAATTCACATAATTAAAATGTAAATTAGAAAATACGAACACGCTTAACCCGAGGTTGGATTGAGTTGTGACGTAAACCTGTCCGGACCCGCCCGGCTGTCCAGTTGTCACAACAATAGCTATCCAATGTGAGAAGTTAAGGCATGGGGCCCAATAAAGACCCGAGGTTAAACTGAGTTGTGGCGTAAGACTGCCCGGACCCAACCGGCATACAGGCAGCCACAACAATATTTGTCTAATCTGAGAGGTTGGTGCTCTAATAAGACAATTAGAGTTGAGTTAGGACTGATAGGGTTAAGTCAATTTAATAAATACTTAATCAAATTCAACATGTTAAATAATTTGGATGGGTGGGGGTTAGGTTCATTCAAACACTTAACATGTTTGACTAGAAAACTTAGTAACGGGGACCCGTTTCAGCAGTAACCCAATTAGGTATCATGGTACCATGAACTAGGCAGGGTGGGGCACAATTACTAGGCTGATTGTAAGCGGTCAAAAGCGACGGCGGTTGGTGCACAGTGTGGGCTCTAACAGAGTGCGGGCGTGCACACACTCTGGAGCAGACAAGTCAGGGCACTGGAGCATCAGTAGTATACCCTATGCATGCTAGAATTGTGTCGGGGCCGCCACCATGGGACTTGATACACCCCATGGTGGGACCAACATAGGTATCTACCATATAGGGTCGTAGGACACATGTGAATATACGAGTAGGAGCCGATCTTTTAAAGAAAGAGAAAGGGATCACTTCACCCCAATCACGGGGTGCCTGTTGGTATAAGAATTAGTAGGTGCAGAGATAGAGATTTAAAATAGGGTGCGAAGGGATGTTCGTTTTAGGAAACCTTATCTAGTTCTAGGATAGTCTATTATCCTGATATCGTCATGTTCTCACTTTATGCAAGTCATGATCTTTTTATTATTAACATTCTAGGAATATAGCTAGACTTACCAGACTTATGTCTGACCCATTTTCCTTTCGTCTTCTTTTCTTCCGTCCCCCCCCCCCCCTCCCCAGGTCCACAGGGAGGAAACACCGCAGCTTAGTCAGTTTTTCATCCAGCTTGAAGAGAGAGAATGTATTGCTTGGATTTCTTTCATTTGGACCATGGCTTTGGATATCATTTATGGGGATTATGCAGCTTTATTTATGTTTCATGCTTCTTTAAATTTTAAAATCAAGACAGTATTATGGTTGTAATAATTGGAAGTATGTTTCGAGACAATGTTGGAAATGTTCTGTATGAACACGTATTTATGATAAAAAAAGTCTGTTGGTTTTTCCGCTGCTTATTTATATGTGTTTATATCTGTCTTGTGTTTTATCTGTGTCTTTTACTTATAAACCTCCACCAAAATTAAGACATTCCCTTTGTGAGTGACCTTAACGGAGGTGGGGTGTTTCAGAATAAAAATATAATTGTTGGTAAACATTCTAGAAAAGCTAAAGATGAGGGTATTTCACTAGGAGGTGTGTTAAATGGAGGAATTGCTAAAAGATAATCTTTTCTTTTGGTAATTTCTTTCAATTTTATTGGTCAGTGTTCTTGGTTTTTGCTAATAATAGATATGTGTTTGATCTCTATCTTGCTAAGTCTAGTTAGTTTGTTTCAATGTGGTTTTGTCTGGTGTTGTTCAGTTGTGAGTTTAATGCTTTGTTTGGAGTAGGTTTATGGCTATGGAGATTCAGTTTAGATTGCTCGTTTGGGTTTGATGACTTTCTTCAGCATGTTTAGTAGTTGGATATTGATATGTTTCCAGTTCTGTTCTGGTTGTTTGTTTGGGATTTGTCTTCTTCAACATGTATGGTGCTTCAACAAGTGGTGTGTAGTTGAAGATTCAATGCATGCAATTTTTTTTTACTTGGATTGCTTCTGTCAATTCTAGGAGTATTTTGATTGTTTTCTTTGTGTAGATCAAGTATGTTGATGCTGCAGTCTTGGTTGTTTCTTCTTGAGATTTGGTATTATGCAGTTGGATATTAGTTGGGCTTTCTGGGCTTTACTTCTTTGGTTGGGCTGCCTTTCTTTGGGATATATATCTGTGGTCATATGTATGGAGTATTTTGTGTTTGTATGTTATATAGTGTAATCTGGGTCAGTTTTTCTTTTGTTTTAAGCTGGTTTTCTTTTTGTTTAGTATTCATTTTTTTCAGATGTATTTTATTCCAACTCAAAACTTTTGTACTTTCCTTTCTGTAATATAAATACCCACTTTTGTTCAAAAAAAACACTTACCAATATATGACACTATCTAAGAAGTGTCTCTAGCTGCAGAATCTCAACCACCCGTCTAACCTACGGATTTGTTACAAGGAGAGAGTCAGAATAAAAGTTCTAGTGAATGGACAAATTATACTTTCTACAAATAACACTGCGTATACCGTTCTATCACTGTATCATATTTATTAAGTTATTCGAGTTTATCTCAAAATACACTTTCGATTTTTCCACATAAATCGTACTATCTACTCCACAGTATATTAACTTAATAAATAATATATATGCAGCTATATGCCTAATATATCGAGGTACTCCCCATAGTACCCTTCTCGAGTGGTCTCTATCATCGTACTACGTAAACATACCGGTTCTTCACCTCCACGCTACGAAAGCATACTTGTGATGACTGCCCACAAACCGCGCACTATACAAGAGGAATAATGCGCTGAAAGGTGTGCCAGACAGCTATGGGTGATCATCAAGGTATGATACATAAGCGGAATCTGTCGTAAACTCACAGCGCAAGGATAAAATATAATAGAACATATACAACAGATAGTGATAGTGAAGCAAAAAACACTAAACTTTCATGACAACTAGAAAGTATTTCCCATACACGTGGATATCGACAACAGTGTTTGTACAATTTACCTCACTACAACACTCAAAGAAATAGCAAACAGCAAAAACAAATACTAGATAGTAGTAAAACTGATACGTAAGCCTCCTGCTCGCCATCGACCAGCATCGTCGTTCTCACTAAAGCATCACCTGTCACCTGCTTCTCAGTCTGCCTATCCACAGGATGAACAACCCAAGGTAATAAGAGGAAACATAAAACCTTGAGTCAGACAACAGTCTTAGTGAGCGATAAAACAACTAACAAACTTCATCAATAAAGCATATGGGAATTGGTTAATAAACAACTAATCTACCCAGCTCCAGAGAAGACTTACACCTACCTTCCCCACACCTGAAAGTGATAGCGTTTACGATCCATACATCCAAAGGAATAACAATCCAGTCATGGAAATCAGAACAACCATTCATATGTGGCAAAAGCATCTCAACCATTATAACAACAAAGCATTCAAACATCCATGACTGACTCTAGCTATCACCTCCAACATTGCTTTGAAACCACCGTTATTGTATGACTGGCTAACAATTTGCCATCAACTGTCAAGGACCATACTCGACGCCCTTGTTCTAGCAAAATTGCACATGCTATACTCAATACGTGTTACACGCTATACTCAACACGTGTCTAGGCCATTCACGATGCCCAGGGCACTCGACCTACAATTGGTCTTCAATTGTACCTCTGCTTTGAGTTCGCTAGAACCTACGACAATGGAAATTACTCGGCCTTCTCATCTCTAGTCATTATCAATTACGACTATTAATTTTCTCAGAACACTTTAGAGCAATCATTTCACACGAACTCAATACATCCTTGAGTCGTTTCCACATTCGTCACATCCAATGAACAATTCACCTCACTTCGTCATTCCTCCATGGAATTCACTTCAAAGTCACACCATCGTCGAGCCAATTACATCACTGTGCTGCGGCTAGGGTGGGGGGGTTTCCCCCAAAAAATATTTAAAAGCACTTTTTTTTCAAATCTTGGTCATACCCGAAAATATAAATTTTCAGAAAACGACCCTGTGACCGACCCCTGGCCATGTTCGACCGACCCCTCACTTGGGTGTACGACCGACCCTCCTTGCTCGACCCAAGATACTGCTCGACCGACCCACCTTCAATGTGTAGACCGACCGATCCAAACTTCCTGAGTACGACCGACCCTCAATGTTCGACCGACCCAAATTTCCTCCAAACCCAGAACCTTCAGACCTATTCGACCGACCCTCCCCAGATCGACCCGACCCAGGTGAGACCGACCGACCATGCACAGCTTCTAGCTTGTTCTCCAAGACACACCTTAGATCGACCCACCAGGTTCGACCGACCACCATGTTCGACCCAAAACCTGCATCCTCCAATTCAACTCCAGTTTCGACCAAAACTTCACCAAAATGATTCGTTCAACGAAACCAACTCATCCAATATGACCACAAGCACGATATGAAATCATTAATAACACCAATTTGACAATTCCATTAATAACATGTAAAATTCACCAAATTCACCATAAATGTACATATGAACAAAACCATGAATCTAACTTGCACATTCACATGAAATGTCATAGAAATTACCTATCTGAACTTACTAAATCAGATCATAGGGTGATCTATACAAAAATGAACTTACCAATGCATAGATCTAAGGAAAAACACTTGAATTTGATGAAAAACATGATCAACTACTCATATACTTCATTGAATCCATGTGAGAGATGTAATCTACTCATCGATTCTCCCAAATAAGAAAAAATCAATGAAATAGGAATCCGGACAGCATGCACTGATGAATCCTTGCCTCAATTGATGTAGACCTAGCCTCCAATGATGTAGATATATGATTTCCCTCATTGGATTTGGATTTTTAATGGTGGAAAAGTGTTAGAGGAAGGAGGAGCATAAGGCCTCCAAACGAGATAATGGAAAACTAAAACCATTTCCCATATCCCTTACCCCCTATTTATAGTTTCCACCCACCCACAAATGAGCCTCTCCAAATCAGCCCATTAAGGCTCCCAAAACCTGAACAGCCAACTAAAAAACCTTAAAACAGCGATTCCTCCCAAGTCGCTGAACCAAATCCCTAATGCAACAACTCTACGGAAAGGCAATCATCATTTCCTTTCCAATGACACAGGTCTCATCTTCTGATTCAAAACAAGTCAAAAGTTATTCCCTGTATAAGACTGACAAGGGCAAAATGGTCACAAACAAAGTCGATAAAAATTATGGACATGTCTCACATGCCCATAAACAACATATTAAAAGATGAGGACGATCCAACCCTTAGGAATAAAATAAAAATATTTACGATCTTCCGATACATAAAATGCGGGCTGTTACGGTACTTGACTATGCTACAAAGGCATACCAAGTCTCCAACGTCACGCCACGAAACCATACTAGGCTATGCTGCGAAAGCAAATAAGCTTCTACCACTACGCCACAAGGGTTCCCTAATGCCCGAGTTCCCTCAGGAACTCAGTTGGGGGCTTCACACATAAAGGAAAGCCTCGTTATAGCCCACCCCTTATTAATGAAAGACTATTTAAAGAGCCGAATGACCGCCCTACCATCCAATCTAAACAAACATGTGGTCCCTCATCTAATGACCTGATAGTTAAAGGTCATTGGCCTCTTGGCTTAGCTCCAGTCTTTCTTCACACACTCTGACTGAGATGACATGTATCCGATGACCTACTATCCTTTATTGGGTCCCGACCATGAAGCCTCCTCCCTTGCTGCAACCGCCGAATCATCCTAAGATCATCCCAATCAGTCTTTAGGTTGCCTACCATCAAAAATGCAGCCAAGGTATACTCATCGGATGGAACCGTACAGACCGTGCCTCTTTAGGTACAGCTTCATTAGCCTACCACAGAGAGTCATCTTGGAGTATCCTCACATTCAGTAGAAGTCTCACACTTTATTCCGGTTCCCGTCGAATAATAAAACGGATGTGCTCCTCTCGTGTCTCTAAACACCAACGATGATCTGCCTCGTTGAGCTCTTCATCCCAAGTACATACGGACTGCTCCAAGCGCATATCATCATCACATTATTAGACCCTATGTCTAATCTTCAACTACGTGCTTGTTTTACTTACCACATTACTAATTAACTTGAACATTTCACTTGTTTATTCTGCATTCAAGTTAATCGTTTATTAACAATAGTTGGCCGCTTATTTTCCCTAATCAACTTTCACTGCCAGAACAAACAACTGCTTATTATTATATTCATTAAACTTAATTCCTCAATTATAAGTTTATTAATAATAAGCCAACTCTACTCTTTCCCGTTTAATTATACCCCCGCATTATAATACTACCACGACTATAATTATGAATTTTCTTATTAAACGTATTTCCAGTAATTTAAGTTAATTTATAATAAGCCTCTTACGTTCCATTTCATCTTTTAATTTTAACATGTATGTTATAATCCTACTTGACAAGTTTCCAAATTATATTACATCCCCGTCTTATATCTATTTATATTATAATTCCCACTAATCTTTAATGATTACTAATTGGTCCGACCGTAAAATACCCAAATTGCCCATATTTATCAAGGTCATTTAATTATTCTAACCTTTGGTCAGACCTTGAATTATTCCCACTAATCTTTAATTGTTCCAACTTTGTAATGTTATAAAATTGATTAAAAATATTATTTTATTGTAGTTTTTTAAATTATTTGAAATTACATACGAATGACAATATATTAAAAAAAATACATGTATTGTTACAAATTAGGAATAATTATTCTAACTAATCAAGCACATGCAAATATTAAATACATAAATAAATATTCAATGAAAAAGTCTAAAAGGTTTGATATAATGATTCAAATTATTTAACCGTTAATCTATTTATTTAATTGAATCATATTAGTTTCAAATTTTATCTTATATATGTTACTTACGTTATCCTAAACAAATTAAAATAACATAACATATATCGATATAATTATTAATTAATCTAGATTCATTTAGAAATTTTCTAAGTCTCGTTTAAATAAAAGCAATATTTTATTTAGTTTCACAAATAAATTTTTATTATAGTTTAATTGACAATTTTTATTATAGTTTCAAAAATAAATTTTTATTATAGTTTAATGTGTATATAAATTTAAGGAATGAAAATTTTCGTTTTCTTCACTTAGCTTATTTCAAACTGACAAGGATGGCAAATGATATTAATAATTGGAGATAGAAAACTTTACATTTCCTTCCCTTTAATTAAATTGACTAATTGATTTATATGAGACATGAAATGTCCGTTAATCTATTTATTTAATTAAATCATATTAGTTTCAAATTTTATCTTATATACATTACTTACGTTTCTCTTTCTACATTTCTAAATTGTCAATTAGCCTTTCCTAATTCTCTCTCTATTAAATTGTCAATTAACCTTTCTAAATTGTCAAATAAATTTTTTGTATGATAATTTATTGATAAACTGTCAATTTAGTGATAATTTTATGTATGATAATTTAGTGGTAATTTATGTATGATAATTTAGTGATAATTCTATGTATGATAATTGTCAATTAAATTTTATGTATGATAAATTGTCAATTAACCTTTCAACGTTTCTAAATTCTCTCTCTATTAAATGTATTATTCATATTATATTAGTGGACCAACATGTAGATGTTCATATTAAATTGTCAATTAAATCAACCAGATTTAATTCTATATTAGTGGACCAACATGTAGATGTTCATATTGTGTAGTATCATTGTATTACACACATACGCACACACACACACACACACATACGCACACACACATATATATATATATATACACACACATAAATATATTATTGTATTACACACACACGCATAAATATATATATATATATACACACATAATATTATGTACGATAAATGTATTGTCTGATTTTATTGAACTATTTCCTAAAACGTAATGATAAAATACCTAACATGCATAATTTTTATGTTCTTTGAAATGGTTAATTGTAAGAGATTTTAAGGCAAATAGTTTTAGTGGGTACCTTCTATTTCTTTACTTAAATGTAATTTGGATATCATCTGTTTCTTTCCTTAAAAGAAATTTGGAAATTTAATTGATAATTTTTCCATTCTTACTCCATTTTTCCCTGTACTTCAACTTTTGAAACTCAAATTTAAATGTGGTTGTTTTATATACGTAAATTTTTTATTTCATTCACTGATGTTGAAAATTGCAATTAACTATTATTCATGTTGCATACTTTTAACATTTTAATGACTTAATTATACAGATCTCTTATTTATTTTGTGATTGTTTTCCTTTTTAATTCTTTGTGGATATTCATCACGTCTGGTAAGATCATCTAGGCACATTAAATCCTTTTTAAGATTCGAAACTACAATCGCCATTAGCCAGTGCATTAATAATACAAACATAATAAGGATTTTGTCCTTGAATAGCATGGTGAGGTAATCTTGCCCTTTTACTTATTTTGTTAATTAATACCCAATTTGATGCTTTCTTAAATAATAAATTCAAATCAATTTTCTCTTCTCACTATTTCTTTCTTCAATGACTGGATTAGATATACTACAGAAAATAAATGTCCCGGTCTTCTTTTATGGGTCATTTTTAAGGTTGAAAGACAATGCAAATTTTGTTTCTATCTTCATTGTTGAATATCTGATATTTTTGGATCTACTAAGACTTACAACATGAGCGTTGCTCTTACATAAAAAAATTTTTTGCCTGCAGCATATGATAACACTGCTACTCTAAGCTTCTTGGCCTGAAATCACTTGGAGAATTTAGATGAAGGCAACAAATAGATCGCAGAGTTTGGATTTGTGGTAGCTTGTTTAATGTAAGTTAAAGAATGTTAGACGCAAACCGAGCTTAGACTATTGGCTAATGTTGCTAAGTTGTTCTGTTCCTACTAATTATTTACTTGCATTCTGACGTGAAGATATTCCACTCAACTGCTTCATTTCTGTCCAGTTTTGCAATCCTAATAATGGACATCTCAAGATTTTCTGTTTCTAAATTCAAGTTTCTTTGTTTTACTTTGTTTCAGTCATGCTTTAATTATAAAATTAAATGCCAAATGTGTGACTTTTTTGTAAGAGAACTTTTTATTTTTCCTATTTTATAGTGGGATAATGCTTTAACTATTTGTGTGTTTTGACGATTGATGGTAGGCGCTTTTTTTTTTAATTCCGTATTTATTGAATATTTGTTGTTTTCAAACCAACGTGTGAATATCTACCTAATTTTATTATGTTGGATACAAAAACAAAGGTCACTACTCACCACTACAAGATTTGTAGCTTCAGATTCCCAAGTGTTTAATGTTGTGTCATTAATATTGTTTTTAAATATTATAGTGGCTTTTATATGGTTATTAATTATATTGCCTAAAATGTAATGATAAAATACCCTAACATATGCATAATTTTTTTGTACTTTGAAAAGGCTAATTGCAAGAGATTTTAAGGCAAATAGTTTTAGTGGGTACCTTCTATTTCTTTAGTTAAATTTAATTTGGGTATCTTCTGTTTCTTTCCTTAAAAGAAATTTGAAAATTTTCTATTATAATTATTGCATTCTTACTCCATTTTTCCCTATACTTCAACTTTTGAAACTCAAATTTAAATGTGGTTGTTTTATACATTGATTATGTTACATAATCCTTTTTGGGAATAATAAAAACTATATCTTTTCTTCAATGATTCTGCAAACTTTCATGCTACTGATCTTGATGTGTCCTATTATCTGCCTTTTAGAAGGAAATAAATATTAAATGCATTGATAGATACAGATAGTTATGTAATTAATTACTTTTTTTTATTATGCCTCATCAGCTTATTGATTTAATTTACGGCTTTAATTACTAATCTTGAATTTAATTTATGGATTTTGAGTAGACAGGATGTATTTGTAGTTTTTCTTTTCTTTTCTTTTCAGCTCCCCCTGAGATACGAACCGAATACCAACTTGACTTTAAGAATGTTTGAATATAATCGGTGGACATTTGTACTAAGTATGATAGAACCTACACTGAACTATGGTGATCTGTTGCTTGCTTATTTATTGCTTAACTTGGCTATTATTGTAGTTAAATGATTTATAGTTATAATATAATATTAACAATCAAACGATATTTTTTTTTCAGATGGCAATGCACCAAAGATGAATAATCAAAGGAGACAAAATAGAAGTTCTAACATTCTAAATGATGAACAAAGAGAAATGCACCGTATGAGGGATAGAGAAAGAAGAAGAGGTATGAGTCAAGAACAACAAGAAAGTTACCTAGCTCGGCGTCGTGAAACATATCGACAAAGAAAGGAAAGATCTCAAAATGCATCTTTAGAAGCACAATCAAATATTACAGCCCATGAATCTCATACTTATCAACAAGAAAGAAACCCAAGAATAGAGATTGAACAAATTGAAAACGTTCCTGCAGCTATTATGAAAGTATATTCAACCAACTTGCAATCATCTATGGTTGAAAAACAATATACTGCTGAAGTTGAAGAAAATACTTATTATATAGGGTTTTTTCTTATTTCCGTCATCAAATTTGTTATAAGTATTGAAAAATACGTTTGAATATGTGTGTGTGTACTGAATAAATTTGTATTGTTATATTATTATTTGTTTCATAGTACAGCATAAAATTTTGAACTTCAAAAGTGGTTTTGAAGTTATATTCTGGTTGCTAGATTACTTAAACAAAATTATATTTGTTGCTTTAAAGGTGAAAGCTCTGGTTCGTTTCGAAGTGGAAAACATGGAAGGCTGTGACGACCCAAACTTCCCAGTACAGGAAAGCCTGGATTGCTTTGAGAACAACACATATCAGAACATAAACTGAAGAACATTTTATTGCTGATTACAATAATTACATCAGAGTACAAGAATATAATAGAGTATGAATACTTATTACACAATAGAAATACAATAATATCAGAGGTTTAAATTACATTTAAATAGCAGCGGAAAAATATTACAAATATACAACTGAAAGGAATACACAGATACAGAGCTTTCCGAATACCGCTTCAGCTGTAAGCCAGGATCCTGTAAATATATCTGCAAAAAGCTACTCGACTGCACGTGTGGAAAATAAGGGCACCCGGGTTTGCCAGTGAAACAAACTACAGGTCAGTCATGGACTGGTATGAGAAATCTTAACTTAACTATCTAATAATAAGGCTAATCACAGGACCACGCCGCAAAGGCGGAACGGGTTTACTCCATTGGATTGCCAGTGCACAAAATAAAGTGAAACGTTAAACAACGCAATGCTTTTTAGAAAAATGAAACCATTATATGACCCAAGTCCCATCACACAATGCAACGCAAACCGGAGGATAGGGTTTTACCTTATAATGGTCAAAAGATGCTTGATACGGTAAAACGGATTTAGTATTAGTGTGTATATGTTTTAATAAAAACATTTCAAATATAAATGTATCAATCCTAGATGGCATGGGTACCATATATCATGTCGCCATACTAGTTCTACAATCAAACCGCAAGATCGTATTGGAAATTGGATTTCCATCATGAGTCGAGGCTAGGGGCAAGCTCCTCTCCGATTCGAGACACTCTAGCAAATGCCTCAGGATCCCCCGCAGTGAACCCTTGGAGCGGTAGGGCCGGTCCCCGCCTATCGGCAGTGGATTGGTTATGCCAGAACACATGTTTCCCGGTTCCTTTGAACCTATAGTATGACCACTAACGGCCTATAAAAATTCGAGGCGCCTCAAAATCCATCATCCACATAAGTAAAATGTCAGCCAGTTTAAGCACTGGCACTACCACTAGCTAGAAAGAAACGTGTGCACTCCCTACGGTCCATATCCCGTTTTTGACTCATACCGGGGTGTGAGGCTCACGAAGTCACGCTATACAAAAAGCTATGTCGTACTAGGCTATACTTTGATCATCCCACAAGGCCCTGCTTTTCAACAAAAGCCTTGATCATTTGCATCTTGGCGTGGCACATTGACAATTCACGCCATGCGATCAATCACTATTAATATATACCAGGGTGTTAAGTAGAGAATAAATTCTCCTCCACCAATCAGATATACCTTAATAAAAATCAATTTAATTCACATGGAACGAAATCCAATGTCAGACACGCATCCATTTACTAGTTATGCTCTGGGTCTGAGCGAAAACCAAATCCGAACAATCAACAATAGTCCGGACGGCCACCACTGAAGCCCCTTCAAGGTAGCTACTCCCATCAAGGGTCTCTGTAGCAACACATCCAGTCGATGTGAAGATCGTCGGTCTTCAACCACCGTCTTCATCTTCGACTCTTCATCGTCGTAGTAATTATTCGGAATGGGTTAAGCCCGGTCTTCCCGAATAACTCACGTACTTTATAATTAAAAATCAAGTACTATAAAAACACATCCAATGCCTCATTCCAATTCAGAATATTCTTCTAATAAAATATTCGCATTATTTTATCAAAGATAAACCTTTTAAATTATTCTTAAATCTTTCTTTTAAAGATTTATTAAAAACCCAATTTGGTTTTAAATATCAAAAATCATTATTCAATGATTAATTAAATTTAAGAAATTAATCTTATCTTTAACTGGGTTAAAGAACTAATGTCATTTTAAAACATCGTTCACGATAAACCCAAAACCGACTTTCATAAAATAGGGAATCTCCACAGAAATCAAATCAATATATAATCGTTATAAATTTCTGTATCCGACCAATAATATAAATGGAATAACGGCAAAGCCTTTTAAATTCCATATGTAGTATCGGTCTTCTTTTACAGAAGCTTATCTCGGTTATTATTCATTCGAATTCTATTCAACTCCAATTTAATATTAAATTGGGAAAACTTTACTTTTGGAAAATTCCCATTTAAATCTTAATAAAAGATTTAAAATTTCCAAATCATATTTTCACTGTCAGTTGGGTTAAAGAACACATGTCCCTTAGAAACACAGTTCACAATAAACCCAACTCACATTTCAACTTATTTCAATTACTAAATATAATTGAAACTTTAATAATCTAAAGTAAAAGATTATTCTTTTCATACGGGGTTTAAGAACAGTGTTATTTAAGACACTATTCACGATAAACCCAAAACCCAATTTATTTAATTTAACTTAAATTAAATCTTAACAAATTGGAAAACTTAATTAAATCTAAATTTAATGATTTATTCTAGTTAATAACTAGTTCATTACAAATAAAGAAATATATTCTTGTTCTAAAATGTTCCACTTCTGACATATTCTTTTTCTAGGAATGTTCTTTATTGGAATGTGACTCAGTCATCAACCATATATTGTACGTAACCAACCATCATGATAAATCATTATCAAATATCCAAATAACAACCGGAGTGGAATTTATAACTGTGTGAGCATTAAAGTAAATAGGTAACGCTCCTCACAGAATGTCAATCCAATGATTGACATATAACTAAATATTGGGATTAGTGTGTGTCCAGTATCATCCCAATACCCGTGTGGGGGTTTCATCCATCAAACAAATAATAAATTATTTGTGCACTTGGGCGATGTGCGAAAATTATCGTCCCAATCACATAAACAAGTCGGGTAACTTGTAAATGGAAGTGTAACATCTCAGCATCATAAACATATATAATGAAGGATCATTTCATATATAATAACAATGTAAGTTCTCATGTTGACATGATTTATCAAAAACCATAAATCTTTTCTACTGATTTATTTACATTAAAAATGTGAATGCTAATGTTGACTCACTTACAATGAAATGTAATATCCTTATATTACATAAAAATGATATTCTTTTTACGTTGTAAAAAAAAATTAATCTTTATATTATATTAAAAATGTAATTCTTTAATTTTATCATTTTTATAACAACTAAAGTGTAGATAAAAATGTACTTTTTGATGCCATGTTTTATTTGCAATGGAGAATGCAAATAAAATATAACGTTTTATCTCCTGCTTTATTTGCAATAGAGGATGAAAATAAAGATCCAACTTTTTAATTCATGTTTATTTACATCGAGGAATGTAAATAAAAATTGTAGCCTTTTATTTCTAGTTTTATTTGCAACAAGGAATGCAAATAAAAATATAAATTTTAGTTTTAATGTTTTGTTTACATCTAAAGTTGTAAACAAAATGCATCTTTTTCCTATGGTGTTTATTTGCCTCTAAATATGCAAATAAAAATATAATCTTTTAACAACGATGTTTATTTGCATCTAAATATGCAAATAAAAATACAATCTATATTAATCGTTTTGTTTGCAACTAAATTTACAAACAAAAATGTATATTTCTATTTCTAACTAAAATACAAAATAGAAATGTAATATTTGTTTGCATCTAAAATTGCAAAACCAAAATGTAACTCTTTAAATCATATTTTGCTTGCATCTAAAATTGCAAACAAAAATGTACTTATTCATTTAAATGTTTATTTGCAACGGAGGAGGCAAATAAAAGAACATTTTTATTTCAATGTATATTCGCATTGGAAAATGCAAATTAAAGAACTTTTTTTTTAAATTTAAATTTCAATTTGTATTAGAGAATGTAAATAAAAGGATACTTTTATTTTCAATGCATATCTTATTTTCTAGTTTTGTTTGTGTTGTGGGACACAAATAAAAATGTACTTTTATTTTCAAGTTGTATTTACATTGTGAGATGCAAATAAAAAGTGGACCTTTATGTCATGTTATATTTGCATTGAAAAATGCAAATGAAAAGTGAACTTTTATTTTCTATGTTTATTTGTATTGTAGAATACAATAAAAGGTTAACTTATCTTCCTATGTTATAATTGCATTATTGAATGCAAATAAAAGAACAATTTTTGTTTTTAATGCATATTTGCATTAGTGAATGCAAATAAAGAAACAAATTTTATCTTCAATATATATTTGCATTAGTGAATGCAAATAAAAGAACAATATTTAATTTCAAAGTATATTTGCATTTATGAATGCAAATAAAAGAACAAAGTTTATTTTCAATGAATATTTGCATTTGTGAATGCAAATAAAAGAACATATTTTTATTTCAATGATCTTGTTTTGACAAAAATGATATTTTCACTTCAAAAATCAAGTTTTGATAAAAGTGTGATTTTTATTTCATAAATCAAATTCTAACAAAAGTGTTATTTTTGTTTCATAAATCATGTTCTAACCAAAATGTTATTTTTATTCACTAATCAAAATTTGACCAAAAATGTTATTATTTTATCCAATGTATAAAAATGTATATTTTTACCAAATTCAATTCAAGGTATAAAAATGTGTATTTTTAACAAATGCCATTCAATGTATAAAAATGTGTATTTTTTACAAATTCTATTCAATGTAAACAAATATGAGAATTTTGATTTAATTCTTTGATGTAAACAAATATGCCAATTTTTGATTGATTCTTTTATGTAAACAAAATGTTAATTTTGATTGGTTCTTTTATGTAAACAAAATGTTAATTTTTTTTATTCATTCTTTAAATTGACCAAAAATGGGGTTTTTATTTCAACACTTATGTTTTAACCAAAATGTTATCTTTTATTTCAATACTAAACAAATTTGACAAAAACCATGTTTTAATGAAAACAATAAAATGAATGTTTTATTGTTATTCAATGTTTAAACAAAAATTGACAACTTGATTCATTTCAATAAATAGGATCAAAATAATAATTTAATATTAAATTAACAATTTAATCCAATTTAACAAAATTAATCCAAATAATGTATTTATGCTGAATTGAAAATCTAATGCAATTCAACACATAACAGAATGATTTATTTTTATTGAAATGGCAATTCTATTCCAGATCAATAATATAACAAGTGACATATCTTTTATTGAACACATATAGATCTGTGTTTATAGATCATCAACAAGTAGATAAATTATTCACAATTCATCACATAACAGATCTAAGTCATACAAAACCAATCATTCGTCACAATCACCGCACAATCAACATTGAAATAATATATACATAGAACATGAATTTCATAACGAATGAATATATATATATATACTACACCATAAAATAAATGATATATTTTAATTCAAAAAAATAGAAATCTCACCAAATAAATTAGTTCTGAAATTTCAAAGTCCTCAGTTTCAAATCCGGTCTGTTCTGTGTCGTAGAGTTTTCTGATACGAGTCCAACGCACTTTGATTTGCTGAATTCTGAGCTAAAACGAACAAGATACGATTGTTTTAATACTAATTACTTTAATAGATAATTAATTAATTATTTTCCTTAACCTTGCTTATTTAAAATCAGGCCGTTCAATTCCTTAATCCATCTTCTTCCTTCCTCGGTTAAACCGAACCCAACTCGTTCCAGAGGAGAACCCGCTCGCGCCCGCTTCCAGAAGCCACCAGCACCCGATCCGACTTCGCCACGGTCTCGGCCTTCGCTCCTTGCCCCACCGCCGCCATCCATGGTGCAGCTCGCACCCCTGTACTGCCGTGAAAACGAGCTCGAATGCTCGAGCTTTGAGCCGCCGATCCTCCCACATCACCTCACGAAAACGCATCTCATCCGTTGATTTAGAAGAGGACGAAGAGGCGAGCAATTTGGCCATAGGGATGAAGGTCGATTGATGTTCGGGTTTGGAGAATTTGGGAGAGGAAGTGTGGAACGCCGTGGCCATTGATTCAAAGCATACGGTGGCTGATGTATTAGGTTTTAGGGTTATTGTATATGTATGGTATATATAGGTGTATTCTTATCGTATATTATTTAATTTTAATTCATTTAAATGCAATATAACTTCTATATCGTACTGAACTCTAAATCAAACCCAACAAGTGTCGCCCCTAGCTAATAACCCCCATCTCGGACAGACTGGAATATGTTCCGTAACCCAATTCCGCTGTTACGATATGTTTTTCTTAACATTTAATTATTAAATTCAAACGTACATTTCAAATTACTGGGGCCACATACGGACTCTAAAAATTACAGAAAAATTATTTCTACTTATGTTTTGACGATACGGTTCTAACAAGACTAATTTCGTCGAATTCTGAGACCGTTTGACAAATGGTCATTTTCAAGTTGATCAAATTTGACTATAATTGACAAAACATGTTTTCCTTTGCCACGCTCACATATTAATTCGAAAAATTCTGAAAAATTAAACTTAACAATAAGTCGACATTCCGGTTCCAACAAAAGAAGTTTCGTCGAAAACAGAGGTCGTTTGTAAAATGACTATTTTTAAGGGCTGTATATTTAATTAAAATATATATAAATCCTATAGCGACTTTTCTGGATTTTAAACTGGGCATGACTTCTTATTTTTAAAGTGAAATTTTGTGTTTTTCAGATTTTTAGAAAGATACTGTTAAACATATTTAAATATTTCTGGTTTCGCCCAATTTTGATTTATAATGAATCCTGTATATTCAGTCAAAGTTCAAATTCAAATTTTCAAACTGCAGCGCTGTTTTAACTCCTTTTATAATTAAATTAAATTTATTCATTTTAAAATAAAATTTTCATCGTTATTATTTAAAATAAGTTGTTTTAAACATCCTAAATTCATTAAAATTTCTAAAATAAAAATTTTAAATTGGCCCCAAAATTCCGGGTTGTTACAATCGCCCCCACTTAAAATCTTTTCATCCTCGAAAAGGAACGTAGCTAAAAGTTGTTTAATTAACCAGCTCAACTTTAAATTTTTATTTATTGGTTTCCATAATTTTTTTATTTAAAGTAATTATCATTTCTATACTTTTATTAGTTAAATTAACAATCAAACATCAAAACCAGCAATCAATTAGGTAATTAACTTTTCAAATATATATAACTTTTATATATAGCCAAAAATCATATTTTTAGTGCAAATCACAGCAATGTGTAGCAATGTGTACCAACTAAGTTTTGGCTCTCATACTAGTCAATGGAAATATATAGATATACCACTTTCAAAACTCGGAAATAAATACTGATAATGCTGCAGCATTATCAGAATTATCCCCGGGCGGCTAGAGTGTGATTCTATATCTACCCAGTATATTAAAACTTCGAATATCCGTTAATTACTCGTATATTCGAAATCTTTATATACTCGACTGTCCACATAAAAATATAATAATATACTCAAATACGTATATTTAGATAAAATTTTCAAAACTGAATTTGTTTTTATTTATTTTAAAGAAAATGATACTCTTCACACTCGTTCTAGGATACTACTGATCCTATCTCTAACGAGTTATTCTCATTGGATATTACTAACCCAATCCCTGATGAATTCTTTCGTTCGGTTCTAATGTGTCTTGTTTTCGAGCTCTGTAAACCAAAGCTCTGATACCAAATGTGACGACCCAAACTTCCCAGTACAGGAAACCCTGGATTGCTTTGAGAACAACACATATCAGAACATAAACTGAAGAACATTTTATTGCTGATTACAACAATTACATCAGAGTACAAGAATATAATAGAGTATGAATACTTATTACACAATAGAAATACAATAATATCAGAGGTTTAAATTACATTTAAATAGCAGTGGAAAAATATTACAAACATACAACTGAAAGGAATACACGGATGCAGAGCTTTCCAAATACCGCTTCAGCTGTAAGCCAGGATCCTGTAAATATATCTGCAAAAAGCTACTCGACTGCCCATGTGGAAAATAAGGGCACCCGAGTTTGCCAGTGAAACAAACTACAGATCAGTCATGGGACTGGTATGAGAAATCTTAACTTAACTATCTAATAATAAGGCTAATCACAGGACCACGCCGCTAATGCGGAACGGGTTTACTCCATTGGATTGCCAGTGCATAAAATAAAGTAAAACGTTAAACAACGCAATGCTTTTTAGAAAAATGAAACCATTATAAGACCCAAGTCCCATCACACAATGCAACGCAAACCGGAGGATAGGGTTTTACCTTATAATGGTCAAAAGATGCTTGATACAGTAAAACGGATTTAGTATTAGTGTGTATATGTTTTAATAAAATCATTTCAAATATAAATGTATCAATCCTAGACGGCATGGGTACCATATATCATGTCGCCATACTAGTTCTACAATCAAAACCGCAAGGTCGTATTGGAAATTGGATTTCCATCATGAGTCGAGGCTAGGGGCAAGCTCCTCTCCGATTCGAGACACTTTAGCAAATGCCTTAGGATCCCCCGCAGTGAACCCTTGGAGCGGTAGGGCCGGTCCCCACCTATCGGTAGTGGATTGTTTATGCCTGAACACACGTTTCCCGGTTCCTTTGAACCTATAGTATGACCACTAACGGCCTATAAAAATCCGAGGTGCCTCAAATCCATCATCCACATAAGTAAAATGTCAGCCAGTTTAAGCACTGACACTACCACTAGCTAGAAAGAAACGTGTGCACTCCCTACGGTCCATATCCCGTTTTTGACTCATACCGGGGTGTGAGGCTCGCGAAGTCACGCTATACACAAAGTTATGCCGTACTAGGCTATACTTTGATCTTCCCACAAGGCCCTGCTTTTCAACAAAAGCCTTGATTATTTGCATTGACAATTCACGCCATGCGATCAATCACTATTAATATATACCAGGGTGTTAAGTAGAGAATAAATTCTCCACCACCAATCAGATATACCTTAATAAAAATCAATTTAATTCACATGGAACGAAATCCAATGTCAGACACGCATCCATTTACTAGATTATGCTCTGGGTCTGAGCGAAAACCAAATCCAAACAATCAACAATAGTCCGGACGGCCACCACTGAAGCCCCTTCAAGGTAGCTACTCCCATCAAGGGTCTCTGTAGCAACACATCCATTCGATGTGAAGATCGTCGGTCTTCAACCACCGTCCTCATCTTCGACTCCTCATCGTCGTAGTAATTATTCGGAATGGGTTAAGCCCGGTCTTCCCGAATAACTCACGTACTTTATAATTAAAAATCAAGTACTATAAAAACACATCCAACGCCTCATACCAATTCAGAATATTCTTCTAATAAAATATTCGCATTATTTTATCAAAGATAAACTTTTTAAATTATTCTTAAATCTTTCTTTTAAAGATTTATTAAAAACCCAATTTGGTTTTAAATATCAAAAATCATTTCAATTATTAATTAAATTTAAGAAATTAATCTTATCTTTAACTGGGTTAAAGAACTAATGTCATTTTAAAACTTCGTTCACGATAAACCCAAAATCGACTTCCATAAAATAGGGAATCTCCACAGAAATCAAATCAATATATAATCGTTATAAATTTCTGTATCCGACCAATAATATAAATGGAATAACGGCAAAGCCTTTTAAATTCCATATGTAGTATCGGTCTTCTTTTACAGAAGCTTATCTCGGTTATTATTCATTCGAATTCTATTCAACTCCAATTTAATATTAAATTGGGAAAACTTTACTTTTGGAAAATTCCCATTTAAATCTTAATAAAAGATTTAAAATTTCCAAATCATATTTTCACTGTCAGTTGGGTTAAAGAACACATGTCCCTTAGAAACACAGTTCACAATAAACCCAACTCACATTTCAACTTATTTCAATTACTAAATATAATTGAAACTTTAATAATCTAAAGTAAAAGATTATTCTTTTCATACGGGGTTTAAGAACAGTGTTATTTAAGACACTATTCATGACAAACCCAAAATCCAATTTATTTAATTTAACTTAAACTAAATCTTAACAAATTGGAAAACTTCATTAAATCTAAATTTAATGATTTATTCTAAGTAATGACTAGTTCATTACAAATAAAGAAATATATTCTTGTTCTAAAATGTTCCACTTTTGACATATTCTTTTTCTAGGAATGTTCTTTATTGGAATGTGACTCAGTCATCAACCATATATTGTACGTAACCAACCATCATGATAAATAATTATCAAATATCCAAATAACAGCTAGAGTGGAATTTATAATTGTGTGAGCATTAAAGTAAATAAGTAACGCTCCTCACAGAATGTCAATCCATCGATTGACATATAACTAAATATTGGGATTAGTGTGTGTCCAGTATCATCCCAATACCCGTGTGGGGGTTTCATCCATCAAACAAATAATAAATTATTTGTGCATTTGGGCGATGTGCGAAAATTATCGTCCCAATCACATAAACAAGTCGGGTAACTTGTAAATGGAAGTGTAACATCTCAGCATCATAAACATATATAATGAAGGATCATTTCATATATAATAACAATGTAAGTTCTCATGTTGACATGATTTATCAAAAACCATAAATCTTTTCTACTGATTTATTTACATTAAAAATGTGAATGCTAATGTTGACTCACTTACAATGAAATGTAATATCCTTATATTACATAAAAATGATATTCTTTTTACGTTGTTAAAAAAATGTAATCTTTATATTACATTAAAAATGTAATTCTTTAATTTTATCATTTTTATAACAACTAAAGTGTAGATAAAAATGTACTTTTTGATGCCATGTTTTATTTGCAATGGAGAATGCAAATAAAATATAACTTTTTATCTCCTTCTTTATTTGCAATAGAGGATGCAAACAAATATCCAACTTTTTAATTCATGTTTATTTACATCGAGGAATGTAAATAAAAATTGTAGCCTTTTATTTCTAGTTTTATTTACAACAAGGAACGCAAATAAAAATATAACTTTTAGTTTTAATGTTTTGTTTACATCTAAAGTTGTAAACAAAATGCATCTTTTTCCTACGGTGTTTATTTGCCTCTAAATATGCAAATAAAAATATAATCTTTTAACAACGATGTTTATTTGCAACTAAATATGCAAATAAAAATACAATCTATATTAATTGTTTTGTTTGCAACTAAATTTACAAACAAAAATGTATATTTCTATTTCTAACTAAAATACAAAATAGAAATGTAATATTTGTTTGCATCTAAAATTGCAAAACCAAAATGTAACTCTTTAAATCATATTTTGCTTGCATCTAAAATTGCAAACAAAAAAGTACTTATTCATTTAAATGTTTATTTGCAACGGAGGAGGCAAATAAAAGAACATTTTTATTTCAATGTATATTCGCATTGGAAAATGCACATTAAAGAACTTTTTTTTTATTTAAATGTCAATTTGTATTAGAGAATGTAAATAAAAGGATACTTTTATTTTCAATGCATATCTTATTTTCTAGTTTTGTTTGTGTTGTGGGACACATATAAAAATGTACTTTTATTTTCAAGTTGTATTTACATTGTGAGATGCAAATAAAAAGTGGACCTTTATGTCATGTTATATTTGCATTGAAAAATGCAAATGAAAAGTGAACTTTTATTTTCTATGTTTATTTGTATTGTAGAATACAATAAAAGGTTAACTTATCTTCCTATGTTATATTTGCATTATTGAATGCAAATAAAAGAACAATTTTTGTTTTTAATGCATATTTACATTAGTGAATGCAAATAAAGAAACAAATTTTATCTTCAATATATATTTGCATTGGTGAATGCAAATAAAAGAACAATTTTTAATTTCAAAGTATATTTGCATTTATGAATGCAAATAAAAGAACAAAGTTTATTTTCAATGAATATTTGCATTTGTGAATGCAAATAAAAGAACATATTTTTATTTCAATGATCTTGTTTTGACAAAAATGATATTTTCACTTCAAAAATCAAGTTTTGATAAAAGTGTGATTTTTATTTCATAAATCAAATTCTAACAAAAGTGTTATTTTTGTTTCATAAATCATGTTTTAACCAAAATGTTATTTTTATTCACTAATCACAATTTGACCAAAAATGTTATTATTTTATCCAATGTATAAAAATGTATATTTTTAACAAATTCAATTCAAGGTATAAAAATGTGTATTTTTAACAAATGCTATTCAATGTATAAAAATGTGTATTTTTAACAAATTCTATTCAATGTAAACAAATATGAGAAATTTGATTTAATTCTTTAATGTAAACCAATATGCCAATTTTTGATTGATTCTTTTATGTAAACAAAATGTTAATTTTGATTAGTTTTTTTATGTAAACAAAATGTTAATTTTTTTTATTCATTCTTTAAATTGACCAAAAATGGGGTTTTTATTTCAACACTTATGTTTTAACCAAAATGTTATCTTTTATTTCAATACTAAACAAATTTGACAAAAACCATGTTTTAATGAAAACAATAAAATGAATGTTTTATTGTTATTCTATTTTTAAACAAAAATTGACAACTTAATTCATTTCAATAAATAGGATCAAAATAATAATTTAATATTAAATTAACAATTTAATCCAATTTAACAAAATTAATCCAAATAATGGTTTTATGCTGAATTGAAAATCTAATGCAATTCAACACATAACAGAATGATTTATTTTTATTGAAATGACAATTCTATTCCAGATCAATAATATAACAAGTGACATATCTATTATTGAACACATATAGATCTGTGTTTATAGATCATCAACAAGTAGATAAATTATTCACAATTCATCACATAACAGGTCTAATCATACAAAACCAATCATTCATCACAATCACCGCACAATCAACATTGAAATAAATATATACATAGAACATGAATTTCATAGCGAATGAATACATATATATATATACACTACACTATAAAATAAATGATTTATTTTAATTTTAAAAAAAATAGAAATCTCACTAAATAAATTAGTTCTGAAATTTCAAAGTCCTCAGTTTCAGATCTGGTCTGTTCTGTGTCGTAGAGTTTCTGATATGAGTCCAACGCACTTTGATTTGCTGAATTCTGAGCTAAAACGAAAAAGATACGACCGTTTTAATACTGATTACTTTAATAGATAATTAATTAATTATTTATTTTCCTTAACCTTGCTTATTTAAAATCAGGCCGTTCAATTCCTTAATCCATCTTCTTCCTTCCTCAGTTAAACCGAACCCAACTCGTTCCAGAGGAGAACCCGCTCGCGCCCGCTTCCAGAAGCCACCAGCACTGATCCGACTTCGCCACGGTCAGGGCCTTCGCACCTTGCCCCACCGCCGCCATCCATGGTGCAGCTCGCACCCCTATACTGCCGTGAAAACGAGCTCGAATGCTCGAGCTTTGAGCCGCCGATCCTCCCACATCACCTCACGAAAACGCATCTCATTCGTTGATTTAGAAGAGGACGAAGAGGCGAGCAATTTGGCCATAGGGATGAAGGTCGATTGATGTTCGGGTTTGGAGAATTTGGGAGAGGAAGTGTGGAACGCCGTGGCAATTGATTCAAAGCATACGGCGGCTGATGTATTAAGTTTTAGGGTTACTGTATACGTTTGGTATATATAGGTGTATTCTTAGCGTATATTATTTAATTTTAATTCATTTAAATGCAATATAACTTCTTTATCGTACCGAACTCTAAATCAAACCCAACAAGTGTCGCCCCTAGCTAATAACCCTCATCCCGGACACACTAGAATATGTTCCGTAACCCAATTCGGCTGTTACGATACGTTTTTTTTCTTAATATTTAATTATAAATCATTTAATTATTAAATTCAAACGTACATTTCAAATTACTGGGGCCACATACGGACTCTAAACATTACAGAAAAATTATTTCTAGTTATGTTTTGACGATACGGTTCTATCGAGACTAATTTCGTCGAATTCTGAGACCGTTTGAAAAATGGCCATTTTCAAGTCGATCAAATTTGACTATAATTGACAAAACATGTTTTCCTTTGTCACGCTCACATATTAATTCGAAAAATTCTGGAAAATTAAACTTAATAATAATTCGACATTCCGGTTCCAACAAAAGAGGTTTCGTCGAAAACAGAGGTCGTTTGTAAAATGACTATTTTTAAGGGTTGTATATTTAATTAAAATATATATAAATCCTATAACGACTTTTCTGGATTTTAAACTGGACATAACTTCTTATTTTTAAAGTGAAATTTCAGTTTTTCAGATTCTTTAGAAAGATACTGTTAAACAGATTTAAAGATTTCTGGTTTCGCTTAATTCTGATTTATAATGAATCCTGTATATTCAGTCAAAGTTCAAATTCAAATTTTCAAACTGCAGCGCTGTTTTAACTCCTTTTATAATTAAAGTAAATTTATTCGTTTTAAAATAAATTTTTCATCGTTATTATTTAAAATAAGTTGTTTTAAACATCCTAAATTCATTAAAATTTCTAAAATAAAAATTTTAAATTGGCCCCAAAATTCCGGGTTGTTACAAAGGCTAACAAAATTAAAAGCAAATTCAGTATCTGGTACGTGGTCCATATATAACGACATCATAATGTGTAGCATTTTGGTTCTTTATATTCACTTAAAGTTGTTAATTTACATACTCATGTATAAGTTTGTAAGAAATGAAGTGGAAGAGCTCTTGGACAGAACAATATTCCTAATACTGTTCAAGACATAATTAATAGAGAAATATACAAATGTCACCTGAGGTCCAGCGCAGCGTGGGAGATGGCCATTATAGGATCAATTTGCTACCTTTCACGTAGTAAAATAATAAATGAAAGTGTCACCAACTTTGATCATCATGTTACAAAACTTAGATCTCAATTTGCTACCTTACACGTAGTAAAATAAGAAATGAAAGTGTCACCAACTTTGATCACCATGTTCAAAACTTAGATCTCAATTTGCTACCTTTCACATAGTAAAATAAGAAATGAAAGTGCCACCAACTTTGATAATCATATTACAAAACTTAGATCTTAATTTGCTTTAATATATCAAAAAGGTATTGAGTACATATATTGTTTAATATAACATCATAGATAACGGACATGCCCATTACAGGAAGTTCTTCCACAGATCACCCTAGGAAATTTGATATAACATCATAGAAATGAAAGTGTCACCAACAATTTATGGTACTTGGTCCTTGCAGACCTAGATTTCAGTCACCTTGCATGAAGGGTTCTAAATGTATAAGGAAATTCCCAAAAAAGTATGATCAAAAACTTTGTTCAACTCTAAAATATAAATTATTTTTTTGGTATTTAACTCTAATTTTTATTTTTATTTTTCAGGTATTGTTCAAGTACAATGTTTGATGATTGCGGATTTCCAATTTATAGGAGAAGAAAAACCAAACATACTGTCAGATTTAGAAGTAAAGATTTAAATAACCAGTGGGTGGTTCCTTATAATAGGGATCTTTTGGTTCGATACCAGTGTCACATTAATGTTGAGATCTGCAATCACAGGCGTTGCATGAAATATCTTTTCAAATATTGTCTGAAGGATCATGACCGTGTCACTGTGTTAGTACAGTCCGAAAAAAGAAAAGATCAACAATCTGGGGAGAAGAAAACAGTAAATGAGATTAAAACATACTTAGATAGGAGGTAATTTATACTAAAAGAATTGTATTTTTATTTTTTTATTTTGCATATTTGTTACAGATAAAATGCTATTAAATGACATGTTAACCTAAATGTAGGTATGTATGTGGACCAGAGGTTGCTCATAGAATCTTTGGATTTGATGTGCACCATCGTAGTATGTCTGTAGAGAGACTACCTTTCCATTTGGAAAGTGAGAAGTATGTTACTTTTAAATCAACAGACAACTTAGATCATGTTATCAAACAAGCAGCTGAAAAAAGTTCCAAGCTGGAAGCATTCTTTAAACTTTGTCTGGAAAATGTTGATGCGAGAAGATGCACTTACCAAGAAATACCAGAACATTTTGTTTGGGATTCTGACATTTATAAATGGAGACCTAGAAAAAGAGGACGGATGGTAGGTAGATTAAATTCATCACATTATACCACCGGAGAAGTATAGTACTTACGTTTTCTACTCATAAGGATAACTGGACCTACATGTTTTGAAGATTTACGTCGGGTTGGAGATACCATCTACAATACCTATCGTGAAACTTGTGATGCACTAGGCTTATTGAATGATGATAATGAGTGGCATGAGGCTTTTGTGGAAAATAAGTCAACTGCATTCTCATGGCAATTGCACTCACTGTTTGTCTATATTATCACAAATTGTCAGGTGACCGATGTTTATAAGTTGTGGATTTCTCATTGGGAATGCATGGCAGATGATATCTTACATAAACAGAAGGCACTTACTGGAAATCCTAATTTAAAGCTGAGTGATGAAAAATTACAAAATTATGCTCTGGCTGGTATGTTATGTTTTATCCAATATATTATATATATTTCATTATTAAATTTTAATATTGTTAATTGAGTTACCATTACATTCTTACATAATTTACTATATTCAAAATATTGTATCCTGATGTTACGATCTTAACTAAAACATAATATTTTTTCTGTATAGAAATTGAGATAATATTGAACATAACTGGTAAATCACTGAAGGATTTTCCCACTATTCCAATGCCATCTAGCATCTATTTGGATAAGTTCAATAACATATTGATTTTAGAAGAAAGGAGTTATGATACAAATCAAATGTATAATGAACACAAGGACTTGTTTTCAAAGTTAAATGTTGAACAAAAGTGTGTTTACGATGCAGTCATGAATTATGTTTATAACAATAATGGAGGTATCTTCTTTGTGTATGGAAGTGGAGGTTGTGGAACGACTTTTCTTTGGAGGACTAATTTCCCGCCTAAGATCGGAGTCTCTAATTGTTCTACCTGTGGCTTCATCCGGAATTGCTGCTACTTTGTTGTTGGGAGGTAGAACCGCGCACTTGAGATTCAAAATCCCACTAAAGCTAGATGATTTTCTACATGTTCAATCACGATGAATTCTGATATTGCATAACTCCTTAGGCAAACAAAGCTTATTTTTTGGGATGAAGCTCCAATGCAACACAGGTTCGCGTTTGAAGCTATAGACCATTCATTACGCAATATTATGAAATCAGTTAGTAGTGAAAATTTTGATAAACCTTTTGGTGGGATAAATGTGGTGCTGGGGGGTGACTTCAGACAGATTTTGCCTGTAATTTATAAAGGTAATAGAAGTAACATTATTAGCGCATGTGTTTTTAGATCTCAACTTTGGTCCATATGTCGGGTTTTTAAATTAACACACAACATGAGGCTAAATGAAGGAAATAATGATGGTGAAATACGTCATATAGAAGCATTTAGTAAATGGATACTAGAATTGGTGAGGGTAAAGTTCCCGTGGTTCAAAATGATTGTTCAATTGATATTCCACCAGAATTTTGTATTCAATCAGAGTCAAATAACATTGATGAATTTATAAATATTGTTTTTCCAAAGTTGGAGACACCATACACCTATGATGAGTATTTACGTGAAAGATCAATATTGACTCCTAGAAATAAGGTGGTTGATCATGTTAACAACCTAATTCTTAATAAGATACCTGGTGAGGCATTCACATAGTTGAGTTCTGATTTAGTTAAATGTCGTGCTGGTAATGATGATCAACTCAGTGCCTCTTTTCCTGTTGAATATCTAAATTCCATTTAAGTTTCTGGTATTCCTCCCCATAAGCTGGTTTTGAAAGAGGGTGTTGTTGTAATGTTGTTGCGCAATTTGAGCCAGGCTATTGGATTGTGTAATGATACTTGCTTGGTTGTTAGGAGGTGTTTAAAACACACAGTGGTATGTGAAATTATTAGTGGTAGTCACACAACATAACACACTTAATACCCAGAATTGAAATGTCTCCAAGTGATTCAAATTTACCATTTGACTTGGTCCGAGTTCAGTTCCCGTTGCAACTTTGTTTTGCTATGACAATCAACAAAGCACAAGGTCAATCTCTAGAGCGTGTAGGTTTGTATTTGCCAGAGCCTGTATTTTGTCATGACCAATTGTATGTTGCTATCAGTCGGGTAACATCTCCTGCTGGTTTAGTTATTTTCAATGAGAAAGAAGAAGGATGAACTACAACAATTACAGATAATGTGGTGTATGAAGAAGTTTTTTATAGTTTGTCAGATATGTGTTAATTTTGTTGTACTTTATTATCAATAAAGACATCTAAATAATGTGATATCTCAATGTTACGTTCTTCTGGTTCTAAGTATTTTATGTGGATAATCGTTTTGATATTGGCAGGAGATTTTAGATACTTCTACTCATGATCTTATATTTATTTTGCTCTGATTTTCATATTTACTTTGTTTGGAATGAAAACTACTCATGATCTTATATTTATTTTGCTTTGAAAACTACTATTGATTAATGTATTTTTCTGATATGGTTGTTTATTTTTATGCTGTAATTTGATTATTATTTTAAGTTAGAATGCCTTTTATACATAAAAAAATCTATTTAAAACTTAATAACAAATCATACATTGAGCAACAACTACTCATACATTGTTTAGAATGCCATATATATAACTATTTAATATTAATTACAATACTTTATTTTTCTTTTATTTTTAATATTTAATCATTACAATATTTTTTTTAATAACATAAATTTTAATGCCCTGCAAAGCGGGCAAAAAAATACTAGTATTTATTATAATAGGTTACATTCCCTATTCATTACATACTTCAGAAGATTTCTTATTCCATTTTCTCTACATAATACCTTCACTGATTATACCCCTTTTTTATTTCCGTTTTATAATTTATTGTTTAGGAAACTAGACTTATTCCAAATTGATTAGTTAATAAAACTGTAAAAAATCTATTTTCATAGCTTAAGGTAGTTACCGTAATGGAAACCCATAATTGCAAGACATTCTTTTCAATTATTTTTAGGTTATTGAACAGTGCGCAATACGGCAAAATCTTTGTTTCGCACTAATACACATCTTTATTGATTATTAAACTTGCAATTATGTTTTCCAGTTTTTTTTTTAAAACACAAATTATGGAAATATATTACCTTTCTCATAATCAATCAATCTAGGCTACTACTAACTTCCTAATTCAATTGATATATATTACTTCCTATATACAACCGATTTTCCTCCTTTTGTTTTGCACAACTACAGTAAAATTTGACACAATTGGTTTATACCCTTTTTTTTCTTTCAATCCCCACATTCTATGCATTATTTCCATTTTGAATCTGAAAAGTGATTTCTTACAAATAACATGGAATTTCTCAAACTTACCCTTCTTGCTATAAATTTATTATATATAACTTTGTTTATGTCATATCAATCTTTGTCACATTAATTTAGCAAATCTTACCAAGTATTCCTACTTTCAAATTTACATTTTACAACAGTTTTTACATAATACGTCATTTAGCCCCAAATCATCAAGTTTTCCCGTTTTATTACAATTTCCATTAATTTGTGCAGAACCACAATTAACTTAATTTGCGCCTAAGCACAGTACAATTACTTTGCGCATAACCATAATTCAAATAAATCTATGTCTAATCACAATTTAATTATTCTGTGTATAACCACAATTTTATTTATTTTGTGCATAACCACTATTTTATTCATTTTGCACTTAACCACAATTTTATTCATTTTGTTTAAAATGCGGGATGTTATAACTTCCGCTATATTAAATTTTGTAACTCTGATATTTTGTATAAATTTTGAAATTTGTATTAGTAGCTTCATAAACTATTATTGAATTTTATTTAGGGCATTGTTATTGACACTCCAAATATTGTTAAGGGAGGACCAATTTTTTAATTTTTCAAAAATTGTTAAGGGGAGTACTAATGAGGAAAGTAGCCCCTTAACAAATTAAGATAATTTTACTTTATTACTCATTTAGCCCCTTAACAAAAGAAGATAATTTTTTCTTAACAAATATTGCAAGGGCCATAATTTTTTTTTCCCAATTCGCATATATAGATTTTTTAAAACCCTAAAGGATAAGCGTTTTCAGAGGAATAGGATCGAACCTTTTTTTTTTTTTTGTCGACATAAATATGTCGAATTTTATAATTACGAAGGCAATGCACCAAAATGATTATTAATTTTCGACATATCACTATTGAATACATACATAATTGATTGCATGCTGCATTCAGTGCACTGGTGACAAACTGCTTATTTTAATTTGGTTTCCCTTGTCGAATAAATTTTTGGCAAATTCTATTCATACACCAAAAAACGTACACCACTATTTTGCTAAAAACTATATTATTAAATTACCCTTATGGTTTATTGCATTATTACTTTTGTAATTATAATCCATTAAATTAAAATGTTGCAATTAACGATATTTACCATATCTATGTAAAAAAATTGAAGAACTTAATTTGTATGAAAACTAAATTTTGAAATAGGGAACTTTTTACAAGTAAATGCTCAAATTTAAAATCATTTAATTTAGGCGTAGGCTTTTTTTGTTGAAATTAAGAATTTTTTGTAGCACAATAAATTGGTTACCATATACTCAAAAAATTGAAATTCATTTTACTAAACATAAACTTTATTTTGTACTATAAAATTTTATTTTCTGTAAATAAGTTTACGGTTTGAAAGAAGGAAGATGATGAATAAAATAAGGCTACTATTGTAAAAGAGACGGTGTATGTAAATTATTTTTGGTGTATGGTAGTTCATTTTATTTTATGGTGTATGTTAAGAGATTGTTGGTGCATGAATAGAATTAGCCTAAGATTTTTTTTTAAATCTAATTTGAAGGGGCAATCTAGGAATATTGAGTAGTGTGAAATAATATGTTTGTATAGCCCCTTAACAATTTTTCAAAGAGTGGAGTGTTTTTAAAAAAAGACCCCCCTTAACAATAGTTGGAGTGTCAATAACAACACCCTTTATTTATTCCGTTGCGAAATATTCTGATTTCTATGTCTGTGGTTGTTTTGTGATTCTGTGATGATTTTATATTAAACCCCATAACAATAACAATCTGCTATTTTGAATGATTTAAGTTGGTTTATTATCGACATAAATGGTTAGAAATAGTAGGTCGTTACAGTTTAAATAATGTATGTAAACAATAATAAAAAATTTAATGTATTATACACTTTTTCAATAAATTTATCATAAATTGAACAAAACAATTTCCGCTTTAAACCTGCAATTTAACATTTCTACAATTATTTGCTGAATTTTCTCAATTCTTTCATGATATTTTATATTTCAGTCCATATGTGTAAACTACTTATGAAATCTTAAATTCTAATTATTTCAATAATCTGATAGAGTTTTTAGTCCATTTTTCTAATAGCTCATAAAAATATATGTCAATTTTATTATGTATATTCATATTTTTTTTTCATGTAACTATAAATTTGTCTAAATCACATAACATGAAGTATGTATATAAACAATAATGACAAATTTAATTTGTAAATTAGTCATGATTTTTTATATCAAGAATTTATCATATAATATATCATAAAATTCTTTTTGAACATTAGTAACTCCAAAACAAATTTATACTTTTTTTTTGCAAATTTCTTTTCAATTTTTTCTATAATGCTATACAGTTCAATTAACTTCGTAATTTTACATTTAACTTATTTAAATAAATTCTTTTAAATAATATCTGCTAATTCATTAAATAAATTACTAACCTACATCAATTTCAACATGTATATCTGATTATAATAGTTCTTAAACACAAACGCATACATATTGTTTGCGTAAGCCGTCGAACATTAATTAAACATAAATAATAATAATGATATTAATTAACAGTTTAAATTCACATAAAATATTAGCATATATTGCAAAACAAAGTTCTGATTTTAACATAAAAATAATAAATACTCCTTCATTTCATAATAAATAGCAATATTTTAATGTAGAGACTGCCTTTTTCGGTTTGGAATGCTCTAACAGCATTTGCCAACTACAAAATCAATAGACAGAAGACCAACGGATTTTTTTATGTCTAATTTAAATTTTGAAAACACCCTAAGATTTATGTAAAATCCACCGAAAATGGAACCCACACCGTCCCCAACTGCTACGCCAACCGCAACTGCTTCAGCCGCTGCCATCTCCGAAATAAACAGCTTCCTCTCATCTCACTTCCCGCCAAATCAAGTCCCGTCCTTCTCCCTCGCCCCACGTTCCATCTCCACCCTCCATTCCGTCGCCTCCCTCTCCACCTCCAGATCCCGCGTCGCTTCCATCGTCGCCGCTGATTTACGATCTAAAGCTGCAGAGTACCGCGCTCAGGCCGCCAGGGTTAAGGAGATTCTAGATGCGATCGGGTTGGGGTTCGATAAACTGTCGCCTAATGCCGTTGACTGTGTTAAGGTTGTCGCCAAAGTTGCTGATTTGGTTTCAGTCAGAGACACCGAAGATAGCAGGTACTACAGTTTACCTATTGCAGGGGAAATTTACGAATTTTGTTGATGGATTGATGTTGATTGCTGTCTTGCATGCCAGTTTTATTCTTGCAATAAGTGATCTTTCGTTGAGGAAGGCGGATGCTGAGGAGAAACGGGCGAAAGTGCAGAATGAGTCCAAAGTTCTTCTTGAGTACACCCGCAAAGCAATTGCGAAACTTAACGAATTAAAAAAGTAAGATTTACTTCTGTTTCACAATAACTGAACAACGCGTTACATTGATCATGGCTGATTTGCTAAGAGCATCACTTGCAAAGAATTGGAATTGCAAACCAAGTTTGTAATGTAATGTTCAACTTGAATTTTTGAACTTCTACAACAGAGATTTAGCATAGCCGTCTAAAATTTTAGTATATGCATGTTCAACGTATTTCCATGTTGTAGGATTCTGTTTTATAGACTTTAGCTGTAGCACACTGGCACCTGTAAACTGGATTCTTGAATGCTTTATTACTACTTAACCATCAGAACTAAGGCTTTCAGTGCAATTAACTCACAAGTTTTGTGCTTTGGATAACGTTGTTTCTATGAATTTCTTTGAACCCGTATTGCCCAAAAAGATGATGTTAAATCAGTAAATGTTGTAGATGCACTTCGACATTTCTTATAGTATTTTTTGTTGGATATGAGCATGACCTTTTTGCTTTGCACATCCCAATACATGCTGAAATAATAAAACCACTTCTGATTTGAGCTTGTAGAATCCGTTTCTTATCCACATTAGAATTTTGACTTTACATAAATGAAAATCTGCTACTATTCTCTGTTTGCCTTTCTGTTCAGTGAACTTTTGAAATGCTAAATGTTTTGTTTGCAGAACGTTTGCAAAGTTTGAAAATGATGTTGCTGCCAGAGAAGCTCTGATGAGCCAGTGGAAGAAAAATATGGCAATCATGGAAGCAAAAGAACAGCAATACATACTGCAGCACTCTAACTGCGCGGTAATGTGTTTTAAGTTTTAACCAGATTGAGAAAATTTAACTGGCCATGTACATCATATAAAGTAGTTGGATCTCTGTCAACTTGGAGATTCCTTAGGTTTGTATTTATCCAATCATCAGTGTATATGCAGATATCCTCTAAAACAAGTATACAACTATGATAAATGTGTTGTAGTCTGAGTAAATTTATACTCTGAATTAGTACAGGAAAAAAAGAAGAAGAGTCGTTCCACCTGGAAGCAGCTGCATTTATTTGTTTCTATTTTTGGCAATTACGGGATTTAACCGACCCAGGCTTGATTTTAGACTGAATTTGTCATATAACTTTCACACCAAACTACCATATCAGACGGGTAGCGCAGTTGGTTCGGACATGTTTTTTTAAATTTGCTTGAGTATAATTTGACATATAATTGGACATGTAAGGTCGATGATTTAATTCTTGCTAACTGATTGTGGGAAATAAATCAAGTTTCAAAAAAAGAAAACTTCCACATCAAGCTTGACTGCTAGAGCTAGTGATGCACAAACCCCTCCTAGGCAGCGTAAAGAGTTTAGGTTTTGATTTGCATATTGTGCCCCATATAGATGCTAACATTTATAAATTATGCACTTAACATTATTTTTTTCAAGACTCTAAAAATTTGAATTCTTGGAGCCTTGTTACTCACAGTTTTTCAGAAATAAAAAATAAATAAGTGTAGAAAAGTAACAACGCAGTGGTTACACGTGTTTGTTGTGTGATCAATTATGTGTAAGTAGGAAATGCGTATTTATGTCACTGTTGTAAAAATCCTTCATAGCCTCTATCTAGGCACTGACTAACTATTCACCTAAGCCCACCTAGATAAGGCACTTACTGCCTCATGTAAAAATCTAAACACGTATTAGCCCTTCCAAAATCCCAAATTATCAACTGACACTAAAACCAATCACTAATTTTTTTTTATCAAAATTACATGAGTTGTCAAGAAATTCTAGCTCCAGGCTTCCAATAAATTCTGTATATTAAAGTTAATTATTCATCGGTCAAATTCTACTGGCTATGTTCATATCATTAGTTTTCGCTTGAAGAGGAGCTAAATTTAAACTCATAAACGCAGGCTATATTGACTCGAGTTGGTTACACTCCGGAGATTAATCATGGCGTGTTGATGGAAATGTCCGATCATAGGAAGGATCTGGAAAAGAAAACAAAGCCAATATTGGACACATTGAGAAGCTATCAAGACCTGCCACCAGTATATCTGATTTTAAGTATATTTTCAAGTACCACTGGCTTTTCCTGATTACTAATTTAGACACCATAAATGTAGGACAAAGCTCTTGCTGCATTAGCTATAGAGGATAAAAAGAGACAGTATGCTACTGCTGAAAAGTATCTAGAACAAGTTCTACATACTGCTTTCGGCCCATCAGAATTATGATTTGGTAAGTCTTTTTTTTTTCCCTTATTGATGGATAAAAATAACTTCATATGATTTTTCTATCCAGAACAGCTTTTTTTGGGGAAAGATTTGACATTATTCATCTATTTGGCTCATATGATAAGGAGGGAAATTCTGAAAATGTTACCATTGTTTCATGCGTAATAACAGTTATATTTTTGGACTGTTTTAAAACTTTTAAGATTTGCTAGCTTGGCATTCTTTATTGTTTCTTGTTTGTTATGTCGTTTACATTTTGTTTTTGCATTATGCATATATTTATTTAGCACTTAATCATTTGAAAATTTGGCAAAAAGGAAAAAAGAAGAGGAGGAAGGGGGGGGGGGGGGGGGTGTTGGCTAGTAATACTGCTTTTTACCAACTACTAGTAGTAATAGTGCTAAATTATTTTATTTTATCTTTTTCTGCAGGATTACATCCTTTGCCTTGATGTCATTTATAGGAAGATGGTATTAGGAATGGTCAAAGAGTTTTCGTTTGCATGTGAAGATCAAATACTACGATCCATTTTACGCCCTTGTTTGTTTACTTATAAAATAACAGTTTTTTTCCCTCTTTTTTCTTTTTTAATATCTCCCTCTTAGTAATCCCATTTCCTCCCACGAAGTATTTGTAGACCGCTACTTTGCAAGGAAAGTGTATGCAGTAGTCCTACGTGAACATGAAATTATTCCGTAATTTTTTAGTATTTTTTATTTAAGAGCGTGGGAGAATCAATGTCCCCCTTTTTTCCCCTGACTAGGTCTCATTTTCTGCTATCGAGCATCATGATAAATTGTTGCAAATCGGAATTCCCTTTGAGTTTATCTGTTTCAATGTATTAATCAATTTTATGCTATTGCAATAGTTTAGATAATTGATATGGTGATAAAATATCAAGTTTATCTGTTTCAAATAAGTCAAATTTTATTATAAACATAAAAAATTTCTTCAAACATAAAATTATGTTTTCTTTGATAGAATAATTTGAGTAGTGACATTTCTTTGTATTTCGGTTAAGTTGGTTATCGATTGAATTAGCGAAATTTTGGTTCGGTTCGATTTTGAAATTTTCCAATTATAATTTGATTTTAAACTACAGAAGACGCGCGCGCGCGTGTTGTTATATATATATATATATATATATATATATATATATATATATATATATATATATATATATATATATATATATATATATAAAAGGAAGGTTATATGGCACCCCATTTGCACCTTTTTAATAGCCACTGGTTCATAGTAAAATAGTTAGTGGAGGAGGGACGGGGGGGGGGGGGGGGGGGGGAATTAGTGGAAGGAGAGAGAAAGAGCATTGTGTGGTGAAAATTAGGAGGGCTAAAGGGGTGCTACACTATTTGGGGTTCTCTTGATCTCCCCCCCCCCCTCTCTCTCTCTCTCTCTATATATATATATATATATATATATATATATATATATATATATATATATAGCGGTTCATGACACCTCTGTTTTGCATCACTCCTTTAACACCCCTACCATGTCGTAAGCTACACTAATCCAAATCCAGTAAGATTTTGTAGATGTTCAATCTACATGTATATTATCTATCTAAAATTTGAGCTCGTTTCGGTGTTCGTAACATTTTCAAAATTTTAGCTCAATTATTCACCGTTTGGACATTTATTCGAACCGTGAAATTGCATTTCTACATATATTAACAAATCTTAACATAACTTAAAAACATGGCCTTATTTTATTTTATTTTACATCATCATTTTTTATTGTTTAATAACGCAAACATAAATTAAAACTAATAAAAAGTTATATATTGCAATTTAGGAACAAAATTTCAAAATGACTACATATGATATTAATGTAAAAATGTAACCAAAAATTCATTTATAATTATTTTTTCTTGAGTTTGTCCAACATATACGGTTTTTAGAATTATAATCCAAGCGCAAAGCTTATATTATAATTATATGTGAAGCGCGTGTTGTAACACTATTAAAAAATAAAGAAGTTGCAAATTTTGGTTCGAATATGGTGGTGACTTCTTACTTCTAGGGCTTATGTTAAATCTTGAAATGCAACAAATTAAGTATCGTAGTTGCTTTCGGATAATGTCTCCTATGTATTGTCAATGATAAGCAACATGGTAATCTGCCAATAATGCGGACAATCAGATTTTGGTTGCAACATGATAATTTATTTGAGTTTGTCAACATCGTTTTAATTTGGAGGTTATAGATATTCCTCACCAACAACAACCTTAGTTACTGCTAAACATGCCTTTCAAGACTTGAAATAATTATACAGCCGCCAATTCTATAACGACAATCTAACGAGCTTCAAAAAACAACATTAACATAAAACATTCGAAACAGTAATAATTTTTTAATGTGATAAATCCAATGTTTTCTGTCCGTTTTACTTTTGGACAGCTTGGTTGGAATCCTTAACAAGTCCAGAATAGTCAAAACATCATTCACAAAAAAATCCATGTAAATTAGACCAAATTAAGTTAGATGTTTTTAGCTTCAAGGACAAAATAAACAAAAATTGTTCTATAAGGACATGAGGGTAAATTTTTTCTATAAGGACAAATTTTTGTGTAAAGGAAGGAATTTAGGGGTCCACTATAATTCCTCCCTTTACACTAAAATTTGTCCGTATAACAAAATTTTAGTCTCTTGTCTTTATGGAACACTTTTTTGTACATTTTGTCCTTCAACGCATTTCTGATTAATTTAGTGGATATTTGTTTCGATGACACATTTTAGAAAGAAAAAAAAAAATCCAAGAACAAACAACTTTTTCTACCTAAATCCAGGACAAGATTCATGATTTAATTGGAAAAAGTCCAAATATTTTAAATTAAGGACACATAGTGACATTTTGCAAATAATAAAAATATTTTTTTTTGTGATTACTACATTAAAAATTAATAAAATCTAATTAGAAAATGTTTTTGGTTTTACAAATATAGAAAAAATGAATATAAAAAAAAAAAAATCAAGATGGAAAGCTAAATGAATATAGCTTCGTTTTTTACATATAGCTTTTTTCGGGTGTAAATGACATTAGCTTTAAAATGGCTTAGTTCTATGTTTACGTGATACAATATAAAGTTATATATTTAAGTTATAAAGATATATTCATTTAACTTTCCGAGCTGATTATTTTTATATGTTTATAATTACATTAATAGACTAAAACAATTTTGAAATTACATTTTTTTAATAAAAAATTTGAGGTTTATTTTTTATTCTTTAATTGATTTAGTAATGATGAGAAATCAAAGTGAATTTCATGTTGATATAGTACAATTTGGTCTTTGTCCTTGATTTAATTAACAAACTTAGTTGTCCTCTGATCTAATTTTTTTTAGAAATGTGTACTTAAAACTAAATACCCCTAACTAATAATTGTACAAAGTTATGCAATTATTCAACGAAAATGTACGGAATCTTCCACAGTTATTCATAAAAAATTGCGGAAATTTCCGCATTTTTTTTCAAATTACTATGTAGCTTTCTACAATTAGTCATAAAAAGTTAGACAAACATCTGCAATTATTCACGGAATAATTGCAGACATGTATTTAATTTTTTGATATAATTGCATAAATATATGCAATTATTCATTGAATAGTCACATAATCATATGCCATAATTAAATAATTAAATTATAGTGATTTAATTTACAATCTTTTTTTCAAAATGAGTTTTCATGTATTAAGTTCATTTTAAGAACCTAAACCTAATATTCCTTTTTTGCTTTTACATAAAGTTTTTGTCATGCTTAATCATCAAGCTAAATTGTGACAGTCTGCACTTCACTTGACGCGGATACTGGCCCGACCTAGTCATTTATGCCTCAAGAACCAAATCAAGGTATGAGGTTTTGTTTCTCGAAGAGCCTCATCATTGTTATGGAGCGAAGGCTTCAACATATAAGCATTCGCTTCATGGTGTTCTTCCACCATACAGTGAGAGGTGTCACATAAATATTCGATTAAACATATCGTGCTATCATGTAAGTTTTGAAATTTTTGAATTTTTTTAAGGGCATTTTAGTAATTTTATTTAACAAAGGAAAAATTGTAATCTATTAAACAATAATAAAGCAGGACATTTCAAAGCTATCTCCTTAGTTCTCTCTGTTCAACTTAAAACTCTCCAAATGCTTTGTATTAAATTAAATTTTTAATACTATATTTCAGGGAAAACGGCAACACGCGAACATATAAATGTTAATACCAGAGCAAATTTTACTAGAGTATATGATTGAGTCTATCTAAAACTTTATGACTGCAATATCAGATATTGACTTGGTAATATCAAAACAGTCATAATGTTAGCAACTTATTTCCTAAAATATGGTAATTTTCACAATCATAAGGTTAGATATGGACATGGTAATATCAAACGCATTATTAAATGCAAACATTACTTCAGCCTACCATTAATCAGATATGCGCCAGGTTGTGCAGTTAAAGCGCTTAGCGGATCCAATGCGGTAGAGGTCCAAAAAATCATAACGGTGATAAAGCGAAGAAATAGCAGGATATATCGGATGACTCTAAAATGGCATAATGTAACTCGTTCGTAATTTTTTTACTAATGTAAAAACGATAATTAAATATATAAAATTAGCACTCAGTTTAAGTATAATAAGTACATTCTTGATTTTAAACAAAAACATGTGCAAATATTTGTAAATAAACGTAAATTGCTATTTAACTTAATTAAATTATATAGAATATTAAAAAGTTATTTCTAAAAATATATATTAAAAAATTCAATTAACAACCTGACTTCATAATTTTTATAATTCATAGATAACATTTTCAGCTCGTTTCTTTCATCAAAGATATAGCGAGAACACCATAATATAGCAGAAAACTGGATATATCGGCAATAGCAGAATATAGCGGGGCTTAAAGCGAAAAGGCTATATCAGAGGCTATTTAAAAAAACATAATAGTGGTAATCCATTACGGGATACAATGGGGCTATAGTGAGGCATTAACTGCACAGGCGCCAGGTAGAGCAAATAACGAAAATACTAAATGTGACGACCCAGCGGAATTTCAATGCCCAAATTCTAACAATAATACATGAACTCGTATTACTTACCAGAACTCAAGTATCGAAACACCAGATAGATAATGAAAGAAAATAGAGGGTGAGATAAGAAATAAGAAAGAAAGAAATATCAGAATAAAAGAACAAGAAGAAGAACCGACTAACCAAGACAACACAGAGTCTCACATCGCAGCGGAATAAAATAAAATATGGAAACAAATCTTTATTGAGAGTTCTGAATAATACTTACAATCATCAGAGTACATCAATACATCTTAATAATTATAATGATTTTTCCTAATATACAACACACATCGGAATAAATAATAATACGTCTGAACTCCTCCAGTATAACTTCGGCCTTAACAGCACTCGAAAACCTGAACATGAAAAACCCGGTCTAACCCGAGCATTACAAATACCGGTCAGTCTGGTGAACCAGAGTGAGAAAACTCGCTAAGTTTATAGGCATCATCCAACTTGATTTTAAAGTCAAATTTTTCTTTTCGAAAGAAAAGGGTAATCGTAAGACCATTCCTCACATAAACACGGACGGTTTTTACCTTATAGTAACCCAAAGCTATTTGGAATCATATATTATTCTGACATTATAATAATGTTTAAACACAAACCGCGGGGGCTTATTGGAGATTGGATTCTAACAGGAAAGGTATGGGACCACCTTCCGACAGTGCATCTCTAGAGAGGAATACATCGAATTCAATAAGAACATCTTGCAACCCGGACTAAACATGACCGGCCACTCACTTCGCATGAGTGTACCGAATGTATTATCACCATTGGTCGGAAGCTACCCACCGTTACCCGGAAGGGACAGCATCGAAAGAACAAAGAGGCAAATGGAATTTCTCTAGATCAGGTGACAATACATCCTAATTGGGAGCGACCAACTTAGCCATGCGACCTACCTGATTTTTGTAACGTCCCGTATTTTTGGCCGTCAAATATTTAATTTAATTTAATATTTTAAATATTATATTTAGAATATTAAAGGATTTTAATATTTAATTCGTTATTAAAATAAAGTTGGATGTTATATATTTATATAATTATAAATCGATCTTGAAATCGCGCGGCAGTTCGTAATATTGAGTTTTGAACTTCAACTGAGTATACAGAATCCATTTTTAGTCGGATTTCTGTGAATCGAGAAATGTTACAACCGGTAATTTTTAACGATTTAAAATCCGATTTAAATCAAAATTTTATTTTGAAATTATTCTATGGTTTTTCATAACGGGAATTCGAAATTTGTAATACGTACAGTGAGATGTAGCAACTGTAAAAATTTCATCGGAAAATTTGACTGTTGTCGGTCGCACAATTTTCAGTGCAAAGCTGCGCATATCAGTTCAAATTTTAACGATTTTAAAATTTCTCCAAAACCAGTTCGGACAAACACGAAAAATATTCTATTCGTTGTCACGAATCCGACGGCGAAATTCGTTTCGCGAAAATCGGACGTTTTGACCTCCGTTTTCCATCCACATTTTTACGTCAAAGGGGTCCGTAACGCGCTTTTGAACGGAGCATCCTGACACTGCAAATTTTATACCGTTGTGTCCGTCTCGTCGCGCTGATTTCCGCAATATATTCATTTGTCAGTTTCGGTGTTCGGTTCGTGCTGAAATTGTGAAAATGATTGCACAGTTCATTTTTGAAACAGAGTCATTTGAGTTCGATGTGTCCCTATTCGGATCCTACATATTTTTCTAAGCATTTTGGGTCTGCAAAAGCTGTTCTTTTATTTTACTAAAGCGTCCAAATATTTTTTTGTTTCCAAATGTGGACACTTTTTACTTAAGAATGGCATGCCAGTTGGTTTTATTTGCCTTTGCATTTGTCTTCATTCCAAACCATGCATGCATTTCATATATCATTTATTCCATGCGTGCATTACATTCTTAAGTCCATTTCATATTCTCTCCATTTTTCCAAAGTCATGTGCTGCAATTCCACCTCATATTCCAAACCATGCATGCATGCACGGTTATGCCTATTTTTCATTTTCCATGCGAACTCTCTCACATTTCCAAATGCATGGGTAAACCGATACGTTCAAAGGCTATGTTTTCCAATCCTTTAGTTGTTTGAAGTTTTCAAGGCATCGTTCAACTCCAGGAACTATTCGTTTCAGATGCAGCTATTATTTTTCATTTATTTATATATAGCTTCTTCCCTCTTTTAAACCGTTTCTGCCATCCCAATTTCTCATTTGAAAAAAAAAATTTGAACAGCTTCAACCCTTCCCATCAAACTCGAGCCCCTCGCTCCGCCGTTGTTCCTTCCCACACCCACGTCAGTCAATCGGCGCCCGCTCCTCTTTGAGTCGACCCTCGACTAGTCGAAGCTTTCCCCTACCGAGCCTCCACCTCACCTGCAGCCGAACCAAACTTTGTCCACGTTGAAGCCAACTCCCCAGCCCGTTGCTCCACCAAACCGACATAGCCACAGACCGCAACCTCGCCCATCAGCCTTGACCGCGCCAAGAGCCGTCGCCGAAACCCTCAACTATCTACATCATAAGTTTTAGTATGTTTGTTTGTAATTCTACATCACTGTTTGTCTCCTTAATGTCATTTTAATTTTTAACGTGTTTGTTGCATAGTTTTTCCATCCTTCTTCGAATCTGATAATAGCACGTACTCAGTTTTCCACCCAGTTTTTTTGTATGATAGCATTTAACTTCTTCTATGTATCTATAAATAACGTTTAATTTCAACAAGACACATATTTAGGATCTATATTACCTCATTATTTTATTGTTGTGTGTGCGTGTATTTTTAATCTGTATGTTGTGTGTGTTCTCTTTTACGTGCGTTAGTTGTGCTGTTGGAGTGTGCGTTGTGTAAATCATTTGTGTAAATTGCTGTGTCGATTATATTTTGTGTGAGTGGCGTGTGCTATATATATTTAGTGTTTACATATGAAAACATATATTTATACTACCGATTTTGGTGTGCGATGAAGTTTTAAAATATTTATGTTATAAATTCTAAGTATATACGTGTATATATATTTATTTATTTATTTAAATGTTTTTTTTTTGAAAATGTTGTTGGGTTTATTTTGAGTCAGTTTTGGTGTTGAGTTCCAACCATCCCAAAACCAAATAGTCATACTGTTCCAAAACCCAATAGCCATATCGATCCGTTCAGAAATTCCCCGATATGCTCTTATAAAATCAAATAGAATATATATTGAGTGATCATCGAGTGTATCCATTCTGAGTGGTGCTTTGAAGTTGTTGTATAATTCGAAGTCAAACCGTCAATCTGTCTATTGTCTCCAATCTGTGCCACGAAAGGTGAGTTTATCTCACGCCTGACTTACATTTTTCATGGATGTTAGATCAATAATGACCTGTTATATGAAATGTATATGTTGCTAATAGAAATTGTTTGATTTGATATGTATGCACATTTCATATGCGACACGATATATTCATATGACACGTAGTTGCACTGATGATATATATGTTGTGATTGATACTATGTGATTGTTGATACCCTAGTTGTAGGAAAATCACTAAGGGTTGAAATGATACATACCCGAATGAACATTAGAATAGGGAAAAATCGTTATGGGTTGAAATGATAGATTTGAACGATTTTTATTGAATTTGGGATCGCGGGTTGAAATGATAGACCCGTAGAAATTTTATTAATTGCGGGTTGAAATGATAAATATCCGTATCACTTGACCATAGGGTAGAAAATTATATACGGACACCATCGGTCATGTTTTAGAAGTAAAATGAGTTTTATTTTAAAATATTTACTTAAGACTTTATATATTTATATTTATATTCATATTCATATTTTATTTAAATATAAATTATTTTGTATATTTTAAATTATGTGTTTTAAAATGATTTATTTGTAAATAGGGATTTAAATGTTTATTTAAGATTTTACTTATAAATTTATTTATTTTAAACCATATAATTGATTCCTATAAGTATTTTAACCTTTTTATATTATTATAAATATTTCTTTAAATCTATTTTATATTATTTTAAACTTATATATGTTTAAAATCTATTTCTAATTTATTTTAGAGTTTTATTAACTTATATATATACATATTTATTTTCAAAGTTAATTTTCTTATATATATATTTTATAAACTTTAATAAAGTCAAGATGGATGGTTTATATTTCACGATTTAAATTCGAAGTTTAAAGATGTAAATCTATATAAGGATATTTGAATAACGAATGAACTCATATTAAGTTATAAATTGGAATCGATAAGAATTTTTGTAGAGATGAACTTGAATTGGTAAATTTAAGAAATTGAATTTGATTTGGTTTAAATTATGAACCTTGATAAGAAATGAATGTGAATTGGGTAAATTGATTTATTTTGAATTTATAGTCGATAAGAATTAAATTCAATTTTAAGTGATTAATTATGAATTGGAATATATAGATGTTATATGCGGAATTGATTTTTTATATCGTTTGGTTTGAATTAAGAATTTGTTAAATCAATGTATAAGAATGGTTTTAAATCATAATTTGGTTGAATGGAAATATAAGATTTTGATTTGAAATGTAGAAGTAATAGTTTTGAACTATATAACTTGAATTATAGTTATAAGATGATTTGGTTTATATTGAAGTTTAAGATTTCGTTTTACATTATATAAAAGGAAATTTGAACCTAAGTGTCGAATTTCATTAATCGACTAAAATGAGTTGTTTTTCAAATTTTAATATATACGAAGTTAGATATTTAATTTTGAATTCAAAATTCGAATATGAGAATTCGTATAAACTATTTTATAAAGTGATTTATAAAATAATGACCACGGTGTGAAAAATGTAAACGATTGGTTGTTAAAGAGACCGGGATCGGCTATTGTCATACTCTCTGCCAATACCGAAAACCACTTTGACAACTGTGTACGCGGTGGAGTTCCAGAATGAAGGGGATGATTTGGCGAACGACTCCATTTTTATTTCATATTAATTACGAGACCCTGACTACCTTGAGTCAGCTTGATGTGGCTAAAACAGGAGCTACGCACGGACCAAGTGAGGTCATACCTCTTATCGATCACACTTCTTCGATATTATTCTATTACTGTTGAGATTCGATTTGGGCCCTTTTGATTACGGAGTGTGTATCGAGGTGGGCGGTAGTAGCTACTATGCGTTACCACCAGTCCGGCTCTGCAAATGGTGAATCCACCCTGGCATTCCTTGCGTGCCTTGTCACATGCCTTATACGAGCCCACTACGACTTTGTTTTGTACTGTTTTATATGGAGTGTCCTCTGATCAACCTCCAGTTTACGGAGGAATTACGGTACTGTATATACTATGGGAATATATAAACGGTGTAAGGGTAATCATGGTAATCCCGCTTACGCTATTTTGATATTTTTACTTTACTGATCGACACAATTGTATTTAGCGTATTATACTATATAGTATTAGTTTGACGGATCCTTAGAGGATGGTGATCCCAAACATCCTTTAAGTTACTGATGCATTTCATTGAACATTTCATTTGAGATGATTTACTTCTATGAGAATGTTAGTCCTGATCCGAGTTGTTTTGTTTTTCATTATTGCTCGGGTCAGATCGAGTATTACAGCTTTCGTGGTTCACTCTTGAAGTTTGGAGCTTATTTTGGGTTTCCTCACCTATATCTACCTGTTGATTAGTTATTCCAGTCATTCAGTTACTTCTGTCATTCTATTTCTGACTGTTATCAATTATTCGTTTTATTAGACTTCCACTGTATTATTTATGTAAACTCTGATGTAAAATATTTATTAGTAGCTTCATGAACTACTATTGTATTTTGTATTTTCCGCTGCGAGGTATTATATTGCTCTGTATCTGTGTCTGTGATCTGTGATTCTGTGATTTATTCTTTTTACCTCAGAAGCTAATAACAATCTGTTGTTTTGGACGTTTCGAGTTGACATGTTTTTGTCGATTCGACACGGTCAAAATGGCGGATCGTTACAAGTGGTATCAGAGCTTTGGTTTTTCAAAGCTTTAGCCTATGGGGTAAAAGCTCATTAGAGATAGGGTAGTGATACCCTAGAATGAGTGGAATCAGTTGCAGAATCCTTCTTGGGAGAGCGTATTTTTAAAGTTAAAATAGTTTTCAAAATGGTTTTAAAATGTTTTTAAATAAATATTTCCAATATAAAATTTTGTTTAATATTTAAATCTTCTTCTGAGTTTCCTTTCCATTTGAATCTATCTTCCTTCGTAGATCCTCTTTGATTAGGTTCTTTTGTTCTTTCAGCTTTTACCTCGAATTCTATAATTTATACTTTTCCATTCCAAGGTAAGAAGTAGAAGAAGAGTATAAGTCTTCTAGCCAGTCTGTCTTTATTAAATATTGGTTTGAAATTTATATTTTGAAAGATATTATTATATAAGATCTTCTTAATGTAATATTTAATTTGATATTTGTAAATAATTTGGTAATACCAATGGTTTGTAAAGTTTTTATATGTAATGTATTCATATGTTAACTTATAATTAAGTGTTATAAGTTTAAATATTGATAACATGAATTCGAAAATATTTAGATACAGTATAGAATGATTTTGTTATATATTTGATTTAATAATAATACTGTTGTATATTTTTAGATTTGTAGTTGAATTTTAATAAATAAATGAGTGGGGGAGAGATATAATTTTTTCCTACTTAAAATTTTAATGATTTGAAATATATTATTTATAATATATGATTTGAATTTTGATATATATTCTATGTAAATAAACAAAAGATGTTTTGAGTATTTATTTGTCGTTAAAATTGGCCAATCGAATACCTAGTGATTTGGGATATATGTCTGATCAACATATATGTTAAATTCTATGTGTATTAGATAGATATAGTGTCACATTCTAATCGCTTGAAAATGATTCTGGTGATGACCGCGGCATCATCGGTATCTATTTTCAGGTTTCGAAAGTGGGATAAATATATATAGCCAATCGTAACGTCGAGTGAATACTTGAAACGTTTGAAATGTTTGAAAATATTTTATCATTTGATTTATATATATTTAAAATTATATATGTATAGGGATAAATATGAACCATTGGTTTAAATATATTAATTATTTAATTACTATTTCCCTACCACGTTCCTTTTCAGGGACGAAAAGTTATGAGTAGGGGAGATTGTAACAACCGGTAATTTTTAACGATTTAAAATGCGATTTAAATCAAAATTTTATTTTGAAATTATTCTATGGTTTTTCATAACAGGAATTCGAAATTTGTAATACGTACAGTGAGATGTAGCAACTGTAAAAATTTCATCGGAAAATTTGACTGTTGTCGGTCGCACAATTTTCAGTGCAAAGCTGCGCATATCAGTTCAAATTTTAACGATTTTAAAATTTCTCCAAAACCAGTTCGGACAAACACGAAAAATATTCTATTCGTTGTCACGAATCCGACGGCGAAATTCGTTTCGCGAAAATCGGACGTTTTGACCTCCGTTTTCCGTCCGCATTTTTACGTCAAAGGGGTCCGTAACGCGCTTTTGAACGGAGCATCCTGACACTGCAAATTTTATACCGTTGTGTCCGTCTCGTCGCGCTGATTTCTGCAATATATTCATTTGTCAGTTTCGGTGTTCGGTTCGCGCTGAAATTGTGAAATTGATTGCACAGTTCATTTTTGAAACAGAGCCATTTGAGTTCGATGTGTCCCTATTCGGATCCTACATATTTTTCTAAGCATTTTGGGTCTGCAAAAGCTGTTCTTTTATTTTACTAAAGCGTCCAAATATTTTTTTGTTTCCAAATGTGGACACTTTTTACTTAAGAATGGCATGCACGTTGGTTTTATTTGCCTTTGCATTTGTCTTCATTCCAAACCATGCATGCATTTCATATATCATTTATTCCATACGTGCATTACATTCTTAAGTCCATTTCATATTCTCTCCATTTTTCCAAAGTCATGTGCTGCAATCAGGCCCGGCCCAAGGGGTAGGCGGGCAAGGCGGTTGCCTAGGGCAGCACCACCAGAGGTGGAGGAGGAGGGCAGCAAAATCGGTGATGTTCTTTTAAAATTATCTATATATAAGTGTGTAAGGCAGTTTGTTTGTTGAGACAATTGTGGTGCAGTGGTTAAGGCATGTGGTAAGTTGGAAAGTGGACGTGGGTTTAAAACCCTATTGCTTTAGTCCAATTACTGTATTAGCTTTTTTTTGTTCACTCCCTCTGGTTTTGCCTGGGGCATTTTTTTTTTTTTGCCCTCTTTGGCTTCGCCTAGGGCACCAAAATGCATTGGGCCGGCCCTGGCTGCAATTCCACCTCATATTCCAAACCATGCATGCATGCACGGTTATGCCTATTTTTCATTTTCCATGCGAACTCTCTCACATTTCCAAATGCATGGGTAAACCGATACGTTCAAAGGCTATGTTTTCCAATCCTTTAGTTGTTTGAAGTTTTCAAGGCATCGTTCAACTCCAGGAACTATTCGTTTCAGATGCAGCTATTATTTTTCATTTATTTATATATAGCTTCTTCCCTCTTTTAAACCGTTTCTGCCATCCCAATTTCTCATTTGAAAAAAAAAATTGAACAGCTTCAACCCTTCCCATCAAACTCGAGCCCCTCGCTCCGCCGTTGTTCCTTCCCACACCCACGTCAGTCAATCGGCGCCCGCTCCTCTTTGAGTCGACCCTCGACTAGTCGAAGCTTTCCCCTACCGAGCCTCCACCTCACCTGCAGCCGAACCAAACTTTGTCCACGTTGAAGCCAACTCCCCAGCCCGTTGCTCCACCAAACCGACATAGCCGCAGACCGCAACCTCGCCCATCAGCCTTGACCGCGCCAAGAGCCGTCGCCGAAACCCTCAACTATCTACATCATAAGTTTTAGTATGTTTGTTTGTAATTCTACATCACTGTTTGTCTCCTTAATGTCATTTTAATTTTTAACGTGTTTGTTGCATAGTTTTTCCATCCTTCTTCGAATCTGATAATAGCACGTACTCAGTTTTCCACCCAGTTTTTTTGTATGATAGCATTTAACTTCTTCTTTGTATCTATAAATAACGTTTAATTTCAACAAGACACATATTTAGGATCTATATTACCTCATTATTTTATTGTTGTATGTGCGTGTGTTTTTAATCTGTATGCTGTGTGTGTTCTCATTTACGTGCGTTAGTTGTGCTGTTGGAGTGTGCGTTGTGTAAATCATTTGTGTAAATTGCTGTGTCGATTATATTTTGTGTGAGTGGCGTGTGTTATATATATTTAGTGTTTACATATGAAAACATATATTTATACTACCGATTTTGGTGTGCGTTGAAGTTTTAAAATATTTATGTTATAAATTCTAAGTATATACGTGTATATATATATATATATTTATTTAAATGTTTTTTTTAAAATGTTGTTGGGTTTATTTTGAGTCAGTTTTGGTGTTGAGTTCCAACCATCCCAAAACCAAATAGTCATACTGTTCCAAAACCCAATAGCCATATCGATCCGTTCAGAAATTCCCCGATATGCTCTTATAAAATCAAATAGAATATATATTGAGTGATCATCGAGTGTATCCATTCTGAGTGGTGCTCTGAAGTTGTTGTATAATTCGAAGTCAAACCGTCAATCTGTCTATTGTCTCCAATCTGTGCCACGAAAGGTGAGTTTATCTCACGCCTGACTTACATTTTTCATGGATGTTAGATCAATAATGACCTGTTATATGAAATGTATAGGTTGCTAATAGAAATTGTTTGATTTGATATGTATGCACATTTCATATGCGACACGATATACTCATATGACACGTAGTTGCACTGATGATATATATGTTGTGATTGAAACTATGTGATTGTTGATACCCTAGTTATAGGAAAATCACTAAGGGTTGAAATGATACATACCCGAATGAACATTAGTATAGGGAAAAATCGTTATGGGTTGAAATGATAGATCTGAACGATTTTTATTGAATTTGGGATCACGGGTTGAAATGATAGACCCGTAGAAATTTTATCAATTGCGGGTTGAAATGATAAATATTCGTATCACTTGACCATAAGGTAGAAAATTATATACGGACATCGTCGGTCATGTTTTCGAAGTAAAATGAGTTTTATTTTAAAATATTTACTTAAGACTTTATATATTTATATTTATATTTATATTCATATTTTATTTAAATATAAATTATTTTGTATATTTAAAATTATGTGTTTTAAAATGATTTATTTGTAAATAGGGATTTAAATGTTTATTTAAGATTTTACTTATAAATTTATTTATTTTAAACCATATAATTGATTCCTATAAGTATTTTAACCTTTTTATATTATTATAAATATTTCTTTAAATCTATTTTATATTATTTTAAACTTATATATGTTTAAAATCTATTTCTAATTTATTTTAGAGTTTTATAAACTTATATATATACATATTTATTTTCAAAGTTAATTTTCTTATATATATATTTTATAAACTTTAATAAAGTCAAGATGGATGGTTTATATTTCACGATTTAAATTCGAAGTTTAAAGATGTAAATCTATATAAGGATATTTGAATAACGAATGAACTCATATTAAGTTATAAATTGGAATCGATACAAATTTTTGTAGAGATGAACTTGAATTGGTAAATTTAAGAAATTGAATTTGATTTGGTTTAAATTATGAACCTTGATAAGAAATGAATGTGAATTGGGTAAATTGATTTATTTTGAATTTATAGTCGATAAGAATTAAATTCAATTTTAAGTGATTAATTATGAATTGGAATATATAGATGTTATATGCGGAATTGATTTTTTATATCGTTTGGTTTGAATTAAGAATTTGTTAAATCAATGTATAAGAATGGTTTTAAATCATAATTTGGTTGAATGGAAATATAAGATTTTGATTTGAAATGTAGAAGTAATAGTTTTGAACTATATAACTTGAATTATAGTTATAAGATGATTTGGTTTATATTGAAGTTTAAGATTTCGTTTTACATTATATAAAAGGAAATTTGAACCTAAGTGTCGAATTTCATTAATCGACTAAAATGAGTTGTTTTTCAAATTTTAATATATACGAAGTTAGATATTTAATTTTGAATTCAAAATTCGAATATGAGAATTCGTATAAACTATTTTATAAAGTGATTTATAAAATAATGACCACGGTGTGAAAAATGTAAACGATTGGTTGTTAAAGAGACCGGGATCGGCTATTGTCATACTCTCTGCCAATACCGAAAACCACTTTGACAACTGTGTACGCGGTGGAGCTCCAGAATGAAGGGGATGATTTGGCGAACGACTCCATTTTTATTTCATATTAATTACGAGACCCTGACTACCTTGAGTCAGCTTGATGTGGCTAAAACAGGAGCTACGCACGGACCAAGTGAGGTCATACCTCTTATCGATCACACTTCTTCGATATTATTCTATTACTGTTGAGATTCGATTTGGGCCCTTTTGATTACGGAGTGTGTATCGAGGTGGGCGGTAGTAGCTACTATGCGTTACCACCAGTCCGGCTCTGCAAACGGTGAATCCACCCTGGCATTCCTTGCGTGCCTTGTCACATGCCTTATACGAGCCCACCATGACTTTGTTTTGTACTGTTTTATATGGAGTGCCCTCTGATCAACCTCCAGTTTACGGAGGAATTACGGTACTGTATATACTATGGGAATATATAAACGGTGTAAGGGTAATCATGGTAATCCTGCTTACGCTATTTTGATATTTTTACTTTACTGATAGACACTATTGTATATAGCGTATTATACTATATAGTATTAGTTTGACGGATCCTTAGAGGATGGTGATCCCAAACATCCTTTAAGTTACTGATGCATTTCATTGAACATTTCATTTGAGTTGATTTACTTCTATGAGAATGTTAGTCCTGATCCGAGTTGTTTTGTTTTGCATTATTGTTCGGGTCAGATCGAGTATTACAGCTTTCGTGGTTCACTCTTGAAGTTTGGAGCTTATTTTGGGTTTCCTCACCTATATCTACCTGTTGATTAGTTATTCCAGTCATTCAGTTACTTCTGTCATTCTGTTTCTGACTGTTATCAATTATTCATTTTATTAGACTTCCACTGTATTATTTATGTAAACTCTAATGTAAAATATTTATTAGTAGCTTCATGAACTACTATTGTATTTTGTATTTTCCGCTGCGAGGTATTATATTGCTCTGTGTCTGTGATCTGTGATTCTGTGATTTATTCTTTTTACCTCAGAAGCTAATAACAATATGTTGTTTTGGACGTTTCGAGTTGACATGTTTATGTCGATTCGGCACGGTCAAAATGGCGGATCGTTACAAGAAACGTTGGAAGCGTATTGATTATAATTTTTATATGAAAGAGAAAAATCCAGATTTCGTGTTATAGTTTGTTATTTATGGCTAAATTAAATTTTAAAATAGTCGCTATGAAAATCGTTATTAAATTATAGGCCTTTAAAATGGCCATTTTGCAAACAGGGTTCGTTTTCGACAAAACCAGTTTCACTGGGACCGTAACGTTAAATTATTGTACGGTGTTAAATTGCGTGGCTAACCAATGTCATATGTGGCCACGGTAGCCGTAAACGCCCGTTCATTTTCTGTAGCGCGTAATTAAATTTAATAAAGTGATATTTTGGGATAACTTGAGCAGACGATCGAATTTGGCCGCGAAACCAATTCCGTTGAGTTCGTATCATCGATTAGAGTTAGGATAGGTATATAGTTTGTTATTTTTGGAGACTGTGTAATTTGGTGTCCAAAATGGCATCGCGGTGCACGTAAAAATAGCCTACCGGGAAAACGGTCTCAGAATGCAACGAAACTAGTGTCCTTGGGTTCGTATTGAATAATTATTTTAAGATTTCAAAGTTTCAAGTTGATTGGATTTATCTAGTGATTGTGCAAAATTTAAACGCGTGTTTTTTTCTAGTTTTGTAATGGAATTTTTTTCAAACGATGTCGGATTTCGACGAAACTTGTCCCATTGGGTTCAGAATACTTTTTTTCACTAAGATTAGCCTTTTGAAAATAGAAATCGTCTATAGTGATTTTTAACATGATAACTCACACGCAAGTTCCGTTATAATAAAATATTATTAAATTGTGCTCATAAGTTCCATACACTATATAAAATGATACACGTAATGTCCAACTGATGTTTTGTTAAAGATTGCCTTGCGCCCAAGTATGTATTCTTTTCTTGCGTCCAAACTTCACCCTTCCATTGCATCCCAAACTGCTTGTACGTGCTCTCCAATCTTTCTTTTTCCTTGCATCCCAGACTTCTCCATTTCTTGTCCGCCAAACCATCACAAAACCGTGCAGGCCAAGTTCTTGAAACCCACACCAAAATCGTACTACCTACCCTACTTTTGCACTGCAACACCATATACCTAAACCTTGGCTCGCACGTATGTATTCCCTATAAAATGACCAACGGCCTTCATTCAACCTTCTTCGTTCTAAAATGAAAAAAAAGGAAAAGAACTGGCAGTGGCTGTAAACACGCAAGCTCGGTGAGTTAATTAATTAAAACAAACACAAGGCTAGGAGTTAAAAAGGGGACAGCGCAACGAGTGTATGAGGCAATGGGTCGGAGTTATGGTGGCGCGGGGTTCTCCGGCTTCAGGTGATGCTGTTCGACAAATGAAAAGGGAGCATGTTGTTTGTGGTATACACGGTTGAACTGAGGTCAGGGAAAACCGGAAGTGAAGAGGAAGGACGTGCTTTCTTTCGAACAACGCCCGGTTTCATTGGGAGAAGAGTGGGAAGTGGTGTTCTAGTTGAGGTGGGGCGCGTACAGATGGTGACGGTGAGCGAAGAGGTTGCGTTGGGTTTTTGCATGAGGGATGGGGTAGTTGTTGCGAGCAGCGCGTGGAGGAGTTTTGTACGAGGTGGCTATTCATTCTGGGAAGAAGGAGAAAGAGAGGAAGGGGACGCAGGCAGCATAGCAGTTCGAGCATCTTATATATGCGAAGGAAGACGTAATAAATGTCTGAAGAAGAGGAGAAAAGTAAAGACGTTTTGGAGGAAAAACAAATGGGAAAGATTGAGTGAACGGAAGCTGGATAGGATCGAAAATGTGAAAGCAGGAGATGGAAGAAAGGTGAGTATTATAATGGGCCCATTTAATTATATATATTAACGTTAAAAAGTAGGATTTGATTAAAGAGCCCAGTTTAATTAAAACGTAAATAATGGTCCAGTTATATTTAATTAAGGTAAGTGCATGTGTGTGTGTGTGTGTGTATATACGTGCAGACCAGATTGTTTATTTGCATCTAACCTATGGAACGTGCCAGTAGCGTAAGGTGTGAGTAGACATTAAGTAACACGTGAAGTGAATAACCGTATATCATACATACCTAGGTCCAGTATGTTAAAGTGCCTAAATATTATAGCGTTAACATGATGGAACATTTAGTCGGTCAATCATATTATGCAATAACAAGATGAAACATTTAGTAATGTTTATAACATGTCAAAACCCATCTTAAGGTGGCCGATGAAATTTATAAAGAGATAACATTAGCAGAGATTTTGTTAGGAATTTAAATTGTTTAATTTAAAACCAATACGTACAATTTTTGTGACATGCTCCCATGTTATCAGAATTCGACAAGAATGAAAACATTGGAATTGTATCAACGAATACCTGACGATGGAGCCGGTACGGTCAGCATCAAAAGCAACTGAGATTTTCAGATAAATAAACACTTGTTTATTCAACTGGAACAAACCGGTTCGACAACAAAGGGAAACAAGGTGAGTTAAATTCACTCAGTTCTCCCCTCTTATATTTTATATAAGTTGAGTTTTATAATTGTGTGCTATGCTTGTTAATGGTTGTTTATTTGTTTGTTGTTGTTGATTTTATATTTGTGCTGAAACAATTAAATTAAACGGTTGTTTTAAGTGAAAACTAATTGTTATTTCCAACGATTAAATCCAAGTGAGGTTACTTACCTCAGTGGTTATGTTTATAAACGTTATAAATAAATAGTGAATGCTTGAATTTTATGTTATTAACCCTTACAGTTATTATTAACTGTTATTATTGAACTGTTATGTTATCTATTTGGATTGTTGATTGGCCATATTAAAATGAGTGATTTGAATTGTGATAACCATTATTTTGCAAGGAATAACAGGTTGGATAATATTGATAACGTTTATCAATATGATTATATTGTTTGTTATTGAATGTGAAATTAGTTTATGTTTCACGGTTTGGTACTACAGTAGCCATTTGCCTCTTTAAGTACCGTAATTTAAAGAAATGATTTTCGAAATCGGCATTAAATGGATTTCGGGTGGTTTCAAAGTTATAAATATATTTTTATATGGTTTTGAAATACGATTTTAATTGTAAAAATAATAGTCGAAGTTAAATTTATAAATTTTATAAATATATAAAATATAACTAGTAGAGATGAACGATGTATTAAATGAACGGTTAAACGATATAATTTATCGTGCTGGTTATTTAAATGTTGAAATGGTTGTAAAAGCCTTAGGGGTCGTGAAAGAAGTTTTAAATTAATTTCAAAATAGTCAAATGGAATAGTTAAATCATGGATATACGGGAATGCATAAAGGTGAATTGGAAGTAATATTTTTGTAATAAATGATCGTTTTAACAAACGGTGTTTTTAAATGATACGAAATGTGATTCAATAACATTTCATGAATAAGATTTACAAATCGGCGGAGTTGGAAATAAGTAGTGATTTAAATGAGATTTGGATTTAAATGAGATTTGAATGTATAAATGGGATATGAGTTTATAAATGCGATCGAGGTTGGGAATATAAGCTAAGTTAAATATCTGAAAAACGACAACGAACATTAGTTGTCGATAAAGAATTGAAAATGAGATTTTCAAAATGAAGTTAAAGATGTACAAATGAAAACGATTGATAAGTTGTCGTAATTAAGTTACAAAAGATTTTGTAAATGGAAATTTAAAGTTTTAGAAATGGAATCAAATTGGTAAATAAAGTTAGTGGTTTGTAAATATGTTTTGTAACGTTTGTTACAAAGGACATGAACTATTTTTAGATATAAGATTTTTATAAAGGATTATTATATGTTTTTAAACAACGAATAGGAACAATGTAATAATTGTATAAGATATTAATATAAGATTTATATAAGCGTTGTTATATGGTCTTAAAACAAATGAATTTGAAATGATAATATAGTGATATTAGGGAATTTTCATAAGGATTCTATTTCTAATAGAATCAAAGTTCATATATAATATTGTAAAAGATTATTAATATAAATAGAAAGAGTTAATAAGACTTTAGTAAATAGTTAGTTAAGTAAACATGGTCAAGATTTAAATGGGCGCGTAAAAGGATGGTATTAGATTATAAACGAGAGTATTTGAAGAAACACAAGTTATGATTTCCATAAAATGATATTATAAACAATTTGCGGAAAATTTATAAAAATGAATTTGGAGAATATCCTTATTGTATAAAAAGAAGTAAAAGGGATGTTTCAAACATCGGAAAATTTAAGAATATAATTAACAGATGGTTCGTTAAAAAGGCTAAACAATACTCAGTAGTAAATCAGTGAATACATGGATGAAATGTCTGTTTTATTTGATAATTAAATAACCGACTATCAAAATTTGGCCCATACGACTGTTGGTACGGAAAGACCGGGAACGAATATATTCAAAAACCATTCCGTCCAGCAAATGCGAATACATTGAAGATGCTGATTCAAGATAGAGCTACTGAATACCATGGATCTTCATAAGCGGAAGGATTACTTAAAATCTCTGATTGCAAGCGGAGATAAACTGTGATTCTGTCGTGGTTGGAATCTACGGTTTCGCAAGGACTTCTCGCTATTGATTCTCAGGGTGATTCCTAGAATGCAGTAGGAGGGTACCTTCGGTTCACCCTTTTCCTGGGTAACTTGTATGGATGAATGTCTGATAGAGTTTTTCCAGAGAGGTCTCGTATATTGATTTCTTCAACCATACCAACAGTGAAAGCGGAGAAGGAAACTTCTTTAGCTAACACGTAATGTATCGTTGTAGACGTCAATTAGTGATTTCGATGGATCTGACAATGTGGCATTCGAAGTAAATCTGATGTACTGATAAAGCGTAGCCTCAAGCCTCATCAACCGGGAAATGACAAAAATCGGGCAGGCAGCATGGCTATGTGGGTCACTCCCATTAGGGTGTACAATCACCTATCTAGAGAAAATCTAATTCCTTCTTTAATCTATTTCGTTGTTGTCCCTTATAGGGAAACGGTGGTTTAAGCCCAACCGTTGGTAATATACATTCGATACACTCAAGCGAAATGAGTGGCCGGTCATGTGTGGGCCGGGTTACAAGACGTTCTTGTTGACTATAGTGTATTCGCCTCTAGAGATACACTATTGGCAGGTGGACCCATACCTTGTCATAGTCGGAATCCAATCTCCAATAAGTGCCCGCGGTTTTGATTGTATACTATATATGTGGAGCGTGAGATGCAAGTGTTTCACTAGATTGCTATTTATTTGTATTTAGACATTATTATAATATCAGAAAAGATATTGATTTCAAAAATGGTTTGGGTTATCGTAAGGTAAAAACAGTCCGTATTTATGTGTGAATTTGGTCTTACGATTATCCTTTTCTTTTGAAAGGATTATAACATTAAAATCAAGTTGTGTGTTACCTTAATACTATGCGAGTTTTTCTCACTCTGGTTCACCTGACTGACCCGGTGTTTTGTAAATGCTCAGGTTAGCCCGGGTTGTTCAGGTTCAGGTTCTCGAATACTGTGAAGAGACCAGCTGGAGGAGTTCAGACGTATGATATATATATATATATATATATAGCTACTATTTCGTCGTGTGTGTTGTATATGGGACAGATGATTATAACTGTCCAGATGTGTGATGTACTATGATATTGTAAGTATTTTCAAAAGCTATCAATAAAAATTTATTTCTGTATTATATTTTGTTCCGCTGCGATGTGAGACTCTGATTCTGTGGTGTGTTCGTTTTTCTTCTTCTTCTATTCTAATATTTCTTTCTTTCTTATCTCACCCTCTAATTTATTTCTAATAACGTTCCTATGTTTTCGGTGTCTGGAAGATCGACATGAGATACGGTAAATGTATTTATGTTGATTTTTGGGGCCGAAAATTCCTGGGTCGTTACAGTGGTATCAGAGCTATTGGTTTAGTAATAACCTTGGCTCTGTGGTGTTACTCGATAGAGATGGGGTTAGCAATACCTTAGATCGAGTTGAGTGTCTATATATGAGAGCGTATTTGTAGATTTCATATACAAATGATTTGTATTGTGTTAATTGATCGGTTCAAGTGTTGAGAAGCATTGAACTGACAATGGACACAATATTGTTTCGTAAAGAGGGTAAATGAAATAATTTTACCCGAAATATATTTTTTGTATAGAAAAGAAAACTTTTTATTATATTATTGAAATATTGGGATGGTTGATTGATTTGAATAATATTCAAATTTGGATTAAGAATTTTAATTGAAATTTCACTTGGTTAAGTGAAATTAAATTGAGGAATGATGTTGAAATCAAATAAAATTAAGTTGGATTTGAAATTTTGATGAATTGTTATTGAAGTATGTTAAGCCAATGTAAATATAAATATTGAATACAAATTCAATCAATTTAGTTGAGTTGTTCGTGTATTGGTTGTTAATTGGTATTGACCGGGTGTTAGATTGGTCGAATATAAATTCATTAATAGTTTATAATCGAGTTGAATGAATTGGGAACTGAACTCCAGTATAATTATATTCAAAGAAACCATATGAATTGAAACTGGATAATTTAAACCTGTGTTTGCATATGAAGGATGTTATATGGTTAATTATGGAAATTTGCTCAGTTAGTCTGGTTAATAAATGATGTGTCATTTAAATATTTCAGGTAATTATCACTTACGTGTTTAATTAAGTTGAGTACAGGTGTCATATGACTTTAAGATTTGATTTGGTTGAACAAATCGCAATAAATTGAGCAGGTATGCTCAACAGCGCTCATAGAAGGTACGCCTACGCGAAAATATAAAATTTTGGGTTTTGATTTTTGTTTTCCGACCGTATGGGACGATGAATATATATTATTTGTTCCTGCGATATCGCAGATGTCCCTCCGTACAGGGGAGACTCTGCTGAATTTTTCCGGGAATTTACAATGTTAGAAAATTTTCGATATTTTTAAATAATATTTGTTTACTATATTGAATGGATTTCGATTTACTATAAATTGGATTTTGAAATTTATGTTTTGTCACATTTTTCCTACCTTATCAATTTCGAGGAGAAATTATTTTAAGGGGGAAAGAATGTAACATCCCGTATTTTTGGCCGTCAAATATTCAATTTAATTTAATATTTTAAATATTATATTTGGAATATTAAAGGATTTTAATATTTAATTCGTTATTAAAATAAAGTTGAACGTTATATATTTATATAATTATAAATCGAGCTCGAAATCACGCGATAGTTCGTAATATTGAGTTTTGAACTTCAACTGAGTATACAGAATCCATTTTTAGTCGGATTTCTATGAATCGAGAAATGTTGGAAGCGTATTGATTATAATTTTTATATGAAAGAGAAAAATCCAGATTTCGTGTTATAGTTTGTTATTTATGGCTAAATCAAATTTTAAAATAGTCGCTATGAAAATCGTTATTAAATTATAGGCCTTTAAAATGGCCATTTTGCAAACAGGGTTCGTTTTCGACGAAACCAGTTTTATTGGGACCGTAATGTTAAATTATTGTACGATGTTAAATTGCGTGGCAAACCAATGTCATATGTGGCCACATAGCCGTAAACGTCCGTTCATTTTTTATAGCGCGTAATTAAATTTAATAAAGGGATATTTGGGGATAACTTGAGCAGACGATCGAATTTGGCCGCGAAACTAGTTCCGTTGAGTTCGTATCGTCGATTAGAGTCAGGATAGGTATATAGTTTGTTATTTTTGGAGACCGTGTAATTTGGTGTCCAAAATGGCATCGCGGTGCGCGTATAAATAGCCTACCGGGAAAATGGTCTTAGAATGCGACGAAACTAGTGCCGTTGGGTTCGTATTGAATAATTATTTTAAGATTTCAAAGTTTCAAGTTGATCGGATTTATCTAGTGATCGTGGAAAATTTAAACGCGTGTTTATTTCTGGTTTTGTAAAGGATTTTTTTTCAAACGATGTCGGATTTCTACGAAACTTGTCCCATTGGGTTCAGAATACCTTTTTTCACTAAGATTAGCCTTTTGAAAACAGAAATCGTCTATAGTGATTTTTAACATGATTACTCACACGCAAGTTCCGTTATAATAAAATATTATTAAATTGTGCCCATAAGTTCCATACACTATATAAAATGATACACGTAATGTCCAACTGATGTTTTGTTAAAGATTGCCTTGCGCCCAAGTATGTATTCTTTTCTTGCGTCCAGACTTCACCCTTCCATTGCGTCCCAAACTGCTTGTACGTTCTCTCCAATCTTCCATTTTCCTTGCATCCCAAACTTCTCCATTTCTTGTCCGCCAAACCATCACAAAATCGTGCAGGCCAAGTTCTTGAAACCCACTCCAAAATCCTACTACCTACCCTAGTTTGCACTGCAACACCATATACCTAAACCTTGGTCGCACGTATGTATTCCCTATAAAATGACCAACGGCCTTCATTCATTCATCCTTCTTCGTTCTGAAATGAAAAAAAAGGAAAAGAACTGGCAGTGGCTATAAACACGCAAGCTCGGTGAGTTAACTAATTAAAACAAACACAAGGCTGGGAGTTAAAAAGGGGGCAGCGCAACGAGTGTATGAGGCAATGGGTCGGAGTTGTGGTGGCGTGGGGTTCTCCGGCTTCAGGTAATGTTGTTCGACAAATGAAAAGGGAGCATGTTGTTTGCGGTATACACGGTTGAACTGAGGTCAAGGAAGACCGGAAGTGAAGAGGAAGGACGTGCTTTCTTTTGAACAACGCCCAGTTTCATTGGGAGAAGAGTGGGAAGTGGTGTTCTAGTCGAGGTGGGGGCGCATACAGATGGTGACGGTGAGTGGAGAGGTGGCGTTGGGTTTTTGCATGAGGGATGGGGTAGTTGTTGCGAGCAGCGCGTGGAGGAGTTTTGTGCGAGGTGGCCATTCATTCTGGGAAGAAGGAGAAGCAGAGGAAGGGGACGCAGGCAGCATAGCAGTTCGAGCATCTTATATATGCGAAGGAAGAAGTAATAAATGTATGAAGAAGAGGAGAGAAGTAAATACGTTTTGGAGGAAAAACAAGTGGGAAAGATTGAGTGAACAGGAAGCTGGATAGGATCGAAAATGTGAAAACAGGAGATGGAAGAAAGGTGAGTATTATAATGGGCCCATTTAATTATATATATTAACGTTAAAAAGTAGGATTTGATTAAAGAGCCCAGTTTAATTAAAACATAATAATGGTCCAGTTATATTTAATTAAGGTAAGTGTGTATGTATATATACGTACAGACCAGATTGTTTATTTGCGTCTAAGCTATGGAACGTGCCAGTAGTATACGGTGTGAGTAGACATTAAGTAACACGTGAAGTGAATAACCGTATATCATACATACCTAGGTCCAGTATGTTAAAGTGCCTAAATATTATAGCGTTAACATGACGGAACATTTAGTCGGTCAATCATATTATGCAACAACAAGATGAAACATTTAGTAATGTTTATAACGTGTCAAAACCCATCTTGAGGTGGCCGATGAATTTTATAAAGAGATAACATTAGCAGAGATTTTGTTAGGAATTTGATTTGTTTAATTTAAAGCCAATACGTACAATTTTTGTGACATGCTCTCATGTTATCAGAATTCGACAAGAATGAAAACATTGGAACTGTATCAATGAATACCTGATGATGGAGCCGGTACGGTCAGCATCAAAAGCAACTGAGATTTTCAGCTAAATAAACACTGGTTTATTCAACTGGAACAAACCGGTTCGACAACAAAGGGAAACAAGGTGAGTTAAACTCAATCAGTTCTCCCCTCTTATATTTTATATAAGTTGGGTTTTATAATTGTGTGCTATGCTTGTTAATGGTTGTTTATTTGTCTGTTGTTGTTGATTTTATATTTGTGCTGAAACAGTTAAATTAAACGGTTGTTTTAAGTGAAAACTAATCGTTATTTCCAATGATTAAATCCAAGTGAGGTTACTTACCTTAGTGGTTACGTTTATAAACGTTATAAATAAATAGTGAATGCTTGAATTTTCTGTTATTAACCCTTACAGTTATTATTAACTGTTATTATTGAACTGTTATGTTATCTATTTGGATTATTGATTGGCCATATTAAAAGGAGGGATTTGAATTGTGATAACCATTATTTTGCAAGGAATAAAAGGTTGGATAATATTGATAATGTTTATCAATATGATTATATTGTTTGTTATTGAATGTGAAATTAGTTTATGTTTCACGGTTTGGTACTACAGTAACCATTTGCCTATTTAAGTACCGTCGGTTAAAAGAAATGATTTTCGAAATCGACATTAAATGGATTTCAAGCGGTTTCAAAGTTATAAATATATTTTTATATGATTTTGAAATACGATTTTAATTGTAAAAATAATAGTCGAAGTTAAATTTATAAATTTTATAAATATATAAAATATAACTAGTAGAGATGCAAGATGTATTAAATGAACGGTTAAACGATATAATTTATCGTGTTGGTTATTTAAATGTTGAAATGGTTTTGTAAAAGCCTTAATGGTCGTGAAAGAAGTTTTAAATTAATTTCAAAACAGTGAAATGGAATAGTTAAATCGTGGATATAAGGAAACGCATAAAGAAGATTTGGAAGTAATATTTTTGTAATAAATGATCGTTTTAACAAACGGTGTTTTTAAATGATACGAAATGTGATTAAATAACATTTCGTGAATAAAATTTACAAATCGTAGGAGTTGGAAATAAGTAGTGATTTAAATGAGATTTGGATTTAAATGAAATTTGAATCTATAAATGGGATATGAGTTTATAAATGGAATCAAGGTTGGGAATATAAGGTAAGTTAAATATCTGAAAAACGACAACAAACATTAGTTGTCGATAAAGAATTGAAAATGAGGTTTTCAAAATGAAGTTAAATATGTACAAATGAAAACGATTGATAAGTTGTCGTAATTAAGCTACAAAAGATTTTGTAAATGGAAATTTAAAGTTTTAGAAATGGAATCAAATTGGTAAATAAAGTTAGTGGTTTGTAAATATGTTTTGTAACGTTTGTTACAAAGGACATGAACTATTTTTAGATATAAGATTTTTATAAAGGATTATTATATGTTTTTAAACAACGAATAGGAACAATGTAATAATTGTATAAGATATTAATATAAGATTTATATAAGCATTGTTATATGGTCTAAAACAAAAGAATTTGAAATGATAATAAAGTGATATTAGGGAATTTTCATAAGGATTCTATTTCTAATAGAATTAAAGCTCATATATAATATTGTAAATGATTATTAATATAAATAGAAAGAGTTAATAAGACTTTAGTAAATAGTTAGTTAAGTAAACATGGTCAAGATTTAAATGGGCGCGTAAAAGGATGGTATTAGATTATAAACGAGAGTATTTGAAGAAACACAAGTTATGATTTCCATAAAATGATAATATAAACAATTTGCGGAAAAATTATAAAAATGAATTTGGAGAATATCCTTATTGTATAAAAAGAAGTAAAAGGGATGTTTCAAACATTGGAAAATTTAAGAATATAATTAACAGATGGTTCGTTAAAAAGGCTAAATGATACTAAGTAGTAAATCGGTGAATACATGGATGAAATGTCTGTTTTATTTGATAGTTAAATAACCAACTATCAAAATTTGGCTCATACGACTGTTGGTACGGAAAGACAGGGAACGAATATATTCGAAAACCATTCCGTCCAGCAAATGCGAATACGTTGAAGATGCTGATTCAAGATAGAGCTATTGAAGACCGTGGATCTTCATAAGCGGAAGGATTACTTAAAATCTCTGATTGCAAGCGGAGATAAACTGTGATTCTGTCGTGGTTGGAATCTACGGTTTCGCAAGGACTTCTTGCTATTGATTCTCAAGGTGATTCTTTGAATGCATTAGGAGGGTACCTTCGGTTCACCCTGTTCCTGGGTGACTTGTATGGATGAATGTCTAATAGAGTATTTCCAGAGAGGTTACGTATATTGATTTCTTCAACCATACCAAGAGTGAAAGCGGAGAAGGAAACTTCTTTAGCTAGCACGTAATGTATTATTGTAGACGTCAATTAGAGATTTTGATGGATCTGATAATTTGGCATTCAAAGTAAATCTGATGTACTGCTAAAGTGTAGCCTCAAGCCTCATCAACTGGGAAATGACAAAAATCGGGCAGGCAACATGGCTATGTGGGTCGCTCCTATTAGGGTGTATAGTCGCCTATCTAGAGAAAATCCAATTCCTTCTTTAATCTATTTCGATGCTGTCCCTTATCAGTAAACGGTGGTTTGAGCCCAACCGTTGGTGATATACATTCGATACACTCAAGCGAAATGAGTGGTCGGTCATGTGTGGGCCTGGTTGCAAGACGTTCTTGTTGAACCCAGTGTATTCGCCTCTAGAGATACACTATCGGCAGGTGGACCCATACCTTTTTCGGAATCCAATCTCCAATAAGCGCCCGCGGTTTTGATTGTATACTATATATGTGGAGCGTGAGATGCAAGCGTTTCACTAGATTGCTATTTATTTATATTTAGACGTTATTATATTATCAGAAAAGATATTGATTTCAAAAATGGTTTGGGTTATCGTAAGGTAAAAACCGTCCGTATTTATGTGTGGATTTGGTCTTACGATTATCCTTTTCTTTTGAAAGGATTATAACTTTAAAATCAAGTTGTGTGTTACCTTAATACTATGCGAGTTTTTCTCACTTTGGTTCACCAGACTGACCCGGTGTTTTGTAAATGCTCAGGTTAGTCTGGGTTGTTCAGGTTCAGGTTCTCGAATTTTGTGAAGAGACGAACTGGAGGAGTTCAGATGTATGACATATATATAGCTACTATTTCGATGTGTGCGTTGTATATGGGGCAGATGATAATAACTGTCCAGATGTGTGATGTACTCTGATATTGTAAGTATTTTCAAAAGCTCTCAGTAAAGATTTATTTCTGTATTATATTTTGTTCTGCTACGATGTGAGACTCTGATTCTGTGGTGTGTTGGTTTTTCTTCTTCTTCTATTCTAATATTTCTTTCTTTCTTATCTCACCCTCTAATTTCTTTCTAATAACATTCCCGTGTTTTCGGTGTCTGAAAGATCGACACGAGATACGGTAAATGTATTTATGTTGATTTTCGAGGCCAAAAATTCCTGGGTCGTTACAATTTTATACCATTTTCCAATTAATGAGACTTGAGGTTATAAATATCTCTTTGAACACCTGGACATCATTCACTTTAAATGCCACATTGTCAGATCCGCCAAATCACTAATTGACGTCCACAAAAATACTCTGGTCATTAAGCTAAGAGAAGGGCTATTCTCCTCCACTAACAGAAATTCATTTGTAGAAATCAACATACGTGGTTCTTAAGAAAAATTCTGTCAGACATTCATCCATACAAGTCATCCAGGAACAAGATGAACCGAAGGCACCATCCTACCACATCCTAGGAATCACTCTATAGATCAGTAGCGAGTAGTCCTTGCAATTTGTAAATTTCAACCATGACAGAATCCTGGTATATCTTCGGGTCGAATTAGAGATTCTAAGTGGTTCTTCCATTTTATGAAGATCTGCGGTCTTCAAATGCTCCATCTCGATCGGCATCTAATATCTTTCACAATTTTGTATTTGCTGGTCGAAATGGCATTTGAATATAAATTCAATCCTGGTCTTTTTGTACCAACAATCGCACAGGGTAGGTTTGATGGTCGGTTATCTAACAATCAAATAAACAACCATTCAATCTTAAAAAATCAAAATAGATTTATTGGTTCAGTACTCAGCATCACTTGGCTTCTTTAATTAAAAAGAATTAATGGATGGTTAATTTAAATATTCCAATAGTTGGAAACAACATTTCACTACTTGCTAATATTTCCAAAACCCTTTCATTTTCATACACAGGAAAATATATTATAATAATATCCAATATTACACTTGACCGTCATTTGCAAAATATTTATTACAGCATACTCGTTATATGTAATTGGGAAATCAGTTTAACTTATTATTCATATGACAATTATTACGAAAATCTCTTTTGTTTCATTATTAAAAAACAATAATCGTCGCTTATTTATTTTGAATAAACCCATTCGAAAACTTATCACCTTACTTCGAAAATATAACTATATTTTCACCAATCTTCTTTTATTTCTTTTACTTTAGAAACATCATCTCATATTCTCAAACCCTTATTATTTCCGTTACTTTAGGAAAATATATATGCTTAAATCTTTTTTATTTCGTTTATTTAGGAAATCTTATTATACATTCTCAAATCTTTCAACCAATGTTGCATTATTATTTCTCTTACAGAAATAATAAATTAGTTCTAACATTCTTACTATTACTAACTAATATCATCGTTGGATAATCCTGAAGTCATTCAAGTTGGGGTATTTTAACTACCTCTCAGACATTGATCAACAACCTTCTTATCTTAAGATAAATACGAGTTGTAATTCAAAAACCAATATTCATTCTAATATCAAAACACATCCCATTTGACTATTTTATTAAAAATAGATAGCTTTATAACCCTTCTTATCCTTTTTGAAAGTCCCCTTTTTAAAATATAACTAATATTACTTAATTCATCGACTAAATAATTGCTTACTAAACATCATCTTTTTAACTTTCAAATTATTTGAATAATTTGTTTCCTAAACCTGATTATTATTACAAATCCTATCACCAACTCCTTTTACCAAACCCAATTACAAATCCCTTTTACCAATCTATTTTCCTCTTTGAAAATCTCATTTCAATTCAATCCATTTTACTTAACTTCATTATTAAGTATCGCCAATTAAAAATTAACACTTTAACTTTACACTCTTTTATAAACCTTGTTTATAATTTCAGGTTTAATATAAACCCTTTCTTTTATCTCGATTTCTTCTTTCTTACTTCAAATGTTAAATAACGCATTTAGTTAAGCTATCGCATCAGTTCAACATCTCTTTTATAACTTTGTTATTAAAGTTCAGACCTTACCATAAAATCTGATCCTCAACTCTTCTCAAATTCAAGTAGAATCATTTCAACTTTATTACTTGCTTAAATGAAATTCCTTTAAGACGTAATCACTTAAATTATTGTTAACTAAAATAATAATTTACTTAATCATTAACTACCATAAAAGAAGTTAACTACATTATTAACTAAAATAAATAATAATTTCTTATTAAAATCTTATTAAAATATAAAACTAATATTCGTTAAGCTATTTCAATTGTTATTAACAATAAACTCATTTAATTTAATAATCAATCTTCGATACAACGGTCGACTTAGTCAACTCAAAACATGATTATTTCTTTAACTAATTCCAATTAATTCCTCCTTTAAATCAATTAATAATATAATTAATTTAAATAACCTCATTTAGTTGTTTCTTAGAACTATTAATCCAATTCTTAGCCGTTCGGTTAATTTCTTCTCGCTTGCTTATAAAATCTTATTAACCTAAGAAGTTGTTTTATAAGATCACTTAACTATTCTTATGAATTTAAATAATAAATATTTATTCCCTTTTTATTAAATTTCCATTCAAATATAATAGATTTGAAAATCTATCTTCAGTTATAAAATAAATTCTATGACTTCCTTTCAGTCGATTTACCTGATGGTAAATCAATATTTATAAACCAATTGATTTTCAAGCCACTTGATGCTAATTACCTAACCAGTACTATCCATTGGTTAAAAAAAACAGCCGTTGAATTTCAGTTCAACAGTCAACAACCAAATCAATTTCCAATCCATATTGGTGAAATAGTTCATATAATTGTAATATGAAAATAACAATAAATTTTGAGGAATCCAGTTGGATCCCTCCAACCTGTTTTTCCCTATATCCAAACACGTTACCTCAAACAAAATCATCTACTTCAATAAACAAATATAATATTCAACAAGTAATCAATAGCAGCAATTCAATCATCCATATTTCAATTCAATATGTTTATAATTATATAAACGTAACCAACAAGGTAAGTTACCTCGTTTGGAAATCATTAAAAGTAACGATTAGGTTTCGTTTAAAATAAAGGAACGTTTAAACCAACCAATTCATAAAATATATAAACAATATTCAACACACAGTAAATAATTATCAACCATAGCACATAAATTAAATCTCGACTTATATAAAACATAAATGGGTAAAAACTGAGTGAATTATACTCACTTTGATTTGATTTGCTGCTAAAGCGGTTCGGTTACAATTAAATTAAACAGTGTTTAATTTAACTGTAAATTCCAGCTATCTCCGTCTTTGCCCAACACAGTTCCGTACTGTTGCATTCATCGCCACGATTCTGATGCAACTTGTCACGTTCCATTCTGATAACACAATAAAAATTTATCAATGTTTTAGTACATGATTTAATTAATTATCAACTTCCCTAATTATAATATTATAAAACATTAATTACTTTTAACTAAAAAATTATTATATTATTGTATATATATATATATAGTTAACAGTCTTGCTCACGTTCAAAATATTACAATTGGCCTTTCTTTGATTAAATTTTACAATTGGTTGTAAAAATTAGTTTGATTTGTGTTAGCGGCAAAAAATGTCGCAAACACCAAAGATTCCAATTACTAGGAATAGTTAATTTGGTCGCGCAGACAAGAGTAGAAAAGCATTAAATAACACAAGAGATTTATAGTGGTTCGGCCTCGTGAGGGGCCTACGTCCACTTTGAAGCATTGTTGGAATATTATTAATCACAAAAAGTCACAAGGTTGAGACCCTCTCATGACATCTCATTACATTCGTTACACTCATCTTTATGCTAGATGATGTCATAATTAAGTTATATGATGTCATCCTTAGGGCTATATGATGTCACCTCTAAGGCATGATGTCATCATCCTCATATTTGATGTCATAATTATCATATATTAAATATCTCAAGAAAGGGATACTTTTGCCCTTCTTCTTCCTCAAATGGGAGATGCCATTAATGGAGCTCCCAAGGTCTCAAATTCCAACCCCTTTGAAGTGTGAAGTCAAGGGGTATTTATAGGAAAGAAGTAGGTAGGGGTTAGGTAGGAGTAGGTAGAAATAGGGGACCACATGTAGAAATTCGCATCTGGAGCCTGCACATACGAGAAATCTGCACCTGGACCCAAGGCACAAATTTTCGCATCTCGAGGGTGCGAGATTTTGCACCTCAAGGGTGCGAGGTTCCGCACCTCGAAGGCTGCACGAAGGGAAGTTCGGGGTGCCATGAGGTCTCTGTTGGCGCAATCCCTCTTCATCATGTTTCCTTCGCTCTTATGCGTCCATTTCGGCCTTAGTTCAACGCGATACGTTGAATCGAGCGTATCTTGTATACTTTTGGAAACCGGACCAAAAAGCCGCTTAACATTTGCCCTCAAAAGTACGTCTTGTGTTGAAATGATGTGTTTTGGATTGGTTGAAGTGGTAATTGAGTTGTTGGTTTATCCTGTAGTTTAAAAAAACACATGTTGATCGACAAGCTTGTTCGTTGCATGGTGGCGAGCGAGCTGTTACTGGAGTGGCGCTATGCTCACGTTGCTAAGTATTCGCAAGGCGTTGCCTCGCATGTCCGTAAGATCATTGTGTGTAGGGAATACATGAGCATGTGGCGCGAAGTTTCGAACCCGGAGGGGGAGGGGGGTTCGGTTCTTTCTTTCCCTTTTTTTTAGGTGCGAAATTTCGAACCACGAGGGTTTGAAATTTCAACCTACCGAGGCTCGAGATTTCATGACCTGTAGGTTCGAAATTTTGAAGCCTCAAGGTTCGAATTTTCGAAGCCCATAGGTTCAAAATTTCAAACTAGCGGCTCGAATCCTTCGGGAATGCGAAGGGACTGTTTCCTTTTATTATAAATAGCTCCCCCTCCCCTTCACTTTTTTCCTTCCGTTTACTTTCTTGCCTCGATCGCCACAGAAAAACTTCGAGCTTCAGTCCCCAGAACTTTGAATTAGGTGAGTCTTGAGAGATTTTTTGGAGGCGCACGTGGAGGAGAGGGAGGCACTGGAGTGCGGAGTGGAGCTTCGAACTCAGAGGAGGTTCGGACGCTCGAACCTGTAGAGGTTCGGCGTTCGAATCTTGTCGAGGTTTAAGCATTCGAACCCTCTGGGGGTTCGAGCATTCGAACCCCCTGGTGGGTTCGAGCTTTTGAGCCTTCGGATCCTCCCCTTCACCCTAGTATTGTGGCTCTGTATACGTTATGACCTTTCCACATAGGATAGGGCATATACTCAAACTGTGACTGAACTGTTGGACCGTTTTACTTTCCTATGCATATCTTAATCTTGCATGATACCGTACACACATGTTAGCTTTCACCAAAATGAGGGGTACAGGTTATTCCAATGCGATGTCTAATACTGGTGTCTTAAAGTATAGTTAACCATGCAAACAAGATCAAAGACGGAAAAAATCCTAGAAGCCGAGGCTTCCTCGTCATCGTCACATTCATCTGATTCTACCGATAGTGGTAGCTCGAATGATAGCGAGCTTGAGACTATCGAAGAGTCCGTTCCTTCCTAATCGGCCAGTTCACCCGAAGTGTCTGATCACGGGGAACAACTTGAGAGGCTACATTCTCTGGTCATACGCAAAGAGGTTGAGAATATGGACGTTATGAACGAAGATGCATCAGCGGGACCAGTGACCCCGGATATGTTACCCGATGCTATTATCTTGGAAAATTCGACGGACTCGGTATTGTTGCGCCTGGATGCTACGGCAATCACGAAAATGGCGCAGCGATTCAACATACCAGTAGGTGATGCTCATGCGCCGGGAGAAGGAGGAAGGGCTCATGCACCACCCGAGGGTTTTACTGCCTGGAATAGGCAAGCTTGTTTCGCAGGGTGCGTGCCCCCGGCTAATGATTTTATTCGGGATACTCTATCCTATTTCCATCTGGCCTCCTTGCAACTGCTTCCAAATGCTTGCTCGTCGCTCTAGGCACTTATGTTCTATACTGAGAGTATTTGAACATGGAACCCACCGGAAAGGACATTCGGTATTTCTTCAGCCTAAGGAGAATGTCTAGCAGATCGCCTTCCCAATGGTTCCTGGAAGCGACGGCCGCCACCAAGTTCTTTAGGGGGACGTGGCCCAGGCTATCGGTGTTCAAACATGACTGGTTCTTTGTGCGCTTCCCTCGTGGATTTGCAAGGAGGTGGCTTGAAGGGAGTAAGTGCTTTCGAACTTTGCTTCCAATTATAAAGTCCTTGGAGCCCGTATCTTATTATTATTCTTTTTTGATTGCGGTAGGGAATCCAGAGGCACCCATCGACGAAGAGTATAGGCAGCGTCTTGATGCCTTGTGGGCGATTCCCGAGGAATTTCGCAAAACAGAAACTGTAACGAGCCAAGAGCGCCTTTGCCGTGCGGGGTTGCTTCCTGACGATCGGGCTATAATTAGGCCCACAGTGGCAAGCAGTGTACCTAAGAAGGTGGTGGCGAAAGACCCTGCGACCCCTAGTCAAAAAAGAAAAGTGTCCTCCGTTGGGCCCTGGACGAAGAAGGTTGTTAAGTTCCAAGGAGACGTCAGTGGAGATGGGCACGTGGTGAGAAGGCTGCAGTAGGAGATGAAGGCCCATTGATTGCTCCCATTCCACCCCCGACCAGAGGGCCGGGGGAGGGAGAGTCAATTAGGCCATTATCTCCAGCGGCTTCTCTTGGAGCTACCACCCCGCTCGAGGAGTGCGCCAGTTTGATGACTTGAATAAACTTGACCTTGACCTATCCCTGCGGCCGACTCCGGCTGCCGCGGATGACTTAGATCTTGCTGCAGAGGGGCTAACTCCTTCGAGAAAATCAAAATCTGGTCTGTTGAGAAAAAACACTTAGGGCATACACTCATTAGCACTGCATTTCATAGTGGCTCATCTGAGCATGCGACTTAACTGATTTCATTTCATTTCTTTGATATATGACATGGCTAGTGGACGCGGAGGGCGAGGTTATGGTCATGGAGGTCGCCCACGCTCTAAGAATACTTTCTTTGAAGGCTCCAAAAGAGGGACCAACTTATATGGCACTCCACCCCCGATAGTTCGTGGCAGTGGAGCTCGAGGTGGGGTTCGATCCCGACGATATCCTACTCCTTCACCTCCTCCTCCGATTCAGGCGTCTGAGGGAGATTCTCGTCTTAACTTGGGGGATTCTTGGCGTCCGTCTTTGACAGCTCCTCCACACACAACAGCTCCCGCGCCCATTCCAGTTACCGAAGAGAGAGAGAGAGAGCCGCCACTTGGCCAACCGAGACCGGAGAGGGATACCGCAGCGGGGAGGCAAGATCTTGCGGAGCCCGAGGGTTGAGGGCTTTCCTTGGATGAAAATTTTCAATTATAATTTGATTTCAAACTACAGAAGACGTGCGTGTGTGTGTGTGTATATATTGAAAATTGGTAACTATTATTGCAAATACCAATCATATACTTCATTTGCATGCCTCATCAAAACCTTATGCCCCCCTGACACACACACACACACAGACATATATATATATATATCTAGCGGTTCATGACACATCTATTTTGCATCATTCCTTTAGCACTCCTACCATGTCATGAGCTACACTAATCCAAATCCAGTAAGATTTTGTAGATGTTTAATCTACATGTATATTATCTATCTAAAATTTGAGCTTGTTTCGATATTCGTAACATTTTCAAAAATTTAGCTCAATTATTCACAGTTTGGGCATTTATTCGAGCCTTTAAATTGCATTTCTACATATATTAACAAATCTTAATATAATTTAAAAACATGGTCTAATTTTATTTTATTTTACATCATCATTTTTCATTGTTTAATAACGCAAACATAATTTAAACTAATAAAAAGTTATATATTGCAACTTAGGAACAAAATTTCAAAATGAATACATATGATATTAATGTAAAAATGTAACGAAACATTCATTTATAATTATTTTTTCTTGAGTTTGTCCAACATATACGGTTTTTAAAATTATAATCAACGCGCAAAGCTTATATTATAATTATATGTGAAACGCGTGTTGTAACAATATTTAAAAAAATAAAGAAGTTGCAAATTTTGGTTTGAATATGGTGGTGACTTCTTGCTTCTAGGGCGTATGTTAAATCTTGAAATGCAACAAATTAAGAATCGTAGTTGCTTTCGGATAATGTCTCCTATGTATTGTCAATGATAATGTCTCCTATGTATTGTCCAACATATACGGTCTTTCCGTACCAACAATCGCATAGTCTAGGTTTGATGGTCGGTCATTTAACTATCAAATAAACAACCATTCAATCTTAAAAATCAAAATAGATTTATTGTTCCAATATTCAACATCACTTGGGTTCTTTAATTAAAAAGAATTAATGGATGGTTAATTTAAATATTCCAATAGTTGGAAACAATATTTCACTCCTTGCTAATATTTCCAAAACCCTTTCATTTTCATACATAGGAAAATATATTATAATAATATCCAATATTCCACTTGACCGTCATTTGCAAAACGTTTATTACAACATTACTCATTATATATAACTGAGAAATCAATTTAACTTATTATTGGTATAACAATTATTACGAAAATCTCTTTTGTTTCATTATTAGAAAACAATAATCGTCACTTATTTATTTAGAATAAACCCATTCGAAAACTTATCTCCTTACTTCGAAAATATAATTATATTTTCACCAATCCCCTTTTATTTGTTTTACTTTAGAAACATCATCTCATATTCTCAAACCCTTATTATTTCCGTTACTTTAGGAATATATATATATATGCTCAAATCCTTTTTATTTCGTTTATTTAGGAAATCTTATTATAAATTCTCAAATCTTTCAACTACGACAGACCCTAGTATATCTCCAGGTCGAATCACATATTTTAAATAGTTCTTCCATTTTATGAAGATCTACGGTCTTCAAATGCTCCATCTTGATCGGCATCTGATATCTTTCGCAATTTCGTATTTTTTGGTTGACACGGTATTCGAATATAAATTCGATCCCGGTCTTTCCGTACTAACAATCGCATAGGCCAGGTTTGATAGAATTCAACTATCAAATAAACAAACATTAATCATAAAAGTCAAAATAGATTTACTGGTCCAGTATTCAGCATCATTTGGCTTCTTTAATTAAAAATAATTAACGGATGGTTAATTTAAATATTTGAATAGTTGGAAACAACATTTCACTCCTTACCGTAGGATCTAAATTAACCCTAGAGGGGGGAAGGGGTGAATAGGGTTTATCGCAGTTTTTACAGAATAATTAAATAATAATAATCACAAATAATAATCAAAGTAATTGCGGGAAGTAATTAACACACAAATATACCCAGCTTCGGCAAAACCCTGCCTACTGCTACATTCCCCAAGGTTTCTACTAGGAGTTAAAACAATCTTTATGCTTACAATCTCATGTAAACTCACGACACTCGTTCCCAACTGTTCTTATCCTGCGCTCAAAACCCTGCACTGGTTTCTATCCTCAAAACCAGATTTCCCTGAATTACAAACCGGGTAATTCGTCTCCCTAGTTTTAGAGACAAACTAGAAAACTGTAAAGACGATTACAAATTGAAAACAAAAAAAATAAGAACAATTAAAGAAAACTTTTAAAAAGTAAAACCCTAGTTTAATCAAATCCTTATATCCCTTTATAATCTTTTGGCCAGTCTCTTTATTCTTGCTTCCACCAAGTCTTTGGCCCGATTGTTCCTCTTTGGAAATAAAAAATGGCAGAGGCTATTTGCGATACAAACAATTATCTGGTGGCTATCTTTGTTTGGTTTATTCGAGCCAAGTACTTTGATTTGGATCCAAGCAATTTCGTTTCTCTGGTATGATTTTAATTTCGAATTTATGCTTTATTTATGCTCGAACTTGGATAGATAAGAAGCCTGTGATGATAGGTGTATTTATAGGATTAAAATCCTAAAAAATCTCTTATTTCAATGCTTCGATTTTGTCATGATATATACCAGAATTTTGGGTGAATTTTTGGGCTTTGAAATCTTCCAAAATTATGGAGTTCTCGTCGATTTTACATCTGAATGTATATTGCATATATTTTGGTCCTTGACTTTGAATTTGTGAATTTTGAAAACTTCAAACTGGCGTGAGAATTCTGGACTTTGATTGTGAGATAAATTCTTGACTTTGAACTAGTCTTGAATTCTGGAATTTCGAATTTTACTTTCTGGTTGACCATTTTTTCAATTATACTTTGCCAATAAAAATCGAATGGACTTTTTACTGCTTCCTGATGATTTACTGAACAGGTTTAATACTTGATAAATCTTGCCATAAATCTTTTGCTTGCTTTCTAACTGAGACTTGTGTGTGCCATTCTTGATATACCATAAACATGATTGTCCTTGTTTGTTTGGTTAGTCTTATGACCAGCTTGACTTTAAACTAATATGTGCATGCTTAACTTGCTTAAGAACACAAGCTAAGCTTGAATTTGTGAATGCACACTTTACTTGAATGATTTGCTTTGGCCACTTATTTAGATTGGAACATATATCCTAGATCATATCTCAAATTTGAACAGATATTACACTTATACTATCATGTATGGAACAATTGCTTCCCTTGACCTAATTGAACAAATACTTCACTTGTACTTGCCATTTCCATGTGGTCATGCACATTGCTTTATGTACATCCAAGCTCGACCTTTACTGTCCATGTTTGCTCAACTATGACCTGTACCCTGACTTGAACATGCCGCTGCCATGCTTGAACTTTTCATGTATATACACAATGTTTACATGTTGCTTTGTGTAGTTTCTTAAGACCTAATAGCATTGAAATCATTTTCTTTGTATTCAGTCCCATACGTCTTCATTGCTGCTACCATAATCACTTGAGCCATGTCTTGTTTATGTATGTGTACTATGTCATCCGATAGCTGTGTATTTATGTAGTCGTGTTCACTTGCATAGCTTGGCTCGACTCATTACCTTGCTGGTTGGACTTTTTTTGTTAGCTTGGTCACTACTGTTTCACTATATTGCCATGACTATTATCTTAAGCACAAGGATTTTGGTCTGTCTTGTTATATGTGTATATTATCCATTTGTAATAGCCATGATTGCTGCACCAGTTTGTTGTAATCCTGAAATGTTGTTACTCTTTTAGACTTGTACCTGAACTGTTGTGTTTGGGAGCTGTGCCATTTAGACTTGTGCTTGATCACTGTTGTACTGTCCATGACATTTTTTATATTGTATATACATTTCATCACTTGTCATTGTGTCATGCTGCTGCGCTGACTTTTGTGAACATTGCTCGACCAACTTTGTCTTTTTATGTTTGTTTGCACTTTTGGCTCGATCATGCCATGTTTACTTGTGCTCTACCACATTGATTATTGTTGCACTGAGTCGAGATGGTCCATATAGCTACTCCTTAGTTGCACACTGGATTGGCGAGGCAGTGCACACGTATATGCATATACACGTGTGTATATGTAGTCATTCATAAAATATTCTTGTCCTTGTATATCAGACTGAATTAGAAAAATGATGAGAAACACACCGAAATTCTGAGGCAAATAAAATTTAAAAGTAAATTTTTATTTGCCTGTATTTAAATTTTATTTTTGTTCCAGTTTACTGCGTGTGTGTTTTTGTAATAGATATGGAGATGATTGGACTGCATTGGAGCACAAGAAGTCTGTGTCAGTGTCAGTGAATGTTTTATTAACCGTGTATGTGTAATTGAGTGATCGAGTGATATGTAGTATGGAATTACTGTGTTTGAGAGTGATTGTAGACACAACTGAATAGAATTGTACTATTATTTGTAATAATCAAATTGATTGAAACAAAAAAAATGTAGTTCAATTCAATCTATTTATTTTGTTTGAATCTTTTTATAGTACAATTTTTGTGATATGTATATGTGTCATGTCAGAAATATTCAAAAATAATGGAGTGATGTATCTGTACTATTTCAAATGCTGAAATAAAATATTTATTTAAATAAAAATATTGTTATACTCAACAATCTCTGCCTTTTGATGATGACAAACATATACAAGATTTTGAATGTGTTAAATGTGCTTGAAAATGACATATATTACTCCCCCTATTTGTATGCTCCCCCTACAACTAAACTTCCCCTATATATTTGGAAAATATGATTAATGAAATTCAACTGACCGTTCTCCCTTTATATATTTAATTTCCAATCTTAAAATATTCTTGAATTAAATACCCATCAATCAAAATCTTGACGTTCTCCCCCTTTTGTTATCATCAAAAGAATAATAGAAATCGAAACAGTGATGAATATAGACTAAAAATATAAATTCAGATTAAGAGAGAGAATATATATCGCAAATCCCATTTAATCAAACAAAAATCATAATAATCTTTAAACAAGAAGCAAAATTTCACTTTCAGAATGAGTGGATTTATGATGGATTTTATAGAATGAGGAGAGTTCAATAAGATTGAATATTTGAATATGAATTTTAAAGATTTTAAATAAACTCAAAATGTGTTAAGCACTTGCTAACTACGCATAGCCCAAAGGTCTTTTAAATGTGGTTAATAGTAACTTAACTTTTATCCTCTCTAATGAGTTCCATCCATGCATAGCCCAAAGGTCTTTTAAGTGCGAGTGTAAGCACACAGAGATTAAGGTAATTCACCCACGCACAACCGCGAGGACTTTTAAATGGAAGTGAATACCAAGGATAAATAATATATATATATTTCCATTTATTTATTTTTATTTGATTTTTATTTCCAAGAATAATTTGAACTCTCCAAAATAAATAAAACCATGATGAATGACAAAAATATGGCAGACATAGAAGATGGTCGTGAAATAAGCTCTAATTCAAATATATTATAAAATCTGTCCAATCCTCATGAGATTTTAAAAATAACATCTCCTCTAGTTATGAATTATATTATAGTCACAACTCATCACTACTTCATAAATCTATTAATAATTTTGGTGAGTCCCAAAATAGTTCAAATCGATCAATAATTTCAATTTTTGAATAAATAATCAAAAATAATTTTAAAATTGAAAATATCAATTTCATGAGGGGTTTTGAAAATATCAATGCAAGTTGAAAATCAGTTTCAAAAAGCGATCATTAGAATGTGAGATTATCTAATATTTCTAATGTTGATTGCTCCTAGACAATTTTAAAACATTTTTGTATTTAATTCAAATTGCCTATGAAATTTAAAGAAATTCAATCACTAATTTTCCAACACATCGTCCAATCACCAAGACACTTAAACAAATCAAATCAATTTCCTTATCAGAGCAGCACGAGGTTATTTTCAAAGCAAAAATCACACGTGAATTTTTCATAGAATTTTTAAACAAGCACAAGAAACATTCAACAATCAAATGTAAAGATAATTATTTAAAATCACTTGAGAAAAAGTCAATTTTTTTTATAATCTAAGAAATTCAACCATCAATAACGAATGATTTCAAAATCAAGCCAAGTAAAAAAATGAAATTTTCACAACTAATCAATCATGGCTTTCAAGTAGTCCGCCGTATTGAATTCAGTTTTTCAATATTTTCCAAAAATGAATAAGAAGAAACTCAAAACAACAAACAAAATGTGTGAAATTTCATTAGCATTCGAGAACATCATAAATTTCAAAATTCTGATTTACAGTGTTCAAAATGTTATGACCCTGTCAACATAGATCAGCATAAAATAAAATAAAAAAGGAAATAAAATTAAAAGGAAATAAAATAAAAACAAGAGTTTGGAGATCATACCCGTTTTACCATAATCAATGTGAACCAATGAATCTCCAACTCAGAATTCTATGGCTAAGGAACTCCAAACAATTCGATAATATGAATCAATCTGAATTTTATCTCTCTTAAGCACAGTTGTTCCTTAGCCTCCCTCGGTACCTAAATGTTTAATAGATCGAGTGGTCTAACAAAAATTGTTTTACCACTCTTATCTTCGTACCTAAACACGTTTATATAACAATCCATTATTATCTACTAAAGTACCCTTTGGAACCCAAATTTGTTTAGACTTATTTAAATTCATTTTGTTATTTTTTGGAATCCAAACATGTTTAAATGAATTGTTTTTAAACGAGTTATTATTTCGTTTATGATTTAAAAGCCTTTTAAAATTATTAGATTTCAAAATTTCATTTCGATCGTTTTCAAAATCATTTAAAGGATTTTTAAAGTCACTAGAATTTTGTTTTTCAACTTGATCAAATCCAAAATCAAGTCCCTTTTTACTCTGAACAAAAAATTGGTTTTTAAACAACATATTCAATGATTTCTCTCCTTTAGAAAATTTAGTCAATGTTGATTCAAGCTGTTGAATTTTAGATTTAAGATCACTATTTTCTTTCGTTAGATTTGAACAATGATTAATAGTGATTTTCCTCTTTTCAGCATCAGTTTGTTTTTAAACCAAATTTTTGTTTTTAAGAGCTTTGATTTTAGCATTGGACTTAGAAATTTCAATTTCAAATTGTTTTCTCTTTTCAAAATCAAGTTTTTCAAATCCTCTAAGCTTTTAAATCTCCTTCTCCAAATCACGATTTTCGTTTTTCAAATTCACGTTTTCACTTTTAAGTAACTCAAAATCAGTTTTGAATTTCAAAAGATCATTACTCAAAAATTGACATTTTTCGCATTCTGAAAACGGTGAATTATTAACCTTTTCAAGTTTTCTTTCTAAACTGTGATTTTCTTGATCTAGTTTTGACCTATCAGATTTCAATTTCTTAACTTTTAGTTCAAGAGAATTAACGGTTTTTGTGAGATCGTGACACATTAAAATTAAATCTTTATAAGTAAAATTCGATACCTTACTTGACTCCTCTTCACTACTTTCCGAATCAGATTGAGCCATAAGACACAAGTTAGCTTTCTCTTTATCACTTTCAGAAACTTCTTCTCCTTCATCGTCATCCCATGTAGCAGCAAAAGCCTTCTTCTTTCTTCGGAATTTCTTCTTCTTTTCATTCTTAAGCTGTGGACAATCTGGTTTGATATGTCCGGGTGTCTTGCAATTGTAGCGGTACACTTCATCGTCTGAACTATCTGAACTTTCGGACTTGTTGGTTTTTGAATTCTTCTTTTGTGGCTTGTAATTTCCTTTGGCCCACTTTCTCAAAACCATGGCTAGCTCTTCAGCAGGATCTTATCATCACTTTCAACAGTATTATTTAGAGCGATCGTCTTTTTCTTTGATTCAGAATTCTTTCGTTCTTCTCTTGCTTTTAACTCCATCTCGTAAGTAATTAGATTTTCGATCAACTCTTCCATGCTTATTTTATTTAGATCTTTTGATTCTTGAATCGCCGTCACCTTAGCTTCAAAAATCATTGGTAGCACTTTCAATATTTTTCTGATCAATTCCACTTCGGTATAAGTTTTTCCAAGAGCTTTTGCATTGTAGACTAGTGATGAGAAGTTTCCATACATCTCTTTTATATCTTCGTCTTTTTGCATAGAGAAATTTTCATATTCGTTGCTGAGTAGAGCAAGACGAGATTCCTTCACTTGAGATGTACCTTCATGTGTGACCTCCAATGTATGCCTTATTTCCTACGCAGTTTCACAATGAGAAATTGGATTAAATTTAGTTTTATCAAGAGCACAGATTAAAGAATTCATCGCTTTGGCATTAGTTGAAAATTTATCATTTGCATCCTACCTGTCTTTCGATTTAGGAACTTCAAAATTATTAACAATAACTGTGGGAGATCTATACCCATTTTGATAATATCCTATACATCATAATCAACTGAACTCAAATAAATTTTCATCCTAGCTTTCCAATAAGCATAATCAGTTCCAATAAACATGGATGGCCTAGCTATAGAATGACCCTCAGAAAAAGCGTTATTAGACAGATTCATGACTTTAGAGTTAAAATAAATAAATAAAATACCTGCTCTGATACCACTTGTAGGATCTAAATTAACCCTAGAGGGGGATGAATAGGGTTTATAGCAGTTTTTACTGAATAATTAAATAATAACAATCACAGATAATAATCAGAGTAAATGTGAAAAGTAAATAACACACAGATATACCCAGCTTCGGCAAAACCCTGCCTACTGTTGCATTCCCCAAGGTTTCTACTAGGAGCTAAAACAATCTCTACGCTTACAATCCCTTGTAAACTTGTGACACTCGCTCCCAACTGTTCTTAACACTACATTCAAAACCCTTCACTGATTTCTATCCCCGAAACCAGATTTCCCCTAATTACAAACGCCGTAATTCGTCTCTGTAACAACCCGGGTTTCGACAGACCGATTTTTCAAAATCCAATCCATCGGACCCCGAGTTGGGTGCTCTGGTATCCTACAGAAAAGACAGAGAGAAAGAAACATGTCAGAGTTCGAAAAGCAGCTCACAGTGGAAGGAATAAAATATAATTTATTCAAAATAGCATTACCTTAATAATAATACTGCCAAGCCAGTAGTCAAGCAATACTATCTCTGTCATGAACCTAACCTGCGCATGTTGTGAGGAGGGGTCAGAACATAAGTTCTGTGTGACTGGACTATAATAAACTCTTGTGTAACCCTGCATATACCGTTCAGTTATAATTTCGTGTTTATTAGGTTATTCATAATATTAGCACCCAAGGCTAAATCCATGTCATTCTCATTCACGTACTAGTATATTAACCTAATACACAGTATATGTAGATTTTCCCTAACTCGTACAATCTTTTCATGTATGTGTACAGACCCTTGACGTGTATCGTACGGGCTTCAACACGTAATTATATACTACTTCAACATAGTGCCACCATTCTTAAAACCATTTGGACTGTCACTCTTGATCTTGCTAGGTTTCGTTACCATGAACAACCGAGTGTTCAACTAGGTTTTATGCCACCTAGGACCACTAGGGATTATGCTACCTATTGAACGTTTTGGAGATTCGATTAGGGTTTATGCCACCTAGGACCACTAGGGATTATACTACCTATCGAACAACGCCTTTTTCCCACGTATGTATCGCGAATCGTTTTCGATGTCTAGATGCACATGTACACTATATGTGCGGCCCGAGTCCCGTGACAGGGCTAAATCAAGAAATACGGAACTCGGTTAGGAGCTTTAAGTTATCTGCCTATGCAGATGCTAAGGTCTATTTTTCTACCAGTGGTTATGGTCCCACGTGACCCCTCCCTCAACTAATAAAAGGAAATCCAAGAAAATCAAGCATGAGAACTGTACTCCTGCCACCTATGCCCCACTTTCCTATTGGCCAGCCTCACCCATAACTAGATAGCAAGTATATGGTCTGTTGGGAGTTCTCTGCCTTTCCGTATACGTACTACGATTGACTGAAGATGGTAGGTAGACGACGAGTGCTATCACAGGGCTAAACAAGATATCGCCGCCTCACGCTGGTCCATCCTAGTCTTTAGGTTGCGTTATATTGCAACCAAGGCATACTCTTGGTTCTCCTACCGCAGATCTTAACCTCTGTGAACCCAGGCGGATCATCTGCAACCTCACAGAGGGATACCAAGAGTACCCTCACGTTCCCCGAAGCTACGTGCTTCGTAACCCAGTCCGCTGGAGCCTTTTTCGAAATCAGATAAACGTTCGCTCCTCCTCATGTGTTTGTTAAGCGATGATCTACCGTATCGGGTTATTCTTCTATTTATGGACTGGCTCAGTTTCCTTGACTAAGAATTATTACTTAGTTGTTCTTAACTAAGGTTTACCACTTAGTTTCCTTTCCCGTTAATCTTGTTAAGTAAGGTTTACTACTTAGTCCCCTTAACTAAGGATTACAACTTAGTTTCCGTTCTCGATCGTTTTCTTAACTAAGGTTTACTGCTTAGTTCCTATTAACTAAGGCTTGTTACTTATTTATCTTTCTCGTTGTTTTACTTAGTCAATTCTCGTTACCTTAGACATCAGACCACATATTCTCGCTTTATAATTCAACTTGTTGACTAAGGTTTTCCCATGAATTCAAGCATAACTTAAGTCCTCTTTTATTCGGTGATAGCGCATGGGTGTTTTCCCATAGTTCTTGCTTAGCTTACCCCATATTATAGGTTATCCCACCCTTCAGGTCTTACATTACATCTTAAGTCATAGTCTTTCCTTGTCCCTAGGACAGGTTTACCCCCTAATTAACCCTTCGACTATTTCAACATAGATTTATAATAGGTAGTTAACATTCCCTATTTCCGTTTTTGGTTAAGTTTTGTTCATATGTTCGTGTTGACTTAACCCCATCTCCTTATAAAGTTCATTCACAAATTTGGTTAAGTGTTGTCTTTGAATTCATGACTTAACCCTACGAATCATGTGCCATTAATTAATTATTTATGCACCACAACCTCCCACATTAGACCTGTTGTTGTGGTCACCGGTTATGCCGGGTGGTTCCGAGCAGAATTACACCTCAACTCAGTCTAACCTCGGGTTTTAAGTGCGATGTGACTAACTTCTCACATTAGGACCTATTGTTTGCGACCACTGGTTAGGCCGGGCGGTTCCGGGCAGGATTACATTGCAAACTCATCCTAAACTCGAGTTAGCCATGTTTCATGTTTGGTTCATGTCTATTCTAATTCGCATATGTCAAGTTCATAATCATGTCAAAAAATATTAAGTTCATGTTATGCCAATTACCCAACTTACAAGCATGTTCTTATAAATGTCAACTACCAATTCATGCCATGTTCGTGTTCGTTTTAGATGTCAAGTTCATAAGCATATTCTAAATGTCATATTTCAAGTTTCATAATCTTGTCCCTATTTACATTACACAAATTACTCAACCATGTTCATGTTCAATGCATTTCAATAGTGCCATAATTCAAGTATCAAGTTCAATCTAGATGTCAAGTGTCAATTCCCCAAATCCAAGCTTTACCTAAAAAACCCCAATTTATATTCATGCTTGTAGTCCCATTAATAAGTTACGTCTAACACTAAATTCATAATTCATATTCACGTCAATTTCATGTTCAAGTTCTAGATGTAAACTTCATGTCAAATTCCAGATGTCGATTCATATCAAGTTTGTGTTCTTATCCAAATTCAAGTTATAATACAGGTTTTATTCTAGAGACATGTGCCCATTAACAAATCCATAAGTCAATTTCATGCTTAAATCAATGATGTCAATTCTACGCCAAACCCCAAATCATGTTCATGTGTATAATTCTAAATTTTGTTTACACATTCAGGTTTTTTCAATGTTATATTACGCCCAACCCTCTTTGTAATTTATAACCAAACCCTCCAGTTCATGTCATAGCCCAAAACCGAGCGTTTCCCTTTTTTCTTGCAATAATCATTCAATCGTATTTATTTTATGATAGATCTAGGCCCGAAATAGCCTAGCTATTAAAAATCAGAAAGGGGAAGAATAAAAGGAGGCACATAACCGTAGGCATAATAATTAAAATCGAGCACATGATAATATTAAACATTATGGATTCAATAATTTCATTTCATGTTTACATAGGGAATGTTTAAACGATAAATAATAATTTTACACAAAAAAGTGCATTATAACTCCACTCACAGTGTTTGTCATCTTCAAAATGTAGATCCTCGATTGCCCCTTTTGATTTATGAATTGGATTAATTCTTGAACTGATTTCCCCCTTTCCTTTTTTGTTGCTTTTGATTCATCTTTGATTGATTTCATGTCCAATTCAATTTATATTTGATTTCATATGCGGCGTATGTTGCAGATCTGAATTCCTTCACCTTGCGTAGTGATTTAGATCTAAGCCTCTTTTCTTTTTATTCATGGCTGTAGTAATTATAGATCTTATTCTTTTTAGTTTTAAGAATAGATGTTGTAGAGAAAAGAGAGAAGAATAGATCTAAGATTTGTTTAGATCAATAGCTTAAGGAGGAAGAAGAAATCAAGTTAGAAGAGAGCCATGGCCTTGCCATGAATTGTTGTGGAGTTTACAATGAGCCTAGGATGTTTATATAGGTGTTAGACCAACGTACCAGGCCCAAAAACTCATCCAGGTGCTCAAAAATGAACCTGGACAGCTTCTGGGTCGAATTTCCCGCTTCTGGACCAAAATTCCCGCTCCAGTCGCTACAGGTCGACCTCCCCAAGGGGGGTCGACACTATGGTCGAGAGGTCGACCCTATGGTCGACCTGGTCATTTTTTTTCTGTTCTAGGCTGGGCTCTTTTCTGATTTTTCGCTGAAACTTCGGGAGGTCATAATTCCTTCATACGGACTCCGATTTTCGAAAACTCGGAATCTGTTTCATGTAAAATTTCGAGAGGAACGCAATGGTGATGTCCATTTTACTTAAATCCTGATACTTAAATTAAATATCCTTATTTTACTATCTTCTCCGTTACACACACTATTATCGAAATTATTTTTCTTCTCTTCCATGTATTAATTAATTCTCATTATACATCACCATTATTTACCTATATAAGCATATTTTCATAAATTTTATTTCATTTTTAATTATATTAAAAATGCGGGGTGATACATTCTCCCACCCTTAAAGAATTTCGTCACCGAAATTCGATAAGAGTAAAATAGATAATCCCTCGCAACATCCAATTAGTGTTCATCCAATTGTTGCAACATTGTGCACATGTGCAAAGTGAAATACATTATAGTAAACCATGTATGCCTAATTTGGATCCAACTATATGTATGCAAACTTTAAAAAAAGCTTTTCAAAACATGATGCTCACATCCTAAATATACTTGCAGTTCTATATGGATGCAATATTTTTGAAAAATCAAAACATTTTCCATTCAAATTTTCCCATACTCTTATAGAATAAGAGCATAGTTCATCCAATTTTCGCATCCAAAACCCTACCAACCATCTTTTAATTCGAGATTTAGAAAAATCTAATTTTCCAAGTTCGATTTCTTATGTTACGAAAAGTTATAAAACGGAAAAATTCACATCCTCCGTTTTTCTTTTCTAATTGTACTTGGATTTTTATATAACTATTCTATTAAGATTTCCTATTTTCTTATCCAAGCACAACCACATAAGAAAATTTCTTTCTCGTATTTTCGACTTTATCTTGAAATAATTTCATATTTATTCATCTTTTTCTTGAGATTTTCATTTTCTTTCCCCCGTCTTGTTTTGTTGCTTTACTGAATTTATTGTTTTCTTGTTAGTTAGGCTATTCTTTAGCTTATTTGGCTTAGTCCAGTTTCTCATGTTTATATTATTTATTTATCTTTTCAAATAAGCTTTTCCGTTTTCTAGTTAAACAGTATCCTACACAGCTACAACTATGGGCCAAGGATCTTAAGACTTTATTACCTCTGACAATCGCGAGTCCACCTAACGGGGTCTATATAATTGCTTGCCCTTCATCACCTAGTAGTCACTACTAGTCCATGCTGTGTATTACTAGCCTATTCTTTTCTTTTTCTCAAGCAACAATTCTAGGTCTCAATGCTTATGCATTATACGGGAAATTTGTTTACCTAATTTTTTTTAACAATAATCAAAATTTAATAGAATAGAGATTTCAAAAACTTCTTTTTCAAAATACAACATTTTCCTTTCAAGATTTTCATATATGAGAACTAGTGAGCTATATATATATATATATGCTCCTTTTCATGAGAGAATTCTTTCAAAACAAGAAATCGTTGTTTTACATAATATACCCCACTATATTTTAAAACCCAATATGCACTTTTCAAACATCAAGATACTTTTAAGATCAAAACTCAGAAAATACCACAAACCTTTTTTTTTTTTACAAATTCAAGTTCTTAAAAGTTTATTATTGGGTCAGACTCAAAGCGGGTTTTCCACTCAACTAGGCTTTCCTAGGTACTTTAACAAATTCAATTTTCTCGACTATATATATTCCTGATCCATTTTCACACTTTAACCTTTTTTTTCTTCTAATTTCTAAGGTTTTACTTCTAGACCCACTACTCTGAAATACTAACATTTTAGTTTCCATTCTATGGGATACTTTCTAGCTCCAAGTCAAATTGTACACTTTCCCAACCACCTAATTGTTTCCAAAATTTCTATGTCCATGCCTTTAGTGTACAAACCAATATCCCAACTCTTTACATGTCTAGTGGGCTACTATATGGATTTAGGTTTATATACATATAATATATTTATATTTTAGAAAATACAAATACGTTCACACATTATCGCCTTAAGACCACTAAACCGAGGCTCTGATACCAGATGTAATAACCCGGGTTTCGACAGACCGAATTTTTCAAAATCCAATCCATCGGACCCCAAGTTGGGTGCTCTGGTATCCTGCAGAAAAGACAGAGAGAAAGAAACATGTCAGAGTTCGAAAAGCAGCTCACAGCGGAAGGAATAAAATATAATTTATTCAAAATAGCATTACCTTAATAATAATACTACCAAGCCAGTAGTCAAGCAATACTATCTCTGTCATGAACCTAACCTGCGCATGTTGTGAGGAGGGGGTCAGAATATAAGTTCTGTGTGACTGGACTATAATAAACTCTATTGTAACCCTACATATACCGTTCAGTTATAATTTCTTGTTTATTAGGTTATTCATAATATTAGCACCCAAGGCTAAACCCATGTCACTCTCATTCACGTACTAGTATGTTAACCTAATACACAGTATATGTAGATTTTCCCCAACTTGTGCAATCTTTTCATGTATGTGTACAGTCCCTTGCCGTGTATCATACGGGCTTCATCACGTAATTCTATACTACTTCAACATAGTGCCACCATTCTTAAAACCATTTGGACTGTCACTCTTGATCTTGCTAGGTTTCGTTACCATGAACAACCGAGTGTTCAACTAGGTTTTATGCCACCTAGGACCACTAGGGATTATGCTACCTATTGAACGTTTTTGAGATTCGATTAGGGTTTACGCCACCTAGGACCACTAGGGATTATGCTACCTATCGAACAACGCCTTTTTCCCACGTATGTATCGCGAATCATTTTCGATGTCTAGATGCACATGTACACTATATGTGCGGCCCGAGTCCCGTGACAGGGCTAAATCAGGAAATACGGAACTCGGTTGGGAGCTTTAAGTTATCTATCGATGCAGATGCTAAGGTCTGTTTTTCTACCAGTGGTTTTGGTCCCACGTGACCCCTCCCTCAACCAATGAAAGGCAATCCAAGAAAATCAAGCACGAGAACTGTACTCCTGCCACCTATGCCCCACTTTCCTATTAGCCAGCCTCACCCATAACTAGATAGCAAGTATATGGTCTGTTGGGAGTTCTCTGCCTTTCCGTATACGTACTACAATTGACTGAAGATGGTAGGTAGACGACGAGTGCTATCACAGGGCTAAACAAGATATCGCCGCCTTACGCTGGTCCATCCTAGTATTTAGTTTGCCTTATATTGCAACCAAGGCATACTCTTGGTTCTCCTACCGCAGACCTTAACCTCTGTGAGCCCAGGCAGATCATCTGCAACCTCACAGAGGGATACCAACAGTACCCTCACGTTCCCCGAAGCTACGTGCTTTGTAACCTAGTCCGCTGGAGCCTTTTTCGAAATCAGATAAACGTTCGCTCCTCCTCGTGTGTTTGTTAAGCGATGATCTACCGTATCGGGTTATTCATCTATTTATGGACTGGCTCAGTTTCCTTGACTAAGAATTATTACTTAGTTGTTCTTAACTAAGGTTTACCACTTAGTTTCCTTTCCCGTTAATCTTGTTAAGTAAGGTTTACTACTTAGTCCCCTTAACTAAGGATTACAACTTAGTTCCCGTTCTCGACCGTTTTCTTAACTAAGGTTTACTGCTTAGTTCCTATTAACTAAGGCTTGTTACTTAGTTATCATTCTCGTTGTTTTACTTAGTCAATTCTCGTTACCTTAAACATCAGACCACATATTCTCGCTTTATAATTCAACTTGTTGACTAAGGTTTTCCCATGAATTCAAGCATAACTTAAGTCCTCTTTTATTCGGTGATAGCGCATGGGTGTTTTCCCACAGTTCTTGCTTAACTTACCCCATATTATAGGTTATCCCATCCTTCAGGTCTTACATTACATCTTAAGTCATAGTCTTTCCCTGTCCCTAGGACAGGCTTATGCCCTAATTAACCCTTCGACTATTTCAACTTCGATTTGTAATATGTAGTTAACATTCCCTATTTCCGTTTTTGGTTAAGTTTTGTTCATATGTTCGTGTCGACTTAACCCGATCTCCTTATAACGTTCATTCACAAATTTGGTTAAGTGTTGTCTTTGAATTCATGACTTAACCCTACGAATCATGTGCCATTAATTAATTATTAATTCAACACAACCTCTCACATTAGACCTGTTGTTGTGGACACTGATTATGCCAGGCGGTTCCGGGCAGAATTACACCACAACTCAGTCTAACCTCGGGTTTTAAGCGCGATATGACATTAGGACCTATTGTTTGCGACCACTGGTTAGGCCGGGCGGTTCTGGGCAGGATTACATCGCAAACTCATCCTAACCTCGAGTTAGCCATGTTTCATGTTTGGTTCATGTCTATTCTAATTGGCATATGTCAAGTTCATAATCATGTCAAAAAATATTAAGTTCATGTTATGCCAATTACCCAACTTACAAGCATGTTCTTATAAATATCAACTACCAATTCATGCCATGTTCGTGTTCGTTTTAGATGTCAAGTTCATAAGCATATTCTAAATGTCATATTTCAAGTTTCATAATCTTGTCCCTATTTACATTACACAAATTACTCAACCATGTTCATGTTCAATGCATTTCAATAGTGCCACAATTCAAGTATCAAGTTCAATCTAGATGTCAAGTGTCAATTCCCCAAATCCAAGCTTTACCTAAAAAACCCCAATTTATATTCATGCTTGTAATCCCATTAATAAGTTACGTCTATCATTAAATTCATAATTCATATTCACGTCAATTTCATGTTCAAGATCTAGATGTAAACTACATGTCAAGTTCCAGATGTCGATTCATATCAAGTTTGTGTTCTTATCCAAATTCAAGTTATAATACAGGTTTTATTCTAGAGACATGTGCCCATTAAAAAATCCATAAGTCAATTTCATGCTTAAATCAATTATGTCAATTGTACGCCAAACCCCAAATCATGTTCATGCGTATAATTCTAAATTTGGTTTACGCATTCAGGTTTTGTCAATGTTATATTACGCCCAACCCTCTTTGTAATTTATAACCAAACACTTCAGTTCATGTCATAGCCCAAAACTGAGCGTTTCCCTTTTTCGCTTGCAATAATCATTCAATCGTATTTATTTTATGATAGATCTAGGCCCGAGATAGCCTAGCTATTAAAAATCAAAAAGGGAAAGAATAAAAGGAGGCACATAATCGTAGGCATAATAATTAAAATCGAGCACATGATAATATTAAACATTATGGATTCAATAATTTCATTTCATGTTTACATAGGGAATGTTTGAACGATAAATAATAATTTTACACAAAAAGTGCATTATAACTCCACTCACAGTGTTTGTCATCTTCAAAATGTAGATCCTCGATTGCCCCTTTTGATTTATGAATTGGATTAATCCTTGAACTGTTCTCCCCCTTTCCCTTTTTGTTGCTTTTGATTCATCTTTGATTGATTTCATGTCCAATTCAATTTATCTTTGATTTCGTATGCGGCGTATGTTGCAGATCTGAATTCCTTCTCTTTGCGTAGTGATTTAGATCTAAGCCTCTTTTCTTTTTATTCATGGTTGTAGTAATTATAGATCTCATTCTTTTTAATTTTAAGAATAGATGTTGTAGAGAAAAGAGAGAAGAATAGATCTAAGATTTTTTTAGATCAATAGCTTGAGGAGGAAGAAGAAATCAAGTTAGAAGAGAGCCATGACCTTGCCATGAATTGTTGTGGAGTTTACAATGAGCCTAGGATGTTTATATAGGTGTTAGACCAACTACCAGGCCCAAAACTCATCCAGGTGCTCAAAAATGAACTGGATAGGTTCTGGGGCGAATTTCCCGCTTCTGGACCAAAATTCCCGCTCCAGGTCGCTACAGGTCGACCTCCCCAAGGGGGGTCGACACTATGGTCGACCCTATGGTCGATCTGGTAATTTTTTTCTGTTCTGGGCTGGGCTGTTTTCTGATTTTTCGCTGAAACTTCGGGAGGTCATAACTCCTTCATACGGACTCCGATTTTCGAAAACTCGGACCCTATTTCATGCAAAATTTCGAGAGGAACGCAATGGTGATGTCATTTTACTTAATTCCTGATATTTAAATTAAATATCCTTATTTTACTATTTTCTCTGTTACACACACTATTATCGAATTTATTTTTCTTCTCTTCCATGTATTAATTAATTCTCATTATACATCACCATTATTGTAACAACCCGAATTTTAATAACGTGTTAGGACAAGAATCAAGGCAGATTTAAATCATAAAATCCAAATCAGGAGAAATGGGTTTCGCCATTGCGTTCGTCTCAGAAAAATACGCGAAATAGAGTCCGAGTTTTCGAGAATCGGAGTCCGTATGACCAAGTTATGGCCCGTCGAAGTTTTCAGAAAATTCCAAGTTCAAAACAGCTCGAAAATTCAAATCTGGAGCCAAACAGACTGGGCGGGAAAACTCCCGCCCAAGCCCTAGGTCGACTAGGGTGTCGACTAGGGAGTCGACACGCCCAGGGGGCAGGTCGACTGCCCAGTCGACATGGGTGTCGACTTGGGTGGTCCGGCCACTTTGGCCAGGGTGCACCTGCTGTTGTCTTGGCTCGGTTTTGTGGGCCTGTGACAGATTTTGAGGGCTCAGATCTATCCTAGGGTTTATCCTATGGCTTAAACTACTCCTACTCTCTATAAAAAGACCCCTAGACCTAGCTTAAACCCTCACAAATCACTCTTGCAACGAAGTGCTGCCCAAATCTCCATTGACCATGGCTTCCATCTCCAACTCCAGGAGCTTATGTATTCAAATCGGATCCGAATCAAAGGTGCTAGCTTGCTACCTCAAATCAAGGGAGTGGATCAACGTTGCTACGCAAATTTCATGACGATTCTATGACAAGACGATTCATGCTCATAATCCCTTAGCCACGCTATGTAAGTTCTAGCTACTTGTAGATCTAAACGATAGTTCTAATGTGACATGGAATAAAATGCGATGAACATAAGTATGCTAGCCTATATGAACCTTGTCATGCCTCTTTTGCTTGAACCTATGACTTTAGGCTATGTCTAGTGACTAAATCAAGTTACTCATGTTGCATTGGACTTAGTTCGCCATGCAAGATTGAACCTTTATTTGTGGGATGTTGGCATGAACACATGGAACCATTTTGACTTGTGAAATATGTGCATGAATTTGACTTGGGGCTTATGCATGTAAAACAACCCAAAACCCCTTATGATTTCATGTTTATGTGAGGCCAAACCCCTTATGATATTATGCATGTTTGAGGCCAAACCCCTTATGATACCGTGCATGTTTGTGGCCAATCCCTTTATGACATCGTGCATGCTTTGAGGCCAATATGCAATATGCTAGTTATGTAAACACCTTTGCCTCAATTTTCACCATGTTTAACTTGTGATTCATCTTTCCCATATTGTATCCATCTTTGTCATATTATTCCAAATATGTTGATTCGCTTTCATGTGCATTAGGGACACGTTTTGGGTAGTTTAGGCAAACTTGAAAATGGGCTATGAACTTGACATGGAATAACATGGAACATGTAATGATAATAAACGTGAATAGGACACGAAAACTTGACATGGGGTTACATGAAAACATAGACTTAAAAAGGGGTCTAAACTCGACATGAACATGACACGTAGAAAAACATGGAAGTGGCCAACTCGAGGTTGGGTTGAGTTTGTAGCATAAATCTTCCCAGACCCGCCCGGCATATCCAGTGGCTACAAACAATAGGACCCAATGTGGGTAGTTGGTCATATCGCGCTTGAAACCCGAGGTTAGACTAGGTTGTGGTGTAAATCTGCCCGGACCCGCCCGACGTAACCAGTAACCACAACAATGTCTAATGTGAGAGGTTGAGGGTGCATTAATTCAATTAATGCCACATGATAAGGTTAAGTAAATCTGACTAATGACACTTAACCGATATGACATGAATGGGTAGGTTGAGTGAAACCGGACTTGATTTCTTAATGACACTTAACCGTAAAATACAGTTAGGGGATGGGGTTAAGCTAATCCATACTTAACTAATCCGACTCGGTAATTAGATGGGGATAAGTAACCTACACTTAACTAATCTAAACAGTAATTAGATGGAGTTAAGTTAACCTAGACTTAACTAATCTAAACACGGTAATTCAATGAGGTTAAGTAACCAATACTTAACCAATTTAACACGATAATTCAATGAGGTTAAGTAACTTATACTTAACCAATTATACATGATGATTTGATGAGGTTAAGTAACCTATACTTAACCAATCTAATATGAGAACTTGATAGGGTTAAGTCACAAGACCGTTTAAATATACTTAACCATTGTAATACGATAAGTGGATGGGGTTAAGCCAACCCATACTTAACCAATCCGACTCGATAATCTGATGGGGTTAAGATAATCTATGCTTAACCAATCTAACACGATAATCTGATAGGGTCAAGACAAACTAATACTTAACCAATTTGACTTGATAATTGAATAGGGTTAAGTCATGAGCTTCTTGGTATACTAAACCAACTTGTAGGGCTAAGTCTTGAGCTTAAATACTTAGCCAATTTTGACATGATTCGTAGGCGGGTTAAGTCATGAACTGGAATGACAACACTTAACCCATTAGACAAAACCCTAGTTCAGGGGACTAGGTGGAAAATCGTAGTTAACAAGGATAACGGGAAAGGGATCTAAGTGATAAACCTTAGTTTAGGATAACTAAGTAATAATTCTTAGTCAAGGGATTTGGACCAGTTCACAGATAGATGAGTAACCCGATACGGTAGGTCATCGCTTAAACACACGAGAAGGAGCAAATTATCTAACTTAGATAAAGGCTCCAACGAACTGGGTGATGAAGCAGTAGCTTCGGGGGACGTGAGGGTACTCTTGGTATCCCTTTGTGAGGTTGCAGATGATCCGCCTGGGCTCACAGAGGTTAAGGTCTGCGGTAGAAGAACCAAGAGTATGCCTTGGTTGCTGTGCGAGCAACCTAAAGACGGGGATGGATTAGCGTGGAGTCGACGATACTTGATTTTTGCCCTGGATAGCGCGTCGTCGACTACCTACCATCTTTAGTCAATCGTGTACGTATACGGAAAGGCAGAGAACTCCCAACAGACCATATACTTGCTATCGAGTTATGGGTGAGGTTGGCCAATAGGTAAGTGGGGCATAGGGGGCCGGAGTATAGTTCTCGTGCATGATTTTTCTTGGATTGCCTTTCAGTAGTTGAGGGAGGAGTCACGTGGGACCATAGCCACGGATACAAAAACAGACCTTGATATCTGCATTCGGCAGACGACTTAAAGCTCCCGACCGAGTCTCGTATTTCTTGATTTGCCCTGGCACGGGACTCGGATGGCACATTGAGATACATGTGCAGTTAGACATGGAAAAACGATTCACAATGCTTACGTGGGAAAAAGGGCGCGGTTGATGGGTAGCATAATCCCTAGTAGCCCTAGGTGGCTAAAACCCAAACCGAGATACGAAAACGTTCATTAGGTAGCATAATCCCTAGCGGTCCTAGGTGGCATAAATCCTAGGTGAACACGCGATAGTTCATGGTAAGAAAACATAACCAGATCAAGGGTAGTAGTCCAAAACAACTTCAAGGATAAAATGGTACTACGTTGAGGTGGTATAGATTTACATGGGAAAGCCCATATGGCCTACGGCAAAGGACTGAACTTATACATGGAAAGAAACATACGAGTTAGGAAAACCTATGTACGTGATATATTAGGTTGACATGGATCATTTCATGACTTTGGTCAAGGGACATTTTATAGTTAACTCATGACACGGGTTGGGATACTAGTACGGGAGGTGCAGGGCAAATATACATGATAGATACCTTGGGATATTATACTTGATAGAAACCTGACGATGTGATACTTTGATTTACCTTGACACCGTAGTTTATCATGATACCTTAGTTTATCTTGATACCGTAGTTCACCCTGTTATCTTGGTTTAGTTAATCTATCTTGTCGTCATCCTTATGTTTATTTTCAGTTTATGCATGTCATGTTACCTTTACCTGTTTTTATGTTGGAAGTAGATAGGACTTACCAGTCTTTATGACTGACCCCGTTTTCTTTCGCCTCTTTGTCTTCCGTTCCCCCCAGGTTTTCAGGGAGGAAATACTGTTGTTAGTTCGGACCTCTTCTGCTTGAAGGTCATCATGTATGGCTTGAATGTGACGGCCCGCCCCGCACCAGTCTGCGTTTCCTCCGAAAGTGCGTTGTACACATGCCCGACTAACACGGGACGGTCGTCAGAAGAAAGGAAAGAAGGAAACGAACTAATCAAGAACCTGTAGAATGTCTCACAGCGCATGGGGTAAAATATAATAATAATAACATACTTGACATAAGAACAGGTGAGACAGTGCATAAGCTGATAACTAAAATCAACATCAACATCATAGCAGCGGAAATCCAAATACAGCTTATTACAACTTTCCAAATTTACTGTCTCTAAACAAAAGAAAGCCAAGTAGAAGATGCACCACCAATGCCCAGGCAGTGATCTTTCACAACTCAGGGAGAATACTATATATATATTACGCGGAAGCCTCCTGCTCGTCTCCGGATCATCTACCCGTGCATCACCAGCTAACCTGTCTCTAGTCTGCTCGTGTGAGCACCCAGAGTAATAAGAGGAGACATAAAACTCTGGGTCAGACATAAAGCCTGGTATGAGCGATAAGCATCTAAACAAAACAGTAACAGGTATACTAAACCATACCTGAACCTGGACCTGCAACCAAAGAGTTAGTACGACATACCGTGCAATGCTCTAAGGTGCCATAATAAATAGTGTAAGAATATGGGGGTGGGGTGTGCATGTCACAATGATAGCAAACAAATCAACCATAGCAACCATCCTCACATCTTTCACTCAGTGCGTAAAGCATACGATATCTACCACTTTGGAATACTAGACAAATTGAGGTAACGACGAATCCCGACTTGTAGGAACCCTGCTGTGACCAAGCTAAACACATGGAGTCATGACTGAACATTTCAATGACCCACTTCATTGGTCATAGCCCTTGGTTCTACCGATGCCATAATGGCCCTGAATCCGCCTTCATACCTCCTACCATAGTGGTCCAAAGCTATAGACACCGATAACCCCTTGGCACGCGTCCCGCAGCAAAGCCCAATCATGAAGCGAACTCGTCGATTCCCATCTGAATCTTGAGCTCTAACTTCTCATTTGGACTTCCTTTGCATCTCGGGTTTGATCATCATCTTCATCCGGATCGGTCTCCATCATTCGGGTCGGATCGCATCCCCTGCATCGGATCGGGTCATGGTTCCCCAGGTGACCGGGTCGTGCTCCTCCATTTACTCGTGAATCCAATCTCCATCGGATCGGATCGGCCATCACTTCTAGTACACCGGATCGGGTCGCCCTACAAGCTCCGGGTCGGATCGTGTGACTCCCTTCAATTCGGATCGTCCTTCAGGCTTCAAACTCCAGTATTTTGCTTCGGGTCGGTTTTCACCATCCCTGGTCGGTCTGAAGTTCATACGGGGTCGGTCGGTCAGAAGCCCCTCCTGGTCGGTCCAAAAATCTGGTCGTTCGAAACTCCCCTGGTCGTCCAAACTCGGTCGCTCGAAACTCCCCTGGTCGGTCGGAAATCTGGTCGGTCGAAACCCCTCTGGCCGGTCCAAAACCTGATCGGTCGAAGACTCGTCAACCCTGGTCGGTCGTTCTGTTCCCCACGGTCGGTCGGAGCCTGGTCGGTTTTTCCTCCTGGTCGTTTATACCGATCCCAAAACCTGCATCATTCCAGCAAGCTATTTTCGCCTCTCGACGGCGTTTTCGACCAACCTAACACTTCTAATCAATCACAAAGCATACCATGCAATCATAGGAACATAGGGAATCAACCACAAACACCAAAACAACAATATGACATATCGAAATGGATCAAACATGGCCAAAACCCCATATTTTTCCCTTAAGCATATTTAAGCAAAACTAATGATATAATTAGCAAAACTTAACCAAATGAAACCAAATTTCTAACAGAGGTCAAAAATATTATTTAAGAATTTCTAAACATTTTTCCAGAATTTATTAGTGTATAAATTCGCTAATCTTCACTAATTACCCTTAATTTCCGTAATTAGTGCAAAAACTATGCAAATCACTCACCTTGGCCACAAACAAAATTCTCAGAACTGAAACTCCTCTGATTTGGGGCGAATACTGATGTCCAACAGCAGCCCTAACCTTGTTTTGGTGCTTTTTCTTCTTAATTTGATGTTGCTAAGCCTAATCTTCAATTAGAAAGCGATTTGGGGTGTTTTAGATGTAGGAGGCCATTGTTAGAGTGTCTAAGGATGAAAGTGGCGGCTGGAAAATGTCTAAAGAAATATTTTCTAACCCTAATCAGCCCCTATATACCCCTAAACCCGAAATTCCCCTTTGGGCCTAGCTGCTAATCACCCGGTTAAGCCCAATTAAGCTGTTTTACATCGTCTGAAACTTGTTTCAGCCATATCTCCCAAACGGTGAGTCCGTTTGGCTAATGTGACCACTCTGCGGAAAGAGAAACCATCATCCGGAGCCAATGGAAGTGGTTTCAGGTCAAAATTCCTTTCTAGTCAAAAGTTATGGCCAAAACAGTGCCAACTAGGGGTAAAATGGTCATTTAAAAATCGGGAAAAATCATGAACATGGGAAATGACCACAATAGTCGTCTCCCAAAGTTACATGACCATACGACTTCGTATGTGAAAGAAATAAATATCCTACGATGCGTAGAATACGGGTCGTTACATTGAACTTCCATGGGCTATGGCTGCTTTACTTGGGGAATAATTTATGAAAAGGTTTATTGCTTCTTTACTATTTCAAGACAGGTTTCTATGTAATCTGTTGTAAAAAGGCTTTACTGTTTATAAAGAAATGAAAATTTGTTTTACTTCCGCTGTTTTATATGTTCTGTCTTGTAATATTTCTGTGCATGTTTACCAATAATGCCCCTCCAAACCTAGTGCATTCCTTTGTGAGTGACCCTGGCGGAGGTGGGGTGTTACAATTATTTACCTATATAAGCATATTTTCATAAATTTTATTTCATTTTTAATTATATTAAAAATGCGGGGTGTTACAGTCTCCCTAGTTTTAGAGACAAACTAGAAAACTCTAAAGACGTTACAAATTGGAAATAATAAAAACAAATTAAAAATAATTAAACAAAACTTTTAAAAGGTAAAACCCTAGGTTAATCAAATCCTTTTATAATCTTTTGACTGGTCTCTTTATTTTTGCTTCCACCAAGTCTTTGGCCTGATTGCTCCTCTCTGGAAATAAAAAATGGCAGAGGCTATTTGCGATGCAAACTAGGGTTTCACTTAGATTGGAAGATGCCGATCTCTTCTGATGTTCTTCGATTTTCTGGTGGCTATCTTTTTTTGGTTTGTTCGAGCCAAGTACTTTGATTTGGATCCAAGAAATTTCGTTTCTATGGTATGATTTTAATTTCGAATTTATGCTTTAATTATGCTCGAACTTGGATAGATTAGAAGCCTATGATGATTGGTGTATTTATACGATTAAAATCCTTAAAAATCTCTGATTTCAATGCTTCGAATTTGTCATGATAAATACCAGAATTTTGGGTGAATTTTAGGGCTTTGTAATCTTTCGAAATTCTGGAGTTTTCGTCGACTTTACATATGAATGTATATTGCGTATATTTTGGTCCTTGACTTTGAATTTGTGAATTTTGAAAACTTCAAACTTGCGTGAGAATTCTGGACTTTGATTGTGCGATAAATTCTTGACTTTGAACTAGTCCTGAATTCTGGAATTTTGACTTTTACTTTCTGGTTGACCATTTTTCAAATTATACTTTGCCAACAAAAATTGTAATGACCCGCATTTTGGCGATAAAATAATTAATTTATTTAATTATTTAAATAGTGATATAGAGAATTAAATGGTTGTTTAATTAAATAATAGTGAATATTTAATTAATTTAAATAATAGAATAGTATATTTAATTTCTAAAATAGTCAGAAATAGTGAATTGACAATATAATGTGAACTGGACAATTCAAAATATATATAATTCAGTTTGGAATTGAATTCGAATAACGAATATATTATTTAAATGAAGTTTGAACATATAATTATAATATAATTATAATCGAGCTCGAAATGGCATGGCAGTTCGCCATTTGGCGATTCGAACTTCAACTGAATATACGGGGTCCGTTTTAAATTATATTTCTGTGAAACAAGAAACGTTCGGAGCTGGTGAAATATATTTTTCTAATGGAAGAGAAAAATCGGGATTTCATTGTGTAGATTTTGATTTATGTCCAAATAAATTTTTAGAAAAGTCGCTATGGAATTCCTTTGAAATTTATAAATATATATTTATATTATAAAAGGATTTTTAATATAAATCGAATATCGATATAACTGGGTATTTTGAAATATCGAGTTAGAAATCCAATTGGAGTTGTATGATATTCTAGTGTGAATATATACGATAATATTTATTTTTTAATATTTATTTTTAATTATTTTTAAATATATTTAAATATTTAAATAGGTTATTTAGAGCTTTAAAAAAGCCAGTTTTGCAAACGACCTCCGTTTTTGACGAAACTAATTTTGTTGGATCCGCCATATTAAATTATTGATAAATTTCAATTTCCGTGATTTTTGAAGTTAGTATGTGGTCGTATGGATTTTTAATGTGAAAAACAATCAGTATTTTGACGGTTAAAAATACGCTGTGTGAGCAAACAGAGTCGGAATTTGACGATTCGTTGGGTCCGTGATGTCAAACTGTAGCTGCATGTTCATTTCCTTGATTTTTGAATATCATGTGTGACCACAGGGATTTTTAAATAGCGCATATAGACTACGGTTCAATATATGTTAATATAAAATTCGAATTAAAAATAATATAAAACTCCTATAAATACTCCTAAAATCTTTTAACCTAAAAACATTCATTTCTTTGGTCAATGAGCTTTAAGCCGCCACCGTTTCCTTCTGAAAAACACATTTCGCGACTTACAAAATTCATACAAAAATCAAATAAAAATCCTAAAATCAAGTTATGTATATTTTTGGGTTCATTGTGAGAAGATCTTCATCGCAGTGGGGTTTTTGTGGAGCTCGATGTGGTTTTTCCAGTCCTCGAAAGTTCACAGCGAGACTAGGGTTACAAATCTTCGGTCATTGAAGTAATGATTCATGAAATGGAGCATACATTTGGATTCGTTGGTCGTTGGGGAGTTGTCGAGCACTTTCTGGTGAACCGCGACTGATAGAAGTGTCGCACCTGGACACTGTGTACGTGCGAGATGGTGAAAGTCGGATTTTGCTAGGCATCGGCGAGTGTTGAGAAAAGGGTATGGGTGGATCGCGATTCTGAAAAGAAGATGTTTGGTGATTTTTGTGTGAATTATTTTGAAGTGTTGGAGGAGCAATTGGAAGAGGGAAATCTCGGCAATGTCAAGGATTAAGGAGGAGCGGTAGTAAGGAGGTAACAGGGAAGAAGGTATTTGGCACGACCCGAACTTCCCCGGTAAGGAAAGCTCGGATTGAGTTGAGGACAAGACACATCGGAACGCAGACAGAAGAATATTTCATTGTTAATTACAACAATTCCATCAGAATACAAGAATATACAGAGAATGAATCAATATTACACTTCATAAAATATCAGAGATTACAATACATTATATAGCAGCGGGAAATAATACAAAACACAACTGAAGGAGATATACGGATACAAAGCTTTCCGGATATCATTCCAGCTGTAAACCAGGATCCTGTGAAGATAAATCTGCAAAACCAAAACTACTAGCTGCTCGTGTCGAAAATAAGGGCACTCAAAGTTTAGGTTAAAACAATAAACTCCAGGTCAGTCATGTGACTGGTGTGAGAACTAAAACAGTTATTAATCTTTATTTTAAAGTTAGGTAAATCAAGGGACCACGCCGCTAACGCGGAACAGGTTTCCTCCCAAGAATACCAGTGCATAAAACAACAGCGCAATGCTAAATAACGAACAATGAAGCTATTACAAGACCCAGGTCCCATCACACAATGCAACACAAACCGGAGACCAAAGAATGCTTGATATGCTAAATTTCATCTTTTATTATTACTATAAGTGTATAGGGTCAAAACAATTTTAATCATAAGTATCAGTCATAGACGGCATAAGCGCCTCATCCCACTATGTCGCCATGTATAGGATTACAACTAAAACCGAAACGTCACGTATTGGAAGTTGGATTTCCATCTGTGAACCAAGGCAAGGGATCATCCTCACCGCTTCGAGACTGTCTAGCCCGAGCCTCAGGAACAGCCGCAACTGCACCTTGGATCATCAGGGCCGGTCCACTGATGTGGATTATTATGCCTGAACCATGTGTTTCCCCGCCCTATGGGGCGTAAATGAGCCAACGAATGACTCCATCGGACTGGGATCGTCCGATCTAACCGAGGCGCCTGGCAACCCATCATCCACATAAGTAAAATATCAGCTAGTTCCAGTATTGACACCACTCCTAGCTAGAAAGAAACGCATGCCCTCCCTGATGTCCTCTCCCGTTTCGGGTTCACAACCGGGGTGTGAGGCTCGCGGATCAACGTTACACAAAGCTATGCCACGCAGGCGGTGCTTTGATCATCAACCACAAGACTTTGCTTTTCAACAGAAGCCTTGATCAGTTGCCACTTAGGCATGCCACACAGGCAATTCACTCCATGCGATTGATATCCATCAATATATAACCCCTGAGCTCGTACGTCTCAGAGAAAGGCGTTAAGCAAGAGAATAAATTCTCCGCCGCCAAACATATATATATATATATATATTTAATAGAAATCAATCACACAGAATAAAATCCAATGTCAGAACCCAGTCCATTTACAAGTTCGTTCTGGGTCTGAACGAAACCGGAGGCACCTTGTACCCCGCATATCCATCGATCTCCAAGTACGTCTGGACGATCACCAACTGATTCCCTCCTCCTGGGTGTACAGCCCAATCAAGATCATCAGTAATCACCCAAACGATGTGAAGACCTTCGGCCTTCGACCACCGTCATCATCCTCGACACCACGTCGAATTAGTTATTCAGAATGGGATAAACCCGGTCTTTTTGAATAACTCGCGTATATAATAAACAAGTGTTACACAAACACAACATACGCCTCATTCCAATTCATCAGTCACTAACCGTAAATTAGCAAGAGAATAATTCCCCAAACATTAACCCCGAAGGCCGAAACCAACATCAGATCGATACCCGGAAACCATTCTTCTTAGCTAACCTACAGATATTTTCTAAATTTCACATTCTTAGGGAAAGGTTCCCATTAATTTTATCAAAGATAAATTCTTTTAAATTTATTCTTTAATCTTCCTTTGAATATCACTTCAAACTAGTCGGGATTAGCGAACCACACCAAAGTAATTATTTATTTTATTTCCCAATCCCAACCTATTCATCCCATGAAGTAAAACTGGTAATACTTCATATCTAACACCACGATGTTATCGGTAAATTCAATTACCATTTCAGGTTCAAATCTGATTAAAGATTTAACTATCGCCTGGAGCAAAACTGGTGATACTCCATTCTCGATCATTTCAATCTAATTAAAGATTCATTAAAACTCCACTTGGTTTTAATCTTTAACTGGGTTAAATAACCAATGTCATTTAAAACACGATTCACGATAAACCCAAAATCACATTTCTTTCTATCAGCCTTTAACCGTAAAATAGCAAGTGAGCAATTCCCTAAGTATTAATCCCGAAGGCCGAAACCAACATCAGATCAACACCCAAGAAACCATTCAACTTAACTAATCTCCAGTTAGTTTCTAATTTTCTTAACTTATTTGGGTCTAAGAATAGTATTATTGAAGATATCGTTCACGACAACCCAAAATCACATTCCATTAATTATCGGGTTAAAGAACAAGTGTTATTTAAAACACCGTTCACGATAAACCCAAAAATCAATTCAAATTCAATTCCAATTAAATACCATTTAATTGGTACACTTCATTAAATCTAAATAAAAAGATTTAATCTTTTTCTCAACTGGGTTTAAGAACAGTGTTAATGAAGACACCATTCACGACAGACCCAAATCATGTTTGATATTAAATACAAGGCTCTGAATAGAAAATATATCGGCTTATATTCAATATCAAATTCTACGACCAACAAATAACGATATAAATATATCTTTCAAATTTCCGTAACAATATATGTATAATCACGAAATCCAACATCGAAATATTCCAAAGACAATTTCGATTCAAATCCATTCCAATTCAATTATTGGAAATTCTGATTACTTTTAAAACCATTTCAAATTCAATTTATTTATTTTAAAAATAAATAAATTATTATTCTAGTTCAAAACTAGTTCATTTCGATAAAAATCTACTTTTATCTTTTCAAATATGGAGTTTTTTTCATTCCAATTCTTTCCAAATCATTTCTTATGATTTTACACAAATTATTACTATTTTTAATAATTTTATAAAGGCCCGCACAGTCGATTTCCATCAACGGCCATCGAAATGCACTTACAACGACCTTTTCCAAATTTGATTTGGACATAATTCCAAATCCAACCATTAGATTTCCAATCTCTAATATTCATTAGAAAGCCCTTTTCGATACGAACCCAACGGTTCCAGTTTTAGGAGAATCCAACGGTCGGATCTCCCGTAATATCCATTCGAAGTCAATGGTCGAAATTCGCGTACTGCCGCGGCGCGGCGCGTTCTATTCAGGCCATTATATATATATATATATATTATATATATATTTCGTCAGTTTCCTTTCAAAACGTATTTTATAAATCGTTTTAAATTCGTTTTTAAAAACGATTTCAACTTCATATTCAATTTCGAATTAAAATTGAATACTCCACATCATTGATATACAAATGATAATATTTTCAAAACGTTATATTTTGAAATCACTTCATTTTCTATAATCATTATAAAAATGAATATAATCGATATAAATATCGTTCACATCAAAATGGCGTCATTCAACACATGAATGTTTGTTCTATTCAACACATGAATATCTATTTTTATTCAACACATGATTATTTCTTTCTATTCAACACATGAATATTTATATTCATATTCAACACATGAATTTATATTTCTATTCAACACATGAATTTATATTTCTATTCAAAACATGAATTTATATTTCTTTTCAACACATGAATTTATATTTCTATTCAACACATGAATATTTATATTTCTATTCAACACATGAATTTATATTTATATTCAACACATGAATTTATATTTCTATTCAACACATGAATTTATATTTCTATTCAACACATGAATATTTATATTTATATTCAACACATGAATTTATATTTCTATTCAACACATGAATTTATATTTCTATTCATAATATTCCTTATTTTCCAAATTGGAATGAGGCCCAATCAATTACCATATAATGTTAATTATATGGATTCTATACAACACACATATATAACAGCAACGATAAATAATCAACCATCATCCAGAGTGCACCACACAACTGCATAAGCATTAAATATAAATAATTAACGCTTACACAGTCTGTCAACCCATCAATTGACATACAACTAAACAATCAGGATTAGTGTACGTCAAATATCATCCCATTATCCATGTGGGGTTTCAAAACAACAAACACAGATTTTATTTGTGCAGTTGAGCGATGTGTAAAATTTATCGTTCCAATCAATATCAGTCAAATCAGTGTATATAAACAAATCGTCCGATTTGTTTATAAATATTTATTTTATATACACGTTAAAAATTATATTTTTAACTATAAAATATTTTATTTTATTCTACATCACACAATCCAATTTCAGAACACAAAAATCAAACAAACAAGTCATCCATGGTCTGTGGACGACGGGTGTCGGGTGCTGCTAAGCACCGTCTGCATCCTAGTATATATTTCAACTAGAAAATAAATTAAAAGTGAGGAGTTCTCACCGAGGGTTCCACTCCGCCTTTCTATATTTCTGAAATTTCAGAACCGTTTGGATTTGTCTGCCATGCCAACGCAGTCTCCTCTACGCTGTTCATATTAAAAATCATGTTTTTATTTCAACGCTATAAAAATCACATTTTTTTCCCACTATATATATAATAAAAATCAGATTTTTATTTCGCAACATAAATATAAATTATTTTTTTATATTCTCTGTTATATAAAAATTCTATTTTCAATCTGTTACTTATATAAAAATCGAATTTTTATTTCGCTACAACATATATAAAAATTTCAAATTTTTTTTTCACAAATGAAGATCAAATCTTTTAACAAAAAAACCATACCTTTTAACTTATCAAAATCAGATCTTTTCCGTTATGAAAAATCGAATCTTTTTCATGAACAAAATCATAACCTTTATAGCGATAAAAATTATACCTTTATAGCGATAAAAATTATACCTTTCTTTAATTAAAACTGAAAATAAAAATCCATTCATTAACATAAATAACCGTATTTTTATCAACGCCACCCATACATGAAAATCTTATGTAAATTAACATACATATATAAAAATATTAAATAAATTCTTATAGTCGAAGTTGGGGTTGCCACGGGCGAGGTCTGATGGTGGGTAGCGGCGCACAGTGTCGGGAAGGTGGTTAGGGTTTCAAACGGGGGTTTAAGGGTTGCTTGCGGCGGAATGGGGTTTGGAGGGAGGTCAGAGGGAGAGAGAGAGAGGGTCGGAGTGGCGTTGGTGGTAGCACGGGGCGTCGAGGTCATCAGGTGGGGCGGCGCGGCTTTTCTGAGCGGCGGTGGGACCAGAGGGGTTCGGGGGTTAATGAAGCGAGAAGAGGGAGGGAAGAAGAGAGGGCAGCGCGAGCTAGAGGGGGAGATAGGAGGGAAGGCGGCGCTTCCACCGAGGTGGCACGCGGTGAGGTCGTCGATGGGCTGAGGGGGGGCAAGGTCAACGGCGGAAGGTTTTAATTAATTTTTTTTAAATTTCGTTTTGACTGAAGTGAAAGAGAAAGGGGGGGGGGGGGGTGAGATATTTATATATATTTAATTTATTTTAAATTCTAAAAGCAACTTTTTTTTTTCAACTCGAAATCGAACCCACCGACTGTCGTCCCTATCCAATTACCCCAAATCCGAACATAATGGGATATGTTTCATAGGCCAATTCGATCGTTACGATCAGTTTCCATTCAAATTAAAATATAAATCAGTATATATTCAATTTGAACGTACATTTCACTTTACCGGGACCACATTCTAACTCTAAAAATTCCCGAAAAATTATTTCTAGCTTCGTATTGACGATACGGTCCTAACAAAACTAATTTCGTCAAATTCTGAGGCCGTTTGAAAAATGGTCGTTTTCTGGTCGATCGAAATTGACAGAAACTGTTAAAACAAGTTTAACTTCGCCACACTCACATATTGATTTAGAAAATTATGAATATTGAAACCTAGCGATAATTTGACAACACGGATCCAATAAAAGTGGTTTCGTCGAAAACCGAGGTCATTTGCAAAATTTCCATTTTTAAGGGCCAGAATTCCATAGCGACTATTCTGAATTTTCAACTGGACGTAACTTTTGATTCCCACTGTGAAATTTCAATTTTTCGGATTCGTTGGAAAGATATCCTCAATTAGATTCTAATATTTTCTGTTTCACTAAAATCCGGTTTAATTTGAATCCTGTACATTCATTTGAACTTTGAAATCGAATTTTCGAACTACCGCGCCATTTTCAATTCCTTTTATATTTAAAAATAAATATTTATATTCTAACGACGATCTATATAAATATATATGTTCTAACTATATTAAAAATAAATTTTTCATCATTATTATTTAAAATAATTCATTTTAAATATTCAAAATTCATCAAAATTGCCAAAATAAAAATTTTAAATCGGCTCAGAATTTCCGGGTTATTACAGTATTTGCGCTCTGGGCTTTTGAATTGGTAATGGGCCATTGAATATTTTGGTAAAGGCCCAAATAAAAAGAAAGGGTTTGAGATTTTTTTAGTTTAAAATTGTTTAAAAGCTTGTAATCTAAATAACTTTGTCATACGTTATCAGTTTTGCGAACGGTCAGATAAGTTGGGATAGTATGAACGAGCGCTCCACAATGGAACTAACTGGGAGTGAATTGAATCTCGTTACAATTTATAGCAAAATAAATTAACCGTAGGAATCAAGCGATGGTTATCGTTATTAACGATGATCATCCAATGTGAGTAAAACTCACTAACTCTGCTCAGTTTATATTTTTTATAAACTGTACTTTATTTTTTGATAAATAATGATTGATTACTATGTATTAATTGTTTGGATTGTTAAATAGATTTGATTGAAAACATAGATATAGTTATGTATAAAAATCAACAATAAAATATGGATTCTGTTTATCAGTATATTACATGCTGAAATGAAATTGATGTTATTTATATTGTGTAACATCTATGGATGCAAGGGAATAGGTTGGAGGAATTCGACTGGATTCCTCAATATTTATTTTACTGTTTTTCATATATTGTGATATATGATGTGATATATATTCTATTATGGATTACGTATGTTAGAATGATATTGATCATTTGTGTTCGATATTTTAAATATCATAAGAAACCTTGGAATGAAAAAGAAATATTTCAATGTATATTGAAATAAAGGAATTTTATAAAATCAACAGATTTTATAAAAGGAAATATTTTGAAAATAGATTATTTATAAAATCGAAGGTTTTTATAAAAAGGAACATTTATTTAGAAAATAAATAGGAGATTATAAAAGGAACGTTTATTTATAAAATAAACAGAGTTAAGGAATATTTATTTAGAAAATAAATAGAATTATAAAAGGAATATTTATTTAGAATGTAAATAGAATAAATTTTAAAAGGAAATATTTATTTAGAAAATAAATAAAGTTATAAAAAGAAATATTTATTTAGGAAATAAATAGAATTATGAAAAGGGAATTGTTTGATAAATAAATAGAATTGTATAAAAAGAGAATTTTACACTAGGAAAGTTTAGATCCGTGTTATGCACACGGGTATAACAGAATATGAATTTAAAATAGATTTTAAATAGAAATCTATTTTAACAGATAAGTGGAGAAGATAAATTTATAAATAACATTTTATAAATTAAATTAAATATTTATCATTGGATAAATGGAATATATAAGTCAGGACTTATGTGGAGAAGTAAGAATCGATTTCAACATCGATATTTGAAGCTGAATATTGACGAAGAGTAAATTAGATAGAGTTAACTAGTTAGAGTTAACCAGTTAGAGTTAATCAGTAGAGTTAATTGAATATTAGTTATTCAATTAGAGTTAATCGAATATTAGTTATTCGAATGAAAAGTTAACCAGATAGAGTTAATTGAACATAGTTAATCGAATTAGGATTTAATTGAATATTAGTTATTCAATCAGAATTGATCGAATATAGTTATTTGAGATAGAGTTAGTCAAACATAGTTATTTAGGATGAGTTGCCATTTCGCACGACTGCTTGCGTAATTCGCAGGGCTGCAAATAGCCTACGGCGGTCGGATGTTTTCTGAGGGAATCAGGCGTAACCATTGTGATCGCTGCGATCTAGAGTCAAGCGAATGGAGTTAAATCGAATATTAGCTATTCGAAATATAGTTAAAACAGACATATTTTATTTGAATAGAATTAAAAGAGTTAGTCGAATATAGTTTATTCGAATAGAATGAAGGAGTTAATCAAAAAAGTTAATCGAAAATGAGTTAATCGAATTAGAGTTAATCGAGTTAGAGTTAATCGAGTGTTAGTTAATTGAGTTAGAGTTCGTCGAGTATTGGTTAATTGAAGATAAGAATTTATCGAATAGAGTTATTCGAAATGAGTTAGTCAAATATTAGTTATTCGAAAGGGGTTATTGAATATTAGTTATTTGAAAGGAGTTATCGAATTAGTTATTCAAAAGGGGTTATCGAATATTAGTTATTCAAAGGGGTTATCAAATATAGTTTATTCAAAAGGAGTTAATTCGAATATAAGTTATTCGAATGGAGTTAAATTGAATATAAGTTACTCGAAGAGAAGAGTTATTGAATACTAGTTATTCGAAGAGAGTTAACCATCGAATTCGATTATATCGAATTCGGGAAAGTACTTATACTTTCCAGTGTTTAAATCAAGATTTATTTATTTGTAAATTAGGTGTTTATTTATTTATTCAAATTATAGAATAAAAGTTATATTTGAAATTAGATATTTCGAAAGTAGGGATTATAACGTTATCATTATAACCAATGTTTTTACAAAAGAAGTGGATTCGTAAATAGAATCCGTGAGGTTCGCAAGGAAGTTGTTAAAGGTTTATAAAGATAAACTTTGTCTATTCCGAAGTTAAAATGTTGTTCAGTTAAGGTCTGAGAGGTAATTATACCCCAACTTGATTGACTTCCTTCTTAACTAAGGAATGGTTAAAGTTTGATAGTAAAGGTAGGTTAAGTGAATTTAGTTAATGAGCGTAATGGTTTGTGTTGGCATAGCGATGTTTATTTAAACATCAGTTTAAATCAAATAAAGGAGTTTTGGAAATGTTTTCCAAATAAGAATCAGAAATGTTTTATGATAATAGAAAATAAGAAATGGGAATAAATATGGAAACGTTTTCCAGTGATTAATAACGTATATTTTCTATGTTTAGAAAATAAGGATTTACGAATATATGAAAATGGAAAATAAGGAAATGAATAAATTAATGATAAATTAATTTAAAGGGATAAATGTTGAATGTTTATTGATCGATAAAATTTCCGTTTCGAAATAATATCGTTTTTTGCACGCGAGTTTTCTTTTGATAGTTAAATCACAGACTTTCAAAGTTTTGACCATTTTTCCGTTGTAAATACGGAGAGACCGGTTGGGTTATTATCCGAGAACCACTCTGTATGGGCGTTAGCGTTTTGAATCAAATAGATTGAAGATAAATTGAAGATGGAGTTATGCAAGGGCTATCATGTTTACAGAATAGTGCCTTCGGTTTGTCCAGTCCCAGGACAACCTGTATGGAAGAATGTTTGATAGAGTATATCTGGTGGATCACGTGAGTTGATCGTTTCAAACGTATTTACGTTGGCGGTGGAGGAATTCGTTTGTCTTAGCTTATACCCGTGGTATTTTTGGGAAAATCAATTTGTGATTTGGCGGGTATGGCGATGTGACATTCAAAGTAAATGGAGAAGTGATCTATTAAAAGATACGTTATGACCTCAAGCCTCATCAACTGGGAAATGACAGAAATCGGGCAGGCAGCATGGCTAAGTGGGTCGCACCCAAGTAGGATATATTGTCACCATCTAGAGAATATTCATATTTGTTACTTCTTTCAATTCTGTATCTCCCGGGAATGGTTATGTTGGCTTACCAACTGTAAGGTAACAATATATTCGACACACTCAAGCGAAATGAGTGGTCGGTCATGTTTGGCCGAGTTGCAAGATGTTCTTGTTGAACTCTATTGTATCGCTTCTAGAGTACACTGATCGGAAGGTGGATCCATACCTTGTTATAGTTGAAATCCATTCCCCAAAATAAGAGCCCGCGGTTTTGATTGTATATTATATATGTAGAACGTTAGATGCAAGCGTTTCTACTAGAATTCTATTTACTTGATCTAGACATTATTATAATATCATACAAGTATCATTGTAGAAATATTTTGGGTTATCATAAGGCAAAAGCCATCCGTGTTTATGTGTGGATCGATCTTTTGATTATCCTTTGTTTCAAAGGATTTTTAAAGTTAAATCAAATGATTTGAGTTTACTCACACCATTCACATGACAGACCCGCAGTTTATTTTGATTTGTTTTCCCTAAACTCTTGGGTGCCCAATTTTGTATAGGCAGTCAAGTAGTCGGGATTTACATATACTTGAAGAGCTAGAGCAGGAGGCTTCAGAATTATATAGCTATGGTTATTTCCGTTGTGTTGTAAGTGCTGTACTTTGGAAATGATATGTATATTCAAGTACAAATTTATATTTCAAAGTTATGTTATATAATATATGTTATGCGTTCCGCTGTGAGATCCGTGTTACTCTGATGTTATATGTTCTTCTTCTTCTATTCTTTGTTTCTATCTTATCTATTCTCACCCTCTAATTTCTTCCATTAACTACCGGTATTTTCGATGTTTGGATAATCGATGTAGGTTTTATGTCGATGGCCAAAGTCGAAAATTTTCCTGGACGTTATAGTTGGTATCGAGCTTAAGGTTAAGTAATTACCTTGGCTCTGTGGCATAACTCGGTAGAGATTGGGTTAGTAATACCATAGATTGAGTTGAGTGTATATATACGAGTGAACATATTTGTTATTTGATATAAAATTGTTTTATATTATGGAGATTTATTGGTTGAGTTGTTTATGGGTTCTGGTCGATCAGTTTGATCCACTGTATCGGTAGGAGTTTCTAAACACTCGAATACGATTGGTCTACACGATATGTTTTGAAAAAGGGTAAATAATTTTACCCAAAGTATATTTTGATATAGAGAAAGTATATATATTGGAATTATAATATATTGGATATATTGGTTGTTATTATAATCGAGTAAGATTATAAATTTAATGGTTATGTAAATAACCAATCAGAATTCATATAAGTGTTGTATATGGAATTTGATAAGTTAAATCTGAAATTAAGATCAGAAGTGAAATTCAAACCCTGGAAATTGGAAAGGTGTTTGTAAACAGATTTAGATTAAATATATGAGAATTTTAAATCCCGGGAGATTTCAAATTGTTTAAAGCATTGCAAATGATATTTTGAATTGGTTTCAAAATGGAAGTATTTAGAAATGGTTTTGAGAGTAATATAGTATTGAACTCACTTCGGTCGCTGGAAAATAAATTCCGATGTTGATCCGGACATCATCGGTGTTCACCTTCGAGTGTGTAAGTGACGGATTACTACCAAAGAGATGATTTTTGAATTGTTTAGAAAAACAAGTTGTTTTGAACTTCGAAAGGGAATATTTGATTTTTGAAAAGTGAACCTACTTAAAACTCCCAGGAAAAGATTGTTTGAATTAAAACCAAATTAAGTAGAATTTGGGAAAAGCAAATTGAAATTGAAATTGAATGGGATTAGAATGATATCAAGGCAAATTGGATTTGTGAGATTTGAATTTGAAATGGTATTGGATTGATGAGTTAAGGATTTAAAAATCGAGAAGGGAACTTGTGACGGCCCGCCCCTCACCAGCCGACATTTCGTGTGAAAGTGCGTTGTGCTGGTGTCCAACCAGCACGGGACGGTCGCCAAAGGAAAGAAAAAGAAGAGAACTTACTGGTGAACTAAAAAAGAACCTGTAGAATGTCTCACAACGCATGGAATAAAATATAATAATAAAATACTTTGACACAACAAGTGAGACCGTGCATAAGCTGAAAATTAAACATCATAGCAGCGGAAAATCCAATTATACCTTATGATCCACATCATCATTATTACAACTTTAAAACTTTCTCCAAAGCAAAAGAAAGGAAAGGTACACTACTAATGCCCAAAGTAGTGACCAACAGCGACACAAGGAGAATATATATATATATATATATATATATATCATACGTGGGAGCCCCCTGCTCGTCTCCGGTATAGCTACCCGTGCATACCACCTAACCTGTCTCTAGTCTGCCCGTTTAAGAGCACCCAGAGTAATAAGAAGAGACATAAAACTCTGGGTCAGACAAAAGTCTGGTATGAGCGATAAGCATCAAAACAGAACAATAGCAGGTGTACTAAACCATACCTAGACCTGCAACCAAAGAGTTAGCACAACATATCGCTCAATACTCCAAGGTGCCACTAACATATGGTGTAAAGAATACGGGGGTGGGTGTGTGCATGTCATAGAGAAAGCAAACAACCAAACATAGAAATCGTCATCACATCTCTCACTTAGTGCGTAAAGCATACGACATCCACCACTTTGACCACCCTATTCCTCGCTATGATCACTCTGCCCCATGGAGTCATAATGACACCACTGCACTGATCCATAGCCACTAGTCCTTGCTATGTCCACTCTGCCCCATGAAGTCATAACAACTCCACTGCACTGGTTCATAGCTTTGCTACGATCGCTCTGCCCCATGGAGTAGTAACTACCCCACTGCACTGATACGTAGCCTAACATCCGTCTTGGTGGTGAATCAAAGCTATAGACGTTGATAACCCCTTAGCACACGTCCCGCAGCAAAGCCCAACTCATAAAGTTGACCCGTTGGTTCCCAACTGGATCCTGGGTACAAACTTCCCACTTGGAATACCTTTGCATCTCGGGTTTCGGTCCTCTCCGGATCGGCCTTCCTCCTTGCCTTTGGTTCGGTTCGGCCTCCTTCCCAAGCGTCGGGTCGGTTCGCGCTCCCCGTTTGTGGTGTAAGCAGCTCGAGTTCTCCTCCATCAGTTCGGATCGAAGCATTTCACCGGGTCAGTTCGGATAAGCACTCCACGATCTATCGGTTCGGATGGCACCCCGGGTCGGGTCGGAGTACATGTCTCGTGGTGGCTTCGCTTTAGTCTTCTTCTCCAATGTTGGATCGGTCTGGTCGTGGTCTCCTCCAAGCTTCAAGTCAACTCGTGGCGTAATGGTTCGGTTCAGGTGCAAGGGACGGCTCGTGGATGGGCTACACGAACGGGTCGGTTCGGGCCTCTCCATCCGATCCTATCCGGTTCGGGTCACAGCCTGCACTTTTCCTACAACTTCCAGCGACTATTTACACGCCTCTCGACGGCGTTTTCGACCATTCTAACTATTTTGAACAATCACATTTCATGCCAAACAGTCATAGCATCATATAACATCAACCACAAACAAACACCAAAATGACAACTTGATAGGTTAAAATGGATTAAATATAGCCAAAACCCCACATTTTTCCTTAAGCATGTTTAAGCATAACTAACATTAGGATTAGCAAAATTTAACCAAATTAACCCAAACTTCTAACATAGGTCTAAAACAATATTTCAAAATTTATAAATATTTTTCCAGATTTTTAACATGTATAGATTCGCTAATTACCACTAATTACCCTTAATTAGCCATAATTAGTGAGGAACTATGCAAATCACTCATCTTTGCTGCAAACAAATTACCAAATCTGAAATGATTCTATGTTTAGCGCTGTTCGCAAGGCTATGCAGAAGTTCTACCTCGATCCTTGTGCTAATCCACTTTGATTTGATGTAGATTTGGCTTAATTAGCGATTAGAAGGTGATTTAGGGTGTTTTAGATGTTGGAGGCCATTACTAGGGTTCCAAGGATGAAAGTGGTGGCTGTGAAAGTGAGAAAAAGGGGTTCTCTAAACTCTAACAGCCCTTAAATACTCCAAATCCCAAAATTCCCCTTTGGGCCTAGCTGTTAATCACCCGGTTAAGCCCAATTAAGCTGTTTTTCACCATCTAAAACTTGTTTCAGCCATATCTCCCAAACAGTGAGTCCGTTTGGCTAATGTGACCACTCTACGGAAATGTAAGCCATCATCCGGATTTAATGGAAGTGGTTTCAAGTCAAAAATCCTTTCCAATCAAAAGTTATGACCAAAACAAGATCTGCTAGGGGCAAAACGGGCATTTAACAATTGGCAAAAATCATGAACATGGGAAATGACCCCAATAGTCGTCTCCCAAAGTTACATGACCATACGACTTCGTATGTGAAAGAAATAAGTATCTTACGATCCTTCGATACGTAGAATGCGGGTCGTTACATTCTCCCCCCTTAAGAAATTTTGTCCCTGAAATTCCTTAACCCAAAATATACAAAGGATCCCGCATACCTACCAATCACTTACAACAATCAAACATGCAGAACAAACAAAATAAACCTATTCTACATGCGGAAAGACTAAATCGAAACTGAAATCTTACCAGGCGAAGAGTTCTTGATACGCCTTCCTAATGCTCTCCTCTGTCTCCCAAGTACAGTCATTTTCATTCTCGCCCCACTAAACTTTGACTAATTTCACCGCCTTCCTTCGAAGTTGCTTCGTATCGTTTCCAACAATATGCATAGGCTTGCGGTTCCCAACCGCCTCGGGTTCAACCTCGATTTCATCCAACTGATCAGGTGAAATAGCCACATCGGGGTCGTGCACGAACTTCCTTAACTGGGAAACATGAAATACATTGTGAACTCCTGCCATCTTCTCTGGTAATTCAACTTTATATGTCAAATTCCTAATTTTCTCAAGAACTGGGAATGGACCAACAAATCTTGGTGTCAACTTGCCTCTCCTGCCAATTCGTATCACGCTCTTCAATGGGGAAATCTTGACAAACACCAAGTTGCCAATGGAGAACTTTAGTTCTCTTCTCCTCTTATCGACATAACTCTTCTGCCTATCTTGGGCAGCCTTCATTCGCTGTTGGATAACCTTAATCTTAGCTGAAGTTTCTATTATCACATTTGGTCCAAGCACAAACTTCTCACCAGTTTCTAACCAACATGATGGTGAGTTACACGGTCTTCCGTACAAAGCTTCAAATGGAGCCATACCAATACTGGATTGATAACTATTATTATATGCAATGCAAATGGTCATCCCATGATCCACCAAAGTCTAATATGCAAGCTCTCAAGAGATCTTCTAATACTCGATTCACCCTCTCTGTCTGCCCGTCGGTTTGAAGATGATATGCGGTACTGAGTTGTAATTCTGATCCTAACGCCTCTTGTAAGCTCTTCCAAAATTCACTAGTGAACAACGGATCTCGGTCACTCACAATGCCTTTGGGTATTCCATGAAATCTTACTACCCACTTTACATATAGTTCAGCTAACTTAGTTGTCGTTCTATTTGACTTGACGGGTATAAATCTTGCACTCTTGGTCAATCGGTCCACAATCACCCAAATGCTATCATGGCCCGATCTAGTCCTTGGTAACCCATCAATGAAATCCATTGAGACTTATTCCCATTTCCATTCTGGAATCTCTAATGGTTGCAACAAACCACTAGGCTTCTTTTGCTCAGCTTTAACTAGCTGGCAATTCATGCTTGTGGATATAAACTTCCCAATGTCTCTTTCCATCCCTTCCCAGTAGTAGGTCTGCTTCATGTCTCGATACATCTTGTTACCACCGGGGTGTATAGTCAGTTTTGAGTGATGACATTCTCTAAGCTCTTCATCTCTCAATCCATTGACATTGGGTACAACTAGTCTTCCATTCTTTCTAAGCCATCCATTTCGATCAAGCCCATACTTGCTCATCTCTTCGTCGATTCCCATCTCTAACTTTGAGATGATTTCTAATAGGTTAGGATCGTCCCTCTGACTGGAACCAAATCCGCTCAATCAAAGTGGGTCTGATCGTCAAACTTGCTAACATTTCTGGATCCAATTCGCATTTTGGTCTGAAATCATACCCAGCGATGTACTCCAGTTGCTTCCATTCTAGAAACATAGGCCCTAAACTGGCATGTCTTCTACTCAATGCATCAGCCACCACATTGACCTTTCCTGGTGTATATGCGATGTCGAAATCATAGGAAGTTAAGAATTCTAACCATCTTTGCTGTCGGAGATTTAGATTCTTCTGAGAGAAGAGATACTTTAACGATTTATGGTCAGTAAACAACTCGGATCTTTCTCCCAAAAGATAATGTCTCCACATCTTCAACGCGAATACGATCGCTGCTAATTCCAAGTCATGGGTAGGGTATCTTTTCTCGTGTTGTTTCAATTTCCGACTTGCATAAGCTATAACCCTACCTCCTTGCATCAGTACAACACCCAGTCCGGTACCACATGCATCTGTATAAACTGTCATCTCTTCATTCCCCTTAGGAATGACTAACAGTGGTGCACATGTCAACTTTTCCTTTAGACTCTTGAATGCATTCTCGCACTTTTCATCCCAGACGAAAGCTTGATTTTTCTTAGTCAACTGAGTGAACGGTGCTACTATCTTGGAGAAGTCTTGGATAAACTTACGATAATATCCAACTGATCCCAAGAAACTTCTTATGTCCGTTGCATTCTTGGGTGTAGACCACGCAGGGTCCACTGCGATACCATTTTCTGAAACAACATGGCCCAAGAACCTCACTTCCCTTCTCCAGAAGTGACACTTAGAAAACTTTTCTTTCAGTTGGTGTTTTCTCAACACCTCCATCACTATCCTCAAGTGTTCCTTGCGTTCTTCCTCTATCCTCGAATAAACAAGTATATCGTCCACGAACAAAAGAACAAATTTATTCAACTAATCTCTGAATACCCTATTCATAAGATCTCTCAGCTTCCACTCTAAGCTGATGAAAACCTGTCGCGAGATCCAACTGGGAGAACACTCTCGCGCTACTCAACTGATCAAACAAATCATCTATCCGCGGCAAAGGATACTTATTCTTCCTCGTCACCTTGTTCAATTCGCGGTAGTCAACACACAATCGAAGGGAACCATCTGCCTTGGTAGAAAACACAACTGGTGCTCCCCACTCAGAAACACTTCTTCTGATAAATCCCTTCCTCAAAAGATAGCTTACTTGCACCCCGATCTCTCGCTGCTCCCTTGGCTCCATACGACGAAGTGGCATCACTATAGGTATGGCATCTTTCACCAAATCAATACGGAACTCAATCTCTCGGTGTGGTGGAAGTCCGGTCACTTCCTCGAAGACATCCGGATACTGGCCAACCACGGGCACATCTGACAACTCATCATGCGGGATGTCGATGGAATTTAGAAAACTAGCCATTACCCCATCATTAGGTAGACCACCAAACACTACCCTCCGCCCATCATCCGCTCTAACTGTCACCAAAAAGCCCTCACAGTCTACCACCACCCCGTATCTTTGGAGCCAATCGACTCCCAAAATAATGCCAAACCCAGTAAAGCCCACAACAAAGCAGTCACAAACAAACATGCATCCATGACTCGATAAGACCACATTACGACAAATCATGCTAAGGCTAGTCGAACCACCAATCGGGTTCGTCACTACTAAAGGTCTATCGACAATCTCAGGCTCCAATCCCAACCAATCTACCAGGTCACTAGATACGAAGGAACTGGAAGCTCCGGTATCAAACAATACTCGAACATGAACATCATAAACAGAAAGCATACCTTGGATAACAACATTCTTTCCTTTCTCTTCCGCAATTGGGGAATTCGACGAAGAAGGAACAACATTGATATCATATGCTTTCACAATCTACTTTTCCTTAGGGGGTTGCGGACACTTGTCCTTATAATGTCCCACTTGGCCACAGTTGAAGCAGTTCCTATCCGCTGGCTGGCCCGACATTCTTTGGCATAGTGGCCCTTCTTACCACGGCTGAAGCACTCAACATCTTTCTTATTCCTTTTCTTCTGGCCATCTTTGTTCTGATTCTGCTTTCTCTTATTCTGGGAACCATTCTTGCCTCCACCGCTTGCGTGCGGCTTGGGCTCCTCTGCAGATGCAACCTCAGTCTTTGACTTAGGGTAAAGACTCTCTGACCTTAATGCTTTCCCCACGATCGATTCAAACGTCTCATCGATGTGGTTAATAAGCCTTTCCCCCAAGTACTGATCCAAACCTGTTATAAACTTCTCATTCTTCTTCTCGGGAGTGTCAATGAGGGACAATCCATACTTCGATACAGTATCAAATTCTGCAATGTACTCCGAGACTGCCCTACCATTCTGCTTGAGCTTCAGGAATTTCCTAAACAACTCTTACTTTTGGGCAGCTGGATAAATTTTTCACCGAATCGGGCCTTAAACTGATCCCATGTAACTTGGTCCTCAGGACTAGCTGCCTTAATAGCATTCCACCAATTCATCGCCCGTCCTTGCAGCTGACGGGACGCTAGCTTTCTCTTCATCGTACCCTCGATACCCAAATCTTCGAAGATTTGCTCACAGCTATCCAACCAATCCTGAACATCCGTGGCTGATTCCGTTCTGTGGAACGGCTTTCCACCAAGACTAGTGTAATCCTCGCATAGCTTGGTGAAATCGGCTCTAGGCGCCTGCACCGCTGCACCACCACCATTAGCAGTATTAGGAACTACCCTCTGAACATCCCTAAGCATCTCTCTCATGAAGTCAGTGAACATAGTCCTCATGTCAGGAGCATTCCCATTGTTGGCTCCTCTACCAGCATCCCTCGTATATCGGCTCGTCGTTCAATCTTTAAAGAGAAATGATTAACCATCCTCTTTGTGGTGGCAGTGCAGTGCGACTTCATCCTTAGATATACTAATAGTATATATATAGCTTTTGAAAACCAAAATAACCACAAATACGCGCTCTCATATACGTATTATCTCTCCCTGGTGTCTTTCCCTAGGTTAACTATGCAACCTAGAGCTCTGATACCAAGTGTGACGACCCGCCACACACCAGCCGACATTTCCCATGAAAGTGCGCTGTGTCGGTGTCCAACCAGCACGGGACGGTCGCCAAAGGAAAGAAAAGGAAGAGAACTTACTCGTGAACTAACAAAGAACCTGTAGAATGTCTCACAGCGCAAGGAATAAAATATAATAATAACCTACTTTAACACAACAGGTGAGACCGTGCATAAGCTGAAAATTAAACATCATAGCAGCGGAAAATCCAATTATAGCTTATGTTCCACATCATCATTATTACAACTTTAAAACTTTCTCCAAAGCAAAAGAAAGGAAAGGTACACTACTAATGCCCAAAGTAGTGACCAGCAGCGACACAGGGAGAATATATATATATATATCATACATGGGAGCCTCCTGCTCGTCTCCGGTACAGCTACCCGTGCATACCACCTAACCTGTCTCTAGTCTTCCCGTTTGAGAGCACCCAGAGTAATGAGAAGAGACATAAAACTCTGGGTCAGACAAAAGTCTGGTATGAGCAATAAGCATCAAAACATAACAATAACAGGTATACTAAACCATACCTGAACCTGGACCTGCAACCAAAGAGTTAGCACAACATACCGCTCAATACTCTAGGGTGCCACTAACATATGGTGTAAAGAATACGGGGGTGGGGGTGTGCATGTCATAGTGAAAGCAAACAACCAAACATAGCAACCATCCTCACATCTCTCACTCAGTGCGTAAAGCATATGACGTCCACCACTCTGACCACCCTATTCCTCGCTATGATCACTCTGCCCCATGGAGTCCTAATGGCACCACTGCACTGATCCATAGCCACTAGTCCTTGTTATGTCCACTCTGCCCCATAAAGTCATAACAACTCCACTGCACTGGCTCATAGCCTTGCTACGATCACTCTGCCCCATGGAGTAGTAACTACACCACTGCACTCATACGTAGCCTAACATCCGTCTAGGTGGTGAATCAAAGCTATAGACGTCGATAACCCCTTAGCACATGTCCTGCAGCAAAGCCTAACTCATGAAGTTGACCCGTTGGTTCCCAACTGGATCCTGGGTACAAACTTCCCATTTGGACTACCTTTGCATCTCGGGTTTTGGTCCTCTCCGGATCGGCCTTCCTCCTTGCCTTTGGTTCGGTTCGGTCTCCTTCCTAAGCGTCGGGTCAGTTCGCGCTCCCCGTTTGTGGTGCAAGCAGCTCGAGTTCTCCTCTATCAGTTCGGATCTGAGCATTTCACCGGGTAGGTTCAGATAAGCACTCCACGATCTATCGGTTCGGATGGCACCCCGGGTCGGGTCGGAGTACATGTCTCGTGGTGGCTTTGCTTTGGTCTTCTTCCCCAACGTTGGATCGGTCCGGTCGTGGTCTCCTCCAAGCTTCAAGTCAACTCGTGGCGTACTAGTTCGGTTCGGGTGCAAGGGACGGCTCGTGGATGGGCTACACGAATGGGTCGGTTCGGGCTTCCCCATCCGATCCGATCCGGTTCAGGTCACAGCCTGCACTTTTTCTGCAACTTCCAGCGACTGTTTGCACGCCACTCGATGGCGTTTTCGACCATTCTAACTATTCTAAACAATCACAATTCGTGCCAAACTGTCATAGCAGCATACAACATCAACCATAAACACCAAAATGACAATTTGATAGGTTAAAATGGATCAAACATAGCCAAACCCCACATTTTTCCCTTAAACATGTTTAAGCATAACTAACATTAGGATTAGAAAAACTTAACTAAATTAACCCAAACATCTAACAGAGGTCTAAAACAATATTTCGAAATTTATAAATATTTTTCCAGATTTTTAACATGTGCAGATTCGCTAATTACCACTAGCCATAATTAGTGGGGAACTATGCAAATCACTCACCTTTGCTACAAACAAATTATCAAATCTGAAATGATTCTTTATTTGGCGCTGTTTCCAAGGCTATGCAGAAGTTCTACCTCAATCCTTGTGCTAATCCGCTTTGATTTGATGTAGATTTGGCTTAATTAGCGATTAGATGGTGATTTGGGGTGTTTTAGATGTTGGAGGCCATTACTAGGGTTCCAAGGATGAAAGTGGCGGCTGTGAAAGTGAGAAAGGGTATTCTCTAAGCCCTAACAGCCCTTAAATACTCCAAATCCCGAAATTCCCCTTTGGGCCTAGCTGTTAATCACCCGGTTATGCCCAATTAAGCCATTTCTCACCACCTGAAACTTGTTTCAGCTATATCTCCAAAACGGTGAGTCCGTTTGGCTAATGTGACCACTCTACGGAAAGGTAAACCATCATCCGGATCTAATGGAAGTGGTTTTAGGTCAAAACTCCTTTCCAATCAATTGTTATGGCCGAAACAAGATCAGCTAGGGGCAAAACGGTCATTTAAAAATTGGCAAAAATCATGAACATGGGAAATGACCCCAATAGTAGTCTACCAAAGTCACATGACCATACGACTTCGTATGTGAAAGAAATAAATAACTTACGATCCTTCAATACGTAGAATGCGGGTCGTTACAGAGCTCAAGTTTGAAATGAAATTCAACTTAGGTATAAGCGAATGGTTGGATTTGTGAATAAAAACAGATTGGAATTTGATTGGGATGACATTGGTAAATGTTGAATTGATAACAGGTGAAAGTGATAAAGTTGATATGCCCAACAAAAAGGTACAAGTTTATATTTGGTATAAGCATGAGATTTATGAGCCGATTTGGCAAGTCGCTTGACTGTTTGATTTTCTTTTGGGTTGGAGAAGGCCCAGAGAGGCGAGTTGTAGTTGTACCTATTGATCCGTACAAAGGAGGTGCTGGCGAAATTTTTCGAAAATTTCGGGTGTTAAAATTTTTTCAGAATTTTTGAAAATTTTCGTTGATAAGAAATAATTAATATTTTAATTGAAATTTATTGATTCAGTGAAACTGAAGATTAAAAAGCAAGCAAATAATTTTTAATCAGTTAGTAGGGTTGTTCTCTACCTTAGCAATTTCAAGGACGAAATTATTTTAAGTGGGGAAGAATGTAACGACCCACATTCTGGCGATAAAATAATTATTTAAATAGTGATATAGAGAATTAACTGGTTGTTTAATTAAATAATAGTGAATATTTAATTAATTTAAATAATTGAATAATATATTTAATTTCTGAAATAGTCAGAAATTGTGAATTGACAATATATTGTGAACTGGACAATTCAAAATATGTATAATTCAGTTTGGAATTGAATCCGAATAACGAATATATTATTTAAATGAAGTTTGAACGTATAATTATAATATAATAATAATCGAGCTCTAAATGGCGCGGCAGTTCGCTATTTGGTGATTCGAACTTCAACTGAATTTACAGGGTCCGTTTTAAATCGGATTTCTGTTAAATATATTCTTCTAATGGACGAGAAAAATCGGGATTTCATTGTGTAGATTTTAATTTTTGTCCAAATCAAATTTTAAAAAAGTCGCCATGGAATTCCTTTGAAATTTATAAATATATATTTATATTATAAATGGATTTCTGATATAAATCGAACATCGATATAACTGGGAATTTTGAAATATCGAGTTCGAAATCCAATTGGAGTTGTATAATATTCTAGTGTGAATTTATACGATAATATTTATTTTTTAATATTTAATTTAATTATTTTTAAATATATTTAAATAGGTTATTTAGAGCTTTGAAAATAGCCAGTTTTGCAAACGACCTCCGTTTCCAAAGAAACTAATTTTGTTGGATCCGTAATATTAAATTATTGATAAATTTCAATTTCCGTGATTTTTGAAGTCAATATGCGGCCGTATGGATTTTTAATATGAAAAACAGTTAGTATTTTGACGGTTAAAAATACGTTGTGTGAGCAAACGGAGTCGGAATTTGACGAAACCAATTTCGTTGGGTTCGTGATGTCAAACTATAGCTGCATGTTCATTTCCGTGATTTTTGAATATCATGTGTGACCACAGAGATTTTTAAACGGCGCATATAGACTACGGTTCAATATATGTTAATATAAAATTCGAATTAAAAATAATATAAAATCTTATAAATACTCCTTAAATCTTCTAACTAAAAAACATTCATTTCTTTGGTCAATGAGCTTTAAGCCGCCACCGTTTCCTTCTGAAAAACAAATTTCGCGACTTATAAAATTCATACAAAAATCAAATAAAAATCCTAAAATCAAGTTATGTATATTTTTGGGTTCATCGTGAGAAGATCTTCATCGCAGTGGGGTTTTTGTGGAGCTCGATGTGATTTTTCTAGTCCTCGAAAGTTCACAGCGAGACTAGGGTTACGAATCTTCGGTCATTGAAGTAATGATTCATGAAATGGAACATACATTTGGATTTGTTGGTCGTTGGGGAATTGCCGAGCACTTTCTGGTGAACCGCGGTTGACAGAAGTGTCGCACCTGGACACTATGTATGTGCGAGATGGTGAAAGTCAGATTTTGCTAGGCATCGGCGAGTGTTGAGAAAAGGGTATGGGTGGATCGCGATTCTGAAAAGAAGATGTTTGGTGATTTTTGTGTGAATTTAAGTGTTGGAGGAGCATTTGGAAGAGGGAAATCACGGCAATGTCAAGGATTAAGGAGGAGTGGTAGTAAGAAGGTAACAGGGAAGAAGGTATTTGCGTTCTGGGTTTTGAATCGGTAATGGGCCATTGAATATTTTGGTAAAGGCCCAAATAAAAGAAAGGGTTTGAGATTTTTTTTAGTTTAAAATTGTTTAAAAGCTTGTAATCTAAATAACTTTGTCATACGTTATCATTTTTGCGAACGATCAGATACGTTGGGATCGTACGTATGAGCGCTCCACAATGGAACTGACTGGGAGTGAATTGAAGCTCGTTACAATTTATAGCAAAATAAATTGTCCATCTGAATCAAGCGATGGTTATCGTTATTAACGATGATCATCCAATGCGAGTAAAACTCACTAACTCTGCTCAGTTTATATTTTTATAAACTGTACTTTATTTTTTGATAAATAATGATTGATTGCGATGTATTGATTGTTTGGACTGTTAAATAGATTTGATTGAAAACGTAGATATAGCTATATATAAAAATCAACAATCAAATATGGATTCTGTTTATCAGTATATTTCATGTTGAAATGAAATTGATGTTATTTATATTGTGTAACATCTGTGGATGCAGGGGAACAGATTGGAGGAATCCGACTGGATTCCTCAACATTTATTTTACTGTTTTTCATATATTTTGATATGTGATGTCATATGTATTCTGTTATGGATTACGTGTGTTAGAATGATATTGATCATTTGTATTCGATATTTTAAATATCATAAGAAACCCTGGAATGAAAAAGAAATATTTCAATGTATATTGCAATAAAGGAATTTTATAAAATCAACAGATTTTATAAAAGGAAATACTTTGAAAATAGGGTATTTATAAAATCAAAGGATTTTATAAAAAGGAACATTTATTTAGAAAATAAATAGGAGATTATAAAAGGAACATTTATTTATAAAATAAATAGAGTTAAGGAATATTTATTTAGAAAATAAATAGAATTATAAAAGGAATATTTATTTAGAATGTAAATAGAATAGATTTTAAAAGGAAATATTTATTTAGAAAATAAATAAAGTTATAAAAGGAAATATTTATTTAGGAAATAAATAGAATTATCAAAAGGGAATTGTTTGATAAATAAATAAAATTGTATAAAAAGAGAATTTTACACTAGGAAAGTTTAGATCCGTGCTTCGCACATGGGTATAACAGAATATGAATTTAAAGTAGATTTTAAATAGAAATCTATTTTAACAGATAAGTGGAGAAGATAAATTTATAAATAATATTTTATAAATAAAATAAAATATTTATCATTGGATAAATAGAATATATAAGTCAGGACTTATATGGAGAAGTAAGATTCGATTTCAACATCGATATTTGAAACTGAATATTAACGAAGAGTAAATTGGATAGAGTTAACCAGTTAGAGTTAACCAGATAGAGTTAACCAGTTAGATTTAATCAGTAGAGTTAATTGAATATTAGTTATTCAATTAGAGTTAATCGAATATTAGTTATTCGAATGAAGAGTTAACCAGATAGAGTTAATTGACCATAGTTAATCGAATTAGGATTTAACTAAATATTAGTTATTCAATTAGAGTTGATCGAATATAGTTATTTGAGATAGAGTTAGTCAAACATAGTTATTCAGGATGAGTTGCCATTTCATACGACTGCTAGCGTAATTCGCAGGGTTGCAGATAGCCAACGGCGGTCAGATGTTTCCTGAGGGAATCAGGCGTAATCATTGTGATCAAGAGTCAAGCAAATGGAGTTAAATCGAATATTAGCTATTCGAAATAATGTTAAAACAGACATAGTTTATTCGAATAGAATTAAAAGAGTTAGTCGAATATAGTTTATTCGAATAGAATGAAGGAGTTAATCAAAAGAAGTTAATCGAAAATGAGTCAATCGAATTAGAGTTAATTGAGTTGGAGTTAGTCGAGTGTTAGTCAATCGAGTTAGAGTTCGTCGAGTATTGATTAATCAAAGATAAGAATTTATCGAATAGAGTTATTCGAAATGAGTTAATCGAATATTAGTTATTCGAAAGGGGTTATCTAATATTAGTTATTCGAAAGGGGTTATCGAATTAGTTACTCAAAAGGGGTTATCGAATATTAGTTATTCGAAGGGGTTATCAAATATAGTTTATTCAAAAGGAGTTAAATCGAATATAAGTTATTCGAATGGAGTTAAACCGAATATAAGTTATTCGGAGAGAAGAGTTATCGAATATTAGTTATTTGAAGAGAGTTAATCGTCAAATTCGATTATATCGAATTCGGGAAAGTACTTATACTTTCCGGTGTTTAAATCAAGATTTATTTATTTATAAATTTGGTGTTTATTTATTTATTCAAATTAAAGAATAAAAGTTTTATTTGAAGTTAGATATTTCGAAAGTAGGGATTATAACGTTATCGTTATAACCAATGTTTTTATAAAAGAAGTGGATTCGTAAATAGAATCCGTGAGGTTCGCAAGGAAGTTGTTAAAGGCTTAAAAGATAAACTTTGTCTATTCCGAAGTTAAAACGTTTTCCAGTTAAGGTCTGAGAGGTAATTATACCCCAACTTGATTGACTTCCTTCTTAACTGAGGAATGGTTAAAGTTTAATAGTAAAGGTAGGTTAAGTGAATTTAGTTAATGAGTGTAATGGTTTGTGTTGGCATAGTGATGTTTATTTAAACATCAGTTTAAATCAAATGAAGGAGTTTTGCAAATATTTTCCAAATAAGAATCAGAAATGTTTTCTAATAATAGAAAATAAGAAATGGGAATAAATATGGAGTCGTTTTCCAGTGATTAATAACGTATATTTTCTAAGTTTAGAAAATAAGAATTTACAAATATATGAAAACGGGAAATAAGGAAATGAATAAATTAATGATAAATTAATTTCAAGGGATAAATGTTGAATGTTGATTGATCGATAAAATTTCCATTTCGAAATAATATCGTTTTTTGCACGCGAGTTTTCTTTTGATAGTTAAATCACAGACTTTCAAAGTTTTGACCATTTTTCCGTTGTAAATACGGAGAGACCGGTTGGGTTATTATCCGAGAACCACTCTGTATGGGCGTTAGCGTTTTGAATCAAATAGATTGAAGATAAATTGAAGATGGAGTTATGCAAGGGCTATCATGTTTACAGAATAGTGCCTTCGGTTTGTCCAGTCCCAGGACAACCTGTATGGAAGAATGTTTGATAGAGTATATCTGGTGGATCACGTGAGTTGATCGTTTCAAACGTATTTACGTTGGCGGTGGAGGAATTCGTTTGTCTTAGCTTATACCCGTGGTATTTTTGGGAAAATCAATTTGTGATTTGGCGGGTATGGCGATGTGACATTCAAAGTAAATGGAGAAGTGATCTATTAAAAGATACGTTATGACCTCAAGCCTCATCAACTGGGAAATGACAGAAATCGGGCAGGCAGCATGGCTAAGTGGGCCGCACCCAAGTAGGATATATTGTCACCATCTAGAGAATATTCATATTTGTTACTTCTTTCAATTCTGTATCTCCCGGGAATGGTTATGTTGGCTTACCAACTGTAAGGTAACAATATATTCGACACACTCAAGCGAAATGAGTGGTCGGTCATGTGTGGCCGAGTTGCAAGATGTTCTTGTTGAACTCTAGTGTATCGCTTCTAGAGTACACTGATCGGAAGGTGGATCCATACCTTGTCATAGTTGGAATCCATTCCCCAAATAAGATCCCGCGGTTTTGATTGTATATTATATATGTAGAACGTTAGATGCAAGCGTTTCTGCTAGATTTCTATTTACTTGATCTAGACATTATTATAATATCAGACAAGTATCATTGTAGAAATATTTTGGGTTATCATAAGGTAAAAGCCTTCCGTGTTTATGTGTGGATCGGTCTTATGATTATCCTTTGTTTCAAAGGATTTTTAAAGTTAAATCAAATGATTTGAGTTTACTCACACCAGTCACATGACTGACCCGGAGTTTATTTTGTTTTGTTTTCCCTAAACTCTTGGACGCCCAATTTTGTACGGGCAGTCAAATAGTCGGGATTTACAGATACTTGAAGAGCTAGATCAGGAGGCTTCAGAATTATATAGCTATGGTTATTTCCGCTGTGTTGTAAGTGCTGTACTTGGGAAATGATATGTATATTCAAGTACAAATTTATATTTCAAAGTTATGTTATATAATATATGTTATTCGTTCCGCTGTGAGATTCGTGTTACTCTGATGTTGTATGTTTTTCTTCTTCTTCTATTCTAAGTTTCTATCTTATCTATTCTCACCCTCTAATTTCTTTCATTAACTACCGGTATTTTCGATGTTTGGATAATCGACTTTGGTTTTATATCGATGAACAAAGTCGAAATTTTTCCGGGACGTTACAAAAATCGAATGGAGTTTTTACTGCTTCCTGATGATTTAGTAGACAAGTTTAATACTTGATAAATCTTGCCATAAATCTTTTGCTTGCTTTCTAACTAAGACTTGTGTGTGTCATTCTTTCTATACCATAAACATGACTGTCCTTGTTTGTTTGGTTAGTCTTATGACTGACTCGAATTTGAACTACGATGTGCTTGCTTTACTTGCTTAAGAACAGAAGCTAAGCTTGAACTTGTGAATGGACACTTGAATGATTTGAGTTTAATACTTGAATGATTTGAGTTTAATACTTGAATGATTTGCTTTGGCCACTTATTTAGATAGGAACATATATTATCCTAGATCATATCTCAAATTTGAACTGATATTACACTTATTCTATCCTATATGGAACAATTGCTTCCCTGGACCTAATTGAACAAATAATTCACTTGTACTTGCCATTTCCATGTGGTCATATACATTGCTTTGTGTACATCCAAGCTCGACCTTTACTATCCATGTTTGCTCAGCTACGACTTGCACCCTGACTTGAACATGTTGCTTCCATGCTTGAACTTTTACACAATGTTTACATGTTGCTTTGTGTACTTTCTCAAGACCTGATAGCATTGAAATCATTTGCTTTGTATTCAGTCCCATACATCTTCATTGCTGCTACCATGATCACTTGAGCCATGTCTTATTTATGTATGTGTACTATGTCATCCCATGGCTGTGTATTTATGTAGTTGTGTTCACTTGCATAGCTTGGCTCGACTCATTACCTTGCTGGTTGGATTTTTTTGTTAGCTTGGTCACTACTATTTCACTATATTGCCATGACTATTATCTTGAGCACCAGGATTTTGGTCTGTCTTGTTACGTGTGTGTATTATCCATTTGTAATAGCCATGAATCGCTGCATCAATTTGTTGTATTCCTGAAATGTTGTTACTCTTTTATACTTGTTCCTGAACTGTTGTGTTTGGGAGCTGCACCATTTAGACTTGTGCTTGATCACTGTTGTACTGTCCATGAATTTTTTTAATGTTGTATATACATTTCATCACTTGTCATTGTGTCATACTGCTACGCTGACTTTTGTGAACATTGCTCGACCAACTTTTTCTTTTTATGTTTGTTTTCACTTTTAGCTCGATCATGCCATGTTTACTTGTGCTCTACCACATTGATTATTGTCGCACTGAGTCGAGATGGTCCACGTGGCTACTCCTTAGTTGCACACTGCATTGGCGAGGCAGTGCACACGTGTATGCATATACATGTGTTTATATGCCGTCATTCAGAAAATATTCTTGTCCTTGTATATCAGACTGAATCAGAAAAATGATGAGAAACACACCGAAATTCTGAGGCAAATAAAATTTAAAAGAAAATTTTATTTGCTTGTATTTAAATTTTATTTTTGTTCCAGTTTATTGCGTGTGTGTTTTTGTAATAGATATGGAGATGACTGGACTGGATTGAAGCACAAGAACACTATGTCAGTATCAGTGGATGTTTTTATAACCATGTATGTGTAATTGAGTGATCGAGTGATATGTAGTAAGAAATTTCTGTATATGAGAGTGATTGTAGACACAACTGAATAGAATTGTACTATTATTTGTAATAATCAAATTGATTGAAATAAAAATATATTTTTGTAGTTCAATTCAATCTGTTTATTTTGTTTGAATCTTTTAACAGTACAATTTCTGTGATATGTATATGTGTCTTGCCAGAAGATATGTAAATGTGTCATGTCAGAAATATTCAAAAATAGTGGAGTGATGTATCTGTACTATTTCAAATGCTGAAATAAAATATTTATTTAAATAAAAATACTGTTTGAATATTTAATTCTGCATGATAGTATTTTATTCAAATAAATATTTGTTTCTGTGTGTGATGTGAAATATAGAATAGTACCGTTTACAAACACATTTATAAAATTATATATATATATATATGCGTGTTTGTTATCATCAAACAAAAAATCAAACTGTTATACTCAACAATCTCCCCCTTTTGATGATGACAAACATATACAAGATTTTGAATGTGTTAAATGTGTTTGAAAGTGAAATATATTTCTCTCCCTATTTGTATGCTCCCCCTACAACTGAACTTCCCCTATATATGGAAAATATGAATAATGTAATTCAACTGACCATTCTCCCTTTAGATATTTAATTTCCAATTTTAAAATATTCTTGAATTAAATACCCATCAATCAAAATCTTGACCATTCTCCCCCTTTTGTTATCATCAAAAGAATAATAGAAATCGAAACCGTGATGAATATAGACTAGAAATATAAATTCAGATTAAGAGAGAGAATGTTGAAAGTGTGCATGTGTACTTTCCAAGTATAATACAATCACAAGGATTGTGTAATATGACGAACAATATTCAATTATGAAGTAATAGCTAATCACAGAACTATATAATAGTAATTGCAGTAAAAATAGAAAAATCACACCAGAGATTTTTCTACTGGTTCGGAGCACCGTCCTACGTCCGGTCCCAGACTACTATCTAGATTTTCACTAACAACAACCTCACTTCACCCGGAGGAACAGGTTTACAACACCCGAGTAGCCGAACGGGATTTCATGCCTCTAACAACAAGAGGACTTAAACACTTGCCTCTTACAACATGGAGGACTTCACTACTTGCCTCTTACAATGCGGAGGACTTCAACAAAGATGAATATACTTTGTATTTGACAATATGTGTTCTCGATAACACGAATTTGTCAATTCTTGTGCAAGCTTCCTATAATATTATCCTCAAATAGTATTTGTGTTTATGAAGATTTTGGAATATGATATCGTATTGAATCAAAAGAATAATATATAAATTCTAGGATTCAAGAACGATATTGTGAATAATATGAGCGTTTGAGTACTTAAGAGTTGAAGAATGAAATCAATAGAATAGAGATTAGATAGAAAGAATTGGTGAATTGAGATGATGATTTCAAGACGTTTATATAATAGATAAACAGTTGTAACCATTAGTCAAGAGTTACAAACAATGGATATGATCATTGGTGAAGAGGAAGAGAAGCAACTCTTGAAGAAATGGAAGTGACTATTCGAATAGTTGCTTCTGTTTAAAAACGGTCGACAGGTCAAAATGGACTTGTAGACAGGAATTTAAATATATATATATATATATACACACACGTTATGTGTATATGTGTGCACGTTTATTGTGCAAACTGGGTAAAAACAGTCGACCGGTTATGCCCAATTTGCACAATTAATGTGCATATATGTACTTATTCGTATATATATATATATATATTGATTATTTGAGGATAGATTTTAACATTAATGAACACTATTACATACCAAATAATCAACCTCTATTGAAGGATATCATATGTAGCTCCTTATTTCTTTAAACCAATGAAGATCTCCTTTTCGTCGATCATCGCGTATTTAGTTGGCAGAAATAAAAACTCCTTGACTCAACAAATATATATCGTAAATCCCATTTAATCAAACAAAAATCATAATAATCTTTAAATCAGAAGCAAAATTTCACTTTCAGAATGGGTGGATTTATGATGGATTTTATAAAATGAGGAGAGTTCAATAAGACAGAATATTTGAATATGAATTTTAAAGATTTTAAATAAACTCAAAATGTTAAGCACTTGCTAACCATGCATAGCCCAAAGGTCTTTCAAATGGGGTTAGTAGTAACTTAACTTTTGTCCTATCTAATGAGTTCCATCCATGCACAAACCAAATGTCTTTTAAGTGAGAATGGAAGCACATAGAGATTAAGGTAATTCACCCATGCATAACCGTGAGGACTTTTAAATGGGAGTGAATACCAAGGATAAATAACATATATATATATATATATATATATATATCATTTTCTCTTTTTTATTTTTATTTTTGTTTCCATGAATAATTTGAACTCTCCAAATTAAATAAAACCATGATGAATGACAGAAATATGGTAAACACAGAAGATGGTCGTGAAATAAGCTCTAATTAAAAGATATTATAAAATCTGTCCAATCATCATGAGATTTTAAAAATAATATCTCCTCTAGTTATGAATTATATTATAGTTACAACTCATCACTACTTCATAAATCTATTAATAATTTTGATGAGTCCCAAAATAGTTCAAATCAATCAACAATTTCAATTTTTGAATAAATAATCAAAAATAATTTTAAAAATTGAAAATATCAAATTTATGAGAGGTTTTGAAAATATCAATGCAAGTTGAAAAGCAGTTTCAAAAAACGATCAGTAGAATGTGAGATTATCTAATATTTCTAATGTTGATTGCCCCCAGACAATTTGAAAACATTTGTGTATTTAATTCAAATTGCCTATGAAATTTAAGAAATTCAGTCGCTGATTTTCCAACACATCGTCCAATCACCAAGACACTTAAACAAATCAAAGCAGTTTCCTTATCAGAGCAGCACAAGATCATTTTCAAAGCAAAAATCACACGTGAATTTTTCATAGAATTTTTAAACAAGCACAAGAGACATTCAATGATCAAATCTGAAGATAATTATTTGAAATCACTCGAGAAAAAGTTAATTTTTTTATAATCCAAGTAATTCGATAATCAATAACGAATGATTTCAAAATCAAGCCAAGTAAAAAAATGAAAATTTCGCAACTAATCAATCATGGCTTTCAAGTAGACCGCTATATTGAATTCAGTTTTTCAATATTTTCCAAAAATGAATAAGAAGAAACTCAAAACAGCAAACTAAATGTGTGAAATTGCATTAGCATTTGAGAACATTATAAATTTCAAAATTCCGATTTAAAGTGTTCAAAATATGCTCAAAATGTTATGACCCTATCAACATAAATCAGCATAAAATAAAATAAATAAATAAATAAAATTAAAAGGAAATAAAATAAAAACAAGAGTTTAGAGATCATATCTATCTTACCATAATCAATTTGAACCAATGAATCTCCAACTCAGAAATCTATGGCTAAGGAACTCCATATATTTCGATAGTATGAATCAATTTGAATTTTATCTCTCTTAAGCATAGTTGTTCCTTAGCCTCCCTCGGTACATAAATGTTTATAGGATCGAGTGGTCTAACAAAAGTTGTTTTACTACTCTTATCTTCGTTTACACGTTTTAGTACCCAAACCCATTTATATAACAATCCATTATTATCTATTAAAGTACCCTTTGGAACCCAAATTTGTTTAGACTTATTTAAATTCATTTTATTATTTTTTGGAATCCAAACATGTTTAAATGAATTGTTTTTAAATGAGTTATTATTTCGTTTATGATTTAAAAACCTTTGAAATTATTATATTCCAAAATTTCAATTCGATCGTTTTCAAAGTCATTTAAAGGATTTTTAAAATCACTAGAATTTTGTTTTTCAACTTGATCAAATCTAAAACCAAGTCCCTTTTTACTCTGAACCAAAAATTGGTTTTTTAACAGCATATTCAACAATTTCTCTCCTTTAGAAAATTTAGTCAAGGTTGACTCAAGCCGTAGAATTTTAGATTTAAGAACGCTATTTTCTTTCATTAGATTTGAACAACGATTAATAGCGATTTTCCTCTTTTCAGCACTAGTTTGTTTTAAAACCAAATTTTTGTTTTCAAGAGCTTTGATTTTAGCATTGGACTTAGAAATTTCAATTTCAAATTGTTTTCTCTTTTCAAAATCAAGTTTTTCAGATTCTCTAAGCTTTTCAATCTCCTTCTCAAAATCACGATTTTCGTTTTTCAAATTCACGTTTTCACTTTTAAGTAACTCAAAATCTGTTTTGAATTTCAAAAAATCATTACTCAAAAAGTGACATTTTTCGCGTTCTGAAAACGGTGAATTCTTGACTTTTTCAAGTTTTCTTTCTAAACTGTTATTTTCTTGAACTAGTTTTGACCTATCAGACTTCAATTTCTTGACTTTTAGTTCAAGAGAATCAACGGTTTTTGTGAGACCTATCAGATTTCAATTTCTAATATTCTTACCATTACCAACTAATATCATCCTTGGATAATCCTGAAGTGGTTCGAGTTGGGGTATTTTAATTACCTCTCAGACCTTGATCGACAACGTTCTTATCTGAAGATAAATACGAGCTGTAATTCAAAAACTGATATTCATTCTAATATCAAAACACGTGCCATTTGACTATTTTATTAAAAATATAACTTTATAACCCTCCTTATCTTGTTTAGAAATCCACTTTTTAAAACATAAATAATATTACTTAATTTGTTGATTAAATAATTGCTTACTAAACATCACCTTTTTAACATTCAAATTATTTGAATAAATTTTACCTAAACTGGATTTTTATTACAAATCCTATCACTAACTACTTTTACCAAACCCAATTACAAATCCCTTTTACCAATCCATTTCCTCTCTGAAAATCTCATTTCAATTCCATCCATTTTACTCAATTCCACTATTAAGTATCGCCAATTCAAAATCAACACTTTTAACTTCACGTCCTTTTATAAACCTTGTTTATAATTTTAGGTTTAATATAAACCCTTTCTTTTATTTTGATTTCTTCTTACTTGCTTCAAATGTTAAATAAAACATTTATTTAAGCTATTGCATCAGTACAACATCTCTTTTATAACTTTGTTATAAAAGTTCGGGACTTACCATAAAATGCAACCCTCGGCTCTTCTCAAGTTCAATTAGATTCATTTCAACTCGATTACTTGCTTAAATGAAATTCATTTAAGAAGTAATCTCTTTAATTATTATTAATTAAAATAATAATTTACTTAATCATTGACTACTGTAAAGTAGTTAACTACATTATTAACTTCAATAAATAATAATTTCTTATTAAACTCTTATTAAATCTAAAACTAATATTCGTTAAGCTATTTCAATTGTTTTTGATAATAAACTCAATTAAGTTAATAATCAATCTTATTTAAAACGGTCGACTTAGTCAACTCAAAACACGATTATTTCTTTAACTAATTCCAATTAGTTCCTCCATTAAATTAATTAATAATATAATTAATTTAAATAACCTCATTTGATTGTTCTTAGAACAATTAATCCAATTCTTAATCGTTCGGTTAATTTAAGCTTGCTTGCACATAAAATCTTATTAACATAAGTTGTTTTATAAAATCACTTAAAAATTCCTTGTAAATTTAAATAATAAATAATAAATATTTATTTCCTTTTTATTTAATTTCCATTCAAAAATAATAGATTTTAAAATCTATCTTCAATTATTAAATAAATTTTATAATTTCCTTTCAGTCGATTTACCTGACGGTAAATCAATATTTATAAACCAATTGATTTTCAACGCACTTGATGCCAATTACCCAACTAATACTGTCCATTGGTCAAAAACAAACAACCGTTGAATTTCAGTTCAACAGTCAACAACCAAATCAATTGTCCAATCCATATTGGTGAAACAATTCATATAATTGTAATATGAAAATTACAATAAATTTTGAGGATTCCAGTTGGATCCCTCCAACCTATTTTTCTCTACATCTAAATACATTACCTCAAATAAAATCATTTATTTCAATAAACAAATATAGTATTCAACAATTAATCAATATCAATAATTCAATCATCCATATTTCTATTCGATATGTTTATGATTATATAAATGTAACCAACAAGGTAAGCTACCTCATTTGGAAATAATCGTTAAAATTAACGATTAGTTTTCATTAAAAATAAATGAACGTTTAAATCAACCAATTCATCCAATATATAAATAATATTCTGCACGCAACAAACAATTATCAACCATAGCACACAAATTAAATCCCGAGTTATATAAAATATAAGTAGGTAAAAACTGAGTGAGTTATACTCACTTTGATTTGATTTACTGCTGAAAAGTTTCGGTTATAGTTGAATTAAACAGTGTTTAATTTAACTATAAATTCCAACTATCCCTATCCCTGTCCAAGACAGTTCCATGTTGTTGCATTCGTCACCACGATTCTAGTGCAACTTGTTTTGTTCCATTCTAATAGCATAAAAAAAATAGATGTTTTAGTACACAATTTAATTAATTTATTATCAACTTCCTAATTACCATATTATAAAACATTAAATACTTTTATATAATAAAATTTTATTTTATTTTATATCACAGTTAACATCCTTGCTCACGTTCAAAATATTATTGTTGACCTTTCTTTGATTAAATTTTACAGTTGGTTTTAAAAATTAGTTTGATTTGGCTAAAAATTTACTTTGTTAAATTTCTATTAACATTGGATTACTTCACAACTAGATGGGCCTAAATTCTGGCTTCATGAGATATTGTATGCTACAGAACCTTCGTCAAAACATTGAGCCTACGCTTCATGATTCTGCTCCTTTTTTTTCTTCTATCTGAAATTAAGACGGACTGATTTAATTATCACTTCTAAGTACGTTAACAATTTTATATTATTATATAAAAAAGGGAAATTCTATTTAGACACAAAATGGTGACACAAATATAAACACAAACAATCTCAACCACTAGATTTCCCCCTGAATTACACCTCACACGTAAAGACAAACAAATCCAACGGTGTAAATTTTGTGTCTCCATTTGTGTGTTTAATTTTGTGTCCCAATAGCCGCTCCCATAAAAAAACATGGCCGACTTATTTGTGAAATGCCCATTTTCGAAATATCCTTCTGCCATGCTGACTGTTATCCCGATCCTTTCTTCCCAAATATTTCTTTCTACATCGTTTAAGAGCTTTTCCCCACTGCTATTACATACATGCCTCCTTAAAAACCTTTCCCAAGCCTTTGTACTTCACAACTACATTGCATATTTTAACCCACTTTTCGAAAGATTTATGCCCAACTATCCCTCTTTACGTTCACAATAAAACCCATACATTACCTCTTCGTTGAACAACCCACGCCATGCCATGAAGCTTACCACGTCCTCCCCACTTCTAATACCAATAACGAACGGCTAGTATATACATTCAATCCCCCGCTTCGTTCCAGCTGCCTTCAAAAAATAGAAAGAGTTGACCATTATTCTCCACTGTTCAAACTGCTGCGATATTGCAAATAAAAGTGCTCAAAACTTCTTCACATTATCCCACTATTTCCATTTGATTCTGCCCTATTTTGATTGTATATTTTTTCTTTAGTTATTTGAAATGACCCATTTTATAATGCATCTTCTTCACATTTTGCATTTCTTCATTCACTTCATTCTGAAACCATCCTATCAAGCTCGCCTGTCCTCATCACCCACCGCCCCATTCTCTGATCATTAGGCGTCGATCAAAAACCGCTGCGTTGAGCCCCAATACCAGCTCAATTGAACACCAGAATAGCACGCAACTCGATGCTCTCTATTGCCACCAAAGACAGTTCGAACGTCAGCAGTTTGAGGAGGGGTTCCGGCCTCCACATCACAAATTTTCAGATCACCACCGTCCAATTGAACATCTTGAAGCCCTCTAAAATATTGTAATTGAAACTTTTGTGATTTGATCATCCGATTATTTGATTTGAGGGAAAAATATTCGAACGATAATGTTCGTTCAATCGTATGGAGGTGGCCATAATATTGGTTGACCACGCGCATACACATTTAGGGTTAGAGTATGCTGATATTTATAGTAGGGAAAAATAGATTTTTATATTAATAAATGAAACTTGACCACAAAGTTATGTATTAAAATACCTATATATGATCTCCAATCGAGATGAAACTTGTAATCCTAGCATAGAAAATAATTATGGACATGATCGGACAAGTTTCGTCGAATTTCAAGGTCGTTTGTGGATAGTCCTTAATAAATCATAGGTGAAAAACACGCGTTTAAATTTACCACGATCATAAAATAAATCCAATTAACTTGAAACTTGAAATACTACTAAAATTGATCATTAAGGATTCAATAAAATTTGTTTCGCTGAAAACGGAGATCATTTGACAAACGATTACGCTATTTTACATGTAAAACAACGCTATTTTGGACATCAAAATGTCCGATCTCCAAAAATAACAAACAATATATCCATTCTGACTATCAATGTCAATACGAATTCAACGGAATTCGTTTCATAGCTTAATTTGATCGTTATATCGAGTTATAAATAAATTCCTTTCAAATTGAATTAAATTTATTAAAGTAATCGCTATAATTTATAAATAATTCCATAGCCACTACTTAAAAATTTGAATTGGACTTAACTCACAATGTATAATATGAAATCTCCATTTTTCTCTTTCAATAGAAAAATATAATCCAATAGATTCAATCGTTTCTTGCTTCATAGAATTCCAACTTAAAATGGATTATGTATATTCATTTGAAGTTCAAAACTCAATATTACAAACTATTGCGACGTTACAAGCTCAATTTATAATTTTATATAAATTTAACGTTCAAACCTCGTTTTATAATAAATTACATATTTTGAATCCATTTAAAATTCCAAATCAATATTTAACGTAATAAAATAAAATAAATATCTAACTGTCAAAAATACGTGACGTTACACTTAAAGCTGGTATTAAACTCATGAACTAGAAGCCCAAAAGTACAAATTTCAAGCTAATAATTTTTATTATTATTAATAGAATATAATTACTAGTTATTTTAAAATAAACCATGCGGACTCCAACCTATGCTTAGATGTTCGGATCTATAAACACATTACAACCATATTAACCTGCTAATATCAACATTGCAAGCAATTTTTCAATCAAACACAAAACAATAGTATTATAATAATAATGATCTTTGTTCAGGCCAAGTTCGAAGTCCAAATCTTGGCTGTTAGCACATAAAAATAGTGGATTTTTTATAAATGTTAGCACATAAAAAAAAGTCACAAAATTTTATGTATAGCAAATAAATGAGAACTCGTTGGCTGTGATAAAATATTAAAATTAAACCAGCACGTAGTTTCTAAACCCTTCTAAAAAAAATTACATGGCGAAGTCTTCCACCTTTTGTTTCATTCAAATTACTTCAATTTGAACTTCGTCTATTTCATTCAAATTCCTAAAATTCCTATGTATAACACACTTTTTCGCTTTTCATATTTTACATTTTTGTATGGAAATGCTAAAGTTTATACAATTAATTACGTATAATTTAACTGTTCGCTCCTATTATTTTACATTTAAGTTTACATACTCAAATTGATTGCGTAACGCCGAATTTAAGATGTTTAAATAAATTTAATTAACTAATGTTTATGTTTGTTTTCTAATAGGTCTAAAAATTATATGCTACAAAATTATTATTTTATGTTAATTACTCCATGATAAATTTATACGTCTCTTTCAAAAATTTCCTTTTGGTTCTTCATACTATAAGTTTGTATGTTTAAACTAATTTTGTAATTTTAAATTTAGCTTATTTAAATAAATTCCATTAAATAATATTTACTAATACATCTTATGAATTAATAATCTCAACATGTATGATATATTCTTATTGACAAAAATGGTAAAACTATTTTGTTTCTCAAGTACACACACGTACATACACACATATTGTATGTGTAGCTATAGAACATAAATTACACACAACCAATATTAATTTATAGTTTTTATATCTTACCAAAATTTGTCTTATTATTGCATAACAAAGTTCTCACTTTAATATTAACATAATAAATACTATATTTAATAATGACTTCATGTGCAACACACGTGTTACACTGTGTTATAAATAATCAAACCAACTAATTGAGTTATGGCATTGCATAGATGGGATTTTTATCATCTATTTCAGCTATAAGAACATTAAAATCGACATTAATGTAAAGGAGATACAAACATTTTAAGATGTGAATTTTGAGGGAGCTAAGTTTGAGGCTCAGGTATCTGAATACACTTCTATTTCCGTTCGAAATACTAAAACTATATGTTCGTTTCATTTTATAAAATTCCGTTCTGCATGCTTCCTCTTCGTACTATAAATTTCAATCTCTTTTCTCTCTCATTTTTTCACCAAAACACATAAATAATGCACCTAAAGGATGAGTGTGAAGAAAACTACTCATCAATACATATCTCGATTCAAATTGAGAAGATTCTAGATTCGTCTACTTTGGTCAATGGAGAAATCTGACGAGTTATTTTTAAGTAAGAGACTTCGATCGAATTTATGTGAGTGGAATCCTTTTATTTTATGTGTGACACAATTATACTTTTGCAATAAGTTTTTGATCTTAGCCTAGGAATAATTTCTAATTTAATTGTGAAAATTAATGTTAAGTTGATACTTGTCAATGATAAATAAATCAATCAATAAAAATGAGATATCTGATGTGTAATACAAAATAGTGGTTTTTTGTAATCAGAATAATGATATTTGAATTTGCATAAGGGGATTTAACAACTAAATATGGTTCAAAAATATAGAAATTAACTAAGATAATCCAAAATTTAGACAGATATTAGATGAAAATAAGGGATTTAACACATAAGTAATGATATAAAATATATGGATATTAACTAAGATAATTTAAAATTTTGACAAATATTAAATGATAATTCTTATCTGAAGAAAGAACGATAATACTAAAGTATTAGTTACATACAATATAAGGAAATGTGAATGATCTAGCAACATAAAACGATATTAAAACGAGCGTAATATGATGTGTTAGCTTTTAATAATAAAATATAGAAGATTAAAAAAGGAAATAAGTGGAAAAGAAGGAACCAAAATCAGAAATGTAAAACATCAACTACCTTTTTTACTTCAAAAGTGAATGGTCAATGGTCAATCGTTGTGGTTGATTGTCGTCGTCCATGGTTGCAGTCTTAGGATATTGAACCTAGACCTAAGCATGACCAATTTGAACAGAGCAAGCATCAGGACTAGTTTTGTGTAATTCTCAATCTGTATTTGAGATGAATGGCTTGGAGCAAGCTTGGTATAATAAGTTGTGAATGGTATTGGACACACACACACACACACACACACACACATATATATATATATATATACATATATGAAAATGGTTATTATTCAATAATCATATTGTATGGTAATTCGATATTAGCTTCTCTTATGGCATTCACTCGTATTTAACATGTGGATCATGAGTGGTGTGGATGCGCATATGAAGTTATATAATCTTTCTGAATGAATGTACAACAATTGTCCATTCGTTGAACAAACATCCAACAAAAAACAAATTTGACCATGTGATTTTTATGTACCATATATTTGAATGTAACATGATCTTGATTAAGTATTCAACAACATATGTTGGATCGGTTTGATATGTGGATGCATGGACATAGGTTAATGTATGCTTACGTACACGTATTAGACATTAAGAATGTTGTATAAGCAAGTTTATAGTATACGTTAAGCTAATTTGTTTCACTTATTCATACAATTGTATGCATAATCCCTCGCCACGTATTTCTTTGTAATCCTTGATAGGGTGATGGATGGAGTATGAGGAATGGTGGTGTAAGTAATGTTGAAAGTGCGAACGACGAAGACATTCTTAAGTGTGATATTGTGTTAATGGTTCAATTAGCATTATTGTGACGACCTGCCTTTTCGTACAATTCAATTCAAATATGAAACCAACTTAAATCGTTTGAAGCAACAGATTATTTTAACTATGGAGTTTAATAAAATCAAATCACAGAACGTAGGTAGATCACAGATACAAAATAACAGTATAACTCACATCAGAATAAATAACTTAGAAGTTCATGAATCTACTAATTACAAAATCTCAAAATCAAAATACATAGTATCATAGTAATAAATTAATACTTTATAAATCTTATATACATAAATGCCTAATATATAAATAAATAATAGAAACGAAATAACCGAATCACCAAGATAGCGATAATATATAGATAATAAGTTAAATTTCCAATAGATCTCTAGCTCTCAAATGATGAAATTCCAAAGCTGAACTGCTCAATCTGATTTGAGCATCGGGTCAAATAAAATAAAATACTCTAGTCAGGATTTACGTTCTTAATAGTAAATCAACTCAAGCGAAATGCTCAAATGAAATGCACAAGTTACTTAAAGAATGTTTGAGATTCCATTTGGGAATCTATTCTTTAAAAATCTATTAAACTAGGTGTTGTATAATATTGTACACTATTATAATAATTTCTATGGTTAAATATAATATTGTAAATAGTGTAAGTGAGATTACCATTATTACCCTTACGTCGTTTATCCCATTGCCTTACAGTTTGCTTATAACACACCAGTAAGCCGTCGGTGGATACGAATGCATCGTGATACGACAATGTTAAATTAAGATCGTAGGAGGATCAATCGTGATAATATGACAAGACACATGAGTCAATGCCCAGGGTAGGATTCTTCCAATTGCACTCCCAAACCGGTGGGAGTGCTCATAGCCGCAACCACCATCTACCTTGAACAACACTTCCAAAATCTAAGTGTGACGACCCGTAATTTTCACCATTTAATTTTCGCCATTTATAATGTAACTGACGGTTTTATAAAATAGTTAACTGAAATTTTTCTAAAAGATAAACAATAAAAGTTTCGCAACAAAAATTTGATATGCATCCATTTGAACCTAACAAGAGGTAAATTTGAAATACAGAAGTTTGTTAAACAATGTTATTTCAACGTAAGTCAGTTCAAATACTGAACGAACGAATTTTTTTCTGAAACTTGAATGTCCCAACATAAGAAATTTTAAAGTCAACAGCTGATTGACATAGAAATGTGTTGATTTTATGCTCTTATATCTTATCTTTTGTATATAAATAAATATTACTTGGGTATTGTTTTGTTACTTTTACAGATATTCCAACCCAGCCCGCATGCAACCAGAAAAGTAAAGAAATGGAGATCAAATTGGTATATATTTACATTTTGAAGAATTGTAGATGAAGATCTCACATCTAGTTGCTGTTGGACAAGAAAATGATTGGTAGAAAGACCAAGAATTTCTCAAATCAAGGGAAACTTGTCAAAAAAAAAAAAACCAAGAGGAAAAGAAGAAAAGCCAAAAATTTAATAGATTTAACTAAGGCCCATTTGAAACTCTCATTGTAAACTCTTGTGTGAATTACCTAAGGCCCATCTATCGTTGTATTAGGGTTAGGGTTAGGGTTTGGCTATCTATCCTATAAATACCCTTGTAATGTCATTGTAGCCACCATCTCATTTTCTGTATTCCATTACTCTAATAAAAATTATTTTTCTTCTTCTTTTATTTTCTAGTATTTTTTTTAGCAACTAGTGTCATCTACCCGATTAGATTCGGTAGAGTACTAGTTGTATTTTACATTTGTTTCATTAGTGATTAGTTGTTTGATTAGTTTCAACGACAATCCTAATTTTTTTTTGTTCTTCTTATTCTGCACTTTTATTTTCTGCATTGTTGTTCTTGTTTTGCAATTTACTTTCTTTAGTGATTAATCGTTGATTAGATTCAACGATAATCCTAAGTTCGCAATTTCAATTTGTTTTTATTTCAACAAAATCTCCAGGCTCTGTCTAACTCGCCCAAGAGATTAGATAAATAATTTGATTTTAATTTACCTCCCTGTGTTCGACCTGTATGCTACACACCTGTATGCTTGCAGAATTTAATTTAAATGTCGCGCTTTTTTTATTCATAGGAAAGCGACGAACAAGTTTATGGCGCCGTTGCCATTTTCTTCTAGTTCTCAAACTTCTCATGTTTCTCCTCAGCCTAAGCCTTCGAGTGAACCTTATAGGCACCCAAACTCTCAATCATCAAACCAATCCTCTCAATCTTCTCAACCATCACAAGATATCGTACGGTTAGAACAAATGATGAATTCTAAATTTGAACAAATGAATGCAAAGTTTGAACAAATGATGAATATGATGAAAAATAATGAGAAAGGGAAATTTCCTAGTCAACCTGAGGTGAATCCAACATATAACTCTCGAACTGTTAATCCTTGTGAGGACGGAAATAATTCGGTTAAAGCTGTCACCACCCTTAGGTCTGGAAAAACTATTGACAATAATGTTGGCAATCCCAGCATCTCACCTTCTATTTCTGCACCTCCTTCACTTCGTATATCGAAACCTTCTTCTTCGAACGATCAAATTTCCGATAGAGTCTATAAACTGGTAGCTCCATATCCTCATAGACTAAACAATCAGAAGAAGAATGCGAATTTTGAAAAAATTCTTGAAATATTTAAACAAGTTCGTGTCTATATTCCACTCTTATATGTCATCGAACAAATCCCTCAATATGCCAAGTGTCTGAAAGAGCTATGCACCCAAAAAGGAGCCGCTAATTTTCCTAAAACTGCCTTCTTGACTGCGAACACTAGCTCTGTTTTCTCAAATCTATCACCCATCAGGTATAAGGACCCTGGTTGCCCTACAATCGGTTGTAGAATAGGAAATACACACATCAGTCACGCCTTACTTGATCTTGGTGCAAGTGTCAACCTTCTTCCCTATAGTGTTTATCTCCAACTTGGACTCGGAGAATTAAAACCCACGAGTATCACACTTCAACTGGCTAATCGATCTTTTAGAAAACCCTTAGGCATTGTTGAAGATGTTTGATTCAAATTGAACAATTTTATTTCCCTGTTGATTTCATAGTTCTTGAAACCGAGCCTGTTTCGAATCCTAATAGTCAGATTCCATTGATATTGGGTCGTCCCTTCTTAGCTACCTCAAATGCTACCATTAATTGTAGAAGCGGCCTACTTCGACTATCATTTGGGCACTTAACCATTGAATTAAATATTTTTCATCAACCCAAAGAGATCGAAATAGGAGAATTCGACATAATAGAAACAGTTTTAGATGATACGTCTTGTTCATCTCCTCAGAAAACTTCACTTCCCTCAACAGACATATTCACTATTTCTTTCGAAGAAGAGCATAATTTTTTAAATGATGAATTGGGAGTATGTTTTGAAGATAATTTTAGTTCCATACCATCAAATGAAATTGTTGCTAAAAACTTAAGTTTATGGGATTATGATAATCTTCTGTTGAATGATTTAAATAATTAGCACAATAAAATTTTCATTGGAAGGATTCTGATTTCAGAATTCATTGATATGCCTATGGTATCTCAAAAGTCAGACAAGAAATCATCATATACCATTTTCGATAGAGGTAAGTGTGGGGGAAAAAGGAAATCCGGTTTTTCACAAAACATTCATCATCATCGTAGATATCATTCTGCATATGACTTCCATTCATATATAGTTGTTAAATTGCATTTCATTTTACAAATCATTTTGCAGTTGATCCATCTTTGGGTACTATCTTTCAAATTTAGAAAAAAGTACAGTGTGGACACTGTTTAGTTCTAGTGTGGGGGGAGTCTGCATTTCGCTCATTTTCGTTTTTTCTTTGTTTTTCTTTCTTTTCATTTTCAGCCATTTAAATAGGACCATCATGCATTTAGATCATACTAACATGCCATTTTTTTTTTGAAACATGACTCATTTTAGATTGATACAACAAAATAAGTTAAGGATTGTTAATCAGTTGATAGTATTTTTTTTCTCTCAGCCAAGATCGAATATGAAATATAATGAAAAGTTTAATTTTGAGGGATAATAGTGTAACCGGTACATAGGTGATGGCCATGAAATCTATTCTATATTGTAGACTTTGTTTAAATGAGTGGAGGACTTAAAAGACTTATGTTGGCTTTTCGAATCTTTAAAACTAAGTTGTGTTAAGTTGAATTCGCGTCACTCTCTTTTGTGCTTATATTTTCAATAATAATAATAGTAATCCAAGGGTATCCAACATTGCTTGTATATCAAGCGTTGGTGTGCAAACCCACCAAGCTCTATCCGACATGTTGTTGACAAAGTCAGCGTTGGAATATCTTGGTCTCATTTTATGAGATTGGACACCTAAGGATTACCGACACGTTGTTGACAAAGTCAAAGTCGGCCTGCACAATCCGCCAAGCTCTTTACCCACTCTCCGTTAGTCCGCGAGGCAGTGTATGGGTGGTAAACCTTGGTCTTCTAAGTTAGGTGTATGTACTTAATCATAAATTTTAACTTTTATAGAGATAGGGAACAAGCGATGATGCCCAAACATTTCTTGACCTTATTGATTTGACTAGCCATACACAAGGAAATTAGAATACCACTTTACAAACTGTGCCAAGCAAACTAAGAATCTATTTCATGGCTGCACTATGTTATCAACTGAACCAACTGGAATTTAACATTTGAAAACTTGATTTATATTGAAATTTTGTGACAAGTTGAGGTATTTAAAGTACAATCAACTGATTAGAAATTGTTAACTTAATTTGTTGTACCACTTTCCTGAAACAAGTTGTGTTTTCAATTTTTGTTTTCAATTTTTATTTTCAATTGCATAAGTCCTTTGCATTCATGTAGTTACATTAGATCCACACATATTGCATTTGGATTTTGTGGGTAGTATCCGCTGAAAACCCTCACGAGACACCACTCGTCCTACTAGGGACACCTAGAGGTTTAACGGCTTGTTGCATACGCTCAATGCAATCGTGTTTCCTACGAAAGTGTGACCTATCTAGTTAGTTTTTAATTTTTGTTTTACTCGAGGACGAGTAAAAGATAAGTGTGGGGGTATTTGATTGACCTAGAAATGTGTTGATTTTATGCTCTTATATCTTATCTTTTGTATATAAATAAATATTACTTGGGTATTGTTTTGTTACTTTTACAGATATTCCAACCCAGCCCGCATGCAACCAGAAAAGTAAAGAAATGGAGATCAAATTGGTATATATTTACATTTTGAAGAATTGTAGATGAAGATCTCATATCTAGTTGTTGTTGGACAAGAAAATGATTGGTAGAAAGACCAAGAATTTCTCAAATCAAGGGAAGCTTGTCAAAAAAAAAACCAAGAGGAAAAGAAGAAAAGCCAAAAATTTAATAGATTTAACTAAGGCCCATTTGAAACTCTCATTGTAAACTCTTGTGTGAATTCCCTAAGGCCCATCTATCATTGTATTAGGGTTAGGGTTAGGGTTTGGCTATCTATCCTATAAATACCTTTGTAATGTCATTGTAGCCACCATCTCATTTTCTGTATTCCATTACTCTAATAAAAATTCTTCTTCTTCTTTTATTTTCTAGTATTTTTTTTGCAACTAGTGTCATCTACCCGATTAGATTCGGTAGAGTACTAGTTGTATTTTACATTTGTTTCATTAGGGATTAGTCGTTTGATTAGTTTCAATGACAATCCTAATTTTTTTTGTTCTTCTTATTTTGCACTTATATTTTCTGCATTGTTGTTCTTGTTATGCAATTTACTTTCTTTAGTGATTAATCGTTGATTAGATTCAACGATAATCCTAAGTTCGCAATTTCAATTTGTTTTTATTTCAACAAAATCTCCAGGCTCCGTCTAACTCGCCCAAGAGATTAGATAAATAATTTGATTTTAATTTACCTCCCTGTGTTCGACCTGTATGCTACACACCTGTATGCTTGCAGAATTTAATTTAAATGTCGCGCTTTTTTTATTCATAGGAAAGCGACGAACAACAGCGCAATACATTTTGTGAAATTCGGATATTTCTATGTCCATTGAATTGTTTTGTATGAATTAACAACGCACCATCGTTAAAAATTAAAGTTTTAATAGGAGAGCCGCGAACTAATATATATGTACGATCGTATCTGTTTCGTTACGCTGATCATAGCGGTATATTCATTTGTGCATTTTGACATCCGGTGTGTGCCGAAATCAATAAAACATGTCATATTGGTATCCAAAATATCATGTCAACTTTGAGTTTTGTGTCCCTACATTTGCCTAATTGGAATAGTGGGGTGTTTTACACTATGGCCAATTGGCCATATCCTTCGTTCATCCCATTGCCTGTCTCTGGGAATGCCAGTATATTAATTGGGCCATACCCACCTTGGCAAATGGTCGCAAGCACCAGAGAGAGATATATAGGAAGTGTTGACACTAATCAGCTTAGGAAGATGCTTTCTCTGTTCTAGTTCTAATAGCACTCTGGTTCCATTTCTTTGGGACTTCTGGCATCATAGGTGCGTAGAGATGGTTAGCAGGGTTTCCTGCGTAGCGAATAGGCATCGAGCAAATTCTCTTCACTTTATGGTAGCTTCTGGCACCTAATCCTAATGACACTAGCGGAACGCCCAACTCGCAAAAGTAGCGATACTGCTCTCACAGTGTGACATAATATTCGTACCACAAAAGCAACTATGCCATCAGGGCTTTGTGCTCCGGTCGCCTCTGTACAAGCGTATAAGAGCTATTATGTATGCCCGATAAAAGGAAACTTATGAAAGACTCTTTCATTATGAATAGTGAGAACTTTGATTGTATGAACAATGTCGTCCGTTTTTATGAGTTTCCATTGATCTCACAGACGAAGCGAAGTTGTAGGAGCATGAAATGAAATTTATGAATGAGCATTGCTATCTGATTCCTACAAAAGATATAGGGGAAGCTCACTTTTCCCAAATGAAGCTATGGTCATCGCTTCACCAAGCGCATAAAGCATAGCAGATTCAACCGATTCACCAACTAGGCACTCAACCAATGCAGGAATGCCCCCAATAACTTGAATGGATTGATAAACTGGACCCTTGCCCAAAAAGAGAGAGATGCCGATACATAGGATTTTCTTGCACCTTTGATACCCTAATTAATTTTAAACTAAATAATGGGCATAAAATGATTTTGACTTACGAGTAACGGGCTCTGAAAGAGGTTCATCAACTATGGGGGATCAATTAGCAATACCTTAATCGAAATTGGCACATGAAAAGTCGAAACCGCCTCTCTTCTTGTCCCAAAACCTTAGAAAAAGCTCCTGCGCCACCAAAATCTTAAAAGAAATCAAAGGAACCCAAGAATAGTCTTTCTGGGAAGTAATCCGCTAGGGAATTCAGCTAAGTCAATTCAACTAAACTATGGTGATGAAATCGCGAATATGCTTTAGTAGAAACTATTAGCTTCGCTACCTTTCTTTTGCTTTTGGGTTACAATTAGCTTGCATAGACCGATCCTGTAGATTAATAGAAAGGCGTAACGAGCTCTGGTTAGCCAATCCCCGCCCACCATTCGACCTACTCACTCCACTGGAAAGACTGGTTCGCTTGTCACTCTTGTTAGCTGGACTGGTGTAGGTAGGAGTTCCCTGGGATTGTTGGCTCACTACGCGTCCTGGGTTCCTCTATTAGCGGGTTCAAATCCAGTCCTCGTGCAGTATCATATTAGAATTAAACCTACTATTCTATTACCGATGGTCTAGCTATTCCCAATATTTAGTTCCAGCTACACTTGTTTTGTTGATGAGCAAACTGCAGGCTCTATGAAAGGAATAGAAAGAATCTTGCTTCTGTTGACTCGCCCGAAGCTACTCTATTGGTTTCCTTATCGAAGCGGGAGAGCGAGTATATTAATTGGGCGAATAAGTTTTTTCTGAATTAGAAGATTTGAGTTCTGAGTTATGACACTTTTTCTTGTTTGACTTAGTCTTCCGCTCGTGAATCTGGCTATCTCAAGATATCCGGATTCCTTTCTGATGTGCCTTATGTTTCCAAAAGGTAAGACTTTCCCTGGGTGACCCCATTTTCCCGAGCCCTAATCGAGGAATGGCAATATCGCTTCGGCCTGGCCTTTTATCTTCTTTCTTCTCTGAAGGCTATTCCTATCCATATTCAAATTTGTTAGATATCGAATATATAGATCGCATCCCGGTTTAAGTTTGTTATGAGGCCTGATGATCTGGCAACATCAAAGAAATAATATATTTTTACTTATCAAGAATATATATTAATCTCTAAAATCATGAGTTTTGAAGCGAAATCTTGCCAAAAATCCAGGGTTTATAGAAAAATTGCTTCTTTTCCATGTCAAATTAACACGCAAAATCATGAATTTCCTATAATAGGTCATTTTGAAATCTCCCTCAAAACCAACGAAATCTTGCCAAAAATTCTGGAAAACAGCAATGCATTTCTTTTTGCTTTCTTTTGCTAGCGTTATTGAATGACCTAAGGACAAGGACCCAGCGGCCAACTCAAGGAAAGTGAAAGCTCATTGAAAATGAAGAAAGCGTTTGGTCAACTTCAAGCTAGCCAGATCCGAGGAGAAGGCGGACATATAATATAAGATCTTCGGCCATCTTTGCGCCTTGCTGTAAGGTGGAATCTAGCTACTTGCTTGTTAAAGGTGCTTGGCCGCGGCTATTTATAGATCTGGAGTTCTTCCCTATAGTCGATTTGCTTCGATTCATACAGTTACTATGGTCACCGATCCAGTATATTTAATCGCAGATGTGAAATCTACATGAACTCATTCGGCTTTGCCCTTAGTAATTAATGAATGAACCACATTCGTTTCTCCTTCCCTAAACTCTGAGGGGAGTAGCGATGATTCTAGATCTCACTTGAGACTTTGGCGCTTAGCTTAGTGAGTTCGACTGGCTCTATTCTATTGGGTAATGCCTGAGTCGCTGCATCAAGGTCTGAGCCAAATTGAGCGAAGGCGGCTACTTCGCAATATTGTATCAATTCTAATTTTGAACTACCACGAACTTGTTTCATAGTTTTCAACTGAGCATTAGACCTAACGCAACTGACAGATAAGCCAACGTTAATTGCAGGTCTAATTCCATGATAAAAGAGCTCTGTTTCCAAACAGATTTGTCCATCAGTAATTGGGTGTTGGTTCTTCAGGCTACCGAATGAAAAAGAACCTAACGGAATGCCTTATGCTTAACACTTGAAAGGAGAAGGTGTTGATCTAATAGTAACTATTTATGGAAGCGTACATGCCATTGGTATGGTTTTTATACACTCTACTTCCCTATGGTCTATTATCAACTGAAGTCCCTTTTATTTATTTTGATTCATATTGTATAGTTGTCGGTCCCTTCCTTAAGTCCCGATTCCCGTACCGAAGCAATTCCTGAGGAGTTTCATGTGTTAGTGTTGTTAAAAGTTTCCCTTTCTTTCCCTTCAGTCTAAGTAAGGAGTTGTTCAACTATATTCATTCAATACTCTAATTAACTAATTTGATGGTATCGAATTAGCCCTTGGCTTCTTTTCAATTTCTAGGGTAGAGAATAGTTGTGATTCTGGTAAAGATCTAGAGTCATTGTTGGAATCAGATGTTAAGATGACTTCACTTAGTGAGCTTATAATACCTCAATAGCCATTATGGCAGGGAAAGATTCTCAAATTAATATACTTGGCTATTTGACTAGCTTTAACATTTGCCTAATGAATATATTGGCCTAAGCGTTTGTTCTTTCATTGATATTTCACAAATTTTGGACGGATCACGTCGTGATCCTATTTTCATGCACTACAAACGTGGAAACTTGTATCACTTTAAAACCGCTATTCACTATCTCTTTTATTTTCAAGCTGAAACCTAAAGCTCCATTATTTTTCTCTACCGAAATTGTTGCCTCCCCTTCAAACTCTGCTCCATTGCTAGCCATTATGACATTGTCATCACCTTCGACCCTTCTCCTCCCCTTTTTCCCTCTGGACTTTCTCTTCTCTCCGTGAATTATTTTCCACGTTATAAAAAAATAACAAAGACCAAATGCAACTCATGTAGCTCCTTACCTCCATCATGCCTCGCACTACCAAGTCCGCCAACTGGAACCACTATCCTTGCGTCTATCTCGTACTCATGGCCTTCTCCGATGCGACTGCCATTTCTGTATACTACGAAAACCTCACTGCCGACTCTTATACCAAATGACAACAGTTTGTTCTACTTTCCCCTAGCCTCAAGCACCAGCTTTGCCGGAGCTAGTTTGAACAACTAAAATCTCATATAAAGCCGAAGATTCTACCCCCGATTCATCCTAATAGTGGCTGGGTTAGAATTTTCTCTAGAGGCGGTAGAGAGAGGAGTTCAGAGGAATGATGGGGGTGCATAAATGGAATGATATTAAAGGGATGGACGATATTTATGGTTTTGGCGATGTCAACGTGATTCAAAGAGGGGATGAGTTTCTTGATGTCAAGTGGGTAAGGGAGAGCAAAAAAGTGAAAGGAAGAGATAAAACAAAGAGAATACATTTAAAAGATCTGAATTAGGAGGTGTTGATTGTAAAAGATAAGATGGTTAATGCATGTTGCTTAACAGGTGGATTTTTTCATTTTTGTTCGGTTAATGGATCACTTTAGCAGTGATGTAGAGATTGCTATTATTATTAGCCATGAGTTTTGGATAAAAATATCAAATAATTAAGGAAATAAAAGTTGTTTGTTGTTTGCTTCGTATGCAAATCCACTTTCGTTTGTCTCCACTGTTGGCACAAAAGGCGAGATACGATTTCACTCACAGTTTACCTATCTCATTAAGTGAAATTCGAAAATTTAAATGGTCAATTGAAACATTGGGTTGTTTAGAACCATTGTGATTATATTAATGTAGTTGTGTACATTACGGTACGACTAACACAAAATATTAATATGCACACATAATACACATTCGACATGTATATTATATTTTTCTACGACATATGCACCTATTGTATATGCATGATATGTCTGAATTGTATACGATGCCTGTTGTATATGACGCAGTTGTATACACAATTATATGATTTTTGTTTGATGATAACAACCAAATAAATATTATTTTAAATGTGTTTGTTCTATATATACTTCACAGACAGGAATATAATATTTATATTTAAATATAATACGATTGTACAGACATTTTATCTTCATACAACATTTTATTTAAATTGAATATTATATTTCAAACATTCAAACAGTACGACTATTTATAACTCCACTATTTGAACATATCACATTTCATATACATTCCCAGGAAATTGTACTGTAAATAAACTGGATATAATAGACAAGTTTGTTTGAACACAATAAAACATTTTATTTCAAATAAAATTTGTTTCTTAAAAATATCAGTACAATTCTCTCTACAACACTCATGCAGTCACTCTGTCATATATACATACATTTTCACTTCCATGTACAGACACATTTACTGGCACTGCTTCATTCACTGTCTTCAGTCTTCAGTCTTCACAGCTCTCTGTCAGTCCAGTCATCATCTGTTTACCTGTCACAATGAAACACACACACAGTATACTGCAATAGAAATTAAACTGAATACATACAAATATAAATTTTATTTATAGAATTTTATTTGCCTCAGATTTCTAGTGCGTTTCTCATCATTTTTCATGACTTGATCTGATCTGTGTCTAGTCAGTTTGTATATGTATAGTACAGGGACAGGAAATCTTGTCTGGATGGTTGCATATACACACGTGTATATATGTATACATGTGTGCACTGCCTCGCCAATCCATTGTGCAACTGAGGAGTAGCCACATGGAACATCTCGACTCAGTGCACACATGAAAACAACTCAATGCCAAGTCAACAGCAAACACAAAGTGGTCGAGCATACATTAAAATGGTGCACAAGCAATTTCATCTCAAATACAAGCATTTAACAGAAGGCAGCATGAAGCATGGACTCCCAACATGGAAAAATGGTCACCAAAATAACAAACATGTGGTGAAGCAAGGTGCAAGTGTATCATGGTCGAAGAGATACAACATTTCAAGACACATGTATGACAAGCCAATAAACACAGCATCAAGAACAACAATTCAGCAAACAATTAATTCATTGGGGGCCGAGATTCAATCATTTCTTTATACGAAAAATGTTTCCAAAACTAACATTTGATTTCCAGGTTTGGCAAAGTTGTTTTTTAAACAAAACGGCAAGAACCATTCAAGTTTCATTCAAGAAATACACGCAAGTGTATTTGGCAATGATTAAGGCAACAACTAGAGGGTCAAGTGACATAGCAGCATAATAATATACAACTACATCCAGAACAGTTTCATGAAAATGCTAAATTTCATATGAACCAAGTCGAGCACAAGTGAACAAGACAGTCAATATTTCAAAGTGCACACAGTTTCAAGTGTAAAGTGCAATAGTGCAACAAATTTCAAGCATGCAGCAGCTCAACACAAATGGAAATACAATGAAGCAACCAGTTTCTAATGCAACTTTCAAGTGGATGTCTACAGCAATAAAAATGACAGCATAGTTGAGGATGATCACATGCAAGAACATACATGGACGAGCAGTAATACATGTAGAAGCCCAGACCAAGACATGGTTAGGATAGACAAAGTTTCAGTTGCACCAGAACAGGTCATGTATTGGTAACTAAGTGAACAAGCACAACCAGTGGTGAAACAACAAGCTGAAGCAGTAATGTTTTCATTTGCAATAGTGGTGCAGACTACACAAGTGAAAAATAAAGTTTAGCCAAGTTCAAGTGGTTGCAATATGTCAACACCCGTAAATACAAGAATAATGACATTGCACAAATACATATATGAGTACGAGTTTGCTCGAGTTCGAACCAATTATTTTGAGATCAGAATTTCTTTTCTACAAACAGGATTGGAAAGATATGGATTTTAAAGTGGAAAATATTGTACATAACTTTTCTGGCAAGAGGAATTCATGTCTTCAGAAGAACAAAAATGGGGCAATTGTAGAAATTACAATTTTACAATTGGCAAAGAGTTCTACAATTCATCTGATTTATTTCCTGAATTTACGGTTCATTTTTGTGGCAAGCAATTTCAATTTTTTTCTAGCAATTCATGTTTTCTCAGATGAACAAAATTGGCACGAAACATTGTTTTTGTTTCCAGTTTTGAACTGTTCAAACTCGGCAAGAACTTTTTTAAATATCTCTAGATTTTGGCATATAGTTAATTAGTGAAAATCATTCAAGAGCTCAAAACAAAAAATCAAAGTTTTATCTTGGGCAAGAAATCAATTTTCGATTTCAAATATTTCCGAAATTAAACCATAGCCGTTGCAACAATAATACAACAAATCAATCAAGGGGCAAATATATGTTCCATCATTCATTCGAAGGGAACCAGCAAATTTCAGATTCATCAAAGACCAAGAATCTTTCTGAATTCATCAAATATCACATAATCAAAGCCGATTTTTTTCACAATCAAAAAGGAGAAACACGCAATAAACCAGGCCAAGTCATTGAGTGAAATTAGGATTTTCTATAATCCTATTTAACATGCATATCTTCACAGGCGAACAGAGAGATTGAAAACCCGCAAAAAAAATCAATTCAAGCATTTAAAAGAAAGAAATTTCAAAAAAATGCACAGTTTCGCTCGAGCCAGAGGGAAAACCCAAATCGAAGCATAACGCAACAAAGAATCGAACATCAGAGAAGCTATTCCATCATTTCCAAAAATCCATCGATTCGATTTGGAGATTCAGAGAGGAAATCCTAGTTTTCGATTTTTACTTCCCAGCCGCCATTTTCAATAGAGAAAGTGATCGGGGCAAAGGGAAATAAAGATGGTCCAGCCTACTTAGCTTGGCTAAGCCAAGTTTTAAAGGAGGAGTGTATTAAATTTCTTTTAAAACTAGGGTTTTCTAGCATTTATTTTATTTTTATTTTGTGTTGATGTGATCTGTAAAACGAACGAGCAGTTTTCTAGAGTCTGTAAAATTGTAGAGGATCCAGTCAGGGTGTTGACTGACAGTTGCTAAAGTCTGTAAAATCTAGGTTACTGGTTACAGGGTTGTAATTAGGGGAAATCTGATCTAAGGGTATAGATCAGTTTACGGTTTTGAGCGTCGGGTTAGTACAGGAGCAGGGAGTGTGAGTTTACAGTGTCTGTAAGCGGGATCTGCTATTAACTCCCAGTAGAAACCGTAGGAATGCAGCAGTAGGCAGGATTTTGCTGAAGCTGGGTATCTCTGTGTGTTATTTCCTTTCTGCTTTTTATTTCTGTTGTATTCTGTGATCTATTTATTATTATTTAATATCCTGTCGGATTTTTAACTCAGCGAAAAACTGTGAAAAACCCTATTCACCCCCCCCCTCTATGGTTATTCTAGATCCAACAAGTGGTATCAGAGAAGGTTATTTCATTAACTTTAGAGTCATGGGTCATCCTAGTTGTCAACCGATAGAGAGTCAGTCCAATTCATCTCCAACTATTTTCAGTGGAACAGATTTTTTAAACTGGAAATCCAAAATGGAATTTTATTTAAAATATGTTAATATTAAATGTTGGGATGTTGTTATCAATGGGTATAATAGTGTAGATATCACTTTAAATGCTCGTGCTACGAAAATTATATTTGATTATCTTAGCACTGAACAGTTTAATCATATCTGTCATTGTTTATCTACGCAGGAAATCTGGAGAACTCTTAATGCAAAGTTTGGACAAAATGACAACAAGTGCTCAAAACCTGCAAAGATCAACTCAGATTCAGAAGTATGTCTAACAAGATTTACTATAGAAGAATCAGATGATGATAATGTTGGAGATTCAACAGATGATGAAAAAAGAAAATTTTCATATGAAGATCTGGTTTATTTTTTTGTTAATTTAACCAAATCTGTTGATAAAATCCAACTGAAAAATAAATCTCTAAAATCTAAGAATTCTGAATTGACCAGCAAAATTGTTGATTTGGACTCACAACTTGAATATTTTAAAAATTCTTCAAATTCAGATTGCAAAAATTGTTTGAAATTGAAAACCAATCTTGTTCATCTCAATAAAAATATTCAATTGTTTGAAAACGAAATTCTGATCTTAAAAGAAAATAAGATTGATTTGTCAAGTTTGAACGATTTTCTACAAAAGTAATTTGAAAATTTTAAGACTATTTACATTCCCAATTTGAAATTGCTGAAAAGGTGAATTTATTGAAATTTGATTTGATTTTGAAAGAACTTGAAAACGAGATTGAAAAATCTATGAAATTTGAGTCTGAAAAACAAAAACGACTTGAATCTGAGATCTCTGAGTCCCAAGCCAAAATCAAATCACTTGAATTTGAAAATTTGGTTTTGAAACAACATGATATTGAAAGGAAGATTACTAATAATCGATGTTCTGATTTAATAAAAGAAAACAGTGATCTTAAATCCAAAATTCAACTATTAGAATCAACTTTGGATAAATTTTCTAATGGGGAAAAATCATTGAATATGTTGTTGCAAAATCAAGTTTCTATTGGATATAAATATGGTATTGGCTTTGGGAAAAATAATGTTTTTGAAAATGTCAATTCAAATGGTTTTAAAAATCCCTCAAGTTGCTTCAAGAAGGATAGTTTTGAAAAGTTGAACTCTGGATATTTCAAAAGTTTTTTGAATCATAAACGTGAAAAGAAATTGTTTGATAACAGTCTATCTAATCCATTTTGGACCCCAAAAAGAAAGAAAGTGAATTCATATAAATTCAAACAGATTTGGGTCCCTACAGGAGCTATAGTAAATTCTGATGGACTGTTGTACAAACAGATCTGGGTACCAAAACATATGAATACAACTGTGAGTGGTTTTACAAATTTTGTTAGACCACTCGATCCCTTAAATTGTTAGGTGCCGGAGAAGGCTGAGGAACTGCTTTGCGAAAGAGAAATTGGATTCAAACAACTTCATATCATTGCATCATTTTCAGTTCCTTAGCCAAACCTGATGAGTTAGAGATACTAGTTTACATCGATTTCAGGTATGACCTCTAAACTCATCTTTGTAAATATTTTATTTTCTGTGTTTATTCCTTCCTCTATCCCTTCTATTTTTTTTTCATTTTTTTACTTGATTTGTCACTGCTATATTTTTGTGGGCATCATTAACTTCAAATTACAGAATTCATATTTTTGTGGAAAATTTTCAAATGAATAAAACTTTGATTTTTAATCTTTTTTAGATCTTAAATTTGTTTTTGTAAATATCTACAATTGTTTTGAAGTTTATTTTCTGGTTTATGAATTCATAACAGTGTTGATGTATTCTTGTCATATCTTGAACACTGTTAATCTGAATCCTAAATTTTTGAAGAACTGAATAATTAATGGAATTTCACACATCTCTGCTGTTTTGAGTTTCTTCTAATTCAATTTAGAAAAGCTTGAAATAATATACTCATTACAGCACACTGCTACTTCTCAGTTGTGATAATTTCATCGATTTTCAGATTGTCTTTGAAATTTTAAAATGTCTAGAATCTCAGTGACACGTCTTAAAATTCATCTTTATTCATGATCATTTTATGGTTGACATCTGTTTGTTTGAAATCATCTGAAATTCCTGATATTCTGGATCTCACATGCCTCTTAAATTTGAAATTATCAATCTGATGTGACTGATTCATTATATCCCAAAATTTGACAATGGTTCAAGTGATTTCAAATAAATTATTTTAATTTCTGGAATATGAATACCTCTCAAAATTGATGTAAATGATCTGAAATTTCTCTTGGGCTTGTCAGAGATACTTGTGTTTTTTTTGAAAATCTAATCTTAAATCTCATTGTTATTTCATGATTATTTGATTTGGAAATTTGTTTGTTTAAAATCATTTGAAATTATTGATTTATTGAATCTCACACATATCTCGAATCAAAAATTTACAATGTGGTGTGATCGATTCATTGAATTCTGATATCTTCATATTCCATCAAATGATTTAAAATAAATGGTATTTTTAATTCTGGATCATGAATCATCTGTTGTGACCGTCATCCTGTCAAGTCTGAATTGAAATTATTTGTTGTGCTGTCCTGATATTGATTTGAAAATATTTTGGAAACTACCGGTTTTTGATCTGATTGCTGCTCTGATACTGGTTTACAAATGACTACTTGTTCTTGTCTCTTGCTCTGATAAATGTGCTAAATTTGTCTGCTTGGGCTTTAAAATTCTACTGTCAATGATATCCTGTTTGGTCTCCGGCGTCGTCTTACAATCCTCATTAACAGAGACACCAATTGGTATCAGAAGTGCTAAATTTTTTTTGTATATATTTTTTTAATCCCTCTTGTCTTGTATAGCTTTTTAGATTCCTCTTGTAATTGATTTTCAATTTTAAAATTATTTATTGATTATTCATTCAGAAATTGAAATCAATATCCAAATTGAACTGTATTTATAATTCATCAAAATTATTATCAGATTTTGAAATTGTGATGAACTGTGACTACAGTATATTTCACACAAGAGGAGATTGTATTTTAAATTTTCATGATGGTTGAACATTTATTATAATATCTTTGAACTGACAATTATTTCATGACCATCTCCTTTATCTATCATCATTCTGCCATCTATGATACTTTTATATTAATGCGGAGAGCTAAAATCTTAAAAAAAATCTTTTTGAATAAACGGTGATAATATTTGTGATAGAAATTGGACCATTTTATTATCCAGAATTAGTGATAATTGAAAATTTTCAATGATTCCGGTACTGTCGAGCATATTTCATATTATAATTAATTTAGAAATTTATTTCATAGTCCATTTTTGTACCTACATTTCTATCATTCATATTGGTTGTATATACCGAGGAGTTTTTATATTTAAAGCTGAAAATTATAAAATATATAATTAATATATAAGTGTGTCTCTAACCTCATTTAAAAATCCTAGCTCTGGTTATGCATGGTTATGAGACAACTTATAATTTAAGCTGCGACTGACCTCATTTAAAAATCCAAGCTCTGATTATGCGTGGTCAGTGTGCTCTTAAATAAAAGAAAAAGAAAAAGGAAATAATGCGCTAAAAATTAAAATTAATATGGAATTCTCCTTGATGTATAAAAATCAGTTTATCAATCCATTTTCTAATCTGTGAAATGTGTTAATATTTTATGACGTATTATGATTTGTTGATTGATAGCTATTGGGATTTGATTATTCGATTTTGTCACTTAAGTTGAAACTATAATTATAGTCCAAATCCATCACTGTTTTTGAGCTCATTTTTATAAAATTCTTTTGAAAATTGGAAATCATATTTTTTGTAACTCTCTCCATTATATATAAATTTCATCATAAATCCGTCATTCCCTACAATGTGAAATATGCCACTAGTTCTCAGTTTATTATGATTTTTGTTTGACTGATTGAAATCTATAATGATCGTTCTTCCTTTTGAGTTGATATTATACTTTTAGTCATTTTTCATCAATATTTTAAATTCTGAAACCTTTTGATGATAACAAAAGGGGGAGAATGGGTTGAGATTTTGTTTTACGGGTGAATATTTTTGTAAATATTTTAATTTTTGAAAATTCAAATTCATTCTACATTCTTTTCATTCATGCACAGTTATAGGGGGAATTTCTGTTCAAGGGAAGCTAATAAATAAGGAGAGTTCAATATTCACAGTCAAACACATTTATTGTGCTCAAAATCCTTTTATTTGTTTGTCATCATCAAAAGGGCGAGATTGTTGTATATGACGTAGTTGTATACACAATTATATGATTTTTGTTTGATGATAAAAACCAAATAAACATTATTTTAAATGTGTTTGTTACTGTATTGTTCTATATATACATCATAGACAGGAATATAGTATTTATATTTAAATAGAATACGACTGTACAGACATTCATATCTTCATACAGTATTTTATTTAAATTGAATATTATATTTCAAACATTCAAACAGTACAAGTATTTATAACTCCGCTATTTGAACACAACACATTTCATATACATTCCCAGAATATTGTACTTGTAAATAAACTGGATATAATAGACAAGTTTGTTTGAACACAATAAAACATTTTATTTCAAACAAATTTTTTTTATTACAAATATCAGTACAATTCTCTCTACAACACTCATATAGTCACTCTGTCATATATATACATACATTTTCTCTTTCATATATTGACACATTTACTGACACTGCTTCGTTCACTGTCTTTAGTCTTCAATCTTCTGTCTTCAGATCTCTCTGTCAGTCCAATCATCATCTGTTTACCTGTCACAATGAAACACACACACATAGTACACTGCAATAGAAATGAAACTGAATACATACGAATATAAATTTTATTTTTAAAATTTTATTTGCCTCAGATTTTTGGTGTGTTTCTATCATTTTTCAGGACTTGATCTGATCTGTGTCTAGTCAGTTTGTATATGTATAGTACAGGGACAGGAAATCTTGACTGGATGGCTGCACATACACACGTGTATATATATACACATGTGTGCACTGCCTCACCAATCCAGTGTGCAACTGAGGAGTAGCCACATGGACCATCTCAGCTCAATGCACACATGGAAACAACTCAATGCCAAGTCAACAGCGAACACAAAGTGGTCGAGCACACATCAAAATGGTGCACAAGCAATTTCAGCTCAAATACAAGCACTCAACAGAAGGCAGCATGATGCATGAACTCCCAACATGGACAAATGGTCACCAAAATAACAAATATGTGGTGAAGCAAGGTGCAAGTGTATCATGGTCGAAGAGATACAACATTTCAAGACATATGTATGACAATCCAATAAACACAACATCAAGAACAACAATTCAGCAAACAATTAATTAATTGGGGGCCGAGATTCAATCATTTCTTTATACGGAAAATGTTTCCAAAACTAACATTTGATTTCCAGGTTTGGCAAAGTTGTTTTTTAAACAAGACGGCAAGAACCATTCAAGTTTCATTCAAGAAATACATGCAAGTGTATTTGGCAAAGATTAAGGCAACAACTAGAGGGTCAAGTGACATAGCAGCACAATAATATACAACTACATGTAGAACTGTTTCATGAAAATGCTAAAGTTCATATGAACCAAGTCGAGCACAAGCGAATAAGACAGTCAATATTTCAAAGTGCACACAGTTTCAAGTGTAAAGTGCAACAGTGCAACACATTTCAAGCATGCAGCAGCTCAACACAAATGGAAATATAACGGAGCATCCAATTTCTAATGCAAATGTCAAGTGGATGTCTACAGCAATAAAAATGACAGCATGGTTGAGGATAATACATGTACAAGCCCAGACCAAGGCATGGTTAAGATAGACAAAGTTTCGGTTGCAGTAGAACAGGTCATGTATTAGTAACTAAGTGAACAAGCACAACCAGTGGTGAAACAACAAGCTAAAGCAGTTATGTTTTCATTTGCAATAGTGGTGCAGACTACACAAGTGCAGAATAAAGTTTAGCCAAGTTCAAGTGGTCGCAATATGTCAATAGCAGTAAATACAAGAATAATGGCAGTGCACAAATACATATATCAGTACAAGTTTGCTCGAGTTCGAACCAATCAGTTTGAGACCAGAATTTCTTTTCTACAAACAGGATTGGAAAGATATGGAATTTTTTAAAGTGGAAATTATTGTACATAACTTTTCTGGCAAGAGGAATTCATGTCTTCAGAAGAACAAAAATGGGAAAATTGCAAAAATTACAATTTTACAATCGGCAAATAGTTCTACAATTCATTTGATTTATTTCCAGAATTAACGGTTCATTTTTGTGACAAGAAATTTCATTTTTTTCCCCAGCAATTCATGTTTTCTCATATGAACAAAATTGGCGTTTTTGTTTCCAGTTTTGAACTATTCAAACTCAGCAAGTATTTTTTTTAAATATCTCCAGATTTCGGCATATAATTAATTGGAGAAAATCATTCAAGAGCTCAAAACAGAAAATCAAAGTTTCATCTTGGGCAAGAAATCAATTTTCGATTTCAAATATTTCCGGAATTAAACTATAGCTGTGGCAACAATAATACAAAAAATCAATCAAGGGGCAAATATATGTTTCATCATTCATTCGAAGGGAAACCAGCAAATTTTAGATCCATCAAAGGCCAAGAATCTTTCTAAATTCATCAAATATCACACAATCAAAGCCGATTTTTTTTTTCAAAATCAAAAAGGGGAAACATGCAATAAACTAGGCTAAGTCATTGAGTAAAATCAGGAATTACGGTTTTCTATAATCCTATTTAACATGCATATCATTACAGGCAAATAGAGAGATCGAAAACCCACAAAAAAATCAATTCAAGCACTTAAAAGCAAGAAATTTCACAAAAACTCACAGTTTCGATCGAGCTATAGAGAAAACTCAAATCGAAGCATCACGCAACAAAGAATCAGACATCAGAGAAGCTATTCCATCAATTCTAGAAAGCCATTGATTCAATTCGGAGATTCAGAGAGGAAACTCTAGTTTTTGATTTTTACTTCCCAGCCGCCATTTTCAATAGATAAAGAGATAAGGGCAAAAGGAAATAAAGATGGTCTAGCCTACTTAGCTTGGCTAAGCCAAGTTTAAAGTTTTAAAGGAGGAGTGTTCTAAATTTCTTTTAAAACTAGGGTTTTCTAGCATTTGTTTTATTTTTATTTTGTGTTGTTGTAAACTATAAAACGAACGAACAGTTTTCTAGAGTCTATAAAATTCTAGAGGATCCAGTCAAGGTGTTGACTGACAGTTGCTAGAGTCTGTAAAATCTAGGTTACTGGTTATAGGGTTGTAATCAGGGGAAATCTGATCTAGGGGTTTAGATCAGTCAACAGTTTTGAGAATAGGGTTAGTACAGGAGCAGGGAGTGCGAGTTTACAGTGTTTGTAAGCGGATCTATTATTAACTCCTAGTAGAAACCTTAGGAATGCAGCAGTAGGCAGGAATTTGCCGAAGCTGGGTATCTCTATGTGTTATTTCCTTTCTGCTTTTTATTTCTGTTGTATTCTGTGATCTATTTATTATTTAATATCCTGTCAGATTTTTAACTCAGCGAAAAACTGTGAAAACCCTATTCACGGCTCCTCTAGGGTTATTCTAGATCCAACAAGTGGTATCAGAGCAGGTTATTTCATTAACTCTAGAGTCATGGGTCATCCTAGTTGTCAGCCGATAGAGAGTCAGTCCAATTCATATCCAACTATTTTCGATGGAATAGATTTTTTTAAACTGGAAATCCGAAATGGAATTTTATTTAAAATATGTTAATATTAAATGTTGGGATGTTGTTATCAATGGGTTTGATAGTATAGATATCAATTTTAATGCTCGTGCTATGAAAATTATATTTTATTATCTTAGCACTGAACAGTTTAATCTTATCTACCATTGTTTATCTGCGCAGGAAATCTGGAGAACTCTTAATGCAAAGTTTGGACAAAATGACAATAAGTGCTCACAACCTGCAAAGATCAACTCAGATTTAGAAGTATGTCTAACAGGATTTACTAAAGAAGAATCAGATGATGATAGTGTTGGAGATTCAACAGATGACGAAATAAGAAATTTTTCATATGAAGATCTGGTTTGTTTTTGTGTTGATTTAACCAAATCTGTTGATAAAATCCAACTAAAAAATAAATCTCTGAAATCTAAGAATTCTGAGTTGATCAGCAAAGTTGTTGATTTGGGATCACAACTTGACTATTTTAAAAATTCTTCAAATTCAGATTGCAAAAATTGTTTGAAATTGAAAACCAATCTTGTTCATCTCAATAAAAATATTCAAATGTTTGAAAGGAAATTCTGATCTTAAAAGAAAACAAGATTGAGTTGTCAAGTTTGAACAATTTTCTACAAAAGGAATTTGAAAATTTTAAGACTGATATACATTCCAAATTTGAAATTGCTGAAAAGGTGAATTTGTTGAAATCTGATTTGATTTTGAAAGAACTTGAAAACAAGATTGAAAAATCCAAGAAATTTGGTTCTGAAAAACAAAAACAATTTGAATCTGAGATCTTTGGGTCCCAAGCCAAAATCACTAATAATCAATGTTCTGATTTGATAAAAGAAAACAGTGATCTTAAATCCAAAATTCAATGATTAGAATAAATTTTGGATAAATTTTCTAATGGGGAAAAAATCGTTGAATATGTTGTTGCAAAATCAAGTTACCATTGCAAATAAATATGGTATTGGCTTTGGGAAAAATAATGTTTTTAAAATGTCAATTCGAGTGGTTTTAAAAATCCCTCAAGTTGCTTCAAGAAGGATAGTTTTGAAAAGTTGAACTCTGGATATTTCAAAAGTTTTTTTAATCACAAACGTGAAAAGAAATTGTTTGATAACAGTCTATCTAATCCATTTTGGACCCCAAAAAGAAAGAGAGTGAATTCATATAAATACAAATATATTTGGGTCCCTAAAGGAGCTTTAGTAAATTCTGATGGATTGTTATACAAACAGATCTGGGTACCAAAACATATGAATACAACTGTGAGTGGTTTTACAAATTTTGTTAGACCACTCAATCCCTTAAATTGTCAGGTGCCGGAGAAGGCTGAGGAGCTGCTTTGCGAAAGAGAAATTGTATTCAAACCATTTCATATCATTGAATCATTTTTAGTTCCTTAGCCAAATCTGATAAGTTAGAGATACTAGTTTACATCGATTTCCGGTATGACCTCTAAACTCATCTTTGTAAATATATTATTTTCTGTGTTTATTCCATCCTCTATCCCTTCTATTTTTCTTCATTTTTTTACTTGATTTGTCATTGCTATATTTTTGTGGGCATCATTAACTTCAAATTGCAGAATTCATATTTTTCTGGAAATTTTTCATCTGAATAAAACTTTGATGTTTTAATCTTTTTCAGATCTTAAATTTATTTTTGTAAATATCTACAATTGTTTTGAAGTTTATTTTCTGGTTTATGAATTCATAACAGTGTTGATGTATTCTTGTCATATCTTGAACACTGTTAATCTGAATCCTAAATTTTTGAAGATCTGAATAATTAAAGGAATTTCACACATCTTTGTTGTTTTGAGTTTCTTCTAATTCAACTTAGAAAACCTTGAAATAATATACTCATTACAGCACACTGCTACTTCTCAGTTGTGATAATTTCATTGATTTTCAGATTGGCTTTAAAATTTTAAATTGTCTAGAATCTCAGTGATAAATCTTAAAATTCATCTTTATTCATGATCATTTTATGGTTGACATCTGTTTGTTTGGAATCATCTGAAATTCCTGATATTCTGGATCTCACGTACCTCTCAAATTTGAAATTATCAATCTTGTGTGATTGATTCATTATATCCCAAAATTTGACATTGATTCAAGTGATATCAGATAAATTATTTTAATTTTCTGGATTATGAATACCTCTCAAAATTGATGTAGATGATCTGAAATTTCTCTTGGGCTTGTCAGAGATACTTGCGAATTTTTTTGAAAATCTGATCTTAAATCTCCTTTTTATTTCATGATTATTTGATTTGAAAATTTGTTTGTTTAAAATCATTTGAAGTTATTGATTTATTGAATCTCACACATATCTTGAATCAAAAATTTACAATCTGGTGTGATCGATTAAACGAATCCTGGTATCTTTATATTCCATCAGATGATTTAAAATAAATGGTATTTTTAATGCAGGATCATGAATCATCTGTTGTGACAGTCATCCTATCAAGTCTAAATTGAAATTGTTTGTTGTGCTGCCCTTATATTGATTTGAAAATATTTTGGAAGTTACTGGTTTTTGATCTGATTGCTGCTCTGATACTAGTTTTCAAATGACTACCTGTTCTTGTCTGCTGCTCTGATAAATGTGCTAAATTTTTCTGCTTGGGCTTTAAAATTCTACTGTCAGTGATATCCTGTTTTCTCTCCAGTGTCTTCTTATAATCCTCATTAATAAAGACACCAATTGGTATCATAAGTGCTGAATTTTTTTGTATATATTTTTTAACCCCTCTTGTCCTGTATAGCTTTTCAGATTCCTCTTGCAATTGATTTTCAATTTTAAAATTATTTATTGATTATTCATTCAGAAATTGAAATCAACATCCAAATTGAACAGTATTTATAATTCATCAAAATTATTATCAGATTTTGAAATTGTGATGAATTGTGACTGTAGTATATTTCACAACAAGAGGAGATTGTATTTAAAATTTTCATGATGGTTGAACATTTATTATAATATCTTTGAACTGACAATTATTTCACGACCATCTCCTTTATTCATCATCATTCTGCCATGTATGATAATTTTATATTAATGTGGAGAGTTAAAATCTTAAAAACAAAAAAATAAATCTTTTAGAATAAACAGTGATAATATTTGTGACAGAAATTGGACTATGTTATTATTCAGAATCAGTGATAATTGAAAATTTTCAATGATTCCGGTGCAGTCGAGCATATTTCATAATATAATTATTTTAGAAATTTATTTCACGGTCCATTTTTGTACCTACCACATTTCTATCATTCATATTGGCTGTATATACTGAGGAGTTTTTATATTTAAAGCTGAAAATGGTAAAATATATAATTAATACATAAGTGTGTCTCTAACCTCATTTAAAAATCTAAGCTCTGGTTATGCATGATTATGAGACAACTTATTAATTAAGCTGCGACTGACCTCATTTAAAAATCCAAGCTCTGGTTATGCGTGCTCAGCGTGCTCTTAAATAAAATAAAAAGAGAAAGGAAATAATGCGCTAAAAATTATAATTAATATGGAATTCTCCTTGGTGTATAAAAATCAGTTTATCAATCCATTTTCTAATATGTGAAATGTGTTAATATTTTATGACGTATTATGATTTGTTGATTAATAGCTATTGGAATTTGAGATTATTCGATTTTGTCACTTAAGTTGAAACTATAATTATAGTCCAAATCCATCATTGTTTTTGAGCTCATTTTTATAAAATTCTTTTGAAAATTGGAAATCATATTTTTGTAACTCTCTCCATTATATATAAATTTCATCGTAAATCCGTCATTCTCTACAATGTGAAATATGCCACTAGTTCTCAGTTTAATATGATTTTTGTTTGACTGATTGAAATCTATGACGACCGTTCTTCTTTTTGAGCTGATATTATACTTTTAGTCATTTTTCATCTATGTTTTAAATTCTGAAACCTTTTGATGATAACAAAAGTGGGAGAATGGGTTGAGATTTTGATTTATTAGTGAATATTTTGTAAATATTTTAATTTTTGAAAATTCAAATTCATTCTACATTCTTTTCACTCATGCACAGTTATAGGGGGAATTTTCTGTTGTAGGGGGAGCTAATAAATAGGGAGAGTTCAATATTCACTGTCAAACACATTTATTGTGCTCAAAATCCTTTAATTTGTTTGTCATCATCAAAAGAGGGAGATTGTTGTATATGACATAGTTGTATACACAATTTTATGATTTTTGTTTGATGATAACAACCAAATAAATATTATTTTAAATGTGTTTGTTACTGTATTGTTCTATATATACATCATAGACAGGAATATAATATTTATATTTAAATAGAATACGACTGTACAGACATTCATATCTTCATAAAGTATTTTATTTAAATTGAATATTATATTTCAAACATTCAAACAATACAAGTATTTATAACTCCACTATATGAACACATCATATTTCATATACATTCGTAGAATATTGTACTTATAAATAAACTGGATATAATAGACAAGTTTGTTTGAACACAATAAAACATTTTATTTCAAACAAATTTTGTTTATTACAAATATCAGTACAATTCTCTCTATAACACTCATACAGTCACTCTGTCATATATGCATACATTTTCACTTTCATATACAGGCACATTTACTGACACTGCTTCATTCACTGTCTTCAGTCTTCTGTCTTCACAGCTCTCTGTCAGTCCAGTCATCATTTGTTTACCTGTCACAATGAAACACACACACAGTGTACTGCAATAGAAATGAAACTGAATACATACAAATATAAATTTTATTTATAAAATTTTATTTTCCTCAGATTTCTAGTGTGTTTCTCATCATTTTTCATGACTTGATCTGATCTGTGTCTAGTCAGTTTGTATATGTATAGTACAGGGACATGAAATCTTGTCTGGATGGCTGCATATACACACGTGTGTGTATATATATACACACACACACGTGTGCACTGCCTCGCCAATCCAGTGTGCAACTGAGGAGTAGCCCATGGACCATCACGACTCAGTTCACACATGAAAACAACTCAATGCCAAGTCAACAACAAACACAAAGTGGTCGAGCACACATCAAAATGGTGCACAAGCAATTTCAGCTCAAATACAAGCACTCAACAGAAGGTATCATGATGCATGAACTCCCAACGTGGACAAATAGTCACCAAAATAACAAACTTGTGGTGAAGCAAGGTGCAAGTGTATCATGGTCAAAGAGATACAACATTTCAAGACACATGTATGACAAGCCAATAAACACAGCATCAACAACAAGAATTCAGCAAACAATTAATTCATGGGGCGCCGAGATTCAATCATTTCTTTATACGGAAAATGTTTCCAGAACTAACATTTGATTTCCAGGTTTGGCAAAGTTGTTTTTTAAACGAAATGGCAAGAATCATTCAAGTTTCATTCAAGAAATACACGCAAGTGTATTTGGCAATGATTAGGGCAACAACTAGAGGGTCAAGTGACATAGCAACACAATAATATACAACTACATGCAGAACATTTTCATGAAAATGCTAAAGTTCGTATGAACCAAGTCGAGCATAAGTGAATAAGACTGTCAATATTTCAAAGTGCACACAGTTTCAAGTGTAAAGTGCAACAGTGCAAATTTCAAGCATGCAGCAGCTCAACACAAATGGAAATACAATGGAGCAACCAGTTTCTAATGCAACTGTCTAGTGGATGTCAACAGCAATAAAAATGACAGCATGGTTGAGGATGATCACATGCAAGAACATACATAGACGAGCAATGATACATGTACAAGCCCAGACCAAGACATCGTTAAGACAGACCAAGTTTCAGTTGCAGCAGAACAGGTCATGTATTAGTAACTAAGTGAACAAGCACAACCCGTGGTTAAACAACAAGCTAAACTAGTTTTGTTTTCATTTGCAATAGTGGTGCAGACTACACAAATGTAGAATAAAGTTTAGCCAAGTTCAAATGGTCGCAATATGTCAACAGAGGTAAATACAAGATTAATGACAGTGCACAAAAACATATATAAGTACAAGTTTGCTCGAGTTCGAACCAATCAGTTTGAGATCAAAATTTCTTTTCTACAAAAAGGATTGGAAAGATATGGAATTTTTTAAAGTGGATAATATTGCACATAACTTTTCTCGCAAGAAGAATTCATGTCTTCAGAAGAACAAAAATGGGGCAATTGCAGAAATTACAATTTTACAATTGGCAAAGAGTTCTAAAATTCATCCGATTTATTTCCAAAATTTACGGTTCATTTTTGTGACAAGAAATTTCATTTTTTCCAGCAATTCATGTATTCTCAGGTGAACCAAAATTGGCATGAAACATTGTTTTTGTTTCCAGTTTTAAACTGTTCAGACTCGGCAAGAATTTTTTTAAATATCTCCAGATTTCGGCATATAATTAATTGGAGAAAATCATTCAAGAGCTCAAAATAGAAAATCAAAGTTTTATCTTGGGCAACAAATCAATTTTCGATTTCAAATATTTCCGGAATTAAACCATAGCCGTGGAAACAATAATACAGCAAATCAATCAAGGGGCAAATATATGTTTCATCACTCATTCGAAGGGAAACCAACAAAATTCAAATTCATCAAAGGCCAAGAATCTTTCTGAATTCATCAAATATCACACAATCAAAGCTGATTTTTTTCACAATCAAAAACGGGAAACACGCAATAAACCAGACCAAGTCATTGAGTGAAATCAGGAATTAGGATTTTCTGTAGTCCTATTTAACACGCATATCATCACAGATAAATAGAGAGATCGAAAACCCACAAAAAAAAAACAATTCAAGCATTTAAGAGAAAGAAATTTCAGAAAAACTCACAGTTTCGATAACGCTAGAGAGAAAACCCAAATCGAAGCATCACGCAACAAAGAATCGGACATCAGAGAAACTATCCCATCAATTCCAGAAAGCCATTGATTCGATTTGGAGATTCAGAGAGGAAACCCTAGTTTTCGATTTTTACTTCCCAGCTGCCATTTTCAATAGAGAAAGTGATCGGGGAAAAAGGAAATAATGATGGTCCAGCCTACTTAGCTTGGCTAAGCCAAGTTTGAAGTTTTAAAGGAGGAGTGTTTTAAATTTCTTTTAAAACTAGGGTTTTCTAGCATTTATTTTATTTTTATTTTGTGTTGTTGTGATCTGTAAAACGAACGAACAGTTTTCTTGAGTCTGTAAAATTCTAGAGGATCCAGTTAGGGTGTTGACTGACAGTTGCTAGAGTCTGTAAAATCTAGGTTACTGGTTATAGGGTTGTAATCAGGGGAAATCTGATCTAGGGGTTTAGATCAGTCTACGGTTTTGAGCGTAAGGTTAGTACAGGAGCAGGGAGTGCGAGTTTACAGTGTCTGTAAGTGGGATCTGTTATTAACTCTTAGTAGAAACCTTAGGAATGCAGCAGTAGGCAGGATTTTGCTAAAGCTGGGTATCTCTGTGTGTTATTTCCTTTCTGCTATTTATTTCTGCTGTATTCTATGATCTGTTTATTATTTGATATCCTGTCAGAGTTTTAACTCAGCGAAAAACTATGAAAAACCTTATTCACCTCCCCCCTCTAGGGTTATTCAAGATCCAACAATGCCGACATGTGACACATCCATGACATTCACAATGTGCATATGATTTATTCATGTTATATTTAAATATCATATCACATTGCAAGTTTCCTTAGATTTAGGGAAAATCATTATGTGTTGAAATGATACATACCCGAATGAACATTAGAATAGGGAAAAATCGTTATGAATTGGAATGATAGATCTGAACAATTTTTACTAGATTTGAAATATTTGGTATTTTTGAGTTGAAATGACATACCTGAAATTGAAATTGAAATTGACTGAATTGATATATATATATATATATATAACTTGATCATAAGGTAGAGAATTATATATAGAAACCGTTGGTCTATTTTTGAGTTTTAAAATATATTTGATTTTGGAGAAATTGAATTTTTGGAATGTAAATTTAGATTTTATTTTTTTATAAATTCATACGTATATATATTTTTGAATTCAAAATTTTATAAATTAGATTATATGCTTGGAGATTTAATTTATAAGTAAATAAGGATTTAAATGTACTCATTTAAGATATACTTGTATTTTATTGATATAAATTTATATAATTTAGTAAACTTTTTAAGTTAACATTTTGTAAGAAAACCCACTTGTAACTTTAAGTAATTAATATTAAGAACTCAAAAGTTTTCATAATTATAAGTATTATAAACTTTAATAATAAAGACATAAGCTGAGTTGAAGTGTTAAAGTAGTTAATGATACCATGTATTAACTGATGAAATTGGGTTTATAAGATATGAGGTTTAATCGATTTTAAGTGAAACTAATATATATATATATATGAATTTGGATTCATTATAATGTGGCTTCATATGAGTTATTAAATAAATGTTTTAAACTAGTAATTATTTAAACTATACATTGAGATTTATTTAAACCGATGTTTATAAAGTGACCAAGGTATGAAATAAGCATTTGGTTGTTGAAGAGACCGGGATCGAATATGGTCACACTCTCTGGCAATATTGAAAACTACTTTAACAATTGTGTACGTGGTGGAGAATCTAGAACGAAGTAGGATGGATTGACGAACACTACTGGAATGAAGCAAGAGAACGTTGATAGATAGCCTTGACCTTCAGGTTATAATTAAAATGACTAAAACAGGAGCTATATTGAGACCAAGTGGGGTCATTTCACTTATCGAGCGTGCTTCTTCGAAACCATTATATTACTTCTATGATTTGATTTTGTGTGCACCCTTGATTTTCAGAGTGTATCTCGAGGTAGGCGGTAGCTGCGGCTATGCGTTGCCACCAGTCTGGTTCTGCAAACGGTGGAATCCCAACTTTTGCATTGCCTCGAGTGCCTTGTAATATTTATCCTCACTACACCCACTACGAGTTCGGTTTGTACCATACCTATGAAGTGCTCTTCTAGTATCATGTAGGTTCGGAGGTTCTTACAGTACTGTATAGACTATGGGAATATATAAACGATGCAAGGGTAATATTGTAATCCCGCTTATGCCATTTTGATATTTTACTGTAGACATTATTATAATAACTTATTATATTATATGTATCTAGTTCCACGGGTCCTTAGAGGATGGAAATCCCAAACACGCTCTAAGTCATTGATGCATTTCATTTTGGCATTTCACTTGAGTTGATTCACTTATATGATATTGTAAATCCTAACTCAAATGTTTTTGTTTTACTTAGACACCAGGTTTTGACTGAGTATTACAGCTTTGAGAATACATCTTTCGGAGATAGTGACTGGTGGAAGACTTCATTTCTATTTATTAAATTCTATTATTGTCTCATGTATAAATGAAATCGTATGCATTAAACTTACGTTGTATTTCAAATATAAACTCTGATGCATTATATGATTTATTCCGCTATGAGATATTGTATTATTCTGTGTTTGTAATTTTGTGATTGATCTATTTACTATGTATTCTAAGTATTGCCAAATTCATATAGCAGTCTACTGTTTTGAGTTATTCAAGTCCGACAGTATGGATTATTATCGATTTGAATCATTTGAAATGGTAGATCGTTACACAAACGAGCTTAATAAAATTACAAGGTAATAGATATGATATCAAAGAAGTGTGTCCAATAAGAAGTGCTACCTCTATTAATCATAATATAGCTCCTGTTTTAGTCACTTTAATTATGACTCGAAGGTCGAGGCTATCCATCACCATTTCTTACCGTTGTATATAACAATATGATTTTTGATTGATGATAACAAACATATATATTATAATATAAATGTGTTTGTAACTATACTATTCTATACTACATCACATACATAATTAAATATTTAATTTGAATTAAATACTATCGCATAAGAATTTAATATTCAAACAATGTTTTATTCAAATTAATATTTTATTTCAACATTTGGAATAGTACAAACATCTAACTCCACTGTTGTACATTTCTCTATAATATAATTCAATCAAAAATATACAATCAATTTGGTATACATTGGTTCCTCACTACAATACTCATTCACTTAGTTACATATCCACTCTCTCATGTACAGACACATTCATACCCTTATACATTTCACTTTGTTCACTTAGTTACACGCACAAACTTGCACTTATCTTTAGTGTGCTTCAGATTCAGTCTAGTCACCTATATACCTGTCACAGAAACACACATAGTAACTAAATCGAAAATAGATTTACATTCTAGCAAACATAGATTTATCTTAAATTTAATTTGCCTTAGAATTTGGGTGTATTTCCCATATATTTCTAGACTTGGTCTGATATGCATATAAATTTATCTGAGTCTAGACTACTTGTGATATTCACAGTGATTCATTGTAAATACCACAAGGTAGACTATATATCTAGTGCCTGCAGATCAGCCTCAATATAGCTATAGTGGTCTGTTGATCAAGACCAGCCTCAACTCACATTTGCTTTTTACTGATCTTGACTAACCACGACACATCGTATAGTAGTCTGTTGATTTAAATAGAAAAATATATTTGTACTTGTATATAGTGATTTTCAGGTGGATAGGAACAAAACCAAATCAGTGATCAATCTCAAGCTGTATGGCAAGCATATGTGAAGAAGTACAGAAACTTGCATGTACACACGTGCATGTGTATACGTGTTCATGGCCATAACATCCTGATGCATCAACATGAATGGGTACTCAAGTCAACAAGCTCAAGTGAATGTGTATAGGTCACATGATCAAAGGCAGATCCAATCAACATTTCGACAAGAGATAAGTACAAAAACAAGTATTGCTACAAGTTCACATTGAATTTAAGTATAGCATACATGCATATGTTTGTATGTATACAAGACCACAACCCTAAATGGTCAAGCACCATGAACACAAGTGCAGCATGCATGACAACAACCTTAGGTTCATGAACAAGCACAAAGGCAAGTGACAAAATGTAAGCCAAGTAGGAGAACAAGGCATAGCAGCATGTATGTGAATATAGCATGTATTCAAAATTTCAAGTGCAAGGGTTTTCATATATATGTACTCAAGATAGTGACAAGCAAGTGTACACCCATGGGTACAATAGTGAAGCAGCATCATGCATCAAAATGTCAAAGTCAAAATAGCCAACTCACAATGTCATGGAGACAAGTTCAGGTGATATGATGCACCAAGAAAACAACAATGCAAAGGGTAGCATGGCAACATGCATGTGTTCAAATACTTGGTTACAGGAAGTAGTAGAACAACATGTGCAAATGCACATGAATCAAACAAACACAAGTGATTAGTGGCAACAAAAACATATACAAGTGTACAACAATGTATATGTAGAATTGATAAATGGAGAAGCACATGTGCACAAGACCATGTACACACATTTTAGATTCAAGTTTAAGGCAGCTATACAAAACTGGACACACATGCACAAAGTTAAGCAAGAAGTAAAGCATACTTGAAGCAGTATGACATACACAAGATTCAAGTTCAGGCTCATGCAGAAATGTGAAAATTGTGCAGTGGTAAATACCAAATGACTAAAAGTAGAGTACAAGCAAGGGATATAATTGCATCTGTATGAAATATAGTGCACAAATACACTACAGCATGTCAAAGCACACCAATACTTAATCATGCATATGAACAAAACCAGAACTAGGAATATAAGTCAAAGCACAAGCTCAAGTATGAGGCAGATGTACAACATGACATCATACAAGCATAAAGAAGCTCAAGTAAACAAGTCACAAGTGCTACAAGATCAAGTGTCATGGGAAAGAGGCGATGCAGCATGAAGATCAAACAAGTGTAGGTTGCATGGAGATAATGTCAACAAAATATCAAATGTGTGTATCAACTAATCAGTGATGAACACAAATTAAATGACATACAAGGATTTCGGAACTCAAATGGAGTATTATTTGCAATCTTGGTATTTTAGAAAGGAGCAATAATTTCAAATCTGGAATGTTATATTCATCAATAATGAATTCACGTTTTCAAAACATTCCATTTAATCGCAAGCATTATTTTGGGAATAAATTTCAATTGTTTGTTTCCAGAAATCAACTTGGTAGACACAACAAGTAATCATGCAATGCATTTGTTCTAGGAAAGTGGAGATATTTATTTTTATTCAATCAAAGAAAACTGCGGGAATAAATTTTGTACATTTACGACAACTTCATCAAGCCATTATCATGCAAATATCAAGCCAAGCCACGCAAATGAAATCAGAGATGATTAAGGGTTTTAAACCCTATAAATTCCACACCATTTTATCATAGGCCATTATCGAAAACAAAACAAATCAATCAAGAAAAATAAATTCATAGTACTCACAATCCTCTCTGTTTTTCAATCAAAATTGAGAAGCCAAATCAAATGACAAGAAGCATCAAGAAATAGGACCATCAGAGAGTATTTTCTAGAGTTTTGAAGTCATGATTTGGAACAGAAGACAAACCCCCTAATTTCTATTTCGGTTGCCATCAAGAAATAAAGAGGAAGCTTTCTTTTAAAGTGTCAAAACTAATAAAGAGGGCCGGAAATTTAATTAACAAAAGGTGGTTTTTGTTTTGTTGTTTTTTAAGTTGTGTTAACATTTTTTGTAATCATTTTACAGTTTTCTAATTTTCTATAAACTAGGGTGTCTAGCAATATGATTTATAATTAAGGTTTATGAGTTACAGCTTTGTAATTCGGGGAAAATCTGATCTTGTGGATAAAGATTAGTACAGGGTTTTGAGCGCAGGACTAGAACAGTTGGGAGCGGGTGTCGCGAGCTTACAGGGAATTGTAAGCATGAAGATTGCTTTAATTCTAGTAGAAACCTTGGGGAATGCAGCAGTAGGCGGGGGTTTGTCGAAGTTGGGTAAAACCCGTGTCATTTATTTTCTGCATTTATTTTTTCTATTGTGATATGTGCTGTGATAATTTTTATATTCTTCAAAAATGCAATATACCCTGTTCACCCCCTCTCTAACGTTTATCTAGATCCTACACTTACTTCATTCCGGTAGCATTTGCCAAACCAACCTACATCATTCCGGATTCTCCACTGCGTACATAGTTGTTAAAGTTAATCGGTATTGACAGAAAGTATGTTAATACCGACTCCGTTCTCTTTAACAACCAATGGTTTATTTCACACCATGGTCGTCTATATTTAAAGTCATATTTAAAATATCATAAGTCAAACAATAGCAGTATAGATTTATTTTCAAATAATTATGTTTAAATATTTCAATGTCATAATAATTATAGATCAATTCATTATTTGGTTAAACTCGAAATTCATATTTCATATTTACAAAATGGTTTATTTACCAAATTACATTTTGATTTCCCATTTCTATGTCCTAATTGTCGTTATTGCAAAAATCTTTATATCAACATTTTGGACTTGACAGCTCAGATTGGACGTAGAATATTATTAAATTAGCTAATACAATATAAATAGCTGTAATTAAAAATAATTATATTTATATAAAAATTGATTTAAAAATAAATATAAAATATATAACAGTTACTTTTAAGATGAATGTTATAATTAAAATAGTTATATAATGTATATTAATTAAGTTAAAAATAGTTACATTAAAATAGTTATAAAATAAGAGCTAACTTTAATAAATATAATTTAAGTTAGTTTAATATAAGATAAAACAGATTCCAAAAAATCCAAAGTAGTTAAGGTTTTGATTAAACCAAAGCTCACTAGATGTAACGACCTGCCTTTTCATACCATTCAAGCTGAATATGAAACCAACATAAAGCATTTGAAATAGCAGAATTTTTTAACAATGGGGCTTAATAAAATCAAATCACAAAACATAGACAGATCACAAATACAAAATAGCAGAATAACTCGTAGCGGAATAAATAAATTAGCAGTTCATGAAGCTAATAATTACAAAATCTCAAAATAAAAATACATAATATCAGAGTAATAATTAATACATTAGAATCTTAGGTACATAAATGCCTAGTATATAAATAAATGATAGAAATGGAATAACCAAATCACCAAGATAGCGATAACAAATATATAATAAGCTGAATCTTGAATAGATCTCCAGCTCTCAAAAGATGAAGCGCCAATGTTGAACTCCTCAGCCTGACTTGAGCATCAAGTGAAAAAAAACAACACATTCGTGTCGTGATTAACATTATTTTAACTCATGTGAAATGCTCAAATGAAATGCATAAGTAAATTAAAGAATGTTTGGATTCCATTCTGTAAGGATTCCTTAAACTAGGTATTATACAAGACACTATTATAATAGTGTTTATGGTTAAATATAATATTGGAAGCATAAGCGGGATTACCGTTTTACCCTTACACAATTTATACCGTTGCCGCATAGTTTGGGTATAACACACCAGTAAGCCATCGGTAGACAAGGATACACTGTGATACGGCAACTTTAAATGAAAACATAGGGGGTTCAATCAGGATAATATGACAAAGAACATGAGGCAATATCCAAGGTAGGATTATACCAGTTGCACTCCTGGACCAGTGGTAACGCATAGCCGCGTCTACCACCCACCTCGAACAACACTCCCAAAATCTAAGGGCCTCAATCAAATCAAAAGGTAACAAAAAAATTGACATCGAAGAAGTGTGTCCGATAAAATATGCTACCTCTATTCATCACTGCATAGCTCCTGTTTTAGTCATTTTAATTATGGCCCGAAGGACAAAGCTATCCATTATCGTTATTTTACTTTATTCCGGTGGCGTTGGCCAAACCAACCTATTTCATTCTGCTTTCTCCACCACATAAACAGTTGTTAAAGTGGTATCGATATTGAAAGAGAGTATGTTAATACCAACCTCGGTCTCTTTAACAACCAAACGCTTATTTCACACCATGGTCATTTATATTTAAAATCATATTTAAAATACCATGAATCAAATAATAACAATATATATTTATTTTCAAATAATTACATTCAAAATTTTCAATGTCTTAAATCATATTAAATAAAATAATTACTTGGTTAAATTCAAATTTCATATTTATAAAATGGTTTATTTACCAAATTTCATATTTATAAAATGGTTTATTTACCAAATTTCATTTTTATTTCACATTTTTATATCTCAATTGTCATTATTGCATAAATCTCAATATTCAACATTTCGGACTTAACAATTCCGATTGGACACAAAATTTTATTAAAATGTTTATACAATATAAAATAGTTGTAATTGAAAATAATTATATTTGTATAAAAAATTATTTAAAAATAAATATAAAATATATAGTAGTAAATTTAAAAAATGTTATAATCAAAATGTCGATTTGAAATATCACTCTCAAGGCCTCCTTTCGGTTGTTACCTTAAGCCGCGTGATATGTTATTGGACTTCCCACCCTCAAGGCCTCATTTCGATTGTTGCCTTAAGTCGTGAGGAAAGTTTAGCATTAGGCATCAGCGCCAGCCCTATGAACATGGCTCTTTATTGTTGTGCGCGAGTGTGGCCCTCGCATCTTTGTTGGGCATCTATACATAAACTTGCAAATTGAATTGAATAATTTGCTTTGTTTGCAAGTTACTAAGTCAATCTTTAGGTCATAAGCAAGTCTACCTTGAAATGAAAATAAGTTAAGTGCTAAGCTGTCTAGCTTAGAATGATTGAGTGTCGAAGTACCAAGTGTCATAGTTTGGAGGTGTAGTGTCTATAGCTTTTATTTAAATTTGAATCACGAGTCACGTCTGAAACATGTTCAAAGTTAATTTAGAAGTTTGTGCCCGCGCCTCCCGGTCGAACTCCACCTATGTTATAATGTTGGCGTCAGTCCAAGAGTAAGAAGGTGAATAGTTGAATCACATTCGCCAAAGCTTTGCGTTCACCCGATCAATTTATGGGAGGTTTGATTGGTACCTAACCTTGGGTACATGCATCATTCATATACAAATTTACATGAGTTAATCATGTCAATAACTCAGGAAGCATGTAAAGGTGAGATGCATGATTGGAAAGTAAGTAAAATGATGGGCGGAGCTACCTCCTCTATTTGGATTTATGTAATCCGATGGCATCGAGCATGTGATCTATCCATATGGAGGTCGAGCCACGTCCATCTGGAATCGGGTTCTGACTTTGAAGTGCGTAGATCATTGCAAAATTGTCTTAAGGTCTGCCATGCATGAGCCAAGGAGTGGATAGTCATATCAGATCTATGTTGAGCTACACAACTTCCCTCAGATGGAGGGCATGACTTTGTAAATGAGTGGTTTAGTTAGGTTTGTTATGGCAGTGCTTCATAATTCTACATGTGGGTGTTAGAAGTCTGATAGGCACCAGACTCTGGGTACATCACCATTCATACATAAATTCATATGAGTTAGTCACATCTATAACTCATAAAGCATGCAAAGATAAGAGACAAGGTTAAAAAATAATTCTGTTAAAGGAATGAGTAATATTCTAAGTGAAAATGGCATTTCATATTCTTTGCCAATCCATTTTGCATCATCATATCTCTGCTAGGGGATGACTGCCAAAGTTTTCATCTAACAAATGATATCTTTTCATATTATTGTGGGATGGAATTGCTAAGAACTAATAGACCTTGCCTGAGGTGTTGAAATGACAAAGGCGGTTAGGCGGACTCTATGAGCGAACGATGAGATCGCATCTCCTCTGAATTGCCTTCTTGCACCCACATTAAGGGAAAGGGATGAGGGTCAGTGATGTGCACGTAAATATGCAAATTTATATTCATACATTTATTCTTATTTTAATTAATTAAATAACATAAAGGGATATTTTTTACATGTTTTAAACCAAAAATCTAAAATTCTCAAATTACCATGCATTCATCCTCATTTAAAGTGTAAAACGGTAAATTGTGCTTGTTTTAATTTGTGATATCATTTACTTGGTCCATGTTGTTGTCTCTTATAGGAAATTTGGAGCAAAAATGATGGTTGCATATGAAGTTATAAAGAAAAGCATGCATATATACAAGAGGAGATGGAATTAATTCATTCACTACTTAATGGAGGACCCCACCTTCCTATTATCTCTCCTTCCTTAATGGTGCAATTAAAGGCCTCATGCAATTTACATGACTCATTAGTGGATGAAAACAAAATTGTAGCTTCATGAAGGGGGTACTTTTGGTAGTCCCCAACAAATGTAACTAGGATTTTAGGGTTTAGAACATGTGTATATATACCCCTTTTATGTGATGTAAATCCTCTCTAATTTCTCTCTCCTTCTCTATCCTTATCTTTAGTTAGTTTTTAGGATCAGAAAAAAAAAGTTCTTTCTTTTTCTTCAATGGCTTCTTAGTCATTTTTTGTGTAATTTCTCTTTTACAATTTCAATTAGTTATCTTTTATTTAGATGTTCTCTTCTTTTATGCAAATAGAATAGATTTGTACTTTATTTTGCTTTTCTTTTTCTTTTGTTTTTGTTCTATGTTGGAATCTACTTCTGTTGTTAGAATAACAAACATGAGAGGCTAAATCCTTTGATTTAGGGGTAATGAAGCTTTCTTGATTATGTTGATGCAACATATTTTGGTTTTTATGATCTCTTGTTATGCTTAATGAAATGATTGAAGTAGTAATTACATTGTTGTTGAGTTTTGGTTTTGATAGTCTATGTTTGTTGACAACAAAATAGGCTATGCTTAGTCAACATAAACACAAGATTGTCTCTTCATCTATATATGAATATGGTAATTAAAGTGTGACTGAAATTCAAGATTTGATATTCTATGTTACTAAATTAATAGTAAATAGAATATGCTTAAAGTAAATTTTAGTTTCATTTTTGTTGTCATTTCATGAATGTATAATTGTGGATTAGAGAGTGTGTTAGAGTTTGACGGTTTAAGTGTGTTCTCTAATGACACATTAGGTCGTGCTTATGATAAATGCACCAACTAATTACACAAAAGATCAAATGAGAGATCATGAAATCATTGTATGTTGATTTATGTGGTCATAAGGGTGAAGTTGCCTCTAAATTGTTTTCAATTCATATTCAGCTCTCAACTTATTTATAGTTTTTTTCATTAGCTTTTATTAATTAAATCTTCACTCGAATTCGGTTTAATTTGATTGAATAAAATTAGAATTGCTTCTTTCCCTGTGGATCGACTCGTATTCGCCACGTACTAATAATTGTACGTCGTGCGCTTGCGGTTTATTACACTTTGCGACGGTATTCTAATTCATAGAATATTCGTCGTCGAACAAGTTTTTGGCGCCGTTGCCGGGGAAAGAATTTAATTTTAGTTTTATTCTTCGAGTTAATTTTCTTATTTGTTGTTTTTTTTTAAAAAAAAATTTGTGTTATTCATAGTTTTTCTGTTTTGTTTTGATTTTTTGTTGTTTCATTTTGTGTGTGCTTGTTTTTGTGTTCACTAAAATAAAAAAGGAGTTGTGTGTTTTGTTTCGTTTTGTGTTTGTGTTTTGTTTTACTTTTGTTTGTGTGTTTGTATTTTTTTTCGTTTATGTGTTTTTATTTTGTGTGTATGTGTGTTGATAAATTTCATATTGTGTTAGTTCTTTTGTTTCCTCTCTCTTAAAAAAAACAAAAAATAATAATAATTAAACACCCTGACTTTTGTTCAGTCTCTTTCCCATTTTTTTTGTTTTCAATTTCCTTTATTTCTTTCCCTTTCTCTTTCCCTCATTTATTTCTTCCTTTCCCTTTCTCTCATTTATTTCTTTCCCCTTTCTATTCATTTTCAATTCTTACAAATAATAAAAATCTTCCCATTTTTCTCTTTTATTTCTATCATTTCTTTGATTTCTTTCCAACTTTTATCCAAAATTCTTTCCTTTCTTTTACAAATAAAAAAAAACCAATTTATTGCTTGCCATTTTTCCCCTTCCTTCCTCTGTAATTTCTTTCCCCTTTCTGCCTTAATTACCCCAACATCCTCACAAAAAATCACGTCACTCCATCTACAAAACTTCTTTCCTCAATTCATAACTCTTCTCCCATCCACCACCATCTACTTCTTCTCTGTGCCTTCACCATCCTTCTGTCTGAACCATACCGGCCTTATCACCCTCAACCAAAACCATCAGCAGCACCGCAAAATATTCCCGTACATCACTGAACAATTTCAGTTCATCTTCCTCACTGCGAACTCCATCAATGTCCATTCACCCAAACCAAGTTTTCACAGCCAATTCACCCAGCAACAAACAACAATTCCTTTCCAAAAGATTTCCTCTCATTGCCAAACACATCGGCATTCAGTCACTTTCATCACCAAACTGTCATCGGCCATACACATACACATACACTGACTTCATTAATCTACCATCATCCACTTCCCCAGTTTCAAACATCACCATCCCTATCCCTTCACCTTACCTTTTCACGGCCCTCTCACCTTCCTCTTCTCCAAATCATTCACCACGCAAACAAACCCTTCCTCCACTATTGTTGTTTGTCTTCACTTTTGTTTGTTTGTTTTTGGGGTGCTAATTTTCTTGTTCTTCTTATTAAAAAGAAAAAAAAGAAAAAAAATCTTGTTCTTGTATTTAGTGTTTGTTCACTTGTTGTGTTTTGTCTCAATTTGTTTTTGTGTTTATCTTGTGTGTTTGTTTTATCTTGTTTGTTCATTATTAAAAAAAAAATTGTGTGCATTTTGTGTGTTTGATTTGTTACATTTGCCATTGTCAATTTCATTCTCATCTCATCTTTATTTTCAAGTTATCATTGTCTCTCATACATCACTGTATATAGAAAAAGAAAAAATGAAAAAAAATTGTTTGTGGCTTTGAATTGTGAATCTTGTCTTATATAAAATCTTTTCAGGTTGCAATCGCCGAAGGAACAAATTGCTTGTTGAGAACTGCTTGCTCAAAATCTACTTTATTTTGCTAGCTTGTTGAAACATTCGCCGCTAAAAATAAAAAAAAAGAGAAAAAAAGGAAGAAGAAGAAGGGTTTGGTTTTGATAGCTTTTGCATTCGGTTAGCTTGGAAAATATGGGTACTCGTTTTGAAATATATTTCAGGTTGCAGAAAGGATAGAGATTGCTTGCCGAAAATTGCTTGATTTGCAGTGCTTTGCTTTGCGCTTGCTAATAAAAAATTTACTGCTTTAAAAAAAAATTGCTAATAAATTCAGACCCTCTGGTATTGTTCTCTTCTTCTCCCTTATTTTTAGTTCCTTGCATTATTGTTTGCTTGCATTTGCATCAAAAATTCAAAAATAAATAAAAATTCATTCGTAGTTGCATTGGTAATTCACGTTTAATTTCTGTTTTGCATTCATCTCATTTTATTTTTATTTTTTAAGGACATTATTATATAATGACAAATTGGTTTATTTCCAACGAATTTTTTCTCGGTGTCTAGACTACGGCAGAGTAATAACCGTTTATAAATATTACGGTGATTCATAAAAATTATATCGGTTGTTCCTCTGAAGGTACTTAAACCTTTGGCTGCATTGCTAGGGTGATTTCTGGTGCACCGATAACTCCTGTCCGTTAACTGGCTGAGAAATCTTTTGTTGAAATTAAACTAACCGTTATTATATAATTTTAGAAAAACTGTAAATACGTAATTTGCATTCATATAGTTGCATTAGGTTCATGCATATATAAAAAAAACCAAAAAAAAAAAACATTTCTTTTGAAAATGTCTCAATTCCCTTATTCCTACGGATTTCACGATAGTTGTGAAAATCAATACAATCCATATAATTTGACACCAAATTCATATGGATATTTTAATAACAACTATTGTACAAGCAATTTGGACTGTACGCCACCAACTTTTCAAAATAGTCCTGATTATGCACCACAAAATTTTCAAACTAACGATCAACCCTCAAGTTTGAAAATAAGAATTGAATCTTTACTTGAAATGAGCATACAACAAAATGAAGAAATAAATAAATTTTGTAATTTATACATGAGAAACAATTCAAGTGAAAGCTTTCAAAGTAGTCAAAATTTGATTTCACCTCCAAATTCAAATGATTCTGATTATAACCTTTGTCAATTCAATTTTGAACTCCAAAATGAATTTCAAATTCAAAATGGAAATGTAAATCACTTTTCAAATGATTTTGGCAACGGAAATAATTTCAATTGTGGTGCTACAGAAAACTTTTGTTCTCAACAATTTCAAATTGAAAATTCTCATGTAAATAATTATAAATTTGATTTTGTTGAGAAAACGAACGAACTTGACGATTACTTGAAGTTTCGTGAGAAACAAAATCGAATCCAAACATGTGACGATTCGAATAAAAATCCACCTTTGCCCACAATCGATGAATTTCAAATAACGACTTTCGAAATTGAAAATAACGATTTTAATGAAGTTGTTAATAATACGGTAATTGATTTTCCTTTTTCTGAAAATAACGACTTTCAAACAACTTTGGATTTTGAAAATGATACATGCACTGAAGTTGTTGATAATTCACCAAAGGAAGACGAATTTGATGAATACTATTTTTTTGGACTTTTCGAAAGTGAGTTGAATTATAAAGATGTAGATTTGAATCACCATTTTGATTTTGAAATCGATAATGCAAAAGGATTTTTCAATGACAATTTTGAAATTCAATTGGGTGAAAATAAACATGAAATTCAATCTATCTCAAAAATCATCAAAACCAAAACAACTCATTCGATTTTAAATAAAGCGACATTCATTTTTCCAAATCAACATTCACCTTCAAAATCCTATATGATTTGGTTTTTTGTGCTTAAGATGTGTCTCTCATACTTGAAGAGACAAATGAATCGGTCTTTAGAAGACCGTTTCATTTACTTCTTGTCAATATATTTTCTGATATTTTGTAAATATTCGTTTTTCCTTTTTTGTAAACATAGGGCATATTTTCAAAATTTTCTTTTCTTTTCTCCTTTCACTTGACTGTGGGGACACGGTCGAAATCAAGTGTGGGGGGAAGTCTCATTTTCATTATGTTTTGCATAGTTTAAGTTAGCATATTTTTTTTCCTTTCTCTTTTTGCATTTTTTTTCTTTTTCTTAAAAAAATAAAAATAAAAAAAATTAAAAGTTTCGCACTTCTATTTACTTTTAAATAAGACATGATGGAGTTAGCATATAATTTTGGTCGTTCGATTTAAATATTTGGAAATTTACTTCTCTTAGCGGATAACGAAAGGAAAGTCTGAATTATGAGCAAATTTGGTGTAACTGATATATTGGGAAATTCGTAGGTGATGAGTATGAAATGTTTTCTGAATTGTAATCCGATTAAATGAATGGTTGATTTTGACTACTTGCGATAACATTTTAGATCTTTTAAGTGAAGTTGTGCTAAGATATTCTCTCTTAACTCTCTCTCTCTCTTATGCAAAAAAAAAGAGGAAAAAATGTATATATATAATAATAATCCAAGGGTATCCAACATTGCTAGTACATCTCGCGTTGGTGTGCAAACCCGCCAAGCTCTATCCGACACCTTGTTGAGAATGTCAGCGTCCGTATATCTTGGTCTGATTTTATGAGTTGGACACCTATGGATTACCGACATCTTGTTGACAAAGTCAGCGTCGGTCTGCACAATCCGCCAAGCTCTGTCCCAAACTCTTACGGATGGTATACCTTGGACTTTTCGGTTAGGTGTTTGTAAATACTAATAATGTAAATATTTTGTAATAAAGAGAGAGTAAGCACTTGAAATCCAAGCACACTCTTCACTTATTCGACCTAACGTGTTAACAAAAAGGAAGTTGAGATGTCGTTTTACGATTGTTGATATCGATTATAGAATTCATTTCATACTTGCACTATGTTTCTACCAAAACAATTGGCCAAGCTGGAGGAGTTTGTGATGATAACATGACTGTTGTTTGAAGTTTTGATTAGTAATGGACTTAAATTTCATAGTGACGACCCAAATTTGTGTTAACTCATTCGTGTAATATTTAAAAGTAAATTATCCATTTGTAAATATTCCTTCAAAAGCTTGCATTCGTCTTGTAAATATTTTCTAATCTTGAATTTTGTAAATATTTTTGCATTTAACATTTGGATTTTGTGGGTAGTATCCGCTGAAAACCCTCACGAGACAACACTCGTCCTACTGGGGACACCCAGAGGTTTAACAGCTTGTTGCATATGCTAAATGCAATCGTGTTTCCTACGAAAGTGTGACATATCTTAGTTTTTTTTATTCGAGGACAAATAAAAAGATAAGTGTGGGGGTATTTGATGTGCACGTAAATATGCAAATTTATATTCACACATTTATTCTTATTTTAATTAATTAAATAACATAAAGGGATTTTTTTTACATGTTTTAAACCAAAAATCTAAAATTCTCAAATTACCATGCATTCATCCTCATTTAAAGTGTAAACGGTAAATTGTGCTTGTTTTAATTTGTTATATCATTTACTTGGTCCATGTTGTTGTCTCTTATAGGAAATTTGGAGCAAAAATGATGGTTGCATATGAAGTTATAAAGAAAAGCATGCATATATACAAGAGGAGATGGAATTAATTCATTCACTACTTAATGGAGGACCCCACCTACCTATTATCTCTCCTTCCTTAATGGTGCAATTAAAGGCCTCATGCAATTTACATGACTCATTAGTGGATGGAAACAAAATTGTAGCTTCATGAAGGGGGTACTTTTGGTAGTCCCCAACAAATGTAACTAGGATTTTAGGGTTTAGAACATGTGTATATATACCCCTTTTATGTGATGTAAATCCTCTCTAATTTCTCTCTCCTTCTCTATCCTTATCTTTAGTTAGTTTTTAGGATCAGAAAAAAAAAGTTCTTTCTTTTTCTTCAATGGCTTCTTAGTCATTTTTTGTGTAATTTCTCTTTTGCAATTTCAATTAGTTATCTTTTATTTAGATGTTCTCTTCTTTTATGCAAATAGAATAGATTTGTACTTTATTTTTCTTTTCTTTTTCTTTTGTTTTTGTTATATGTTGGAATCTACTTCTGTTGTTAGAATAACAAACATGAGAGGCTAAATCCTTTGATTTAGGGGTAATGAAGCTTTCTTGATTATGTTGATGCAACATATTTTGGTTTTTATGATATCTTGTTATGCTTAATGGAATGATTGAAGTAGTAATTACATTGTTGTTGAGTTTTGGTTTTGATAGTCTATGTTTGTTGACAACAAAATAGGCTATGCTTAGTCAACATAAACATAAGATTGCCTCTTCATCTATATATGAATATGGTAATTAAAGTGTGACTGAAATTCAAGATTTGATATTCTATGTTACTAAATTAATAGTAAATAGAATATTCTTAAAGTAAATTTTAGTTTCATTTTTGTTGTCATTTCATGAATGTATAATTGTGGATTAGAGAGTGTGTTAGAGTTTGACGGTTTAAGTGTGTTCTCTAATGACACATTACGCCGTGCTTATGAGAAATGTACCAACTAATTACACAAAAGATCAAATGAGAGATCATGAAATCATTGTATGTCGATTTATGTGGTCATAAGGGTGAAGTTGCCTCTAAATTGTTTTCATTTCATATTCAGCTCTCAACTTAGTTATAGTTTTTTTCATTAGCTTTTATTAATTAAATCTTCACTCGAGTTCGGTTTAATTTGATTGAATAAAATTAGAATTGCTTCTTTCCCTGTGGATCGACTCGTATTCGCCACGTACTAATAATTGTACGCCGTGCGCTTGCGGTTTATTACACTTCGCGATGGTATTCTAATTCATAGAATATTCGTCGTCGAACAGTCAGATAATCAGATGAGGCGATTAATGGTTGCATCTCAGATTGTCAATACTAGGATGAAAATCGACGAGAGAAAAAGGAATGCATGCTTGTAGAAGCTTATCCCTTTCCATATTAGGAATTGGGATACATGGGTAGGAAGATAAACATGCCTCGTCTATCCGCAGTTGTCTTCAATCCCACGTTGGGAATAAGAGCTGATGTGTAAACAATCAATCAACATCTAGGGGTGTTAAACGGACAGGACAGTCCGATGTACGACTCGGTCCGAAGGGGTAATGTGTCCGGTCCGTGTCCGTACGATTCTCATTTAGGACATGATTTAGGACAAGAATAATTGTACGAAAATATGCCCGTCTGAAAATGTTCGATGTTTTTCTATTGTCCGAAGCATGTCCGTCCGTTGTCCGGCTCGTACGAACAATGTCCGAGCCAACTCCTCGTCCGGTCCGTGTACGTCCGAAAGTCTTATAGGACAGGACACGAACACCCCTCTGTCCGGTCCGGTCCGCCCGATTAACACCCCTATCAACATCCAAGCGTAAGTGTTTCAAACCTTTAACTTGCCAATTTTCGGGCAAAATTAGAGTATTCGACCATACTTCGGATACAAGTACGGTCATGCAAGCCTACGAAATATCAACCTTGGATTAGATGATGGAATCATGCGTAGTCGACTCTCGGATTCTTGAGTTGCCCTCTGTTTGGGGGCTTAAGTCAACAATCAGATGGTCAATGAAGAGGGTCGAATTGTAAATCTTTACATTCCAATACAAAAATGTTGACCGTTAGGATTCTTTTTCATAAACATCTTCCAGTAGATAGTTGGTAGACTGATGCTTTTGAAGCATTATTTGGTGCAGTGAACTTAGCAATGAGATTTGTTGATGCTTGTTTCAGGATGACTTTCAAAGGAGAATAGGCACTGTCAAATTACTCAAATTTGACATTCTATTTAGATATTCTTCCAAATGCCTCAGGTTGTTATAAGACATGTCGTAGCAGCTGGCCGGTTTAGACTTTAATTAGATAAGCTTGAATACAGTAGCATAACTTGTTAGGCTTTGAGTGTTGTTCGTGCGTTCTGTCACAACAAATGTATGAAGTAGAGAGTAGATGGCTGAGCTTGCATGATAGCTGATAAGAAATCGAGTTTTTATCATCTTAATAAGGATCCACAGTCCCAATCATGGCCTATGGAGGCTAAATCGGTGCCTGACACTAGGCAGTTAAGTATGTTGCTTTGACGCTTATTAGGTGGAAACTAAACATCATCGGTGCGGTGGATAGCAAATGGTCATTGCAAAGGTTAGCTAGGTTCCATCGGGTAGTGAGTTGCAAGGCATATGTCGTTCATCAAGCCAAATGTGTGAAGTGTAGTTTTAGAATTTAGGGATCCATGGTCGCTTTCCGGTATCCTGACATTGATAATTATCGTCACAAAGGTCATCTGAGTCATCTCCGGAATAGGGTCCGGATCGCTCTATATCAATGTCATTTGATTCCATCAATTAGGTAGGTTTATGTCATGTAATCCAAGTGGTCATCAATCAATTAAGAATAGCATCGGTTGCATTGATGAAGTCTATACGCCATCGGCACCCTTAAAAGGGAGGTTGTTCGGAAGTAGTCTTTCCAGCACATGTCATAATGGTTAACATGTTGAATCTGTTCAGGAACTCTCCTCGTTGAATATCATTACTAAATAGGGGTCATGGCTCTAGGAACAATCTCAGTCATTGCCATTTTGCTGTTGATATTCTCGGACTAGCCGCTGAATCTTGGTTGTTAACTCTTGATGATTATTGTTAGCCACGACACTGCGGCACGGGTTCAAGCACTTCTAGCCGAAATTTTTAGGTCTTTTTCTTCAAATCTAGGACATACCCGATTTATTTTTACATAAATGTCATTGTTCCGGGTCGATGTTTAGGAGTCCAGAAATGGCTAGTTGTTCAGATCGGTAAAGTTGGTTAGGAGGGAAGTGAGCTGAAGCAAACACATATCCAGTTTGATATTGTTTATGTTCAATATGAAGCCATATTCGATCCGGAGGCATGTTTGATTCGACCTAAAGGCTTGTTTGATCAGATTCGAAGGCTTTGCTAAACTTCGCTTCTGTTCTTTGTTGGTTGCTAGAAGACGTGGATGTAGCTTCACGTCTAGTGATCCCCATTATTATAGAACAGATCCCACATACAAGACCATGTACACTCACGAACCCCTCGCTCCTATTCTAATCCTACGCTCAAAACCCTAGACTGATCTAAACCCCTAGATCAGATTTTCCCTAGTTTTACAGACTCTAGTAACTACCAGTTAAACCCCTAACTGGATCCCCTAGAATTTTACAGACTCTAGCAACTGTTTTGTCGGTTACAATTCAAATTACAAAAACAATACAAGATAAAAACCAAAACCCTAGATATAAAAGTAAAAATAATCTCCCCTTTTTAAAACACTTGAACTAGGTCAAGCCCACTTGATAATCTTGGTCGGCCCATCTTTAATTCCTTTTGCCCCGATCTTTTGGTTTCTGGATGGTGGCTTCACTTTGGCGACTAGGGTTTCTTTCAAATCCAAATCGCGACGCAGTTGTTTGATTGTTGAAATTAGGCTCTAGAATTAATCTCTGGTGCTCAAATTTGATGCTTCCTCGTCGTTCGATTTGGACTCTCTGTCTAGCGATTGAAACTATGAGTAAAATTTGATTTTGAATTCTTGCTTGAGTTACTTGTAGTTTTTCGATGATGCTTGCTTGGTTTTGTGGGATTTTCAATCTAGTTTCCTCTTTTGATTTCGATATTCTCGGTTTGAATTGATGAATTGAATCTGGATAAGTTTGGCCTTTAAAGAACAGGTTCCCCTGATTGAAATGTATTTCCTAGAACAAATATTTTTTTTCCTTGTAGTTCCTTTGTGAAATTCTGGAAACCCTTAATAGACACTCTGCCAAAAAACTATGCATTCGAAAAATGGAAACATTTGAGGACTTGAAATGGCATTTCCACAAATCAATACATTTAACCACTTGAAATCCTTTTCTGGAAATATTTTTGAAACCGGAGAATGATTTCTTGCCAACAATGAATTGAGGATTTCTGGAAACAAATTATTTGTTTTTCAATTTACCATTGTGTGTGTTTTTCTTGAAATTGATTTTCTGGTTTAATGTATATGCTTGACCATTGTGATCTGCTTCATTTTGCATGTATATGATGCCATGATCATTGTCCACCATGCTTTATGCTCCATTCACCATTATGTTGAGATGCTTGCTGTCTTGGTTCTGAGATGTTGTGCACTGCTTCACCACTGAGTATACTACCACTTGCAACCTGAACCTTGAACACATCTGTATTGATGCATGCTGCTTTGTTTAAAACTCTTTTGAATATCCACATGCTTGTACATGTTCATATCTAACCTGTTCTCAAAAGTTTGAAAAATCCACATTCAAGTGTACATGTTGTTGATATGCATTTTTCTACCACTCCATTCATATTTCCTGTATGAAACTGAAACATTGCGCTAGCACACTAGTCATGGCCCATGCACCATTGTTTTTTCTGCATAATTAACTTGACTAGACTTGTATGTAAATGCTGGCCTGTGGTTTTCTTGCACTTATGCTGTTTCATGCTGAAATGTAAAAAAAAAAAAACTCCATGCTATTGATACTTGTTGAAAACTTGTTCATGCTAGCTGCACATACAAGACTTGACATTGTTTTGTCATTTGCACACATGTATCACTTGTCACCATTTAGTTTGAGCTGTGACATTTCTGTAAAGTAGCCATACACCATTGTTGCTTCACAATTCTTGTTGAGCTCGACCATGCACTTGGCTTGACTGTTGACTTGTTGTTGCATTTTATCTTGAACACTTGGGTATAAACTTGACTTTCATCACTATGCTTTGTGACCTTGTTGTTGTGTGTGCACCACTTCAATGCTACTTCACCTTCGTGCTCGACCATGATCGTAACTTGCCTTCACCATGTTCACATGTACATATGTGTATATATACACAATAGTGTGTGTATACGTATATTGTGCACGTGTAATTTATATTATATATATCAGCAGACTGCTGCACTGTATTGTAGCTATTCAGAATTAACTGGTTCTGATCAGCAAAACCGTGTAGTATGTTGAGGCTAATCAGTAGGTATATATATATCAGATCAAGTCATGAAAAATGATGAGAAACACACCAAAATTCTGAGGCAAATAATTTTTTTTCTAAAAAGAAAATTATATTTACTAGAATATGAAATTATTTCTGTTCAAGATTACTGTGTGTTTCTGTATATGACAGGTATGAAGACTAAACTGACTGAAGGATGCTATGAAGACAGAAGACTAAAGACAACAAGACAGTGAACAAAAACAGTGTGTAAAAGTGTATATGAGTGAATGTGAAATGTATGGGTGTTATATTGAATATGAAAATGAATATAAATTGAAATTTATATCAGTGATGTATTCAAATAGTGGAGTTAAAAAAAATTGTATTGTTTGAATGTTTGAAATAAAATATTATATCTAAATAAAATACTGTGAATATTTGAATTTCTGTACAGTCGTATTTTATTCAAATGTAAATATTATATTCCTGTTTATGATGTATATATGAGTTGAGATTTTGATTTATGAGTGAATATTTTATAAATATTTTTAATTTTGAAAATTCATTCAATTTTCATTTTTCACTCATACACAGTTATAGGGGGAGTTTATGTTGTGGGGGGAGTTGAAAATTCATTCAATTTTCATTTTTCACTCATGCATAGTTATAGAGGGAGTTTCTGTTGTAGGGGAGCTTTCAAATAGGGGGACTTCAGTTCTACACTGTCAAACACATTTATTGCGCTCAAAATCTTTCATTTGTTTGTCATCATCAAAAGGGGGAGATTGCTGTATATAATGGTGTTGTATACACAATTATATGATTTTTGTTTGATGATAACAAACAAATATATTTATTTTAAATGTGTTTGTTACTGTATTGTTTCATATGTACATCACAGACAGGAATAAAATATTTATATTTGAATAAAATACGACTGTACAGAAATTCAAATATTCACAGTATTTTATTTAGATATAATATTTTATTTCAAACATTCAAACAGTACAATTTTTTTTTAACTCCACTATTTGAATACATCACTGATATACATTTCAATTTGTATTCATTTTCGCATTCAATATAACACCCATACATTTCACATTCACTCATATACACTTTTACACACTGTTTTGGTTCACCGTCTTGTTGTCTTCAGTCTTCTGTCTTCACAGCATCCTTCAGTCAGTTCAGTCTTCATACCTGTCATATACGGAAACACACACAATAATCTTGAACAGAAATAATTTGTTTCCAGAAATCCTCAATTCATTGTTGGCAAGAAATCATTCTCCAGTTTCAAAAATATTTCCAGAAAAGGATTTCAAGTGGTTAAATGTATTGATTTGTGGAAATGCCATTTCAAGTCAACAAATGTTTCCATTTTTTTGGCAGAGTGTCTATTAAGGGTTTCCAGAATTTCACAAAAGAATAACAAGGCAACAAATATTTGTTCTAGGAAATACATTTCAATCAGGGAAAACCTGTTCTTTAAAGGCCAAACTTATCCAGATTCAATTCATCAATTCAAACTGAGAATATCGAAATCAAATGAGGAAACTAGATTGAAAATCCCAGAAAATCAAGCAAGCATCATCGGAAAACTACAAGTAACTCAAGCAAGAACTCAAAATCAAATTTTACTCGCAGTTTCGATCGCCAGACAGAGAGTCCAAATCGAACGACGAAGGAGCATCAAATTCAAGCAACAGAGATGAATTTCAGAGCCTAATTTCAACAATCAAACAACTGCGTCGCGATTTGGATTTGAAAGAAACCCCAGTCGCCAAAGTGAAGCCGCCATTTGTATTTCTCCTGAAACCAAAGGATCGAGGCAAAAGGAATTGAAGATGGGCCAGCCAAGCTTATCAAGTGGGCTTGACCTAGTTCAAGTGAAGCGACCCGAACCTCCCCGTGAAGGAAAGCCCGGATTGACTTGAGGACAAGACGAATCAGGACACAAACAGAAGAACATTTCATTGCATATTACAACAATTTCATCAGAATACAAGAATATACAGAGTATACATGAATAATATACACATTTACTAAATATCAGGGATTCACTAGTTATAATACAGCAGAAAAATAATACAAAACACAACTGAAAAGAATATACGGATACAGAGTTTTCCGAATATCATTCCAGCTGTAAACCAGGATCCTATGAATATAAATCTGCAAAACCAAAACTACAAGCTGCCCGTGCGGAAAATAGGGGCACCCAGAGTTTAGGTTGAAACAATTAACTTCAGGTCAGTCATGTGACTGGCGTGAGAACTAAAAGAGTTATTAATCTTTATTTTAAAGTTCGGTAAATCAAGGGACCACGCCGTATAACACAGGACGGGTTTCCTCCCAAGAATACCAGTGCATAAAACAACAACACAATGCTAAATAAAGAAAAATGAAGCTATTATAAGACCCAGGTCCCATCACAGAATGCAACGCAAGCTGGAGGATAGAGTTTTCACCTTATAATAGCAAAGAATGCTTGGTACGTAAAATTTCATGTTTTATTATTACTATAAGTGTATAGTGTCAAAACAATTTCAATCATAAGTATAAATCATAGACGGCATAAGTGCCCCATACCACTATGTCGCCATACATAGGTTCTACAATCAAAACCGCAAAATATCGTATTAGAAGTTGGATTTCCATCTGTGAACCAAGGCAAGGGATCGTTCTTACCACTTCGTGACAATCTAGCCTATGTCTCAGGCAAGCGCGCAGACAAGCCTTAAATCATCAGGGTCGGTCCACCCGATGTGGATTAAAATGCCTGAACACTACGTTTCCCCGCCCTATGGGGCGTAAATGAGCCAAATGACTCCATTGGCCCCGGATCGACCGATATAACTGAGGCGTCTCGCAATCCATCATCCACATAAGTAAAATGTCAGGCTAGTAAAACGCTGACACCACTCCTAGCTAGAAGGAAACTCATGCCCTCCCTGATGTCCTCTCCTGTTTCTGGTTCACACCGGGTGTGAAGATCACAAATTTACGCTACACAAAGCTACGCTATATTAAAGTCGTGCTTTGATCATCAACCACAAGACTCTGTTTTTCAACAGAAGCCTTGATCATTTGCAACTCATTATACCACACAGGCAATTCACGCTATGCAACCAATGTATATCAATCACACAGAATGAAATCCGATGTTAGACACACATCCATTTACAAGTTCATTCTGGGTCTGAACGAAACCGGAGGCACCTTATTCCTCCCCCATATGTCCAATACAGGGGAGAGGTCCTCGCACATCCGGTCGATCAGCAAGTACGTCAGGACGATCACCACTTATTAATTCGCCTTGGGTATACAGCCCAATCAAGACATCAATAATCATCCAAACGATGTAAAGACCTCTGATCTTCAACCACCGTCTTCATCCTCGACACATCGTCGAATTAGTTATTCAGAATGGGATAAACTCGGTCTTTCTGAATAACTCGCGTATATAATAAACAAGTGCTATAAAAACACAATATACGCCTCATTCCAATCCAGAATATTCCTTTATTCAAATATTCTTATGCTTTGGGAAAGGTTCCCATTAATTTTATCAAAGATAAATTCTTTAAATTTATTCTTTAATCTTCTTTTGGATATTATTTCAATCTAATTAAAGATGCATTAAAACTCCACTTGGTTTTAATCTTCCCAAAAATCAATATTAACGATTGTTTAACTTGGGAAATCATATCCTGCCTTTAACCGGGTTAAAGAACCAATGTCATTTAAAACACGGTTCACGATAAACCCAAAATCCCATTCCATTCCATTAGCCTTTAACCGTAAATTAGAAAGTGAACAATTCCCTAAGTATTATCCCCGAAGGCCGAAACCAACATCAGATCAATACCCAAAAAACCATTCAACTTAACTAATCTCTAGTTAGTTTCTGATTTTCTTAACTCCATTGGGTCTAAGAACAGTATTATTACAGATACCATTCACGACAACCCAAAATCACATTCCATTAACAATGGAATCTTCATGGAAAACAAATCGATATAAACTTCCATTTCCAACCGATAATATAAATGGAATAATGACCAGGCCTTTTAAATTCCATATATATTAACCGTCTTCCTCTATGGAAGCTTACTTCGATTATTACCAATCGAATTCCATTCAATTCCAATTTACTATGTTAAATTGGAAAACTTTACTTTGGAAGATCTCCTTTAAATCTTAACAAAAGATTTATAAATTCCAAATCCCATTTCACTATAAACCGGGTTAAAGAACGAATGTCGATAAAACACAGTTCACAACAAACCCAATTCACATTCCAGTAGTCCCTAACCGTAAATTAGTAAGAGAACAATTCCCTAAGTGTTAACATTGAAGGCCGAAACTAACATCAGATCCATACCCAGGAAACCATTCAACTTAACTAATCTCCAGTTAGTTTTTGATTTTCTTAACTCCATTGGGTCTAAGAACAGTATTATTAAAGATACCATTCACGACAACCCAAAATCTTATTCTATTGTTAATCGGGTTAAAGAACAAGTGTTATTTAAAACACCGTTCACGATAAACCCAAAGACCAATTTCAATTCCATTCCAATTAAATATCAATTAATTGGTATACTTCATTAAATCTAAATAAAAAGATCTAATCTTTTCTCAACTGGGTTTAAGAACAGTGTTAATGAAGACACCATTCACTACAAACCCAAAATCACATTTGACATTAAATACAAGGCTCTGAATAGAAAATATATCGGCTTATATTCAATGTCAAATACTGGAATCAACAAATACTGTATTGGAATAACGATATATATCTTCCAAATTCCTCCACAATATCCATATAATCACGAAATCCAATATCGAAATATTCTGAAGATAATTTCGATTCAAATCCATTCCAATTTATATATTGGAAATTCTGGTTATTTTTAAAACCATTTCAAATCCAATTTATTTATTTAAAAATATTGGATTATAATTCTAGTTCATAACTAGTTCATTTTGATAAAAATATATTTTAATCTTTTTAAATATGGGATTTTTCAGCTCAATTCTTTCCAAATCATTTCTTATGATTTTACACTAATTGGTCTAATTTTCATAATTTTATCAAGGCCCGCACAGTCAATTTTCATAAATGGCCACCGAACTGCACTTATAGCGACCTTTTCCAAATTTGATTTGGACATAATTCAAAATCCAACCGTTAGATTTCAAATCCCTAATTTTTTTAGAAATCTCTTTTCGATACGAACCCAACGGTTCTGATTTTAGGAGAACTCGACGGTCGGATCTCCCGTAATGTCCGTTCGAAGTCAATGGTCGAAATTCGCGAACTACCACGGCGTGGCGCGTTCTGTTCAGGCCATTATATATATAATAAAGATTATATATATTTCGTCGATTTCCATTTGAAACGTATTTTATAAATCGTCTTACATTCGTTTTCAGAACGATTTCAACTTCGTATTCAATTTCCAATCAAAATTGAATATTCCATATCATCGATATATAAGTGATAATATTTTCAAAACATTAGATTTTGAAATCAATTCCTTTTTGATATTCATTATAAAAATGAATAAAATCAATATAAATATCCTTCACATCAAAATGGCGTTATATATTGAAATATATTCGTGTCATCCCAAATCGGACATCAAAATCATATTTTGATTCTTTTCTGAATATTATTTGAAAATATTCGTTATTTTAAAATATCGTTATTTTAAAATATTCATTCTTTCTGAATTGGAATCAGGCATAGTCAATTACCATATAATTTGATTATATGGATTTCATACAATACATGTTTACAACAACAGTGATAAATAATCATCCATCGTCCAGAGTGCATTCTACACTGTATAAGCATTAAATATAAATATTCAACGCTTATAACAGTCTGTCAGCCAATCGATTGACATACAACTAATTATTGGGATTAGTATGTCCAATATCGTCCCAATACCCGTGTGGGGTTTCAATCAACAAATAATGAATTTTATTTGCGTAGTTGGGCGACGTGTAAAACTTATCGTCCCAATCAATATCAATCAAATCAGTGTACATAAACAAATCATCTGATTTGTTTATGAATATTTATTTTATTCATATACACGTTAAAAAATATATTTTTAAATATGAAATATTTTTAACTATATAATATTTTATTCCATTCCACATCACACAATCTATTTTCACAACACATCAATCAAACAAACAAGTCATCCATGGTCTGTGGACGACGGGTGTCGGGTGCTACTAAGCACCGTCTGCATCCTAGTATATATTTTAACTAGAAAATAAAATAAAAGCGAGAAGTTCTCACCTTTGGGTTCCACTCCACCGTGCTTTGATTGTCGATATATGTAGTATACCTACATTAAAAATTATATTTTTAACCAATCAATAATTATTTCTTTGTATGATTATTTTATAAATAACATACATAGGCTAAAAATTATATTTTTAACTTTCTAAAAATAATTTCATATTTTTATAACAACGCTACATAGATAAAAATCACATTTTTACATTGCCGTTCAAACGATAAAAATCATATTTTTACTTTGCTACATATATAAAGATCAAATTTTTATTCTCTATATAACATAAAAATCATATTTTTAATATTCCTATAATATAAAAATCATACTTTCATTATCTCTATAATATAAAAATCATATTTTTATTATCTCTATAACATAAAAATCGTATTTTTCTTATCTCTATAATATAAAAATCATATTTTTATACAATCGAAAATCACAGCTTTCTACCCTAAAAATCCTATTTTAATTACATTAAAACTGAAAATAAATCCAATGTGAATTCATATTGAAATCCAAAGATAAATCCATGTTATTTATTTTCAGAAATCACATGTTTATCTAATTACAAAATTAATTGGACTACTTTCATAATAATAATAAAAAGGAATAAGCTTACTGTAATTTTTCTAGCACAAAGTCGAACTGGAGCTCGCCATTTGGTGGAGCGATGGTCGCTGGTGCTCGTGCGGCGATGGACTGGTGCAGGCGAGTGGCGCATCGGGTTGCGCGCTGGATTTGGGTGCGGTTCTTGGTGGTCGTCGTCTTCAACTGGATGCGGGGCTTGGGGATCATCGAGGTGGAGGGCTGTCGCGGATCTGGGGAGGCGGCGCGTTGTGGTGGGGCGTCTCCGGCGTGGCGGTGTTGGCACGGAGCGGTGGCGGCTTCCTTCCCCCTCCCTTCGCGATTTTCCTTTTTTTATTCATCCGTGAATCGATTTTATCTGATGAGAGAGAGGAGGGAAAGAGAAATAAATGGGGGGCCATATATATTTTATATTATTATTATTATTTCCAAAAAGTAACTTTAAATTTCGATCTCCAAACGAGACCCACCGCCTATCGTCCATAACCCCCATTCCGAACACAATAGGATATGTATCGTAAGCCAATTTGACTGTTTCTATATGTTTCCGTCGAAATCAAAATATAAATCTATAAATTGAATTTGAACGCACATTTCAATTTACCGGGGCCACATACGGACACTAAAAATTCCCAAAAATATTTTCTAGCTTCGTATTGACGATACGGTTTTAACAAAACTAATTTCGTCAAATTTGGAGACCGTTTGAAAAATGACCATTTTCTGGTCGATCCAAATTGACTAAAACTGTCAAAACACGTTTTCCTTCGCCACGGTCACATATTGATTTAGAAAAATACAAATTTTGGAATCTAGCAATAACTTGACACCTGGGATCCAAAAAAGTGGTTTCGTCGAAATCAGAGGTCGTTTGCAAAATTTCCATTTTTAAGGGCTATATTTTCCATAGCGGCTATTCTGAAATTTCAACTGGGCATAACTTTTTATTCCCGCTATGAAATTTCAATTTTTCGGATTCGTTGGAAAGATATTTTCAAGTAGATTCAAATATTTTTGGTTTCGCTAAAATCCGTTTTATTTTGAATCTTGTACATTCATTTCAAATTTGAAATCGAATTTTCAAACTACCACGCCATTTTCAATTCCTTTTATAATTAAAATAAATATTTATATTCTAATGTTGATTCAAATAAATATATACATTCAATTCTATTCAAAATAAATTTCTCGTCGTTATTATTTAAAATAAATCATTTTAAATATTCAAAATTCATTAAAATTGCCAAAATAAAATTTTAAAATTGGTTTGGATTTTCTGGGTTATTACATTAAGTGTTTTAAAAAGGGAGATTGTTTTTACTTTTATATCTAGGGTTTTTGTTTTTATTTTGTATTGTTTTTGTAATTTGAATTGTAACCGACAAAACAATTGCTAGAGTCTGTAAAATTCTAGGGGATCCAGTTGGGGGTTTAACTGGCAGTTATTAGAGTCTGTAAAACTAGGGAAAATCTGATCTAGGGGTTTAGATCAGTCTAGGGTTTTTAGCGTAGGATTAGAGTAGGAGTGCGGGGTTAGCGAGTGTACATGGTCTTGTATGCGGGATCAATTTTTTTACCTAGTAAAAACCTTAGGAATGCAGCAGTAGGCAGGTTTTTGCCGAAGCTGGGTATATCTTGCATCATTTATTTTCTGCATTTCTATTTCTGCTATATTCTACGATTTGTAATTATTGTTAATATCCCGTTAACTTCAACAACTCAATGATAAAGTGTAATAAACCTTATTCATCCTCCTCCCCCTTCTAGGGTTCATCTAGATCCAACAAGTGGTATCATAGCAGGTATATTATGTTAACTCTAGAGAAGTGGTGATCTCTTGTTGTCAGTTCATAGAGAGTCATTCCAATCGTATTCCAACTATCTTTAAAGGTATAATTTTTTGAATTGGAAATCTAAAATGGAATCTTATTTAAAATCTGTTGATATTAAGTGTAGGGATATTATTATCAATGGATATGATTGGGTAGGTAGGAATGATATTGAATTTAATTTACGCGCTACTCATATTTTATATTCTTATATTGACGATGTGCAATATAGCCTCATTTCTCACTTTTTAACTGCGCAGAGAATCTGGCAGACTCTCAACGCGCTGTATGGAAAAACTGACAACTACTCAAAACCCCAGAAAGTCAACTCAGCTTCAGATTTGTGCTTAACAAGTTATACAGATGGAAATTCAGATGGAGACTCAATAGGAGATCTTTCTTATAAAGATTTACTTCGTTGTTTAAAAGGTTTAACTGAATATGTTGAGAACTTAAAATCTAAAAATAAAATTCTAATATCTGAAAAGCTTGAGTTGATCAGCAAAATTAATATTTTGGAATCAAAACTTGAGAAGGTCAAGAAATCTTCAAACTCTAGTTGTAAAAGTTGTTTGGTTTTGGAAAACAATCTTGTTCGTCAAAATAAAAATATTCAAAAGCTTGAAAATGAAATTATGATTTTAAAAGAAAACAAAATTGAGCTTGAAAGTACAAACAACTTTTTACAAAAGGGATTTGAAAATTTAGGGACTACCAAAAATTTTGAATATAAATTTGCTGAAAAACAAAATTTGATGAAAACGGATTTGATTTTGAAAGAGCTTGAAATTGAGATTGAAAAATTCAAAACCTTTGAAAAACTTGAATCTGAAAAACAAAATCATTTTGAACTTGAAATCAAGCCAAAATTAAATTACTTGAAAATGAGAATTTGGCTTTGAAACAGTCCAATGCTGAACAGAAGATCGCTATAAATAATTGCTCAAATTTAATAAAAGAAAATAGCGATCTAAAATCCAAAATTCAATGATTAGAATCAACTTTGGATAAATTTTCTAATGGGAAAAAATCGTTGAATATGCTGTTGCAAAATCAAAATTTTATTGGAAATAGATGTGGTCTTGGCTTCGGGAAAAATAATGTTTTTGAAAAACAAAATTCAATTGATTTGAAAAATCCTTCAAACTTCTTTGAAAAGAATCAATTTAAAATTTTAAATTTTGATAATTTCAAAGGTTTTTTAGATCATAATCGAGATGATAATTTGTTTTGTATCAATTCATTTAAACATTCTTGGATACCAAAAGGAAATAAAACAACTTGGACTAAATTCAAACAGGTTTGGGTTCCTAAAGGTATGAAGAAAAATTCGGATGGATTGTTATATAAACTGTCTGGGCACCAAAACGTACGTATACAACTATGGGTAGTTTTACTAATTTTATTAGAACACTCGGTCCTATCAACAGTTAGGTACCAGAGATGGCTGAGGAACTGCGTTTCGAAAGAGAAATTGAATTCAGACCACTTCATATCTTTGAATCATCCACAGTTCCTTAGCAAAGATTAATGAGTTAGAGATTCTGGTTTACATCGACTTCAAGTATGATCTCTGAACTCATCTTTGTAAATATTTTTTTATTTTGTTTATTCCTCTGTTTACCCCCTCTATTTTCTGTTTTGATTTGACACTACCATATTTTGTGCTTTCTTAACTTCTAATTGAGTATTCACGATATTTTGGAAATTGCTTGTTTTTTGATCTGATTACTGCTCTGATACTGTTTTCAAATAACTACCTGTTTTGATCTGTCTACTGCTTGCTTAATTTGTTATCTTGTCTACTTGGGATTTAAAATTCTGTTGTCTGTGATATCTTGGTTTGTCTCCAATGTCTTGTTACAACCCTCATTAATAGGGACACCAATTAGTATCAGAAGTGTTGTTTTTCTTTTGTACATATTTTAATCCCTCTTGTCTTGTATAGATCTTTCATATTCCTCTTGTAATTGATTTTCAATTTTAAAATTATTTATTGATTATTCATTCAAAAATTGAAACTTATATCCAAATTGAACTGTATTTATAATTCATCAAAATTATTAACAGATTTTGAAATTGTGATGAATTGCGACTGCTGTATATTTCACAACAAGAGGAGATTTTATTCAGATTCTCATGATGGTTGAACATATATTATAATTCTTTGAATTGGCAATTATTTCGCGGCCATCTTCTTTATCTACCATCATTCTGTCATCCATGATAATTTTTATATTAATGTGGAGACTTAATATGTTTTAAAATCTTTTTGAATAAGCAGTGGAAATATTTGTGATAAAAATGAGACTATTTTATTATTCATAATTAGTGATAATTGAAAATTTTCAATGATCCCAGTACAGTCGAGCATATTTCATAATATAATTAATTTAGAAATTTATTTCACAGTCCATCTCTGTACCTACCCCATTTTCTATCATTCATATATTGGTTTTATATACTGAGGAGTTTTTCCTTTTAAAGCTGAAAACGATAAATTTATAATTAATATATATAAGTGTGTCTCTAACCTCATTTAAAAATCCAAGCTCTGGTTATGCATGGTTAAGAGATAACTTATAATTTAAGATGCGACTGACCTCATTTAAAAATCCAAGCTATGGTTATGCGTAGTCAGTGGGCTCTTAAATAAAAAATAAAAGAAAAGGAAATAATGTGCTATAAATTAAAATTAATTTGAAATTCTCCTTTGTGTATAAAAACCAGCCGATCAATCCATATTCTAACTTGTGAAATGTGTTGAAATCTTATGACGTATTATGATTTGTTGATTGATAGGTATTGGGATTTGAGATTATATGATGTTGTCACTTAAATTGAATTATTAACTATAGTCCAAATCCATCACTATTTTTGTGCTCAATTTTACAAAAATCTTTTGAAAATAATTGGAAATCATATTTTTGTAACTCTCTCCATTTTATATAGAATTCATCGTAAATCTGTCATTCTCTATAATGTGAAATATGCCACCTGTTCTCAGAATATTATGATTTTTGTTTGATTGATTGAGATTTATGATGATCGTTCTTCCTCTTAAGCTGATATTATATTTTAGTCATTTTTCATCTATATTTTAATTTCTGTATCTTTTTTATGATAACAAAAGAGGGAGAATGGGTTGAGATTTTGATTTATGAGTGAATAATTTATAAATATTTTTAATTTTGAAAATTCATTCAATTTTCATTTTTCACTCATTCACATTTATAGAGGGAGTTTCTGTTGTAGGGGGATTTGAAAATTCATTCAATTTTCATTTTTCACTCATGCACAGTTATAGGTGGAGTTTCTCTTGTAGGGGGAGCTTCCAAATAGGGGGAGTTCAGTTCTTCACTATTAAACACATTTACTGGATTCAAAATCTTAACATTTGTTTGTCATCATCAAAAAGGGGAGATTGTTGTATATAACGGTGTTGTATACACAATTATATGATTTTTATTTGATGATAACAAACAAATATATTTTATTTTAAATGTGCTTGTTACTGTATTGTTTCATATATACATCACAGACAGGAATATAATATTAATATTTGAATAAAATACAACTGTACAGAAATTCAAATATTCACGGTATTTTATTTAGATATAATATTATATTCCTGTTTGTGATGTATATATGAAACAATACAGTAACAAACACATTTAAAATAAAATATATTTGTTTGTTATCATCAAACAAAAATCATATAATTGTGTATACAACACTGTTATATACAACAGGAAAATCCTTAGATGTTGAGAATCTTCGTTTCTCAATATGAGCACTAAAATATTAGACCAAGAAATAATACTAACACCCAAAAAGTTGTGTTTAGAGCATGAAATATGAGTAAATAACTTAATAATGCAAGAAATGGCAAAACAATAGCATTTGATAGTGGTTCGGCGTTAACGAGTCTACATCCACTTCATAATTCACTTCATAACATCAGAAAAGTGAAGTTACAATAAACGTGATTGCCAGAATCTCTTATTCAATATTGTTTCTAGTGTTTATCTTGAATAACAATCATGGATATAGCAAGTATTTCAAGTTTTAGAGTGGTTGGCCGCCATGATTGGGTAGTGGAAAGCTTGCAAGGGTCAAAAGTCCTTGAATTCTCCTTAAAATACTGCACTTATAGGTCTGGTTGGCGCCCAGATCAAATGGTACACGTGGTCTTCGATCCGGAACGATAGCAAAGTAGTGGAGGCAGTTGTAGAACGGTTACAACACCACTTCGGGAAGTCGTTGAGTTGGTTTGTGGACATATGGCATGAGATCCGGAGCATCAGGAGAAAGTGGAGGAGTGCTGATAGTAAGAGATTGTAAATGTCCCTTTGTAGATTGGATTACATTCGATCCAGGTTGCATTCGAGATTCCGTTCGATCCAGATTCCATTCGATTCAGATCCCATTCGATCTGGGTTCTATCCGATCCGAAGCTCTGTTTTTCTGGAGTGTGGTCTTTGACTTGAGTTGGAGCTTTATGCGATCCGAGCTGGAACCCCATTCAAGCTGGGGTAAGCAGGAAGGATCTCCTTCGATCCCAGACTTCATGTAACAACTCGGAAATGCGAGCCAGTTTAAAAATTTTATTTTGGCGAATTTAGCGAATTTTAAATATTTAAAATGAATTATTTTAAATAATTCGACGAGAAGTTTATTTTGAATATAATTAGATTGTATATATTTATATACATCGTCGATAGAATATAAATATTTATTTTAAATTATAAAAGGAATTGAAAATGGCGCGGTAGTTCGATAATTCGATTTCAAACTTCAATTGAATGTACCGGGTGTAATATAAACCGGATTGTAGTGAAACCAAAAATATTAGAATCTATTTAAGAATATCTTTCCAACGAATCCGAAAAATCAAAATTTCATAGCGGGAATCAAAAGATATGTCCAAATGAATTTTCAGAATAGTCGCTATGGAATTTCGGCCTTTGAAAATAGCCATTTTGCAAACGACCTCGGATTTCGACGAAACCTCTTTTGTTGGGTCCGTGATGTCAAGTTATTGCTAGATTCCAAAATTCATAATTTTACGATTTAATATGTGAGCGTGGCGAAGGAAAACGCGTTTGACCAGCTCTAGTTGATTTTAATTGACAGGAAATTGGCCATGTTTCAAACGGTCTCAGAATTTGACGAAATTAGTTTTGTTAGGACCGCATCGTCAATACGAAGCTAGAAAATATTTTTCTGGAATTTTTCAAGTTAGTACGTGACCCCAGTAAATTGAAATGCGTGTTCAAATTCAATATATAGAGTTATATGTTGATTTTGACGGAAACTGATCGAAACGATCGAATCAGCTTACGATACATATCCCAATGTGTTTGGAATGGGGGTAAAATGCTATGGACGACAGATGGTGGGCTTGATTTCGAGGTCGAAATAAAAAGTCACCTTTTTGAAGTTAAATTAAATAAATAAAAGAAAATAAAAAATCCCCTTCCCTCTCTATATTTCTACTTCAGCCCCCCCTCCCTCGTTCATTTTCAATTTCAGTTTAAAAAAAATAGAAAGAGGAGAGCGACGGGGGGAACCGCTGCTGCCATCGCCCTCCCCCCCCCCCCAAATCGCCGCCGCTGCCCAAGGCAGGGCCACCGCACCCCTACCCCCTTCTTCTCTTCCTCCACCTCCCCTTCCTTCACCCCTTTGTACCCCGACGCTCTCGAAGACCACACCCAAATCGAGCCCGACGTCCACGAGCCCACCACAAGACCACCGCGCGAGCACCTGACCCCCCCAACATGAGCGACTACGGCATATTTCATTCCCCCCTCTTGACCACAGTAAGTTTTTAATTTATTTTATATAATTACTTTATTCTTTATTTTATTTTTATATACATAAAAATCCGATTTTTAGTTGATAAAAAAACCTGTTTTTTTTCATATAAGAAAAATATAATTTTAGTTAGGTAAAAAATAAAGTTTTTTTAAAGAATAAAAGTTAGATCTTTATACATGTAAAGCAAGGATAAGGTTTATATCTTTTAATATAGAAAAGAATTGGTTTTTGAATTAGCGAAAGTTTATATTTTTAAAGTCAAAAAAGTAGGATTTTTAGTTATAACAAAGATTTGATTTTTATTTAAATAACAGGGAAAAATATAACCTTTGTTTATATAAAAATATGATTTTTATATAATAGACGTATAGTTTTTATATAGCAGAGATTATAGAAATATGATTTTTATTAAGGAGAAGTATTATAAATGTAATTTTTATATAATAGAGAATATAAAAATATTATCTTTATATGTGTAGCAATAGGATAAAAATATGATTTTTATTGTATGTGAAGATAATTCATTTTTATATAAATAAAAAGGCGATATCTTTATAAATAAAAAGGCGATATCTTTATAAATAAAAAGGCGATATCTTTATAAATAAAAAGGCGATATTTTTATATAATCAAGGGCGAGAATTTTTATATTATATAACTAGTGAAATTTTGATTTTTATTATATGTAGAGATTAAAGATATGATTTTTATAGTATAGAAGTAATAAAAATATAATTTTTATATTATATAACTAGTAAAAATTTGATTTTTATTATATGTAGAGATTAAAGATATGATTTTTATAGTATAGAAGTAATAAAAATATAATTTTTATAATATATAGATAATAAAAATTCGCTCTTTATTATGTAGGAGGTATAAAAATATAATTTTTATTATGTAGAAGAAGTAAAAATATAATTTTTATATAAAAGGAAGCATTGTAAAAATATAGGAAGTAGAAATAAAATATGATTTTTATTTATTGAAAGGAAGTAATAAAAATATGATTTTTACTTGAACAGCGTGAAAAGAAATGAGATGGAACTGCATTGAAATTTCAAAAAGGAATCCAGACGATTCAGCAGTTCAAAAGCAAAGCACGGCGGAGTGGATCCCTCTGTGAGAACTTCTCACCTTTTAATTTTGTTTTCTAGTTAAAATTATATACTAGGATGCAGACGGTGCTTAGTAGCACCTGACACCCGTCGTCCACAGACCATGGACGACTTGCTTGTTTAGTTAATTGTTTGATGATTGATTTATTTGTCTGGTTGATAAACTTGATTTAATCGATTGTGTGATGTGGAATGAAATAAAATATTTATATAGTTAAAATTATTTTATCGTTAAAAATATAGTTTTTAATGTGAATGTGAATAAATAAATATTCATTTACAAATCAACGATTTGTTTATGTACACTGATTTGACTGACATTGATTGGGACGATAAATTTTACACATCGTCCAACTGCACAAATAAAATCTGTGTTTAATTGTTTGAAACCCCTCATGGGTATTGGGATGATATATGGCATACACTAATCCCAATAATTAGTTGTATGTCGATCGATTGATTGACAGGCTGTTATAAGCGCTAGATATCTATATTTAATGCTTATACAGTGTAGTGCACTTTGGATGATGGTTGATTATTTATCGTTGTTATTATATACATGTGTTGTATGGAATCCATATAATTAACATTATATGGTAATTGATTGGGCCTCATTCCAATTGGAAAAATAAAGAATATTATAAAATAAAGGTTCATGTGTTGACAGTACTCATTCGTTGAGATTAGTCATGTATTGAACGAAATATTTTAACAATAAAATTTACATCTTTATCATATATAAAATTAGAAACTAACTGGAAAATAGATGAGATGAGTGGTCTCCTGGATATTGATCTGATGTTGGTTTCGGCCTTCGGGGTTAATATTTAGGGAATTGTTCTCTTACTAATTTACGGTTGGAGTCTGATTTAAATCAAACGATAGATACCATAATTTTTATAAAATATATTAAATAACCAAAATAGTCACACGTGGACAGTACTCATTCGTTGAGATTAGTCATGTGTTGACAAAAATATAGATTCATGTATTGAATAGGATAAATATTCATTTGTTGAATAGAATAACGGAATTATTGAAAAATATAAAGCCGTGTTGATTAGAGATGCGCTATTTTGACGCGAACGATATTTATATCGATTATATTCGTTTTTATAATTGAATTGAATATATGACGAATTCGAATTGAATAGAATATATAACGAATTCGAATTGAATCGAATAAATAACGAATTTGAATTGAATCGAATATATAACGAATTTGAATTGAATCGAATAGGAAACGAATTTGAATCGAATATATAACGAATTTGAATTGAATCGAATAGGAAACGAATTGGAATTGAATCGAATATATAACGAATTTGAATTGAATCGAATAGGAAACGAATTTGAATTGAATCGAATAGGAAACGAATTTGAATTGAATCGAATAGGAAACGAATTTGAATTGAATCGAATAGAAAACGAATTTGAATTGAATCGAATAGAAAAAAAATTTGAATTGAATCGAATAGAAAACGAATTTGAATTGAATTGAATAGAAAACGAATTTGAAATAGAATTGAAATCAAGTAGAAATGAATATAAAAAGAATTTATAAGGGAAAATTCAATTTTGATTTGAATTTGAAATGAATGTTGAAATTGTTTTTGAAACAAATTTGAAACGATTTATAAAATTCATTTAAAAAGGGAAATCGACGAAATATATACAATATATATATATATGTATATATATTATATATATAATGGCCTGAATAGAACGCGCCGCGCCGCGGCAGTTCGTAAATTTCGACCATTGACTTCAAACGGACATTACGGGAGATCCGACCGTCAGATTCTCCTAAAACCGGAACCGTTGGGTTCGTATCGAAAAGAGCTTTCTAACGAATATTAGAAATTTGAAATCTAACGGTTGTATTTGGAGATACGTCCAAATAAAATTTGGAAAAGGTCGTTGTAAGTGCAGTTCGATGGCCGTTGATGGAAATCGACTGTACGGGCCTTGATAAAATTATTAAAAACAGTAATAATTTGTGTAAAATCAAAAGAAATGATTTGTGAAGGACTGGGATGAAAAATCCCACATTTGTAAAGATAAAAATAGTTTTTTATCGAAATGAACTAGTTTTGAACTAAAATTAAAACCCAACTATTTTTAAATAAATAAATTGGAATTGAATTAGAACTGATTTGTGGGTTTATCGTGAACGGTGTTTTAAATAACACTTGTTCTTTAACCCGATAATAAATAGAATGTGATTTGGGTTTATCGTGAACTGTGTTTTAAATGACATTAGTTCTTTAACCCAGTAAAAGGAGTTTTAATGAATCTGTAATTAGATTGAAATGTGAATTGATAATTTAAATTATCAAATTTGGAAAGTGAGCGAGAATGGAGTATCACCAGTTTTTCTCCAAAGCGATGGTTAAATCTTTAATTAGATTTGAACGTGAAATGGTGATTAATTTTACCGGTAACACTGTGGTGTTAGATATGGAGTATTACCAGTTTTGCTTCATGGGATGAATAGGTTGGGATTAGGAAATAAAATAAATAATTACTTCGGTGTGGTTCGATAATCCCGATTAGTTTGGAAAACCTTAACATGGTTTGAAATGATATCCAAAGGAAGATTAAAGAATAAATTAGAAGAATTTATCTTTGATAAAATTAATGGGAACCTTTCCCTAAGAATTGAAATTTAGACACTAGCTGTAGGTTAGTTAAGAAGAATGGTTTCCTGGGTATTGATCTGATGTTGGTTTCGGTCTTCGGGGTTAAAATTTGGGGAATTGCTCTATTACTGATTTACGGTTAGTGACTAATGAATTGGAATGAGGCGTATGTTGTGTTTGTGTAACATTTGTTTTTAATATACCGGGTTGTTCGGGAAGGCCGGGTTTATACCCATTTTGAATAACCGATTCGACGATAAGTCGAAGATGAAGACGGTGGTTGAAGACCGGAAGTCTTCACATCGTTTGGGTGATTACTGATGATCTTGATTGGGCTGTACACCCAAGATGAGGGAATCAGTTGGTGGTCGTCCAGACGTACTTGGAGATCGATGGATATGCGAGGAAAGTGCCTCCGGTTTCGTTCAGACCCGGAACGAACTTGTAAATGGATTGTGTGTCTGACATTGGACTTTATTCTATGTTGATTGATCTCTATTAAATATACATCTGTTTGGCGGTGGAGAATTTGTTCTCTTGCTTAACGCCCTTCTCTGAGACGTACGACCTCAGAGGTTGTATATCGATGGACATCAGTCGCATCGAGTGAATTGCCTGTGTGGCACGCCTAAGTGGCAATTGATCAAGGCTTCTGTTGAAAAGCAAAGTCTTGTGGTTGATGATCAAAGCACGGCCTTTGTGGCGCAGCTTTGTGTATAATGGGAATTCGCGAGCCTCACACTTCGGTATGAGTTAAAAACGGGATAAGGACTGCAGGGAGAGCACGACGTTTCTTTCTAGCTTTGGTGGTGTCAGTGACTTACAAGCCCTGACATTTATATACTTTTCACCTATGTGGTTGTTGGATGAGGCGCCTCGATTTTAGGTCTGTAAGGACAGGGAAATGTGTGTTCAGGAATTGCCAATCCTCAAATGTAAGAGAGGACCGGCCCTGAAGATCCAAGGTTGCCCAGAGTGTGTAGTCCTGAGGCATTTGCTAGAGTGTCTCGAAGCGGAGAGGAGCTTGCCCCTTGCCTCGACTCATGACGGAAATCCAATTTCCAATACGTGATATTGCAGTTTTAATTGTAGAACTAGTATGGCGACATGATAGATGGTACCCATGCCGCCTAGGATTGATATTTATGATTGAAATTGTTGTGACACTATACACTTATTATAGTATCAAATGATTTGTTTTTAAAACGTACCAAGCATGTTTGGCTATTATAAGGGAAAACCCTATCCTCCGGCTTGCGTTGCATTGTGTGATGGGACCTGGGTCTTATAATAGCTTCATTTTTCGAAAAAGCATAGCGTTGTTTATTCTATGCACTGGTATTCTTGGGAGGAAACCCGTTCCGTGTTATACGGCGTGGTCCCTTGAATTACTCTCTTTTAAAGTAAAGTTTTAAATAACTGTTTTAGTTCTCACACCAGTCACATGACTGACCTGGAGTTTATTATTTTAACCTAAACTCTGGGTGCCCCTATTTTCGACACAGGCAGCTAGTAGTTTTGGTTTTGCAGATTTATATTCACAGAATCCTGATTTATAGCTGGAACGATGCTCGGAAAGCTATGTATTCGTGCATTACTTTCAGTTGTGTTTTATATTGTTTTTCCGCTGCTATGTAATTTATTGTAATCTCTGATAGTTATCGAATGTATTATATTCATTTATACTCTGTATATTCTTGTATTTGATGGAATTGTTGTGATTAACAACGAAATGTTCTTCTGTTTGCGTTCTATTTTGTTGTGTTCTCAAGGTAATCCGGGCTTTCCTTACCGGGGAAGTTACGGGCTATCACAGTTGGTATCAGAGCTTTGGTTTACAGAGCTCGAGAACAAGACACATTAGAACCATACGAAAGAATTCATCAGATATTGGATTAGTAATATCCAGTTTGAATGACTCGTTAGAGATGGGATCAGTAGTGTCCTAGAACGAGTGTGAAGAGTATATTTTTCAAATGAAAACAATATTGTTTTGAAAATTTAAACCATTTTATTCGTATTTGAATATTTATTTATTTTGAATTTGGACAATCCAGTATATAAAGGTTTTGCATATACACGTCATGAACGTATATTCGAAGTTTTAATATACTAGATAGATATAGAATCACACTCTAGTAGCCCGGAGATGTTCTGATGGTGGTTCGAAACATCATCAACATTTATTTTCGAGTGACGAAGGTGTGATATCTATATATTTCCATCGACTGGTGTGAGAACCAAAACTAGATAGGTTTACTGTTGTGAATTGGCATCAAAAACATGATTTTATGTATATATATATATATATCAAATTATGAATTTAAAACGATAATCCACTAATTGATTGATGGTTTTGTTGTTTGATTATTGATTTAAAATTTTGAACCATTATGCCTAATAGAATCGAATATTGAATTGTATTGGAAATTGGTCGCATTTGCTTGCATATACAAGTACTTATATTGAACAGGTCATAGCAAGGAGGCTAGTGCAGAAGAATAAAATTTGTTTGCCCGACAAATAGGTACATGTTTACCATAATTTACTGTTTGTTTGGGTGATGATGATTTTATGAGCCAACTGGCTAGCCGCTTGGCTTTTTCTTTTTCTTTTTGAGATCAGAGGGCCTATACGGCAATTTCGGGATTTTCCCCGTGCTCCCGGTGCAGGGGAGGTTATGGCGAAATTTTTTGGAAATTTAGGGTGTTAGCCAAATTTTTGAAAAGTTCTTAGAAACTGAAAAGTTGAAGAACTTAAGCCGTAATCAAAATAAAGGAAGTTGAGTTGATTTGTAAAACAACTTTCGGCTTCGTTCCTTTCTGGGGACGAAAAGTTTTAATTGGGGGAGATTGTAACAACCCGGAAATGCGAGCCAGATTAAAAAATTTATTTTGGCGAATTTAGCGAATTTTAAATATTTAAAATGAATTATTTTAAATAATTCGACGAGAAGTTTATTTTGACTATAATTAGAACGTATATATTTATATACATAGTCGGTAGAATATAAATATTTATCTTAAATTATAAAAGGAATTGAAAATGGCGCGGTAGTTCGATAATTCGATTTCAAACTTCAATTGAATTTACCGGGTGCAATATAAACCGGATTGTAGTGAAACCAAAAATATTAGAATCTATTTAAGAATATCTTTCCAACGAATCCGAAAAATCGAAATTTCATAGCGGGAATCAAAAGATATGTCCAAATGAATTTTCAGAATAGTCGCTATGGAATTTCGGCCTTTGAAAATAGCCATTTTCCAAACGACCTCGGATTTCGACGAAACCACTTTTGTTGGGTCCGTGATGTCAAGTTATTGCTAGATTCCAAATTTTATAATTTTTCGATTTAATATGTGAGTGTGGCGAAGGAAAACGCGTTTGACCAGTTCTAGTTGATTTTAATTGACTGGAAATTGGCCATTTTTCAAACGGTCTCAGAATTCGACGAAATTAGTTTTGTTAGGACTGTATCGTCAATACGAAGCTAGAAAATAGTTTTTTGGAATTTTTCAAGTTAGTACGTGACCCCAGTAAATTGAAATGCGTGTTCAAATTCAATATATAGAGTTATATGTTGATTTTGACGGAAACTAATCGAAACGATCGAATCAGCTTACGATACATATCCCAATGTGTTCGGAATGGGGGTAAAACGCTATGGACGACAGACGGTGGGCTTGATTTCGAGGTTGAAATAAAAAGTCGCCTTTTTGAAATCAAATTAAATAAAATAAAAAAATCCCCTTCCCTCTCTATATTTCCACTTCAGCCCCCCCCCCCCCCCCCCCGTTCATTTTCAATTTCAGTTTTTTTAAAAAAATAGAAAGAGGAGAGCGACGGGGGGGACCACTACTGCCATCGCCCCCCCCCCCCCCTAAATCGTCGCCGCTGCCCAAGGCAGGGCCACCGCACCCCTTCTTCTCTTCCTCCACCTCCCCTTCATTCACCCCCTTGTACCCCGACGCTCTCAAAGACTACACCCAAATCGAGCCCGACGTCCACGAGCCCACCACAAGACCACCGCGCGAGCACCTGACCCCCCACCACGAGCGACTGCGGCATATTTCCTTCCCCCCTCTTGACCACAGTAAGTTTTTAATTTATTTTATATAATTACTTTATTCTTTATTTTATTTTTATATACATAAAAATCCGATTTTTAGTTGATAAAAAAACCTGTTTTTTTTTCATATAAGAAAAATATAATTTTAGTTAGGTAAAAAATAATTTTTTTTTAAAGAATAAAAGTTAGATCTTTATACATGTAAAGCAAGGATAAGGTTTAGATCTTTTAATATAGAAAAGAACTGGTTTTTGAATTAGCGAAAGTTTATATTTTTAAAGTCAGAAAAGTAGGATTTTTAGTTATAACAAAGATTTGATTTTTACTTAAATAACAGGGAAAAAAATATAATCTTTGTTTATATAAAAATATGATTTTTATATAATAGACGTATAATTTTTATATAGCAGAGATTATAGAAATATGATTTTTATTAAGGAGAAGTATTATAAATGTAATTTTTATATAATAGAGAATATAAAAATATTATCTTTATATGTGTAGCAATAGGATAAAAATATGATTTTTATTGTATGTGAAGATAAAACTATCATTTTTATATAAATAAAAAGGCGATATCTTTATAAATAAAAAGGCGATATCTTTATAAATAAAAAGGCGATATCTTTATAAATAAAAAGGCGAAATTTTTATATAATCAAGGGCGAGAATTTTTATATTATATAACTAGTAAAAATTTGATTTTTATTATATGTAGAGATTAAAGATATGATTTTTATAGTATAGAAGTAATAAAAATATAATTTTTATATTATATAACTAGTAAAAATTTGATTTTTATTATATGTAGAGATTAAAGATATGATTTTTATAATATAGAAGTAATAAAAATATAATTTTTATAATATATAGATAATAAAATTCGATCTTTATTATGTAGAAGGTATAAAAATATAATTTTTATTATGTAGAAGAAGTAAAAATATAATTTTTATATAAAAGGAAGCATTGTAAAAATATAGGAAGTAGAAATAAAATATGATTTTTATTTATTGAAAGGAAGTAATAAAAATATGATTTTTACTTGAACAGCATGAAAAGAAATGAGATGGAACTGCATTGAAATTTCAAAAAGGAATCCAGGCGATTCAGCAGTTCAAAAGCAAAGCACGGCGGAGTGGATCCCTCTGTGAGAACCTCACCTTTTAATTTTGTTTTCTAGTTAAAATTATATACTAGGATGAAGACGGTGCTTAGCAGCACCCGACCCCCGTCGTCCACAGACCATGGACGACTTGTTTGTTTAGTTAATTGTTTGATGATTGATTTATTTGTCTAGTTGATAAATTTGATTTAATCGATTGTGTGATGTGGAATGAAATAAAATGTTTATATAGTTAAAATTATTTTATCATTAAAAATATATTTTTTAATGTGAATGTGAATAAATAAATATTCATTTACAAATCGAATGATTTGTTTATGTACACTGATTTGACTGACATTGATTGGGACGTTAAATTTTACACATCGCCCAACTGCACAAATAAAATCTGGGTTTAATTGTTTGAAACCCCTCATGGGTATTGGGATGATATATGGCATACACTAATCCCAATCATTAGTTGTATGTCAATCGATTGATTGACAGACTGTTATAAGCGCTAGATATCTATATTTGATGCTTATACAGTGTAGTGCACTTTGGATGATGGTTGATTAGTTATCGTTGTTATTATATACATGTGTTGTATGGAATCCATATAATTAACATTATATGGTAATTGATTGGGCCTCATTCCAATTGGAAAAATAAAGAATATTATAAAATAAAGGTTCATGTGTTGACAGTACTCATTCGTTGAGATTAGTCATGTGTTGAACGAAATATTTTAACAATAAAATTTACATCTTTATCATATATAAAATTAGAAACTAACTGGAAAATAGATGAGATGAGTGGTCTCCTGGATATTGATCTGATGTTGGTTTCGGCCTTCGGGGTTAATATTTAGGGAATTGTTCTCTTACTAATTTACGGTTGGAGTCTGATTTAAATCAAACGATAGATACCATAATTTTTATAAAATATATTAAATAACCAAAATAGTCACACGTGGACAGTACTCATTCGTTGAGATTAGTCATGTGTTGAAAAAAATATAGATTCATGTATTGAATAGGATAAATATTCATTTGTTGAATAGAATAACGGAATTATTGAAATATATAAAGCCGTGTTGATTAGAGATGCGCTATTTTGACGCGAACGATATTTATATCGATTATATTCGTTTTTATAATTGAATTGAATATATAACGAATTCGAATTGAATTGAATATATAACGAATTCGAATTGAATTGAATATATAACGAATTTGAATTGAATCGAATATATAACGAATTTGAATTGAATCGAATAGGAAACGAATTTGAATTGAATCGAATATATAATGAATTTGAATTGAATCGAATAGGAAACGAATTTGAATTGAATCGAATAGGAAACGAATTTGAATTGAATCGAATAGGAAACGAATTTGAATTGAATCGAATAGGTAACGAATTTGAATTGAATCGAATAGAAAACGAATTTGAATTGAATCGAATAGAAAACGAATTTGAATTGAATCGAATAGAAAATGAATTTGAATTGAATTGAATAGAAAACGAATTTGAAATAGAATTGAAATCGATTTGAATTGAAATCAAATAGAAATGAATATAAAAATTTGAAATGAATGTTGAAATTGTTTTTGAAACAAATTTGAAACGATTTATAAAATTCATTTAAAAAGGGAAATCGATGAAATATATATATATTATATATATAATGAATAGAACGCGCTGCGCCGCGGCAGTTCGTAAATTTCGACCATTGACTTCAAACGGACATTACGGGAGATCCAACCGTCGGATTCTCCTAAAACTGGAACCGTTGGGTTGGTATCGAAAAGAGCTTTTTAACGAATATTAGAAATTTGAAATCTAACGGTTGGATTTGGAGATACGTCCAAATCAAATTTGGAAAAGGTCGTTGTAAGTGCAGTTCGATGGCCGTTGATGGAAATCGACTGTACGGGCCTTGATCAAATTATCAAAAATAGAAATAATTTGTGTAAAATCAAAAGAAATGATTTGTGAAGGACTGGGATGAAAAATCCCACATTTGTAAAGATAAAAATCGATTTTTATCGAAATGAACTAGTTTTGAACTAAAATTAAAACCCAACTATTTTTAAATAAATAAATTGGAATTGAATTAGAACTGATTTGTGGGTTTATCGTGAACGGTGTTTTAAATAACACTTGTTCTTTAACCCGATAATAAATAGAATGTGATTTGGGTTTATCGTGAACTATGTTTGAAATGACATTAGTTCTTTAACCCAGTAAAAGGAGTTTTAATGAATCTGTAATTAGATTAAAATGTGAATTGATAATTTAAATTGTCAAATTTGGAAAGTGAGCGAGAATGGAGTATCACCAGTTTTGCTCCAAAGCGATAGTTAAATCTTTAATTAGATTTGAACGTGAAATGGTAATTAATTTTACCGGTAACACCATGGTGTTAGATATGGAATATTACCAGTTTTGCTTCATGGGATGAATAGGTTGGGACTGGGAAATAAAATAAATAATTACTTCGGTGTGGTTCGCTAATCCCGACTAGTTTGAAAAACCTTAACATGGTTTGAAATGATATCCAAAGGAAGATTAAAGAATAAATTAGAAGAATTTATCTTTGATAAAATTAATGGGAACCTTTCCCTAAGAATTGAAATTTAGACACTAGTTGTAGGTTAGTTAAGAAGAATGGTTTCCTGGGTATTGATCTGATGTTGGTTTCGGCCTTCGGGGTTAATATTTGGGGAATTGCTATCTTACTGATTTACGGTTAGTGACTAATGAATTGGAATGAGGCGTGTGTTGTGTTTGTGTAACATTTGGTTTTAATATACGCGGGTTGTTCGGAAAGGCCGGGTTTATACCCATTCTGAATAACCGATTCGACGATAAGTCGAAGATGAAGACCGTGGTTGAAGACCGGAAGTCTTCACATCATTTGGGTGATTACTGATGATCTTGATTGGGCTGTACACCCAAAATGAGGGAATCAGTTGGTGGTCGTCCAGATGTACTTGGAGATCGATGGATATGCGAGGAAAGTGCCTCCGGTTTCGTTCAGACCCGGAACGAACTTGTAAATGGATTGTGTGTCTGACATTGGACTTTATTCTGTGTTGATTGATCTCAATTAAATATACATCTGTTTGGCGGCGGAGAATTTATTCTCTTTCTTAACGCCCTTCTCTGAGACGTACGAGCTCAGAGGTTGTATATCGATGGACATCAGTCGCATGGAGTGAATTGCCTATGTGGCACGCCTAAGTGGCAATTGATCAAGGCTTCTGTTGAAAAGCAAAGTCTTGTGGTTGATGATCAAAGCACAGCCTTTGTGGCGCAGCTTTGTGTATAACGGGAATTCGCGAGCCTCACACCTCGGTATGAGTTAAAAACAGGATAAGGACTGTAGGGAGAGCACGACATTTCTTTCTAACATTGGTGGTGTCAGTGACTTACCAGCCCTGACATTTATATACTTTTCACATATGTGGTTGTTGGATGAGGCGCCTCGATTTTAGGTCTGTAAGGACCGGGAAACGTGTGTTCAGGAATTGCCAATCCTCAAACGTAAGAGAGGACCGGCCCTGAAGATCCAAGGGTTGCCCAGAGTGTGTAGTCTGAGGCATTTGCTAGAGTGTCTCGAAGCGGAGAGGAGCTTGTCCCTTGCCTCGACTCATGACGGAAATCCAATTTCCAATACGTGATATTGCGGTTTTAATTGTAGAACTAGTATGGCGACATGATAAATGGTACCCATGCCGCCTAGGATTGATATTTATGATTGAAATTGTTGTGACACTATACACTTATTATAGTATCAAATGATTTGTTTTTAAAATGTACCAAGCATGTTTGGCTATTATAAGGGAAAACCCTATCCTCCGGCTTGCGTTGCATTGTGTGATGGGACTTGGGTCTTATAATAGCTTCATTTTTCGAAATAGCATTGCGTTGTTTATTCTATGCACTGGTATTCTTGGGAGGAAACCCGTTCCGTGTTATACGGCGTGGTCCCTTGAATTACTCTCTTTTAAAGTAAAGTTTTAAATAACTGTTTTAGTTCTCACACCAGTCACATGACTGACCTGGAGTTTATTGTTTTAACCTAAACTCTGGGTGCCCCTATTTTCGACACAGGCAGCTAGTAGTTTTGGTTTTGCAGATTTATATTCACAGGATCCTGATTTATAGCTGGAACGATGCTCGGAAAGCTATGTATCCGTGCATTACTTTCAGTTGTGTTTTATATTGTTTTTCTGCTGCTATGTAATTTATTGTAATCTCTGATAGTTATCGAATGTATTATATTCATTTATACTCTGTATATTCTTGTATCTGATGGAATTGTTGTGATTAATAATGAAATGTTCTTCTGTTTGCGTTCTATTTTGTTGTGTTCTCAAGGTAATCTGGGCTTTCCTTACCGGGGAAGTTACGGGCTATCACACTTCGTGTACCCTCTTCTTCGACCCCTGTATGCAATTAATGTTATTGGGATTAAACGAGCCCAAAGTTGATCGAACCGGGGAGTTGAGCAAGTCACGTCCGAGTTTTCCCAGGCCCATGCTCGAGCCCTAATTCGCTCTGTTAGTGGTAGCTCATAGGATGACGGCCTTGCCAAAAGGTGGGTCAACAGTTTCCAAGTGGGATAATATCCTATTAAATATCTAAGGGTATCACTCTCTTTAAATTACTTGCATTGCTTCGAATGTCACTCCTTAATTCATAGAAAAGTTAAGATGTAGGGTTGGAAACAAAGCTTATTAGTCTCGCTAGAAGAGCTAAACTCATCCACTCTTTTATCATGCTTACAGTATTATACTGTTTATTTGTTTACCAAATACCATAGTACGCTTTGGACAAACTGCAATCCCTTTGTGCTGATTTCTTTTGGGTGGTCAACACATGAAGTAGCATGGTCTACACATTTCAAACCCAACAGTGAAGGGGGTATAGGTCTAAAGTTTCTATCAGATTAAAAAAAGACTGCTTGTTCAAAATTACTATGGAATTTATACACTAAAATTAATCTTTGGGTCAAATGGATGAAAAGAAAATATTGCTAGAACAAACATTTTTGGTCAATGCTAATAGATAATAACGCATATTAAACATGGAAAGCCATACTACGTTTACATTCTACTAGAAAGCGGTATTTAAATATGGTCACTGCAAATGGTACCTTTATGTCGCTTTGGTTCGAACCGTGGATAAATTGTCAATGTCTTGTGGATTTGCTCGGAATGAGTGGTTACACATACTTGCTACTTTGACGGACACAGTCAGCAAGATACTAAGAAATGACCAACTTCATCTTGCTCTTCATCCAACCACTAGAGAATTTGCTACTGAAATACAAACTATTCCCATGTCTCCACATCGACAGCGGGATACATATGAATGGTTTGAAGCAGGTGGTTTTTCTTTCAACAAAACATGGAATAAAGTTAAAATTAGAGGAATATCTAGAACTCTCTACAAAATTGATTGGTATTCCAAAAACTGCAGACGCGTGTTATTTATTTCATATCTAGCAGTTTCTGACAGATTGAACACTAAGAGTAGATTATATTAGTTTGGCATTATATCAGACACTGCATATTCGTTATGCAACAGAGATGTTGAAATTACTCAGCATCTTTTTTTTTCACTGCGATTACTCAGCATTTATATGGTGCCCGTTGAAATTTAGACTCAATCTAACCCCTACACATTTCCTACATTAGAGGACAAGGCAGCTACCTTATGTCTAATTTCTGATCAAAAGACCAAATTCAAGATTTAGCCCTTGCACAATTTACGACAGCTATCTATTTTATTTGGCAAGAAAGGAATGCTCATATCTTCAATTATCAAAGTACTCATGCTACTACTATGGCTTGTCAAATAGAAAAGGAAGTCCAGTACCTAATTCGTAACAATCAGAGCACTACCATTAAAACTAATCAGAATGTTGATTTTCTTCGACGTTGGAGAATTGAATTACAGGATGTAAGATAACGCGCATAGGATTTAAAGAGAAGGATTTGGATTTTACGGGCTTGGCCATTGGGATTTTTGTTTTGGGTTTGGTTTAACTCTCCAATTATTGGATATTGTGTATCAAAAGGTACAATTAATATTCATTAATAAAGTAAACCAAATTTTCAAAAAAAAAATTATGCATATCATTCCATGAAGAGAAAATGTATTTATAAAGAACAAACAATACTGGCTCGAATCTATCAAAATAATGTTTGGTAATTCGATCGTAACTTTCTCAATTCTTAATGAACTTTTGATTTATATAACAACGTGTTTTTACTTGACCTAAATTCTCATAGCATATTAGAAACACTGTATTTTCTATGAATTGCTTATAAAGTAATCTAACAAGCCCAGAACTTTTCATAACGCACCAAAAACACTATAGTAGATATTTTGAGTCGAAAACCAATATAAACTGCTATAGATCTTTCAAAGACGCTTTATTGCAGCATTTTTATTTTAACACTCTCATTAATACTTAAACATTTTATAACACTTTTTGAAATGCTATCTTTTATTTTTGGGGCTTTAAAACATTTATAATTGATTATAAATGTAACTGTCTATTTCACTAAATTTGAGGTATTTCCTAACCAATATTAGAGTATTTCTAAGTTGGTTTGGGGTTTGCCTTAAACCCATACATATATGAGTTTGGAAAAGTATTTTCATTTACTTTTGGGGAACATTTCCTTAATGATAATTACTTAGAGGTTGCGTTATAATAAAATAGATCTTCGGTAATGCATTATCACTCTGTGGTGATACTGGGCCAAGTAGAGTACGTCCTGCTTAGTGACGGGATGCTGACCGCAATAGGATAAAATATCCTAGGATCTAAACTAAACCGAGGGTATGGTTTAGATCCATATCTTGGTTTTTGGTGGAATGTTTGTTATTACAAACTTGCTTGATTTAATATTTCAAAGTCTTCCTTGACCATTACTTTGAACTCTGGATTGATCAAAACACTTAAGAAGAGATTTAGATTCAAACTAATACAAAATCCTAGGTAATATTACCCATTATGACATGACTTGAAAATTATAGCTTAAATTTCTATCTCACTGGGTTTGTGTTGCTCATGATGCTACATTTAAACATTTCAGGTTTAAATGGTTAGTTGTTTGACCCTGTAATTTAGTTGGATGAATTGAAGCAAAGACTTTTATTACGTATATTATCTCTTCATGTACTCATATGTATATTTGTGTGATGGCTAGACTCTTAGATCTTATGTAACCATGTTACATGATGATGTGAACGTATAATAACTCTTCCTTTTAAAATCATGTACTTTGAATGGTTTTATATTCCGACATACTTTTGTTAAGTTGTGATATTGTTTTATCAACACCAAGTCTTAGATGTAACATCATCGCTTCTGGATATGTGTGTCAAGGCAGGGTGTTACAGTTAGTGGTATCAGAGCTCAAGTTTAAGGGGTGCTTTTAGAAACTTTATAGTATCACAATTTAATTTATTGAAATAGGAAGTTTTATTCAATTTATTGACATATCCATAACTATTTGCAGCTATAAGTTATGGTAAATAACCAAACTTGGTATACGAGTGATTCGTGGGGTGGTGTTAAGTGCACCACAAATCGAGCCAACGATTAATCGCTGCAAGTCGCACAATGAAAAACATGTGTTTAAGAGGAGAGAAAAGAAGATTTTCCTTGACGGGATATATGTAGCTTACAATAGGGCTAATAACTATGAAGATGGTTTAAAGAGGGACATTATTCTCTACCGTTTTCATCAGAAGAATAAACCATTTGAGACGGCAATTTTTTTTGGAAAGGACTGGCTATGGAGAAGCTTTAGAGTTTCTAATGCAAAAAGAAGCACTTCCACCATAAGTAGAGAATGTAAAATGTAAAAGGTTTTCGACTAAGATAGTTAAATAGTACGACAAAGAGGAGTCTGAGTCAACTGGCTCTAATGATGCACTCTTAATTAGTCATTGGACCTCCTCGGACAGTGAATGATAAAAAGTGCCATTTTCCATCAAATGCATGGATAAATATACTAGAAGAAAATGAACAAAGAAGTAAAATATTAGTTAATACATCATGTGGTATATGTTGTAATTTATATTTTGGGGAGGTTGTGAATGAACACCCGAATTTTGTTTGTAAATACAGGTTATAAGAAATATAACATATTTGCGTGTACATGACTTGAGTATGTCATTAGATATTTTTTATAACTAAAAATATCTTTGATTTTCATTCAAGACCTTAATAAGATTTTTTTTTAAAATAAAATGTCATGACAAATCGAAATAAATCGGCAACTCAAAGTCAAGAGGCTCAATTGTCCGCACAAACAAATTCTATGGAGTTGTAAGCGATTTTTATCAAGAAGATGGAGCATGTTTCTTCAACATCTTTAACCAACAATCTTTTAAGCAATTTTAAAGGTTTGAAACAAGAGAAATTCTTTTGGAGGCGCTGATCCTGTTTAGGAAGGACAATGGATCCAACATTTGGAAGATATATTTGAAGTTTTAGAATGTAACGAAGTCATAAGAGGAAATTGGTAAGTCTTTCAATTATCAGAAGAAGCTCGAAATTGGTGGAGCTAGTTCAAAAAACAACTAGTTCAGAAGAGATAAGAAGGATGACATAGAAAGAATTTGAGGAAAAGTTCTTAAGTAAGTATTTCTCAAAAAATGAAAGAGAAAAATGGAAAAAAAATATAAAAATCTTACCCAAGAAGGTATGACGGTAGCTCAATATCAGAATAAGTTTGAAGCACTATCCCGATTCAAAAACCATTTGATTGGTACGCCTGAGAAATGAGCTAGATGATTTGCGAAGGTATTAATTCGTCTAATAAGAAGACATGTTATTGGTGATCAATGTAAGACTTATCAATGACAGTAGCTAAAGCTTTAAATCTTGAACAAAATTATCTTGAGTTTCAACAAGAAAGAAAGGCTTCAGATAAAAGGAAACCAAAAGAAAATCTGGCACTCAAAAGAAACCAAATGGGAAAATGAAGAAACAAAATGGAGAAAGTAAAGGATCGACTGGACAAGAAAAGGAGCCTAACAAATTAAGAAGATTTTATCGGTACAATGACAAAGGCAATTATGTGTTACAATTGTAGTAAATCTGGGCATACTGGTCGGGATTGCAAGAAGCCAAGGAAGGATCAAAGGATGCAACAAGGACGAGTATATACAGTAGTTTCTGAACAAGCTCAAGTAGAAGATACCATATTTATTTTTGACTTCCAAGCTAAAATTTTATTCGATATTTGTGCCATGCGTTCTCTTATATAGGTAATATTTGCTACTACGATAGGATTACTAATTAAGAAACTATCGAACCCTTTAGTAGTAGACAATTTAGTAGAAGGAAAGACTAAACTTGATAGTATGTGTAAGAACTGTATCCTTAATTTTGAAAGTAAGATTATGGTGGCTACATTAATTATCGTCCCAATGTAACATTTTGATTCCATTCTTGGGATGGATTGATATTATAAATATTAAACCCTCTTGAATTGCCATAACAAGACCACAAGTTTGGCAATTCAAGAGCATGAAACCTTTGTTTGCTCATGTGATAAATTTGAAAATGATTTTATATCTGGATACGATGCTCATATCAATATTGAGGATAAGGTTCAGTTGGTAGACAAAATTCCCACAGTAAAGGAATTTAAGGAATTTTTTCAGGAGCTACCAGGATTACCACTAAAAAGAGAAATTGATTTTAGCATCAACTTAATCCCCGGTACCACTCCGATTGCTAAAGCAGCTTATCGTATGTTTCCAACGAAAAATCAAGAATTAAAGAAATACATTAAGGAGATGGAGGACTAAGGATTTATTAGGTCTAGTAAATCTCCTTAGGGAGCAGTAGTGTTTTTGTAAAGAAACATGATGCAACGTTTTGCTTATGCGTAGATTACCCGAGAGCTTAATAAGGTAACAATTAAAACAATAACCCATTGCCTTGAATCAATGATTTATTTTATTATCTCCAAGGAAATACAATATTTTCAAAATTTTACTTAAGATCTGGGTATCATCAATTAAGAATAAAAGAGGAAGACGTTCCAAAGACAGCTTCCCAAACATAGTATGGGCATTATGAATTCTTGGTGATGCCTTTTGGCTTTACTAATGCTCTATCAATATTCATGGATTTAATTAATTGTGTGTTTTGCCCATATATTGATCAGTTTTTCATTATATTTATTGATGATATCCTAATCTACTTTAAATCAAAGGGGGAACATGGATACCATTTGTGTTTGTGCATCCAAACATTAAAAGAGAATCAACTGTATGAAAAATTAAGAGAATGCAAAGTCTGGTTAGAGGAAGAGATATTTCTTGGACATGGGACAAAATAGGAGTCGACCCATTAAAAGTTTACTCGATGTTGAAATGGAACCATATGACAACATCATCAGAAGTTCGAAGTTTTCTAGGATTAGCTGGTTATTAACAGAGGTTTATTCAAGGTTTTTTAAAGATAGCTTCTCCAAAGTTAACTCATAAGGAAAATAATTTTATCTGGAATCTAAAATGTAAGAAGACATTTGAAACCTTAAAGAAAAGATTGACCGAGGCACTAATTCTGTCCTAGCAAAGGAGTGTAGTCATATATAAAGCGTTAACCGGCCTTTTGGTCCAGTTACCAAAAGTACTCAAGACACGCTCGACTCAACATATCGCGTGATATTACAGCCCGGAGGTGTCGCCAATATCTTCTTGGGGGGCAGTATCAGAAGACTCGAGTCTGGCCACTAGCAGGACGTCGCATCCCTCAGACGCAACCCCTATCAGTATCCGTCCGCATCCGAGCCGAAGGCAAGCCGTGCTCCAAGCCGAAGGCGAGCCATCAAGCAGGTCCGGGAGCAGCGCCGGTGGGGGTCTGGGGCCCCATAGTCCCGGCGGTGATTGACCTAGCCGGTTAGGTCGAAACTGTAGGCACCGCCCGATTCATCCGATTTTCTCCATGCTGGAAGCTCAAATTCCTTCACTTCGGACCAGCAAAACGGTGGATTCCTTCATTTCGTGTTGATGAGCTTCGGCGCCTCAAAAGAACTAACCAGCCTCGACAACGGCTCCCGCCGAAATCCACTTCGCACCCAGCCGGGTGCGAAATTTCGCACCTGCCAGGTGCGAAATTTCGCACCTCACCCCAGGTGCGTATTTCCGACGCCCGACAGCAAGAGGTGCGAATTTGTGGAAGATGGTCCCCATTTCTACCTACTCCTACCTAATCCCTACCTAACCACTTCCTATAAATACCCCATGGACTCACACTTCAAAAGGATGGAATTCTTGAGCTTGGAGACCTCCATAAAGCTTCATTAATGGCATCTCCTCTTTGAGGAAGAAGAAGGACAAAATTGTCTTTTTCCTTATTATTCAATATACGTTAATTATGACATCATATATCATGAAAAGTGAATGTAATGAGATGTCATGAGATAGTCTCAACCTTGTAATTCTACCAAGTGATTAATAATATTCCAACCGACTCTTCAAAGTGGACGTAGGCCCTTACTGAGGCCGAACCACTATAAATCTCGTGTTATTTACTGCTTATGTTCTATTTAATGTTCTTGTATATGCAACCATATTTATAATTCCTAGTAATTGGGAATCTTGGGTGTTTACGACATTTTTTGTCATCAACATATGGTGCTTTCACTGAGAAATAGAAGGCCTCGACTCCGTCTCCTGCGGACCTCATGGCTCGACTCCGCCTACTGCGGACCTCGTGGCTCGACTCCGCCTACCGCGGACCTCGAGGCTCGACTCCACCTCCCGCGGACCTCGGCCTCGACTTCGCCTCGCGCGGACCTCGGCCCCGATTCCGCCTCACTCGGCCTCGACTCTGCCTCCCGCGGACCTCGACCTCGACTCCGCCTCACTCGGCCTCGACTCCGTCTCCCGCGGACCAAGTGGCTCGATTCTGCCAACCGCGGACCTCGAGCCTCGACTCCGCCTCCTATGGACCACGGCCTCGACTCCGCCTTCCGCAGACCTTGGCCCCGACTTCGCCTCCCGCGGACCTCGACTCCACCTCACTCGGCCTCGACTCCGCCTCACTCAGCCTTGACTCCACCTCCCGCAGACAAAGAAGGAGGTTTAGTCTTATCAACAACGTCGTCGTTTGCACCAACACTCTCGACAATGGCTACGCCAACGACAATGGGAGCGGCTACGGCGACCGAATTACAGTCACATATAGCGAGGGGGCACAGTACCGAGACCGCTCTCGCTTGATTATCAATGACGGACCAGATCCTATGAACCAACCTCTTCCTCGACACAACTCAATGACCGCTAATCAGGATGATGGGCCTGCTATTCCAATGACCCATGCTCTTCCAGAACAGGATCCGCATCAATCCGCTCTTCATCAAGATCCGATTATAGATGTCGAGGACATGGAGGAAGATAATCCGGACGTCCATCATAGGAAACGCCCTCGCAATAGGACCCCGGAACCTCGCCAAAACCCATGGGTCCCGATGGTGGATCCCCGTCCAACATACCTTCCCGACATGGTCCGAAGGATCGTGAGGGAGAGGTGAGGAAACATGAATGATTCATGGGAAGAGCACATTAGGCGCAACCGCTTCACCAAAAGGGTAAGTGAAGCTGAATGGCCACGCCGCTTTAGCATGCCACAGATGCCGCTCTATGATGGCACAACCGACCCCTGTACCTTCTAAAATCAATATGAATGGCAAATCGAGCCAGGGCAATGATCCGGTCAAATGCAAGTGCTTCCCAGTCTTCTTATTAGGAACCACTTTGTCATGGTTCTCTCGCCTCCCACTAGATTCCATTAACAACTTCGGCCAATTAGCAGCAGAATTGGTCAAGCAATTCAGAGTGCACATCCCAACTCCGAAGAATGCCCTCACCTTGTCTAACCTATGCCAAGGACTCGCCGAGTCGCTCAAAAGATACCTCTCCCAATTCAATGTCGCACTCGCCAAGGTCAAGGATCCAGATCCTTGCACCGTACTCTGTCAACTAGCCAAAGGTGTCCTCCCTACTTCCGAATTCGGGGCATGGATCGATCGAAAGTAGCCAAAAAGCCTCGACGCTTTCCATGAAAAGGCTAGGCAGTACTTATGTCAAGAAGAGGCAAGACGAAACTAACTCCTAAGGGCTGGTCTTCCCAACAATCCATATGTGGATACCATAAATGATAGCATCAAAGGGAAACAGATAGCGAATCTCTTTGATAAGGACAAGGGGGCATGTCCTCACAAACAAAGGCCGAATAACAGTAGGCAAGGCGGCCGCAACAACGGCCAAGTTCCTATGGAACCCAAGAAGTCTGGCTCTCACAGGACGTACGAGATCTACACCGCGCTGAATGAAGACTTATAAACAATCAACCGGGAAACGTGCAATGCGCTCTAATACAAGAAATCGTACAATAGGGAATCCACTAATCATGAGAGGAAGACCGGCAAGTACTGTCGATACCACGACATGTACGGGCACAATACCAATAATTGCCGTCAATTCAAAGACGTAATCGAAAAGCTTATCCGCGAGAAGCGCCTTGAGCAGTACGTCCAAAAAGCATCATGACTCTCGCTAGCGTTGAGCAAAATTCCAGAAAAACCTAACGCTCATCCCCATTGGCCGCAATTGACACTGGTACCTCTCACCCGCCCCGAGCGGCGAAGGACCCGCTTCGAAACGGATTTTCTTCCACTTGTGCACCCCGAAGCTCCTATGGCTCAAGCACAGATTCACAAGCTTAATAAGAAATATGAGAATGCAACTCTCGCGCTAGGCATTGAAAATCAACATCAAACTTATGTGCCAACTTCAAAAAAAAAAAAGTCGACATATCGTCATTCTACTTCAGCTTGCCGAGAACCGCGCCCGCTCACGGCGCACCGCATCGGAAATTTCTCCTTTCGAAGCTAAGGGACCATGTCGAGGAAGAAAGTTTAGTCTCATTAAAAACATCGCCATCCGCTCCAACATTCGTATGGAGACAACAACAACGACAGAAAAGAGATGATGATCGAACCATCATCACTTACGGCCAAGGAACACGGTAACAAACCGGGACCGTGTAACCAACCATCAACTCAGGAGATCCCAACTAGCGCCACTCGCAACCAGAGTCCCGCTCTTACAGCAGCTCGTCGAACCAAAGTGCTTCCAAATCCGGGTGCACACCAGCTCGCCCAAACTCGACAGCTATACCAAAACTAGACCTCCATCGAATTACGTCACTCGGGGGAGGGGGCGTCAAAAGAACAATCAATAATCCTACCACTGATTTGAAAGATTGACTCAAGCGGTAGGAAGAAGCTTTCAATACCTTCCTCACCAGAATTTGAGACATGATAAGAAGCACTTCAGATCCGACTAACCAAGCATGCATTTTGGAGGCAAGTACCGATGCACCTCCACCATCGACCCGGGACTTGGGGGCAACTCTGCGAACTAACTAACTAGTCGACGCCACTCCTCGGAATGGTGCCGGTCCCGCTACACTCGGGGGCACCCCTAATCCCGACATCGCTCCAGCTCGATGTGCTTCGATTGGTCAGGCTTTGCAGTTGGAAATGTTGCTCAAGCACCAACGCGCGGAGCTTTGGATGGCACTCCTCCCATTGTTTCATGAGTCAGAATTACGCTCGATGTGGCCCCTCTAGTTGGAATCCAACAGGACCTTCCTCTCAATCATCCGACTCCCAAATTGGACGTTAACACTAGGGGCACCAGTGCCACTATGGGCAATCGAAATCAACTGCTTGCTTTCGAAAATGGGTCAAAGATCGTAGGTGTCATCCATCGGTACACTCCAAGAATTATCCATTCACTAGGATCACACTCAAATCTGAGTGGCCTTGACACTCCAACACACCACATGTGGCATTCCATGAAGGCACGACTGACCTCTAATCTCCGCAATATCCGGGTCAGCACCAGAAGCGGAACGCGTCATCCCGGCCGTCCCCGGCTTTGACGCTCAAGCCTCCGCTGGACGGACTCAAACTGCTATGAGTTCGTACTTATCACCTACGCTTCTAGCATCCAACTGGGCCCAAGTTCAATCCAACTGACTTCCACAACATCATGCAACCGAAGTTGGAGACTCCCGGATTACCAAAGGCCTTCCGCCAAGAAGGTGCGTTAGGCTCCAAAATCCAGGACTAGATCACGACCTCTATAATGCTGCAGGAGCCCAACCTCCGATTGTCGCCGACACGATCCATGGATCGTAAGGGAATCGCGGGGGCACGCCCATGACGTCTGCGAAAGCGGTACGAGGCGTAACCCATTCACTTCAGTTAGCCATAATACCAAATGGCGGCAGTGGCGCCAGCACTCCGACATGCTAACGCTCGCCCCATACTTAAAGAAGCCATGATTCTCAAAGCATCGATAGCTGCCACAAATGGCACGTGGGCTCATTACACATCGCCGATGCCATAAAGTTCAAGTGCTTCCCCGTCCTTATCCAAGACGGCTCTATCTGGGTTCTCCCGACTTCCTAACTCGCCAAAAGACTGGTCGCGCAATCCAAGATGCACGTCGTGAAACCTAGAGACATCCTCTTAGTCTCGAACAATTACCAAGGCACCGGTGAACTCTCAAAGGCCATCTCGCAAAATCCAACACGGCCTTTGCCGAAGTCAAGGAACCCACTCCTCGAGTCACACTCGTCCAGCTTACAAAGGGCATGCCACCTGATTTCAAACTTAGAGCATGGACCGGTCAAAGACAATCAAGGACTCAGAAGACCTTCTGCATAAGTGCCTCAGAGATTCCCACTAAACAAAAACTCGACCGACAATTAATCCCTCAAGATCATCCCCTCGGCTCGTTAGGGCTATGGCAACAATGAGCATCCATGCCTCATAACTCCCCTCGCGTGGGTCGCCTTTTACACCGATCTAGTTGTTATCAGGCCTCAAGTGCTGTAAGCCCTCCAAATGGCTTTTGTCCGACCTATAGTCAACCATTATGGCTAATTCGTATACATGAGCGCACTACACTGGATCAGCATCTCTGACCCGGGAACCGGTTCCCGGGATCAAGCTTTAATCAGCAACAAGTAGCCCAATACTTCAACTCCAGAATCCGCCATAAGGACCTCAACATCGGCAACCTCGTCATACAACGGGTCTTTCCTCCACCAGCAGGCCTTGCCCCTCGTTAGGAAGGCCCACACTCATACAGCGGAAGCTCAGCGATGGAACTTTCAAACCCTCAACCGTGGACGGAGCTGAACTCCCAAGGGCATGGAACAACGAACATCTTCGTCTCTACTCTACATAACCTAGTGAACAATCAATTCAGGCCTACCAAAGATGTCTTGCTTTCCTACAAATCGAGGCATTTCGAAGGCTACTACTACTACAGATATCCATAGGAGTGATGTTCAGTTTCCTGTATCCCTTCCATGTTTTCTCCATGCATGACGTGTCTGATTAATCCTGACAACAGCTTGCATTCAAACTTTTGATCGCCGCATAGGTTCCCCGGCCATGGGAGCCGGTGCCGCCATCCGAACCTCGATCGAACATCGAGGCCAAACAACATTGGCAACGATCGGCGCCCCGAGCACGGGAGCCAGCCACGCCACTCGACTCGCCGGCTCGCGGCGCGACCGAGTATAAACAAACTCTAACTCGAACCTCGGCCCAAGGCCGAGGCCGAGGATAAATCGTTCGCCCAAGTCCCACGCGACTTGGGGTCGCCCAACATACAGCCGGGAGCAATGTACATTTCCCCCTGGCTACGGGTGCTTGTCGAATCTCGGCGCATCACCGAGACCGACATTAAATCATTTCCCCGAAGCCCAAAAGGCTTAGGTGCACCTCATGGCCACGATCGGACCCTACTCGCTGATGATCAGAGCTTTTCTTTGGTGAATAAACGACGCCATCCCTCGCTCTAACCCGATAAACGATGGGAGAGACACACACCGGACGGACCGCATAACGCGACATCATACGCCTTCGCTACACTTGGGATTTCCCCGGGCAACCCAAGAAAAAATAGCAGGCGCTGAAGCGTGGCTTCACAAACTACGGGTTTCCTGAGCTAAGGGAAACTTACTAGAAGCCTGCGCTCTATCTCACCCCTCTGGAATAACAACTCAGAGCGAGGTACTCTGTCTCACCCCTCTAGAACAACGACCCAAGGAGCGGCATACAATCACACCCCTCTGGAATAATCAACCAGAGCGCAGTCTCCGATCGCATTCCTGTTGGTGTAACAACAAGTACGCTTGTGCAAGTACGGGACGCCGGAAAACATGAGAAGAACGTTTGAACACTTAACACGAAATGCGATCTTTACTAATTCATATTCCATTTCACACACACGTAAGACAAACTACATGTCTAACATCTCTTCTCTCTGATGAAAGGGTATTCATGAACACCACACCATGTCTTTAAGGACCAAAAGCGAGGACCACACTCGCATATACTATTGGTTCACCTAACCCAAAGTATCTTTAATTCCTTTAACAACTTCTGATGCTACTCATCCTTTTCTTTTCTTTTGTCTATACAAGTTCGATACAGGCAGGTCACCACCAATGACGGGCCCTTTCCTTCCAGAACTGCTTCCTCCTCCTCTACTCTACACAAGAGTAATGGATTCATGAGGCATCGATACGCGCCTTCCGCCATCATCCTCGCCGCTTTAACCATCATAGCCTCCCCGAGAGCAACACATGGCAACAGCTTAGGGACGATGTAAGAAGCAAGGACCAATCCAGCATAGGTGTCTCCCTAAGCCTTCTTGGCGCCTAACTCCGCTCTCTTCTCAGCATCTTCGGCAGTCTTCTGATCAGCTAAGTGCCTGGCCCGGAGCCACATAATGGCATCTGCTACAAGTGTGCTAAGGTTCCTCTCGCCCTCTTCTAGCGGGCGTCACCGGCGGCTCTCCTTATTCCTAGCCTACTCAGAGGCCCTCTCCTTCTCCGCCTCAACATCGGCCTACCTCCTCGCCACCACGGCAGCAGATTTCTCCTGGGCACCCTGACTAGACTTTACCCGTGCATCTTATATGGCAGCCTCATCCTGTCCATCTTCCCCTCCGACTTTGCCACCAGCCGGGCTTCTTAATTCTCCACCCCATCTTGCATTGCTTGCCCGCTTACATCATCTACGTCTGGTCAACCACAACTTCTCCTCCTCCAAAGAAGCTCACATGAATGTGGTATCCAAAAGTCCACGGTTCCTCCTACTTCTCCAGAGTGTTCCAGCCGTAACTCTAACTGGGACTCGGACGCTTAAGGAGGCGTGGGGGCAAAGCCCGGTGTCACCTCTACTCTAAAGGGGGGAAGTCCAGCAAAAGAAGCATCTATTTGACTATTAAGGGTTCATCGCTCGCAACCTCTTCAATTGACAAGTACTCGAGCTCGGGGGCGGTCTCCCACCTATCTCTGCGTCAGCTTACTCATCGCATGACCTTGGGAGGATCCCTACTAGCCCCCGTCTGGCATTTCCATCGCCTCAACCTTCGGGGCAACCATTTTAAAGAGAAAAATGCACCTCGCCATGAGGATGATCCAGACCCAAAAGCTCGGGTCTTGGAAACTTCTAACCTCCCGCCAATACTAGGTAGACCGGGCGTAGAAGCCCGAACCAAAGGACAGAGGGACCGATACAATCACCAGTTCCTCGAGGAGATGGAGAATTTAGACAAGTTCCCGAGTTCCCATGGTCGGTTCATTGGGTTCGCAAAGTCTCAGAGTCCTTCCAGCAAACTCATACTTAAACGCAACATGAAGCTAACTCACGCCCCTCGATGCATACCTACGAGCGCATCGAAACGCGGCGACGACACCTAGTTGGATAACTATGGCAGTAGTTACCGGCAAACGTCAGCGCCATTTTTCGAACCGGATAATGACCCCGACATAACTGGGTTGGAGACTAACAACTCGACCATATGCCCGCATCTTGCACGCATATCCGAACGAACAGTCCGCATAAGTTCATTTCCAGAATCATTCGCCAACCAATTGTTTTACATTCAACTCCAATCACCGACCAGACATGAAACATTGAGCAATGATCCGAGCTTGCTAGCTCATCCCTGACTTCGAGCAAAATTTAGCAGGTACCCAGGCCTGGGGCAACCCTCTACGGATTATCGCACCGGCCTGGAAATTTCAAGACCCGATCAGATCCCCTTAAGTCTCTGCACTGGCATCATCTTCACAGCATCCTACGAAGCCGCCGTGTTTAGAGCACCTTCACCTCGCAACGGAAGAAATCCGGAGCCAAAGTTCAGGACATGGAGGCTTCTCGGCTTCCATCAGTACCCAGACTCCACAAAAAACCGATACTTTGGAACATTGTGGCAGTCGTTAGCTTCAATAACTAACGCCACGGCCATCACCAACCGCCAGTGCAACACCTAAGTCAAAATGCGACCGCACCGTGGTTAGGTTACTGATTAGATCCCAAGACTAACGGCTCGACTACGTGTCGATATCTTACATAATCCTTCAAGCCGACAGTCCAAGCAAGTCCATTTTTTGAGAACCGCGTCGCGAGACCAAAAATCACTAATCACAGCCCGCTCATATGGCGCCATGACAAGGATCAAGTTTACAAACTTATGATCAAAGATAAGGCTCGACAAAAGTCATGGGAGTGCTAAGTTATGTCTCGTGCTCCCGTGCGTCGGCTTAGTTTTCATCTCCTCAACCAAGATTCGAACTCCCGAAGAGCGTGAAAGATTTAATAAGCATTTGGGACACAAAGCCTGATCTGTATTCACACATGCTTGGCAACCTTTATCCAAATTCCTAATCCCATTTCCCAAGATCCGCCTCTCCACGTTCTTGGGTACCAAATCCGCAAGCCCTCTTACTTTCCACCTCTCTCTTCCCTTCTCCTGAAAACCTAACAACACCTCGAACATCCAAAATACAAAAGAAGTAGTTTGGCATCCTTCATGCCTTACGATGATTTTCTATCCGGAGAAGAGGAGAAAGGAAGTAACTACAATCGGGGGATTGGTATGCCGCAAACGAACGTTCCAAGATCAGAATTTGAGAAAGCTATAGATTTTCATACGACAAAGAATAAATTTATACTGATAACACAAAAATAACGGTAAGCTAGAAGGAGTGACTCTAACGACGCACTTTGCATGGATTTTTACCAAGATTCCAATGATTTGAAGCTGTAGGAAGCCAAATTGGAGCATGCAGCAGCAAGAAAGAGACATGTAGCAACATTAGTTTACTGTAAATTTCAGATTCTAGAGATAACACTTGAATTTGTGAATTAGCTTTAAGAGAATGATGGATGAAATCTTCTATTTCGTTTCATATGGATTTGATTGGGTTTTAGTGGATTGGAAGAGTAATGAGGCTATGGATTTCTCTTTTTAGGTGCAGGTAAGAGAAGAAGGAGAGCATGAAATGGAAGCATCGTACTTTTCATTCCCTTTCTCCAGAAACAAATAAAAAGAAGAATTGGGCCAACATCCAACAAAGCCCAAGTGAGAATAGTTAGCCATAAACACAATATTAAGTGTTTAAAACATATATTTACAACTAAACTATGCCATTTAACACATACACATACAAATAAAATTGTCTTCAATTTACAGAACACAACACACACACACACTAAAATAAGCTCTAAAACACTTTAAACAACGTTTTAAATGTTAATTTCTACATAACATACTAATATAAGGATGCTGTCAAAATAATTATTTTAACTTGTGAAAACATTTATATTTATACAATGAGGTTGTTGTACACTTTATTGATTTGACAATTCAAATCTATTAATGAAAATAAAATACTTCAAATCTTCAAATATTGATTCACAATCAATTATATTTTTATAATAACAACAATCCAACTAATTCATTGATTATCATTATAAAAGTCACATATTCACCTTTTTAACAACAATCTACGAAATCCAACGTTAAGTTATTACTCTAAATCTACCATCATAGTTTAAAACACAATTCCTCTATTTAATTTTGACAAGAAATACATCTTATATTTGAAAACCCAAATCAATAGTTTAGTAATTATTCCAACCATCAATTTATCATTAATATTGTAAATATATTTGTCCTTTAAACAACTTATCACTTATTATTGAAAATAGATATTTAAAAATCGATTGCCAATCGATATTATATATATATATAACATCCACTTTAATCATTAAGTTATGATTTGTAAATCAAGATTGGAATAAATTACTTCTTATACTAAAGCGATTTAATTCATTTCAAACACACGAACTATGATAGCAACAAATTCCTAGTTTCCTGTTTTAAAGTACCATACGGGTTGGACTCCTAAACTCATATTTTATTCTTTACAGATTTAAAATATGGAAAACAAATAATGGTCTACTTAGTTGGGGTTCCCAAAAATCCGGGTTGTTACAATACATGTCTAACCCAAACAATTCATAAAAGGCGAATTATTAATGGGATTCAAATATAAGAATAAAGTAGATAAGAAGAAACAAAACATGGGAGTCTCGCAAAGGAAGGAAAAAAATATAATAATCACATAAGTAAAGCAAAAAATGATTTATAGTATACATTGTATTACAAAATCATAGTCAAATAATCAACAAACATACCAAGTAATACAGAGGATTAATATTGCAAAATATGATTGTTAATCTCCGTCTTCTACTTCAGTACATTGTCTTTTTCTAATTTGAAATAACCAAGACTGACCCAAGCATAATGATAAACAATACCTTCGAATCTGTACTAAAATTTCTCATATAAGTCACATCAAAGCATGAAATAAGGGTATAAGTAACTTATGAGATGTTACAGTCTTTCATCTCCTGTGGATCTATTAAACTATTTATATATAGTAAAATATGCTATATTTGTAAAGTCTATCAGTAAAATAAATATTAAAATAGTGTTAAGACTTTACATTAATCCACCTTAACACATTTTGAAGCATGTAATCTATGTAGATCCTGTGATACAGCTAGTAACGTCAGTAGATAGTTAGTCCCTTATAGGTACAATGCTAAACCAAATTCGTAACGGACTCGTACAAGGATAAAATATGACAAGGCACGTGAGACAATGCCCAAGATAGGATTCTACCAATTTACCCTTTCTGGTTGGTCATAACGCATGTCAGCCACCCACGTATAAAACCCTCAATCAAATCAAGGTACATTAATTTGATCACAAGTCAAGTAAGTAATGCGAAGAGGTGTGTCTGCTATAAGTAGGTAACCTCATTAGCCTGACATAGGCTCTTATTTTAATCATTTTAATTTTAAATAAGAGTCAAGGCTATCGATCATGGTTCACTTATTTCATTCTAGTAAATGTTTTCTAGTTTGACCACTTCATTCTTGAACATCCCTGACTACAAAGTTGTTAAGATGGTTCCAATATTGATAGAGTACGCGAATATCCAACCTGGTATCTTTAACAACCAATCGTCATTTTACACACCGTGGTCATTTTATATTTCCATAAACATCATATTTTCAAGTGACAAATCAATTTAATATCAAGTTTAAATTTCAGTTCTGCATAATTACATCCTAAATTAGAACAATATTGAACTCGTGTTTAATTTCATGTTTCCATGTCGAAATCTGAGACGACCCGAACTTCCCCATGAAGGAAAGCACGGATAGAATTGAGGACGAGACAAAATAGAACGCAAACGGAAGAACATTTCATTGTTATTACAACAATTCCATCAGATACAAGAATATACAGAGTATAAATGAATAAATATTATACAACAGAAAACTATCAGAGATTACAATAAATTACATTTAAATACATCGCAGCGGAAAATAATACAAAACACAACTAGAAGTAATACACGGATACAGAGCTTTCCGAGCATCGTTCCAGCTGTAAATCAGGATCCTGTGAATATAAATCTGCAAAACCAAAACTACTAGCTGCCCGCGTCGAAAATAAGGGCACCTAGAGTTTAGGTTAAAACAATAAACTCCAGGTCAGTCATGGGACTGGTGTGAGAACTAAAACAGTTATTTAAAACTTTACTTTAAAAGATAGTAATTCAAGGGTCCACGCCGTATAACACGGAACGGGTTTCCTCCCAAGAATACTAGTGCATATAACAAAAAAGCGCAATGCTCTTTGGAAAAATGAAGCTATTATAAGACCCAGGTCCCATCACACAATGCAACGCAAGCCGGAGGATAGGGTTTTCCCTTATAATAGCCAAACATGCTTGGTACGTTTAAAACAAATCATTTGATACTATTATAAGTGCATAGTGTCAAAACAATTCAAATCATAAATATCAATCATAGGCGGCATGGGTACCATCTATCATGTCGCCGTACTAGTTCTACAATTAAAACCGCAATATCATGTATTGGAAATTGGATTCCATCATGAGTCGAGGCAAGGGGCAAACTCCTCTCCGTTCGAGACACTCTAGCAAATGCCTCGGGACCGCACACAGCAATCCCTGGATCCTCCAAGGCCGGTCCTCTCTTACTTTTGAGGATTGGCAATTCCTGAACACACGTTTCCCAGTCCTTACAGACCTATATCTGAGGCGCCTCGTATCCAACGACCACACAGGTGAAAAGTATATAAATGTCAGGGCTGGTAGGTCACTGACACCACCATAGCTAGAAAGAAACGTCGTGCACTCCTTGGGTCCGTATCCCGTTTTTGACTCATACCGAGGTGTGAGGCTCGCGAATTCACGTTATACACAAAGCTACGCCACACAGGCCGTGCTTTGATCATCAATCACAAGACTTTGCTTTTCAACAGAAGCCTTGATCAATTGCCACTTACGCGTGCCACACTGGCAATTCACTCCATTCCACTGATGTCCATCGATATACAACCTCTGAGCTCGTACGTCTCAGAGAAGGGCGTTAAGCAAGAGAATAAATTCTCCACCGCCAAACATATGTATATTTAATAGAGATCAATCAACACAGAATAAAATCCAATGTCAGACACACAATACATTTACAAGTTCGTTCTGGGTCTAAACGAAACCGGAGGCACTTTCCTCGCATATCCATCCATCTCCAAGTACGTCTGGACGATCACCAACTGTTTCCCTCATCTTGGGTGTACAGCCCAATCAAGATCATCAGTAATCACCCAAACGAGGTGAAGACTTCCGGTCTTCAACCACCGTCTTCATCTTCGACATCTCCTCGAATCGATTATTCAGAATGGGTATAAACCCGGCCTTTCTGAATAACCCATATATATGATAAACAAATGTTACACAAACACAACAAACGCCTCATTCCTATTTAGAATATTCTTTTATTCACGAAATCACATTCTTAGGGAAAGGTTCCCATTAATTTTATCAAAGATAAATTCTTCTAAATTTATTCTTTAATCTTCCTTTGGATATCATTTCAAACTAGTCGGGATTAGCGAACCACACCGAAGTAATTATTTATTTTATTTCCCAATCCCAACCTATTTATCCCCTGGAGCAAAACTGGTAATACTCCATACCTAACACCACAGTATTATCGGTAAAATTAATTACCATTTCACATTCAAATCTAATTAAAGATTTAACTATCGCTTTGGAGCAAAACTGGTGGTACTCCATTCTCGATCACCTTTCAGATTTGATAATTTAAATTATCAATTCACATTTCAATCTAATTAAAGATTCATTAAAACTCCACTTAGTTTTAATCTTCTCAAAAATCAATAACCTATCTTTAACTGGGTTAAAGAACCAATGTCATCTAAAACACGATTCACGACAAACCCAAATCACATTTGATATTAAATACAAGGCTTTGAATAGAAAATATATCGGCTTACATTCAATATCAAATTCTGAAACCAACAAATATCGTATTGGAAATAACGATATGAATATATCTTTCAAATTCCCATAACAATATCTGTATAATCACGGAATCCAACATCGAAATATTCCAAAGACAATTTCGATTCAAATCCACTTCCACTTTATATATATTGGAAATTATGGTTATTTTCAAAACCGATTCAAATTCAATTTATTCATTTCAAAAATAAATTGGTTTTAGTCCTAGTTCAAAACCAGTTCATTTCGATAAAATAAAAAAATCTATTTTTATCCTTTCAATTATGGAGTTTTTCATCCCAGTTCTTTCCAATTCACATATTATGATTTTACACACATTATTAATATTTTTAATAATTTTATCAAGGCCCGTACAGTCGATTTCCATCAATGGCCATCGAACTGCACTCACAGCGACCTTTTTCCAATTTGATTTGGACATAACTCCAAATCCAACCGTTAGATTTCAAATTTCTAGTATTCATTGGAAAGCTCTTTTCGATACGAACCCAACGGTTCCGGTTTTAGGATAATCCGACGGTCGGATCTCCCGCAACGTCAATTCGAAGTCAATGGTCGAAATTCACGAACTGCCGCGGCGCGTTCTATTCAGGCCATTATATATATAATATATATATATAATATATTTTGTCGATTTTCTTTTAAAACGTATTTTATAAATCGTTTTAACTTCGTTTTCAAAACCATTTCAACACTATTTCAATTTCTAATCAAAATTGAATATTTCATATCATTACTATATAAATGATAATATTTTCAAAACGTTATATTTTGAAATCACCACTTTTTCTATATTCATTATAAAAACGAATATAATCGATATAACTATCGTTCACGTCAAAATGGCGCAACTCTAATCAACACGGCTTTATATACATTTCAATAAATTCGTTATTCTATTCAACAAATGAATATATATTCTATTCAACACATGAATCTATATTTCTTTCAACACATGACTAATCTCAACACATGAGTACTGTCAACACATGACTATTTTTGTTATGTAAAATATTTTTTAAAACTATGGCATCTATCGTTTGATTTTCAATTAGACTTCAACCGTAAAGTAGTTCTAATTTTAAATATGATAAAGATGTAAATTTTATTGTTAAAATATTTTACTCAACACATGACTATTTTTATATTCAACACATGAATTTTCTTTTATAATATTCATTACTTTCCCGATTGGAATGAGGCCCAATCATTACCATATAACGTTAATTATATGGGTTCCATACAACACATGTATATAATAGCAACGATAAACAATCAACCATCATCCAAAGTGCACCACACAACTGCATAAGCATCAAATATAAATAATCAACGCTTACACAGTCTGTCGACCAATCGATCGACATACAATTAAATAATTGGGATTAGTGTACCCATATATCATCCCAACACTCGTGTGGGGTTTCAAATCAACAAACACAGATTTTTATTTGTGCAGTTGGGCGATGTGTAAAATTTATCGACCCAATCAATATCAGGCAAATCAGTGTATATAAACAAATCGGCCGATTTGTTTATAAATATTTATTTATTCACTTTCACGTTAAAAATTATATTTTTAACGATAATTAATTTATTTCAACCATCTACATTTTATTATCGATTTCACATCAACATCACAAACAATTTTCACAACACATCAATCAAACAAACAAGCCATCCATGGTCTGTGGATGACGGGTGTTGGGTGCTACTAAGCACCGTCTGCATCCTAGTATATATATATAACTAGAAAAAGAAATTTAGAGTGAGAAGTTCTCACCGACTAGCTAATCCAATACCACGACTCTCCCTATGTAGAAATCTTCGTCGTTCTCGCCTTTTGTCACTTCCGTTGCCCGTAGCCACTACATATATAAAAATCACATTTTTATATTGTTGCTATGTATATAAAAATCATATTTTTATAATCATTCTATATGGATAAAAGTTATATTTTTACATCACTGCTATATAGATAAAAATTCTATTTTTACACCGCTACTATATAGGTAATAGTTCTATTTTTACACCCCTACTATATAGATAAAAATTCTATTTTTACACCGCTACTATATAGATAAAAGTTCTATTTTTACATCGATGTTCTATAATAAAGATTATATTTTTATCACGCTATTCTCTACATAAAGATTTCGCCTTTTCAAATATAAAGATTTCGCCTTTTCAAATATGAAGATTTCGCCTTTTCAAATATAAATATTTCGCCTTTTCAAATATAAATATTTCATTTTTAACTTCTACTTCTAATATAAAGATTGAATTTTTATTTCACTACATATATAAAGGTGATATTTTTACTGTCTTACCTATATAAAAATTATATTTTTATACTTCCACAATATAAAAGATTATATTTTTATTCTTCCTATATTATAAAAATTATATTTTTATTTCAATACATATATAAAAATCACTTCTTTATATTATAAAACATCATTTTCTATTTTAAAAATGTGGTCTTTATATCCATAAAAATCAAAACTTTATATGCTAAAAAAAACCAATTTTTATACGACTAAAAATATAGACTTTACACTATGAAAAATATGAACTTTTCACTTTCAAAAATACGATCTTCCTCTAATGCAAAAATCTAATTTTTAACTCGCCTACATAGGAATAAAAATCAGATTTTTATAAACGTTATTATATATTTAATACTGAAAAATAAAATAAATGCAAATAAATAAAATACTCACCGTTTAAAAGGGGAAGGAGGGTTTACTGCTGCTCCTGGCCTGGAGGAGGTTCACCATCGAAGGTGGGGGCCGAGGAGGGGCGTTGGGCGCTCGAACGAGGGAGGAGGAGCTAGGGGGGTCGCGGTGGGTTGCGCCACCTTGGGCGGTGGCGATGGAGGAGGCCGCTCCGCTCCTCCGTCGTCTTCTCACTTTTTTTTTCTGCTGATCGAATTGAAATGGGGGGGGGGGCTGAGAGAGTAAGTAAGGGAGGAGAGGTTTTTTTTAAATTTATTTAATTATTTTATTTACAAAAAGTTGACTTTTTCATAAGACCTCTAAACGAGGCCCACCGCCTGTCATCCATAGCTAATTACCCCCATTCCGAACACAATGGGATATGTACCATAAACTGATTCGACCGTTTTGATCAGTTTCCGTTAAAATCAACATATAACTCTATATATTAAATTTGAACGCGCATTTCAATTTACTGGGGTCACATACTAACTCTATAAATCCCAGAAAAATATTTTCTAGCTTTGTATTGACGATACGGTCCTAACAAAACTAGTTTCGTCGAATTCTAAGACCGTTGGAAAAATGGCCATTTTCCAGTCGATTAAAATCAACTAAAACTGGTCAAACGCGTTTTCCTTTGCCACGCTCACATATTGATTCGAAAAATTATGAAATTTGGAATCTAGCAATAATTTAACATCACGGATCCAACAAAAGTGGTTTCGTCGAAATCCGAGGTCGTTTGCAAAATGGCTATTTTAAGGGCCTGAATTCCATAGCGACTATTCAGGATTTTCAACTGAACATATCTTTTGATTCCCGCTATGGAATTTCAATTTTTCGGGTTCGTTGGAAATATATTCTCAATTAGATTCAAATATTTTTGCTTTCACTACAATCCGGTTTGTTTTGCACCCGGTACGTTCAATTGAAGTTTGAAATCGAATTATCGAACTACCGCGCCATTTTCAATTCCTTTTATAATTATATATAATTATTTATATTCTAACGACGACGTATATAGATATATACGTCGAATTCATTTCAAAATAAATTTTCTGCGTTATTATTTAAAATAATTCACTTTAAATGTTCAAAATTCGCTAAAATTGCCAAAACAAAAATTTTAAACTGGCTCGCATTTCCGGGTTGTTACAATCTCCCCCACTTAAAACTTTTTGTCCCTGAAAAGGAACAAAGCCGAAAGTTGTTTTACTAATCAACTCAACTTCCTTTATTTTGATTACGGCTTAAGTTCTTCAACTTTTCAGTTTCTAAGAACTTTTCAAATTTTTCAAAAATTTGGCTAACACCCTAAATTTTCGAAAAATTTCGCCATAACCTCCCCTGCACCGGGAGCACCGGGAAAATCCCGAAATTGCCATATAGGCTCTCTGATCTCAAAAAGAAAAAGAAAACGCCAAGCGGCTAGCCAATCGGCTCATAAAATCATCATCACCCAAACAAATCTGTAAATTATAGTAAACATGTACCTATTTGTCGGGCAAACAAATTTTATTCTTCTGCTCTACCCTCCTTGCTATGACCTGTTCAATGTAAGTACTTGTATATGCATGCAAATGCGACCAATTTTCAATACAATTCAATATTTGATGCAATTAGGCGTAATGGTTCAAAATTATCAAACAAATAAACAAACAACACAAACATCAATCAATTAGTGAATTAGAGTTTCAAATTCATAATTTTTGATATATACACAAAAAATCATGTTTTTGATGCCAATTCACAACAATGTATTCTAGCTATATTTTGGTTCTCACACCAGTCTAATGGAAATATATAGAAATCACACCTTCGAAACTCGAATATGAATACTGATGATGATGCACCATCATCAGAATCATCCCCGGATGTCTAGAATGTGATTCTATATCTACCCAGTATATTAAAACTTCGAATATACGTTCATGACGCGTATACGCGAAATCTTTATATATTGGATTGTCCAAATTCAAAATAAATAAATATTCAAATACGTATAAAAGGGTTTAAATTTTCAAAATAAAAATTGTTTTCATTTGAAAAATATACTCTTCACACTCGTTCTAGGATACTACTGATCCCATCTCTAACGAGTCATTCTTATTGGATATTACTAATCCAATATCTGATGAATTCTTTCGTATGGTTCTAATGTGTCTTGTTCTCGAGCTCTGTAAACCAAAGCTCCGATACCAAACTGAGACGACCCGAACTTCCCCGTGAAGGAAAGCACGGATAGAATTGAGGACGAGACAAAATAGAACGCAAACGGAAGAACATTTCATTGTTATTACAACAATTCCATCAGATACAAGAATATACAGAGTATAAATGAATAAATATTATACAACAGAAAACTATCAGAGATTACAATAAATTACATTTAAATACATCGCAGCGGAAAATAATACGAAACACAACTAGAAGTAATACACGGATACATAGCTTTCCGAGCATCGTTCCAGCTATAAATCAGGATCCTATGAATATAAATCTGCAAAACCAAAACTACTAGCTGCCCGTGTCGAAAATAAGGGCACCCAGAGTTTAGGTTAAAACAATAAACTCCAGGTCAGTCATGGGACTGGTGTGAGAACTAAAACAGTTATTTAAAACTTTACTTTAAAAGATAGTAATTCAAGGGTCCACACCGTATAACACGAAACGGGTTTCCTCCCAAGAATACTAGTGCATATAACAAAACAGCGCAATGCTCTTTGGAAAAATGAAGCTATTATAAGACCCAGGTCCCATCACACAATGCAACGCAAGCCGGAGGATAGGGTTTTCCCTTATAATAGCCAAACATGCTTGGTACGTTTAAAACAAATCATTTGATACTATTATAAGTGCATAGTGTCAAAACAATTCAAATCATAAATATCAATCATAGGCGGCATGGGTACCATCTATCATGTCGCCGTACTAGTTCTACAATTAAAACCGCAATATCACGTATTGGAAATTGGATTCCATCATGAGTCGAGGCAAGGGGCAAGCTCCTCTCCGTTCGAGACACTCTAGCAAATGCCTCGGGACCGCACACAGCAATCCCTGGATCCTCCAAGGTCGGTCCTCTCTTACTTTTGAGGATTGGCAATTCCTGAACACACGTTTCCCGGTCCTTACAGACCTATATCTGAAGCGCCTCGTATCCAACAACCACACAGGTGAAAAGTATATAAATGTCAGGGCTGGTAGGTCACTGACACCATCATAGCTAGAAAGAAACGTCGTGCACTCCTTGGGTCTGTATCCCGTTTTTGACTCATACCGAGGTGTGAGGCTCGCGAATTCACGTTATACACAAAGCTACGCCACACAGGCCGTGCTTTGATCATCAACCACAAGACTTTGCTTTTCAACAGAAGCCTTGATCAATTGCCACTTACGCGTGCCACACTGGCAATTCACTCCATGCGACTGATGTCCATCGATATACAACCTCTGAGCTCGTACGTCTCAGAGAAGGGCGTTAAGCAAGAGAATAATTTCTCCGCTGCCAAACAGATGTATATTTAATAGAGATCAATCAACACAGAATAAAATCCAATGTAAGACACACGGTCCATTTACAAGTTCGTTTTGGGTCTGAACGAAACCGGAGGCACTTTCCTCGCATATCCATCCATCTCCAAGTACGTCTGGATGATCACCAACTGTTTCCCTCATCTAGGGTGTACAGCCCAATCAAGATCATCAGTAATCACCCAAACGATGTGAAGACTTCCGGTCTTCAACCACCGTCTTCATCTTCGACATCTCGTCGAATCGGTTATTTAGAATGGGTATAAACCCGGCCTTTCTGAATACCCACGTATATGATAAACAAATGTTACACAAACACAACAAACGCCTCATTCCAATTCAAAATATTCTTTTATTCACGAAATCACATTCTTAGGGAAAGGTTCCCATTAATTTTATCAAAGATAAATTCTTCTAAATTTATTCTTTAATCTTCCTTTGGATATCATTTCAAACTAGTCGGAATTAGCGAACCACACCGAAGTAATTTTTTATTTTATTTCCCAATCCCAACCTATTCATCCCCTGGAGCAAAACTGGTAATACTCCATACCTAACACCACAGTATTATCGGTAAAATTAATTACCATTTCACGTTCAAATTTAATTAAAGATTTAACTATCGCTTTGGAGCAAAACTGGTGGTACTCCATTCTCGATCACCTTTCAGATTTGATAATTATAATTATCAATTCACATTTCAATCTAATTAAAGATTCATTAAAACTCCACTTAGTTTTAATCTTCTCAAAAATCAATAACCTATCTTTAACTGGGTTAAAGAACCAATGTCATCTAAAACACGATTCACGACAAACCCAAATCACATTTGATATTAAATACAAGGCTTTGAATAGAAAATATATCGGCTTATATTCAATATAAAATTCTGAAACCAACAAATATCGTATTGGAAATAACGATATGAATATATCTTTCAAATTCCCATAACAATATCTGTATAATCACGGAATCCAACATCGAAATATTCCAAAGACAATTTCGATTCAAATCCACTTCCACTTTATATATATTGGAAATTCTGGTTATTTTCAAAACCGATTCAAATTCAATTTATTCATTTCAAAAATAAATTGGTTTTAGTCCTAGTTCAAAACCAGTTCATTTCGATAAAATAAAAATAAAAAATCTATTTTTATCCTTTCAAATATGGAGTTTTTCATCCCAGTTCTTTCCAATTCACATATTATGATTTTACACACATTATTAATATTTTTAATAATTTTATCAAGGCCCGTACAGTCGATTTCCATCAACGTCCATCGAACTGCACTTGCAGCGACCTTTTTCCAATTTGATTTGGACATAACTCCAAATCCAACCGTTAGATTTCAAATTTCTAATATTCATTGGAAATCTCTTTTCGATACGAACCCAACGGTTCCGGTTTTAGGAGAATCCGACGGTCGGATCTCCCGCAATGTCAATTCGAAGTCAATGGTCGAAATTCACGAACTGCCGCAGCGCGGCAAGTTCTATTCAGGCCATTATATATATAATATATATATATTATATATATTTCGTCGATTTCCTTTTAAAACGTATTTTATAAATTGTTTTAACTTCGTTTTCAAAACCATTTCAACACTATTTCAATTTCTAATCAAAATTGAATATTTCATATCATTACTATATGAATGATAATATTTTCAAAACGTTATATTTTGAAATCACCACTTTTTCTATATTCATTATAAAAACGAATATAATCGATATAACTATCGTTCACATCAAAATGGCGCAACTCTAATCAACACGGCTTTATATACATTTCAATAAATTCGTTATTCTATTCAACAAATGAATATATATTCTATTCAACACATGAATCTATATTTCTTTCAACACACGACTAATCTCAACACATGAGTACTGTCAACACACGACTATTTTTGTTATGTAAAATATTTTATAAAACTATGGCATCTATCGTTTGATTTTCAATTAGAATTCAACCGTAAAGTAGTTCTAATTTTAAATATGATAAAGATGTAAATTTTATTGTTAAAATATTTTACTCAACACATGAATATCATCAACACATGACTATTTTTATATTCAACACATGAATTTTCTTTTATAATATTTATTATTTTCCCGATTGGAATGAGGCCCAATCAATTACCATATAACGTTAATTATATGGGTTCCATACAACACATGTATATAATAGCAACGATAAACAATCAACCATCATCCAAAGTGCACCACACAACTGCATAAGCATCAAATATAAATAATCAACGCTTACACAGTCTGTCGACCAATCGATCGACGTACAATTAAATAATTGGGATTAGTGTACCCATATATCATCCCAACACCCGTGTGGGGTTTCAAATCAACAAACACAGATTTTTATTTGTGCAGTTGGGCGATGTGTAAAATTTATCGACCTAATCAATATCAGGCAAATCAGTATATATAAACAAATCGGCCGATTTGTTTATAAATATTTATTTATTCACTTTCACGTTAAAAATTATATTTTTAACGATAATTAATTTATTCCAACCATCTACATTTTATTATCGATTTCACATCAACATCACAAACAATTTTCACAACACATCAATCAAACAAACAAGCCATCCATGGTCTGTGGATGACGGGTGTCGAGTGCTACTAAGCACCGTCTGCATCCTAGTATATATATATATATATATATAACTAGAAAAAGAAATTTAGAGTGAGAAGTTCTCACCGACTAGCTAATCCAATACCACGACTCTCCCTATGTAGAAATCTTCGTCGTTCTCGCCTTTTGTCACTTCCGTTGCCCGTAGCCACTACATATATAAAAATCACATTTTTATATTGTTGCTATGTATATAAAAATCATATTTTTATAATCATTCTATATGGATAAAAGTTATATTTTTACATCGCTACTATATTGCTAAAAATTCTATTTTTACACCGCTACTATATAGATAATAATTCTATTTCTACACCCCTACTATATAGATAAAAATTCTATTTTTACACCGCTACTATATAGATAAAAATTCTATTTTTACATCGATGTTCGTATAACAAAGATTATATTTTTATCACGCTATTCTCTACATAAAGATTTCGCCTTTTCAAATATGAAGATTTCGCCTTTTCAAATATAAATATTTCGCCTTTTCAAATATAAATATTTCATTTTTAACTTCTACTTCTAATATAAAGATTGAATTTTTATTTCACTACATATATAAAGGTGATATTTTTTACTATCTTACCTATATAAAAATTATATTTTTATACTTCTACAATATAAAAGATTATATTTTTATTCTTCCTATATTATAAAAATTATATTTTTATTTCAATACATATATAAAAATCACTTCTTTATATTATAAAACATCATTTTCTATTTTAAAAATGTGGTCTTTATATCCATAAAAATCAAAACTTTATATGCTAAAAAAAACCAATTTTTATACGACTAAAAATATAGTCTTTACACTATGAAAAATCTGATCTTTTCACTTTCAAAAATACGATCTTCCTCTAATGCAAAAATCTATTTTTTAACTTGCCTACATATGAATAAAAATCAAATTTTTATAAACGCTATTATATATTTAATACTGAAAAATAAAATAAATGCAAATAAATAAAATACTCACCGTTTAAAAGGGGAAGGAGGGTTTACTGCTGCTCGCTGGCCTGAAGGAGGTTCACCATCGAAGGTGGGGGCCGAGGAGGGGCGTTGGGCGCTCGAACGAGGGAGGAGGAGCTAGGGGGGTCGCGGTGGGCTGCGCCACCTTGGGCGGTGGCGGCGGCGATGGAGGAGGTCGCTCCACCCCTCCGTCGTCTTCTCTTTTTTTTCTGCAGATCGAATTGAAATCGGGGGGAGGGGGGCTGAGAGAGTAAGGGAGGAGAGTTTTTTTTAATTTATTTAATTATTTAATTTACAAAAAGTTGACTTTTTCATACGACCTCTAAACGAGGCCCACCGCCTGTCGTCCATAGCTAATAATCCCCATTCCGAACACAATGGGATATGTACCATAAGCTGATTCGACCGTTTCGATCAGTTTCCGTTAAAATCAACATATAACTCTATATATTGAATTTGAACGCGCATATCAATTTACTAGGGTCACATACTAACTCTATAAATCCCAGAAAAATATTTTCTAGCTTCGTATTGACGATACGGTCCTAACAAAACTAGTTTCGTCAAATTCTGAGACCGTTGGAAAAATGGCCATTTTCCAGTCGATTAAAATCAACTGAAACTGGTCAAACGCGTTTTTCTTTGCCACGCTCACATATTGATTCGAAAAATTATGAAATATGGAATCTAGCAATAATTTGACATCACGGATCCAACAAAAGCGGTTTCATCAAAATCCGAGGTCATTTGCAAAATGGCTATTTTTAAGGGCCTGAATTCCATAGCGACTATTCAGGATTTTCAACTGGACATATCTTTTGATTCCCGCTATGGAATTTCAATTTTTCGGATTCGTTGGAAAGATATTCTCAATTAGATTCAAATATTTTTGGTTTCACTACAATCTGGTTTGTTTTACACCCGGTACGTTCAATTGAAGTTTGAAATCGAATTATCGAACTACCGCGCCATTTTCAATTCCTTTTATAATATATATAATTATTTATATTCTAACGACGACGTATATAAATATATACGTCGAATTCATTTAAAATAAATTTTCGTCGTTATTATTTAAAATAATTCATTTTAAATGTTCAAAATTCGCTAAAATTGCCAAAACAAAAATTTTAAACTGGCTCGCATTTCCGGGTTGTTACAAAATCCATATAATTTCAATTTCAATTTCACATTATCATATACTAAATAAATTTAATATTGGATTAAAAATTCAAATTGACATTTTTTTAACATAAATCAGTTCATTATCAACTGCAAATTCCAGTTTCAAACTTTTATGTCACAATCATCATTATTCAAATATAATATTTTACACTCAAAGCCGTTTACGCTCGAATGACATGGTTTGAAAATGGGTTTTATTTAAAATGGTTATATATAATAACAATAATTGAATTTTAAAATAATAGTTTTAAACGAAATAATTTAAGTATAAAATAGTTTAATTGAAAAATAATTTCTAATAGAGATAGTTTAAAAATAAAATAAAATAATGGAAAATAGTTTGTAGTAGAAATTTTTAAAATAAAATAGTACTAAATTGAAATATTTTTTTATAATAGTTTGGAGCAAAATAGTTTATTTGAACCATTTTAAACCCAATCCCAAGTTTCAAAATTTCACTTTGAACCGTTTCAAGTCTCATACTTCAATTTAAAACAATTTTCAAATCATTTCAAGATTCAAGCCAATCCCATTTCAATTTCCTAATTCAAAATCAACTTCAATTGAAACAATTTAAATTTTAAATTCCTATTTAAACATATTACATTAAATTGGTTTCAAATCTTAAGTTCTAGATTTTAAGCCCATTTACATGAATTTGGATTTAAAACTTAGATTTCATACTTTAGAATAGTAGTTGAAATAATTCAATTTCAGTGAATTTTGTTAGGGACTGCAGAATGGATCGTTAAGGCAAAGCAAAAACTAGAGGGGGGTAAATAGTGTTTGTAAGAATTTAACCAAAACTTATAACTAAAGAGAATTGTGGAATGAATCAGACAACACAAACACAATCACAGACACAGATTCAAACATAAATGCAAAATAAAAAGAAATAAAAATGCAGAAAAGGAAAGAACACGCCGGACTTTATGCTGGTTCGGATCACTCCTACGTCCAGTCCTGCACAACGCTGGACTGTGAAGAGTTTTATTACTCTTTCAATAGTCAATTACACTCTCCCTGATTTTACCGCTCACAAGGAGACACTGATTCCTACTTTCTTGATTTCACAGCTCACAAGAACACACCGACTCCTATTTCCTTGATTTCACGGCCCACAAGGTCACACCGACTCCTCTTTGACTCACAAAAAGGTTTATTCAACCCAACCAATTACAAAACAGCCCTATAACTCTTCAATAGCACTTGATTCAGAGAGTAGAGAGTGTAGAGAGAAGAAGTTTTATCAAAACATAATTGAATTCGGCAGAGTATAAGTGTAAAAAACCATAAAAATGATTAAGAATAATGGTGGGATGAAAGAGTATGAAGTTAGAGAAGAAGATATGTTAAAAAAATTGGTTTTAACCTCTTTTTATAGAGTATGAAGGGTTGCAACGGATCTGAAGCGTTTCAAACAGTGAAAAGACACTTCCCTTCAAAATTAGAAAAAAATAGCAGTTATATGTTGACATACACTTTTTGCTATGTCGACATACTCATATGTATTTTTGATTTTCAAAGCATTTTTCAAGTGTTTTGTTATAAAACTAATTCTGGAAATTCTTGAGTAAAATTCTAGTGTTGTAAATTAATATTATATTATAGAAAATCATATGAAAACATATTTTTAAACTAAATAAATATATTTATAAAATTATAAGGTTTTAAACTATATAAAGTATAAATATAAAGTATAAAAAATTTAAGTTTGAAAACCCAAGAAGAATAAAAATAGAAACAAAATTGAGAGAATTGAGGATAAATAGAAAAACAAAATGGAGAGGATTGAGGATAGAATTGAAAATTAGAATTTGAAAATTAGAATTAGAATTTGAACCTAAAGTGCTATTTAGAGTCTTACAAAATCTAGACTCTGTAAATATATTAATCTTGAACTCTGGAAATCTTGATTAGTCGTGAGTCTTGAAAATTCTCTAATTTTTGAATCTCTATCATCTTTATAACTGTACAGTCTTCAGTAATATTTCCTGTATATAATTCCTGCACACACACACACATATATATATATATATATATATATTCTATACAAAAAAATTTAGCATATATTTTATAATCAATGATAATTGAAATAAGGTAGTTGTCATTAAAACTCCATTCTCCAACAATCTCCCCTTTTTTGATGATGACAACCTTAGTTTATAAAATATCATTCCTGTATATACCTGTTTGATGATGTTCCTTCTATGCTCCTCCTGTCTGTAAAAATCCTATAAATTATGCCTATATTTTATAATTTCTCCCCCTTTGGCATTATCAAAAAGAAATTCCAAAAGTACTTCCTCTAAATCCTATAACTATCCAAATAGTTCCAATTCTAAAGTAAAGTACTCCCTTTGAGTCCTAAATCTATAATCATTAAATACTCCCCCTAAATAATATATCATCTATACATATTCTATTATAATTCTATATAACTACCCCTGATTTTATGATACCCTTGTATCTCCCTCTAGCTCTATGATTCTAAGCCTAAAAGATTATAAATCCCCCTAAAATTATGACTATACTAGTCTAATAGAAGAATAATAAACAAGGCAATCTAATCAATGTTTATAATCAATTCAAACTATCAATCCAAACAAGTAATTCAAGCAATTGATTCAAGCAAGCTATTCAAACAATCTATTTAAGTAATTAATTCAAGCAATCAATGTAAGCATTCAACTAAATCAATCAAATTAAATAATATGTGTTAATAAACACTTCTTGAACCTTTAATCAAACCTAGAAACTATAAAACTCCCCCTTAATCTAATACAAGACTAAACCTCCAACTGTTAGGGGTCATCACCAACCAGTGGCCTAACCTATACTCTAGTTCCCTTAAAACTATAATAAGACCTTAATCTAGACTTAGAAAAAACTTTGATAAGATATCCTTAAAATTATGATATAAGTAAAGTAATTCAATCTAATCAATTAATCTATTTAAGTTTTGTTGTCACAAATCATCAACTCAAACATGAAACTAAACATTTCTTGTAACTTCTACCTATCCTAAAACCTATAAAGCTCCAATCAACTATAAATTCAAAAGTATATTTCTAACAAACCTGGTTTTTAGATCCATTTCTTCAATATTCTTTGAATTTTGAATTGATCTTCTGGAATTTGATGGTGAGATCTACTCTATTGCAATGAGCCCGTTTTTTTTTTGATCAGGTTAATGTATTCATTTGCTGAATTTGAACACCGTATGAGAAAGATATTGAAGATTTAGTAGTTCAACCAATTTGGCGCCAAAATTTGAATTTAAATTTTGAATTTTGAATTTTGAATGAATGGACACTTCAACTACTATATAAAGGCCCAAAAGTCATGTCTCTTCAAAACTACTCCTCCTCTTCTTCTTCCTCACGTTTTTCACTTTCAATCAAAATTTCAGGAGGCATACCTTCTTCGTTTCTTAACGAAATTGGAAGAAATCAGCGGAAAATTGAAGAGGAATTTGAGGACTACGATCTAGTAGCAGTTTAGGGATGAATTGGATAGTATCTGGGTGCAGCAAGTCGAAATAGTAAGAGGTATGCATAAAATCCCGTAACAGTTTTTAGTTTTGAATTGCCAACTTCAAACTGCCATATCTCATTCAATTTTGATCGGAATTTGACGATCTACCATCAAATCGACTGCGAGAACGAGAACTACAACATGGAAAAGGATTTGGGATAAAATAGTCTAACCTGTGGATGCAATTTGAAGATAACCACTGATAGTTTTGGTTTCCCTCTTTCTTTATTCAACAAAACCTCATTTGATCATTACTTGGTCAATTCTTGATGGAATCTCATGAAACCAGTGACATTACAAAGCAAATGAAGAGAAGTACAGCATGAAGATAAGCTGTAGATGAAAATCCAAAGTTGTAAATTGATCTGGTACCCATTTCTTTGCTGATTCATATTATATATATATATATTCATTTCTTCTTGATGTCTCTTCACCACCGTCAATACTCTTCTCCTCTTTTTGATTTCTTTTCAGAATTTGAATTTTCAATAGCCACCATTTTGGAATTTGAATCACCAACAACCATGTTACCCATCTTTTTAGAATTTGAATATCCATTAGCCATATAACACTTCTTTTCCTGTAAAACAACACAACTTTTCAAAGAATCAAGTAACTTTTCAAATGACTTTTCAAATAATCAAATGACTTTTCAAAATAACTAACTACAATAATATAATGATATATCAAAGATTTCAAATTTTCAAGAATTTCAAATTTCAAAATTTTAAATTTCAAAAATCAAATCATAGTAACTTAATTTTTCAATAAAATTGAATGCAGACTCGTCTAATACTGATGCAATACATAAATTTAAACTAGTGTTCAAAATTTGCCATTTAACATTTTCAAAAATCAGATTATGAACTTTTTGAAAGACCTTGCTCTGATACCAATTGTTAGGGACTGCAGAATGGATCGTTATGGCAAGCAAACACTAGAGGAGGTGAATAATTTTTGTAAGAATTTAACCAAAACTTAAAACTAAAGAGAATTATGGAATGAATCAAATAACACAAACACAATCAAATACATAGATTCAAACACAAATGCAAAATAAACAGAAATAAAAATGCAAAAAAGGAAAGAACACATCGGATTTTATACTGGTTCGGATCACTCTTACGTCCAGTCCCGCACAACGCTAGATTGTGCAGAGTTTTATTACTCTTTCAGTAGTCAATTACACCCTCCCTGATTTCACCGCTTATAAGGAGACACTAATTCCTACTTTCTTGATTTCACGGCTCACAAGAACACACAGACTCTTATTTCCTTGATTTCACGACCCACAAGGACACACCGACTCATCTTTGACTACAACAAGGTTTATTCAACCCAACCAATTACAAAACAACCCTATAAATTCTTCAATAGCATTTGATTCAGAGAGTAGAGAGTGTAGAGAGAAGAAGTTCTATCAAAACAGAATTGAATTCGGTAGAGTATAAGTGTAAAACTAGAGTATGAAGGGTTGCAATGGTTCTGAAGCGTTTCAAATAGTGAAAAGACACTTCTCCTCAAAATTAGAAAAAAAATAGCAGTTATATGTCGACATATACTTTTTGCAATGTCGACATACTCATATGTATTTTTGATTTTCAAAACATTTTTCAAGTGTTTTGGTATGAAACTAATTCTGGAAATTCTTGAGTAAAATTTTAGTGCTGTAAATTAATATTATATGATAGAAAATCATATGAAATCATATTTTTAAACTAAATAAATATATTTAAAAAATTATAAGGTTTTAAACTATATAAAGTATAAATATAAAGTATAAAAAAATTAAGTTTGAAAAACCAAGAAGAATAAAAATAGAAACAAAATAGAGAGAATTGAGGATAAATAGAAAAAACCAAATGGAGAGGATCGAGGATAGAATTGAAAATAGAATTTGAACCTGGAGTGCTATTCAGAGTCTTACAAAATCTAGACTCTATAAATATATTAATCTTGAACTCTTGAAATCTTGATTACTCATGAGTCTTGAAATTTCTCTGATCTTTGAATCTCTATCATCTTCATAACTGTACAGTCTTCAGTAATATTTCTTGTATATAATTCCTACGCACACACACACACACACACATATATATATTCTATACAAAAAGTGTTAGCATATATTTTATAATCAATGATAATTGAAATAAGGTTGTTGTCATCAAAACTCCATTCTCTAACAAATTCAATTTAAATTCCAATTTCAATTTTTAAGATTTAAAATCAATAATTTCAAGTTGAAATTCATTAATTACTTCCATTTGACAAATTCAAACTTATAAATTAGAAAAATTTCATTTGACCAAATTCGGTGTTCATAATTTAAATTTCTACTTTATGGGCAAGTGGTTATTTAATTTAAATTTCAATTACATGAGTATATATCATTTCGACCATATCAAAAGATCATAGGCATATAGCACTTTAACATATTTCACAGTTCAGGTATTTGATGTCCAATGGATGCATATCACAACTTATACAATTTACATGATATACAGGGGAATTCATAGTCAATAAATATCAGAAATAAAACCTAATCAATCAACACATCAGCTAGTAAACATGTACTAGTAATCATCAGCCAAAATTACTAATATATCACAACTGTCACTACTTATCAAATGTCAACGTTTTAACTAGCAAGTTCAATTTCAATGATAATTAAATATTGATTCAAAACATTATCAATTCAAATATAATCCATTCAAATCCAATTTAAGTGTTTGTTTAAATTATCAAAATGTCAGTCAAAACAAATATCACATCAATACCAGTTATCACAAATCAGATTTCAATTAATAATTATATTCATTTCAATATCAATTTGACTTCTCAAATAGCTGTTAAACAAATTATGTATTAACATAAATATAATTTAACGTGCAATGGAAATCTTAATACATCATAAGTGAGCTTAAACACTCATCTTTGATTTTACGCTCAATTGAAATCCAAATGAACGTGATATTTTCAGCTGTCTTCGGTCTCAACCAAATCAGTTCTGTATTTTTTGGAATTTCGATAAGATCCCAACTGAAGAAACCACGCATTGATCGTACCTCATATGTGAAAGTTATTGACGTTAGAAGATGTTAATTTGAATTTACATAAAAAACAAAAGAAACATAGAACATTCATTCGCTGACATGTCAGCTCCTCCCTCCTTACGTTCTCCTGCCCAAGCCAGTGGAAATCAAACTCGAAAACACAAATTAGACCTACCCTTTTGATCAACAACGCCACACAATGTTTCACCGCCTTCAACCAATGTCATCTGAAAGCCCATCCCAAGTGCCACCTGATCCTGCCACCTTTTTGATCACCAATGCTTTAGTTAACATGCGCTATTAACACAAATCTAGGGTTAAAAACTAACATTAGGGAAAAGGCAGAGGCTGCTAGGGCTTCACAAAGACAATTTATACTTAGACAATGATTGGTTTGTTGGGCCAAAGCGGTTATAGCAACCTAAAAACTTATTCTTACTGCCAAACCAATGACATTGTCCCATAAATTGAAATAGTTTTTTGATATTTTTTAACGACAATGGAACTATTGAAAAACAGAAAAATACAATCCTGTAAAAAAAAAGTAATTTTGTCGTTAATTTAATTTTAACATATTGTTCACGAATGTAAGGGTGGGCATTCGATCGGTTCGCTTATTTTTGAGGAAAAAATGTCAAATCGATTTGAAACAAAAAAAAATCAAAATTGAACTGAATCGAATTAAGTTCGGTTAATTTGGTAGGTAGCCGATTTAATTGAACTATAAAAAAAAATTCATTATTCAAATGATTAATTGTACGCTGGAAGAAATAAATTTATCTTTGAAGAGATTTATTTTGCATTTTTTATGTATATAATAAAATTTGAATTATTTTTATCAAGTAAAATATGTATTTTATCACTTAACCAATTACTTGAATTATCACTATGTTATAAAATTGAAAAAAATTAGTAAACACCTGATAATTGGATTTTTTTCTCAAACGGAACTCAAACCGATCAAGTTTAAAACCAAACGAACCGACCAGAATAGATTTGTTCGATCGAGTAATTCAATTTTAGCCGAATATTGCTCACCTCTGTGCGACTACAAGCCAATGACCATAAAGTATTGTCTGAAAATTCATTTTCATTTATTTTATTGAGTCATACTAATATTAAAATAAAACATTCAAATTTTATATTTTCTAATATATTATTCAGATTCCATTAAAATGCTTATTTATTCAACGTAAAAATGTTCGTTTTTTGATAAAACTTACTAATTACAAATGCATTTTTACCATCAAAATTTAAATTTCCACATCGACTTAATTGCAATTAAATTCAATTAATAAAGTTTTATTATAAATTCAATTTGATGGAAAAAGATATTACATTTTTATTATATTCTGGAATTCTAATAAAAATCATATGATTACTCATTTGAACTTGATTTCGTTTTACTATAATCAAATTAACCTAGATACACTCTAAACAAATAAAATTTTACTTTCTAACAAGCTTATTCAAGATTTCTATATTTAATTTAATATTTTTAAATAATCAAAATACATGTTATTACAGCGCCACAAATGAAACCGTTCTTTTTTAGCTTATTCACCTTCTCTTTGAGTACACTTTATCTTTTTGGAACCATTCTACAACTTGTCTTCTTAACTTGAACAAAACCGGGTCGACATTCAGTGTGTGACTCACAATAGTCAATGGGATTCCACACATGTCGGCATGATTCTAAGAGAAAACATCTGTATTTACCTAGAGAAAATTTCCAAGTTCCTTTATCAGTCGGGCTAAGCTACAATTCGATATTTAAGCACGTGACGAGTCGTCGTGGTCAACCGAGATTTCAATCGTCAGCACAGTTGGTCTAACTGATACAGTTAGAGGAGAATAGTTTTATTGATGCACAAACTAACCATACATAGGAAGAAGCACAAGTTAACAATACACAAGAGAATGCTACACGTCCAAAGAGGATAATAAAGCTATCTAGAAGGCTAATGGATTAGGGGTATCAAATGGCAAAATAAAGTTGTTATTTGCAGCTACTTTTTAATTATGTTATTTGCCTTTGTTTTTGCGCTACAATTATGAGTTTTGGCGCCTAAATGTAGCAACGTCCTCAAAGTTAGTTATGTGGAAATGCTATATAAATGTACCTGTGTCAGTAGAAAGGATATAAAAGAATTAAATTGTGAACTCTGTCTCTCTCCCTCAACCTCTCGTTTTCCAGCCTATTATCTTCTTCCCCAATAATCTTCTTACTGTCTCCATCTTCCCTGCTTGTATCCACATCAATTTGGTGCTTTCACCAACTGATCTCCCCCTCCTCTCTCCCTAAACTACTTCCTCAAATCTCTTCATTGATTGACCTCTCGTTTTTTCTCTCTATATATCCAAACAATCCTATTAAAATGACCCAAGTAGATGCAGTTTTCGAACAACTCATCCACCACCAAAACACCGTGAACACCATTCTAGCCAACTAAACCACCATGCTGAAAAACCTACGTGCTGACACCATCGACATTAAAGCAACACTTCATCACCTTACCTAGCAACTGACCAATCTCCAATGAAAATTACACAACCGACCACCTCCATCTCCAACTCCTCCAATGTTTGCTACATCAGCACTAATACCAGCCAGTTTACCTCCTAACACTGCTCCGGCAACTTGCGTTGCAGCAGGAACAACCAAATTTGCTGCGCCAACTCAAACATAAGCTGCCCCAAAACAAACATCACCATCGCCAAAGCACCATGCTGAAACGCAAATGCTATTACCTGCTGCTCCTCCAACCATTATTAGGTCCGCATCTCTTTTCTCTCCTTCAGTGTGCTATTGTCCGAAGCCTGCAGTTTTAATAGGTGTTAAAACTCCATAAAGTCCATTGGAAATGTCTATTAATCGGCTAGAAAAGGTAAACATTGATGTACCACTGGTTTCTCATTTGAATGATGGAGTGAAGATGCAATTTGGCTGTCAAAATCCTTTTGCATGGATTGAACAGTATAGGAATAAACTGTTTGATGTTATGCTTAAAAGGGACGTCGAGGGATTTTTGAAAGAATAATATTCATATTTGATCTGGGCAAGAAATTTGATTTTGAATGTTTCTTTATGGCGCAGTTACATGATGCTCAACTCAATAATAATCCAAACTCGACTACTCTGATGAAGCTAACACCAACTTCCGACCTTGAGGACAAGATCGATTTCGAGGTCGTAGTAATGATACAGTTAGAGTAAAATAGTTTAATTGATGCACACACTAACCATACACAGGAAGGAGCACATATTAACAATACACATGAGAATGTTATACGTCCAAACAAGATAATAAAGCTACCTAGAAGGCTAATGGATTAAGGGTATCAAATGGCACCATAAAGTTTATATTTGCAGCTACTTTTTAATTCTGTTATTTTTCTTTGTTTTGGCACTACTGCTATGAGTTTTGGCACCTAAATGTAGCCACGTCCTCAAAGTTTGTTATGAGGAAATGTTATATATATGTACCTGTGTCAGTAGAAATGGTATAGAAGAATTAAATTGTGAACTCTGTCTCTCTCAACCTCTCTTTTTCAGCCTATAATCTTCTTCCCCAATAATCTTTTTACTGTCTCAGTCTCCCCTGCTTGTATCCACATCAGTAACCCTCGAGTATTCTATCTCTTTTTTTTCCTTGTGCCGATGTCTTTCAAAACATTACTATGTTTTCCAAGTTAGTATTCGGACGTTGGTTGCTATTCCCCAAAGTCTTGATGTAGGGACTAATAATTACGAATGACATTTTTCATATTAATTTGTGCTTTAACTTTACAGTTTAAGCTTCATACCATATTTTACGTAAATATGAAAGACATTTCACGATAATCTTTCAAAATCAATTTTCTAAATTACCCTTTTAAGTGATTCTTCATTGGAGCTTCGGATTTCCTTATGTGATATCGGAGTAAAATAAAATATAACATAAGTAAAAATAACTATTTCATTATTCTAAGGACGTTTTAAGACTATTTCGATTGTTGAAGAAGTGAAACTATACTTTTCATTCTCTTGCAATAATGAAAAAAGGGGCAAAGAGAAAACAAAAAGAAAAAAATATTTATTGGTTTACTTTAATTATCATCATCATTATTGTGGTCAAAATTAAATGTAAAAAAAATACGTGATATACATGCCAAGAACACAGCTCAACTTTTAGTCTCCCTTTCTACTAAGAAAATCGAAATCATATTTACATCTGTCTAAGTCTGTTTAGCCAAGTAGCATCGCTTGAATAGCATTCCTTTTACAGTCGTTTTCTCCCTCATTCTAAGTCTCATTGGTTCTCGTAACACTAAGGGAACCGCTTGAATAGCAATTCTTATAGAGTGCCCCTTGTTTTGATATCCCGATCAGATATAGGATGCGTAGAAAGCAAGGCATCAACATGCGAAGACCAAGTATCCTAGTTCGGATCATTGGCGATACTGGAGTTCAAATTGGCATGCCTTCGTTGTGCCATTTCGGCATCGAACGTAAGATTATGTCCAGCTAAATTCTGGTTAGCCAACATAGCAACGCATGCTCCATTTTCCTCATTTCTCAGGCATTGGCTTTTATAGCTTTTCTCCGATGATGATGAGCATTCAGATTCATAGTAGTACAAAGTTGGAGATCTCCTTCTCGTGTCAATCACTTTTGTATTCATCTGGATGACTTGACTTCTTAGGTCAGTGTTGTCTCAAATCTGCTAATTCAATGCCTTTTGGGTTCCTTCCAACTTCTTCTTAAGTTCATCATATTGTTCGGGTGATTGGATCAGACTGAGTGGGAACAACATTAACAATATTTATCGTGGTAATAACATTTGGACTCTCCTGTTGAGTAGTAGCATCCACTAAAGAGTTAACGTGCGAAGTACCAGGTCTTTTCTTTAGATCCATTGTTGAAATTTCCACTCTAAATCTTTCATTAATCTGAGTAGAAACAAGGAATCAAAAGGTAGAGATTCAAATCTTCTCTTAAAGACTTAGTGATCCACTAGTAGATGAAGAGATATGGACGAAACTGAGAATCAACTTTCAGTGGAGGTACTAAAATGTTAATATTAAAATTGGCAATAACACCTTAGAATGAGTTTTAAAGGGAACCAAATAAAGAAAAATAAATGAAAACAAAGTAATTCTATAGTGAAGCAGTGGGAAAATCGATGTAGTGGTTTGGTGTTAATTAGCCGTGTCAGCTTAATTAAGGATTCAAACACTTTACTTCTAAATTTTGGTGTTTACAAGTTTCAGATCATTGAATATTTGGAATGCGCTATAGAGGTAGAGAATATGGTAATATAAAAGAAGCAGATTTCGTTATGGCAACTGGTATTGATTGGCAGAAGCGACCTCAAATCATGATGAAATTTTGATAAGAGAATCTTGGAGTAGAGTCAACCAAATCATACAAAAGTGGGGCCCTAAGTTGATACTGACCCAGAGCGAAACCGATCCGGATATGGATCAACATCAATCCGGTTCAGTGTCGAATCGAGGTATGTCGCTTGAAGTGTAGTTCTCCTTCAAGCTCGAGTGTTGATTCAAAAGTTGGTTTTCGCAATTGCCTTGGCATTTGACGGATATCGAATGATCTTGTTCAAAGTCGAACCAGTAGAGGGGTGTATTTTGGTTAGTACCCGATTCAGACTATTGGTGTTTGTGAATTGAGTTTTGAACACTTTGTTGTACTATAATGCTTAGTTTATTCGAATGTTGTCATATAGCACTCTTTGTACTTAGAATCTGGGTTTTTAAATCATCACTTTGGGTTGTCTTTCTTAATCCATCATGTTGTATATAACATTGTTGTATACATAATTATATGATTTTTGTTTGATGATAACAACCAAATAAATATTATTTCAAATGTGTTTGTTACTGTACTGTTTTATATATACATTACAGACAGGAATATAATATTTAAATTTAAATAGAATATGACTATACACGAATTCAAATATTCAACAGTATTTTGTTTAAATTTTAGTATTTTATTTCATACATTCAAACAATACAACTCTTGTAACTCCACTATTTGTACATCTCACATTTCAATTTCAATTCTACTCATATACAGTTTCATATACAGTGCTCCTCACTCTTTATACAGTCATATATACATTCTTTTTCACGTTGACTCATACACAGACTCATCGACTTTTATACACTCGCACATATATAGTTTCAGACTCATACACTCATTGACACTATACAATGCTTTAATCTCTTGTCATCTGGTTTCATAGCCTCACAGTCAATCTAGTCACCATCTGCTTTCCTGTCATATAGAACAGAAACACACATAGTACACTGCAACAGAAATAATATTTAAAATCCATGTGAATATAAATTTTATTTTTAAAATTCTATTTGCCTCAGATTTCTAGTGTGTTTCTCATCATTTTTCATGACTTGATCTGATATGTGAATGTAGCACGCGCACAATATATGTATATACACACATGTGTATGTATATACACATATTACAGTGCAGGGAAAGGAAAATCTATTCTGGATGGCTGCATATACACACGTGCATATATACACACGTATGCACTGCCTCGCCAATCCAGTGTGCAACTGAGGAGCAGCCACATGGACCAACTCAACTCAGCGCACACATGAAAACAAGTGCAGTCAACATAGTCAACACATATCAACATGGCAAAATGATCTCAACTTTTTCAAAATGAACATGTCAACAAGGGACACGCAAATGGAAATGGCACAACCCAAGAAAAAATGGCCGAGCAGCATAAAACATGATCAAAACATGGTTCAGTCCATACTTTTAAAAGTGGACACAAAGTGATCAACCCAAAACAGCAAGTGCAATTTCAAAATACAGTGTGAATGGTAGCATTCTTGTTTTCAAGTGATTCAGTGAATTACAAATGGTCAAGTGTATATAGCATATATACATGGGATGTACATCATGGATCACTACAATGATACATAGCAGCTATTCAAATTGTCATATGTGCACAATTTCAGATCCACAAAGTTTTTAGTTCAGTTTGTACAAGAAAACAAGAATGGTGCACAAACAGTAGACAGTGGAGTGTTCAAGCCAACATGAAGTAGTGGATCAAGTCTACACATAGCATAAATAAGCAAAGTCTACACACAGCATAAATAATCAAAGTCTACGCATAGTAAAAATAAGCAAATCCGGAATGGGTCAATGCAGCATCATTACAAACAGTTCTTGGATGGCACAGCTCAATATGATCAGAGCAATGCATATACATGAAATTACAGTGTGGAGTCTACGCAGCAGTATATGATGAACACGGTAGCATGTACACATAAAACAGAAATTAAAAAAATTGATCAGTGCCAAACTATGCATGGCTCAGTAAGCATGAAACTACAAGCAGTATTGAAATTGCAAACTGGCAAGTGCACAAACAAGAAATACAAGGCAGTTCTCATTTGGAAGCTCAAATGTCAAGATGAAAAGCCAAGTCACAAACTTCACAAATACATGGTGTCATGGCAGCATGGTGAAATAGTTTAAACACAAGCTAAGTGTACACAAGTGTTATACCAAAATCATGTTTATACAGTAGCTTCATAGTCTAGCAAATAAGAAGGAAGTACACAACTTGGTAAATTCAAGTAAACATTTTTTTTAAATCTGACTTATGCAATAAGGTCAACTAAGTTAAAGAAACAGTGCAGGTGGGCAAAGCAATTTTAGAAAATATAGTGAACTTCTAGCAAGTGTTTAATTGGTTAGCAGAAAATCAGCAAACACAAGGGATGAAGACATTTCGAATAAATCATGAATCATATATGGCATGTTTTGATATGGCATACTCAAATATACTTCCAGAATTCACTGAAGGAATTTTGGCAACAATTCAAAACCAAATTCAATCCAGGAAACAATGTTTTTTAATTCACGAAAGGGACATATCCAGGTTCATTAAAAGGTGCAGAAAATCGCAAGCAAAAATGGCAACATCATTCTCACTCAATGTCGATTTAAACAAATAAGTCAAAATGGGAAACCGAAAAAAATCAGTTCAAGCCATATGCGTGAAATCAGAGAGATGTAAGGATTTCTAATCCTATTTATACAACCATATTCATCACAGGCATGAGAGAGATCGAAAACCCAAAAAACAACTCGAAAGAAAATTCAAAGAAAATTCCAGAAAACTCACTTCTATTTCGATCGCAAGCCATGGCCAAATAATTGATTGCGAGAGCATCAACAAATAGGAGTCTGAGAGAATAATTCTTCATTTCATTCAGAAATCGATTTGGATTTAGAGCATCAGAGAAGGAAATCCTAGTTCATTTTTCATCCACCGCCATTTTATTTTCACAGAGCAAAGAGGGATCGGGTGAACTCAAATGAGAAGTGGCCGGCCTTTTTTTAAGTGTGAAAGGGGATGACCCCTTACTTAAATTCCTAGGGTTTTTCATTTAAATTTGTCTTTGCTTTTATTTAATTTGTGTATTTGAATTTGAGTTATAAAAACCGTCTCATCAGTTTCTAGTGCCTGTAAAATACTAGGAGATCCGGTCAGGGTGTTGACTGGCAGTTGCTAGAGTCTGTAAAATCTAGGATTTACTGGTTACGGGGTTGTAATCAGGGGTAATCTGATTTAGGGGTTTAGATCAGTCTACGTTTTTGAGCGTAGGGTAAGAATAGGAGAAGGGATTGCGAATGTACATGGTCTTGTATGCGGGATCTGTTCTATCACCTAGTAGAAACCTTAGGAATGCAGCAGTAGGCAGGATTTTGCCGAAGCTGGGTATATTTGTGTCATTTACTTTTTGCATTTCTGTTTCTGCTATATTCTGTGATCTGTGGATAGTTTTTAACATCCCGTAATATTTGAACTCTACGATAAATTTCAATAAACCTTGTTCATCCCCCCTCTAGGGTTAATCTAGATCCAACAAGTGGTATCAGAGCAGGTGTTTTCTTTATCTCTAGAGAAATGGTGAATCCTAGTTGTCAGTCTTCTGATAGTCAGTCCAGTGATATTCCAATAATTTTCAATGGAACAGATTTTTTAATATGGAAATCAAAATTCGAATTATATTTAAATACGTTAGTTTTGAATATTGGAATATTATTGAAAATATAGGAGATATGTTAGATAAGAAAAATAAAGTTGTCAATGCCCGTGTTATGCATATTCTCTATTCTTATCTCAGTAATAATCAACTTGATCTTATCTCTCACTATTTGACTGTGAAGGATGTCTGGAGAACTCTCAACAAGCTGTATGGAAAATCTGACAACAGCTCAAAACCCCAGGATAACAACTCAGATTCAGATCTATGCTTAACAAGTCATGTAGATGAAACTTCAGATGGATCAGATGATGGAGAATCAACAAATGCTGAAACAGAAAATTTCTCATATAAAGATCTGATTTACATCTGTCTTGATTTAACAAAACCTGTAGATAAACTCCAACTGAAAAATAAGTCTCTGAAATCTAAGAATTTTTAGTTGATCAACAAAATTGGTGATTTGGAATCACAAATTGAATATGTTAAAAATTCTTCAAATTCAGTTTGCAAAAATTATTTGAAATTGAAAACCAGTCTTGTTCATCTCAATAAAAATATTCAAAAGTTCGAAAATGAAATTCTAATCTTAAACGAGAACAAGACTAAGTTATCAAATTTGAATAACCTGCTGCAAAAGGAATTTGAAAATTTTAAAACAGATATAAATTCCAAATTTGAAATTGTTGAAAAGGAGAACTTCTCAAAATCAAATTTGATCTTAGAAGAACAAGAAAATGAGATTGAAAAATCCAAGAAATTTGGGTCTGAAAAACATAAACGATTTGAATCTGAAATCATCAAATCCCAAGCCAAAATTAAATTGCTTGAAAATGAGAATTTGGTTTTGAAACAGTCCAATGCTGAACAGAAGATTGCTATAATTAATTGCTCAAATTTATTAAAAAAAAATAGCGATCTAAAATCCAAAATCCAACAATTAGAATCAACTTTGAATAAATTTTCTAATGGGGAAAAATCGTTGAATATGTTGTTATAGAACCAAGTTTCTATTGGAACTAAATCTGGTCTTGGCTTCGGGAAAAATGATGTTTTTGGAAAACAAAATTCAAATGATTTTAAAAATCCCCCAAACTGCTTTGAAAGGAATAGACTTGAAAATCTCAACTTTGAAAATTCCAAAGGTTTCTTGAAACAAAATAAAAATAAAAACTTGTTTTATATTAAACCATTTAAACATATTTGGATCCCACAAGGAAATAAAACGAATTCAGTTAAATTCAAACAAATCTGGGTTTCTAAAGGCACAAAAATAGATTCGAATGGTTTGATGTATAAACAAGTCTGGGTACCAAAATGTGTGAATAAAATTGTGAGTGGTTTTGCAAATTTTGTTAGAACACTCGATCCTATAAATTCATAGGTACCGAAGGATGGCTGAGGAACTAATGTGCTGAAAAGAAATTTGAAATCAAGCTAGTTTATACTTCTGTATCATTTACAGTTCCTTTAGCCAAGATTTGATGAGTCAGAGATTCCAGTTTACACTGATTTCAGGTATGATCTCTGAACCTGTCCTTGTATATATTCTTTGTTTTTATTTTCTTGTTTATTTCTTCTTCTATCTCCTTCTGTTTTTTTTTTTTTTTTGATTTGACACTGCCATATTTTTTGTTTCTTCTTGGGCTTTCTTAACTTCCAATTACAGGATTCATGATCTTCTGGAAATTCGCTACAATTAAATAAAACTCTGATGTTTTTAATCATTTCCAGATCCTGAACTCAAAATCGTATATATCTACAATTGTTTTGAAGTTTATTTTCTGACTGCTGAATTCATAACAGTGTTGATGTATTCTTATCATATCTTGAACACTGTTGATTTGAATTCTAAATTTTGATGATCTGAAAATTTAATGGAATTTCGCACACCTATGCTGCTTCGAGTTTCGTTTAATTCATTTTAGAAAAGCTTGAAATAATATACTCATTACAGTGCACCAATATTTATCAGTTGTGATGATTTCATAGATTTTCAGATTGGCTTGGGTATTAGGTTCTGTCTTGAATCACAGTGATACATCTTGAATTTCATCCTTATTCATGATCATTATGTTGAAATTTGTTTGTTTGAAATCATCTGAAATTCTTGATATTTTGAATCTCACACACCTCTTAAATTTGAAATTATCAACCTTGTGTGACTGATTCATTATATCTCAAAACTTGACATTGATTCAAGTGATTTCAAATAAATTATTTTAAAAAAAAAAATTAGATCATGAATATCTCTCAACCTTGATGTAAATGATCTGAAATTACTCCTGTACTTTCAGAAATACTTGTGAAAATTTCTCTGAAAATATGGTCGTAAAATTCACTGTTATTTCATGATGATTTGATGTAAATATTTGATTGTTTAAAATCATTTGAAATTATTGATTAATTGAATCACACACATATCTTGAATCTGAAATTTACACTATGGTGTTATTGATTCACTGAATCTTGAGAGTTTCATATTCCTCAAATGATTTCAAATAAATGATATTTCTAATCATTGGATCATGAATCATCTTATGTGACCATCATCTTGACAAGTATGATTTGAAACTATTTTCTATGCTGCTCTGATACTGTTTTGAAAAATGTTTGTTTTTGGAATCATCAGTTTGCTGCTCTGATACATGTGTATAATTTGTTGATCTTATTTGGTTGGGTCTTGTGATTAAAAAAAATTCTATTGTCAGTGATATCCTATTTTTGTCTCCAGTGTCGTCTTATAATCCTCATTAATAGAGACACCAGTTGGTATCATTAGTTCTGAATTTTTTTGTATATATTTTTTAATCCCTCTTGTGTTGTATAGATCTTTTCAATTTCCTCTTGTAATTGATTTTCAATTTTAAAATTATTTATTGATTATTCATTCAGAAATTGAAATCAATATCCAAATTGAACTGTATTTATAATTCATCAAAATTATTATCAGATTTTGAAATTGTGATGAATTGTGACTGCAGTATATTTCACAACAAGAGAAGACTTTATTTAAAATTTTCACGATGGTTGAACATTTATATAATATCTTTGAATTGGTAATTATTTCACGATCATCTCCTTTATCTATCATCTTTCTGCCATCCATGATAATTTTATATTAATGTGGAGAGTTAATATGTTTTAAAATCCTTTCGAATAAACAGTGGAAATATTTGTGATAGAAATGGGACTATGTTATTATTCAGAATTAGTGATAATTGAAAATTTTCAATGATCCCAGCACAGTCCAGCATATTTCATAATATAATTAATTTAGAAATTTATTTCACAGTCCATCTCTGTACTTACCACGTTTTCTATCGTTCATATGTTGGTTTTATATATTGAGGAGTTTTTCCTTTAAATGCTGAAAATAATATATATATATAATTAATAAATAAATATAAGTGTGTCTCTAATCTTATTTAAAAATCCAAGTTGTGGTCATGCATGGTTAAAAGATAACTTATAATTTAAGCTGCGACTGACCTCATTTAAAAATCCAAGATCTGGTTATGCATGGACAGTGTGCTCTTAAATTAAAAAAAGTGCTATAAATATAAATTAATTTGAAATTCTCGTTGGTGTGTAAATACCAGACTATCAATCCACCTTCTATTTTGTGAAATATGTTAAAATATTATGATGTATTATGATTTGTTGATTGATAGCTATTGGGATTTGAGATTATACGATGTTGTCGCTTAAATTGAATTATTAATTATAGTCCAAATCCATCACTGTTTTTGTGCCAATTCTTTACAAATTTTATTAGAAATATTTTGGAAATTATTGGAAAATATTCATTTTTTTAACTCTCTCCATTATATATAAGTTTCATCGTAAATCCGTCATTCTCTACAATGTAAAATATGCCACTAGTTCTTAGAATATTATGATTTTTGTTTGACTGATTGAGATTTAATTAGGACTGTTCCTCCTCTTAAGCTAAAATAATATTTTTAGTCATTTTTCATCTATATTTTAATTTTTGAATCCTTTTGATGATAACAGAAGGGGGAGAATGGATTGAGATTTTGATTTATGGGTGAATATTTTATAAATATTATTAATTTTAAAAATTTATTATTATTCATATCATTCATTTCACTCATGCACAGTTATAGGGGGAGTTGTCTGTTGTAGGGGGAGCTGATAAATAGGGGGAGTTCTGTTCTTCACTGTCAAACACATGTATTTGATTCAAAATCTTAATATTTGTTTGTCATCATCAAAAGGGGGAGATTGTTGTATATAACGTTGTTGTATACACAATTATATGATTTTTGTTTGATGATAACAACCAAATAAATAATATTTCAAATGTGTTTGTTACTGTTCTGTTTTATATATACATTATAGACAGGAATATAATATTTAAATTTAAATAGAATACGACTACACACGAATTCAAATATTCAACAGTATTTTATTTAAATTTAAGTATTTTATTTCATACATTCAAACAGTACAACTCTTGTAACTCCACTATTTGTACATCTCACATTTCAATTTCATTTCTACTCATATACAGTTTCATAGACAGTGCTCCTCACTCTTTATACAGTCATATATACATTCTTTTTCACGTTGACTCATATACAAACTCATTGACTTTTATACACTGTCACATATACAGTTTCAGACTCATACACGCATTGACACTATACACTGCTGAAACAACCCGAACTTCCCTGTGAAGGAAAGCCCGGATTGAATTGAGAACACGATGAATCAGAACACAAATAGAAGAACATTTCATTGCTTATTACAACAATTCATCAAAATACAAGAATATACAGTATAAATGAATTAAACACATTTGATAAATATCAGAGATTTAAATTCCATTTAAATACATAGCAGCGAAAAAATAATACAAAACACAATTGAAAAGAATATGCGGACATATAGCTTTCCGAATATCATTCCAGCTGTAAACCAGGATCCTGTGAATATAAATCTGCAAAACCAAAACTACTAGCTGCCCGTGCGGAAAATAGGGGCAACCGGAGTTTAGGTTAAAACAATAAACTCCAGGTCAGTCATGTGACTAGTGTGAGAACCAAAACAACTATTTAAAACTTTACTTTAAATAAGATATATCAAGGGACCACGCCGTATAACATGGAACGAGTTTCCTCCCAAGAATACCAGTGCATATATAAAAACAGCGCAATGCTTTTTGGAAAAATGAAGCTATTATAAGACCCAAATCCCATCACACTATGCAACGCAAGCCGGAGGATAGGGTTTTCCATTATAATAGCCAAACATGCTTGGTACGTTAAATCAAATCATTTGATACTATTATAAGTGCATAGTGTATAAAACAACTTCAAATATAAATGTATCAATTCCAGACGGCATGGGTACCATATATCATGTCGCCAATACTAGGCTCTACAATCAAAATCGCAAATGTCACGTATTGGAAGTTGGATTTCCATCTGTGAACCAAGGCAAGCGATCGTCCTTACCGCTTCGAGACAATCTATCCCATGTCTCATGACCCAGACACAGGTGAGCCCTTGGATCGTCAAGGCCGGTCCACTCAATGTGGATTAAAATGCCTGAACACTACGTTTCCCTGCCCTATGGAACGTAACTGAGCCAAATGACTCCATCGGCCCCGGATCGACCGATATAACTGAGGCGCCTCCTATCCATCATCCACATAAGTAAAATGCCAGGGTGTGCAAAACGCTGACACCACTCCTAGCTAGAAGGAAACACATGCCCTCCTTGAGGACCTCTCCTGTTTCTGGTTCACACCGGGGTGTGAGGCTCGCGAATTAGCGCTACACAAAGCTACACTATATTAAAGCCATGCTTTGATCATCAACCACAAGACTCTGCTTTTCAACAAAAGCCTTGATCATTTGCATCTCAGCATGCTACACAAGCAATTCACGCTATGCAGCCGATGTATATCCATCACACAGAATGAAATCCGATGTCAGAAACACATTCATTTACAAGTTTGTTCTGGGTCTGAACAAAACCGGAGGCACCTTATTCCTCCCCCATATGTCCAATACAGGGGAGAGGTCCTCGCATATCCAGTCGATCTCCAAGTACGTCTGGACGATCACCACTTATTACCTTCTCTTGGGTGTACAGCCCAATCAAGACCTCAGTAATCATCCAAACGATGTGAACACCTCCGGTCTTCAATCACCGTCTTCATCCTCGACATATCGTCGAATCAGTTATTCAGATTCGGATAAACCCAGTCTTTCCGAATAACTCGCGTATATAATAAACAAGTGCTACATACACCTTATTCCAATCCAGAATATTCCTTTATTCAAATATTCTTATGCTTTGGGAAATGTTCCCATTAATTTTATCAAAGATAAATTATTTAAATTTATTCTTTAATCTTCCGTTGGATATCATTTCAATCTAATAAAGATGCATTAAACTCCACTTGGTTTTAATCTTCCCAAAAATCAATATTAACGATTATTTAACTGGGGAAACCATATCCTATCTTTAACTGGGTTAAAGAACTAATGTCATTTAAAACACGGTTCACGATAAACCCAAAATCACATTCCATTACATAAGCCTTTAACCGCAAATTAGCAAGTGAACAATTCCTTAAGTATTAACCCCGAAGGCCGAAACCAACATCAGATAATACCCAGGATACCATTCAACTTAACTAATCTTCTGTTAGTTTCTCATTTTCTTAACTCCATTGGGTCTAAGAATAGTATTATTAAAGATACCAATCACGACAACCCAAATCACATTCCAATAATAATGGAATCTTCACGGAAAAACAAATCAATATATAATCAATATCAGTTTCCATATCTGACCAATAATATAAATGGAATAATGGCAACGCCTCTTAAATTCTATATGTATTAACAGACTTCCCCCACAGAAGTTCACTTCGATTATTATCAAATCGAACTCCATTCAATTCCAATTTAATATATTAAATTGGAAAACGTTACCTTGGAAAATTCCCGTTAAATCTAAATAAAAAGATTTATAAATCCCAAATCACATTTCATTGTAAATCGGGTTAAAGAACGAATGTCGTTAGAAACACAGTTCACAATAAACCCAATTCACATTAGCCTCTAATCGTAAATTAATAAGAGAACATTCCCCCAAGTATTAACCCCAAAGGCTGAAACCAACATCAGATCAATACCCAGGAAACCATTCAACTTAACTAATATCCAGTTAGTTTCTAATTTTCTTAACTCCATTCGGTTCAAGAACAGTATTATTAAAGATACCATTGACGACGAACCCAAAATCCAATTAGATACTAAATACAAGGCTCTGAATAGAAAATATATCGTCTTATATTCAATATCAAATTCTGAAACCAACAAATATCGTATTGGAATAACGATATATATATCTTCCAAATTCCTCCATAATCTCTGTATAATCACGAAATCCAATATCGAAATATTCCAAGCATAATTTTGATTCTAATCCATTTCAATTCATATATTGGAAATCCTAGTTATTTTTAAAACCATTTCAAATCCAATTTATTTATTTTAAAAATATTGGATTTATTTTTCTAATTCAAAACTAGTTCATTTCGATAAAAATCTATTTTTATCTTTTCATATATGGAATTTTTCATCCCAATTCTTTCCAAATCATTTATTATGATTTTTTTTATTAATTATTGATATTTTTAATAATTTTATCAAGGCCAGTACAATCGATTTCCATAAACGGCCATCGAACTGCACTTACAGCGACCTTTTCCAAATTTGATTTGGACATAATTCCAAATCCAAACATTAGATTCCAAATCTCTAATATTCGTTAGAAGGTTTTTTCGATACGAACCCAACGCTTCTGGTTTTAGGAGAATCCGACGGTTGGATCTTCCGTAATGTACGTTTGAAGTCAATGGTCGAAATTCGCGAACTGCCGCAGCGCGGCGCGTTCTATTCATGCCATTATATTATATATAATATATATTTCTTCGATTTCCTTTTAAAACGTATTTTATAAATCGTTTTAAATTCGTTTTCAAAACAATTTCAACTTCATATTCAATTTCAAATCAAAATTGAATATTCCATATCATCGATATATAAATGATAATATTTTCAAAATATTAGATTTTGAAATCAATTCCTTTTTCGATATTCATTATAAAAATGAATAAAATCGATATAAATATCGTTCATGTAAAAATGGCGTTAATCTAATCAACACGGCTATATATATTTAAATATATTCGTGTCCATCCCAAATCGGACATCAAAATCAGATTTTTGATCTTTCACTGAATATTATTTTAAAATATTCGTTATTTCAAAATATTAATTTTTCGGAACTGGAATCAGACACAGTCAATAACCATATAATGTTGATTATATGGATTTCATATAATACATGTATACAATAATAATCAAACGCAACCAACCATCATCTAGAGTGCATTCTACACTGCATAAGCATCAAATATAAATATTCAGCGCTTGCATAGCTTGTCAATCAATCGATTGACATACAACTAAATATTGAGATTAGTGTATGTCCAATATCATCCCAATACCCGTGTGGGGTTTAAATCAATCAAACACAGATTTTATTTGTGCAGTTGGGCGATGTGTAAAATTCATCATCCCAATCAATATCAGTCAAATGTGTGTACATAAACAAGTCATCCGATTTGTTTATGGATATTTATTTTATTCATATACACGTTAAAATTTATATTTTTAACTATAAAATATTTTATTCCATTCCACATCACACAATCAACTTTCGCAACATAATCAAACAAACAAACAAGTCGTCCATGGTCTGCGGACGACGGGTGTTGGGTGCTGCAAAGCACCGTCTGCATCTTAGTATATATTTCAACTAAAAAATAGGATAAAAGTGAGAAGTTCTCACCTATGGGTTCCACTCTGCCGTGCTTTCTTTCTGAAAGGTTCGGATATGCCCAAAATTCCAATGTGACCTTTTTCCGCTATTCATATATAAAAATCATAATTTTATCGCTTCATTCCAATAAATAAAAATTATATTTTTATATCTCTACTCCTTATATAAAGATCGACTTTTTATTTCACTACAACATTTATAAAAATTATATCTTTCTCTCGCCATTCCCTATATAAAAATCACATTTTTATTTATAAAGATCGTATTTTTATATCGTTTTTATATATAAAAAAATCTCATTCTTTTATCAATGTTAGGTAGATAAAAATCACATCTTTATATTTTTAAAGATTTAATCTTTATATTTGCTAAAATAAAAATCAAATCTTTTCTTATATAGGAAAAATCAAATCTTTTCTTTTAAACTATATGCATATATATATACATATTATTTTAAAACTATGATATTATATTAAAAATCAGATTTTTTTTTCTTAAAACTATGTTTTGACATTATAACTAAAAAAAGAAAAAAGTATAAAACAAAATAAATGAATAAATAAAAATAACTTACTGTGTTTTTCGGTTTTCTAAGGGAGGCCTTGCGCTGGGGTGCTAAGGCTAGGGAGGTGCTGCGCGTCCATACAGGCGGAGGCGTCGAGGGTTTGGAAGGGCGGCAGGGGTTCAGCGGGGTTGGTTTTTTTTTTTGGGTTATGGTTTATCGAGGAGAGGGGAGATCATCAGAAGGGAGTGAGGTTCCATCGAGGGGCGACTGAAATGAGGAGGGGGAGGCTGCGTGCGGCCTACGGCGGCGCCAGGGTGGAGGGCGGCGGCTGAAATCGATGGCGGCTTTCCTTTTTTTTATTTATCCTCGATCTGTAGAAAGAGGGGAGAGAAGAGGGAAATGGGCTTTATATAATTTAATTATTATTTTATTTTATTTTTCCTCCAACAAGTGTGATTTTATGTACGAACTTCAAACGAGACCCAAAGACTATCACCCCTAGCTAATTACCCCCATTCCGAACACAATGGGATATGTTTCGTAACCCAATTCAGTTGTTACGATCAGTTCCAGTTAAATTTAAAATATAAATCAATGTATATTGTATTTGAACGCACATTTCAGTTTACAAGGACCACATACTAAGTCTAAAAATTCCAAAAAAATATTTCTAGCTTCGTATTGACGATATGGTCCTAACAAAACTAATTCCATCAAATTTGAAGACCGTTTGAAAAATGGTCATTTTCTGGTCGATCCAAATTGAATAAAACTGTCAAAACACGTTTTATTTTGCCACGCTCACATATTGATTCAAAAAATTATGAATTTTGGAATCTAGCAATAACTTGACATCCCGGGTCCAACAAAAGTGGTTTCGTCGAAAAGGGAGGTCGTTTGCAAAATTTCTATTTTTAAGGGCTATATTTTCCATAACGACTTTTCTGAATTTTCAACTGGGCATAACTTTTTATTCCCGCTACGAAATTTCAGTTTTTCGGATTCTTGTTCCAAATAGATTCTAATATTTTTGGTTTCGCTAAAATACGGTTTATTTTGAATCCTGTACATTCATTTGAAATTTGAAATCGAATTTTCGAACTACCGCGCCAGTTTCAATTCCTTTTATAACTAAAATAAATATTTATATTCTAATGATGATTCAAATAAATATATACGTTCTAATACTCAAAATAAATTTCTCGTCGTTATTTTTTATAATAAATCATTTTAAATATTCAAAATTAACTATAATTGCCAAAATAAAAATTTTAAATTGGTTCGGATTTTCCGGGTTGTTACAATCTACCCCACTTAAAATCTTTTCGTCCTCGAAAAGGAACAGAGTTGAAAGTTGTTTTACAAATCAACTCAACTTTCAATATTTTCATTATGGCTTAAGTTCTTCAACTTTTCAGTTTCTAAGAACTTTTCAATTTTTTCAAAAATTTGGCTGACACCCTAAATTTTCGAAAAATTTCGCCATAACCTCCCCTGTACAGGAGCACCGGGAAAATCCCGAAATCGCCATACAGGCCTCTCCAATCCAAAAAGAAAAAGAAACAACCAAGCGGCTAGCCAGTCGGCTCATAAAATCATCAAAAAAACCCCAAGAAATACAATAAACATGTACCTATTTGTCGGACAAACAATTTTATTCCTCTGCTCTAGCCTCCTTGCAATGACCTGTTCACACATATATATGTGCATGCATGCAATTCCGAAAAAATTTCAGTACAGTACAATATTTGGTTCAATTTGGCTACATTTACCATTCTTTCACATATGGGTTTAAATAAATAATCACATAACTCAATCATAAATCAATTGGTGAATTAACGTTTCAAATTCATAATTTTGATATATATATATACATAAAATCATGTTTTTGATGCCAATTCACAACAATATATTCTAACTATATTTTGGTTCTCACACCAGTCAATTGGAAATACAAAGAAATCCCACTTTCGAAACTCGAACATAAAACTCTGATGATGTCTAGACTATCATCAGAACCATCTCCAGGCGACTAGAGTGTGATTCTATATATATCCAATATATTGAGGCTTCGTATACACGTGGATCAGACGTATATGCAAAATCTTTGTATATTTGATTGTCCAAATTCAATTTAAACTAAATATTCAAATACGAATAATAAGGTTTAAATTTTCAAAACAAAAATTGTTTTCAATTTTATTTTAAAAGCATCACTCTTCACACACGTTCTAGAATACTACTGATCCTATCTCTAATGATTCATTCTCATTGGATATTACTAATCCAATCTCTGATGAATTCTTTCGTTCGGTTCTAACGTTTCTTGTTCTCAAGCTATGCAAACCAAAGCTCTGATACCAAAATGAAATGACTCGAACTTCCCCGTGAAGGAAAGCCCGGATTGAATTGAGAACACGACGAATCAGAACACAAACAGAAGAACATTTCATTGCTTATTACAACAATTCATCATAATACAAGAATATACAGTATAAATGAATTAAACACATTTGATAAATATCAGTGATTTAAATTACATTTAAATACATAGCAGCGGAAAAATAATACAAAACACAACTGAAAAGAATATGCGCATACAGAGCTTTCCGAATATCGTTCCAGCTGTGAACCAGGATCCTGTGAATATAAATCTGCAAAACCAAAACTACTAGCTGCCCATGCGGAAAATAGGGGCACCTAGAGTTTAGGTTAAAACAATAAACTCCAGGTCAGTCATGTGACTGGTGTGAGAACTAAAACTGTTATTTAAAACTTTACTTTAAATCAGATATATCAAGGGGCCACGCCGTTTAACACGGAACGGGTTTCCTCCTAAGAATACCAGTGCATATATCAAAACAACATAATGCTTTTTGAAAAAATGAAGCTATTATAAGACCCAGGTCCCATCACACAATGCAACACAAGCCGAAGGATAGGGTTTCCATTATAATAGCCAAACATGCTTGGTACGTTAAATCAAATCATTTGATACTATTATAAGTGCATAATGTATAAAACAACTTCAAATATAAATGTATCAATTCCAGACGACATGAGTACCATATATCATGTCGCCAATACTAGGCTCTACAATCAAAATCGCAAATGTCATGTATTTGAAGTTGGATTTCCATCTGTGAACCAAGGCAAGGGATCGTCCTTACCGCTTCGAGACAATCTAGCCCATGTCTCAGGACCCAGACACAGGTGAGCCCTTGGATCATCAGGGCCGGTCAACTCGATGTGGATTAAAATGCCTGAACACTACGTTTCCCCGCCCTATGGGGCGTAACAGAGCCAAATGACTCCATCGGCCCCGGATCGACCAATATTACTGAGGCGCCTCCTATCCATCATCCACATAAGTAAAATGCCAAGGCGTGCAAAACGTTGACACCATTCCTAGCTAGAAGGAAACGCATGCCCTTCCTGAGGTCCTCTCCTGTTTCTGGTTCACACCGGAGTGTGAGGCTCGCGAATTAGCGCTACACAAAGCTACGCTATATTAAAGCCATGCTTTGATCATCAACCACAAGACTCTGCTTTTCAACAGAAGCCTTGATCATTTGCATCTCAACATGCCACATAGGCAATTCACGCTATGCAACCGATGTTTATCAATCACACAGAATGAAATCTGATGTCAAACACACATCCATTTACAAGTTCATTCTGGGTCTAAACGAAACCGGAGGCACCTTATTCCTTCCCCATATGTCCAATACAGGGGAGAGGTCCTCGCATATCCGGTCGATCTCTAAGTACGTCTGGACGATCACCACTTATTACCTTGTCTTGGGTGTATAGCCCAATCAAAACATCAGTAATCATCCAAATGATGCGAAGACCTCCGGTCTTCGACTACCGTCTTCATCCTCGACATATCGACGAATCAGTTATTCAGAATCAGATAAACCCAGTCTTTCCGAATAACTCGCGTATATAATAAACAAGTGCTACAAAAACACAACATACGCCTTATTCCAATCCAGAATATTCCTTTATTCAAATATTCTTAGGCTTTGGGAAAGGTTCCCATTAATTTTATCAAAGATAAATTCTTTAAATTTATTCTTTAATCTTCCTTTGGATATCATTTCAATCTAATTAAAGATGCATTAAAACTCCAATTGGTTTTAATCTTCCCAAAAATCAATATTAACGATTGTTTAACTTGGGAAACCATATCCTGTCTTTAACTGGGTTAAAGAACCAATGTCATTTAAGACACTGTTCATGATAAACCCAAAATCACATCCCATTCCATCAGCCTTTAACCGTAAATTAGCAAGTGAACAATTCCCTAAGTACAAACCCAGAAGGCCGAAACCAACATCAGATCGATACCCAGGAAACCATTCAACTTAACTAATCTCCAGTTAGTTTCTGATTTTCTTAACTCCATTGGATCTAAGAATAATATTATTAAAGATACCATTCACGACAACCTAAATCGCATTCCATTAATTATGGAATCTTTACAGAAAAAACAAATCAATATATAATCGATATCAATTTCCATATCTGACCAATAATATAAATGGAATAATGGCAACGCCTCTTAAATTCCATATGTATTAACAGTCTTCCTCCACCGAAGTTCACTTCGATTATTATCAAATCGAATTCCATTCAATTCCAATTTAATATATTAAACTGGAAAACGTTACCTTGGAAAATTCCTGTTAAATCTAAATAAAAATTTATAAATACCAAATCACATTTCACTGTAAATCGGGTTAAAGAATGAAGGTCGTTAAAAACATAGTTCACAATAAACCCAATTCACATTAGCCTCTAACCATAAATTAGTAAGAGAACAATCCCCCAAGTATTAACCCTGAAGGCCGAAACCAACATCGGATCAAATACCCAGGAAACCATTCAACTTAACTAATCTCCAGTTAGTTTCTAATTTTCTTAACTCCATTCGGTCCAAGAACAGTATTATTAAAGATACATTCACGACGAACCCAAAATCCAATTTGATATTAAATACAAGGCTCTGAATAGAATATATATCGGCTTATATTCAATATCAAATTCTGAAACCAACAAATATCGTATTGGAATAACGATATATATCTTCCAAATTCCTCCACAATCTCTGTATAATCACGAAATCCAATATCGAAATATTCCGAGCATAATTTCGATTCTAATCCATTCCAATTCATATATTGGAAATCCTGGTTATTTTTAAAACCATTTCAAATCCAATTTATTTATTTTAAAAATATTGGATTTATTATTCTAATTCAAAACTAGTTCATTTTGATAAAAATCTATTTTTATCTTTTCAAATATGGAATTTTTCATCCTAATTCTTTCCAAATCATTTCTTATGATTTTACATTAATTATTGATATTTTTAATAATTTTATCAAGGTCAGTACAGTCGATTTCCATAAACGGCCATCAAACTGCACTTACAGCGACCTTTTCCAAATTTGATTTGGACATAATTCCAAATCCAACCGTTAGATTTCAGATCTCTAATATTCGTTAGAAGGCTCTTTTCGATACGAACCCAACGCTTCCGGTTTTAGGAGAATCCGATGGTTGGATCTCCCGTAATGTCTGTTCGAAGTCAATGGTCGAAATTCGCGAACTGCCGCAGCGCGGCGCGTTCTATTCATGCCATTATATTATATATATATATATATAATATAATATATATTTTGTCGATTTCCTTTTAAAACGTATTTTATAAATTGTTTTAAATTCGTTTTCAAAACGATTTCAACTTCATATTCAATTTCAAATCAAAATTGAATATTCCATATCATCGATATATAAATGATAATATTTTCAAAACATTAGATTTTGAAATCAATTCCTTTTTCGATATTCATTATAAAAATGAATAAAATTGATATAAATATCGTTCACGTCAAAATGACGTTAATCTAATCAATATGGCTATATATATTTAAATATATTCGTGTCCATCCCAAATCAGACATCAAAATCAGATTTTGATCTTTTATTGAATACTATTTTAAAATATTCGTTATTTCAAAATATTCATTATTTCTGAACTGGAATCAGACACAACCAATTGTCGTATATTATATGGATAGATTTCATACAATACATGTATACAATAATAATAAAACACAGCCAACCATCATCCAGAGTGCATTCTACACTGCATAAGCATCAAATATAAATACTCAACGCTTACACAACTTGTCAATCAATCGATTGACATACAACTAAATATTGGGATTAGTGTATGTCCAATATCATCCCAATACCCGTGTGGGGTTTCAATCAATCAAACACAGATTTTATTTGTGCAGTTGGGCGATGTGTAAAATTTATCGTCCCAATCAATATCAGTCAAATGTGTGTACATAAACAAGTCGTCCGATTTGTTTATGGATATTTATTTTATTCATATACACGTTAAAAATTATATTTTTAACTATAAAATATTTTTAACTATAAAATATTTTATTCCATTCCACATCACACAATCAACTTTCGCAACATAATCAAACAAACAAACAAGCCGTCCATGGTTTGTGGACGACGGGTGTCGGGTGCTGCTAATAACCGTCTGCATCCTAGTATATATTTCAACTAGAAAATAGAATAAAAGTGAGAAGTTCTCACCTTTGGGTTCCACTCCGTCGTGCTTTCTTTCTGAACGGTTCGGATATGCCCAAAATTCCAATGCGACCTTTTTCCGCTGTTCATATATAAAAATCATATTTTTATCGCTTCATTCCAATAAATAAAAATTATATTTTTATATCTCTACTCTTTATATAAAGATTGAATTTTTATTTCGCTACAACATTTATTAATTTTTTATCTTTCTATCGCCATTCTTTACATAAAAATCACATTTTTATTTATAAAGATCGTATTTTAATATCGTTTTTATATATAAAAAAAATCTCATTCTTTTGTCAACGCTAGGTAGATAAAAATCACATCTTTATATTTTCAAAGATTTAATCTTTATATTTGCTAAAATAAAAATCAAATCCTTTTCGTTATGAAAAATCAAATCTTTTCTTGTGTAGGAAAAATCAAATCTTTTCTTTTAAACTACATGTATATATATATATAATTTTAAAACTATTATATTATATTAAAAATCAGATTTTTTTTAAACTATGTTTTGACATTATAACTAAGAAAAAAGAAAAAAAAAGAATAAAACAAAATAAATGAATAAATAAAAATAATTTACTGTGTTTTTCCGTTTTCTGAGGGGGGCCTTGCGCTGGGGTGCTAAGGCTAGGAGGGGTGCTGTGGCGTCCGTACAAGCGGAGGCGTCAAGGGTTTGGAAGGGCGGCAGGGGTTCAGCAGGGTTGGATTTTTTTGTTTTGGGTTACGGTTTATCGAGGAGGGGGAAGATCGTCTGAGGGGAGGGAGGTTCGATCGAGGGGCGACTGGAAGGAGGGAGAGGGAGGCTGCATGCGGCCTACGACGGCGCCAGGGTGGAGGGCGGTGGCTGAAATCGATGGCGGCTTTCCTTTTTTTATTTATGCTCGATCTTTAGAAAGAGGGGAGAGAAGAGGGAAAGGGGCTTTATATAATTTAATTATTATTTTATTTTATTTTTCCTCCAACAAGTGTGATTTTATATACAAACTCCAAACGAGACCCAACGACTGTCGCCCCTAGCTAATTACCCCCATTCCGAACACAATGGGATATGTTTCGTAACCCAGTTCGCCTGTTACGATCAGTTTCTATTAAATTTAAAATATAAATCAATGTATATTGAATTTGAACGCACATTTCAATTTACAGGGGCCACAAACTAAGTCTAAAAGTTCCAGAAAAATTATTTCTAGTTTCGTATTGATGATACGGTCCTAACAAAACTAATTTCTTCAAGTTTGAAGGTCATTTGAAAAATGGTCATTTGAAAAATGCTCATTTTCTGGTTGATCCAAATTGACTAAAACTGTCAAAACACGTTTTATTTTTCCACGCTCACATATTGACTCTGAAAATTATGAATTTTGGAATCTAGAAATAACTTGACATCCTGGGTCCAACAAAACTGGTTTAGTAAAAAACGGAGGCCGTTTGCAAAATTTCCATTTTTAAGGGCTATATTTTCCATAGCGACTTTTCTGATTTTTCAACTGGGCATAACTTTTTATTCCCGCTAAGAAATTTCAATTTTTCAGATTTGTTGGAAAGATATTTCCAAATAGATTCTAATATTTTTGGTTTTGCTAAAATCCGGTTTATTTTGAATCCTGTACATTCATTTGAAATTTGAAATCGAATTTTTGAACTATCGCTCCATTTTCAATTCCTTTTATAATTAAAATAAATACTTATATTCTAACGACGATTCAAATAAATATATATATTCTAATTCTACTCAAAATAAATTTCTCATTGTTATTTTTTAAAATAAATCATTTTAAATATTCAAAATTCACTATAATGGCCAAAATAAAAAATTTAAATTGGTTCGGATTTTCCGGGTTGTTACAACTGCTTTAATCTCTTGTCTTTTGGTTTCACAGCCTCACAGTCAATCCAGTCACCATCTGCTTTCCTGTCACATAGAACAGAAACACACACAGTACACTGCAACAAAAATAATATTCAAAATCCATGCGAATATAAATTTTATTTACCTTAGATTTCTGGTGTGTTTCTCATCATTTTTCATGACTTGATCTGATATGTTAATGTAGCATGCGCACGATATATGTATACGCACACATGTGTATGTATATACACATATTACAGTGCAGGGACAAGAAAATCTATTCTGGACGGCTGCATATACACACGTGCATATATACACACGTGTGCACTGCCTCGCCAATTCAGTGTGCAACTGAGGAGCAGCCACATGGACCAACTCAACCAGCACACACATGAAAACAAGTGTAGTCAACACATATCAACATGGCAAAATGATCTCAACTTTTTTAAAATGAACATGTCAACAAGGGACAGACAAATGGAAATGGCACAACCCAAGGAAAAATGGCCGAGCAGCATAAAACATAATCAAACATGGTTCAGTCCATATTTTTAATAGTGGACACAAAGTGATCAACCCTAAGCAGCAAGTGCAATTTCAAAATACAGTGTGAATGGTGGCATTCTTTTTTTCAAGTGATTCAGTGAATTACAAATGGTCAAGTGTATACAACATATATACATGGGATGTATATCATGGATCACTACAATGATACATAGCAGCTATTCAAATTATCATATGTGCACAATTTCAGATCCACAAAGTTTTTAGTTCAGTTTGTACAAGAAAACAAGAATGGTGCACAAACAGTAGACATTGGAGTGTTCAAGCCAACATGAAGTAGTGGATCAAGTCTACACACAACATAAATAAGCAATGTCTACACAAAACATAAATAAGCAAATTTGGAATGGGTCAATGCAGCATCATTATAAACAGTTCTTGGATGGCACAACTCAATATGATCAGAGCAATGCATGTACATGAAATTACAGTGTGGAGTCTACGCAGCAGTATATGATGAACACAGTAGCATGTACACATAAAGCAGAAATAAAATAAAAAATTGATCAGTGCCAAACTATGCATGGCTCAGTAAGAATGAAACTACAAGCATGATTGAAATTGCAAACTGGCAAGTGCACAAACAAGAAATACAAGGCAGTTCTCATTTGGAAGCTCAAATGTCAAGATGAAAAGACAAGTCATAAACTTCACAAATACATGATGTCATAGCAGCATGGTGAAATAGTTCAAACACAAGCTAATTGTACACACGTGTTATACCAAAATCATGTTTATGCAGCAGCTTCATAGTTTAGCAAACAAGAAGGAAGTACACAACTTGGTAAATTCAAATGAACATTTTTTTTGAAATCTGACTTATGCAATAAGGTCAACCAAGTTCAAGAAACAGTGCAGGTGGGAAAAGCAATTTCATAAATTACAGTGAACTTTTAGCAAGTGTTTAATTGGTTAGCAGAAAATCAGCAAACACAAGGGATGAAGACATTTCGAGTAAATCATGAATCATATATGGTATGTTTTGATATGACATACTCAAATATACTTCCAGAATTCACTGAAGGAATTTTTGGCAACAATTCAAAACCAAATTCAATCTAGGAAAAAATGTTTTTTAATTCACGCAAGGGACATATCCAGGTTCATTAAAAGGTGCAGAAAATTGCAAGCAAAAATGGCAACATCATTCTCACTCAATGCCGATTCAAACAAATAAGTCAAAAGGGGAAACCGTAAAAAATCAGTTCAAGCCATATGCGTGAAATCAGAGAGATGTAAGGATTTCTAATCCTATTTATACAACCATATTCATCACAGGCATGAGAGAGATCGAAAACCCAAAAAACAACTTGAAAGAAAATTCAAAGAAAAATCCAGAAAACTCACTTCTGTTTCGATCGCAAGCCATGGCCAAATCAATCGATTGTGAGAGCATCAACAAATAGGAGTCTGAGAGAACAATTCTTCATTTCATTCAGAAATCGATTTGGATTTGGAGCATCAGAAAAGGAAACCCTAGTTTCTTTTTCATCCGCTGCCATTTTATTTTCACAGAGCAAAGAGGGATCGGGTGAACTCAAATGAGAAGTGGCCAGCCATTTTTTAAGTGTGAAAGGGGATGACCCCTTACTTTAATTTCTAAGGTTTTTCAATTTAAATTTGTCTTTGTTTTTATTTAATTTGTGTATTTGAATTTGAGTTGTAAAAACCGTCTCATCAGTTTCTAGTGTCTGTAAAATACTAGGAGATCCAGTCAGGGTGTTGACTGGCAGTTGCTAGAGTCTGTATAATCTAGGATTTACTGGTTTTGGGGTTGTAATCAGGGGGAATCTAATCTAGGGGTTTAGATCAGTCTATGGTTTTGAGCGTAGGGTTAGAATAGGAGCATGGATTGCTAGTGTACATGGTCTTGTATGCGGGATATGTTCTATCACCTAGTAGAAACCTTAGGAATGCAACAGTAGGCAGGATTTTGCCGAAGCTGGGTATATCTTGTGTCATTTACTTCCTGCATTTCTGTTTCTGCTATATTCTGTGATCTGTGAATAGTTTTTAAGATCCCGTAAAATTTGAACTATGCGATAAATTTCAATAAACCCTATTCTCCCCCCTCTAGGGTTAATCTAGATCCAACTCATCAATCCACACTTGTTTGAATTGTCAGAATTAGTCAGGTTCAAAAGGCTGGGTAACGTTAACGTATCAGATTTTCAAAGAATATCGTTCAATCGAGATCCAACATTACACCACTAACATCAATGTTTTATTCTCCACTAACGTACAACCAAATTTCCATGCATCATATTAAGTTGAACCTTCTATTCCTACTCCAGAGTTCCTGGTCCACTTCATGTCCCCGCAATATGATAGCAAGAAACTATGAAAGTGTTGCATGATTCTCAGCAACTGTTGACATATGCACTAAATCTTGATGCTTACTTTTCGAGCGTTGCAGACAAACTTGAGTTGGCTATGTTGATGTTAAAGTTTGATATTAAGTCATTCCTTAAAGCTATCCACTTCATTATCACTGAAAGCAGGCGGGGCTGATGATTTTTTTGTGTTAGGACTTTTAATTTGCATTATGATTTTGACCTTGAATTATAAATATTAAGTACACTTCAAATTACTAAAAAAGTCATGCAACAAATTTTACATTATGTTATAAGATATTTTTTGCATTCTACTCTACCTCTGACCAACCTTTGACTAAAAATTATCCACAAACGCTCAAACCTCTAACCTTAACATCTAATCTAATTTGTCCACAAATGCATCCTAAACATACAGGAATTCTTATTCAATTGCATACTATACAACAATAAAACCAAGGTTAATTAATAACAGTTTCTATATGCATTTCTCGTTGTGTAATGCTAGTGTCAGTCGCTTGAGAGCGACTGTACCATCACGCGCTTTCTTACTGGCTGTAATATTTAGGTTGGAGCCCACTTTATACTGATGAAAGAGTAAATAAAAATAAATGAAAACAATATGGCCAATGGAAGAGCGCGAGTGCAAGCGACTGTGTATTTAAAGTGATCGTTGGTCGAATTACTCTTTCTCGTTAGATGTGTAGAAGATGTATTGAATCTATAATAGAAATTCCAACCTGACTGTAAAATAATGAAATTACTCTAATAGATTAATACCAAATTATGTTTGAAATTATCGTTTTAGTCTTTTGGAAACTATTTTAAGTCGACTAAATGCTGGGTTCAGTCAATTGGTCTACGGTTTAGCCGATTGACAATAATTTTGATAAAGCCAAAAGCAGCAATGCAAAAGTGGGTGAAGAGGAAATGAAAAGAAGAATATATTTATTGGTTTACTTTAATTATCATCATTATTATTATGGTCACAACTAAATGTATAAAAATATGTGATATACATGCTAAGAACACAACTCAACTTTCGGCCTCCTTTTGTACTAGAAAATCGTAACCATATTTGCATCAGTTACTCTCCAGACAACACAGACCTTTGTCTGTCACATCAGCTCTGCTGGACAAACCAGCAAACACCCATTGACTCGAACGTAATGCGCCACGTAGCCTTAAACAAACACTACATCTACGTGGCCGTGTCTTATTCGTAAAATTTGTATAGTTCAAAATATTGAAATGAAGCTTCCGCTGTGTATACAAAAATGATAAATTCTGATATTTGTTATAAAATGTATATTTTTGTTTTTGTAAATATTGTATAAAATCCATGATTATGTGATTTGTTCTTATTAATCTCATAGGTAATAACGATTCGCCGTTTTGAGCGTCTTGAGTTGGGTTAATTACTGATTCGAGACGTTAAAAATAACGATTCGTCACATGGAGATTTCCTTCTCCTGTCAATCATTTCTGCATTTATTTGGTTGACTTAACTTCTTAGTTCAATGTTGTCTCAAATCTGCTAATTCAACGCCTTTTGAGTTTCTTCCAATTTCTTCATCAAGTTCATCATATTGCTCGGGTGATCGGATCAGACTGAGAGGGAGTAGCATTAACAACATTTTTCGAGGTAATAGTGTTTGGACTTTCTTATTGAACACTAACATCCTCTTGAGAGTTAAGGTGCAAAGTACTGGGTCTTTTCTTTGGATCCATTGTTGAGATTTCCCCTCTGAATCACTAATCTGAGTAAAAATAAGGAATTTAAAGGTAGAGATTAAGATCTTCTCCTAAGGACTTAGAGATCCACTAGTAGATGTAGAGATTTGGAAGCAGCTGAGAATCAACTCTCAGTGGAAGCACCAAAATGTTTGCACTAAAATTTGCGTAAGCACCTTAGAATGAGTTTTGGAGAGAACCAAATAAAGAAAAATAAATAAAAACAAAGTAAATTTGTAGTCGGAAAATCGATTTAGTGGTTCGGCGCTAATTAGCTTACATCCACTTTAAGGATTCAAACACTTTATTACTAAATTTGGTATTTACATGTTTCAGATCATTATTCAAAATTCAAAATAAAGGTAGGTAATACGGTAAGCTATTAGTTTCAGATTTCTCTAAGGCAACTGGTATTTATTGCCAGAAGCAACCCGAATTAGGATGAAATTTCAATAGGAGAATCTTGGAGCAGAGCCGATCAAGTCATACAAAAGTGGGGCCCTAAATTGACACTAACCTGGAGCAGAACCGATTCGAATCTGGACCGACATCAATCTGGCTCAGTGTCGAATCGAGGTCCACCGCTTGAAGCATGGTTCTCCTTCATTCCTGGGTCTTGGCTCTAAAGTTGGTTTTTGATATTGCCTTGGCATTTGACGGATATCGAGTGATCTTGTTCGAAATCTAACTGATTAAGGAGTGCATTTTGATTAGTACCTGATCCAGATTATTGGTGTTTGTGACTTGAGTTATGAACACTCCGTTATACTATAATGCTTACTTTATTCGATTGTTGTATTACAACCATGTTTGTATTTAATATATGGGTATTTAGATCATCACTCTGGGTTATCTTTCTTAATAATCATCAATCCACACTTATTTGAATTGTCAGAAGTAGTCAGAATCGAAAGGCTATGTAACGTTAATGTATCTGAATTTCAAGGCATGTCGTTCGCTTGAGATCCAACATTACACCGCTAGCGTCAATGTTCTATTCTCCACCAACGTCCAATCGAGATTCCATGCATCCCACTGATGTTGAACCTTCTATTCCTACTCCAACGTTCCTGCTTCACTTCGTGCTCTACACCATGGTAGCAAAAAATTACTAAAAAAGGTCATGCAACAAATTTTACATTCTACTCTACCTCCTGGCCAACCTTTGACTAAAAATTATCCACAAACGCTCTAAGCTCTAGCCACTAACCTTAACATGTAATATTGTCCGCGAATGCATCCTTAAACTTATACAAAAAAGATAAAATCCTCTTATTCAATTGCCTGCTATACAACAATAAACTCAAGGTCTATTAATAGTTGTTTTTATACGCTCTTCTCGTTAGATGTGTAGAAAGATACATTGAATCCATAATGGAAATTCCAACTTGGTAGTAAAATAATGAAATTACTCTGATAGATTAAACCCAAATTATGTTAGAAATTTTCGTTTCAGTTTTGAAAACTATTTTAATTCAATTGAAAGCCAGGTTCAGTAAATTGGGCCATGACTTAGCCGATTGACAATAATTTTTTGACAAGAATAAAAACAGTAATGCTACCTGGTTTTAACTGACCACAAATTCATTATAATGAAAGCATTGTACAAGCTTTAACAACCATTTTAGTCTTTTGCTTCGTCGTTTCTTTGCATCTTCGCACAACTTCTTTTTTCTCTTTAACGTTGGAAATGACAATCATACGATGAGATGGTAAAACTATTTTGGAAGAAAAAAGAAGAACCGTTGCTAAGACCAACAATTAGGAATGACGTTCTTCATATTAAATTGTGTTTTAACTTTACAGTTTAAGTTGCCTACCACATTTAACCTACATATGAAAGATAGTTCCCGATAAACTTTAAAATTAATTTTCTATATTAATTTTTTAAACGATTCTTTATTGTTGAGTTTTGGATTTTCTTATGTTATATTTCCATTGTTGAAGAAGTGAAACATCTTATGCTATTCATTCTCTAGCAATAATGCAAAAAGAGGTGAAGAGGAAATGAGAAGAAGAATATATTTATTGATTTACTTTAATTATTATCGTTATTATTATGGTCATAATTAAATGTAAAAATATATGTGATATGGATGCTAAGAACACAGCTCAACCTTCGGTCTCCTTTTCCACTGAGAAAATCGTAACCATATTTGTATCAGTTACTCTCCTCCAGTACATGTGAAGAAACAGCACAGACCTTTGTCTGTCACATCAGCTCCGCTGAACAAACCAGCAAACATCCATCGACTCGAACGTAATGCGCCACGTAGCCTCAAACAAACACTGCATCTACGTGGCCGTGTCTCATTCGTAAGATTAAGCACCTAATTTTTTTGAAAATAAGATTCTGCGGTCTCCTTTTTGTTATCATTAAAGGCGGTGCCCGCCCTGCCTTTTCTTCTTTAACTTTTCTAGGTAATTCCTAATAAGTCCACCCTTTCATTGCCTTTTTAAAATTTGCACCTCAAAACTGGAGTTTGTGCAAGCACATCCTTTCTATTATTTTTAAAATTTTAATGTCATTCTCCGTAGTGATAAGCACGCTCAATCCTCATCATTCGCCTACTGTCTCTCATTTCTTTTATTGATTAATAAATAAAAACATTCGTTCATTATTTATTTATTTTTCCTTGAGTTATTCCGAATTTACAATTGGCAATTGGTTTGGCGTGTGCAATTCAGCGGAGCTCAATTTTGAATAGCTAAGGTATGAATACTTAATGAGAGTAGAAATAAGTAGCTATCTGTGTGTAATTCGTTGCGAAAATGACATGCTTTTTTGCTTCTATTTCTTGAAAAATCGCTCATAGTCCGGAGTCCAGTCTTCTGCTAACTTTGGTATACGTGTTATTTAATTTGTAAGAGAATTTTTGTTTTGTTTTGTTGGATTGAAGATGAGCGATGAATCGAGGTCACTTATTGAGGTGAAAATTTTAATTTCTTCTAGGAAGATATTGCGTGTTTTGTGGATTTTTGAGCTGTGCTGATTGCTAATAAGTTACCTGTTAAGTGTATTGATGAGTTGATAGTAGTAAGCTTCAGAGGTAGCGACTATGATGATGGATGATATTGATGAAACTTCCTGTTAATTTCAGTATTGGTCTTGGGATAGTTTTGAATAAAATTAGTTCAAATACTTAGTTGTAAAGTTCAAGGCAAGTGAGTTCATGAGGGTTGTTATTAGCTAAGTAGCAATGCACGTTATGTTGTTTCTGTTTCTATTAGACAAGGCCTCAATATTTTGTTGATGTAGCAATATTAATCTACATATTTAGCTGGTTTGGGTTGTTTGTGCATTGGTGTTAATGCATAGATAATTGAATACTGAGAATAATACCAAGTTATATTATTTCTTATTCGATTTAATTTGATTTTTCCATTTTCCTCTTCTTGTTTAACTTTTACTTGAGAACTTGATAATTAGTGCTTCTTCATTAATACTTACTGAGATCAAACATTGATTTTTGCCGTGTGGAATGCTAATGCTAATGCTACTTTAGATTATTGAATTGTGATTGTATCTTCCTTGGTGGCATGTAAAATTTACTTACTCTTCACCATTTCGATGTTATTATCCTAGTTTTGCAATCAGCTCCCTTGTTCCAGCGGGGCTTGCTTGTATGATCAAGCTTCCAATTGTTATGCTTCTATAGTCTGATCTGTTACTAAAGCAGACCAAATTTCCATTTTGCACACATTTTAGTTCTTTGTGTTTGGTTTCTCGTTCCGTCACATTGCCTAGCATTCACATTTGAAGTTTTTGATTTTTAGATTCCAACCCCTCCCCCCCTCTTTACATCAGACATGCAAGATGCATCAAAAACTGTAAACGAAAACTTGTTTTATCCAGAGCATTTTTCCTACACTTTCTGTAATTGTTGATATGCTTCATATTCTTTTAATTGTTAGGTATGCTTTTTATGCTAATTTTAACTAGATCCGTCTCTTGTTTTCATAATTTCAGACTATACCTGCATTGTCCTTGGAGCCAAAATCAAACAATTCTTCTTCCAAAATGGCAGTTTCAATGCGGGATGTCGATCCTGCTTTCCAGGGTGCTGGACAAAAGCCGTATCCTTTACTTACTCACCATCTATTACTGCCTTTGTTGCTTGAGTATACTTTAAGACCCGCTAAACTCAATTTGTACTTTTCCTTCCGGTCTAATTAGCACTTTATCCTGTATCCATTGACCATAGTTTATGGTAGCGAAGGTAATTTGTCACACAGTTGCAGTAACCGTTAGTAACTTCAAGAGCATCCACGACTAAGGAAACATTAATTGAGTTTTTAGATTATATTCCTTTTTCATATCGTTGCAACCATCCAAGGGAAAAAAGTGCTTCCCCTAAAAATTTAATTGCAAGTAGAGGCTTATCGGGTTGAGCTATTCTAAGCAAATGAATTAGGATACATCTTGTATCAATGATCATATTACTGTACCAGTGTAACATAGTTTATATTTAAATTAGTATGTCGGTTGTGCCTTTTTATCTTTCATTTCAGTTTACTACTAATCCAGATTTATAGATTGTATTCCCTAATAATATGCAGTGGGATGGAAATTTGGAGAATTGAAAATTTCCTCCCTGTTCCTGTTCCAAAATCCTCCTATGGGAAATTCTTTATGGGAGATTCATATATAATTCTAAAGGTATTTTGCTAAGAATGCAACGAAAGCATATATAGTTGTGTTTATATATCTCTATGAATGGATAATTTATCAATGGAAACTCGGAATTAACTTAGAAAATACACTATGCTAAATTATGCATTTAAAATCATGCTAAAGCCTTTGGTTAACACCCCCCCCCCCCCCCCCCCCGCTAAAGCACTTGACGTTCTTCGATTATTACGCTTTTAACAATTTAGCATTGCCAAATAGCACATTAGCTTAGTGTTCTGATATTTACTGCTAAGCCTTTATTGATAGAGTTTGCACTTTTAGTTACTTACATTTGGATACATGGTATCAGTAAATCTATCAACATAAGAGGTGTACCTTGTGGTTTGATGATTCATGTGTTACTATCAGAATGATTGTTTCATCCATAATTTTTCTCCACAGTTAAATTAACAAGATTGCAATGCAAACATGTCACATATTATCAACATTATATTTTTTTAACAAACCAATTTGTATGTTGTCTCCTAACAAGGTGCTTAATAAATGAACACTGTTATCTGTATATTTGTGTGTCGTTTTAGTTGATATGGTTCTGATTCTAGTAAGATTTGTAAATTTTAGTGGATCATTGGACAGCTTGATTATCATATGTTCCATGTATCATTGATTTCACTTTTTACGTACGATTTTTACATCGATTTGTTTGGGAAGTACTTTAGCTTGTTAACATAAGCAAAGTGATGATGTATCTAAGATTACTAGATTTGGCCAAGAAGCAGGTAGATACTTGTTTATTGTGATAGTTCCAAGATTATTATTATATCTATTAAAGTGAGTTATGTGTGTAACATGCACCAAGTGTTAACCCAAAAATTTATCCACACAGTGCTAGTCAACGACCTCTGCTAATTCCATGTAATCTGTACAAAGTTTAGATCAGTGGTCGGCCTGGCCTAGTGTTAAATTTACCAAGTAGTTTCCAAACTCCTTACGGGAAATGAACTTTATGAAGAGTTATCATAGCAGTGTCGTAGTTCCAAACTTCATTCTTGTGCCTTTAACCCTTGGTGCTCTGCCCTCTCAGCGAAAGCATAGTTGGTCAGCAAGTGGGAGTTTGGGACTCTGAACCCACGAAGCCTAATATTTCAATATATTAATAAAACAGAACTCAAGGAGCTGTTAAAGTGTCACCTCCCCCCCCCCCCCCCCTCTTCCCTCCCTCCCTCTCCTACACTCTAAGATATTCTCATTTAGTGTAAATTTTGAATTAAGTACAAGAATGAAAAATCTAGCTATATTGGTTTTATATCCCTGTATACCACATTTTTTTTTCTGGGTGGTTTTTTTGCTCTTCCCCTTTTGGATGTGTTTTTGTTTGGTTTGTTTGGGGGGGGGGGGTCTTCTTACTATGTGAACAAAACGATTTGAAATATCTTGACTGACCTTTAACCTTTCTTTTATTTTAAACAGACAAGCAGGTCTTTTCATCATGACGTTCATTATTGGCTTGGTAAAGACACCAGTCAGGTTAACTTTCAACTCTTATACTCTTAATTTATGAAATGTGTTAATATCAGGGTTCGGTCGACATGATGTATCATTGCATATAGGATGAAGCTGGTACTGCTGCCATCAAGACTGTAGAACTAGACGCGGCTCTTGGGGGACGTGCTGTTCAATATCGTGAAGTACAAGGTCATGAGACAGAGAAATTTCTATCGTATTTTAAACCATGTATTATACCACAACAAGGTGGTGGTGCATCAGGATTTACGCATATTGAAATAAACGAGCGGGAGCATGAGACTCGTCTTTATGTCTGCAATGGGAAGCACATAGTTCGTGTAAAAGAGGCAAGTTACAAAGAATGAACTGTTTTTGAAATAAAATTCTTGATAACTGAATATATCTAATCATATGGGTATGCATATATGATCGCTTCCTAATCAATGGCTTATAGTGCTCAGCCTCCCATGTTAGGAGTTAAAACTAAAACTCTATGCAATTAACCATAAGTTACTATTTTATACTCCTCTCATGTTTATTTAGCCATACTTTTTCATGCACCAGGTTCCTTTCTCTCGGTCTTCTCTTAATCATGATAATATATTTGTTTTGGATACAAAATTCAAAATATTTCAATTCAATGGATCCAATTCTTCTATTCAAGAGAGGGCTAAAGCTCTTGAAGTTGTCCAATATCTTAAAGACAGATATCATGAAGGACAATGTGAAGTAGCAGTTGTTGGTAAGTTATCTGAAAAGTTGATGATTAGCATCATATATGTTTGACCATCGTATATGCTTGTTCCTATTTCCTTTTTTATATTGAATATAGATCAGTTTTTGCCTAGTCTGATAAAAATTCTGTGACTGATTCCAAAATGCTAGCAGAGAAATTAACTACTTTAGGTAGCTACTTTAACAATGGATGATCTTTTGGTGTTCTAGATGGATTTGCTATTTCAATAAATGTTCTGTTGATATTGATAAAAATGGATCAAGTCTAAAGACTGGAAGAAAACACACAAACATATTTTCTGGACAGCAGTATGTTCAAAATGGCACATCAACATTTAAGAGAGAAACAACAACAGCATATAAGATAAGAAATAAGACTGATATTAGGTTAAGCGATTGATAAATGGTCTCCACTTCAATGCTCCCACTCCCCTTTATGTTACATCATCGACACATTTGTTAAGTCTAAAAGGGAATGAGGTCACAAGAAGTGAGATAAATGCGAGTGTTTTTATCATTGTCCTTGTTATTGTTTTGTTGCTGAAAAATAGGTCAAGTATTGTATTTATTCCTATAGTCTGTTGAATTTGTAATATTTCAAGTTTGAATGTTAATGGTAAACATGTTTCCTCAAGAGAGAGAAGGAGGAGGAGGAGGAGGGGGGGGGGGGGGGGGGTAAAGGAATAGAAAGAGTAGGTAGTTGTCAAAATTGCTCTGAGAGTTCATCAACTTGCAGTCCACTAATTGATTAGTATACGCTTTATAAATCAAATTTGATAATTGTGTAAGATCTCTTCCTTAACTATATGATTTGTAATTGCAAATTACATTAAAAGTGGAAGCAATTATAGTACCAACCGAGGGAGTCATGCAACTTTTTTCTTCTTCTTTGTTGTGTGCGTGCATGCGTGTGTGGAGTATAATCAAGAATGAAGTGTGAAACTACTTGAAGTTGCGGTTCTTCCCTCTTTCTTTATACTATTTTTTCTGCCATTGCGCAGAAGAAATAGTTTTTTTTTTTTTTTTTTTGGTGCACATGTTATGTTTCCCTTTGTGAATTGCATATTCATATATTGTCTGGACTGAGTTTGGTAATGATTTACCTTATCAGTAAAACGAGAGTGTAAAAATAGCAGCTCTTGCAGCTCACTGATAAAACTTACAATGGAAATACCAGCATCATCATCTCTCTCTCTCTCTCTCTCTTTATATATATATATATATATATATATATGTGTGTGTGTGTGTGTGTGTGTGTGTGTGTGTGTGTGTGTGTACATACAATGGAAATACCAGTATCATCTCTCTCTCTCTCTCTATATATATATGTATATATATATATATATATATATATATATGTATATGTGTGTGTGTGTGTGTATATGAAGTTTTCACAAATATTTTCAATTCTGTCCCTATCTCGTCTCTCTCCACAATAAATATGAAGGGTATACTACTGGGCAATGTCAAACAAATGAATACAATGTAGTTATTTGGATGCTTGTTTGGAAAAATTATGTATTAAATATTAGTGAACGCACACTTCCAAAATGATGAATGAAAAATTCAATTTGACAAAAAGAGGGAGGCACTTTTCATTTGGCTACCCATTTTGCCAAATTGAAGAACTATTGGAGATTGATTAATCTCCATTTTGAACAAAATGAAAAAGTGACTGGATATGCTCTAAGGGCCACAGTTTGCTGCACGATTAACACACTAACATTTAGTGCATCTAGTCTTCTTGTATACAATGGGGCTTCAGATGCGATGTCTGCATTCACATGCAATTCTGTTAGGTTGGCTAAGAATCACTATATTAGTTTCTTCTTGCATTCTCGAGCCGTGCACACATTTCGTGTTTATATGAATTTTCAAACACTTAATTCCTCATCTTCAAATATTAATGTAGATGATGGAAAATTGATGGCTGATGCGGATACTGGTGAATTTTGGGGTTTCTTTGGTGGTTTTGCTCCTCTACCAAGAAAAACAGTGTCTGAAACCAAAACTATGAATTCTTTTCCTGCAAAACTTCTTTGGTACTTCATTTATACAGCTTTATGCATCTACGGTGTATTTCATTTGTTATTATAAATATATGCTTGGATGTATAATTATCTTTCAGATTATGGTACTAATTAATGTTACACATGCGTTATATTATGCATGTTATTTGTACGTCAGTGTTGAGAAAGGAAAGCTTGAGCCAGTTGAAGCCGATATGTTGACGAGAGACCTATTAAATACGCAAAATTGTTACCTTCTTGATTGCGGGCTTGAAGTTTTTGTATGGATGGGTAGAAATACATCTCTTGATGACAGGAAGACTGCGAGTCTTGCTGCAGAAGTATCATTCAATTCATTTTTCTTTAAACTATAAGTAAAGAGTTGTTGGCCAGTTGACCAACCTTTGTACATTGATTTCGCTGTTTCAGGGACTTCTCCTAGATTCCAGTCACCTAAATGCTCATCTAATTCGTGTTATCGAGGGTTTTGAGACGGTAGTTTTCAGGTCAAGATTTTCTTCATGGCCACAAACAACTGAGGTAGCGATATCTGAGGATGGAAGAGGCAAAGTTGCTGGTATTACATATTTATACCAAAGTTTACGTTCATCTTTTTTTTTTTATTATTATTATACCTTTTTATTTTTAGTACCTGATTCTTGGAAAATTGAGGGTTAAACTCTAGTTGGTAGTGGCAACGTAGAGGGGCCCCAATTATATGGACTTAGTAGCAACATTTATAAAACTTGCATTTTGTCTTGAAGTTTTCACATAAGATATTTCATATCGGATGATATTTCGAATGAGATGAATGTACATTGGCTGTACATCTTGGATTGATATCTCGGTATCGGGTCTTAAATTACATCTTGGGATTATTTGAAGTAACTTATGTGTGTAAAATTGATGCTTTAATGATCTTTTACAATTGTCACCTACAAGCAAATAAAAAAAAAAACTAGATTGATTTGATGGCATAAAAAAAATGAAATGAGATGTCTTTTGGAGCAGAGTGATGATGACTTTATTAATTTGATTGACTTGTTAAACATTGAAAAAAAATATCTCTTGTTCTGACTCATCAGGATTGGATTTAAAAAATACCAGGGGGTTAGTAAATACTAAGTAGTAACTAGATTCTGTATATATATGAGAAAGTCTATTTAGACATAAAATGATGACATAAATTTAGACATAACCTTTTTTCCTGAATTCCACCTTCAACATAAAGATAAACAAATACAACGGTCCAAAGTTTGTGTCTTCAATTCTGTGTTTAGTTGTGTCCCAGTAGCCGCTTCCTATATGTTTGTGTGTGTATGTCTTTATATAGAGAGAGAGGAGCGATCGAGGGCACCCCTGTTGCACTTCCTATCCGTTCGTGAGCTACGACGATTCAAATTCAACGAGAATTTGTAGATGTTCAATCCACACATATATAATGATCTATCCAAAATTTGAGCTCGTTCCGATATTCGTAAAATTTTCAAAATCATAGCTCAATTATTCACCGTTCGGACATTTATTCAAACCGTTATATTTAAACATCAAATATATTATTATACGGATGTCGGAATGAGCTCAAATATTGGATAGATCACTATATATGCGTGGATTGAACATCTACAAATTCTCGTTAGATTTGGATTGCCGTAGCTCACGGTAGGGTAGGGGGTGCAACAGGGGTGCCCCCGATAGCTCCTCATATATATATATATATATATATATATATATATATATATATATATATAACTGATATGGCCCAATAAAAAGGGTTCATTAGAATAAAATAGATACAATTTTGGGTTAAAAATTTAATAGTTTATAAGATGAGTATCAAATCAGGTCTATTGGTGGATATCAAACAGACTATCCATGTCCAGAAAATATTAAATTCCGAATGCAGATACAACCATACCCGCTTTCAAAAATCATTTGTTCAACTTTTACCAAGATAATATGTCAAATCAGGTTTAAAATTGATATTTCGAAACTATTTTTTTATGACCATATACTTTATTTCTTGTATTTTTACAGCTGAAATGGTTTTTTGTTGAACTGTATTTCTCTATTTTTCTTTTAGATTTAATAATTGTGAGCGGATAAACGAAATTCAATGTTCGTCTGATATCCGAGGATACAAATATCTGACATTCAGAAATGATTTTGGATATGAATGTGATTATGACAGCATCTGTATTCATATCGGACTTTTGATAGCCCTACGTCAAATGAGATATGAACGGGATTTGATGCCTCATTTCATCTAAACGTGAATACGAGATATAGGTGGAGATCTCCGGCGAGGTACTGGAGATTTAAAGCCTAGGTTATGCTGATGACATATGGTTATTAACCTCAAACCTAACTTCGAACACATTAAACTGTTGAAGTTAAGATGGGTTCGAACTTAAATAGATCAGTTTCTGTTTTCTACTTTTTTCCCCCTTTCTGGCCTATAAAACAGTTGAATATGAATCAAGTTTTTGCCTATGTAGCTCTCCTAAAGCGCCAAGGTTTGGATGTGAAAGGACTTCTGAAATCTGATCCTGTTAAGGAGGAACCTGAACCCTACATTGACTGTACAGGAAGACTCCAGGTACTATGATGGTTATTAATGTAATTAGTCAAATTTTTGCTTTTATTTGCCAATCTAATGAAGTAACATAAATTTGGCACCTCAGAAGGTGAAAATGTTCCTTATTTTCATGTATGATAACACACATTTATTTTGCAGGTCTGGCGTGTAAATGGAAATGAAAAGGCTCTTCTTTCTTCCTCTGAACAGTCAAGGTTCTACACTGGAGACTGCTATATTTTCCAGTATTCCTATCCTGGTGAAGACATAGAGGAATATCTTGTAGGCACTTGGTTTGGGAAGAAGAGCGTTGAGGTAGACAAATCATCTTCTTATTTTCCGCAAGTTTTGCGCGCACACACATACATATACATATACATATACACACATACATATACATATATACATATACATATATATGTATGTGTGTGTGTGTATGTGTGTGTACAAGCCTAACTCATACATGCATGGTTGTTACGGTGGTAAGTCGAGTCAACAGAGGTCCAACAAGTCGTAGACTAGTCGACAAATATACTGCTGCCACTGCTATTTTCACCAGCAATGCATTACTGCTCTATTGCTGCCATACTTTTTCATTTATCTCGGAACCATTGAGTCCATTATATAATGATTCCTACTTTAAAAACTTGTGTATGCCTATTTTATTTTTTTGGCTATCCCCTTTTGTTCCACCTCTATTGTATGAATCATCTTTGTTTCAGTCAGAAATGATTTTATCATTGATGTATCCACAATTCAATATAGAGTGGTATATACCACATATATATACGTCCCCCGAACAAAGAAAACAAACAAATGATGCATTAAATTTAATAAAGTGCAAATTGCAAAGGAAATACAAACCAAACTGAAGTTTCAACAAGCGTAGAATCTAATAGAGTGGAACATAAAAAACTGCATCAATTCAAAGATAATCATCTAGCTCTACTTCTTCATTTTCCTCAAAACAGTGGGTTTGATCTTTTTTTCGTACATTTTTTTCTGTTTGTTTTATGCTTTAGGGTTCGATACTTCATTTTTTTTTGTTCGTTTCTAAATCTGGGCCGAGTACAAACCAGTCGACACCAATAATGCCTAGTCGACCATTTTCTGTTCAGTCACCCGAAATCCTTACAAACAACAAGTCGGTGGCTTGATCACGACTAGTCCACTAGCCATGATAACAATGCGTACATGTATTGAAACTGTACTAAAAAAACATCAAAATCTATTTAAAATTGAGCATAATCTGGTACAGTGGTTTTTCCCCTTCGTTTTTTTGTCCGGGAGGTTTTGTCCTTTTTTTTGGGGGAGGGGGGGGGGGTGTACACTGTTGTGATTTGTGACATGAAATCGCATATGTTGATGGAGACGAAGTGTGAATGTGCTTGGCGATAGTGGAGATGGAGCAGCATCAGAGAGAAGGCAAGAAGAAGCAGTTTTGTGCTGCGTTTCAGCACAGACGTCTGATAGCATTTAGTCAGACGTCTGTTGTCAGGGTTTTGGTAACTCGAGAGTATGGACAGACGTTTGACATATATTGGTCAGATGTCTGAGTGGGTTTTCCGTGGTTTTGACTTAGTCATTCTGTGACTTATTCTGCAAGTAATGTAGGGGCAACTTAGGTATTTGTCTAGGCTTTCTATTCTCCTATAAAAGCAGCATCTAGGGTTGGATTAAATGAGTGGAATGCATGGGATTGAGACCGAATTAATTAATCCAAGGGTTAGCCGTCGTTCTTCATTGTACTCCTTCTCCAACAAAAGTTGTAGTCATCTAGATATTCTTTCTCTTTTCTCAATAAGGTTATTGATTCTTGTAATTTGTTTATTGTTGGTTGTAGAACCAGTGTGTGTAAACAAAATTTGTCTTTTGTGAATAAATAAAGAGGGTGGTTGGGTGGAATATTTTGTGTTTGCGCGTGTGATTTCATATCTGTGTTTGTTTCTGTATAAATCATCTTTAAGTAATTGGGTGAAGAAGACCTTGGTCGCTTCCGCAAAGGCGCAGTTTTCATAACAGTTGGTATCAGAGCTAGATCATCGCAAAGCTTAGAGTGATTTAGGAGTGAAAAAATCATTTTTTTAATGACGGATATGATGACGTTTCCGAAGATGACTATTTTTAAGGAAGAAATTGGGGGATTTGGAAGCCAAAGATGGAGGATGTGCTTTACCTCAATGATCTTCATGATCCGATTGATAGAGATGCGAAGAAGCCCTCAGGTGTGGATGAGGGAAAGTGGAAGAAGATGGATAAGAAGGCTATTGCCTTGATTCGACAGTACCTTGATGATTCGGTATTCCATCATATGGCTAATTGTGAATCCACGAAGGATCTGTGGGACAAGTTGGTATCTTTGTATGAGTCGAGGAGTGCTACAAGTAAGGTTTTTCTGGTTCGAAAGCTTGTTCAGCTAAGATTGGATGAGGAGAAGTCTGTTGCAGGGCACCTGAATGAATTTCAAGATGTGATCAATCAATTGGCAAATCTGAAGGTCAATTTTGATGATGAGTTGCAGGCTCTTTTGCTAATGAGTTCGCTTTCAGAAAGTTGGGAGACTTTGGTTGTTTCATTGAGTAACTCCAATGCAGGTGGAGCTATCTCTTTGGAAACTGTTCGAAGCAGCCTTTTGAACGAGGAACTAAGGAGAAAAGGGTCGGGTTTTAAATCAGTTCAAGGTGAGGGTCGGGTTTTAAATCAGTTCAAGGTGAGGCCATTGTAGCAAAGGACTCGGGGAAAGATACAAGAAGGAAGAAGAAAGAGGCTAATGGTAAAGTTGCTTGTTATTATTGTGGTAAGGAAGGTCACATACGCAAGAATTGTTACGCTTATCAGAGGGATAAGAAGAAGGTTGCGGATGGTGATGGAAGTAATGAGGCACAGGCAGATATTGCTGCAAGTTCCATTAGCGATACTTCTAATGATGTCCTGTTTAGCGAAGTTAATCCTTGGAAGATGGATTCAGGAGCCAGTTTTCACATTTGTAAGGATGTGAAGTGTTTTTCTTCTTATGAGAAGAATGTTGACGCGATTAGAACAACCAATGGAGTAGAGCTACCAGTTTGTGGTATTGGATCTATCCGGTTTCTTATGCATGATGGCGTGGTAAGGGAAGTCTCTGGAGTTAGACATGTGCCCGCTAGTTCGCATAACCTCATTTCTCTCGGTCAGTTAGATCGCCGTGGTTGCACTTATGATACTCGAGGTGGAGTTTTGAGAGTGAAGAAGGGTGGTCGTGTTGTGATGAGAGGTGTCTTGGAGGCGGGAAACCTGTATAGATTGGTTGGTTCTGTGGTCGACAGTGGAAGGCGAGTGACGGTTGAAGAACCTAGTCCACAGTAAGGTGGAGAGGTTAATTTGGTCACTGCTGATGTACTAGACAGGGGTCTTCACGTTGATGATGCTCAAGGGATCCGAAGTGATCAAGGAAGGAGCTCAGATCAAGTGGTAGACGGGTGTCGATGCAGAAAATCCACAAGGTGGAGATCCTTGTGGTATTACAAGCACTTTTAGACCGTTAGTGTTGCGTGGTGCATCTTAGGGAAAGATGCATCTTTGGCAGGCGGTGGGTTGTGTTTGTAATGGTTCAATTGAGAGTAGGTGTCGTTGAAAGAGCTAGATGACTTGTGTGTTGGAAGATCATTTGATGTGATGCGATTTCATGTCAAGGTGGAGTGTTGTGATTTGTGACATGAAATCACATATGTTGATGAAGACGAAGCGTGAATGTGCTTGGCGATAGTGGAGATGGAGCAGCAGCAGAAAGAAGACAAGAAGAAGCAGTTTTGTGTTGCGTTTCAGCACAGACGTCTGATAACATTTGGTCAGACGTCTGTTGTCAGGGTTTTGGTAACCCGAGAGCATGGACATACGTCTGACATATATTGGTCAGACGTCTGAGCGGATTTTCTGCGGTTTTGACTTAGTCTTTCTATGATTTATTCTGTAAGTAATGAAGGGGCAAATTGGGTATTTGCCTAGGCTTTCTATTCTCCTATAAAAGCAGCATCTAGGGTTGGATTAAATGGGTGGAATGCATGGGATTGAGACCGAATTAATTAATCCAGGGGTTAGCCGTCGTTCTTCATTGTTCTCCTTCTCCAACAAAAGTTGTAGTCATCTAGATATTCTTTTCCTTTTCTCAATAAGGTTATTGATTCTTGTAATTTGTTTATTGTTGGTTGTAGAACCAGTAAGTGTAAACAAAATTTGTCTTTTGTGAATCAATAAATAGGGTGGTTGAGTGGAATATTTTGTGTTTGCGTGTGTGATTTCATATCTGTGTTTGTTTCTATATAAATCATTTTTAAATAATTGGGTGAAGAAGATCCTGGTCGCTTCCGCAAAGACGCAGTTTTCATAACATACACTGTTAAATTTTAGTATCATAAGACAAATTTTGGGTTATTGGATCATGTCATTTTTGAGCTTGTGAATAGTTTTATATTCAAATGACAACTATATGCATGTGCGCATGCGTATTTACCATTAGTGGTCAGATCATCAGATTACATGAACTTTTAAACCTTCAAAATTATATTCAGGAAGAAAGAACTGCAGCTACATCAATTGCCAGCAACATGGTTGAGGCTTTAAAATCACAACCTGTCCAGGTTGTTACAGATCAACATCTCGATATTATCTTCCAAATTATTAAATCTCAAACTTCGCATGTATTAATATACTTGATTCATATCATGTTTCAGGCCCGTTTTTATGAAGGTAGGGAACCAGTGCAGTTTTTTGCAATATTTCAGAGCTTTATTCTATACAAGGTAGTTTTATACAGAATGTTTTTACTTAATGGATGAGTTTTTTCTTAGTCTCAATGTTGTATATTTATGCCATGGATTAGGGTGGTGTCAGTTCTGGATATAAAAAATTTGTTGAAGAAAATGCTATTGAAGATGACACATATACAGAAGATGGCATTGCTCTATTTCGTGTTCAAGGTTCAGGGCCAGATAATATGCAGTCGATTCAGCTTGAACCGGTATAGCAATTTTCTACAATCGTAAATAAAAATTATTTCCATTTTCTATATAGCACATAACTAACTTTTGTATTAATGATTTGTTATATGAAAAATCTCCTTTTTTTAAACATCATGGACAGGTTGCTTCTTCTCTAAATTCTTCTTACTGTTATATATTACAAAACGGGAATAATATTTTTACATGGTCTGGAAGTTTAGCAACCACCAACAATCAAGAGCTCGTGGAAAGACAACTTGATTTGTTAAAGGTAAATCTTCTACGTTCATAATTTATCATTGCATCGCTGGTCCTAACTGTGTATTCTGAAGTTGTTATCCATTTCCGTGTCACATCTTGCAGCTAAACACACAGGCTAAACCACAAAAAGAAGGAGCTGAAATCGAACAATTTTGGAGTTTATTAGGAGGAAAATGTGAATATCCGAGTGAGAAGATAGGGAAAGAACAAGAGGCTGATCCTCATTTATTCTCTTGTACTCACTTGAATGGTAGATAAATAGATACTGATAACTTCTTTGACCATTCTCCTTTTCTGGCCTTTCCTGTTCTTTTTTTCCCTGGCCTTTTAATCTTTTGTTCCTTTCTTTTAAATGATACAGCCATGTCATCTTAAATTCTTATTGCATTTGTTTGATTAATATTTCTTCTATGTTTGCCGATTCAACTGTTGCACTGCTTATGTGGATGATTATGCAGGAAATCTGAAGGTAGGTCCCGTTCTGAATCCTCATATCTTGTTGTTAAGTTGACTGGTCATGCCCTTTTATGTTTTATCAGAAAATGTTCCCTCAAATGATTTTTTAGGCACATTTATATCCACACTCTCGCTTTTGTGCACTATTTAATTGCCGTAGGTTGTTTGCTTACATGATTTGGAATATATACATGATTTTGTGCAATAAACTCATCTATAAACATTTTCTCATTAGAAACTCTGGTTCAGGTGACAGAGATATTCAATTTCTCGCAAGACGATTTGATGGCTGAAGATATTTTCATACTCGACTGTTGCTCGGCAATATATGTCTGGGTTGGAGAGCAAGTTGATTCGAAAAGTAAAGTGCTAGCTCTAAATATTGGACAGGTATGGAATGTTCCCTTTTTGATGTGGTAATAAGTCAGCCTTTTATTATTATTCATTTTGGTTTTGTTTGCCACCCTTAATTATTTATGTCTTATGATTCTTGTCAGAAATTCGTGGAATCTGATTTTCTCATGGAAGACCTGTCTCCTGAAACTCCAATTTTTGTCATCACCGAAGGAAATGAACCTCACTACTTTACCCGCTTTTTCAGCTGGGATTCTACGAAACCTATAGTAAGTTAAACACGGTTTGAATCAATGCTTGATCATTATATTTTGGAATCCAAGACCCTGAATCCATAGCGGTTGTTGGCAATTGAAGGTTTTTATTTCGATGGCTGAATTACCTAGATATCATATGGATACACCCACACGTACACACGTGTGTGTGTGCGCGCGTGTGTGCGTGCGTGTTTAAGTGTACATACAAGTATTAGATGTGTATATGAGAGAGATTTTTAGTTTTCTTTTTTCTTTTTACCTGTAATCTACAATGCTAAAATTGTGCCTGAATGGGAGTATGATTGGTTAATGGTCTCAATCTTTGTATATTTATATATTGGTTTCAGGTGCATGGAAATTCATTCCAGCGGAAGTTAATGATATTGAAGGGTGGAGTGATTCCTAGAGTGGATGTAAGTTAAAAGTTTGATCCTTGCTATTATTAGACATATGGTTTACGGCCCTCATCTTGCGACCAGTCTAAGTGACCATTGTTAACGATGTCAGTTCTTATGCCTCGAGAATGGCAGATTTTCTTATACAGCTTCCGGTATGCATAGGTTCTAAGTTTGACCTCTTTAAAAGAAAAAAGAAAAAACCTTTAGGTAATCGTAGAAGTATATACTGTATATCATAAATTAATTGGGTGTTATGAAGTGTGTAACTATTGGTTGTTTTAATTCCATGACCTGCTGATATGAGATCAGTTTTGAGGCGCCTTAAAGCCCGCTATAAGTATGATATTTCACTAGCATTTGCTATTTTCCAAAGAATCTTACATTAATTTAACCAATCCATATCTGATTCTTCATATTTTCCCTGAAGAACATTACATAACACATATGCACGCAATATTTCAGAAACCGAAGCGTCGGCAACAAGCAGCTCATGCAGGAAGGTCCAGCACGCCAGAGAAGCCCCCAAACCGTTCTAGAAGCATGTCTTTTAGTCCGGAGCGTGTTCGTGTGAGAGGAAGATCTCCTTCCTTCAGTGCATTAGCAGCTGCTTTTGAGAATGCAGGTGTTAGAAATTTTTCAACGCCCCCACCTGTCGCGAGGAAACCATACCCAAAATCTTCTTCTGATTCAGCTCCTAAATCAGCAGTC